>JAAXCT010000100.1:0-1347082 GCA_012490785.1 Eragrostis nindensis | reverse complement strand
AAAAAGGTGTGTTTTCAACGATTATTTCTAAAAGCTCTTTTGCTTCCGCTATGGTCTTATGGAAAAAAGAACCACCGCAGCCGTGTCAAGATAAAGTGCGGTGTTTTTGCTCAACCCGAAACAATAACCCGGGCCGGAATCTGTTAATGAACAGAACCAGACCCATGCCGCACTAAGGTCTCTTTCTTCTCTTCTTGGCGAAAGTTAATTATTTCCGCTCGTAGAGCAGTGATACGAGATACGGGAAAAAAATGCTAGACAAAATTTGTCTCGCAATTCTTTCCAATCGCCGTTCACTCTCTTAGCGGTGTAAGTGTACCATTGTTTCTCCTTCCCATTAGGGAGAAGGAAAACAACTTCCACTTCAAGGTTTCATGTGTCATGCATTGATCAAAAGCATGCACATAATTGCTCAAACTCTCGCAAGTGTTGAAAAGGATTTTCATCTTTAAGACCAGAGAAAGATAAACCTTTGATCAAAGTAATAAAACTGGGACAAAGCTCATAGCTTGTTGAACAAACTGGTTGTGATGATAAAGGTGGCTCTAAGAGCTCGCCCCGTGGAGCAGAGAATGATTGAATCATAGGATGTGGCTCCATGGTAAATGTTTTTGGTATTTTTTTTTAAGTGGATAGGTGAATGTGTGAAAAGGATGGAAAGGATAGGTGGTACAAATTTTTTTTTAATGATGGTAAAGGAAAGATAAAAGGATACAGTACGAGGGCAAACCCAGTTGCAGCAAGGTAGCAACCGTTCCCCGGCAACGGCGCCAGAAATGCTTGTTGGTATTTCTTACACCACGAATAAATCCGCAAGCGCACGGAATACCGTTGTAGCACTTCACCCGGGAGTATTCCAACGTGTCATATTTGTTTTCCCCAGGAACGGGATACATCCTGGCAAGGTTAGTTTTACCCAAGGACACACAAGAACGATAGTAGTGTAGGATTGAGAGGATGAATAAAGATTCTAGTTGTCCCTTAGGACAGACGCACTCAAGCTCTACTTGTTTACTTCGGGCACTGGTATAGACCTGGTCTGCCAAGTCACGCCAGCCTGTAGCTCTACGACGAACACGAATGTGGAGGACTACAAGGGACAGACAGGGCGGTCACCACCTGCCGCCTACCTCTACAAACCGTGGGGGGCACGCTTGCAAACAAAGGTAACCTCTAGCCTAGACACCATGTCTATGCCGTCGATTACTACTCTAACCCCGGTCCTGGTAACTGTTTCAGAAGGCTAGAGCACTCCTTGCGGAGCGATGATCCCGTAAACAAGTATAACAAGAATAATGACTAGTAAATAATGCTCGCTAGATCAATATCACCACGAATACTAACTTATAAATAAGAACGACGAACGAACGAAGAATGAACGACGAACGAAGAACGAATGACGAACGAACGAAGAACGAACGAAGAACTACTAATAAGATAATATCCGCCAAGGTACAAGATTGGGCTAAGTCCTCACAAAGGGAGGACTACCCCTCTCTTCTCCCCTGCCCTCTCCTCTACTCTACTACTATACAAGAGGCCCTTGGCCTGGATGGGAGTGGAATGACTTGTATCTTCTGTTGTGTGAGAGGAGGGGGGTACCCCTCTATTTATAGACTTGTAAGGTCGGTTTGGGGGTCCTCCACCCGCCTATGGGCATTAATTGCTGGCAAGACCGACCTTGGTACGTCGGTGGGAAGCTTCCATTAAAAGATGAGCCCTAAAGGCCCCAAGATGGGGTCGGCCGACCTGCCTTATGGGGTCGGCCGACTGCCATGGCCTCCTCTTGCCTTCCTTCTTCTCTGGCATATCCTCTGGCATATCCTTGATTTGATCTCAATGCTATCCTCTGAAATATTCTTGATATGATTCTTATATGTATCCTTTGATATGATTTGATACGGATCCTCTGGAATATTCTTGATATGATTTGGGTTGATTTGGTGGATCCATATATCTTTGCCATTATTGAGGATCTCTAAGAGATGATCTTTCTTCATATCTCCTTGATATTGGCTTTTGGGGATATATCTTTATTTCGGGGAAAATCGGTGTTTCCAAAGTAGACCTTTATGCTTTCTTTCCCCGTTTTCCTATGAAATGCAGCTGCACTCACAAAATCACCAACACTCGTGGAATCCGTTAGTTTCAAGTCCTAAGTCTACCTTTGGTGATTACTTGACCTTATTTGTGCAGGTAGTTGACGGTTTATTTTGGGTCTAAGAGCCATCAACAGTCCTCCGAAGCTGGTCACTAATGATGACGGGAGTTTCGGGGTTGCCATGCAAGCAACGTAACGCAAACCAGGAGTTTTCTTGTGCTTAATTCTAAAAATCCAATACACAGCGCCTTGATGCGTCGGGGTGTTTGCCGTAACCAGTCGTGCAACCCTCCGCATGGATAAGGGGTTTACTTGAGGATCAAAAATAAAAGACAAGCAAAAGCTTGCAATCTTTACTTGATCAAATTGAGTCTTTGTTGCATATGTGAGCGTTTATCAAAGAACATCTTTTTGAATGCTTGTTGCTTGAGTTGAGATGGACATTAGCTAGTTTTTCATGGATTCACTTAATGTTTGTTTTGCCTTGGCTAGCGGTAATTATACATGTGGTGGCAACTTTTATCATGAAATAGCAAGTTTGAGTCTATCTTGTTCAATTCAATCTTCTTGCTTAGCTTGTCTAGCTCTTTGCTTTTGTGTCATGCTCTCTATTACGGCCTTCTGCAATTGTGAGCTCTTGCTTTTATACTTCAAGGCTCTATGCTTGATTCATAGAAATGAAAAATGCTCGTTGGCATAATTGTTGAAGCTCAATAAATTGCATCCTCATGCATTGCATTTTTGGCTCCCTTGTATCTTGATGAGTTCATTGCCAAAGGGGGAGATATTTCATGGAAGTCATGCACAAAATGTCAAAATCCCAAATGTCAAGACAATAACACCTAGAGAACAACTTTTGCATTACATGAGAAGTACCACAAGTTGAGGGGGAGCATCTTATCAAGTCATCAAGTGTCGGATGTTCCGACAAAAACTTTCTGTAGATTGTCGGAACTTCCGCAAGTCGTCGGAACTTGTGTCGGAACTTCCTCCAGCTACAGTCTCATCGGAACATCCGACAAGGTCCTGAATTTTGGTACTTTCCCTTTTGATCGTGGTTTGCCAAATTGCTTCCGCATTTGCTTGTATCATTTCTTAACCATTCATAGGATTAGGAACATCATCTCTAATTGATGTGTGTGGTCTTGATGGTTGAAAGAGAGGTGCGTTAGGTTGTAATTGGGACATAGGCCAAGTTCTTGTGACGAATTTTTATCGGCTCCTATTCACTCCCCCTCTGGTCGCCTTCTCGGTCCTTCAATTGGTATCAGGGCCGGTTTGATCACGTATTGGCTTTAACAGGCTTTGTGATCCGAAGGCGACATGGAGAAAGGTGCAATCAAGCTTGTGCTCTTTAATGGGGAAGACTTTCCTATTGGAAGTCTCGCACAAAGGCTTATCTCTTGAGCCAAGGGTATCCCATATGGAACATCGTCGAAAACAAACTACGAGATCCCCGAGAACATGGAGGCGGCCCAACCGGGTCAGGTAACTCTCTTTGATAACAACTCTAAAGCTGTCAATATCTTGTTATCTGCTCTTGGTAGGAATGAGTACGATCGTGTGTCTCATCTTAAGACCGCTCATGCTATATGGGAGACTCTTTGCACGTACCATGAGGGTACTAATCAAGTCAAGTCTATGCGTAAGGACTCTTATAATAGGCAATACCAAACCTTTGCTCAAAACCTGGAGAATCTCTAGATGCCACATTTGCTAGATTTGAGGCTATCGTTTGCAATCTTAGAGCTTGTGGTAATCTTGCTTACACCGATAATGAAAGAGCTAACAATTGCTTTACTCTCTTGATGAAAATGTTGGGGTGTGAAGATATCCGCTTTGAGGAAATCCCCGATTTCAACACCCTCACTTGTGAGCAATTGTATAGCAAGTTGAAGGCACATGAGCTTGCTAGGAAATCTAGGCCCAATCATGGTGCCTCCTCTAGATGGCTTTGGTTTCTAGTTCACATGATAATGCCTTGAATGGAACTAACCCCTCACATCACAAGTCTTCTTTGGAGTTTGCTTTGTCTTCTTTGGTTGCAGCTTCTGATGAACAGATGGAGTCCATACCCCAAGAGGAGCTTGCCTTGCTTACAAGGAAGTTCAAGAGATTTTACAACAACCGAAGGGAGAGAAGATGTGGTGACTCACGCGATTGCTATGAGTGTGGTGATCGACACTTCATCGCCGAGTGCCCCAAGCGGAAGAAGAAGTTTGACCACCACAACAACCACGATGATGAACACAAGAAGAAGAACCACTTCTCCAAGAAAGGCAAGACCTCCAAGAAGATGGTCAAGGCGATGGCAAGGGCATTTGTTGCCCTCGCTAAGCGACGTCGACTTCTCTTCAAGCGACGACATCTCAAGTGCGGAGGAGGAGACGGAGAAGCCCAAGGACAAGAAGAAGAGCACTGACTTCACCAGCCTTTGCTCCATCCCCAAGGAGGATGCTTTGTACGACTCTGACTCCGACACAAGCAAGGTATCACAATCTCGAGAAGAACTTTGCTCTCAAATTGATTACTTAGGTGAGGTTCTAGTCAAGCAAGATAAGAAACTTTGTGATGCCGTTCGTGAGAACCGAAATCTCAAGTCTAGACTAGAAAGTGCTCATGTTGAACTTGCTTCACTTAAGTCTAAGTTTGATGATGAGATTGTGGTTGAGTGTGAGTCTTGTCAAGTCGTGATGAATGATCTAGCATCTAGGGAGGTTGTGCATGCTCAAGTTGCCTGTCAACTTGAGAGTGACAAGAAGGAGCTTGAAGAGCTCAAAGCTAGACCAACTCTCTTGGGTGCTTGCAAGAATTGCACTAAGCTTTCTCATGACTTGAATAGTCAATATTTCAAAGTCAAAGAGCTAGAGGCTAATTGCAAGTTGGTTCACGTGCCACACCACCACCTTGCATTGTGTGTATATCTCTTAAGGAAACATTGGTCATAACCCAAGATGAGAACCAAAAGCTAGTCCAAGAAAATGAGTACCTCACAACCCGTCACACAAGAACCAAAGTGAGTGAAGAGATGATAGAGAGTGACTCGACAAGGGTTAAAGGAGGTTCTTCTTCCGGATTGGGTTTGGGTTTTGAGAGGTGTGAAAAGGAAAGTGAGAATGTGGATAAGTTTGTGTCAAGCTCCAACATCCAAGGAAGTGAGAAACTTAAGCCCACCGACACCTACTACCCATCAAACCCAAAGCCGGCTTTCAACCCAAGGAAGTCAAGAAGCAACAACAACAAGCCAAACCACCTACATAATCAAAACCTAATCCCAAGGGTGTTTACACTTGCATGTTTGTGGTCGGGGTGGTCACTTGGATGAGTTTTGCTTTAGGAGAAAGAGGGTTGAAAGGAGGCAAGCTGAGTTGGCTAGGAATGCAATCCATCATCCTTATGTCAACTATTCGCCTCATGTTCCTTCTCGTGCTTATCGTGGACATGGTCATCCTTCATATGACTTTGGTTCACGAAACAATGGATTTGTGTCATAACGCTTTGATGGCCCACGTTTTCCCCATCGTGGTGTTCGTCCCAGCGTGGGAATGGTTATCGCTCATATGGTCATTATCCCCGTCACACGAGGTTTGAGTTCGGGTGCTTTGACGGTCCACGTCGTACCTATCGTGGTACTCGTCCCGTGCGGTCCAATGATGAAGTGCATAGAACTGTTTTTACTTCTACAAGTCGTGTGGTGAGGTGCTGGATTCCTAAGAGTTTTCTTTCTAACCCCAGCATTAAGCCCTCGATCTCTCTTTCTCGTTCTATGTAAGTGACAGATGGAGGCTTGGAGGACAAGTGGTTGATGGACTCCGGGTGTTCGCGCCACATGACCGGAGATACTAGATGGTTCTCCAGCCTCACCCCCGTGAAGCAAGTTGACTATGTGACTTTCGGGGACAACAAGAAAGGAAAGGTAAAGGCAGTGGGCGCGATCAAGATAAATGATTCATTCACACTCAAGGAAGTGGCTTTGGTACAGCATCTCAAGTATAATTTGTTGTCTGTTTCTCAATTGCTTGATGATGGTAATGAAGTGCGCTTTAAGAGGAATACTTCTCGTGTTCTTGATTCCAATGGTTCTTTGGTTTGCAACATTTCTCGTGTTGAGAGAGTCTTTCGAGCCGACGTTTCTATTTCTCATGGCTCTCACAGGTGTTTGTTTGCTCAACCTTCCTTTGGATTTGGCATAGGAGACTAGGTCACATGAGTTTTGATTTGCTTTGTCGCTTGAGTGGCTTAGGTTTGATCCGAGGATAGCCAAAGCTCAAGTTTGAGGAAAAACCTTGTGTGTGCTCCTTGGCGTCATGGGAAAATTGTTGCCGCTTCTCATCCACCAATCAATTTGGTGATGACTGAACGTCCTGGGGAATTGCTTCATATGGACACCGTTGGTCCTTCCCAGGTTCGTTCGGCTGGTGGGAAGTGGTATGTTCTTGTCATTGTTGATGACTTTTCTCGTTATTCATGGGTCTTGTTTCTCGAGAGCAAGGATGAAGTGTTTCAACACTTTCGAAGCTTAGCTTTGAGGTTGTTCAAGGAACTACCTGGTGCATTACGAGCTATTCGTAGCAATAATGGCACCGAGTTTAAGAACTCCTCCTTTGATGCTTTCTGTCTTGAGCATGGCTTGGAGCATCAATTCTCTGCACCTCATGTTCCTCAACAAAATGGCATTGTTGAAAGAAAGAACAGAACCTTAGTTGTGATGGCCCGGACGATGCTTGATGAGCATAGGACTCCGAGGCGGTTCTGGTCTGAAGCCATTAGCACTGCTTGCTATGTTTCTAATCGGGTTTTCTTGCGCTCAATTCTTAATGTGACATCTTATGAACTACGCTTTGGGAGGAAGCCAAGTGTTTCTCATTTGCGTGCTTTCGGTTGTAAGTGCTTTATCCTCAAGCGTGATAATCTAGATAAGTTTGAGCCAAGATCTTCTGATGGCATTTTTCTTTGTTACACTCCACATGGTCATGCATATAGAGTATTGAACTTGGAAACTAACACCATCGTGAAATCCTGCGATGTAACCTTTGATGAATCAATCTCTTGTGCAAGTGGTGTTGTTTGAAACTACAGGTGACAGGGAAATGGAGGAAAGCATCTTTGTAAAAGGTGACCTACCGACTCTAGATGAAGATGAGGAAGAACCACTACTTCCTACTACTCCACCTCTTCCTGAGCCGGTCCCTGCTTCCACTACACCAGCAGAGGGTCCCGAGGCTTCTACATCCTCTTCGGCAGCTGTCGAGCCAGCCCCAGCTGTTGTTGAGGGAGATCCACTCCGAGAGAGAGGCCCTCGACACATTCAACGCCGACATCCTCCCCAACAAATGATCGGTAATCTCAATGATAGAACTACAAGGTCAAGGTCTGCACATCTTTCATGCTTTACAAACTCTGCATTTTTTGCCTCCTTTGAACCCCGAGATGTTGGACACGCTCTTTCTGATTCCGATTGGATCAATGCCATGCATGATGAGCTTGAGAACTTTGAGGGAAACAAAGTTTGGACCCTTGTTGAACCTCCTCTTAATGTGAATGTCATAGGAACCAAGTGGGTTTTCAAAAACAAACAGGGTGAGGATGGTCTAGTTGTGCGGAACAAAGCTAGGCTTGTGGCTCAGGGTTTTAGCCAAGTGGAGGGCTTATACTTTGGTGAAACCTTTGCTCCGGTAGCGCGTCTAGAAGCCATTAGGATCTTGCTTGCTTTTGCTGCGTCTAAGGGTTTTAAGTTGTACCAAATGGACGTCAAAAGTGCTTTCCTAAATGGCTACATAGAGGAAGAGCTCTATGTCAAACAACCACCAGCCTTTGAACATCCCAAGTACTGTTGGCGTTTCTTACGCACAGAGATAAATATCAACTCCGCAAGTGCACGGAACACCGTTGTAGCATTTCACCCAGGAGTATTCCAAGGGTATCGTATTTATATTTTCCTCAGGGAAGCAGGGCTAAGAATATCATGAATTAGCAAGGAAACATCTATTATTTATAACTTGCAAACTAGACCAGAGCAGGGATACATATATGATGGGTGGCAACCAAACACACGCAAGAATTCCATATGAAGATATAAAGAGATAGAACTAGTCAACTAGGAGGACAACGAGAAGAAGGATATCAGCCTAGGGGTTAGCATTTAGTATTTCCTGATAGTCTACAATTACTTGCTTAAGCTTTCATTACAGATACGTTCCTGCATATCGGGGCACACGCATGCCAAGGCAGCAACCCGAGAATTAGGTTCAACTACCTTGGGGAACTACGTGCTATTGACCTCCCTACTAAAACCATCACCCGGACGTGGTGGATTACAGAGACCGGTATGCCTGTCACACGTACTCGCGGCTACCATCCTCCGTGGGGTGTAAAGCAAACTCACGTCTAGAATAATTCCTTGAATCACACAAGCAACTATCCTAAATAACTTACTCCTCGCGAAAAGAGCAAGCCATCCATGCATAACAAATCTATGTGGATTGTGTAAGCATTTGCGGTGCAAACAACCCATGCAGATAGACCTACCATACACAGACGTGGAACCAACACAGGAATTTCTCTATAACAATTACTTAAATAAATAAATATAAACTAACAGGAAAACTAAATTAAATAAATAAAAAAATAAAAAAAAAATTATATTAAAGAAAGTATAAAGAAAAGATACACGAGAACTTTACCCAAACTCCGAAGAGAACTCCGGAGCTCGAGCGAAGCTCTCACTTCTACTCTAACCCCATGACCAACTAGCCTACTCTAGACTACACAAGTGGAATGATCTTCCATGAGATGAGCGTGACCCTTTTGGATCTTCTCTTCTCAAGTGTGGAGGTGCAGGTTGGAGTGAGGGGAGGGGTCCTCTATTTATAGTGGAGTTGCCTTGGGAGAGTGGAGAAGGTCTTGGAGCATTTCGTGGAATATTCCCTTCTTGCCGACGTCCCCTGGCTTGGCCGGCGCGTCAAGTGGCTAGTGACCGCCTCTGGAACCGACTGAAGAAAGATTGAGGCGGTTGGAGATTAAGTTCGGCCGGCCGGCCAGGTGTTTGGGCCGGCCGGCTTACTATTTTCTGGTTTTCGCCCAATCTTGCGCGAGGCATAACTGCTGCTCCCGAACTCCGAATTAGGTGATCCAAAAGCCCATTTGACTATCTCGACGAGGGCTTTGACATGGAGGGATCAAATTTGTCATTTGAAATATTATTTCTTGATGTCCAAGTCATTCCTTATTTCTTGCGTCGAATGTCGTCGAGATATCCGAGCAGGACCTTGTTTATCTTGTGCCTTTTGTATATTTGCTTTTTATCCATAAGTATAAGCACAATTGCACCAATATTCCTATGTACCTTGCAAAACAAGATCACATCCAAAACTTGTGGAACTTTATTAGTTTAATGCATAAAACATTGGTGCATACCTTTTATTCGCCGATAAGTTGACGGTCATTTTATGATTTAATGGCCGTCAACACCTCCCCAAGCTTAAACTTTGCTCGTCCCGAGCAAACTCAAAACTTAAGTATCGGCGGATCAGTAGTTACAAAGAAAGCGCCCTATGGGTAATAAAAATGCAACAACGTACTCCCTAAATGGTGGTAAGTATACAAGAGCACGAAATATTCACGAGTGTTGCACATGTGTGGGGCGTGTTTGCTTCACCTTGTCATATAGCGTTGAAGATTAGAATAGCACTTTTGGACGAGTCAAACAATTTTTAGTAGGTGTACGTCCAGAGTTTTTATGTGCTGCAAGACAAGGTAAAAAAATAAAATTTCTCCTTTGTTTTGGTTCACACTTCCCCTCTCCTTAATATGAGGCTATCCCTACAAAGCTTCACTCATTCCTACCTTCTATCATATTGGGCTTGTATGTGGAGCTTGGTAAGGAAATGCACATTTATCATGCGTATATTGTAAAGCTAAAGAATAAATCTTAAGAGACATAGCAACTCCTTGTATCTCGGTCATATGGAAAATGGTGATGGAGGGGGATAAGATGAACACACACTGATGGAAACGGTTTTGCAAACTTTGGTCTTCTTTTATGCTCATGCTCAAGATGTTTATGATAAGAACCATAATGCCTTTTTGGATGCAATTCATGGAGTCTCTCTTTTCTCTCTCTCTCTTTTTTTTTTTAGACTCCATGATGCTTGAGGCAATAGCGATGACAGGTTCATGAGCATTTTGAAATATTCTTGAGCTTTTTTTTGATGTAGACCAAAAGTTTTGCGAATGAATGTGGGTGGAATGGTTACGGAGATGTTTGATTTTTCAAACATTCATTTTTGGTGGAAAGAAACTCAAATACTCACGCGAAGGAATGATGACCGAGATAAAGAGAGTGCTTACTCTCAAAAGCATTTAGACCTTAACAGAACTCAACGCATGAGCAAATGGCTATGAGTGGGGTTTTTTCGAATATTTTTCATGATATGGCTCTGGTAGGTAAATAAATCCTCACAAGGGAAGTGTTCCAAAACGAAAGGGTTTTTAGGTACTTGCAGCAATTAAAATGAAAACATCTCTGGACTTTCACCACGCTAAGAGATTGCAACAAGTCCTAATCATGCCATATCATAATCTACAATGCTTAGACTTGGTGTGATGTATGCAACCCACAAAAATATAGCAATACTAGTGATGTGACTATGCTCGAGTATAAATAACACACATGTCAGGAGTAGAGGTTGCATCAATGCGACACAAGGGGAGCTATCATGTAACTAATCATCATTTCCTTTAAGTGCAGCATTCACCAATATTCTAGCATTTTATTCGAAACAGGGAGTATTTTATTGATCGATAGGGATACTTACCTGGGGGTCCCCCCAAGCTTGAGTCTTCGCAAGACTTAAGCTTGAATAGGCCACTTCCTCCATTCTTCTTGTGTCTGGCGGTCTGTTGGCGTTTCTTACGCAAAAAGATTAAATTCAATTTCCGCAAGCGCACGGAACACCATTGTAGCATTTCACCCGGGAGTATTCCAAGGTTATCGTATTTATATTTTTCCACAGGGAAGCAGGGCTAAGAATATCATGAATTAACAAAGAAACATCTATTATTTATAACTTGCAAACTAGACCAAAGCAGGGATACATATATGATATGTGTGGCACTCAGGAGAACATCCATCGATATAGATAACAAGGAATTAGCATTTAGTTTGGGAGGACAACGAGAAGAAGGTATCAGTCAGCCTAGGGTTAGCATTTAGTTTCATGATAGTCTACCATTATTTACTTAAGTTTTCATTACAGATACATTCAAGTGCATCAGGGGCACGGCCGCCGCCAAGACACGCAACCCGAGAATTAGGTTCAACGTATCCGGTCAACGGACCGCGTCTAGGCCCCTACACACTCAACCCGAACGTGGTGGACTACAGAGACCGGTGTAGCTGTCACCTACACTCGCGGCTACCACATCATCCCGTGGGGTTGAGGGCAAAATCCGCTAGAACAATTCCAAGCACCTTGCTTACAACTATCCTAGTAACTTACTCTTGGCCAAAGAGCAAGCCACCCATGAACAATAAATCCAAATAAATTGTGCGGGACACGTGACAATAAGGCAATTATGTCCCTACCGCCAGTCCTCAAGCAAACAACTCATTCGTATCTACCATACACAGACGTGGATCCAACACAAGAATTTCTCTATAACAATTACTTAAATAAATAAGTATAAACAAAAAGGAAAACTAAATTAAATAAATAAGAAAATAAATAAATAAGAAATAATTATATTAAAGAAAGTATGAAAGAAAGATACACGAGAACTTTACCCAAACTCCGAAGAGAACTCCGGAGCTCCAAGCGAAGCTCTCACTTCTACTCTAACTCCCATGACTAAAATACTAATCCTATTCTAACTACACAAGTGGAGTGATCTTCCATGAGAAAGAGCGTGACCCTACTTAGGGTCTTCTCTTCTCAAGTGTGAGGTGCAGGTCGGAGTGACGGGAGGGGTCCTCTATTTATAGTGGAGTTGCCTTGGGAGAGTGGAGAAGGTCTTGGAGCATTTCGTGGAATATTCCTTCTTGCCGACGTCCCCTTAGCTTGGCCGGTGCGTCAAGTGGCTTGTGACCGCCTCTGGAACCGACTGGAGGAAGATTGAGGCGGTTGGAGTTTGGCTCGGGCCGGCCGGCCAGGTGTTTGGGCCGGCCGGCCAACTTTTTTCTGGATTTTCTGCAATCTTCCGCGAGGCATAACTCCTGCTCCCGAACTCCGAATTGGGTGATCCAAAAGCCCATTTCGACTATCTTGACGAGGCC
Source organism: Eragrostis nindensis (assembly GCA_012490785.1). Taxonomy (NCBI): domain Eukaryota; kingdom Viridiplantae; phylum Streptophyta; class Magnoliopsida; order Poales; family Poaceae; genus Eragrostis; species Eragrostis nindensis. The sequence goes on along the minus strand of JAAXCT010000100.1, from coordinate 1,334,708 downwards.
TTTGACATGGAGGGATCAAATTTCTCATTTGAATAATTATTTCTTGATGTCCAAGTCATTCCTTATTTCTTGCGTCGAATGTCGTCGAGATGTCGGAGCATAGTCTTGCTTTAACATGTGCGTTTGGATATTTGCTATTTCTCCATGATTGTAAGCACAATTACACCAATATTCCTATGTACCTTGCAAAACAAGATCTCATCCAAACTTGTGGAACTTTATTAGTTTAATGCAAGAAAAATTGGTGTATACCTTTTATTCGCCGATAAGTTGACGGTCATTTTATGATTTAACGACCGTCAACACGGTCCCTCCCCAAGCTTAGCTCTTGCAACTATGTGCAAAGCTAAGCGATTAAATCTTTCATTTGGGAGCACTGGGTCCGCCTTGTTGGTTTCTTCTTGAATTGTATGCCTTTCATATTGCCTGATGGATTTTTGATTGCTCTCATAAAGATCCTGCATTGGTTAGTACAAAACCATTCGTCTACCCTTGACACGTCTCTATGGGTCCATCAATCGACCTAGACACCACGTCTAATTCGATTAACTATGTGAGGAGAGCAGAGCATGTTATACTCTCTTTCTGTCATGAAAGCATCATAGAGGCATGTATTTTTCTGTTGGTTGAACGGCCACCGGGCATAATCTCAATGGAGAACAGAGGCACAGAAGTGATCTTCACCCAACCAACAGAAAGAGATGCAGGCGATTGATTTATGACTAACAATTTAACCACAACCCACATCATCAAAAGAAATTCGAGAGCACGGGTATGGTCAAAATTGCAGTATATTTTCATCAAAGAGCAACTCAATGTACTTCGCATTGATAAGGCAAAGAATCATTCAGGCAGCATTATTTATTTTTTTATTATTATTATTTTTATTTTTTTTTATGAAAGGAGAGGATATATGACAAGAAAAACAAGGAATAATTGCGTATGCTTACCTGGCGGTTCCTCCCCAAAGCTTAGCCTTTGCAGTCGAATGCAAGGCTTAGCTATAGATTTCTTCATTGAACGTCTTGGTTCCGCCACATATGTTTCCTTCTCCCTGTCATAAAAATCCAACCTTTCTTGCAAAATCCCTGGCCTATGATTGGGCACTCGGGGTTTTTATTTTTAATTTTTTTCTATTTATTTACCCACGGCCTATGATTGGGCACTCGGGTTTTATTTTTATTTTATTTATTTATTTTTTTTTAAAAAATCCCCACGCCTATGATTGGGCGCTCGGGTTCTCTCTTTTTTTTTTAAATGCAGCGGGGTGGGATGGAGGGGAATTAAATATGCAGATGGATTGAAAAGAAACCAATGCAAATGCGATGGTGATATGCTCAAACAAAATGCAGGTGGATGCTTAGGCTAGCAGCAAATTAACATAACAGATAGTCGATGTCAATCAAAGATATCTTAAACCATTGCTTCCCCGGCAACGGCGCCAGAAATGCTTGTTGGCGTTTCTTACGCACAGAGATAAATATCAACTCCGCAAGCGCACGGAACACCGTTGTAGCATTTCACCCAGGAGTATTCCAAGGGTATCGTATTTATATTTTCCTCAGGGAAGCAGGGCTAAGAATATCATGAATTAACAAGGAAACATCTATTATTTATAACTTGCAAACTAGACCAGAGCAGGGATACATATATGATGGGTGGCAACCAAACACACGCAAGAATTCCATATGAAGATAAAGAGATAGAACTAGTCAACTGGAAGGACAACGAGAAGAAGGGTATCAGCCTAGGGGTTAGCATTTAGTATTTCCTGATAGTCTACAATTACTTGCTTAAGCTTTCATTACAGATACGTTCCTGCATATCGGGGCACACGCATGCCAAGGCAGCAACCCGAGAATTAGGTTCAACTACCTTGGGGAACTACGTGCTATTGACCTCCCTACTAAAACCATCACCCGGACGTGGTGGATTACAGAGACCGGTACGCCTGTCACACGTACTCGCGGCTACCATCCTCCGTGGGGTGTAGAGCAAACTCACGTCTAGAATAATTCCTTGAACCACACAAGCAACTATCCTAAATAACTTACTCCTCGCGAAAAGAGCAAGCCATCCATGCATAACAAATCTATGTGGATTGTGTAAGCATTTGCGGTGCAAACAACCCATGCAGATAGACCTACCATACACAGACGTGGAACCAACACAGGAATTTCTCTATAACAATTACTTAAATAAATAAATATAAACTAAAAGGAAAACTAAATTAAATAAATAAGAAAATAAATAAAAAAATAATTATATTAAAGAAAGTATAAAAGAAAAGATACACGAGAACTTTACCCAAACTCCGAAGAGAACTCCGGAGCTCCGAGCGAAGCTCTCACTTCTACTCTAACTCCCATGACCAACTAGCCTACTCTAAACTACACAAGTGGAATGATCTTCCATGAGATGAGCGTGACCCTTTTGGATCTTCTCTTCTCAAGTGTGGAGGTGCAGGTTGGAGTGAGGGGAGGGGTCCTCTATTTATAGTGGAGTTGCCTTGGGAGAGTGGAGAAGGTCTTGGAGCATTTCGTGGAATATTCCCTTCTTGCCGACGTCCCCTGGCTTGGCCGGCGCGTCAAGTGGCTAGTGACCGCCTCTGGAACCGACTGGAGAAAGATTGAGGCGGTTGGAGATTAAGTTCGGCCGGCCGGCCAGGTGTTTGGGCCGGCCGGCCTACTATTTTCTGGTTTTCGCCCAATCTTGCGCGAGGCATAACTCCTGCTCCCGAACTCCGAATTAGGTGATCCAAAAGCCCATTTTGACTATCTCGACGAGGGCTTTGACATGGAGGGATCAAATTTATCATTTGAAATATTATTTCTTGATGTCCAAGTCATTCCTTATTTCTTGCGTCGAATGTCGTCGAGATATCCGAGCAGGACCTTGTTTATCTTGTGCCTTTTGTATATTTGCTTTTTATCCATAAGTATAAGCAGAATTGCACCAATATTCCTATGTACCTTGCAAAACAAGATCACATCCAAAACTTGTGGAACTTTATTAGTTTAATGCATAAAACATTGGTGCATACCTTTTATTCGCCGATAAGTTGACGGTCATTTTATGATTTAATGGCCGTCAACAGTACCCCAACCGAGTGTACAAGCTTCAGAAGGCTGTGTACGGGCTAAAGCAAGCGCCTAGGGCTTGGTATGCTAGGCTTAAGACCTTCTTGCTAGAGCACGGGTTTGTGATGGGATATGTTGACAAGACTTTGTTTACTCTCAAGCATGGCAATGATTTCCTAATGGTTCAGATATACGTGGATGATATTATCTTTGGTGGTTCCTCTCATGCTCTAGTGTCCAGGTTTCAGGTAATGATGGAGAGTGAATTCATGATGTCGGTGATGGGTGAGCTAACCTACTTCCTTGGTCTCCAAATCAAGCAATGCAAGGAAGGTACCTTCGTCCACCAAACAAAGTGCACGAAGGACCTCATGAAGAAGTTCGACATGTCCAATGCGAAGCCAATGTCGACACCGATGGCCACTACGACCGTGCTTGATCCGGATGAAGATGGTGAGGCCGTGGACCAAAGGGAGTATCGGAGCATGATCGGCTCCCTCTTGTACCTGACGGCGACAAGACCCGACATACACTTTGCGGTGTGTATTTGTGCTCGCTTCCAATCCTCACCAAGGATATCTCATCGTCAAGCGGTGAAGCGCATTTTCAGGTATCTCAAGTACACCCTTGAATTCGGTCTTTGGTATTCTGCATCATCCTCTCTTAGTCTTGTTGGTTATTCGGATGCGGATTTTACTGGATGTCGAGTTGATAGGAAGAGCACTTCGGGTACTTGCCATTTCTTGGGTACTTCTCTTGTTTGTTGGTCTTCTTGCAAGCAATCTAGTGTAGGCCAATCCACAACCGAAGCCGAGTATGTTGCTGCTGCTAGTTGCTGCTCACAAATTCTATGGATGATCTTACCTTGAGAGACTATGGGTTGAGTTACAAGAGCGTTCCACTCATGTGTGATAACTCTAGTGCTATATGCCTATCCAAGAACCCCGTCCAACATGGTAAGGTCAAACACATCAATGTGAGATTCCACTTCTTGAGAGACCATGTGGAGAAGGGAGACATAGAGCTCAAATACATAGATACCGATAACCAATTGGCCGATATTCTCACCAAGCCCTAGATGCTGCGAGATTTGCTTTTCTTCGGGGGGGGGAGCTTGGTGTTTGCCATCCATATGGCATCATTTGAGGGGGAGTTGATGTTCTTGTACATATGTATCTTACTTTTCTTGCTTTGCATTTCATCATGTAAGATATGCATCTTGTAACATATGCATTTTAAGATAAGCTTCACCTCTTATGCCCCCTTGTATTTCTTGTTGCTATGGTTGAGTTTGAGCTAAGTTGTGTGAATGTAAGTAGCAAACTCTATAAACTTAGGCTTTTCTAGATGGCTTGGTATAGATTCATTTCGAGCAAGCATGCTAAACTCAAAGATGAAAATTGGCAGTTTGTGAATCTTATGATCTATGCATGCCAATGTCTTGCTCACCATGTCTATACTTGCTTTTATCCTTGTCAAGACTTGTATTAAGGCTAGCATAGAAAAATGTATTGGCTTCGGCAACTTGTGTTTGGGGGGTGGTCTTTGCAAATGTTTAGCTCATGATGGGACTTTGGGGGAACAAAGGTTCCTTTTGCCAAAAGGCATGCTCGTTTGCTCTTGTGCTTAATTTCTAAAATCAATTTGATCTTTTGTGCTTAATGCTAAAAATCCAATACAGTGCCTTGATGCCTCGGGGTGTTTGCCGTAACCAGTCGTGCGACCCTCCGCATGGATAAGGGGTTACTTGAGGATCAAAAATAAAAGACAAGCAAAAGCTTGCAATCTTTATTTGATCAAATTGAGTCTTTATTGCACATGTGAGCGTTTGTCAAAGAACATCTTTTCGAATGCTTGTTGCTTAGTTGAGATGGACATTAGCTAGTTTTTCATGGATTCACTTAATGCTTGTTTTGCCTTGGCTAGCGGTAATTATACATGTGGTGGCAACTTTTATCATGAAATAGCAAGTTTGAGTCTATCTTGTTCAATTCAACCTTCTTGCTTAGCTTGTCTAGCTCTTTTGCTTTGTGTCATGCTCTCTATTACGGCCTTCGTGCAATTGTGAGCTCTTGCTTTTATACTTCAAGGCTCTATGCATGATTCATAGAAATGAAAAATGCTCGTTGGCATAATTGTTGAAGCTCAATAAATTGCATCCTCATGCATTGCATTTTTGGCTTCCATGTATTCTGGATGAGTTCATTGCCAAAGGGGGAGAGATTTCATGGAAGTCATGCACAAATGTCAAAATCCCAAATGTCAAGAAAATAACACCTAGAGAACAACTTTTGCATTGCATGAGAAGTACCACAAGTTGAGGGGGAGCATCTTATCAAGTCATGAAGTTCGACTTTTTTTTTTCTTGAGTCTTTTGTGATCTTTGCGACAATGAGCCGCTCTCTTTGCCAATACTTGGCTTTTGTGATCCCTTGCTACTAGATGGTCATTTTCTACCTTTTCTTTGGTTTTGATCATTTGGTGAGCTTTGTTGGTTTCGCATTTCAAACTCGAGTTCGTGTGCTTTGGTGTTGTTGTCAATGTACTCATCAAGGGGGAGATTGAGGAACCATGTTGAGATGTGCCATGGTTCGCAATGATGATGAGTAATTGACATGGGAGTTGATTTGTGTGGGACATGAGTTTGGGTTGAAATGCGGGATTTTGAGAGTCGCATAAGCATGTGCATGATTATGTTTATGGCTAACCGGAGATGGTGAAGGTGTTGGGAAGATTGGAGAAGAAGGAGAAATGTGTTTGCTTGTCTCATAATGTGTAGGTCAATGGAGTTAACTTGATGGTCAACGGCGGGAGGATCGGGACCAAGCGGGGGCTTGGGGCCGGACGATCGAGAGGCCGGGTGAGGTCAAGGGTGATCCACAACGTACACGTGGAGAGGACGAGAAGCACGGGCGGTTTCCGGTTTGGGCCTCAAAACAGGTGGTGGACAGTTTTCCGGTTTGGGCCTCAAAACCGGCGGCGGAAGGTTTCCCGGTTTGGGCCTCAAAACTGGCGGTGGCGGATGGTGGTGCACGTGGCACCATCACAAAGGTTGCGTCGAGGCGAAGCAAAGACGTGAAGGGCCCGATGACGTTCGGGCGAAGGAGAAAAAGTCAGACGACTTTGCCCCTTGTGGTAGATAGGAGTGTGTGTTAAGTGGAGGGCATTTTGGTCATTCCAAAATGTCTATATATAGGGAGATGGCTTGTTGGAGAGGAGAGCTTCTTCCACTAAGTCAAGAGTTAAGGGAGAGCTTCAAGGGAGAGAGGAGAGGAGAGGTTGTGTGAGAGACAACTTTTGTTCTTCCAAAGAGAGGGAGGATGAGGGCGGTATCCTAGCCATGTATACATGTAAGATTCATCCTTGACTCAATGAAATGAGATTCATTTTCGTGCTCAAATTGCTCCTCATCTTCTAGTTCCCAAATTTCTCTTTTTCCCTATTTTTGGAGGTATTTTCGTGGGATTTTCGATTCCTCTTGTGTGATGTGTTTTGGGACGGATTTCTTTGGGGATCTTGGTGCTGTGACGTGCTAGAAAAATCCTCTATGGTTACTTGACCAAATCCAAGGCACGAGCACCTTCGATTTCATGAACTTGTGAAGTTTCATCCAAACCCTAGTTCATCTAGTGAAATCCAAAATTCGTGTGGAGTTCTTGGTGTTTTTGGTATGGATTCTTTTGGATGATGTTCTCCATCTCATGGTGAAGCTATGGTTCAAATTTCATGAAGTTTGGAGGTCGTTTGGTTGGATTTTGAGTTTTGGAGCATCCGTTCTCGAGTTTTCACGAGCTGTCCTGTAGCTGGAGGAAGTTCCGACACAAGTTCCGACAACTGGCGGAAGTTCCGACAATCTACAGAAAGTTTTTGTCGGAACATCCGACACTTGACGGAACTTCCGTTGATTTAAAGATTGTTTTTGTCAGAACATCCGAGACTTGTCGGAACATCCGTGAATGTCTTACCGGAACATCCAAGACATGTCGGAACATCCGTGAAGTTACAGAAACTTCTCATCGGAACATCCGAGAGAGGTCCGGAGCATCTGACAAGGTCCGAAGTTTGGTACTTTCCCTTTTGATCGTGGTTTGCCAAATTGCTTCCGCATTTGCTTATATCATTTCTTAACCATTCATAGGATTAGCACACCATCTCTAATTGATGTGTGTGGTCTTGATGGTTGAAAGAGAGGTGCGTTGGGTTGTAATTGGGACATAGGCCAAGTTCTTGTGAAGAATTTTTATCGGCTCCCATTCACCCCCCCACTCTGGTCGCCTTCTCGTCCTTCAGGTCTTATGGGAAAAAGATTCACCAGCGGCCGTGTCAAGATAAAGTGCGGTATCTTGGCTTAATCCCGAATAAAAATGTTGCAATAAAACAGGTTCGGGGAGCAAGAGTTCTAGGCCTGAATCAGTTAAAGAACATAACCGGACCCATGCCGCACTAAGGGTTTCATCCTCTTCTTGTGTGAAGCTAATTATTTCCGCCCGCAGAGTAGTGATACAAGATACGGGGAAGAATGCTAAACAAAATTTGTCTTGCAATTCTTTCCAATCACCGTCCACTCTCTTAGCGGTGTAAGTGTACCATTGTTTCGCCTTCCCATTGAGGGAGAAGGAAAACAATTTCCACTTCAATGTTTCATGTTCCATGCCATTGATTTTTCGGCATGAACACAAGTGCTCAAACTCACGCAAGTGTTGGAAAGGGTTTTCATATTTAAAACCAGAGAAGGATAAACCTTTTATCATGGAAATAAAACTGGGGCTGAACTCATAGGTAGATGAAAAAATGGTTTGGGACGATGATGGTGGCTCTAAGAGTTCTCCCCGTGGAGTAGAGAAAGATTGGATAGTGGGTTGTGACTCCATAGAATATTTTTGTACTTTGCAAATAAAAACAGAAATGTAAAAGATAGGTACGAGGGTAAACCTAGTTCTTGGCAGATTTAGCAACCGTTCCCCAGCAACGGCGCCAGAAATGCTTGTTGATACTTCTTACGGTCACAGATAATTCCGCAAGCGCACGAAGTACCGTTGTAGCACTTCACCCGGGAGTATTCCAAGGTATCGTATTTGTTTTCCCCAAGGAACGGAGGTAATCTGCAACAAGGTTAGTTTTACCCAAGGACAACAAGACCAATAGCAGTTTAGGATCAAGAGGGTAACTATATTCAAGTATTCCCTACTTCTAGCAGCACTCAAGTTCTACTTGCTTACTTTGGGCACTGGTATAGGCTTGGTCTGCCAAGCCACGCCAGCCTGTAGCTCTACGACGTACCCGAACGTGGAGGATTACGAAAGGACGGACAGGGCTGTCACCACCTGCTGCCTACCTCTACAAACCGTGGAACACGCGGGAAACACAGGTAACCTCTAGCCTAGACACCACGTCTATGCTATCGATTACTACTCTAACTTCGGCCTAGACTGATTCAGAAAGCTAGAGCACCCCTTGCGGAGGGATGATCCCGTAAGCAAGTATAGCAAGAGCATCAACTAAAAGATAAATATTACTTAAGAAAAATCACCACGTATAATCACAAGGTACATGACTACACGCCAAGATACAAGAGATGAACTAGAACTAAGAACTAGCACTAGAGAAGAACTAGCACCGAGAACCAGCACTACCTCTCTCCTATACCCTGCCCTCTCCCCTATTCTACTAATGTACAAGAGGCTCTAGGCCTTTGGAATGGGAGTGTTGCTCTCTTCTTGTGTTTCTTGTGTGTCTTGGAGGGGAGGGGGTACCCCTTTATTTATAGACCTGGAAGGTCGGCAACTTGAGGCGGTTCCAGAGGTCGGTGGCATTAATTGCAGGTGGAACCGACCTCCAGAGGTCGGTTGTGAACCGCCATAAGAAGATGGGCCAGGGGGGCCTCCCTGGCAGGTCGGCCGACCTGGCCAGAGGGGTCGGCCGACCTGGCCTGGGCCCCACTGGGCCTGGGCTTCCTCTGGTCCTTGCCTCTGGTTGTCTTCCCTCCTAATCCACTTGCAGTGTGTGGACTTGAGGCCTTATTCTCTGGTTTTGGGCTTTTGGAGATTATTCTTTATTCCGGGGAAAATTCTGTAGATGTGAAGTCAAATAGTTTATGCTTCATTTTTCCCGTTTTCCTAGGAATTGCAACTGCACTAATAGATACTAGCCACCAGTACCCGCGCTTCGCTGCGGGTGAGTTTATAGGTGAAGTCCAAACATTTACAGGCCAAGTGTATTTTCAATTAAAACTGTTTTGCGTCGAATGATTTAGTGTCCAGGCGTTGGTAATGCAAACATTGTGGACAAGAAGTTCTGGTCTAAGATAATATAGGAAGTGGAGGCCCAGGAAACTACCTCGCATCTCCATATTTCGATATTGCTAGTATTAGTACCATTTTTAGGAGGCGTTTTAATCATCTTGTGTTAGATAACGCACAATAATATTCCAAATTTAAAAAGAATAATGTTTGAATCAGTGATGAACATGTCAGTGACTTGGCATGAAAGAAGAACGGTATCGCAAAGCCTCAATTTTTCGAAGTCTAGCAGAAAGGGTAATTAGTTTATATAAGAACTTTATCTATTATGGCAGGTGACATTAAATTTCTCTAAGAGTGAAGGAAGAAATACACGATGACAAATTTTCTCGATATATAATAGGAGCGCGTAGTAAGAAAATAGGCATGCCAGGCGGGGAAAGTGGAGTCCAAGTATGGTGCACTGGAACGAAAGGTAACACATCATCACTAAGAATATGAAAAAAAAAAAAGAAGACATAACTACCAACCTGCAAAAACCATCGATGGCCATTGGCTGACAACATGTGTGGTGGTCAGATTGCAACAGTTTTATGAACAGGGAAATCTATGCATGGATGGCCCTGTTGCGCTATCCTGTCATCTGATATCAGAGCAACCACAATGGGAGCAAAAACCAGTCTTTATACAATAAATGCTCTCAAAAAGTCGACTTTATACATTGCTCAAACGGTCCGTATAGCATTGATGGGTAAAGTCGCCCGTAGCGCTAGTGCCCACCCTTATGGAATAAAAAAACTATTTCTCTCTCCTCTCTCCTCCGTCCGGTTCCCTGTATCGCCGAGGTGGTTGTCTTGGCGCCACCAGAAGCTCGTGAACTCACCGGCGTGGGGGAGGTCGGCGGCCGTGCGACTCTTGACGTTTCACGGGGCTCAACGGCGCTGCGAATCGACGGCTCGACGAGGTGCTGCCAAGCTAGGTAGTTGTGCTCGCACAGAGCTCGACGGCCAATCGACTCTTGATGGCGCTGGAGCAGGCGGGGCTTGTGGAGATGCACGCGGTGCCGAAGCTCGACGTGGGGCGGAGCCAGAAATGGAGGATGAGGGGGGCCAAGCTGTAGTATATGAGTGTTGAGGGGGGCCAGATCGGAAATTTTCATCAAAATACATGGTGAAAAAATGGGTTCAAAGGTTGTGTGCCTCAAGCATAGGGGGGGCCAGGCCCCTGCTCGCCCCCCCCCCCCCCTGCCTCCGCCAGGCGGGGCTTGTGGAGATGCACGCGGTGCGGCGAAGCTCGACGTGAGGCAGCTGCCGTCGCCATAGCCCCAGTAAGGGGGCCGCGCCATCGTCGCCCAGCCCTCGAGGAAGGAGCCGCGCCGCCGTAGTCGCCCTGGCCTCGAGGAAGAGGACCGCACCGTCGGCGGCAGGCGACTAGCTCCCCGAGGTGAGGGGGACCTCGACGACCAAGCTACGCCGTCCGCCTAGGCTCGGAGGAGCTCCATTGTTGAGGGGCTCGCCCAAGCGAAACGGAGCTCGGCGGTCAAGCGGCTTGGCCAGGCGCTTCAAGCTCGGCGGCCACCTCTGTGGCTGCTGCTTTGCGCCTAAAATCGCAGCAAATGGGGGTGGGCGAAGTAGAATCGAATGGAGGAGGTGGTGGATCAAAGGATATTGGTGGCCTCCGTCGCCAGATTGGAGCGGTTGGAGAGGATTGGAAATTGGGGATCGATGGAAGTTTCATGAGCGAGAAAGAGAGTCACGGGACAGAGATGCCCAGTTTTTTTCTTTGCCATGGGACCCACACTTTTGGATGGCAGTGGACTCACCATTGCGGGGATGACTACAACTATTGACCTCTGCAAATGGGGCCCACCCATAATGACTACATGGTCCTTATACATTGCTCTTGCCCTCACTGGTGCCTTGCTAGCGTGGCAACGCTAGATTTTTGCTTGTCGGGTCCTATCAATGTAGTATCTGACATATCGCTTGTTCCTCCTCACTGGTAGTAGCAATCTTGCACGTGTCAGTCTAAAAAAAAACTTGCACGTGTCAATCTTCCTCGTCACATTATTTTGCCAACTCACTGCATGCAATCTTGCACGCTTCAACTGCAGAAGAGATTGTAGTGAGTAAAGTGCATCCCAGGTCTCTAAAATATTATGGGGTTCTCATCTAGATCTTTTTTTTTTGCGAGGAGGGTTCTCATCTAGATCTATGAACTCCTAAAACAAAGTTTTGGGCCTCTAAACTATTTAAGTGTTATCATTTGGGTCCGTAAACTCTGAAAAAGAATATTTGGGTCCTTAAACTATTTTGGGTTCTCATCTGAGTCAATAAACTCGATCTCAAAACGAGGAGCCACCAGCCCACCACCGGCGCCAAAATGCTTCTACTGGTTGCCGTTAGCCATCATCACCAGACCGTGAGCTTCATCCAATCGTCTCCCCAAGTGCCTGAGAAAGGAGATTAATGCTCATCAAAGTTTGTGGCTTCGAATATTCCTAATATCAAACCCGTTAAAGCGGCCAATAATAACTGATATTCTGGCCACTAGAGGGGCATATAATGGCTGATACATGGATAATATCCAAAGATAAGGTTGAAACTCCCGCCAAACCTGCGCAGTCATCAAGCTGGCATGTCGTGTTAACTTGATTTGGGCGCAAGCCACATTTTGGATAGCTACTTAGATGCTAAACAAGTTTAGAAACTCAAATCATGATTTTGATTGTTTATGGGCCTAGATGAGAACCCAGAAATAATTTAGGGGCCCAAATCTTTCTTTTAAGAGTTTATGGACCAAGATGAAAATCTCATAATAGTTTAAGGATATGGGATGCACTTTACTAATACTTCATAAACCATCAATTTTATTTTCTGTTTCTATGTCCTCCCATGCTATATATAGATGTGGAGTCCAATTAGTTGCCATTAAAGGATATGGATCCCTTGGTCAAGCAATATTCTCATGTCTTTACATTGACTGGAAGAAAACGAACTACAATTTGTATATAGTGCCATCCATTACCTGAATTTGCTTGTTAACAAGTTTTCCTACACAAATAGGCCAAAATAAATAAGAAAACATGTAGGCAAAATTTGAATAATAAAGTTATCAAAAGAGTTTTATGGATCGTCGAAGATACCTATCATGCAACTGTCTAAGATACCTTCTTTCTTTGCCCTTATTATGGATCGTCGAAACTTTTGCCTGTCCCATATTGTTCCACAATTAAAAGGAGTAGCCTCACCGGCAACAGCCATAGCTACTTACTGCTTGAATGCAAACGCTGGGCCATTAATTAACTTATCTTGGATATTACAGGAAACCTCTACATGAGCTTTGGGGCAATGATTCTAGTGCAATCAAAAGGGAACAAATGTCGTTAAGAACACCTGACATAATTAACAACTGCTTGTTTGCCCCGTAATCTCTTCCTGGTTCGGCTAGCGGGGGATGCACCTTCCATATGACATTTGTGGACCTGAAAATAGGACATTAAAGCTATTTCTAAAACAACGTTCAAAGAAAAAGCATCAAACAAAAAAGAAAAGCAAAAAACTCACAACAAGCAAGCAATCATGCATGAAGCATATAAGGTATGGACAAAAACAAGCAAGCAATCATGAAGCACAAGGAAAAATGCACTAATTATCTGCATTTGGGGGCCAGGCAGATCGGTGCCCTCTAAATTCCTAATACAAAGCAAGTATGTTCAATACTTATATTATTTTATATTAAGCTAGTATGTCATGGTAACCGTACCAAAAACTATTTGTTTCCAATCAAACCAAGAATATGTTTTCTAGTGAGATGGGATAGAAGGAACTCATAGTCATCTGATCTCTCAAAATATATTCCTAGCAAGCACTATGTTGAGTGCACAACGGGACATGTGGGGGAGAGGTGCGCTGGGAATGAATGCATCAGCTGGCTTATATAGGCAAGACAAGCACAGATGCATTAGCTACATCCAAAAGAAGATGAAATAGATGGAAGCCACCTACCTGCAAGAATTTAAAGCAAGATGGCCCATATTGTTGCATCCATATATATAGCTAGTCTCCATCGTGAATATGAATGTTTTATATATCACTAGTATACATTACGATATATGCCCATGTCATCAAATTTTCATGTAATCTATTAAAGGTTATATGACAACACATGTTAGGGTGAGGTAATTAAACGACTCATATACATTACTCTTAGCAGATACCTAAAAATTATCATATTTAATCAGGCAAATTCCATGCACCCGCAATGCCGTGTAAGTTTCTCTGAACAAAATATAGATAGGATGGTAGGAAAAATAGTGTTTCACCAGTGTACGATGGGTCGAGGATGGCGAAAGACATAACACTGCAATGGAGCTGCACCCGCTCCATGCCGTGTAAGTTTCACTCAACAGCAAATGCATGTGATGCATGTGCTGCCCTAGTATACTTGACAGTCGTGGATGGTGGCGACTAAATAGATGAAGCCAAAACTTAACTCACCATCACCAATGGAGCTGCACCTGCCCTACCTAACAGCGTACCTTTTCTTTTCTCTCTTGCAACGAGTACAGAGGCCCCTTGTCCATGGGCTTTGCTTTCTTGCATCCTGGGCAACGAGTACTGATATGTCACTTCTCCATGTGCCTTGCTTGTAGCACCATGGATGCACAAGCTGTCATGACACTGAATATGGTAGGGACAGGGACAAGACATGTTCATTAGAAATGCAAGAAACTCAAACAGGTCAATCTAACCCATAGACAACATATCCGATGGCGCAGAGAAAGAACACTATCGTGCACATGCCAGGAGGCCGCCGAGACGGCGCGGACTCATAGTTCTAATACCAAGACTAGTGGAAATGGTTAGTAATAATCCCTACTTCTACTCTTAGTGATGGATTTTGGAAAGTGCAGGTGGTTGACGGTAAAAGGTATGCTATAAGGACCGTCAACAATAACAACATAGCCAAGAAAAGAGACTCGATCGGTGTAAAAGGTGCACTTCTCAAGGTTACCAAATAAACATGCATCTCTCAAAGCATTAAAAAACAGCACGTAAATGATCCATATGTTCATTCATTGACTTGCTAAAAATCAAGATATCATAAAAGTAGACTACCACAAATTTGCCAATGAAAGCTCGTAAAACGTCACTCATCAAACGCATGAAAGTACTAGGTGCATTAGTTAAACCAACATCACTGCAGCCACCGACATCACTGCGGCCACCGACATCGCTGCGGCGTAAATCATGCATCGCACTACAGAAATAACCCTGAAGATAGATATGGAATGCACCGGATAAGCGTGAATACTTCCATTTCATACTTTTCAAGAGTGTCGCACTACAGAAATGCCGGATGTCAGTTTACACTGTTTTCAACGGATGGAAGTCCATTGAAACCTCCATTGAGAGGTCGATTTCGATAACCAGGATAGTCTTTCTGGTTTCTAAACTCTTCAAAAATCAGTTTTAGTTAATCATGACATTTTAGTTGCAGTGTTTTTGTCGATTCGTATTTTAGTTGCAGTATTTTTTTGTGCATCCGTATACTAGTATGCCATTGGCACAGGAACCCGCGAGAGCCTAGGGGTAGGAAGTGTTCTCTGACAGAGCCAAGCGTGGTTGCTTCACGCGGAGACAAAAGCGTGGTTGCTCATCAGGCAGTTGAAAATGAGTCAAGACAGGCGGCTGGCACCATTGCCTTGTCTTGTCAAGTTTTACTCAGGCAGTTGAAAATGAGCTGTAGTGCATCGCGGGAAGGTCCGGTGCTGTCAAGTTACCCATTGCCGGGATATTCCCTTGAATAAGGCGAACTTGATCACGGGAGTCTCGTGTAGTGTTTACAGAGGGGAAGACTCGCTGTACCATACAGGGGAACGAGAAGAATCGAGCAAGGAACCATGTTCACGAACCGCAGCGGCCACCGACATCGCTGCGGCGTAAATCATGCATCGCACTACAGAAATAACCCTGATAAATGAAGATAGATGTGGAATGCACACGAATAAGCGTGAATCAAACACGGAACAAGATATGTCCGCGCACAGCAGGCGGTGATCAGCTTCACGCCGCCACCAAATAAGCATCGTACTGGGGGCCAGGCACTAATTAGTAGTATCGAACTACAACATGTAGCTAACATGATACGAGATGGCTCGACACGCCTAAGAAACTGCGATATGAAACTTTGCATTTGAGAGAGATTGTTTCGTTCTCCGAACAATAATTATAAAAGATGGTTGCTTCACCATCCCTTCATGAGGGAGGCGCAGTTATGGTGCCCCGCACCATTTGTCCGGTATTGTCAAGTTACTCACTGAAAAGGATATTCCAGTGAAAAGGGCGAACTTGATCACTGGATAGTCTCGTGTAGTGTTTACACAGGGGAAGACCCAATGTACCATACCGGAGATGATACGAGATGGCTCGACACGCCTAAGAAACTACGATATGAAGATATTGTTTCGTTCTCCGAACCAAAACTATAATAAAAGCTGGTTGCTTCACAGTCCTTGAGGCCTTCATGAGGGAGGCGCAGGTACGGTGCCCCGCACCATTTGTCCGGTGTTGTCAAGTTACTCACTGCCGGGATATTCCCTTGAATAGGGTGAACTTGATCACGGGATTGTCTCGTGTAGTGTTTACAGAGGCCAAGACTCGCTGTACCATACAGGGGAACGAGAAGAATCGAGCAAGGAACCGTGTTCACGAACCGCAGCGGCCACCGACATCACTGCGGTGTAAATCATGCATCGCACTACAGAAATAACCCTGAAGATAGATATGGAATGCACCGGATAAGCGTGAATCAAACACGGAACAAGATATGTCCGCGCACAGCAGGCGGTGATCAGCATCACGCCGCCACAAAATAAGCATCTTACTGAGGAGCCAGGCACTAATTAGTAGTATCGAACTATGGCTCGACACGCCGGTCGATCCTAAACTACAACATCATGTCCTCGGCGGCGTCGGCGGCAGCGTCTTTCTCCTCGTCAGCAGGGTCATTGTCCTCGGCGGCGTCCGCGTCGGCATCTTTCTCCTCGGCGGCAGGGTCATTGTCCTCGGCGGCGTCGGCGGCAGCGTCTTTCTCCTCGTCAGCAGGGTCATTGTCCTCGGCGGCGTCCGCGTCAGCATCTTTCTCCTCGGCGGCAGGGTCATTGTCCTAGGCGGCGTTGGCGGCAACGTCTGCCTCCTCGGCGGCAGGGTCAGTGTCCTTGGTGGCGTCCGCGTCGGCATCTTTCTCCTCGATGGCAGGGTCGTTGTCCTCGGCGGCGTCGGCGGCAACATCTTTCTCCTTGCGCTCTGCATCTCCCTCCTCAGCGGCGGCGTCTTTCCCCACGGACGCAGCTGTTTTGATCTCCACCACCATGCTCCAAAATTCAGAGACGTTGTCGCGGCAGCTGTTGAGAGCTACACAAACAATCAAGAAATTTAGAAAAATCTGAATGAATTAGAACAAATTTAGAAACAACCGACATGTATATAATGAATCGTTATCTCAATCATGGGAACGTCCTCTGAAAGTGATACAATGCGCTTACTTCGGACTAGGTTTGTCAGGTGCCTGTCGCACATGGAGATGATCTCGTCGAGTTCACTTGGTGGTCTTCCGGCTCGCTCCAGGCAGTCCCCCAGTTTCCCCAGCTTGCTGTGCGAAATTCCCATGACCGACAGGAGATTCGCCTGAACATCGAACCGGTCAAGGACTGTTATCATGACCTGGTCTGCTAGATTCTCGCGGTCAAGCTTCGTCTTCATGCGCGTAATCCTCCCCTGGTCGTCGGCCGTGGCCTGCATCTTCCTCTTGATGGCTGCTATCCTAAACAGAGATCCAAAGCAAGGCAAAATGAGAAGAAATCGATAGCGGAGGCGATGGCAGAAATCGAAAATGAAACAAGAAAAATTCAAACCGCTTTTCTGGGATCACTGTGTCCACCTCAATGTCCATGCACTCTGAATCTCCTCCGGGCTGCCTCCAGATTATTTCTTCTACGGGAACTTCCACAAGCCCCAGGCTTGCATTGCTCCTGTCGCTTGCAGCTGCGCCCCCCCCCCCCCCCCCTCTTGCTCGTTCCTCCCCTTGTCCATGTTTCGCCTACATACATATGGAAAGCAAAACGAGTAACAAGACTAAAATTTATGAAGAAGCAGAAATCAAATAAGATGATTGAGGATATCGAACATCAGAGAAGCAAATGGATACCCTTTTCTGTTCGTAAATCTCTGAAGCTCGACGCAGGGCGAGAGTTTTTGGTGCGAGTGATGCGCGGATGAGCATGGGAGAGAGACGTTTATGCCTTTTTTATGGTGCGAGTGATGCCTGTCCGCCAGAAGAAAATGCGGGCTGCATAGGAGGCGTACAGTTTGTGGGCTCCCATTGTGTACCGACACTCGCGAACCTACCACGAAGCAGCTGATTGATCGAGCACGATTTTGATACAAAATCACTGGATTAAGTGACCTTTCAAAGGAAAGGAAATGAAACGAATATGTCATCACGGGTTTAACCTGGATTAAGTGACCTTCCAAAGGAAAAGGAATATGTTAGGGCAGTCTCAATGGGAGTTTGATGAACGGGGCAATTTCATAGGTGCCATTTGCAAAAAATTGTATAAATCCCGTATATGCCATTGGCATCTCAGTGACAGGTGGGACCCACCTGTGTCAGACAGTGGCATATTCAGGATTATGCAATTTTGCAATGGCACGGTAGCACGGGAACCCGCGAGAGCCTAGGAACTACAGTACTACTAGTATAGGAAGTGTTCTCTCTGACAGAGCCTACCATGCGGAGACCCAAGCGACCCAAGCGTGGTTGCTTCACGCGGAGACCAAAAGCGTGGTTGCTCATCATCAGGCAGTTGAAAATGAGTCAAGACGGGCGACTGGCACCATTGCCTTGTCTTGTCAAGTTTTTACTCAGGCAGTTGAAAATGAGCTGTAGTGCATCTTGGGAAGGTCCGGTGATTCACCCATGGCTTCGTCCACTACTAGCTTAATGATCGCTTGACTGACTGGTGGTCCCAAGACTTTTGTGGTCCCACATGTTGGTGACAGGAAGGGTTGGCTACAAGTTAACCTCCGAAACGAATGAAGATATAGTGCAGTTGTTGAAGCGACTGCAACTTAAGGACTGCACGCAATGGCTGCCATCGGTTTTTGCATTGAACGGCAGGGATCGATCGCTACAGTAATTTGATGCACACTGCTTGGCTACAGTATTTTCTGTAGGGCCGCGCCGCTTCTTCTTAGCCGAATCGCCCCCTTCTCACTGTTCACTGCTTCGCATTTTCTCCCCAATACTCTGCCTCTTCCGGTAACCACGCACCTCGCATCGTCCTCACCGTCTTCGACTTCGAGTTTCAAGGTAAGGCCTCCATAGGTCTCTCAATCCATTTGGCCGCTGATTTTACCCACGATTGCAACTTATTCTGGATCCATTTCTCACATGCACCGTACCGTATCCACCCTGTTCAATCGATTTGTGCTTAGTTTCGAGAAGAGAGGAGCAACGACTATGGCCGGAGATGACGATAGGGTCGACCTGAGTCCGCTCCGCGTCGGCGGTGACTCCGCCTTCGCATTTGGAGGCGCATCTGCAGGCGATGCACAGCTCCCCACCCAAGCGAGGGTTTTTGGTGCTCCCACCAGGGGTGATGGCGGCGAGACCTCCAAGCGTAGGAGAACGTAAGTTAACTCAATCGCTTTTATTTCATGTTTCGCGCACCATGCTTCTGATCGATTTCATCAAAATCGATTATCATTTCACTTGTATCTGATATATACAGAGGGTAGTACTAGGTGTGTAAGCCATATATAGTATATATATTAGCTCATATATATCTATGCACCTCATCCAGACTTTAAAAGTTCTGTTCACATTCAGATTAATATATCCAATTAGTCGATTAAATGGTTTATCATTTTCATCCGATTAGTGAATTAATTGGTTATCATTTTCGAATTAATATATGCAAATAGTCAACTAAATGGTTTATTAATACTTTCATCACATACGCACCATCATCATCTGATAAATATACAGAGCCTGATTTCATAATTCATCTATGTGTTCATTATCATTATTGTGCATGGACAGGGGGGCAAACACCCTTTCGCTAGACGTCTCGTGCTACATCTTGGAGAAAGTTGATGGCCATGGCCTTGGCATTTTACGGTCACTTTCCTTTGGCAAGTCATTTAAAGAAGCTTGCAAGGAGGTCTACCGCGTATGGTCTGGCCTCCCCATGCTTATCACATCTATTTACGGTTCTGCTTGGGCGCGGGAGACTGATGCTGATCATGAGCAGGGGCGGAGCCAGGTATCGGCCAACCTGGGCTCCGGCCCCCCCTTCCTTCCGTGCAAAATTGCTGGGATTAAGGATTAGTGAGCGTCCAAATCACATATTCAGACACACACAAGCAAGGTAGCAGGACAACTTTGAGGAATAAACGAGAGGCAAGGACGAATAGGAGCCTGCTGGAGCTTTGCTGGAGTATCAACCATCAAGGCCAAGGTGTTATCTGAAGGATCGATCAGTCGAGGCAAGGGAAAGCAAAAGACAGGATACTAACGCACTAGATGCCCGTCGTCCACGTCACCGGTCCGTACATCCGGCCCCTCCTACGTCCAGATGCTGGCTCCGCCACTGATCATGAGGCAGGGAAATTCGGTCTGCATCGTGTTGGGTATAGGGTGACTGCTGGACATGCTGGATGCGATTGGGCCCGTTATGATCCTGAAAGGCTGTTCCAGCGCCAGTCAGCCGAACTGAAAGGGCAGAGCTGGTTAGGAGGCAAAGATGACTGGCTTGTTACTAGCGATGAGGAGTATAATCTGAAGCTCGTCAATCCAGTTGCCGGTGGAACTCGCGGCCTGCCTACAGTATCCGAGATGCAGGGTACAGATATGGATGTTGCCTTGGAGTTGAGGCAGCGGGGATATTGGGGATGCAAACCGTATGTGCAGCGTGTTGTACTTTGCCGCACGCCGAG
The DNA here is from genome assembly GCA_012490785.1 of Eragrostis nindensis. Classification (NCBI taxonomy): domain Eukaryota; kingdom Viridiplantae; phylum Streptophyta; class Magnoliopsida; order Poales; family Poaceae; genus Eragrostis; species Eragrostis nindensis. The sequence continues at coordinate 1,314,386 of JAAXCT010000100.1, read as the reverse complement.
GCAGGCAGGGGGTTATATGGCCTTCGTTCAGGAAGGCGAACCGAGTTGGACAGCTTTGACACGGCAAGCAGGACATGACGATGTACTTTCCAGAAGTTACCTTGGCGGGGATAGACATTACTTTGATGCCATCTTGGTTGACAGAAATGTTGTGGCAGTCACCAAGGCTGGAAGTGTACTAACATGGGACATTGATAAGAGGCCATGCAACAATCCTAAACTGATGATACATGGGACAGCATACATGGAGGGTCGGCTGGATTATTGGCCGGTGGAAAGAGTTATTTACATTGCCAAGTCCCCTGAAGGCAACATCATTTTGATCTGCATGTTTGGCAAGCATGATATTAATCAGCGCGGCGGCATGGGCCGCGGTGTCAGGATGTATCGTAATGATCTAGTATTCCCCGTGATGACAGGCTTGCTGGTCTATGAGCTGCTTGTTGATCCAAACAACGAGAAGAAATATTGGAGGCTCAAGTCTGACGACTTTGGAGGTCACTATTCTCTCTTCCTAGGGGCAAACTACCCCTTCTTCTACGATGTGCCGTATGGCTCGTCGTCGCTCCAAGGTGGCCGTGTTTATGTATCTGACTTGGGTTTCGAAGGTGGCCATGTCGGCGTAGTTCGCCTCGATAAGCCACATGGCCCCTTCGACTACAAGAGCATATACTTCCCGGTTGTTGGTGAGCCCAAGCAGGTCTCTATGTTCTTCAGGCCTACCTCACTAGCAGATGTTTAGGTGTTTTATCATATATATTCATTCTACTTTTTATTTTTTTACAAACTATATATGATGTTTAAGTGTCTGCAGTTGTGAGTAAGTGATCTAATGAGAGACTCCTAATTTATGGATCGGATGTACTGTTAGTCAAACACTAGTTAATTTCGTGAGTTTATTTAAATATATGCACACAATCACGGAGCAGCTAGCTACAGATGCATGCTTGCAGAGGAACTCCCTCCGTTGCAGAGGCATGCTTCCATGCGCGCACATCCACTAGCCAATCACAGAGCATGCACTCCGATCGGTTGGCATTCAGCCAAATACCTTGTTTCAATGACTGGTGGGCCCAACTCGGTTGGTAGTCCCACAGGCCACTGAGCTTAGGATTCCGGAAGGCGAGTACATCTGCGTTGATCCGGATATCTCTCCATCTGGACAGTTCGACCGCTCATCGCCGCTTTCATGGATCTAGTGGGCCTACACCGTTTATTTCATGTTGTCATTCCTCCCCTTGTGGGCCGCTCAGCGACGTTGTGTCCCAGGCTGGTTGCAATGGGCTCTCCAGATCCATCTTGACGGTATGGTTTACAGTACGGGCTCTCAGATTTCCTCAAAAAAAAAAATACTGTAGTACGAGCTCTTAGATCCAGCCCACGGAGCGACGTGAAGGACGCCACGTGGCCTTACTCACGGGCACAAGAAGTGACAAAATTAAAATGGTGACCATGGGCCCTGTTGGCGGTCATTAAACCATGATTTGACCACCACCCTACCGGTAAATAAATACATAACACCAAGATTTTGTGCATAGTAGTTAGGAATAATGCTACTCCACAGGTTTTGGTGGATATTTGGATGCAGGAGTGAATAATGGAGAAAAGTGGGCCCAGCCAGGGAAAATCCCTGGCCGGCCGGCCCCACCCTAGGCCGGCCGGCCCCACCTGGTGGCCTCAGGCCCCAGACTTCCTCCAGTGGGCTGGAAACTAATCTTCAACGCATAATTCAAGCCCAGCCCGGCAGAATTTCACCGTCATTCTAGAAGGTGGGCCATTTGGGCCTTTACTTGGCCCTCACTTCAATTCTGCCGACCCCACGAAGTAGCCGACCTTCGGACCGCCATCAGGAGATGATCTGGATCGTTCAGGCAGAAGACGGTGGCCAACCGACAGAAGGGACGGGCGGCCGGCCACCCCCCTAGGCCGGCCGGCCGACTTTGTCGCCACCGCCTCTCCAGCTTCGGCCAGGGTGCTCCCACCGCCTTCACAAGCTATAAATTGGACCCCTCGGCCTCCGAAGCAATTCGCACCATCACACTTCATCCAAGTGTTCATTAGTTTAGTTTAGTAGTAGCTTTGGGAGTTAGAGTAGAGTAGAGTAGAGTGAGAGCTCTCTCGGGCTTCCGGAGTATTCTCGGAGTTCGGTATAGTTCTTTGTATCCTTACTCTTTTGAGATATTATTTTATTCAATAATTTGTTTTATCTTTATTTATTTCTTTTAGTAATTCTTTTCTATTTAGTTTATTTATTCTGTTAAGTAAGTGCTCATAGAAGTCTTGTTGTGGGATTCGTGATTGTTGGATTACGCAAGTACGAGAGAGTGCCTTCGTCGAGACGACGTCGTGTGAAATCTGTGCTTGTTTATTCTTAGATAGGACTGCTACGTTGATCAAGAGTAGTTCCTCTAGACGGGTTGTAAGCGTGGCGCTTAGATCTTGGCCTATGCACGTTTGGCACCCAGCCCCACGGAGGATGGTAGCCGCGAGTGTATGTGACAGCTGCACCGGTCTCTGTAATCCACCACGTCCGGGTTGGACTCAGCAGGGTCTTAATTATAGCATACGATTCCCTAGGTTTGAACTAGCATCATCGGTTGACCTAGCACGTGTGTGCCCCGAAACGACATGACTTGTATGTGTGATGATCTTAACTAGAGTAGATAACCTTTGTAGATTAGACTACTAGAAAGAGTAAATACTAGGTAAACATACAGGTAGCCTTAACTCTATCTCGTTGCTCTCCCAAATGTATACTACAGTTTTTCTTTTAGTACCTTAGATTTGAGGATGTGTGTGCCACCCATATATATCATACATATCTTACCCCCATCTCAAGTATAGTTTGATACATTATCCTTTCTCCAAATTATCCAGTGCATTGCTACTGTTCAGCTCCCTTTTGCTCTACTTCCCTGCGGAAATATAAATACGATAACCCTGGAATACTCCAAGGTGAAATGCTACAATGGTGATCCGTGCGCTTGCGGAATTAATGAATTTAATTTTATCGCATAAGAACCGCCAACAAGCATTTCTGGCGCCGTTGCCGGGGACGTAGCAGCTAGGAAACTGAATAAATGCATTGAAGTTTGTGAGAAGAATAATTATCACTTACTTTTGCAGGCTTACCCTTGTCCTGTCTTTCTTTGTTGTGGAAATTTGAAACAGGACTGTGCATGACTGGTTTCGACCTACCAGAAAACTTCCACTCAGATCCAGAGCAGTTCTTAAGGAAAGTTCGAGCAAAACTCACCAAACAGATCCGCAAGAACGCTCTGGCTCTCGAATCGTCTCCTCCACCGGTTATCAGGGCCTCCTCAACGAACAACACCATGGCCGACCCCGTTGTTGAGAAGACGATCAATGATTTCTCCGCGCCAACTACGGAGAACATTCGCGTGGGTCTCAACCCGCGCATCACCAACAAGGACTACGAGCTCAAGCCAGCCTTGATCAACATGATCTTGGCTAGTCCTTTCTGTGGGAAGCCGTCAGAGGATGCAAATGCTCACCTCCAAAGGTTCCTGATGACGTGCAACACCTTCGTCATAAAGGATGCACCTCAGGACGCCATCCGACTACAGCTTTTCCCATTCTCTCTGTTGGGGAAGGCTCTCCAGTGGTTCTACGTGAACCAAGAGTCCCTCGACACGTGGACGGCATGCTCCAATGCCTTCCTCGCCAAGTTCTTCCCGCCGGGCAAGACGACTGCCCTGCGGAACAAGATATCGGGCTTCCAACAGCTCGCAGATGAGTCGACCGCGGAAGCCTGGGACAGGATGCAGGAGTACGTTCTCTCATGCCCACACCATGGCATGGAGGAATGGCTCCTCATACAGAGTTTCTACCACGGTTTGAGGCCGTCCGCTCGAGAGCACCTCGACGCCGCAGCAGGCGGCTCTTTCTTCTCTCTTAGCGTGAAGAACGCTAAGAAGTTGATTGAGAAGGTGGCGGCCAACCAGACTCATGGTGAACGCCAAGCGGCGAGCACCAAGACCTGTGGAGTGCACCAAGTGGAGACGATGGACATGCTCGCCATCAAGCTCGATCAGCTACTCCGCAAGGTGGAATCTCCGCAGGACCTGCAAGTTGCGAACTCCCGCATGACTTGTGAAGAGTGCGGCAACACAGGGCATATGGGCGTCAATTGCCCGAATGCGAGAGAGGAATGCAATTTCCTCAACAATGGCAATGGGTACCGCTCCCAGAACAACTACGGCTGGAATTCCAGGCCCGACCTCTCCTTCAACAAAAATCAGGGAGGTAACAATGGTAATCTTTCCCGTTATGAGCCCTCTATCAAGGATCTAGTTCTCGGCCAGGTCAAGATCAATGACAGTATTAGTAAGAAGTTTCTTACTACCGACAAGGCTTTAGAGAGCATAGATGCCAAGCTAGAGTCGTTCAGCACTGCTCTGCAGAATCAGCTAAGCCATAACAAAATGCTAGAAACACAAATCGCGCAAATAGCTTCAGCTGTGCAGTCTCCTCGTGCGGGTAAACTTCCTGGGCAACCAGAAGTTAGCCCCAAGGAGAGCGTAAATGCAATAACCATCAGGTGTGAAGAAAGCGACGTGGAGACCGCGCTTCCCAAGGATGTGATCCGAAAAGACCCTGGATGGCCAACCATTCCGTGTTTGGTCAATGACCGGTGTTTCGCTCGGGCACTATGTGACTTAGGAGCGAGCGTGAGCATCATGCCAAAAGCGATGTACGATGGGTTAAACCACCCATTGTCCCCAACGATCATGAAGCTCCAGCTTGCAGACGGGTCACTACGCCTGCCCTTGGGGATTGTCGAAGAAGTCCCCGTACAGATCAGAAATCTCTTCGTCCCCGTCGATTTCGTTGTGCTCGACATGGAAGTGGATGTCAAGACCCCTCTCATCCTCGGGAGACCGTTCTTGAGCACCACCAACGCCAACATCGACGTGGGGGCGGGAGAAATCCACTTGGACTTCAACGGCAGGGAAGAGACGTTCAGCTTCAAGCCTAAGGTTGAACAATGCAAGCAAGTGAGGGTCATATATGGAAAGGACCCAAGGAGAGTGGAGAAGATTGAGATTACTCCACCCATGCCACAGCCAGACAAGCTTATTGCATACATGAGAGACTATCTGGAAAGAGAGAATGCAAGAAGGCTAGCAAAATATTGGAGGACTCCAAGGAGGATGCCTCAGCCGCCAAACACACCTCAAGCCCCTCTTACTCCTCCCCCGCAAGAAGGAGTAGGCGAGTCACAATCGCCTAAGAAGAGGAGAGCGAGGCGCTCAAGAAAGAAGAAGGCAGCTACGGTATCGACCGATGAGAGTACAACAAAGGCGCCTATTAAAGAAAAGGTCGCCGCCACCAACACAAAGAAGACAATCAAAGTGTGGCGGAAGAAAGAAGGAACCTCTACCTCGCCAGATTCTCCAGCGAGCGAGGTCCAAACAAGTTGAAGACATGGAGAACGTCTAGCTCAAAGACGTAAAAATGAGAGCCCTCCGATTGGGGAGGCCATCCCAATCGTTATCCTAGCTAGGCCTAGCACTTGTTTTTCTTTTCCATAAAAAAAAATAATAATAATAGTAGGATTCCCGGCAATGCCCATTAGGGGCTAGCCACTTGTATCATCCTCACTCTTTTTTGCAGGTCAAGAAGGAGGAGGAAGAGCCTGAATCAAGCTTAAGTCTTACAAAGACTCAAGCTTGGGGAGGGCCCCCAGGTAAGAAGGAGTTCAATACAAGCTCGAGTCTTGCAAAGACTCAAGCTTGGGGAGGACCCCCAGGTAAGTATTTCTAACTTTCTTAATAAATAAATAAACTCCCTGTTTCGAATAAATGCTAGAATCTTGGTGTTATGCTACGCTTAAGGGAAATGATGATCGAGTTACAAATTAGCTTCCTATGTGTCGCATAGATGCAACTTCTACTCCTGACATATGTGTTATTTTTATTTGAGCATGATCACATCATGAGTATTGCTTATTTCCGTGGGTTGCATTTGTTACACCAAGCCTGAGCATTGTGGATTGTGATATGGCATGATTAGGACTTGTGGCAATCTCTTAGTATGGTTTCATCCAGAGATGTTTTTTTTCTTGAATTGCTGCAAGTACCTAAAACCCTTCTGTTTTGGCACACTTCTCTTAGTGTGAGGATTTATTTACCTACCAGAGCCATATCATAATATTCGAAACAGCCCCACTCATAGCCATTTGCTTATGTATTGAGTTTTGTTAAGGTTTGATGTACTCTTGAAACTAAGCACTCCTAATTTTGGTCATAATTCCTTCGCGTGTGTTTTCGAAAATTTCTTTCCACCAAATAAAAAGGGGAATGTTTGGATAAATCAACCAAACATTTTTCAGAGTTTGCAAAACTTTTGGTCCATCCAAAAAAAAAGCTCAAGAATATTTCAAAATGTTTCCTTTGAACCATGCAAAAATTATGGCCCTTTGCACCATGGAGTAGTAAAAAAAAAAACTCCATGGTTGCATGAGTCAATGGTTATATGGTTCTTATCATAAACATCTTGAGCAAAATAAAGGACCAATGTTTTCAAAACCCCCTTCCACAAGTGTGAGTCCATTTTCTCCCCCTCCATCACATCATCTCTTATGACCAAAATAAATGGAGTTGCTATGTTGATTGAGACTCATTCTTTAGCTTTACAATATATGCATGGCATTTGTGCATTTCTTACCAAGCTCCACATACAAAGCCTCATTTGGTAGAAGGTAGGATGAGTGAAGCTTGTAGGAATAAGACTCACATCGGAGTGGTAAGAGAAGTGCCATCCAAAACGAAGGAGAATTTTTGCACCTTACCTTGCAGCACATAAAAACTCTGGATGCATACCTGCTAGAATTGTTTACTTGTCCAAAAGTGTCGTTCTAGTCTTCAATGCTGCATGACAAGGTGTGACATATAAGCCCCACGATTTTTGCAACACTCATGAATATTTTGTGCTCTCGTAAACTTAACACTATTTAGGGAGTATGGTGTTGCATCTTTATTACCCATGGGGCGCTTCTTTGTAACTCCTGATCCGCCGGTACCCTGAGTTGAGTTTGCTCGGGACGAGCAAAGTTTAAGCTTCGGGAGGTTGTTGGCGGTCATTAAACCATAATTTGACCATCACCCTACCGGTAAATAAATGCATAACACCAAGATTTTGTGCATAGTAGTTAGGAATAATGCTACTCCACAGGTTTTGGTGGATATTTGGATGCAGGAGTGAATAATGGAGAAAAGTGGGCCCAGCCAGGGAAAATCCCTGGCCGGCCGGCCCCACCCTAGGCCGGCCGGCCCCACCTGGTGGCCTCAGGCCCCAGACTTCCTCCAGTGGGCTGGAAACTAATCTTCAACGCATAATTCAAGCCCAGCCCGGCAGAATTCCACCGCCATTCTAGAAGGTGGGCCATTTGGGCCTTTACTTGGCCCTCACTTCAATTCTGCCGACCCCACGAAGTAGCCGACCTTCGGACCGCCATCAGGAGATGATCTGGAGCGTTCAGGCAGAAGACGGTGGCCAACCGACAGAAGGGACGGCCGGCCGGCCACCCCCCTAGGCCGGCCGGCCGACTTTGTCGCCACCGCCTCTCCAGCTTCGCCAGGGTGCTCCAGCCGCCTTCACAAGCTATAAATTGGACCCCTCGGCCTCCGAAGCAACTCGCACCATCACACTTCATCCAAGTGTTCATTAGTTTAGTTTAGTAGTAGCTTTGGGAGTTAGAGTAGAGTAGAGTAGAGTGAGAGCTCTCTCGGGCTTCCGGAGTATTCTCGGAGTTCGGTATAGTTCTTTGTATCCTTACTCTTTTGAGATATTATTTTATTCAATAATTTGTTTTATCTTTATTTATTTCTTTTAGTAATTCTTTTCTATTTAGTTTATTTATTCTGTTAAGTAAGTGCTCATAGAAGTCTTGTTGTGGGATTCGTGATTGTTGGATTACGCAAGTACGAGAGAGTGCCTTCGTCGAGACGACGTCGTGTGAAATCTGTGCTTGTTTATTCTTAGATAGGACTGCTCCGTTGATCAAGAGTAGTTCCTCTAGGCGGGTTGTAAGCGTGGCGCTTAGATCTTGGCCTATGCACGTTTGGCACCCAGCCCCACGGAGGATGGTAGCCACGAGTGTATGTGACAGCTGCACCGGTCTCTGTAATCCACCACGTCCGGGTTGGACTCAGCAGGGTCTTAATTATAGCATACGATTCCCTAGGTTTGAACTAGCATCATCGGTTGACCTAGCACGTGTGTGCCCCGAAACGACATGACTTGTATGTGTGATGATCTTAACTAGAGTAGATAACCTTTGTAGATTAGACTACTAGAAAGAGTAAATACTAGGTAAACATACAGGTAGCCTTAACTCTATCTCGTTGCTCTCCCAAATGTATACTACAGTTTTTCTTTTATTACCTTGGATTTGAGGATGTGTGTGCCACCCATATATATCATGCCTATCTTACCCCCGTCTCAAGTATAGTTTGATACATTATCCTTTCTCCAAATTATCCAGTGCATTGCTACTGTTCAGCTCCCTTTTGCTCTACTTCCCTGCGGAAATATAAATACGATAACCCTGGAATACTCCAAGGTGAAATGCTACAATGGTGATCCGTGCGCTTGCGGAATTAATGAATTTAATTTTATCGCATAAGAACCGCCAACAGGCCCCAAGGCACCCCATGTGGGATCAAAGACATGGGTCCCGCGTTGGTAACGTGCCTAGGCACCCCATGTGGGATCAAAGACATGGGTCCCGCGTTGGTAACGTGCCTTTAGCCGCGGGCAACCAAAATAAGTAACAAAAATAGTATTAATAGTACTTTAATTTGATAGAGGGCGTTTGGCTGCACAATGTGGCATTGTTTGGCCGCGGCCCCACGGTGGATGACATGTGAGCCCGCGTGTTTCTTCATGTGTTTCCCCCACATAGCTGACACGCGGGCCCGGCGAGTGCTTCCTTGTGGGACGCGTTCAGACTAGCAGTGTGCAAAACTGCAAACCATAGCTGCGACGAAAATTACTTGACCGTGGGTCCCACGTTGATGACATGTGGGCCCTGTAGTGTTGCATCGTGCGCACATGGCATGAACACGCTGGCAAATGAAATCAGCGACGAAAAATACTTGGGTCTTGGGACCCCCAGTCTCCTGATACGTGGGCCCCAGTTGCCCTTTGCTGTGCGCCTTGTGGCATTTTACGCGGTCAAACGAAATTTTAGTGACGAAAATGGTTTGACCGTGGGCCCGTGGAGCCTGACACATGGGCCCCATCTTGCTGACCAGGATGCCACGTAGGCCAGAAACGCCCCTGGGGCGGGTTTATGACGAAAGTTGTGGGTCCCACGTTGACTGACATGTAGGCCCGCGTAGTGTTGCATCGTGCGCACGTGGCATTACCACGCTGGGAAATAAAATCAGCGTCGAAAAATACTTGGGTCTTGGGACCCCGTCTCGTGATACGTGGGCCCCAGTTGCCCTTTGCCGTGCGCCTTGTGGCATTTTACGCGGTCAAACGAAATTTTAGTGACGAAAATGGTTTGACGTGGGCCCGCGAAGCCTGACACATGGGCCCCTCTTGCTGACTAGGATGCCACATAGGCCAGAAACGCCCGTGGGGTTGGGTTTATGACGAAAATTGTGGGTCGCCGTTGGTCGCCGTACTCGAAACGGGATTTTAGTGACGAATCGGCCACCCAGAACCTGCCCAGAACAGTAAACCGGCGACACCGGACAATACTGTTCATCGATTTATACGGATTTTCGTCACAAATGAGGCTTGTAGTGGCGGACCGCGAAAAACGTCATAAAGTTGGTCGAAAAGGGGAAAAACCCCCAAAATTGTGACGGATCTACAGTAAAAACGTCACTAATCAGCAAATCTGTACTAGTGACCACTGATGGCGTGGAAGAGCTTACAGGCGAGGATAAAGCTATTGCATCAGAAGTCTTTGAAGATGACAAGACTAGGGAGATGTTTATTAAGCATAACAATCATTGGCTCCGGAGAAAGATTAGGTATGTGCATTATTTCATTCCCTCTTATATCTGAAAATAGGTCTTTGAGTATGTTGCTTCATAAAATATCTTGTTATGAGTAGCTTCCAATACATTACATTATTCTTGGAAGCAATTGTTGTGTGCTAGGTAATTATGCCTCTAGAGTCACATGTGATACTCTTTAAACTCTGTTTTTATAATCCATGCTATGAATTTCAACTTTCATAACCAGAAAGATATAGTTACCATGCCATCTTCCTCGTCTCTATGAGGTTGAGACTTATAGCTTTGATGCACACACAAAACACTTTTTAATTACGTTGCAACCATTTTGTCTCATAAAACCATTTTGTTTCATCACTTCAAGCATGTTTCTTTTGTTTCTTGCTGGAGGTTTGCAGATACTTGAGACGGGAAACTTAGTAGTTGAAAGTTCAAGTATGTCTTCATATTTTTCACTAGATATAGGTTAAGCAAATATTTCTGGTTTGATTTCAGCGGATTCAAGTGAACAACGCATTCGATGTTCATGACCAGAGGCATTCAATCATAATTAAGTTGTGGATTATTGTTCACATGATTGTAATCACATATCAAGTCTACTATGAATCTTTGAACATGTAAATAGATGCTATGAGGTTGGATTTGGGGTACTTGACCGGAAATTTAAGAATCATATGTTAGTAGCTACATATTAGTAGTCTGGTGGCATAAAGTCAGAGATTCACTTCAGTTCTTTTTCTTTTTAAAAAAGTTAAATCTTGCTTATCAGCATTGGATATATGTACTACGAAACTCAGATTTTTTGACATTCTTGTGTTTATGGCTCCTGTTCTAGTATTGTTGTCTTACAGAATTTTGCTGATTTTTCGGGTATTTTTCTGAAGAGCATCTTTTTCTTTCTCTGATTTTTTCGAGTATTTTATTATTTTTTAGTATTCTTTCTTGGCACAATTTCCCGTGCATCTCAAATGCAGTCGGGGCACCACCACCCGCGCGCTCACCCCGGGGCGCGGGCGTGCAGGGATTTCCCTGCGGGGGAGCGCTCACCCGGGTTCTGCTCCCTGCTCCCCTGTGTTCTCAAAGGAATCCTAGAGGTGCCTCGGCGATCTGCACGCGGCAACCCATGTGGTGCGTAGGCTAGCTAGACGATAAACCCGCAACTACCGTGTACCCCTTGAAAGCTCAACTCCTTGGCTGGGACGTTCATGCTGTCTTCGATGAGAGGAGCACCAAACAAAAGATTCCGATCCCTGACAAGTTCGTACAGTAATGTTAATAAGCTTGATCCAACTGTACATTATATTAGTGGACCGCCCGGTTGTCTTACGCGGAGGTGCAGCGTATCATTGTTTAAATTTCAAGTGAAGAAATAAGGAATACTTACTGATGATGAATCAGACGAAACTTCCAGGACTGAGGTCCATTGGACTGGACTAACCAGAAATATGCAATACAAGAAAGTAAGCATGATCATCCACCAACCAAACCCGTAGGGTTTGACTCCCCAAATTTAACGGCGTTGTGCTTTTCAGCGGTAGACGACATGGTCGTCGACAGCGAGACGTCAGTGGTGACTTCGTCAATCTCGATGATTTGCTAGCTTAATCTTCAAATATGTTCATATGGATAGGGTTTGCGTATGTGCGGTCACAGAGGTGAGTGTGCTTGTGCTGTGAGTGTCTAATAAAAAATAGTGACCATTAGTTCAAGGACAACTTTGTAATTGTACAGTTAATTAATTAATTTACATTGTATTATTAATAATGAACTAGATTAATATGAACTGTAACTAGCTAACCCTAGGAACTAATAATAATGACCTAGATTAATACATACCAGGATAATCATAGTAAAATTTTGATTTTGTTTATAAAAATAAAATAGCCATTAGTTGTGGATTTTCGATTTTAGATCTAGACCGTTGAATCAAACTAATGGTCATTATTCTGTGTTCATTAGTTTGGAGAAACTAATGGTCATTATTTTGTGTTCATTAGCTTAGAGAAACTAATTTTTTTTTTTTTTGCGAGTGAAAAGGGATTATATTATAGAGAGAACAGTAAACCCGGAAGTTTACAAAAAACACCCTGGAAACACTGCAAATTGAACGCAACCCCTTCACTAAGCTTCGCCTCGAAGCTTCCAGCCGGCGATGCTCGCCGGAGCGCCGGACTCCTCCCTCCTCCGCCGTCGGCAACTTTAAACCTTGGAAGGACCGCAAGACCCAGAGCTCGAGCCTCGTCCCGAGCCCATCTGCCAGAGCTGAACGTACAGCGGGCGCCAAACACCAGGGAAGAGAATAGGAAGACTTACTCGCCGTCGAGGTCGACGCCGACGCCAGGAGAACACCACCATCGGAAAGACGAGACGAACGACGACTCCTGTACAAGAGCTCCACTGCGGGAGCCCCACCTCCACGAACTCGCCGCCGGCACCGGAGCTGAGTACCGACGAGGCGAGGGAGAGCTCGGGAGGACAAATTCCACGCCAACGACGTCGCCGTCGCCTCACCGCCGCCAGCAGGAAACCGAACCCTCCACAAAGCTTCACCAGTGACCTCGCCGCCGTCACCGACGCCTCCGCCACCAGATCCGCCAAGGGAGAACCACGATGACACTCGCCATGGAGACGAGAGCACCAAAAGACGCCGCCACACCTCCCACCCGAGGCAACAGCAACCGCCGCCACTCCGAGGAAGAGGTACACCGGCACAAAAGACCCTCACCGCCGTCGACGACGACGACGCGAAACCTAACCCTAACCCTAACCTACCTAAACCAAAGAAAACGCGAAAGGGACTGTACACCGAACGACGATTTCGCGACTCCCCCTCATCCCCGGCGCCGACGGGGCCGCCGGAGGCGAGGAGAAGCCGGCGAAATCGCCGCCGGACGGCGAGTCGCCTTTGGGTCGCCCTGGTTTACTGTAGAAGAGGAAGGGGAAGGGGACGCGTTCGAGTGAGTAGGTACTCTTAGCTTAGAGAAACTAATGGTCATTAGTTTGGAGAAACTATTGGTCATCATTTAGAAAGCTCGTCTTTGAATGGCGTAGCTTGTTTACCCCTGAAGCTAGGCACTGACCGATCTCCTGTTAAGTTCATTTTTTGTGTTGGTTTGATTCAGTTTTTACAGAGATAGGCCCACACAGAGGAAGTTGCAAGATACATATGCGGCACGCATGCACTGTTCAAATGGAAACTGAATAGCTGCCCTTGTTGTTGAGTTAATTAATTATTTATTATAACGGAATCTCACTTGAAGGGGCGTTCGGACCCCTCTAAATTTTAGAGAATCTTACCATTTAGGAGTACTAAACAAAGCCTAGTTACAAAACTAATTTCAGAACCCCATCTAATTCGCCAGACGAATCTAACGAGAGTAATTAAGCCGCAATTAGCACATGGTTATCGTAGTATCACTGTAGAAAACATATATTGCTTAGACCTGTTAGATGCGTATCGCAAATTAGCACCAATCTGCCAAAAAATTTTGTCACTAGATTAATCAAAATAGTTATAAATAACAAGATTTTCTTTAATGTGACAGCGCTAAAAATTATTGGCCTGGTTCCGAACGCACCCTGAGTTTATTCAATATTTCTGAAGCTAGGCATTGACCGTTCTTGCAGTCTTTAGCCTGTGCAGTTCTATTTTTGTATTCGTTTGATTCAGAATTCACACACACACACACACACACACACACAGAGAGAGAGATGAAGTTGCAAGATACATATGCGTGGCATGCCATTGTACAAAAGAAAACTGGAGAGAGACACTAACACCAAACTCATCTGTACAGACAGTTCGGAACCCCTTGCACAGTCAGATTCGGAACCATCTGAACGCAAAGCATCTGTAAAATTAATGTTTTCATATATAGTCGGTTTGGAAATCTCCTGTAAAAACCATCTTTCACAGACAGATATTCAAACCATCTGTGAAAATGAATTGGTACAAAAATAATTTTCAGTATGATATAAAATAGGGGGAAAAATTGCATCCGAAGGGGCCCCAGGTAGCACTCCAGCTAGCTCTCCTGCCATCTAATTCTTTTTACTGACTTGAATATCTATTCGGCTATATTGGGCTTCGAAACACCGACCTGCAGCTCGCAGTTGCAAGATACATATGCGGCATGCCACTGTTCAAAAGAATACTGAGGTAGCTGTCCTTGTTTGTGAGACTAATTAATATTTCGGAATCCCAACTATGCAATATTTCTGAAACAGGTGCAGACAAGCCAATCTCTGAGATCGCTGAACCCAGAAACCTAGTTGCATGGTAACCCCACTGGTCCAGCCCAAGCCATGATACATACAAATCATATATTCGGATTGTACCTCCAATCTTCCGGCCCCATTTATACTGGAAAGTTGCTTCTCATGGCAACCTTGTGTGAAGTGAATATTTCTTCGTCCCACCAATTTGGCAGTATAAATTTCATGCTGAGCACTGATGGTGCAGGTAAACGGTCTATATGTAGTTTTTCATCATCATCTTCCGCTCATGTTCAAACATCGTAGTGTACATGCCACGACGTTTCCAAGGATATGGTGCAATTAATTTTACTGGCTAAGCTAACAACATGAATTTTTTCCCACAAAAAAAAAACATGAATTTTTATCGACATATGGATATCGGATCATCTACAAGTTCCAAACAACACCATCTGTTTAGTCAATAGGAAAGATGTATTAGGTTTCCTTTTGTTAGGGTTAGGGTTCCGGTGGTCGCCTTCGTCGCGGCCGCCGGAGTTGGTCTTCTCCCTTAGCGGATCTGGTGCCGGCGATGTTGATGGCGGCGTCGGCCAACGTGAAGCTTCGTGGAGCTTTGGTGTCCTCGTCGGTTTCTCCTCCAGGCGATGGCGTGGTGGTGTCGAGGGAGTTTTCGTCGGCTTCCTCTTCATCCCCGCCGGTTTCCCTGGCTCCTTGGAGATGGTCCGCTGAGGTACTTTATCCTCCTTCTGTGCGGAAGGATGGACCTTTTGTGCCTCCTTGGGAGTGCACTTTGTGTCGCCGCCTTCGAGCTCTTCAGCGACGGGTGGTGCATCTTGTCCCGGTCGGCGACGGTGACGGCGCTGACGGTGGACGGTATTTCCCCTTCCTCCCTCTGTGCGGCGGCTGCTTTTGCTCCTTATGCTATTGCGAGTGTGGTCGGTTCCCGGCTGCGACCAACTACGGTGGCCGTCGGCCTTCGAGGGAGGTGGAGCAGGATGGACTCCGGCGAGTGTCGCCGGTTTCCTGTTGCTTCGAGAAAAATCTCGTTTGAGGGGGTTGAGTGCATTTCAAAGTGTACCCCAGGGTGGTTTGTGTAAAATCTATGGGTGTACTGTTCATCCTTTTTAATATATTCCCCTTCTGATCAAAAAAAAAGAAAAAAACAGGAAAGATGGAGGGACAAGCAAGGGCACACCTTATCTCTGCTATTGAGCTCCACAAGAATACATCACAAATTAAAACGAAAAAATAAAAATAAATGAACACGTTGGAAGCTTCAACGAACAAGCATGCTGAAGGGTAGGCCGATGAACTCTATGGTTGCTGGCCGGTCTCATGCGCGTTTGCACTAGCTTAGAAACTAAACTTTGTACATGGCACATGTCAGATACCTTAGGCGCGGTTTCAAAAAGAAGACCAAGAAGAAGTACCTCAGCGATCTGTGCAAGGAAACCCATGTGGTTCGTAGTGGCCAGCTAGACGACAAACCCGTAACTACCGTACCCCTTGCGAGGTCAACCCCTTCGCTAGGATGCTCACGTTAGTGTTTGATGAGAGGTGCACCAAATAACAGATTCCGATCCCTGACAAGTTTGTACAGTAATGTTAATAAGCTCGATCCAACGGTACATTATATTATTGATATTTCAAGTGAACAAATAAAGAATACTGATTGATGAATGAGATAAAATTTCCATGACTGTGAGGACTTCTCGGCTATATATATATGGAGCCACCGCGCTGCCTCGAACAGAATACCAATAGTTCAAATTAAGCTAGCTGATCACACATTTCGCACGAACAACGACGGCCGTCATGAGCAGTCGCAGCGGTCATGGTGGTTCGTCGGACAAGAAAACTGATGAGGCCCGCGACAGGAATGAGCAGGCCTCAGGAGGTGGTATGTGCGCCTCTTAATTTCTAGATCACATCATCGATCCTGATCTTCTACTACAGCATTTAGAATTAAGCACAGTTGGTCTGTCATTTTGTGTTTACCTGATATATGTGCCCAGGATCCGTAAATAACAACGTGCAGGCGCCGCCTCAAGGGAGCACGGTGAGGACTGTCCACGAGAACACCTCAGGAGCCTGTGAGGCTCTAATCTCTAGATAACATCGAGCCTGGTCTATTGCAGCATTTAGAAGCCCAGTTGGTTTATCTTTTTATCTTTAATGGATATATGCGCTCTGGACGTTATTGCAGGCCAGTCGTCTACAGTGCCTTCTATCAACGAGAACAAGCCGAACTTCAACCCCAAGGGTAAAAATGTTTCGAAGAGTAATATGTGTGGTGCACTGGGTGAGGCTCTAATCTATAGATAACATCGATCCTGATCTATTGCAACATTTTTTAGAAGCCTAGTTGGTTTATCTTTTTATCTTTAACGGATATATGCGCTCCGGATCAGGAATTACTGTAGGGCGGCCGTATACAGTGGCTTCTGTCGAGAACAAGCCGAACTTCAATCCCGAGGGTAAAAATGTTTCGAAGAATAATATGTGTGGTGCATCGGGTGAGGCTCTAGTCTATAGATAACATCGATCCTGATCTATTGCAACATTATTTAGAAGCCTAGTTGGTTTGTCTTTTTATCTTTAACGGATATATGCGCTCTGGATCAGGAATTACTGTAGGGGGGCCGTATACAGCTGCTTCTGTCAACAAGAAGAAGCCGAACTACAAGCCCGAGCATAAAAATGTTTCGAAGAATATGCGTGGTGCAAGCGGTGAGTCTCTAATTCTATAGATAACATCGATCCTGATCTATTGCAACATTATTTAGAAGCCTAGTTCGTTTGTCTTTCTGTTTTTATCTGATATATACGCTCTGGAAATATATATGCAGCGATTTCAATACGCATGCCTCCGACTCTGGAAAGTACGCAGCCGACGCAGGGACCAGGGTCATCCCGTGCTTCTGCAGGTTAGCACTACTATTCCATAGCCATCACGGCCTCTAGACTCAGTGTTACTACGAAAGTACGTGCATGCCGCCATGCATGCATGGACTCTCTCGTCGAATCTTTTATCCTTCCTTTTCCCTTTATATTCTAAAAAATTAACAAAACGGGGACTAGCAGAGTAGTAACACTGATGTGATGAGACGAATCTGATCCGACTGTACTTTCTTGTACGTGCACTTGCAAAACAAGGTGCTAACTCGACAGGAACCAATACGACTGCTGCTACTCGACTGGATCCGCACAACCCTGATCCAGCAACACCCTCAGATCCAAACGTACGTATACGCGGGCTATGTTTTCATCATCTACAGTTTGGCTTGCATTTTTTAGAAACACCGACATTTACACGTTTGTATTTCATCAGCCGGCGACGGTAAATCCAGTGGTGCACCTCAGAAGAAATAAGAAGAAGATTCATGTATCTGTCTACTACTGTACTACTTGTGCAATTGTAAGATGTGTTGATGTGACTATTAATTCCGGTGGTGTTTACCTGTACGGCTGTACCCTTTAATATTCTCCCTTTGAACTTTAATCTTAATTATCTTTCCTGGTGATGTAACCATACGTGGTTCTTTTTGGGTGTGTGATTATGTAACCACGTCACGTTTGTATTGAAAATAAAAATGGGGCTGAGAACAAATGTCTCCAAGAATGTGTAACTGTAAAATTTCTTTTTTATTTGTTTATTTATGAAACAAGGCTAGATATTGTCTGTTTGCTTGCGCTTACAACTAATCTAGAGACACTAACTCGGCATCACAAACATATACCCTACTCGCACAGGAAACCGTCCTAACAAAGAGGCATACATCCATGCTTCCTAACTGTCACAGGCCAATATGTGAACCTTGTCAAAACATCACTGTATTCATGTTGATCACGCATAAGGATTCTGAAACCTGCCCAATTTCGAATTTGAAATCAAAGCTTGTGAAGAAACTTCAATTTTTATCATCTGATCCTACTTTGGAAATGTGAATGTTGGAGAATTTCCACGATTTTTGGACTTCTTTTGACTCCCTTCCAAAATTCATGAAAGTTTGAAATTCTTCTGAGTCGGAAGATTTTTAATTAAAAATATATAGCAGATATTAAGAAAGTCCAAATGTAAAAGTTGTTCCCCATTCTGTCATCTATCTCTACAAAACTTTTCATAAATTTTGGAGCCCTGGAAGTGCAAGTTTAAATTGGAGAACAGAGGCGAGATTCAAACTCAGGGCGAAAATCCGTTGGGGCCAGCATGTCATTCTCTCCTCTCTGTGTGTATTTCTAGCGCGGCTGTTGGACGCGCAGAGCTTTGCTTCACGTCGCCACCGGCCAGCCGTCGACGCAGCACTCCTTCCGTTTAAGGTCGCCTCGGCCAAATCCTAGGCGTCCTCCCCATTTTTCACCAACCCGCCAGCACCATTGCTGGTGCCACTGAGCTTGAGCGCAGCTGCTATTCAAGCTCGTCCCCACCCATGCTACGCTGCAGAGAAGTTTGCAGGAGTAGACTCGTGATTACAATCCAGGGTGCTCCTCTCCCTCTCTCCTCCAGCAAGTGAGGACATGGAGCTACTCTTCTTCATCAGCCCCGACCATTCAGCACCACGTACCGCTCGCCGTTGAAATCCATCGTCCTCGGTGAGTACGCGTCTAAATTCCTAGCGCATAGACCTTGTCCCCTCTCTTTCCCAACTTGCTGAGAAGTTTTATATTGGCCCAGTTGTGCAGCGAGCCTCGCCAGATTTTGAGCTCCCATCGCCGCCGCTGTCTTTCAGCTCAAACCTCGCCGTCGAGCTGATGTTTCCGTGCCTCCCTTCGTCAACGTGTCCTGATCCAGCCTTCTTCGTCGTATCGTAAATTTCGAGCGCGATCTTGTGCATCACCCCGCGCCTCTCCCTTTGCGCGCGACCTCGCCGGAGTTGCGCCGAACCGGCGCTGCCGTCACCGGCCATGTTCCGATCCTCGCCGACGTGCTGGCTGCCCCGTGACGTGTTCTTCGTGTCGTCTTGAGCGTGCCGATGTTTTCCATGGGGCCAGCCGAGCTGCCATTGACCCAGCGGTGAGCTCGCCGTCGAGTTCCGCCCGTGCTCCGGCCATGGATCCGGTGCGGCCATTCCCAGATCTGGTGTGGCCTGGCCATGTTGCCCTCCTCAGGCTTCGATCTGAATGGCTAGAAGTGTTCCAGGAAAAAGAAAAAATAAATCATTGAGAAATGAATTGTTAAATCGGCTGAATATTGTGTAAATAATATAAATGTATATTTGTCATCAAAATTTGAAACAATTTTTTTTTTGGTTTCCTCTCGACAGGATCTACACAATTTATCAGGTTGCATGTAATTAAAATCATGTTTGCTCATTATAATAGTTAGTTTTGTGCATAGCTGGTTTATTTTATTATGTTTGTGCACATGATAATCTTGATCTATCTAAACCAATAAAAAACAAGTTGAGAGGAAAATATTATTAACCAGCCAGAACCTACCCCACCTTTGTATCAACCGTTGATCTAAATCATCTCACCATTGATTTATGATTAACTAGCCTGTCAACCCGTGCGGATGCACGGGGCTAGCAATTTATTTATGTGTGTAGATTTAATTTGACTTTATGCCTATTATTAATAGATTTAGTAGGGACTAATTACTTTCGAGCCCATGGTTACAAACAAAGAAAGAGGAGAAAGTGATGAAACAAAAGCCATCAATTAAGATATATGCTAAACTTAACCATATGTTTGCTTCTCTATTAGAACTTGACTCTACTAATAACCTTCCATCTGCACAATTGCACGGCCTACGAATATTTAACTAACTCTCTCTACAAAACTTTATTTGTACTTTACAAATAACAGCTATTCTAACAAAATAAGGTCATAAGCCTCAAGGTTGCTTTTTCTGCTCTCGATATATGATCTAACATTCAAGCTCCCAACAGATATTTTTGATAAAAAAATTATTCACTTCTCCTGCTCTGGCGGATGTGTGCTTCTCTCAATATTTTTCAAGCAGAGGATGATATATGAAGCTTCCTATTTACCTTGCAAGATAAATCCGGTTGACTATATATCAGGTCACTTGATCAAGCTTGCTGCGTTAATAACAATTGATCCATGTTAGTCCACCATACACTTTCTATAACATCCCAGAAATTAATGGCTTGTAATGTAAGAAAATTTGGAGTTAATCTTTATATGATCATCAAAATTTGTGTACCAAATCTCGAATTCCTGGAATGTTACCTTTCTTTGCCTCGAATTCTGTTTGCCAATACTTCAGCCTGAAATCTTTGGATTAAACTCCAGTGCAAAGCTTCGAACAAACTGGTCCCATTTCTTTATTTGGATATAATCCTTGTATTTGAGCAAAGCGTTTTGCTTTTTGAGCTGAAGCTTCGGACTTGAACTTGCTATTGGGCCGGATCAGCACACCAGCAGCGGCCCAAGCCAGCCCAGTGCACGAGCGCAGCAGCAGCCAACGCTGTTTCCCTTTCTTCGTCCTCCTGCCCGTACAGGCGCGGCGCTCCTCTGTTTCCCCAGCGCACGCGCGCGCCCAACGACGCCGTGCCGCACTCCCGCGACCCGCGTCCTGCGCGCGCCGCACCGCGTTGCCTCGGATGCTTCTAGAAGTTCCCAACGTGGTGTGCCCTGGAGCCTTTCCCCCTCGCCAAGTTTGCTTGGCTGGAAAAAGGGAAAAAGCGGAGGAAGCTGTTCGCCTACGACTCCCACGCCGCAAGCACGCGCCGCACTCAAGCTGAGCCTCTCCCGCTCCGCGACAAGGCGGCCGCCGCGCACCCGCGCGCCCGCGCTGCCCTGCGAGGTGTCGCCCATCCGCGCCCGCTTTCGGGCACGGACGTCGATGTCGCCTTCCGCGTGTCCCTGTGCAGCCGTGAAACCCTAGCGCGTCCGCGCCGCGCCGCGCCTATTTAACCCTGGACTCTGCCTCCTCCATCTGGTTCCCATCCACTCGCCGCCTCTCGGCCGCGTGCCGCTCGTCCGCTCCGCTAGCTCGTCGCCGTCCTGTCTCCGGCGCGCGGCGAGGAAAATCACCACCGAGCGGTGAGCGTATCCCCCTCGGCAAGCTCTTGCCTTCTCCTTGCGTCGCCGCGCTAACCGTCGGGTGCTGCAGGACGAAGGGTGGGTTTGCGCAGAGGCCGGGAGCCAGAGTTTCTCGACGCCGTCTTCACTGCGACGCCGACGCCGCCCGTGCCTACCTTTCCTTGTTCCTCGTCTCCGGTGAGGATTCCCTCGAGCTCTGGTTCTGTTCTTTGTCCGTCTCGTCGAGATCAGTTTCCAGGCAAGGTCTCACTCTCCCGCCTGTCTCGTGTTGCCAGGAACGTGAAGCTTGCCACCCTGTGTCCATGGGCGACGCCATCGCGCGAGCTGAGGAGAGCCGCCGTCGTTGCCGTGTATCGCTTGAGCTTGGATCTTCTTCCTCTTCGTGCTAGTCTCAAGCCACCCTGAGGGTCGACACAACCCGAGGTGAGCTGCGCACGCCTCTCCCCGTCGATCCCCTCGTCTATAGGCCGCCTATCTCCTAGCGCGTGTAGGCTGTTCGACGTATTGCCGCAACTGCTCTGTTTGTGCGTCGCCTTGCTTTTGACACCAGCGCTATAGGCCATTGCTCCTGTGCTGGGTTGTTCATCTTCAGTGGATGCTTGGGATCAATTCTGGTGCGCGCAGTTAGGACAAAAGAAGGGAGTTTTCTGTATCATCGTTGGGTTATGTCAGTGCTTGCTTGTTTGGTGTTCGCGTAGACTTTGCAGGAGCGGTGCTTGTTCAGACAAGTCGAGATCAGCCTGGGAGAAATCTGTAGCACCACGCTAAGTGCTTACGTATGCTCAGCACTTTGGATTGTTTGCCGTTAGTAGCAATTACTAATGGCCGAACTGTGCACCCATGGAAAATCCCCTCAACCAATTGTTTCAGTATTTTGGTGCTGCTCTCGTTTCAGTAATCCCAGTTGAGAAGAGCCTCACGGTTAGTTCTGCTGTTAAAATCGAACCATGGAGTATCCATAGATGGTCCTGTACTGTTTTCAAAGAACTAGTCAAGTTTTCATCTTTGGAAACCCGTAAATAATTCATACGGCCTCCGTTTCGAACGATTCTTGTACCGCTAGGTTCGTCTCGACGAGTACTTCCGTCTTAGCCTACTTAGAGTTTGCCCTGACGCTAGATTGCTTCCTTAAGTAATGCCTATGATTTTGATTCGTCGTATCTTATCGACTGTCGCCGTGATTTCTAGGAAGTTCGCTATGATGGATTTCTAGTGTAATCTTTTGAAGTCGGGACTTCGGCTTATCAGGCAAGCGCCTATACCCGACCACTATTGATCCTTTGATTTTATACATGCACTATTTATCCATTTGATATGCATGTCATATTTCAAATTGCTAGAATTGACCTAAGCCTATGCCTTGCCTTTACACTTTATATGATCAGCCCTAGGATGCTTTTATATTGCTTTATCACTGTTTAGCCTGTTAGTTTTGCATGTTTTCAAATGGGACACTATATCACACAATGCTTTTTGTGTAAAATAAAATATTGTAAAACTTCAAACTTGTGTGTGTTGTTTGCAAAGTAATAAGCTACTATTATGCGGGGGCGGGCGAGGTGGTCACTGTTATGGTGACGAGGGCCATGGGAGCTTCTTGGGGGGAGTTCCGTTGGGGGTACCTATGGCGGGTACCAACTAGAGGCGAGGGTTGATGCCTCTAGTCTTTTTCTGAGACGTGGTCAGGAGCACCTCGCAGTGGTATGACCCCGATTGGTGTAGAGGGAGATGCCCGCCCCGGCAGCATAAGGACCGGTTCATTGCGACACCCTCCAGGTTGATATTCGTGCTTACCACAGGTCCCTGATGGGCGGGGCTGGATTTGAAGTCTTGTAACGGCTGGCAGTTAGCTCGTAGGCAGCAGAGATCGTGTTAGGGGAGTGTGGACCTATCACTCCCCGATAGGGATACCCCACCTGGCCAGTGGTAGGCCCGTCACAGCTTCAGGACCGACGTCGACCGCGCGGAGGAAGACCATGGAGCCCCATCCTGAAGAAGCGAGAAATTGCCAGTCGTTACCTGATTTTTGAATCTTGTGAGTTGTTCACTTGGGCGACGGCCTGGGTGGGCGCTCCGCTTGTGGGTACAGTAGTACACGCTCTGCAGAGTTGAGATCTATGCGCATAGCCGTGGCCCCGGTCATGGCCAATCCCCTGCGACTATTGCATTGATTAGATTTTGATTTAAAACCTCTTCCCTCTGATTTGTTTTGTACCTGCCCCGAGGCAGCGCAGGGCCGGAGTATGCCCGTTGTAAAATCTACCCCGAGAAGGAGATGTTTCTCGGGTCCACATAATAATATGCTTATTTTCGAGGCTTCGGTCTCACCTTCATTTAAAAGAAACTCATCTCCAATGCATATCCTTGTTATGAAAACCGCTTTTACGCAACAAGCCTACTACCTGCATCCTTGTCCACTTATCCTCAATTGCATATGCATTCACCTGGAGTAGCCTGAGGCGCTTGCTGAGTACTCTGTGCTCACCATTTGCTACTTCAGTTTTATAGCCGAGTCATGACTTCGAAGATGAAGGTGAAGGCGAAGACGAAGACAAAGAAGATGAAGTCAAGTAGAGGGTTTCGTCTCCTACACTCAAGTTGCCTGTGGAAATGGTATCACGAGTCTTCCGCTGGATCGTCAAGTTAGATCGTTCATTTAGTAGTTTATCTTGTTAGTTCTCTTGGCCTGCGAGCCAATCTTGATGTACTCTGATGTTGTATCTATGTCTAAATCTCTCTTTTTAAGGTTATATGATATTCACTTGTGAATGGTTGTACTTTGGTAGCCCCTGGGACTATCATAGATGTACTAGCGCACTGAGTTTTTCTACTAAGGTGGAAATTCGGGGCGTCACACTTTCTGCCTTTTTCTTCCTCGAACAAAAGGCAATTTATGTCAGTGGATTGCGGAAAAGGCAAAGAAAATTTCTCAAGTTTCCATCACCTGCATGCATGAACGGTTCACAATTTACAAAGGAATAAGAAATATTCAATTGTATGGGATCAACAGTTAACAATCCTAATGCATCTGAAGACCTAGTACCCTTGGTGAGAGTGCGAGATTTGACAGACTTCTTTCTTTGTTTTTGAGGGATCCTGTCAATGTCAGGCAACATATATCTTGCCTCTGCCTCTGCCTCTGCCTACCCGTGAATAGCAAAGCACATAAGAATCAGGCAACATATTAGGGGCAGGAGGTCGTAAGGCAGCAGTTACATCAGAGCAGTCCAGGTAGAGCCAACGGCATGGGTTCTCGCATGAAGCCAATATGTCACCCAATGAGCTGTTTGGAATCAGCCGGCCATGAACTCGCCTTTGAGCACTGATTCCTTTTGCGCGGAGCTTGCCGAATGTCTGGTCAGCCACCGTATGTCTTTCATCTCCACGTTGTGGAATATCCCCGGCGCTGCCCCTCTCTGTCCATCCAGCACCCTAGCCCCCTTTTCACGTCTCCAATTGAGATAACAGATGTAAACAGAGACCAGAGAGGAAAGAATGGATAGGATATCTGGATACCTTGTTGCAGAGCACGCAATTAGCAGTTGCACTTGAGGACCAATTTATCTACGACACATGGCTTGATTGCCCCGTTGGGGTGATAATGCAAGATTGCAGGCAAGCGAAAGATTAGAGGTACCTTGATCGCATCTTGACTGGTGGACCCTGTGCAGATGCTGTCCATGGCTTTCCCGTGTAGCGTCTCTTTAACTAATCTATGGACGACCTCAGTTCCTCACTGCATGAACGATCCTTCCGCTGACCTCAACCTGATCCTGTGCAAGAACGAATGATGATATCAGTCGTTGCAAACTTGCAGTGGTTTCAAATCACGTACGTGACGGCGTCCGGAAGTAGTGGAAGGAGAAATTGGAGATCGCGGAGTCGACAGGGCTTTCCAATGCTAGTAGATCGAATCGGCTTTCGGCAGCACGGCGACCACGGATTGCGGGTTCGTCAAGGCTGGGCATACTCATGGCGACCCTCATCAGGCTGATCGCCTGTCCGCATCCTCTGCGTCTTCAAGGTGTGGCATCTAGAAACGATGACGTGCTGGAGAATTCTCGTGGAAGAACGGAGTGGAGGTCAAGAGGATCACATAACAGAGATCACGGAGATGAAGCTTTTCAATGCTGGCCGATAGAATCTGTGGTGGCAACTGTATTGGTCACATCTAAGCGTGCGCACTCGCGGCAGTTCTTTGCTTCTCCCTCTTATTCTTCATGAGGCGAAGATCAAGGGATGCACAGAGGAAGAAGCAAGGAGATCGCCTGGAAACAGAAGGAGCACCGTTGACGGCGGCTAGGGTAATTTGGGCTGCGTGGGAAGGATTTGTGGGCGTGTGTAATTGGGATCAATGTTTGTGATTTGCCAGACATCTAAATTGACGGGCAGATGTTTTGCTTTTTTGTGGTAATTTCTAGGATCCTCCGATTAACGTGGATGCACCAAAAGGAGCCGCCAATTAGTAAAGATAAGATGGTGGGCCTGATCCAAATTGTGTGACGCTCTGAAAAATGTTTGCACGTTTCCCGTATAAAAATCTTACATTTTCCAAACTTTTCTCACCTGGGAATTTTTCTACCCTCCCGTGTACTCCCTTTCTGTATCATGCGGCATGCCAATAAAGTTTCCTGGACAAATGCCCCAATAATATTTCTTTCCTTTTTCACTTCCTCTTCCCCTGCACGAGACGATCAGTTTTCTCTCTTAGCACGCAATCAGTCTAGACTGGCCGTCACTTCCGCCTTCCGTTCGTGAGACAATCAAGGCGATTCTTTTAATTAAACTTCCATATATACACGAGGAACCCCATTCTCATTCTGCATGCTTTCCAAATTTAAATTTGGAATCCGTCATTTACACCTTGCTCCCACGCCTCCCTAATTGATGCTGCCCTTACCATGCATGTTTTGTTTCCATATGCATGCAATGTGTGCGTGATCAACCTGACGGCGTGGCAATCAACTTCCTTGTCTTGGACGACCGAAATTTTTTAATTTGAGCATGCATGGCCCCGCTTTCCGGGATTAGGCACACGAGCCTACTTTTTTCGGAGCTAAGACTGACTCCAACCCATGACCTAAAGAGCCACTCAAACTCAAAACGGGGTTGTAACCTGTAAAAACAGCCCTCCAACCCATGACCCAAACACATACCTATTCTGAGACAAGTGGAGGCATGTGATCTAAAAATGCAGCAGCACACGCAGCAATCCAATCCGCCGGCAGCAAAGGACCAGGTTCTTCCTCGACGGCCGCATCGCCCCCTCCTCCTCTTCCTCGCCTCCGGCGCCCTGGCGCGGTCCCTCCCCCTCCTCTTCCTCGTCTCCGACGCCCTGGCGCAGCTCATCCCCGCGAGCAGCTCGTTGCCAAGCTCGGCCGTGCGCGTCCCCGGCCAGCCTCCTCCTCGCGCGCTTCGCCTCCGCCTCCGCCGTAGCCGTCGGCGCCACCCCCGCCATCTGCATCGATGAGGGGCTCCCGCCGACGCAGCCCCGGTGCAGCCCCTCCACCCCGCTCCTCCTCCGCCGCCGCTGCCGCGCCCAGGTCTCCCTCCTCCGCCCGCGCCCGCCCCCGCCCTGCCACAGCTCGCCCTTTTCCGCCTCTGCCTCCGCCTCGTCTTCCCGTCCCGGGCGACCTACTCCTCCTCTCCCTCGCGGGCCTCACGCTCCGCGGCTCGGGGCCCCGCACCTCGGACCTTGGTGGTGGTTCGCGAGCCTGTCGACTGCCTCGCTCGCGTCAGGTGGGCCTCCAGGTGGCGGCGGTAGTGTGGGAAACGCCGATGGTGAGGGTGGCGGCGGGAAGCAGCCGCGAGCTTCTCAGGGGACGGCGGTGGCGGAGGGATTTGGGTTTGGAGATGGGACTTCGGTTGGAGATGTAAGTTTTTGGATGTTGTACGCTGGGCACTGTTTACATCCAATCTGGGTTTTGGGTAGCTTCCTGGGTTGGAGTCAGTCTAAGACGCTGGTGAATCGCAGCGTCCGTCAGTTGCCGCTGGACGCTGTAGTCCTGTAGCATTTTAATCTCCAGTCTAGACTCTCCAATTAAAATCGACGACTTTAACTGCAAAGGCGGAACCTAATCACGGCGCTGCCGGCCGGAAATTCCTTCCGCGCACTCGCGTTTAAGATTTGTGGCATTCTCTCCGGCACTGGCAATTGCTCGTGTGCTGTCAACGCAGCTCGGTGCATACGAATGTCAGAGTCTTCATCGTCTCTCCATATTAGACTTCGCGACGTTTATAGACAAAAACAATTATCATGATCTGTTTTAATCTTCTTCAAACGTTTCAACTGCATTTAATAAAAAGAATAATCATCCACATAGTAAAATAGAGAACAAGATGTCTACCCGTTAAGATTCACAAATCGAAAGCTATGTAAACCCGAAGACAGAACTAGAAAAATGCGTATACAGGTAAATAGTCTGATGGATGATACAGATTAGAAAATTAACTTCAAGGTAACATCGATGTTAATCTTGATCAGCCGCGACGCTAATTGAGTTGGGCAGTTGTATTGAAATCAAGTACTCCGTCTGTCCCAATATAGTTGGCACTTTGGGCTTGGGCACAGAGATTAAGGAGAGGAATGAAAAGGTGGGTGCACAGAAAACGAGAAGAGAGAGATAGAGATAGATATGTATTGGGAAGAGAAAAATGTGTCTAGGGAAGTGAGAATGCCAAGTATTTTGAGAAAACTTCATATGGCTAGAATGCTAAGTATTTTAGGACGGAGGGAGTACCTGGTAAACTACTCCCTTCGGTTCTGATATTCTTGACGTTTAGGACATGATTTTTTTTTTTGAACCTCTCAAATCTGAATATAAATGTAGTATCTGATCGTACACGTAAAACACGCCAACTCACGCTGACGCACTCCAACGCACACGAAGACGTCTACATCTATACCCAGAGAAAACAAACCGCGTCCATCGAGAGATCATCAAGTCCAACAGGACCCGATGCGCGACGAGGGACGTCGCACTCCCTTTGTGTCTCCACGCGTGAGAGGTACCATGAGAAGGTCCAACCGCTGATCTCCCCTTCTTGGAACTCCACAAGCCCAACTTCGGCGCCGGAGAGAAGACATCGAAGAAGACGGGGAAGCTTGGGAGAGCCTTAATCCATGAACGCGACGACGCCGCCGTACACCGCCACGCTCGGACAATCTTCTCGTCGCCGATGACCACCAGCACCACCACCACCGAGTAGCCACCGACAAAGAGAAAAACAAAAGGCCGGAGAACTCACTGCCAGGATTCGGCGACGACGAGCACCCGGAAACCAAATCCACCATCACCAGCAACACCGGCGAGGGGAAAACAAAAAGTCCACCCATCCTTACGCAGAAGACGCAGAAGAACAGGTGGAAGAAGAACTCCACACAGCTTCACCGGAACCGCCGCCAGATCCGCCGAGGGAGAGCCAAAGTCCTCGAACCGCCGCCTCCAACGCAAGCAGGGAAACCGCCGGAGAGAGAGAAGGAGAGCGTCCTCCTCGCCCCCCACCGTCGCTCGCCGAAGACGACGATGTCAGGGAACAAGAACCCGTGCCTCACCGGCGACACGGATGGAACAACCTAACCCTAGCTAGGATATTTACACCGGACATCGAATCCGGCGATCCCCCGACCTCCGGCGCCGACGAGGACGCACGGAGGCGCGGCGAATCGGCCGGATTCGATGCCGGACCCGGAGATCGCCCTCCGATTCGCCTCTGAGGACTGTAGAGGGGAAAGGAGGAGACCTTTCGAGAGAGTGGATCTCGGAATTGGCTGGCTCGGTTGTTCCCTATCTACCCTTATTAAATAGCATCGCGGGTCGTTCCCATTCAGTAACCTCTCTCTGCTCAACTGGTTGCCAGCTCGAGGGCCGAGGGAGTTTCTTCTGAGTTCGATTTCCAGCGGCCACCGATTTTTTTTTGCGCTGTAGCGATGAATTTTGGATTCGCGCTCGAGCGGGAAATTTTTTATTCGCGCCGCGCTGCGCTGGCTGGAGCTCATTCGCTTTCATTTTGATTTCGAACATTCGCGCTCGTTTTGCATCGTTGGTGCTCGTTTTTTCCCTCGTTTTCAGTCCGACGTTTGGCATTCGTGCGCCTATTTAAACAACGCAAGCATCAGTCTCTCCCATCCCATCTCCCATGACCTCTCGTAAAATTGTTCAAAACACATGGAGTTCGACCTCAACGTGGTGCCTCCCGGTAATCATCTTTTGTTTGAAACTCGTTTCCATTTTTTTTTGTTCAACTCTATTCTTTTGCAACTCTTTTCCATTTGCTGGTTAGCTAATTTTTGTTTTGATTCGATTGTAGAGGCACAAGATGAAGATATGTTCGGTTATGAAGAAGAGGACGATGAAGATGAGTGGGGCGATATTGATTTGAACATAGAACCCGAAGAACACGCCGATGAAGAAGAGTTTGGTGGTTTGGATTCAAAACACCAGCGTCGACGTCCATGGTGTGATGAACTGCAGCGCGTGGTGAGCAGCAGCAGGAGAAGAAGAGCAGCGCCTGATGAGCTGCAGCAGAAAGAAGAGGAGGATAAGTAGCGGCGCGGGGCGTGCGTTTTGGTGAATGAAGCGTCGCGACGTCTCGGTAGTCAAGCCGCTCGCTTCGGGAATGCGTCCCAACAAATGACCGCGGGGGTAGTATCGTCCAAAATCCAGTCCAAACGCCAGGACGTCAAGAATTATCAACTGTTGCTCTTTTACCCAGGACGTCAAGAATATTAGAACCGGAGGGAGAATACTAGTATTGTTACATAGCACTCCTGCTGTAGAGTTTATTTCAGTGTAATCAATGCAGAACCGCTATAAACCTACTGGCTGCAGGAGAAAGAGAATATATAGGTGAACACAGCTAGAGTTTAATCAATGCCATCCACCCAATTCTAATTCTTGGAGTTAAAAGCCCGTACCTGAATCCAAGCCACGATCTCACTCCCACAGGTTGCATGGATTAGGGCAATATGCACTGCAAAATGACTATGAAACGGGAAATGAGCTGCAATCGGAACGGACGAGTTTAGGAGCGCGACAAATCTTAAACGCGAGTACGCAGAAGGAATTGCCGGCCGGCAGTGCCGTGATTAGGTTCCGCCTTTGCAGTTGAAGCCGTTCGTATGGACGTTGTGATAGGGCAGAGTTCAGACTGGATATTGGAACGCTATTGGTCTACAGCGTCCAGCGGCAATTGACGGACGATGCGATTCACCGGCGTCCTGCTTAGTTCTGAAAATAGCAGGCCCGTGTGCGTAATCCCGGAAAGTGGGGGCCATTCATGCTCAAATTTAAAAATTCCGGCTTCGCCGATCGATCAGAACCAATTCTCTCGCTTACCAATTCCACCACAACCATCGTACAGAACCACCTTTGTCGAGGCCTAAAAGGTGCCGGTCTTCACGAGCTTGGTCGAGGAGACTGTCTCCCCGCGGCCATCCAACGGCGATTCGGCGTCGTTAAGTCCTGCTACTACGTATTGGCGGGACACGTCGAGCGAGAGAGCGCCATCGAGTACGTCCTGCGGTGGTAGCCATCGATCGAGATGGATCATGACGACGACCTTCCCAGGTATGATTTATTTTCGGACCGCGCTAACGCACGGCCGCCGGGCGTTAAGCCTCCGGCACGGCATCCCGTTTTTGGAAAAGCCTGCCCGCATGCACTTTCCTGTCCTGGCTATTTTGTCGTGTAGCGCGCGCCCGCCAGCTAATCGGTGTCAACACATAAGAAAAGGGCGCTTTAACAGACCGTGCTGCCGCATGCATATCTTCACTAATTTGCTTAGATGCAAACTGAGTAACAGTAACAAAAAACACAGATGATTAGGTACGTTCGCATGCAGACGCTGCAAGAGTGCATGCAGATTGCAACCTTTTTTGCTTTTGCCCTCTACAGCAGATTTGCTTTAGAACCATAGCAGTACCCCATAAGTGAACCAATGGATAGTATAAGCTTGAAATTAACCATAAATGACGCTTTTTTTTTGAGGGAAACCATAAATGACGCATTTTAGTTGCAGTACCACAAGATAGTTACTCCACAGATTTGCCCCACAGGTTTGCTACAAAATAGTTACTCCACATATTTGCCCCACAAGTAGCAAACCTAGTGGTACTTTTTGGATACTAGAAAGCACATTTACAAACAAGAAGATACAGAGAACTAGCCCATCATCCTTTTACAGTTGAAAAGCTTCTTTTCAAGCAAGAAAATAGAATTTAAACCTTCACAAGTGTTCTGAATGCATGCCAGTGCTCATGCTCTGTCGATCGTCTGAAAAGAAACAACCACCAGATGCAGTTTATAATTAGTTCTTTGCATTTTGTTTCAGTCATTTACAGAAAAGTGCTTTTGTGTGCAAAATAAATTACCAACTGCAATGAATAAAAATGCTAAACATT
This sequence comes from Eragrostis nindensis, assembly GCA_012490785.1. Taxonomy (NCBI): domain Eukaryota; kingdom Viridiplantae; phylum Streptophyta; class Magnoliopsida; order Poales; family Poaceae; genus Eragrostis; species Eragrostis nindensis. The sequence continues at coordinate 1,282,760 of JAAXCT010000100.1, read as the reverse complement.
TATATAAAAATACTTATAAGTGTATAAAAGTGAATATATGATGTATAAAAATGCCTATATGATGTGTATAAAAATGCCTATATGGAGTCTATAAAATTACTTCACGATAAAAATAATGTATAAGTTATTAGTAGTGAGTATTGACATTAATGTAGTATCATGAGCTCAGTGACCCATAGAGTAAGACTAGCAAAAGTGCCCGTGCGTTGCCACGGGCTGTCCGGAAAAAACAATATATCAACAAATTTAATGAAACTCATTTTTTTAAAAGAATATATTTGAACCGTTCAAGTAAATGTCTGAAAGCGGCCAATTGATTTGTTTAATTTCACAACAAAACACCCTCTGGAGAATTCTTTCCCCTAATCAGTATCACAAGGCATATTTTCGGTGATTTGTCCAGGTTTTTATTTAAATAGTTAAAATTCCTACCTGGTTAGAAAAATTTGGTCTCGAAACACAAAGCTAAAATCAGTTTTCTCCAAAATAAAGGTTGTTTGTTTTTTCAGCGCCACACAAATTTCCATGATTTTCTCAGTAATATTGTTTTTTATTCGTTCAAGTCAACAGCGGTGAGGGAATGAAAATTGATGAAAATGAAATGAAAAGGCAACCGAGTCCCGCTTCTCATTCCCCCTTATAATTTTCTTCTTCCTTCATCTTTTCCCAGACCAACCGAGCTCCTCTCCCTTTCCTTCACTCCCTCTGCTTTTACTCAAACTCAAAGCGCGCCCAGTCTTTTATTTTGCGCTCTCTAACTTCGAACACTGCCTTCATCTTCGAACACTGCCTCCGCCTCACCTCACCGTCCTTGCCGAAGACTCCATCGCTGCCTCGACCCTTACAACAATTAGGAAGTGCGAGAGATGGCCTTAGTATAATTAAGAAGCTTGGCCAGCGACGACCCTTACAACAAGGAGATCTCATCCCGACTTAGGAGTTCCTTAGGTGGAAGTGAGATCGAGCTGAATTAGTTGGAGGCAATGGAATCGGAGGCTGTTTCATATTCAGGCTTCTGAGTGCTAGGTTTGTGCAATTAATCCCAGTTAGGGTGCTGCAGTGTAAATTCAATCTCAGCTTTAAAACAAAATGGATTCGAATTGTCTAAGTACCATGAGATTCTATTATCGTACATGTGTACATTATCACATAATTTTTACATCCTTGTAGTACTCTTTCCCTTGATCAGGTTAAGATAGTGTCGTATCTTTGCAGGTATGATGTCTTGATTTGTATTTCCGTCGTAACCTTCGCATTGTTCTCCCATCCTGTGTAAACATTTGTTACTTTATGTGCTCGTGCGTTGCAACGGGTCGGATCAAGATAAAACATGAGAAAATGTAGTTGCCTTGTAACCTTTTAGCTTCTCCTACTTCTGTTTTCCATTGATAATGCACACCAATGATGTATATATATCAGGCTTCCAAGCTTGCAATTTGTTCAGCTAACAAATTAATATTTTGATCACATGAAACTGTGAGTTATTAATAACCCTGCGGCATAGCATAATGCAGCTCACTCTATTAAAAAGATTGAACAAATTTACCATATATGCAAGAATAAAATGACTGAACAGATCTGTGAGCTGAAATAGGGAAGCGTCAATCAAGCATAAAGAATGCACATAAGAATACAGGAAAAAGCTTTGCATGATTTTCCCTCGATAATATAATGAAAAAGTGCACAAATCCACAGGAAACTTACAGATTGAACTTTTGGACTCACAGCAATGTGAATGGATACAATGCAAAGGTCAAGTTGGCCATGTCCGAAGGCTCTGAGCACCTGCATTATTGACACTCATGAAGGCTTGCTAACACAATAAAAGGTTGGCTGCTAAAAAATCGTAGGGTGCTGCTCAATATTATGTTATAAAAGAGAGCTGCAGTCAGGGCTGCCCCTGGGCCTGTGCGGTATGGGCGGCCGGACAGGGCCCCCAATTCCCAGGGGCTTGCACTTGATTGTGTCATCCGATATATAAAAGAACCACAAGTGTCATCTGATAGTCAAGCACTTTGTCAGGGGCTTGCACTTGACTGCATTGCTGCTAATGCCAATCCTAGTGATGGTGCGCCAAAGGCACAAAATAATAGTGAGCTAGAGGTAGAAAATAATCATGGTGATCCGGGACCAGAAAATAATGTTGTTTCAGTAATGATTATGCAACCAAGAGTTAAATAGGTACAATTTTTGACCTACATAGTTCTAAATGTTTTTATTATTTTCTTTTTGGGGCCTTATTCTGTAATTCGCACACGACCCTCACTTTTGCTGGGATGACCCTGGCTGCAGTCATCATACATTTTTCGTTTGTGGCATGAATATATCAAATGACTATGTGATCTATAATAACACTAACTGACTTGCCATAGAATTATCTAAGTTCACTACTTCAATGATCACAGTAGGAAGTTATAGTAGTTTAATAAAGCAACAGACCTGATGACAACTGCTCCAATATGTGGGCCACCTAAATGGAGAGATCAATTTTGTTGCTATAAGAACAGCAGGTTACAGTTCTCATCTTTTTATCTTCTTCTGCCTGCAAACTGAGAAAACCTAACTTAGCTTTGAAAGTTTGTAAGATGATTCAACAACTTCAATCAGTAAGTGCGGAACACGACTTTATTTGGCTCACAACCATTGAACAATAAGCACAACACTGAATCTGTTTCTTCAGATTCAGTGTAGATAAGTTGATCTGCTTCAAGAGACGGACTAAATCCAGCTATGTCTGTTTCTTCGAAAACTATGGTTGATTAACAGCAGGAAGCACATCAACAAGCCTCGAGCTACCACACTAACTACAGGAGACTCAAATCAAGGATGGCTCAATCAATGCAAGGTCACCACAGACCCATCGATAGACTTTGTACCTGGAAGGTGGCAATGTCGAGGTGTAGATATGGACGCTGACTGCATGGTTTCTGGATGATGGAATTGAACTATACTCATTTCTGTACGTCCAGCAGCTGGCTAAGAAACCCATTATTGTTCTTCGGCTCCATCTTTTTATCTGCAGTTAAAAAAATATAATGTTAATAATGCCCGCATTGAACATAAGGAAAAATCAACGTGCTATTTATGCAAGAATTGGCAGGAATATCATGATCCTTTCAATATTTAAACAAGAACCAACGGCGATATATTGGAAACTAAAAGATAGCTATGGCTATCTGAACCTGTACAAACCGTTTGGACCTATGGCTACACGAACCTACTAATTGTTCAGTTAATTCTGAGTGCAAACTGAACTGAGCTTGTACTCCCGGCAAAGAATGGAGACCTAAATGTGGATCATCCCACATAAACAATAATCGGTGTGGACAGCACATCAACACACGTCTAGCTATGTCAGCGTTCTGGAACATATTAGCATGTGTAGCTATTGAGTAGATAGCAGTTCCCTACCTGCAACTTATCACAAAGGTTTCTGGAATCTGGTTGACTCAAAAGAAAGTGACATTCATTCAGCAGAAATTAAGTGCCATAGATTACCAATTTACCATTACAAGAATGTATTCAGGTTGAATTGGTGAAGCACATTACAAATTTGTCTGTCACATTACAAAAATATTAAGAGTTGGAAATTCGTAATTTTCATACAAAACAAATTGAGAAAAAAAACATGTGCACAGTTATCAAGCCAAATATGAAATGCCGATTCTTGTGTTCTTTTCCTCTAAAATATCTGCAGGGAGAATGTGCATAGGGCAAAATTTAGCAGCTTCGAGTTGCTACTTGCTAACAGCCTAACATGGTCATAAGAAAGACCGTAGCATGCATGCTTTCAGATGGCCAAAAACAAAATGAAAGTGGTATAGAAAAAGTGTAATTTCAGACAAAGGGAATCATTTGTTTACACCTGCTGGAATAGTTTAATGAGAATTTATGCACACTCTTGAAGATGACTAAAACAGACTAAAAGTTTGTATTAGGAATCATTGGACAAGAAATTAAAGTACAATGGAGGCGTGTGCATTGCCTATGCAACATTGTTTGAGGCTTCAGATTTTTAGGCTTGAGTTTCAAAGCAGTGCACAACCAGGCATGGCAAGGGTCGCGTAACTGGAGTTTAAGCAGCTGGACACCAGCTCAGCAACCGAATCCATACCTAGCTACCCAATTGAAGGATAACGGAACCAAATCCTCCCTCGCCCATGCAGTGCAGCAAAACAATTCGAAGCAGATGCAGGTACGAGAAGCCGCACAGGGATAGACGTGGGGCTGGAGAGCGGGCGAGGGCCAGTAGCACTCACCGGTGCCGAGATTCTCAAAGATGCCGCAGTCCTTGCGACACGGATGGAGAACCCACCTGTCTTGGAACCCACCTCCTCGCCGCGCGCGGCGCCAGATGCCGCCACCGCCGTCGCGAAAACGCGCCGCAGCTCCGCGTCATCCACCAGCGAGCCTTGGCGGAGCTGTCGTCCTCACCTGTCGCCGTGGAGCAACCCGCACCGCTGCGCGCCATCTAGTGCTTCCTGTCGTCGTCCACGACGTTGACCCTCTGGGTGTCGCCATCGAGCTCGCCAGGAGGGACGGCGGACGAAGGCAAAGACGGCGGGGCAAGGGGCGTGTGGCCTGGGGTCGGGGGCAGGCGACTGGACGCGGTTGAGGGCGCGGGTTTGGGTTGGAGAGTGGAGGGGAAGGGGAGGAGAGGCGGCGTGCGGCGATGCGAAAACAATCGGTCCCACTATCGGCGCGGGGCGGAGATTCGTGGGAGAGAGGCGGCGCGCAACGCACGCAGAGTCACACGAAAATAATAAGGAGTAAAGATTTCACATTTTTAAACCGAAAGATAAACAGCACAACAATAGTCTTTTTCCCCACAGCTGAGAGATGGGGAAAAATTTGGGTTACCAATTGAGCAACACAAAATTTGGTCTGTTGCAAGGCCTTCAAAGCTCAAAGGTGCAATATATCCAATCATGTATAACTAAAGTGCTCCAAAAGTCATGTATTTATCATACTAAATGTTATCATATTATCTAGGCAAAATTGTCTGGGACACACTGAGAAATTGTGGTTTCATCCATAACACATCAACAAAGTCGAAATTGTCTGCAGCACACTACGATTTTGGAAACTCTTATCCGTGACACACTATGACCATTTCATAATTGTTTTCAACTTTTTTATCTCAATTCATAGCATGCATTAGAATTTGAAACTTGGCACCAATGTACATAGTTGGATTATCTATCATTAAAAAATGAAGCTAGATTTTTTTTGATTGTTTGCACCACGTGATCATTGTTTTAATATTTAATTTGTCGATCAAATCATTTAAAAATGGAATAAAATCTACCTTCATTTTTTAATGATAGACAATGCAACAATGTACATTGGTGTCAAGTTTCAAATTCTAATGTATCTTATGAATTGAGATAAAAAAGTTGAAAATAATTGTTAAATGGTCATAGTGTGTCATAGACAAGAGGTTTCAAAATTGTAGTGTGCTGGAGACAAATTTGACTTTCTTGGTGTTACAGACGAAGCCATCGTTTTTCAGTGTGTCTCAGACAAATTTGCCTATTAATCTATGTGCATACATATCAAATCAAATCAGGAAATTAAACTGAAACATGTTTCATTTTCCAAATAACAGAATATACCAAAGGGACAATGTAATCATTCCCCTAAAGGTACAGATGCTAAAAAGCAGCTGGGATAACGACTCAACGCGATAACACATATCAAAATGATGATACATATAACAGATCTATTCTCAAGAGAGCACATATAGTAGAGACAAACAAACTAAAATTCCTATGCATTGTTTCATGAGACTTTGAACCACAATTCATCGTGTGCTTCTAGAAATAAAAAAAAATATCTAGAACAGATTCATAATATCAAACCAAAGTCATTTTAGTTAAGAAAGCAAAAGGGCGGCACCAAAATACTTGCCATGAACACTAGAAGTGCTTATAGTATGTTATATAATTTCTATCTCAAGATCCAGCTCCATCACGGCAGTCAGCTCCCCACACGCACGATCTTGCCTCCATCACGGCAGTTGGCCTTCCCTAAGGACCAACTCACCGAAGCAACATACTCCCCTGACATGACCAAAAACAACAGGGGGAGGTCAAAATAAGAAACTGCAAAAGACAAACACAACATAATAAAGAAAAAAAGGGGTGTCGAGGGAGATAACTCTATAGATATCAAAAAAGTGATGGCATGAGTGTACTGGAAGCTAGATAACTCAAAAATACATGATAAAAACTGCTTGGACCATTGACAATATTAAAAATGGATATAGAGGAAAACAACCTCTCTTCCTCCTCCTAAAGATGATTGATTTTCTGGTATCACAACTCAAATCTTAAAGTGAAATTAACAAAAAAAATCATGAATTGAAACACCTTGTCACATGCCAATTTTTGGCTGATATAACATGCAAGTAGCATACAGAAACAAAACAATTAAAACAGTAAAATGTCACAACGATTAATATAACATGGCATAGAGCAAGTTTATCTACATGCTATTAGTAATGAATTAAGCGCTTAACACACGCCCATACAAAATGCTTTGAACAGATAAAATGCTCTCCAATGCGACATATATATTTGCTACTAGTAATCAATTAAAGTGCACAGATGTTCCTTTTTTTAGCAAAAGAAGTAGTTGATTTCCAAAACCACCAAAATATGACTAGAACTAGTGCACTGTCCATGTAAGAATCAAATACCAACACAGAATCAGAATATTACATTACTTAACATGGAAATGGGCAAATGGCGGCCTTCAAACATGAGTTTTCTTTTACATCACAGATAAATAAAATGCCAGGGATCATATGTTCCTGAGCTGCCATGTACATACACCAGCCAGATACAACAACTTTTTTGTTGAACAATAAAATTGCTTAGAGGATATTAAAGAATTACTTTAAAAAATGCTAGAAATGCTTTATGCTTGCATGTCTCTTGATGTGAAAAAGAATAATGACATTTCTAAAATATTTTTATTGAATATTTGAAAGCAATTCAGACAATATTGGAAGCAGTTTTCAGTAATTTCAGAAGCATCACTTTCACTAAGCATACAGAGACAAGGGGGCAGACAACATCATCGATCCCATACTAATGTTTCCACTCCAAACCATTAATTAATTATGCACAGAGCCTCAATCTGTGGACTAATGTTAACTTTCAATGAACACTAAGAGTGCTTATAGTAGATAACAGAACTACACAAAAAAGGACCATGACGACATGTAAGGTACATGATCAAATCAACATGACCGTGTGTAATACGCAACTGTACGCAACCTTCTGGTCTGGCAAGTTAAATAACAACTTGCATTTAAACTAGCGATTGAATGGCAAAGTGAAAAATGCATCTAAACTAAATCAAGAGAAATTGGAATCCAGAGAACAGGTATAGTGTGATGTCCAGTCAAATCCAACCACCAAAAAGTAACCTATTGGCAAAATAAACTCCAATCCTTCTTCTCTCTCTAGGCAGGCAGGCAGCTCTAGAAACTGAACAAGTATTTTACTCAAAATCATGTGCTTTCTTGTAACCTAATGCTAATAGCGAGCTAATGTTCAAACTAACCCAATGGGTGAAAATACAAACGGAAATCCTAGCTATTACCTCTCACAAGTGCCAAAACGTAGCTGAAAATGACTTGTGGATGTGCTAGCAATAAATCGAATATGCAGAATGAAGTAAAGAGAACTGATACAGATGTTGCACTATATTCTTTCCTAATGAATTGACAGAGCCAAAGCTTCACAATAATTCGTGGCAGCATCCTCCTGTCAAGCAGGTTGAAATCAGGACATGTTGAACACCTACAAGCAGCCACCAAGCTCTGCTATTAGCCAATAAACCATGAGCTCAAGGACAAAGCTAGGGGAAAAAAATCCACAGCGCTGGGCATTTGGTCGAACAGGTGGAGGGCACCACAACATCTAATCATACACAGCAGGGAGAGACAACGGGGAGGATGGCATGCTGATCACACTAAAAGAGGAAAGCCTGAACGCACAACTGTCGGAGGCGAAGAGAATGTAGCCCATCCACGGCGGAACCTAAGCTCGGCGCACTAAGCTTTGCAGGCGGCGACCAATGGGCTCGCCTTCACCCTCGACATTGTTGCGTTTGCAGCAAAATCGAACGATTAGGTGCTCAGAAATCGAGCCCACACAACAAGGCAAAAGCAACTAGGACAGGTTTGGAAAGAGGCTCACCGGAGTTTGAATCACGGTGGTCGGAATTGATGCCCGCAACTAGGATGGGTCAATGGGGATCGAGAAGAGGGGAAAGGGATTGGAGAAATCGAAGACAAAATTGACCAGATAAGATCCTGAAGACGTCCCAGCGTGAGCGATGCGAACCCAATTGCACGAACCCGAGCTCCTCGCCGGCGACAACCCCTCCGGCGGCGAAACCCTAGAAAATGACGGGGACGAAAATCGCAAAAAAAATCCATGAAAATCACCGCGATTCTGACGCATATAAATCGAGGAGGCAAGGAATAGGTACCGGGAGACGAGGCGACGGAGCGAGGCTGCCTCCTCCCCGGACATTCCCTCTTCCGGCGACGAAACCATGGACGATTTCGCGAGAACGGAGAGAGAGAGAGAGAGAGAGAGAGAGAGAGAGAGAGAGAAGCGGGAAATGAAATGAGGAGTGACCCGTCGCACGTGTTTCAGCCGGTCAAGGTGGGTCCCATGAACTCAGAACCCGCTCTCGGTCGCGTTTCTCGCTGCAGGATCTCGATCGTGCGGCACACGAGGGCCGCCGTTCCAGAGCGTTAACGCACGGCCGCTGGAACATAGAGTTTACCTTTATTTTCAATTCCTTTTCTTGATTATTAGTTGGGCTCCAAAGACAGCATCGGCTCACTATTTCTTCTATATATTCCGGCAGTGCACAATTTGTTTGACGGTAGAAGACTTGCGCTTGGCGGCCAAGCTCCGCCCTTTTTGGCGAGTGGAGTTTTGTTCCTTGACAAGAGAAGCTGCCGCCAATTCTAAGAAGCTCTGATTACTCTTTGTGTTGGTTGCTACACTGGACTGATCCTTTTGTTTTGAGTTTTGTGCGCTTGTCCATTTTATGCCTCCACGCGGCTTTAAGCTGCAACTTTTTTGTTTCAAGGTCCTGATTATCTAGAACTTCTCGTGTTTGCTGCCAGATGATGATGGACATCATTCAGCTTCTTTTTTTGAATAGGTTGTCTGCACCTAGATTGTCTGCAAGCAATCTAAAGAACAGCAATGGGTGACGTCAACCCAAGAGTGTATCATATAGATACAATTGTGAAATCTCAAGGAGGTATGCAGGATCAATGTTCGTGTGTTCAATTTTGACAAACCATCCTTGTATTTTTTTTAATTTATCATGTTTCTATTCAATACCCGTAGAAGTACACCGACGGGGTAAGATCTGGCTCCCTGCCAGCATCATCATCACTGGTTCTTCCATTTGATTGTTGCTTTGGATCAGTTCAACAACTGTTTCTGAATTATTTTGCAGATTTTTTCCTTTTTAAATTTATTCCAGGTGTGCTCAAATTGGCATTTAGATTGATTCACAACAACACAAACACACTCTAGCGGTGGACCAAAACGCACTGCAGCGGCAGTTCCAGCAGTCCGCCGCTAAGCAAGCACCGCTACAAATCAACTTTGTAGCGGCGGTGTCCAGAAACTCGCCGCTACAGCCACCATCTTCAGCGGCGGATTAAACCTTCCCGGCTAATGATGATTCAAAATACAAAATAAAAAAAAAAAACGGAAACCCTAGCCGCCCCCGAAACCCTAGCCGCCACGCCTGCCCCGCCGCGGACGCCGCCACGCTTGCCCCATCGCGGACGCCTCGACGCCGCCCAGCCGCGAATGCCTTCCCGCCGCCCAGCCGCGGACTCCTCCACGCCACCCAGCCGCGGACGCCTCCACGCCGCCCCGCCGTGGACGCCACCATGCCGCCTAGCCACGGAAAGCTCCACGTCGCTCCACCGCGGACGCCTCCCTGCCGCTCCACCGCGGACGCCTCCCTGCCGCACCGCTGCGGACGCCTCCACGCAGCTTACATGGCACCACAGAGGAGCCCCTCGACGGAGCCGCGCGCAACCTCATCGCACGCGCGCTCCGACAAGAGGTGCCTCCATGGCTGTCGTAGAAGGTGGGGGCGGCAGAGAGAAGGAGAGAATGGGGGAGATTAGGGTTAGGGCTGGAGGTCCGGCTTTTAAAGGAACTAGAGCGGGCCATTTTTGGGCCTTGCTAGATGGGCCGGTTTTGGTAAACATTACCGGTCGAACAGGTCAGTGACGTGTGGACCCAGAACATAAGCGGGCCCATAGGTCAGTGACAGTGTGTCGGTCCGCCACGGTCCATGATGGGCAGAATTTATAGCGACGGGTGAAACCCTAGTCCTCCGCTGCTATTTATAGCGGCGGATCGAACGTCACCCGCCGCTACAAATCGCCGCCATCGCCGCTAGAAATCCAAGTCCGGCAATGGAGCGCCACCGCCACGCGCGCTTCCATCGCGAGCACAACCGGCGCGATAGTGCACCATATAACAAACCGCCGCTACGTGTTTTACAGGTCCGTCGCTATAGTGGACTTGTGTTGTTGTGATTACTTTGGATCATGCAGATTGTTGCTCCAGTTCCTGGTAATGCAGATGAGCAATGACGTTTTTGGATTTGTGTTGTCTCGTAAGTTATGTTGCCATGATGACTTAGCATGAAGAATATACTTTGCTCTTGAATGTTTCAGATTGATAGATGCGCATCAGTAGATAGCAACCGTTTTTGCTCCTAATATTTTAATGGTTCTGATTTCATTCCTTTTACCAGCTTGGCCTAAAAAAACTGCTACAATATTACAACATTTTATTTCCTGATCAACTAACTACTAATAGGTTTTCTTAGTTTCATTGAAGCAGCAGAGCATTCGACTGGAGATTTCAGATGCACTGTTCTACTTCTCATACGAACAGCGTCAGCTTATTGCTCATACTTATGTAATATGGATGATCTTCTCAGGTGAGTGCAAATTCATGTTAGTTCACAACTTTTTATTGACAATACGAGCTACGGATCTTATTAATATGCACATATTGTAGTAGGGACAATTATGCTTTTACCCTCACTCTGAACTCTAATTCTGATTTTACTCTCATTTTTTTGACTTTGTGATTTTACCCCTGTTTTTTCAACCTGTAGCCAGAGTTGACCCCTACTGGGGTAAAATCACAATAAAATTATTCTGATTTTACCCCTACTGAGGGTAAGATCTGGCTCATATTGAAAAACCAGGGGTAAAATCACAAAGTTAAAAAAGTGAGGGTAAAATCAGAATTAGAGTTCAAAGTGAGGGTAAAAACACAATTGCCCCATTATAGTATGTTCCTCTTATAAAAGAAGGTTACAAAAATGTGCAGGTGCGGGAGACATGAGCCGCATACGGAATCGTACTGACAGAGTTGTTTTATATTTTCCTTGCATGATTGTTCATCAGAATTGGGTTTGAAAGAAATTAAGGATCTTTCCTATATTGTTGTCATGTCAATATTCGTCACGAGATATTCACTGTTTGCTGACAATTCTTATTGACTGTTTGTCATGTCAATATATGGTTTGATATACTAGGACCACGAGAAAGGAACCTTGCTATGGGTTTGAGCTCAACCCGCGAGTAACTTCGCCTAGGTGTCAAGTTGCTTATAATTCTCATGGTCCTGCCAAGTAATATAATTTTTAAACACGTGTATGGCGCACGGTGCATTGGTACAAGTTCTAATAAGTTTGGTGTGATTCGTTTTTTTAATAAAATTAGAACTTTTAATAAGCCCCTGGCTTCTAAAGAAAAATAAAAAGAAACACACAATCCGCCACAAACACGGACGCACTATTTTCTCGAACCCAAACCCATCAGCCTATCACTAACAGCCATATCTAAATTTGTTATAACTCATAACGCCTTCCTGGGTCCTCCGCTGAGAGGGTCTCTTCTTGTTGAGTGCACCCCTGTTCCTTTGGCCGTTTGCCGAGAGTCTATGTCGACACTCGGTGTTGGCGTTTCTTACGGCACACTAAAAATATCACCAATGGCCTAGAGCAATACTTCTGGCATGTCGCCAGAGACGCTATGCGGTTAAGAGTCTTGCGTAAATATAACCAGATAATCCACCACTAGCAACTAGTGCTAGAGATGTCTTATCGGTATTCCATGATAGAGGATCCGCAAGCACACGGATAACCCGTTGTATCATTTCACCTAAGAGTATTCCGGGGTATCGTTATTTATATTTTCCAAAGGAAGACATAATTGACAAGTGTACTTATGCTCAATAGAGTACGATGATAGACAAATCCACAATCCAATGCAGGGGTAAGTGATAAAGATAGATAATAGATAGTGTGACACACACACAGGTATTCCACTCTCTAATAAAAGTGAGAGGCAAGTCTAGGTAAAAGAGAGAGACTAACAACGGGTAGCTACTCCAAAGGTACATCATCATAAAGCGTACTAGGGTTCTACCTAACGTCAGGTTTATGCTAGCAAGGACTAAGAGCCTACGCCTAGATATCTTCGAGAGATCCGGTATAGGCTTGGTCTGCCAAGCCACGCCGGTCTTTTGCATAAACTCCTATGCCATATCCGAACGTGGAGGATTACGGAAGGGCGGACAGGGCTGTCACCACCTGCCGCCTACCTCTACAAACCACGGGGCATATGCACAACCAAAGGATGGAAAGAGAACCTAGCACCATGCTAGCATCACTAACCAAACTCTAGATCCCTCGAGGCACCCCACAGGGCGGTAAAACCTAGAGCTTCCCTTGCGGGACATCAGACCCGATATCTAGTCATAAACAACTAGCCAAACTAGTATAAACTAGACAAGGATCAGATTAGTACTACGCTATGCATAAGCGTTCATCGCTCAAGAACGAGCGATGAGCGACACGAATGATAAAGAACGAACATCTATGATCGATGATCAAGTATGAACGAACGAAGAACGCTCGATGAATGCCCACGAACGTTTATCGATGAACGATGAACGAGCAATAAACGATCATGAACGAACGACGAACGCTCATCCAAGAACAGAATTAAATTATAGATGAACAACATAAGCACACAACTACTAAATGATGAATGATATCTTTACTGCCCATAAAAAAGCGAGTTCGTGGTGAACGGCATGTCGTCCGTCACCACCCTACGCGGAAACAGTACCCCGGCGTCCGTTTTCCGCCGTCCGATGTCACGCGCGATCGCATCAGTCCGTCCCTCCCCGCCTCTTTCCCAATCGTTCGGTCTGCTCATCTGTCGGCTCGGCGCTCTCCTTCCCGATCCTTCTCGGGCCATCCCCTCCTGCTTCCTCCCGACGACGGCGGCGACGGCACCTACCTCGTGCCGTCCGACGTCTGCTCCGCCCCCCGACGTCTGCTCCGCCAAAAACGCCCTGTGCAAGAATCGCTCCCGCTTCCAAGCTGATTTGGCCGTGCTCGCGACGGTCCCCGCGACGGATCTCTGCCGCACTTTGCAGCCGCTCTTCTTTGGAGCTTCGTCATCCGCCGTGTCCGATTCAAGATTGAGTAGCCGTGCTTTGCCGCACTGCTCCTGCTTCAAGCCGATTCAAGTTCGAGTGCCCGTGCTTCTTTGCTGTGCCGCTACTCCTGGTCCTAGGAGCCCTCAATACGCCGTGCTCAATTCCCGGTCGAGTGTCCCGGCAAGGTGATTCTGTTGTTTAATTGATTCGCAGCATTTGTCTCCTCCCGTATGCTAATTTGGACGTTCTACACAATGACTACTGTTAACTGGTGCTGGCTACCTCGGTGTGCTCCACAGGCTGTACATGTACTCAAATCCGGTGATATCCCGATACTCAATCGTCTTGTGGTACGTTCTTCTCAATTTTCTTCTATTAGATCCCGCTCATGTGATTTTTGGCGGAATTCATATCTATTTTCTTTTGATGGGCCTTAGTGAAAGACCAATTTGAGTGATAGATAAACAGATACATAATTAACGTGCCGCTGCCGTCACCCATTCTGCAATCATAGTATTTTGGCTCATTGATCTTAAAAGGAATACGCTATTTGCAACTGCCCGGTTCAGTCTGATAGTCTCGCAATGTGCAAATGCCCAATTACGCCTTACAAAAGCTACCAATAATTCTATCAATCGACTGAGGTATCTGTTGTATTACATATAAAACCCATATTGCACAGACAAATGTATTCCATGAACAGACATAACTTTACTTCACGCTAATATATGCATTAGTTTTACTATTTACTTGGGTGTATATGCTCTTTTTCATTTATTTTCTTTTCACTGCACATTCTATAACATAGTATATACCCTTTTAATATACTATCATCATGCACCTCGAACCCACAGCTGCCTATGGTTCCTTTTACTTGCTCTAAATAGTATGCCACTTAAATTCTGCTTCAGGTTTATTCCCCTTTTTTTTTTTACCGATCATGATCCAGTTGTAGCTACCCTATGCTCTGTTTGTTACATTTTCTGGTCATTTCATTTGATTTAACAGAATGAACTTCATGTTCACATGATACTCATTTGTCTTAACAGATTTGCACAAGGTCTACCTATTTATAGAACCATGTTCTGCTCACTATAATAGTACAGCAGGATGGTTGGTTTCAGTTAGGTTACTGTGATCGCTGATCATCCAATCTGGGAATAATGTCCAGCCGTAGTGATATATCAACACGTAATCCTCCCTGCAAACAGAGGTCACTGACAACAACGATATCCTCTTCAGTTAGTGAAATGTTCAATGAGAGTGACTGATTGTGTGTCCACCCTTTGACTTAATACTGATTCCATTACATATTTTACTCTCCAGAGGATGCCATTAGTGTTTCACCTGATGGGATAATACCGACCCTTCGTGACACATCAGATTCTAATGTACGTGGTAATTGGTAAACGCAGGAAGCTTGCCTCCAGGTTAGTATTAGATGCTTGCATGTGTAATTCTTGCATGCATTTCAAAATGTTTTTCTTTCCTTACAGATGTAATTTTTTTACACACAGCAGCTGGCACTACTGCTTGTGTGATTAACGTGTCATCAAATGGAATAACATCGCTCTCTGCTCAAACATCAAGATCTAATGCATGTCGTAAATGGAGGCATGCTTCCACATATTTCTCACTTCCAGGTTAGTGTTGTATGCCAGTGGTTCCTTTTTGTCAACATCTTCTTAAATGTGTGTAGTGCATTCTTGAATTTGCATGCAGGTTAATGTTACTGTATCCATGATTTATTAACTCTTTAAATAGGCATATGAATTTTATCCACTTTCAGATTTTATATGGTTTACTATTATTGTGTATTATTTTGTATGTTGTTGACAAATGTCTCATCAAAACATATATCGTTGTTTGGTATCCATTTCAAAGATTACCGTAGCGTTAGCACGGGCAATGTACTAGTTTCATTGATAAAGATCAAGTCTTACAAGGGAAAAGGATACAGGATCATACCCAATTCTCCAAGGGACTTGGGAGCAATGAGCAGCCCACTACTTAGCCTAACTTTACCTAAACAGCCTCTAGCTCTAAGGTGAGGAGGAGGGAATGAGCCTCAAGTGGTGTGTGTTCTCTAGGAGGGGGGGTACCCCTTTATTTATAGACTTGGAGGTTGGTTCCTGGAGGCGGTTCCTTAGGTCGGTGGCATTAATTGCAGGTGGAACCGACCTCCAGAGGTCGGTTGGCAACCGCCATAGAAAGATGGGCCTAGGGGGCCACCCTCTCAGGTCGGCCGACCTGGCCAGGGGGCCGGCGGACCTGGGCCTGGCCCCTCCTGGGCTGGGCTTTGGCTGGTGGCCTCCCCTCTGGTTGTGGACCTCTGATCCAGGTGCATTGGCCTTCTATTGATTTTGAGTTTGGGTTGAATTTGGCCTTTTGTCTTGGAGTTGCATTCCCGTGGCGATCGTCGATTTATGGAAGTGTTGGATTGTTGCCTGGGACGTGTATACACCTGGTTCCCTATTTTTCACCTGCACACTTACAACTAGAGGTACATGTGGAAATAGGTTATTCATAAATAAAATGCTAGTAACAAGTGCCAATTCTTCCTTATTCTTTGAGCTATGTGACGGTCGAAATGGTGATATAACGACCGTCAACAACTCCCCCAAGCTGACCTCTTGCTCGTCCCGAGCTAGGAATGTGACTTTAGGTTGTTGATCAGGAGTTGCTGCAATGTTTCATATCTCACAGGTACAATGCACACAACAAAATACTCTCCTTTGTATGAAAAAGTTGGCATGGTAACTCACCCTTCCCCTTACTCCTTATGGGGCTTATGACTTTCTCCTTGTCTTGGCTGGTTGAGAGATAGAACGGTTATTACGGAGCACCATTCTCAAGTCCTAAGTTTGACTTTTAATTTCCAGAGGTTTTGAAAATTTTCAAGATAGAAGCAAAGTTCCTTGAATGATACCCTCGAATCGCTCAATGTATATTCCTCACCAAGGCATTGTATTGTCTCTTTCATCCTACTTCTAAAAGGCTTGTATGTGGATCTTGGTAGGGATGAATGAGGCATACTTGCATTACACATATTGCTAAACCAAAAGAGTGGATCCATGAGAATGCAAGTCATATAACCTTGATCAAGATGTGCATGTGTGAATATGGTGGTGGTGAGGTGGAAGTGGTACTCCTTTTGTGTCCCTTTTCTCTCTTTTTTTGAATTTTTGAGGAGGACATGGCTATCCTTTTCTTTTTTTTCTTTTCTCTTTCTTTTTCTTATTCCCCTTTCTTTTTCTTGCTCCACTTTTGTATGAGCAGGGGTTATTCTTTTTCTTTTGCATAGCCATGTCTCCCAATAATATTTTTGAGAGAGAAAGGTGACAAAGGTTTTTGGAGTATTTATTTGGCGGATGGAGTGGTGAAATTTGCTTAACTTCCATGGTAGAAGTTTAGCATGCGAGGTGGAGTGTACGTGATCTTGACCACGAGGAGTATGACAAGTATCTCACTAGGGTCACACAATTTTGATAAAGCTCAGTGCAATGACAAGCAACATATGGCTTTGGTAGGAATTTTGATCATTGAGAAACTTTATCATTTTTGTATTTTGTAAAATGGAAACTCCAGAGTCAAGTCGTACTCATGGACAAGATCATAGCAGCCCAATTTGTACCATATCATAACTCACAACAACTTAGACTTGGATCAAGTACTACGCAGCCCACAAGTTTCACGTTCTAGGTAAGTATGTAAGCCAAAAGTCTCAAAACTTAGGAGAATACTAAGTTGTGACTAGGTACAAGCAAGAGATAAAAACAGAGCAACTATTCATCATCTCAACATAGGGAAGACTAGACACTCTTACTCGCAATAAAGATATATTATTAAAAACTAAAGACTATTTTATTTTGTTTTATGATTAAGGTGCAAGAACAAGCAAACAAAGAAAAAGAAAGGATACAAGTTGTGATACATGATACCTTGGCGGGGGATATAGCATCTCCCCCAATCTTGTTCTTGCTCAAGAGTCGTGTGGAGGATCGAACCCCATGTGGCGAAAGTACGCCGAAAGATCAGCTTGCCCTCGCTCGGTCATGTTGGTGAGGGTTGCGTGCGTGGTGTTGGTGTTTTCTTACCACTGTGGGTCTGCAAGGCATACTGATCCATGGTGTATTGGATATCATCCGTCTTGCTCTCAAGGCGCCCCATGTGTTCGGTGATGTTGTCAATTCCTGCTCGAAGTGGTAGCCTTGAGTAGAAGATGAACGACGCCACTAGAGGTGGATGATTGGGAGAGCTCCTCCCAACGCTGTCGTGGGGGGTTCACCCATGTTCCTTGCCTTGCTCCTTCTGCCGACGATCCCCCGGCCTCAAATGGTGGTGGAGTTTGGTACCCACCGGGGTAATACCCAGCGGGACCGTGCCCCACACCATGTGCATAGGCCATGGGTTGCGGTGCAGGAATTTCGGAGCCCATGGTTGATTCTGCCCTGCGTGTCCTCCTGCGAGAAGATGTACTCCTGCGTGCAACTTCCTCTTCTTGGAGAGCAATGGTTAGACTATCGCAGCCATACAAACGGAGGTCCAGGTTAGGTAACCGAAACTCGTTTGTATAGCCGACATAATAAAACACAAGGGTATTATTTGGACCACGTTTGAGTGTATGACCTTGAACAAGATAATCCTCGTTTATAAGAGCGCGGGGTACATCAAAATATTCAACAAGTGAATTTTCTAAAGCGCCTACACCCGCAGCAATACGTGTAATCAATGAGGTACACTCAATCGATCCAGTCATCCTAAAATTTTCTAATCATTGCTTGATCATAAAAGAAACAGGAGCAATCTTGATTTTCTCAACCATGGCATAAAGAATTTTCAAATCATCCTCACGCACAGTCCTAATATCGGCTCTAGGAAACAGAGAAATGCCAAGCCACATGTGCAAAAAGCGCAAGGTAGGATGGTGGATATGATTGGTTCGGGGCTGATCACAAGTCGAAAATCCAGAAATTCTATGCCAAAATACGAGCTTGGAATAACCCGGAAGTGCATCATCAATATCTACCTTGCAGCGAGTATGAAAGCCAAGTATGCGACTAAGGTCTTTCCAACGTAAGCGATAACTCTCACGAAAGAAACGGAAAGTAATTCCTTCTTCGGCTACTTGTAGGGTGCATAAAAATTGAAGTGTAAGCAAGCGCGAACCTTGCTCACCTTGCATGCAAATTCAGTCCACCCTATTGCTTTGAATACTCGAGCAAATTCAGCATCCATAACTGTTTTCTGCAGCAAGTCCGTGTCAAATGCTCGCGTAGGAGCAAAGGACGGTGTCGGAGAGCTTCGTAGGCGTTCATCTCGATCTCGCCCACCAAGTCGAGGTCGGTGTCGACGAGAAGATGATCGATGTTAGTGCTGTCCCGAGCTTCTTCCGTGGCTGCATGTTGTGGACTTGGTGCTTGCTCGGCGGTGCGTGCGCGAGTGCGTGGTTGAGAGGAGCTTGAGCTTGTGCTTCGGGACCTCCCGAATAGCTTCTTCATCGCTGCACAAACAAGAGCACACAAAAACAAGAGCAAGAACTCCGACGGGTTGTGTTAGTGGAGAAAAATTGGATCCGTGGATCGTTCTCGTGAAAGAAAACACAACTTGCAATCCAAATAAAACCAAAGCTGAAACCAACAAAAACCAAAGAGATTTCTGCAGAGAATTGAGGCAAAAAGCAAGTGAGAGCAATGGAAAACTTGAGAGCATAAGAGTGAAGTGAGTGAGGAGTGAAAATGAGAGAATGAGAGGGAGAGAGCTCAATGGCCGGCCACCTCCATTTACACATGGCGCAATGCAGCCGTTTTCGAACGTTGGAGAGGATAAGTGACCGTTGGAGCAAAGGAGGGGGGCAGCAACGGCTAGCCCAGGTCGGCCGACCTGGCAATGGGGTTGGCCGACCCCTCTGTGGGGCCCACCTGCTCCCTCTTTGGCCCATAGCCTCCAACGGCCATATGGATCACGGCCCTGGCTGCTATGTCCAGAAAATCCTCAGAAATATTGCTCAGAAAAGTTTCCGACTAAAAACATGCCTCAAAATTCAAATGGTTTTCGAAAAAGTAAAAAACTGAATGAGAAAATGTTGAGAAAATTTCCAACATGTGAGAATTATTGTAGTGGTACAGAGGTAATCCAAAACTTCCACAAAGAGTGGGAAATTTTGAAGAACCAAATATTTTTGCAATTGATTTTATATGCATGGCGAGGAGAAAATCAAATATGATGGCGGAAAATCCAAATAAATCGTGTGAGGAATGAAAATATGCAAGGTGGTTTGGAAAAATCCAAAATGCAGGTGATGGTTGGAAAAACTCAAAAGAATCAAATGGAAAAGGAATCAAATAAAAAAGGATAATGCCGGTTTTCCTGACAGCCAGGGCTACGTCATTTAAAGTCTGACGTGCTAGGACTTCTCCATCGGGTTTAGCTTGATGGCGAAATTCCCGTCTCTGGAGAAGAAGACGTGGAGGGATTCGCCTTTGGTTGCCACACTTGTTTCTTCTTCTTAGGAGTGGGTGGCTTGTTGGACTTTGGGGTGGACTTCTCGGACTTTGGGAGGGCTTTTCCAATTTTGGAGTGGATTTCTTAGCCCATAATCCCGGCCTCTCTGTTGCGGGTTTCTTGTCATGCTTGCTAAATGAAAGGTTCTCTCTCTTAAGATAATCCTTCATGAAGGCAATGAGGCTGTCCTTTCTACGGGGTCTCACTTCAACTTCTTGAATATTCTGTGGATTTGGCCCATACTTGATGGTGATCATGGAGCATTGTTCGGGCTTGGGCTGAAAGTGGGATCTCTCTCTTCTCCCATTGAGATGAAGGCGGATTTCTCCGGCCATCACATCAATATTGCTCCAGCGGCTCTTAGAAGAAGTCTCCCCAAGATAAGTGGAGTTTCCTTATCCACGGCCATTTCCAACACCACGAAGTTAACGGGGATGAAGCAGCCCCGGATTTTCACCGGCACGTCCTCAATGACACCCATTGGACGACGAGTGGTAGAATCCGCAAGTTGCAGCCGCATGGTTGTGGGAGTTAGAACTACGTAGCCTAGACTGTCGAAGATTGCCTTGAGCATGATTCTAATGCTAGCACCAAGATCACACAAGGCATGGCTGAAGTGGTCATTCCCAATTTTGCATGGAATGGTTGGAAGTCCAGGATCCCTAAAGATAGATGAAGATTCTGCCTTGTTCTTGCCTGTATGGTTAGCTCCACGAGAGAAAATATCTTCTCTCGCTATGATAGCACACTACAAGAGAAACAACCCCTTTAGCAACGTATATATGCGTTGCAAGAAGTCTATATAAGCGTTGCTAGGGTCTTTACCAACGCATCTTTTATGCGTTGCTAGAAGTGGCGTTGCAAGGATCAATTGCAACACATAAATATTCGTTGGTAACTAATGCAAATATGCGTTGCAAGCCGGCAACGGATACAGCCAGCCTGTAGCAACACTTTTATGTGTTGCAACTCGAGGTCAGGAAATAATCAATTTTGATGCTTATACAATACTAATTTCACATGGATTTATGTCATAGTCTGCAACTGAATTTCGTTTACTCTGTTTTGGGCTTAACAAAATACACACTACTAATAAGCCAATGATATAGGTAAAAAAACCTTATTTATCATGGCGACAATTCAGTTACATTACAATCTGAAAAATGCATACATATAACTTGGAATCTGTACAACTTTTACACAGATTTTCTTATATCTACACTACATCCGAAGGAGCCGTGCGTCTGTATCCCCAAGAGTTTCTGCTACTAGATTCTTTTTGGGCTATGATCTTCAAATGTGGCCTGTTCCGAGTATCTGGTGGCCAGAAAAGCTAACATTAGTAAGCATGCAAGTTATTGCGAATATATGTAAAATATGGAACCATGGATTAGCTATAACGTACAGAAGGAGAATCAGGATATAACTGCGCAGTAAGCTCCTCGAGTGGTATAAAATGCATTCAGCTCAATATCTCAGAGTAATGAAAACACTGAGATTACTGATTAGTATTGAGCATTCATCTAAATGTCTCTCCTGAGCACTTACCAATTGCCATACGGTTCCAAAATGAATAGACCAACCATTCTCCAAAGCTATAGGCAGCAGGGTAATGTTATCTGGAGCATCCTTTGCCCATAATGAAACATATAGTCATCCTTTTATCCTGTTACCGTACCTGCAGTGAAAAGTGAAATCCCTAAGCACAAGAAAGAAAAGGCATGTTTGGCACAAAGCAAGGGGAAATTAAACTACCAACAATCATAAGTAATTAGCAGGGTCGGAGGATAGCCCATTGTCCATTTTAATCGGCAGCTAGTATGAGAACTAAATTAGCGAGATTCAATTAACATCTGATATGAAAAGAACTAAATTAGTTATTGTTTATCCAATAACTTCTCTCTCCTGAAAGCCCAAAACACATGGAAAATTCAGGAACATCGCATAGTGGTTTAATTCCTTACTGCAACCAAATTCAACCAAAACTGCATAGAAATCTTGCTAATCGGGATGAGGAAAAACAAACATAATATATTATTGAAATCGTAGTGTTTGATTCCTAACTGCAACCAGATTGAACCAAAACTGCATAAACATATTGCTAATCGGGATGGGAAAAAGACAAACAGAATAGATTAACGAAACCATGGTACCACATTCACAGGCCAATCCGCATGCACAAGGAAGGGGATGAAACGGAGTAATACCTCAGGAGTACTCGATGAGAAGGTGCAGGCGAGGTGCACAGGAGGCCGTCGCAGCTCGCAGGTCAGATCGAAGCGCCGTTGAGGGGAAGGCCCGAGGTCGGGACTTGGATCAGAGGGCAGCAACCTCCTTCGGATCTGTGCCGCCACCTGCACCATCTTCACCACTGCCAGATCAGAAGGAGATGGACGGACGAGTTGAGAGAGGATTTAGCTGGGACTGCGTCTCTGCTCCAGGATGGAGAAGGACGGCCTACAGGCTTCAGATCCAATCGAGGGGACCGAAGCCTCATGGATGGACCTGCTCGGAGGCACGGCCGCCGCCAACTGAATCGAAGTGGGGGTGGGGAACCCTATCCGTGAGATCAACGATGCGGTGTTCTGAGGGCGGACTCACCGCGGGAAGTTATATTGACTTTTAGACGTGGGGAGGCAGGGAGGCTGAGCAGCAACACATGTTGGATCCGTTGCAAGCCATCCGTGGCAAGAGTGGGGTCGGTGTTGTAGTGGCATTAACTTTTCAATGGGAGACTCGGGTTGCCCCGGGATCTGCCCAGAACTTGAGGTAGGAACAAGAGCAGCAAGTTGAGCTATTTGGGTCTCTATCATCTTGTTGAAGCTCAACTGATTCTTGAAAGCAGAGGATAAACCTTCTAACTTGGAATTAATGCTTTCAAGATTCATGTCATTGGCAGCAAGCTTCTTATTGATGGAATCATTGATCTTTGCTTGGCCATAGACTAAGTCTTTCAAGGATGGCTGATTGTTGAAACCAGAAAAGTTGTTACCTCCTTGATATTGTGGACGGTTTTGATTGAAACCTTGTCCACCGTTTGGACGATACCCATTGTTGTTGTTCATGTAGAATGCTTCTTCTTGGGTATGAGTGGGGCAAATCCTTCCCATGTGGCCGTGTCGCCACATTCTTCACACGTCATGTGTGAGTCCACGGCACGAATAGTGCCGAGGTTCTTGAATTCGTCCAAACGCTTGAGAAGTTGTTCAACCTTGGCGGTGCATATCAACTTCCTTCACAGGGTGCACGCCTTTTGAGCGTGGTTGGAGTCTTTCATCACTCCACCCTTGATTAGAAACCATCTTCTCAATAAGCGCTTTAGCTTCAATGATAGTTTTTAGAGAAGGAAAGCCCCTCCAGCAGCGGCATCCATATATCCATGGGTGATCGGAGTCAACCCGTTGTAGAAGTGTTGAAGGATAAGCCATTCTTCCATCCCGTGGTGTGGACAAGCAGATATGTATTCTTGAAGCCTTTCCCATGCCTCGGTGATGGATTCATTGCTTGCTTGCTGGAAGCTTGATATTCTTCCACGAAAGGTGTTGGTTTTGCCCAACGGGAAGAACTTAGCGAGGAAAATAGTGGAGCATCGGTCCCAAGTATCAATGGTGGCACGATTGGCATAAAACCATTGCTTCGCCTTCCCAAGGAGAGAGAAGGGGAAAAACAGAGTCGGATAGCATCTTGATTGACTCAAGGGGTTGCCGACGTGTTGCATATCTCAAGGAACTGTTGTAGATGAGTATTGGCGTCCTCAGTGGCTTTTCCACAAAAGGGAATAGCTTACACCATAGTGATCAGGCTGGCTTTGATTTCAAATCTTGCCTCTCCAGCGTTGACATTGGGCCCAATAGGCACATTGGCAACGGAAGGAGCAGAGTAATCATGAAGGGTCCTTTCAGCCATGATGATCGGTGATTGAGGTGCGGGAGATGCGGTTTGGCTTGACACGGGTCCTTGTGAAGAAGTTTCTGCGCGAGATCGGGTCTTCTCACAAGTGACTCTGGATTATCAACGAAGTTGTTCGGCAAGTTCAATCCGCTCATACACTATTTGGCGCCCACCATGGTTTAGCACGAAGAGAAAGCCCATATGCCACCCAAAAAGCAAGGACAGCGCCTGGGTCTTCGGAAGGAGACCCACGGCCACAACCTCCGCCGTTCGGACCATCGACAAGGTCCCACTCGGCAAGAACTCCGCAAGGAGATATTCCCCTACGCATCGGGGTTTCCCAAAAAAACAGTGGGAACCCAGAGCGTGAGGCAACCGACAATGACACAAACGAAGTAAACCGTACGCGAGAAGCCGCCAACAAGCAGATAGTAACAACTCAAGAGCTTCCCATCCCAGAAGACACAGACACAGACACTGACGGAGAATACGAACCGTCTGATGCCAATCGAAGAGTCAGATTTGAGGTGCAGAGTTAAGCAATGCACGAACCAAAAGGGCAAGAAGCGAAGCAGAAGAAGAAGAGTTCAGAGACCTCTTGAAATTGCAGAAACAATTGAAAAGACTTCGCGAGATACGAAGCGCTCGCCTCGAAGAAAAAAACCAGCACACAAGAACAAGATTCCAAAGTCGAATAGAAGAAACGAAGTCAGCAATAGATCAGCTGGACAAGGAGCTACCGGATTTGGACAACCAGCAAAACCAAGACCACCGCAGTACTCCATCCACAACTCGCACAAGCCACAATTCCGGAGGAATCATAAGTAAGTTCGACAAGAACTCTCCGTTATCCGAAGGCATCCAGCTCACCTGCGGGCCTTCGTCCTACAAGCCAATCCCACTGCCAAAATACAACGGCCGCTCCAACCAAGACAATTCCTCATAAGCTACGAAGCAGCAATCTCTTGAGGGCCCAGTACTAGATTGGGGGAAATGATACAGTGCTAGCTAAGAAATTCGTCACTGCCATCAAAGGCCTAGTACTAGACTGGTACTCGACGCTTCGTCCAGGGACGATATACTCCTGGGAAAACTTGAGGGACAAGCGCCTTCAAAATTTTCAAGGTTTTCTCCGAAAAACAGTAACAGCTTTAGACTTACGCAGTCGCGTCCAAGAGAGCGTGAGCCTCTGCAAGACTATTTCCGAAGATTCGTGGAACTGGGATCTCAAGCCCCAGATTTGAAGACGGTTCCGCCATTGAAGCCGCTATCATTGGGCTTCGGGCGTGCCCGTGTGCCACACACTTATCCATGAACTATCCCACCACAATGGAGGAACTCTACTCTGAGTTAGCAAAATACTGCAAAGCAGACGACGATTACAGGCGAAGAATAGCTGCCCAGAACAGCCAAAAGCAATCCAGTAAAGGAGGAAACCACAAAAACAGCAAGACTGGAACAACTCACGAAGACGAAACAGAGAGGATCAGCAAATCCAATACATAAATCAGATCGAAAACTCTCAGAAGCCCGAAGCGACGTTTGAAAACAACAGTCACAGAGGGGGTAGAAACGGAAGAGGCAGAGGTCGAGGCAAAGGCAGAAGTCAAGAGCCCCGAAAGCCATATTGCATATTTCATGGACCAGATCAAGTGCACACTTCGAAAGAATGCCCTGAAACCAAGAATGTATTAGAGAAGATGAAATCAAAAGACCAAGCAACAAGTGCTCCGAGAGTAGTAAATAACACCTCCACGAGCCCCACCTGGCAAAACCGTACGCAATACAGCCCAATACCCATTGCATACCCTCAGTTAACTACACCGAGTTATCAACCACAAACGGCACCGCCAAGTTATCAGCATCATTATCAAAGCCCGATGCATCAACCTTCGGTCTTCCAGCCAACCCACTTTGTCCAAGCGCCGCAAGTTAATCACATCCCGAAGATGATGCCTCCACCTCCACAAAACACCGTATGTCGGGAAGAGCTACCACCACCACCACCCATCAACCCAAAACCCGAAGCAGTCATCAACCACAACACGCTTCGGCTGAACCATTACCATCCTATGGAACCATCATGCCCATAACTGGGGGCTCTTCGGCGGATTTCAAAACCAAAAAGTAGAGGAGAGATTACTTTAGGGCTGTCAACACAATTTTCAATGCATCCCCAGTCAAGAAGACCAAAAGTCTCACGTACCAATCACTGTAACACCCTAATTTTCACATTTTTGCAATAGTTTAAAATTTCCTTAATTTAATTAGGGTGTTATCATTTTTCCTAGGCAAAAGAACTATTTTCTAAATTAAATAAATTAATTTAGGCTATAAAATAAATGTTTGTTGCATTCATGCTGGAGTAGTCTGCAGTAGGGATTTTATTGTGTGGAAAATATATTTGAAATTCGAGTAGAAATCGTTTTCGTTTGTATAGAAATAGATTGAGGAAATAGAATTAGAAAAGAAGAAAAGGAAGCCGCAGTCTGCTCTTGGGCCGATTCTGCCTGGCCCAGTTTCCCTTTTTCTTTTCTTTTTCTTTCTCTTTCCTTCCTCTCTTGGGCCGGCGTCCCTTTCTCTCTTCCGCGGCCCAGCTCGCCCACTTCTCCGCGCCAGCCCGCCTCCGACCCGCTCTGGCCCGCGCGAGCCCGCGCGCAGCCCGCAGGCCCAGCCGCAACCCGCCGCGCTGCCACGCCGCTGCCCACGCCGCCCTCGGCGTCCGAGCCGGACCACCTCGGTCTCCGAGCTATAAGAGGCCGTGGACCCCCTTCCGCGCCCCTTTTCGTCCGTTTCGCCGCCACGCGTCGCCGTCGCAACCCTAGCCACCGCATCGCCGTCGCCTCCTTCCGCTCCGGTGGCCGCCGCCGCCGCGAGCCGTTCCGCCGCCTCCCGACGCTCCCGGACGACGCCGACTCGCCGTCGACCCCGCCCGTGACGCGCCGCCCCTTCTCCGCCCGCCCGCGACCTGCCCCGACGCCTCGACGCCCCCTCGTCGTCGCCGAACATCGCCGCCTCTCTCCTCCGACGAACCGCCGTCTCCGTTGTAAGGATCGTGTGACCGAGAGGGGGGGGGGGTGAATCGGTGCACTCTAGAATCTATTTCCAAACACTTGCACCCAAGCAACTCCTAGCGAGTAGTTCTAGTAACAAGGTAAAGCACACTAAGGGGAGTATCCTTAACCTATTAAGCAAGTGCATATAGATAAAACAATCACACCACACTAGCAACCTAGCACAAGATAAATAGATAGCAGAAGACTTAAGCTAGGCAAGGCAAGGAACAAGATAACTAGAGACAAGGCAACCAAGATACTAGGCACACTAAGTAGAGTCCTTAGAGCTATTAGATAGGCTATAACAATGTTGACGGTCCTTAGACCCAGTTTTTGACCGTCAATTAGCTCTATAAATAAGGAAGAACTAACACTTGTTACTTGCATTTTGTTATCAAATAACCTATTTCCACGTGTACCTCTAGATTTGGATGTGCAGGTGGAAAACAGGGATTTCCAGGTGTAAACAAGGCCCAAGGCGACGATTCCAACACGTCCATCAAACGACGCTCGCCGCGGGAATATAATTCAAGGATTAAAGGCCCAGAATCACCCAGAATATCAACTGAGGCCACGCACCTGGAAAAGAGGCTAAAAGGCCGAGGGGAGCCAACCTGCCAAAGCCCAGCCCAGGGGGGCCAGGGCCAGGTCGGCCGACCCCAAACCCTAGGTCGGCCGACCTGACAGGGAGGCCCCCTGGGTCCATCTTCTTATGGCGGTTTGCAACCGACTTCAGGAGGTCGGTTCCACCTGCAATCAATGCCACCGACCTACGGAACCGCCTCAATTCCACCGCCTTTGAGGGCTATAAATAAAGGGGTACCCCCTCCCCTTGGAAGACACACAACACAAGAGGCTCATTCCCTCCTCCACACATCCAGAGCTAGGGGCTCTCTAGTTAGGCTTAGGCTGAGTAGTTGGGCTGCCCTTTTGGCTCCCAAGTCCCTTGGAGAGTTTGGGGTATATTCCCTTGTATCCTTTTACTCTCTTTGTAAGACTTATTTCTTTATCAATGGAATATCATCGTTCTTGTAGTAGTTATGTGCTTATGCTAGTTCATCGTTCATCCTTGATCTTGGATGAACGTTCTTCGTTCGTTCATGTTCGTTCATCGTTCGTTCATCGTTCATCGATGTTCGTTCATGATCGTTCATCGTTCGTTCGTCGTTCGTTCATACTCGATCATCGGTTAACGATGATCGTTCTTCATCGTTCATCGTTCGTCGCTCGTTCTTGAGCGACGAACGCCTATGCTTAACGTAGTGCTAGCTTTGATCCTTTGTCTAAGTAATCGCTTGCTAGACCTAGTTGTTCCTTTTGCTTAGTCATCGGGTCCATTGTCTTGCAAGAGTGCTCTAGGTTTATCGCCTTGCGAGGTGCCTCGAGGGATCTAGAGTTGTGGTTAGTTACGCTAGCATGGTGCTAGGGCTTCCTTTCCACCCTTGGATGCGTGTTCGTGCCCCACGGTTTGTAGAGGTAGGCGGCAGGTGGTGACAGCCCTGTCCGTCCCTTGTAATCCTCCACGTTCGGGTATGGCGTAGGAGTATATATGAAATGTCCGGAGATTGGGGCAGACTCTGATCGCTGGATCTCCCGATGATGGCTCGGCAGTAGAACAGCTTAGTCTTGGCTTGTGTGCAGCTTAGGCTATAGGTAGATGCTACGCACGCTACTTGACGATGTACATTAGGAGTAGCAGTTCTTCTTACTTAACCTTAGTCTAGCCTAGAGCCGCCTCTCGCCTTTTATCAGAGAGTGGAAATGCCTGCTGTGTGTGTCGCACTATCCTCTATCCATACATTGCCTTACCCCTGTATTTGGATATTGGTTATGATCTATCATTTGTAACACCATGAGTATAAGTACACACTTGTCAACCACGTCTTCCTTTGGGAAAATATAAATAACGATACCCTGGAATACTCTCGGGTGAAATGCTACAACGGGTTATCCGTGCGCTTGCGGATTATCTTTATGATTAAATACTAATAATACATATCTGGCACTCGTTGCTAGTTGTGGATTATTATGTATCCTAAGCAAGTAACTTAACCCCAGGTATTTCTGGCGCCGAACCGGGAATATTCACTCTAGGCCTAACCAGCCTAAGGTGGTGTTTTCGTTTGGTGTAAGAAATACCAACAAGCATTTCTGGCGCCGTTGCCGGGGAAGACAATTGTTGACAAGTGTATACAATGATTACTCATGATTACACTTGATGTGATTTAACCATTTCCATTACAGGCTAACCTTGATCTGTTTTCTCTCTTTGATGTGAAAACAGGATAGTGTATGCGTGGATTCAACCTGCCGGAAAACTTCGTTGATAATCCAGAGTCGCTTGTAAGGAAAGTCCGACCCCGCGTCGACTCTCCCTCACAAGCAACACTCCCGACAGACGAACCCACATCATCCGCACCATCATCACTTATTGACATGGCTGATCAAAGGACCCTCCGTGACTACTCTGCTCCCTCCGTTGCCAATGTTCCCGTTGGGCCCAATGTCAACGCCGGTGACGCAGGGTTTGCAGTCAAATCAAGCCTAATCACTATGGTGCAGGCCATTCCCTTTTGTGGAAAGGCCACGGAGGACGCCAACACTCATCTCCAGCAATTCCTTGAGATATGCAACACATCGGCAACCGCCGGAGTCAACCAAGATGCTATCAGACTTCGTTTGTTTCCCCTCTCCCTCCTTGGGAAGGCGAAACAATGGTTCTATGCCAATCGTGCTAGCATTGACACTTGGGACCGCTGTTCTACCGCGTTCCTCGCAAAGTTTTTCCCGTTGGGTAAAACCAATGCCCTTCGTGGGAGAATATCAAGCTTCCAGCAAGCCAACAATGAAACCATCGCCGAGGCGTGGGATAGGCTCCAAGATTACATATCCGCCTGCCCACACCACGGGATGGAAGAATGGCTCATTCTTCAACATTTCTACAACGGGTTGACACCAACAACCCGTGGACATATGGATGCCGCTGCTGGAGGAGCCTTCTTCTCAATGACCGTTGCTCAAGCTAAAGAACTTATTGAGAAGATGGTCTCCAATCAAGGGTGGAGCGATGAACGTCTCCAACCACGCTCTAAGGGCGTACACCCTATCAAGGAGGTGGACTTATTGTCCGCCAAGCTCGACCTCGTCATGAAGCGCTTGGACGACTTCAACACGCATGGTAGTGTTCGTTCACTTGACTCACGCATCACGTGTGAGGAATGTGGCAAACTGGCCATATGGGGAAGGATTGCCCCAACCATACCCATGAAGAAGCATTCTACATGAACAACAACAATGGGTATCGTCCAAGTGGAGGTCAAGGTTTTAACCAAAACCGCCAATCTTATCAAGGAGGTAATAATTTCTCTGGTTTTAATAATAATCAGCCTTCTTTGAAAGATTTGGTTTATGGCCAAGCTAAAATCAACGAATCAATCAACAAAAAGCTTGCTGCCAATGATCAGAGTTTAGAGAGTTTAAATTCAAAAATAGAAGGTCTTTCTTCCGCTTTCAAAAATCAGTTGAGCTTTAATAAAATGATAGAAACTCAGTTAGCTCAGCTTGCTGCTCTTGTTCCTTCTGCTAAATCTGGGCAGATTCCTGGGCAACCAGAATCTCCCATTGAAAAGGCTAATGTTATCACTACGAGAGGAGAAATGTTCTCTCGTAGGACTAACCATGCAGGGGAGAACAGGCAAATAAGAGGAGAACCTTCTACAATAAAATCTGATCCAGGCTTTCCAGTAATCTCTTGTGCAATCAAGAGATTCCACTTCGACTATGCACTGTGTGACCTGGGGCCAGCGTAAGCATTATGCCCAAAGCAATCTTCGAGCAATTAAAGTACAGATTCCTCACACCAACAGCGATGCGGCTACAATTGGCCGACTCATCCTTTCGCTTTCCAATGGGGATTGCGGAGGATGTGCCGGTATTCATAAGAGGCCACACCGTCCCGGTGAACTTTGTGGTGCTTGACATGGATATTGATAAGGAAACGCCCCTCATCTTGGGACGTCCCTTCCTTAGCACCACAAAGGCCCAAATTGATGTTGGAGTTGGAGAAATCCGCCTCTACATCAATGGGAAGGAGGAGAAGTTCGAGTTTCAACCTCGGAAAGAACAATGCTCGATGATCAAGGTCAAGTATGGGCCAAACACCTCCAACATTCAAGAAGTTGAAGTGACAGCCAGGAAAACGGACAGCCTCATTGCTCTATGGAAGAGCTTGGCAAAGATTGAAAATCCATCGCAGTTTCGACCAAAGAAACCTGCGACCACGAGGCCGGGATTATGGGCCAAGAAACCCGTCCCAAAGTCCGAGAAGCCACCTACACCATCAAAGATGAAACAAGTGTGGCAACTCAAGGTGCAGCCCTCTACGTCCTCATCTCCAAGGACCGGGTCCGCGCCACCAAGCTAAAACCGTTGGAGAAGTCTTAGCCCGTCGGACTTTAAACGACACGGCCCTGGCCGCCAGGAAAACCGGCATTATCATTCGGTTTGATTCTTTTCTTTTTGAATTTTCCACCACATTTGCATTTGGATTTCTTTCCAAACCACTTTGCATATTTATTTCCTCCACCAAAAAAAAATTATTTGGATTTTTCCGCCAGCATATTTGAATTTTTCCCTCGCCATGCATTTAAAATCAAAATTTTCAAAAACACTTTTGCGTTCAAAAAGACTCATCCTTGGATGAATTTTTGGACCACCCTTGTATCATCATGGAAAAGCCAAAAATATTTTTGCATGTTGAAATTTTCATCAACATGTCGATTTTTGATTTTTTTTCGGAAAATTTTGAATTCGAGGCAACCTTTTATTTGAAAATCTTTTTGAGCAAATATTTTTGAGGAGTTTCTGGACATAGCAACCATGGTCAATCTCCACTTGGCCGTTGGGGGCTGTGGGCCAAAGAGGCAAGCAAGTGAACCCCACAGGGGGTCGGCCGACCCCACTTGGCAGGTCGACCGACCCAGAGGTGCCGTTGGGCGCGCTCCCCTTTGCCCCAACGGTCACCTGTCCTGTCCTCTTTTCTAAAATGGCCGTTATGGCTCATGTATATGAGGAGGTGGCCGGCCACAAGCTCTCTCCCTCTCACACTCTCATTTCCACTCTTCAACACTCTTCACTCCATTGCTCTCAAGTTTTCCTTTGTGCTCATTGAGTTCTTGCCTCAAAATTCTGCAAAAATATTTCTCCTTTGGTTTGCTTTGCAGTTTTGTTTTGGTTTGGTTTTCCGAGTTGCGTTTTCTCGCTTGCAAGAACAGCGACGGTTTCATCGATTGGTTTTCACTCTCATAACCCGTTCGGAGTTTTCGTTCTTGCGTTCTTGCTCGACCTCGCTGCAGCATGAAGCGCGCCGGCAAAGCCTTCGCCTCGCTGCTCCGGTCCGGGAGCACAGGCTCGGGTTCATCTCGACCTCGCACTCGCGCCCGCACCGCCACCGAGCAAGTGTCAAGCCCTCAACATGAAGCCGCAACGGAGGAACAAGCCAACACCGAGCATCGTCTTCTCGTCGACACCGACCTCGACTTGGTGGGCGACGAAGAGATGAGCGCCTACGAAGCTCTCCGACTCCGAACATTTGCTCCTACGCGAGCATTTGATCCGGAACTGCTGCAAAAGATTGGTATGGATGCTGAATTTTCTCGAGTATTTAAAGCAATAGGGTGGGATAAGTTTGCAAGTGTAGATGAGCAGGGTTCCCGCTTACTTACAATACAGTTTTTATGCACCCTACGCGTGGTAGATGACGGTATTACCTTTCGGTTTTTCCGGGAGGAATATCATTTGACATGGAAAATCCTTAGTCAATGCCTCGGCTTTAATTCTCGCTGCACCATTGATGTTGATAGTTCGATTCCGGGTTACTCAAAGTTAGCTTTTTGGCAAAGAATTTCTGCATCTCCTACTTGTGAGAAACCCCGAACTAATCATATTCATCATCCTACCTTGCGCTTGTTGCACATGTGGCTTGGCATTACCTTGTTTCCTAGAAGTGATATTAGGATTGTGCGCGAGGATGATCTGAAAATTCTTTATGCTATGGTTGAGAAAATAAAGATTGCTCCTGTCATGTCCATGATTTCTCAGTGGTTAGAAAATTTTAGAATGACTGGACCAATTGAGTGCACCTCGTTGATTACACGTATTGCTGCGGGTGTTGGTGCTTTGCATGATGCTAATGTTGCTTATATTGATACACCCCGCTCTCTTATCACCGAGGATTATCTTATTCAAGGTCATACACTTAAGCGTGGTCCAAATAATTCTCTCATGTTTTATTATGTCGGTTATACAAATGAATTCCCGTTACCTAACCGGGAACTTCGTTTGTATGGCTGTAAAAATCTAACCACACCTCTAGAAAAGAGGAGGCTGCACGCAGGAGTACTTCTTCTCGCAGGAGGACGCGCAGGCCGGAGCCGACCGCCGACACCGGGATACCCGCACCGCAGCCCATGGCCTATGCACATGGGCCAAGCTACGGTCACGCCGGGTATGGTCCCGGTGGGTACACCACTCCACCACCGTTCGAGGTCGGCGGCTCGTCGCAGCAGGGTGCGGGCCAAGCCCAATGGACGCACCCTTCCCGCGCGCAATGGGAGGAAATCTCCTCCGATTCGACGTCCTACTCACCACGGGCCGGTGGGCGGCGTTCGTCTGCAGCTCGTGATCCATATCTTGAGCAGCAAATGAATGCGCTCACCGAGCAAATGGGACGCATCGAGACTCGAGGAGAGGACGTTGAGTACACTCTCAACCAACACGTCCTGCAGACCCATCAGTGGCAAGAAAACACAAATGCCCAGCTCACCAACCTCACCAACATGACGCAGCAGGGCCAAGCCGATATGTTGGCTTACTTTCGCCACACCGGGTTCGATCCTCGACATCACCCATGAGCAAGAACAAGCTTGGGGGGGATGCCATACCCCCCGCTAAGGTATCATGTATCGCAACTTGTATCCTTTTGTTTCTTTTGTTTGCTTGTTCTTGCACCTCTCATGAAAAATACCAAAAAATGATAAATCTGAAAATAAAATAAAAATGACAAAACTAAAAAGAACAAAAATAGTCTTTAGTGTGGTTTCTAGTTTTTCGTAGTTTCTCTTCATATGCGAGTATGAGTGTTTAGCCTTCCTTATGTTGAGATGATGAACAGTTGCTCTGTTTTATCTCTTGTTTGTACCTAGTCACAACTTAGTGCTCTCCCAAGTTTTGAGACTTTTGGCTTATGCTTACCTAGAACTTGAAACTTGTGGGCTGCATAGTGCTTGATCTAAGTCTAAGTTGTTGTGAGATATGATATGGTACAAATAGGGCTGCCATGATCTTGTTCAAAGTAGGACTTGACTTCCGGAGTTTTATTTTACAAAATACAAAAAAATGATAAAGTTCCTCAATGATCAAAAATTCCTACCAAAGCCATATGTTGTTCTTACATTGCAAACCCTTACACATATGCTGCTTGTCATTGCATTGAGCTTTATCAAAATTGTGTGACCCTAGTGAGAAGCTTGTCATACTCTCATTGATCAAGATCACGTACACTCCACCTCGCATGCTAAACTTCTACACTGGAAGTTAAGCAATACCACCACACTTTCCCCCAAAATAAATACTCCAAAAATTCATTGTTACCTCTCTCTCAAAATGTATCATTGGAGACATGGCTATGCAAAAGAAAGAAAAAGAATAATCCCCTGCTCATACAAAAGTAGAGCATGATGAAGAAAAATGGGGAATAAAGAAAGAAAAATGTTGAGAAAAAGAAAGAAAGCAAGATAGCCATGTTCTCCTCAAAAAATTCAAAAAGAGAGAGAGGAAACAAATAAAAAGGAGTGTAGTTCTTCCACCTCACCACCACCTACACACACATGCACATCTTGATCAAGGTTGTATGACTTGCATTCTCCATGGATCCACTCTTTTGGTTCAGCAATATGTGTGATGCAAGTATGCCTCATATCATCCCTACCTTGAGCCCCACATACAAGCCTTAGAAGTAGGATGACAAAGAGGCAACACAATAATGCCTTGGTGAGGAATATACACTTATTGAGCGATTTGAGAGCATCATTTGAGGAACTTTACTTTTATTTCAAAACTTTTGAAAACCTCCGGAAAATAAAAGTCAAACAATGGACAAGTGATTGGTGCTCTGTTATAACCGTTCTATCTCTCAACCGCCCAAGACAAGGAAAAAGCCATACGCCCCATAAGGAGTAAGGTAAAGGGTGAGTTACCATGCCAACTTTTTCAACTCAAAGGAGAGTATTTTGTTGTGTGCATGGTACCTATGAGATATGAAACATTGTAGCAACTCCTGATCAACATCCTAAGTCCTACTTCTTGCTCGGGACGAGCAAGGAGGACAGCTTGGGGGAGTTGTTGACGGTCCTTAGACCCAGTTTTTGACCGTCAATTAGCTCTATAAATAAGGAAGAACTAACACTTGTTACTTGCATTTTGTTATCAAATAACCTATTTCCACGTGTACCTCTAGATTTGGATGTGCAGGTGGAAAACAGGGATTTCCAGGTGTAAACAAGGCCCAAGGCGACGATTCCAACACGTCCATCAAACGACGCTCGCCGCGGGAATATAATTCAAGGATTAAAGGCCCAGAATCACCCAGAATATCAACTGAGGCCACGCACCTGGAAAAGAGGCTAAAAGGCCGAGGGGAGCCAACCTGCCAAAGCCCAGCCCAGGGGGGGCCAGGGCCAGGTCGGCCGACCCCAAACCCTAGGTCGGCCGACCTGACAGGGAGGCCCCCTGGGTCCATCTTCTTATGGCGGTTTGCAACCGACTTCAGGAGGTCGGTTCCACCTGCAATCAATGCCACCGACCTACGGAACCGCCTCAATTCCACCGCCTTTGAGGGCTATAAATAAAGGGGTACCCCCTCCCCTTGGAAGACACACAACACAAGAGGCTCATTCCCTCCTCCACACATCCAGAGCTAGGGGCTCTCTAGTTAGGCTTAGGCTGAGTAGTTGGGCTGCCCTTTTGGCTCCCAAGTCCCTTGGAGAGTTTGGGGTATATTCCCTTGTATCCTTTTACTCTCTTTGTAAGACTTATTTCTTTATCAATGGAATATCATCGTTCTTGTAGTAGTTATGTGCTTATGCTAGTTCATCGTTCATCCTTGATCTTGGATGAACGTTCTTCGTTCGTTCATGTTCGTTCATCGTTCGTTCATCGTTCATCGATGTTCGTTCATGATCGTTCATCGTTCGTTCGTCGTTCGTTCATACTCGATCATCGGTTAACGATGATCGTTCTTCATCGTTCATCGTTCGTCGCTCGTTCTTGAGCGACGAACGCCTATGCTTAACGTAGTGCTAGCTTTGATCCTTTGTCTAAGTAATCGCTTGCTAGACCTAGTTGTTCCTTTTGCTTAGTCATCGGGTCCATTGTCTTGCAAGAGTGCTCTAGGTTTATCGCCTTGCGAGGTGCCTCGAGGGATCTAGAGTTGTGGTTAGTTACGCTAGCATGGTGCTAGGGCTTCCTTTCCACCCTTGGATGCGTGTTCGTGCCCCACGGTTTGTAGAGGTAGGCGGCAGGTGGTGACAGCCCTGTCCGTCCCTTGTAATCCTCCACGTTCGGGTATGGCGTAGGAGTATATATGAAATGTCCGGAGATTGGGGCAGACTCTGATCGCTGGATCTCCCGATGATGGCTCGGCAGTAGAACAGCTTAGTCTTGGCTTGTGTGCAGCTTAGGCTATAGGTAGATGCTACGCACGCTACTTGACGATGTACATTAGGAGTAGCAGTTCTTCTTACTTAACCTTAGTCTAGCCTAGAGCCGCCTCTCGCCTTTTATCAGAGAGTGGAAATGCCTGCTGTGTGTGTCGCACTATCCTCTATCCATACATTGCCTTACCCCTGTATTTGGATATTGGTTATGATCTATCATTTGTAACACCATGAGTATAAGTACACACTTGTCAACCACGTCTTCCTTTGGAAAAATATAAATAACGATACCCTGGAATACTCTCGGGTGAAATGCTACAACGGGTTATCCGTGCGCTTGCGGATTATCTTTTATGATTAAATACTAATAATACATATCTGGCACTCGTTGCTAGTTGTGGATTATTATGTATCCTAAGCAAGTAACTTAACCCCAGGTATTTCTGGCGCCGAACCGGGAATATTCACTCTAGGCCTAACCAGCCTAAGGTGGTGTTTTCTGTTTGGTGTAAGAAATACCAACAAACAAGTAAGCACACGAACAAGGTAAACAAGCAACCTAGTGAAGCTAGTAGGTACCAAGGTAAACACACAAGCAAGATATGAGCACAACTCAAGTACTACAAGCAATCATATGAAGTGCGATAAGTAAATGCGAGTAGTAAAGGAGAAGGGATAGAGAATGCTCATGATGTTTTCCCGTGGTCTCGGAAGGATGGCGCCTTCCCCTACTCCACGTTGGGTCACTCCCACCGGAGTCTCGACCCCGTCCCCCCCCTCGAAGGCGATCCCTCCTAGAGCACACTTCACCCTCCGAGTGAAGTCGCGGGCACGTCCCGCCGGGCTCGATCCCGGGTACTCTTCCGGAGGTAAGGCTCCGCACTTGATGCGTGCCAAAGGGCGCTCCACTAGTGATGCTTCTTTCGCACGGGAAGCTCCAAGACCGTGTACAAACTTGTGTCGACTTCCACAATCTCCTTGGACAGCTCAACACCAACGCCTAACCGGTCTAGGCCTTGCCATAGACCAAGAGTAACAGCCATAGATGACTCTCTCAAGCCCACACTAGCCTAGAGATCAAAGGATGCAACTTGCTACTCTCTCAAGCACTAGGATCACTCCAAATCCCTCTCAAGTGCTTCACACTTCTTCCTCTTGGCTTCTTGGCAGCACCTCCCCTCTTTCCTGGGTCCAAGAGCACCTCAAAGAGGTAAACAACTGACTATATATAGGCCTCCAACCTCAAACTAGCCGTTGTCCAAAAGTACCCAGTCTGCGTAAGGACCGTACAATAGGACCGTATTGTCCGGTCTCCATCTGACCGTATTGTCGGTCTCTACCAGACTGGCGTCCAGGGAGTGCTGTTCATCATCTCAAACCAGACCGTATTGTACGGTCTCTAGGACCGTATTGTCCGGTCTCCACTTCTTCTTCAGCCAACAGAAACTTCTCCTTCTCTGTTGCTCTTCTCCTGTAAGACCGTATTGTACGGTCTCCATGACCGTACCATCCTTTCAATTGTCCGGTCTTCATTCTTCAACTTCCAGAAACTTCAGCTTCTCTGTCTGGATCCCTCCAATAGAGACCGTACTGTCCGGTCCCTAGGACCGTACTGTCCGGTCAACTGTCCGGTCTCTATTTCTCCAACTTCCAGAAACTTAAGCTCTTCTGTCTGGAACTCCTCTGTAGACCGTATTGTACGGTCTCCATGACCGTACTGTCCGGTCTCCTCTGCCTTCGCAGCTTCGATCTTCTTCTTGATCTTCTTCTTCAAGACTTGATCTTCTTGGTTCCTTCAACTCTCTTCTGCCACCCTAGCCCCTGAGAGACTCACCATGCATCCAATGATCTCTATAACTAGTGTGTACTAAGAGAACCACCTCGAACCCTCTTGATAGTCCGGTTTTTCCTATGGACTCAAGCTAACATCTAACCAAGCAACACCCGCTTGGATCTAGCATGTCCTTAGCCTTGATCCATGTCTTCTCCGCGACTCCATCAAGTCCGTTCTTGTGTAGATGAAGGCAACCAATCATCCTTGTCAATAAGTTCATGGTGTGTTGGCGTTCACCACCAACGGACGAAGCTTTCTTTATATGTGACCTATAAGATCTCACAAAGAGTGTTAGTCACATTCATGGTTCTCATCCTATCACCAAATCATTCATACCTTGGGGTTTCCCTAGCTCCAATGGTCATGAAGCTTACATCCGTCCATCGTCTCGCCGTCGCGATCCCACGGTGAGGTTCCCCTCACTCCCCTCTCTCTCTCCGTGCCCTCGCCGTCCCAATTGGCGGCCGGGAACTCGTTTTTGCCGAGCTCTGGCGAAGCGCCGCCGTCGGGCAGCTCGCCGCCGGCAGCCCGGTCCACCGTGGACTCGTGGACCGGCATTTCCCGCCGGTGCACCGCCCCCATGGACTTAGTCCACCGGGTTTCCTATTTAATTTAATCCTTTTTCTCTTTATTGCATCAGCCTGACGCAACGCTTGCGCAATAAAGTTACTTTCCTGTATAAGAATATTCTGAAAATGCTAGAATTTGCAGTTTAGACCCTCTAACTTCAAATGCTTATAACTTTTACTCGTAACTCCGTTTTAAACGATTCTTGCGCTCACGCGATCGTAGGAACGAGCTCGATCTTTGGTATAGTTTTTGTAGCAGTTTGGTACTGTTGGTGTACTGTTCCTTATTGTTTGTGTATGTGTGCTCTGCATGTTACCGTTATTAGAAGAGGAGCCGTTTGAGAACTTCCAAGACCAAGAGTTTGAGCAAGCAGAGCAGGGGATACAGGCAAGTGTCCTTGACCATTCTGAACCTATGTTTTAAATGTGTCTTTTATAAAAATGCATGCTTGTTTAATATTGAATCCTATGTGTCTACTTTACCTGTTCCATATCATTCCTTGTCACCCTAGCTTATGGTGGTTGTCGTTGGGGGTAGTTGTTGCTTAGCCTTGCTGTTGAGTCAATCACCTTATCATGTTAATCTTGACTAATGGTATACTTCAACTAAGTGTTAATCTGCTAATTTGTTTAGCAACATGGAAGCTAGGGTCTGAGCAAGGGGATGGTTTGGATGGTTCTGGTGAACATTTGGTTTGAGAATCGTTCTTGCTCGGATCAGCTAAGGACCGGTTCGTGGAACGTGTAACCATGACAACAGTGCCATCACAAGACTGATAATGGGTAGGCTAGCCAAATAATTAGGGTGTTCTTAACTTTGTGCTCGCTATTGGTAGAGTGGGGAAGGGATGCTTTGTGATCCTGAGAACCGCCTGGCATCAGAGGGGGCAGCTGGGGTGTTGGCTCTGAGTCATGGTCCTGTGTGAACTGTGGGTTTCTGTGAACCAACACTTATGTACGGTTGTGGATCCTTAATGAGCGAGTACATTGTTGGGAGCATTCTTTGTAAAGGCTAGTAGAGAAACCCCGGTCATCTACCTCGGAAGTGGAATGGCTCTACTGGAATCTCTATCTTGTGGGTAAAGTGGTGCCACCTCTGCAGAGTGTAAAACTTTCATGAAAGCCGTGCTCACGGTTACGAGCGGCATGGCCCTTTCGCACGATTAGTGGGTGTTGGTTGGTTTGGTGGTTTCTGGGTGAATCTTATGTATCTTGGTGATTTTCCCTCACGGTCCTGTGTGAACCGTTGTCCTCTGTGGACTGTCTCCTGTGTGGAGATTGGTTTAATTTACTTAATTAAATAATGGGTAGTCTCAACACACCTAGTAATGTAGGTTGCTTTATAAACTGTGTCTCATGTTATAGTTGGCATTTATGCAAATGACCATGTTATAGCCTTTCTTCTATTAAGCTTACATGTCAATTTATTTCCCCACTTGCGGAGTACGACATGTACTCACACTTGCTATTCCCCATTCTACATTGAAATGCTGCTCAGAAGATGAAGGCGCCATGGAGTACTTCGATGAGGAATACTAGGCGTGCTGTCTCCCAGTCGACTGCCTGTGCGTTTGGGTGTCTTCCGCTGTCGAGTTATTTAGTCTTATGAGACATTTATTCGGATATTGTAATAATGCTACTATGAGATGATGTAATAATGACACTGGTTATACTGTTTATTTCACTTTTGTCTCTATATGTGTGGAACTTGATCCTGGCACACATATAGCTATGCATTCAGTTTTGTTCTTAAAACTGGGTGTGACAATCACTTTCACCGAAGACGACATATCTCATTGTGACCTCAAAGTTCATCCTCATTTGACGCCATGGTCGTCAAACCAACATCTACGGATGGGACGTCACCAAAATACTGGTGGACAATGGGGCTTCTTCAGATATACTTTTCACAAGCACGTTCGACCGCCTTAAGTTGGACAGAAAACTACTAGAACCAACGACACACCGCTGTACGGCTTCGGAGGAAAAAGAATCACTCCACTTGGCAAAATAACTCTACCAGTATCCTTCGGAACTATGTCAAACCCCAGAACATAGCACATAACTTTCGATGTGGTAGAAATGAACTACCCATACAATGCAATCTTCGGAAGAGGGGTAATCAACACCTTCGACATTATCTTCAGAAACTATTTCCTAGTAATAAAGATGCCCGCACCCAATGGAGTAATCACTGTCTTCGAGACCAACAAGAAGCAGGAACATAGAAAAAGGAATAACTCCGGGACAAAAAAATGTGTATGTTGTAAGCGAAGAACCAGATGAAAAAGAAGGTACAAGCATTTGGTATCACAGAAGCTGTTAGACAAGGAAGATCCTCACGTAGAAGAGAAAACGGGATCAAGAGAGTCTTGCTAGATGAGCTCGTGCTGGGCCAAAGTGTAATCATCAGCAAACTTCTCCCAAGGAGGAAGAAGAAGCGCTGATAAACTCCTTCGAAAAACACAAGATGTCTTCGCATGGTCATCAAAAGATTTGCAAGGCATAGCAGAAGCATGATCGAACATAAGTTAGACATCGACAGTAAGATAACGCCGAAGAAGCAAAAATTGAGAAAGATGTCGGACGACAGAGTAGAAGCAGTCAAAGCCGAAGTGCAACGACTGCTAGACGCCGGAGTGATAAAAAGAAGTGAAGTACCCAACATGGTTAGCAATACAGTGCCAGTGAGAAGAAAATGGCAAGTGGAGGATGTGTGTAGATTTCACAGACCTAAACAAGGCTTGCCCGAAAGATGATTTCCCTCTCCCCAGAATCGACAAAATAGTAGCGCTGCAGCCGAAGCCGAATTACTTTCTCTTTTGGATTGTTTTCCGGTTATCACCAAATATTCATGAGAAAGGAGGACGAAGAGAGAACGAGTTTCATCACCCCCTTCGGAACTTTCTGCTTTGTAAGAATGCCAGAAGGACTAAAAAATGCAGGACCAACTTTGCAGAATGACCAAGGCAGTATTGGAAGCGTTGGAAGGTAAAACGGTGCTAGTCTACGTAGATGACATAGTAGTCAAAAGCGACAAACGCGGAGACCCAATAGCAAACCTGGCTCAAGCCTTCGCCAAGTTTAGACAGGCCACACCTCAAACTGAATCCAGAGAAATGTGTCTTCGGAGTATCAAAAGGGAAAGTCCTCGGATGCCTTGTTTCTATAAAAGGAATAGAAGCCATCCAGACAAGATAGATGCAATCTTAAACATGAAAGAGCCAACTTCGATCAAAGAAGTCCAAAAACTCACAGGAAGAATAGCAGCACTAAACAGATTTATCTCAAGATCGGCTAAAAGAAGCCTCCCATTTTTCCAAGTCCTAAGGGGCTCTGGAAATTCGAGTGGGGCGAAAGCCAAAGGAAAGCCTTCGCGGAACTCAAAACGTACCTAAAAGAAATGACAAGCTTCGCTAGCCCAAAAGCGAAGGAAGTATTATACTGTACATACATCGCAGCTTCGCACAGAGCCGTCAGTGCAGCCCTGGTACAAGCTCTTTCTTGTTCAATAAATAGTCTATTCAGAGCTGGAGAAGATAGCATATACAGTGGTCATGGCATCAAGGAATTGAGGCATTATTTCGAAGCCCACACTATCAAAGTCCTCACAAATCAGCCTCTGTTTGACATATTTGGCAATGGAGAGGCTTTTGGTAGAATTTCGAAGTGGGCAGCAGAGCTTCAGAGCACGTGGTCGACTTTGAAAGCCGAAGCGCCATCAACGCACAAATCCTCGCAGATTTCATCGCAAATTGGACGGAGCCAAGTACATACACTGAAGGCCCTGTATTTGAACAGCGTGGGAGATAAGATGCGACGGGGCTTGGTGCCATCTAGGGGCTGGAGCCTCAGCTGTACTTATTTCCCCCTCGGGCATAAAGTTAAGATACGTAGTAAGACTTGAATTCAGCAAAGAAACTGACAAGTGCACAAACAACATTGCAGAATACGAAGCAGTGCTCCTCGCACTACGAAAACGAAACTTAGAGCCTTAGGAGTTCTCAACTTCGTCGTCAAAACTGACTCCAAGGTAATTCAAGGTCACGTGGACAAAAGTTTCACTGCTCGAGAGCCAGAGCTGATCAAGTACTTAGAGTTAATCAGAGCAACAACAGAGAAACATTTCAGAGGATACTCTTGCGTCCACCTGGACCGAAGTGATAATCACGAAGCCGACCCTTAGCAAAAGCAGCTTCAAGAAAAGAGCCCCTACCACCAGACGTTTTCTTCGAAACCTTACAGCACATCAATCAAGTCAGTAGAAAAAGAGGTGAAGATGGTAAACGCCATACACACGAAGACTGGAGAGCGCGATAATGGCATATCTCCGGGATTACTATGAGCCACTGAACGAAAACAGAGAAAAAGAACGAAAGCTAGAGCCAGAAACTATGTCATCATAGACAACCAGCTCTACAGAAACGGAAGCAGTCAACCCTACTAAAATGCATCAGCCGCGAAGAAGGGAAGCAAATCCTGCGCGACATCCACGAAGGAATCTGCGGTTCTCACCAAGGTATAAGATCACATGTG
Source organism: Eragrostis nindensis (assembly GCA_012490785.1). NCBI lineage: Eukaryota > Viridiplantae > Streptophyta > Magnoliopsida > Poales > Poaceae > Eragrostis > Eragrostis nindensis. The sequence continues at coordinate 1,239,122 of JAAXCT010000100.1, read as the reverse complement.
CAAAAGCACTTCGTCAAGGTTTCTTTTGGCCAACAGCACTCTCTGACGACCAAGACCTGCTCAAAAAGTGCGAAGCATGTCAAAATTTCGCAAGCAAACAGTCTGGAATCTCACAGCCTTCGCAACTAATCCAGCCATCATGGCCCCTCCAAAGATGGGAGTTGACATTGTAGGACCGTTGCCAGCTGCGCAAGGGAATGATTCCTTCGCAGTGGTGGCCCTGGAATACTTCACAAAGTGGATCGAAGCAAAACCAATAGCAAACATCACTGCACCCACAATCCTAAAGTTTTTCTGGCAAAACATTGTTTGTCGATTCGGAGTTCCACTGGAAATCACTGTGGACAATGGCAAACAGTTCGATAACCAAGAGTTCAGAGAATACTGCCGAAGCATAGGCACTTCAGCAAACTTCGCATCAGTATCTCCACCCACCCGCAGTCAAATGGAGCAGTCGAAACGCAAAAAAAGCAAAATTTTCAAAGGAATCAAGAAATGTCTGCTTGACCAAAAGAAAGGAAAATGGCAGACGAACTACCGAAGATTATCTGGTCTCACAACACCTCGAGTCAAGAGCAACAAAATTCAACCCATTCAAGCTACTCTTCGGAGACGAAGCCATGACCCCGGAAGAAATCAAATTCAAATGCCAAATTCCCGAACCGCAGCCTGAAGACGAACAACATAAGAAGAAATTCGCACATCCAAAGACATGATGGAAATGGGACAGGATGAAGCCGTCCAAAATCTGGAAAAATACAGGAAGAAACACGAAAATGGAGGGATCGAAAAGTAATCAACAAACACTTCGCACCAGGAGACTTGGTCCTACTACTCCGAAGCCCTAGAACAGAAAACCAGGGTAAGCTGGAGCCAAAGTGGCAAGGCCCTTACATAGTAGTAAAAAATAGCAGACCCAGTGCCTATCATCTCTGCGATGAAGAAGGAAATGAACTACCGCACCCATGGAATGCAGACAATCTCAAGAGATACTTCGCATGAAACTTGTAAGGGCTTCGCGAGTGTATAAGCGAAGACCTCATTTTTTCACCTTTTTTTAGCTTTGTCGTATTTACATTCAAATGGGCTCATACTCTTTTCCGCACAGGGGAACCCCGCCTTGGGGTGAGGTTTTTAACGAGGTGAGACCCAATGTAACCCTTGCAAATCAATGCAATATTTCCCCAAAACATCGCATTTTTTAAGCTCGAAACTTCGATGCAAACTCCAGCGAGAGTTCGCCACATCTCATAGAGCAAAGCTCGAAGGTAAACCTGCACTCCGCGCATAAGCGCGCTACATTCTGGCTTATCGACAAAATTCTAAGCCAAACCCCAAGGGGAGAAAGCAATACGCTCAAGTAGCGTAGCTAGTCTTTCAAGCGAAAAGACCAATTACAATAAAATATCGCTCAAGAAGAGCAAAGAAAAACAAAACCCTTCGGGCAAGGCAACGTGCCTAGATTCCTTAGTGGGACCATAAAAGATCGCACCGACGCAAAGCAACAAAGGGCGACAGTAAAGGTCAAGCGACCCTTCGCCAAAACACAGGGCCAAAGCCAACTGCTATAATGCCAGCGTCAGGCGCAATCTTAAAACTTCAAACCAAAAACAAGAGCCAGCAATGGGCGACAAAAGCTCAACCAGAAAGCAAATCGAGAAATACCTGCAAGCAATGCAAAACTTAAGGCTAGCAGGGAGCCAAGAAGACACTTCGCGAAGTGCTAACTAGCCCAACCGCAATCAAAGGACACAACAACCACCATTCCAATCACAGCCATACAAAACCAGGACCAAACAATTGGCTAACCCCGCAGCAGAGGAGCCAGAGCCATTAGAAGTTATCCAACCAGAAGAAGAAGCACTACCGGAGTTCATCGACATATCATCCAAAGAAGAAGGACCAGGGCGCCCAAGAAACATACTTACCCAACAATCGCCAACCTTGACTCCGAAAGACTTTGGAGTAGCAAGCAGAACAAGGAGCCGCACTCGCGACCAAAAGGAATAGTGAGCAAAAAACTCTGTAGTACCAAACCTTTACCGATTGCAATAAAAACCTCACCCTCGTTTGCTAGGGGGGAGGGACGTTTTTCCGAAGTAAAAACACTTCGCGCAATCTCGCCCGCGCTTGCTAGGGGGGAGGGACATTTTTCCGAAGTAAAACACGTCGCGCTACCTCGCCCTCGTTTGCTAGGGGGGGGGGACATTTTTCCGGAGTAAAAACACTTTGCGCAACCTCGCCCTCGTTGCTAGGGGGATGGACGTTTTTCCGAAGTAAAAACACTTCGCGCAACCTCGCCCTCGCTTGCTAGGGGGGAGGGACCTTTTTCCGAAGTAAAAACACTACGGCCTCGTTTGCTAGGGGGGAGGGACGTTTTTCCGAAGTAAAAACACTTCGCGCAACCTCGCCCTCGTTTGCTAGGGGGAGCGACGTTTTTCCGGAGTAGAAACACTTCGCTCAACCTCGCCCTCGCTTGCTAGGGGGGAGGGACGTTTTTCCGAAGTATAACCTTCACGCAACCTCACCCTCGTTTGCTAGGGGGGAGGGACGTTTTTCCGAAGTAAAAACACTTCGCGCAACCTCGCCCTCGTTTGCTAGGGGGAGGGACGTTTTTCCGGAGTAGAAACACTTCGCGCAACCTCGCCCTCATTTGCTAGGGGGGATGGACGCTTTTCCGGAGTGAAAACACTTCGCGCAAACCTCGCCCTCGTTTGCTAGGGGGGATGGACATTTTTCCCGAGTAAAAACACTTCACGCAATCTCGCCCTCGTTTGCTAAAGGGGAGGGATGTTTTTCCGAAGCAAAAACAATTCGCACAACCCCGCCCTCGTTTGCCAGGCGGAGGGATGTTTTTTCTCACCAGACTTCAAAATGTTAACACAACAGTAATCTTCAAGTCAAACAACTTAAAACTCTACAAACAAACCAGGAAGGTTATCACCCGAATTAACATCAAAAGCCCAAGGAAAGTCAAACAATTCCTCGGGCTCAATCACCTTTCCTTCGGAACAAGCAAAGGGGGATCACGAGCCATACGAGAACTTTTCTTTCGGAACAACTCGCTGATCTCCGAACGTACACGAAAGTAATCACAAAGAACATAACTCCAGAAACGGCTGAGCCTGTCATCATCAAGAGCCTTCGTCACTGACAGAAAGCAAGCACGAGTAGCACGAATCCTACCGTTCTGGTAACACAAAGGTTCAAAAGCAGGCTCCGCATCGGAGACCTGCAAACAGCACGGCGCGAATATTACAAACTGTTTCAAAATATACAGACCCATCATTTCTCACGAGCCAAATAATCATCTAAGAGTCCTAACCTCCTCAGCAGCAGCAGCAGCCTCGGGTCGGAAGACTGTGGAGTCGCAGACTTCGACGGAGGAGCTTTGGAGCTTTCTGCAGCAGCTTTGGTCTTCGCTTTCTTGGCCCTGCCCTCCTCATCAGTCGACGAAGGGTTAACAGAAGGCGCCGGGCCAGCGAAGCCTTTACGCTTTTTCTCCTCAGCCTGCAAACAACAGCGGGCATCAAAAAATAAGCATCACACCGCAAAAGAAATCGAAGAAAATAAACCACAAACCTCCTTCGCAAGGGCCAGCGCGCTCTCGCGCGCAGCAGAGGAGCCACGTTTCGACCAGTAGTGCCTCCAGAAGCGCTTCGCAAGAACCTTTACATCTTCATTCTGAGTGTTAGCATTATCACCAGCAATATCTTCGGAAGTAAAGCCCGACATGCCAATCGCACGATAGCTAGTCGGCTGTTTCTTCTCCATCAAGTCCAACAAGGCGAAGAGGCATGTCCACGCACCATGATCGCACATGTTACTGATCACTCCAGGCAAAAGCTTAAACTCTTTCTCAAGCCAGGCGAACAAAGCCTCCAAGGTAACCTCTTCGCCAGATGGAAGATCTTGGGCCTTACGTCCAAAGCGAACAAGAAGCTCAGAAAAGGCTTTGTGTAAAGCCGCCGCCCCCACCTTTACCCGCTCAGAACGCTCACTCAAGGCTTCGGCAAGGGCATTCCTTTCCTCTTCGGCCTTAGCGATGGCCTCCGCGAATTTCTTCTCGGTCTCAGCCTTATAAGACTCAAGGCCTTCGGAGCTCTTCTTGGCTTCATCCTTTAAGCGAAGGATTTCCTTCTCGAAGCTGGCTTTTGTAGCCTCCCACTGAGCTTTCTCCTTCCGGAGAGCAATTAACTCAGCAGGGACATCAGAGCACCCCCCAGAGCTTATCTTGGTCCGGAGAACCCTCGAGGTCTCCGTAATCTAAAAGCGGAGAATAATTCGGTGAACAACCAATCAAACAAAATGCAAAGAAAACAAATCTAAGTCATGCGAAGCTTTAAATCGAAAAGAACATACCACTTGACCCTGGCGCTCGAGCAAATCAGCGAGGTCCGGAACAGAATTGGACTCCAGAGTAACCCGAAGCTCTGTACATGAAAACAGAGTGAAAACGGCAATAAAAACAAAGAACATCAACAACTGAAAACTACAATGCCACGACCTTCGGGATCGTACTCTCTCAAACCACTCATCATAGCTGTTACAATCGATGAAATCTCGTCATAGTCAACAGTCCCGCAGGAACTCTCCGCGCTAGAGCTCGTCGCGCTAGAAGCAGCGGAGGACGAAGTGTCCCCAGAACGCCCGGAGCTGGACTGTCTCTCATCAACCATCTGCTGAACAGTCCGAGCCAAACCAACGTCATCAACAGTAAGCACATCAACCGGCTGGCTACTTGCGCCGTCTAAAAACTCTTCGGAGTCTGACAGCTCGATAACGGGAATGTCAGCCAATTCTTCAGAAGCCTCTTTTGGCTTCGGCATTTCGAGCAATCTCTTTGTGTCCGAGAGCTCAAACGCCGAAGGCATCTCTTGGCCAGCATCATCGTTTCCTCCAGCAACAGACTCTTCCCCAGCGTGCGACCCCGACGCAAACTCAGTATGACCCAAAGCCCCATGAGCATTGGAGCCAGTTCTGGTCGAGTCAGGTCCAACTTTACCCTTAGAGCCTCGGCTCGCCGTGCGCTTGCGTTTCAAACGCTCCGCTTTAACGGTGCTTAGATTCGCCGCCGCGCCGGCCTTCATTTTGCGCGAAGCGACACGCGACCCAGAGCGAACAGTTCCAGCACCCGACGCGCCAGCACCAACACTGGTTTCGGATCTCTTCTCCCACCCTCTCATCTGTATGTAGCATGTGGTAGCAATCTCAGGCTCTTCGCCTTTCTTCAGCCTCCTCCTACCCATGGGGACCTCGTGATCAGGATAATTGATTTTTAGGTTATCAAATATCCGGTTCACACGACACTTCGGGAGCAGCCCGTCCTCAACATACTCCGCCTCTACGGCCGTGAACGAGTCGCACAGCAAGTTGGCGACATCCTCCACCATCTCAACGAACTGCCTAGGCCGCAAGCCTTCGGCTTTCTCGAGTCCTTCGAAAACCGGACTAAGATAAGAAAACTTTTTGTCCACCTTGCGCTTCACGAAGCCGTCAGGTTTCCAACCTTGGCCTATCGGCCATATACCAGCAGTAAACTCTTCGACGGCCGTGCGGCCGCTAATCACCTTGCAAGATGCCCTGAAGGCTTTGCAACAAGGCTGGAAGGTCGGAGAGGACTCGTAATGCGGAGAGAAAATCGGCTCCGCAGCCACAATCTTGCTGGCGAGAGGAAAGCACACCGTCCCATCATCACACTCTGCCGAAGGAACTTGCATATAAAACCAATAGTCCATCCAATCACCCCAGCGATTCTTCTGTGCCGGAATGAGAGCAACCTTCTTCACTTTCGATCTGCGGCCATAATACCTCGGCTGGAAGGTGCACAGGCCATACTGAGAGTGAAACATATCATCATCAAAAGTGACTTTCTTGTTCTGGAGATGACAGCTATAGAAGCGAATAAAGGCATCAGAACTGATCTTCGCATTTTGAGAACGAACAGCCCAGATAAACTTCGACAGCTGAACGATGGCGTTCGGCGTCAAGTGATGCAGCTGCACGTTGTAACGATCCAAAACCCTCTTTAGAAAGTTCCACGCCGGTAGTCGAAGCCCTGCCTCAAAGAAATCGCGGAACACAACTGCCTCGTTCGGCTCCGGGCAAGGTATCTCCTCGACAATGGGCGGACGAACTTTTCCGGCCTCGGAGTAGCCCCTCTCCACATACCTAGCCAGTTTCGCTTCGTCAACACGAGAAGGCTTCAGTCTGTAGGTTTTCCCGTAAACTGCAGGCATACGGATCCGGGGGTCAACATTTTCGAAGACCTTTTAACACTAGTGCCGCCATCTTCCCCGATAGCCGAAGAGCTAGCACCCCCACGAGTCAATCCATGCTTACACCTATGTTCACCACGAAGCGCACTCTCTATATAATCGTCATAAGCCTGGTTTTCCCCAAGTTTCTTACCTTGAGCTACGTTGGAAGGCCCCGCCGCGATCTCAGCGGGAACCTCGCCGGGGTTTCTCCCCGGCGCATCTTTTGCGGCATCCCCAGCGTCTGCAGAGGCCGAGGCATCGGGCGCCTTCAGGTGCGCAGTGATCGGCTTTGCAGAGCTCTCACCAACATCTTGCCCACCAGAGTCCTTCCTAGTCGAAGAATCCAAGAGCTTCTCAGAGCACTCGCTGTCAAGGGACACCGCCTGGTCGCCTTGGCTTTCGAGCATACCTTCGCCAGACATCGCGTCCTCTTCGTCAATCAAGCTGGCAGTCTGCCTAGTTCTAGCCATCAAACAAAACAGAAGCTGAACAAAGAAAATAACAGCAGTAAAGATAAGCGAGGCGCAAATAAACAAAACGCGAAGCCTGCCAAAACATAGCTGCTTCGAACAAGAAGCGAAAACAAACGCGACAACTGCGAAGCCGGCTAAGCCAATGCAAGCAAAACAACCCGAAGACAATCTAAAATTGGGGAGGAGGCGTGAAAATGACCTGACCCCCCCCCCCCCCCCCCCAACCTCCTTATATAGGGGGGCAAAAACAGAGCAGTTATTGCACCCTTGAAGTGCGCGAAAACCGTTAAACTTAATTTTAACGGTCATGAACACCGAACAGCCAACAAAGAGCCTTCGTTCAAACAGAACAACCCTTCGCAAAAAAGTCGCCGTTCCCAACTCCAATGAGCAAGGGATGTTTTTCCGGGTCTGGCTCCTGCCGTCTCTCTCTCTCTTTCTTCGAGGGTTCGGCTCATCGGAGTTGAACCTCGCCCACGTGGGGCTACTGTTGGGATCCGCGGAAAGGAGGCCAAACCCGGAGACTCCTCAGCTAAAAGACCCAAAGCGGTCCTCGTTATGTTCGACTAACAGGCTTCGGGTTATGCATTCTGTCCGTTGTCCCCTGCAGGATTTGGGCCCGGCTCCGGTGCAGAGGCCATCCTTCTCCGAAGGTCGAGGCCGCCTCATGCGAAGAAGGCTTCGGGGTGACGAGCGTCGAGCCCACACCTACACACCGAAGCCTCCCCTTGAACTTGAGCGTGGCTCCGGTACAATGGCCGCTTTCCCCCGGAGGCCGAGATCGGCTCTGCGAAGAGGGCTTCGGGATGACGAGCGTCGAGCCCTCGCCGATACACCGAAGCCTTTCCTTGGTGGGCCTCATTCATCATGACAGGCTGGCATGAGTCAGCATCTAGGGTTATGGCATCTTCCATGGAAGATGAGGAAATGACGGGGATGACCTCCGGCAATGTTGTATAGAATATTCCATAGATTGTGCGCCTTGGTCAGGGGTAGTCTAGTCAAGGCATTGTAACCCTGATCAAGGTATAAATACCCCCTCTCATGCTCTTTAGAGGGGGTCGGTTCTCCGTTGTATGATATCCCTGTTAATGCAATGAGAATTCCTTCGCGTTATTCTTGAGTACACCTTGGCCACGCGAAGCCTTGGTGTGCTACACCCGGTGTTAGGTATTCTCCGGGGAGAAACCCAACAAATATAACTAGATAATCCACGGATACGGATTTGTTCCAGGCTTACCGAGGCCCCCGCGTCGCTCCCAGGCGACATGGGCGGCGGAACCACACCGCCACCGCAAATCTCCTGCCTCCCTCCCCTGCTCCGGCCGCCACCTGAGTCTATCACCGGCACAACCCGCGCGAGGGCGAGGATGGTGGCGGCGGGGCTAGATCGATCCCTCCTGTAGCGGGGGCAGATCCCCTGCCTTCCGGCGGTGACGGCGATGGATCTCGCGTGGATGCTTGTTCGCCATCCTCTGATCGAATCCTTTTGTGCGGATCCTGGGCGTCTGGTGCAGCGGCGCGACGACACCATGTTCTCCTTTGCCCCTGGCTGCGGATCAGGTGACGGTGGATCGACGACATAGGGCGATGGCTGCCGGCGGCTGCGTTGTGCACCTTGTATCTCCCCTGCTGGCTTTGGTCTTCCAGAGGCTGTGGTGCTGAATTGATCGCTGATGGTGATTGGATCTACCGCTGTGGTGGCCTGATTTGGTTTGCAGCAGACAAACGACCATGGGATTCTTCGCCGATCTGTCTTTACTTATGGCTTGCGCTTGTGTTAGTGTGGCTGATTATCCCTCCATACTCTGAGGGAATTGGATCATACGTCAGTGCTCGTCGTCAGTGCAGCGGTGATATGCATCTTCTGGTGGCGTCGGTGGCTGATTGCCCTCCCATACTCTGTGGGCTTCGGTCACTTTGCGATCATCGATCTAGCGACGGCAGCAGACATAGATGGTTGTCGCTACGGACCGATTCGTCTCCTATACTCTGAGGGATGGGATCACGATGGCGGCATCCATGACGGCTGATCCGGCGATCGATGATCTCGTGGCGTGCTTTGAGATGTTGCGGATTCTCGGATCTTCATTCGTCGTTGTCTGGGAGGTTCAACAATAAAGTTGTATCGAGGAGTTTCTTTTTCTTTTAGTTGTTTTTTCCTTTCATCAGTGCGGCATTATGTTCGTCTGATTGAAGACCGATATGCTAGGTGATTGTATTTGGCTGTAACTCTCTTTCGAGGGCCAAGGCTGGGTTTAATATAATCATCCCATTATCTAAAAAAACTAGATAATCCACCACTAGCAACTAGTGCTAGAGATGTCTTATCGGTATTCCCATGATAGAGGATCCGCAAGCGCACGGATAACCCGTTGTAGCATTTCACCCAAGAGTATTCCGGGGTATCTGTTGACGGCTCTTAGACCCAATATTTACCCGTCAACTAGCTGCACTTTTTATAATGAAACAATCACCAAAGGTAGACTTAGGTCTTTAAACTAATGATTTCCACGAGTCTTGGTGAATTGTGAGTGCAGCTGCAATTCACAGGAAAACGGGGAAAAGGAAGCATAAAAGGCCCATCCTAGAAACACCAATTTTCCCCGACATAAAGAATTATCCAAATAAAGCCCCACTCCCAATAAAAAGACTTCAAGTCCACCCATAGCAGGTGATCAGAGGAGAAGGCAGCCAGGGGAGCCCACCTGAGAAGGCCCAGGCCCAGAGGGGCCAGCCACACGTCGGCCAACCCCAATCCCTAGGTCGGCCGACCCCCTGTGGTGGCCCCACTGGCCCATCTTCCTATGGCGGTTCCCACCCGACGTATCAAGGTCGGTTGCGCCTGCAATCAATGCCGCCATAGTCAGGAACCGCCTCAAGTTGCCGACCTTCCAAGGCTATAAATAAAGGGGTACCCCCCTCCTCCAAAACACATCACAAGAATCCCAAGAGGAGAGCACCACTCCCACATCTCAGGCCTAGAGCCTCTTGTACAGTAGTAGAATAGGGGAGAGGGCAAGGATCAAGAGAGGGATAGCTTTCCTTTTAGTTATTTCCTTATCTTGTACCTTGGCGGATATTTATCTTATTAATAGTTCATCGTTCGTTCTTCGTTCGTTCGTCGTTCGTTCATCGTTCTTCGTTCGTTCTTCGTTCGTTCGTCGTTCGTTCATCGTTCGTCGTTCGTTCGTCGTTCGTTCATAGTACGAACCTTGTTCTTATTCATAAGATTAGTATTCGTGGTGATATTGATCTAGCGAGCTTTACATACTAGTCGTTATTCTTGTTATACTTGTTTACGGGATCATCGCTCCGCGAGGGGTGCTCTAGCCTTCCAGATTGGTACCAGGACCGGGGTTAGAGTAGTAATCGACGGCATAGACGTGGTGTCTAGGCTAGAGGTTACCTTTGTTTGCCGCGTGCCCCACGGTTTGTAGAGGTAGGCGGCAGGTGGTGACAGCCCTGTCCGTCCCTTGTAATCCTCCACGTTCGGGTTCGTCGTAGAGCTACAGGCTGGCGTGACTTGGCAGACCAGGTCTATACCAGTGCCCGAAGTAAACGAGTAGAACTTGAGTGCAATTGTCCTGCGGGACCACTAGATCTTTATTCATCCCCTCAATCCTATATTACTACGATTCTTGTTGTCCTTGGGTAAAACTAACCTTGCTGCAGATTATCACCGTTCCTTGGGGAAAACAAATACGATACCTTGGAATACTCCCGGGTGAAGTGCTACAACGGTATTCCGTGCGCTTGCGGATTTATTCGTGGTGTAAGAAATACCAACAAGCATTTCTGGCGCCGTTGCCGGGGAACGGTTGCTAATTCTGTAGCGGACCAGGTTTGCCCTCGTAACTTATCTTTACATTTCCCGTTCAATTAAATTAGAAAAGAAAAAAAATATATACACACATGGAGTCATCACCTACAATCCAATCTTTTTCCACTCCACGGGGCGAGCTCTTAGAGCCACCATGTTCATCTCAACTCGTTGTTTCAACAAGTTATGAGCTCTGCCCCAGTTTTATTTCTTTGATCAAAGGACTTTCTTTCTCTGGTTTTAAAAACGAAAATCCTTTTGAACACTTGCGAGAGTTGGAGCAATTGTGTGCATGCCGATTGATCAATGGTATGACACATGAAACTTTAAAGTGGAAATTGTTTTCCTTCTCTCTCAATAGGAAGGTGAAGCAATGGTACACTTACACCGCTAAGAGAGTGAACGGTGATTGGAAAGAATTGCGAGACAAATTTTGTCTAGCATTTTTTCCCGTATCTCGTATCACTGCTCTACGCGCGGAAATAATTAACTTTCGCCAAGAGGAGGAAGAAACCCTTAGTGCGGTGTCTTTGCCGTGTCAAGAAAATGTTGCAAAAGAACGGGTTCTGGGAGCAATAACTCTGGACCGGAATTTGTTAATGAACAGAACCGTATCCATAGCGGAAGCAAAAGATTTGCTAGAAAGAATTGTTGAAAATACACCTCCTTCCGCTGAAATACCCGAGGAGCCGGAGTCAAAAGATGAGGAACTCATTGTGGAAACACAACAAAAGGTGTCTACCTTGGTAGACCCAACATCCGAGTCCTCATCTGATTCACGAACAATGACAGAGGATGATGAACCTCTTGAGTTCCCATTTGAGTTTGAGGAAGAAATTTTTAAAGATTTTGGAAACTCCGAACTATTTGTTTCAAAAGAGACCGCCTGTTCCTTTGCCACCTCCCGAACCAATTGAAAAAGAATATCTTGTGGAGACTGTTCGGGAGCTTACTTCAATCATGAGCGATGAATGGTTGAGGGAGAATGAGCTATCCATGGATATCATTCGGCTCTGCCCTCCCTCAACCAACATACTCTGCTCCATCAAAGGAACCAAGGTGGATACGCTTTACAACCCCCTTGAGAGTTTGGGGATTGTCAGAGATGTAACTCTCTACCACGAAGACTTTGAGGTTATTCTGGATTTCTACGTCTTCGAAGTCCCTGACTTCGACATAATGATAGGGCATCCTATAGAAAAATTCCTCATTGATGCCCCATCATTTGGAAACCTCAATTTCACCCTCGGAAAAGAGTCATTCTCCATACCAATCACCACATCACGAAACACTCTTTCCGATGAACCACTTGAGGAATATCAAGTGGAGGAGGTCATGGCCATTTTTCCTCACATGGACCCCGAGCTAGCTTTGGAAGAAGATGCACAAGACTTTATCTTAGAAGAAGCCGACTCGGAGGACACCTTTGAGCTACCACAAACCACACCACCACCACGACCTCCCATTAATCTTAAAGCGCTACTCCCGGTTTGCGCTATGCCTTCTTGTACGGAGATCCGCAAGCCCCCGTCATCATAAGTGACAAGCTTTCGGAGGAAGAAACCACAAACTCATAGCCGTGCTTGAAAAACATCGCTCCGTTCTTGGCTACTCACTTGAAGACCTAAAAGGGATCAGCCCTGCTCTCTGCACCCATCGCATTCCCACGGATCCTGAAAGTACACCTTCAAGGGAGCCTCAAAGGAGGCTAAATAATGCGATGAGAGAAGTTGTGAAGAAAGAGGTCTTGAAGCTATTACACGCCGGGATCATCTATCCTGTTCCTCACAGTGATTGGGTGAGCCCCGTACAAGTGGTACCCAAGAAAGGAGGTATGACGGTTGTTCATAATGATAAAAATGAACTTATTCCTCAACGAACCGTCACGGGGTGGCGAATGTGCATTGATTACCGAAAACTTAACAAGGCCACAAAGAAAGATCATTTTCCACTGCCCTTCATCGATGAGATGTTGGAACGGCTGGCAAATCATTCTTTCTTTTGTTTCCTTGATGGGTATTCGGGATATCATCAAATTCCCATCCACCCCGACGATCAAAGTAAGACCACTTTCACATGCCCGTATGGAACTTATGCTTATCGTCGCATGTCTTTTGGTTTGTGCAATGCACCTGCCTCGTTCCAACGTTGCATGATGTCTATTTTCTCTGATATGATCGAAGAAATTATGGAAGTTTTTATGGATGATTTCTCTGTTTATGGAAAAACCTTCGTCATTGCTTAGAAAATTTCGACAAGGTCTTACAGAGATGCCATGAGAAGGACCTGGTACTTAATTGGGAAAAGTGCCACTTCATGGTCCGAGAAGGCATAGTTCTTGGACACCTTGTGTCCGAGAGAGGCATAGAGGTGGACAAAGCGAAAATAGAAGTTATAGAAAAGCTTCCGCCTCCTGTGAACATAAAGGGTGTTCGTAGTTTTCTGGGTCATGCTGGTTTTTATCGCCGCTTCATAAAAGATTTCTCTCAAATTGCACGACCCCTTACGAACTTGCTTGCTAAGGATGCACCCTTGATTTCAATGATGACTGCATGCATGCCTTTGCTACTCTTAAGAATGCACTCATCTCTGCTCCAATCATTCAACCCCCTGATTGGACGCTTCCTTTTGAAATAATGTGTGATGCTAGTGACTATGCTGTGGGGGCAGTTCTTGGCCAAATGAAAGACAAAAAGCATCATGCAATTTCTTATGCTAGCAAAACTTTGACTGGAGCTCAGTTGAATTATACTACCACTGAGAAAGAGCTCCTTGCCGTTGTTTTTGCTTTTGACAAGTTTAGATCTTACTTAGCTGGAGCAAAAGTTATTGTTTACACTGATCATGCTGCTTTGAGACATCTGCTTGCTAAGAAAGATGCTAAACCTCGTCTCATAAGATGGATTCTTCTGCTCCAAGAGTTTGATCTAGAAATTAAAGATAAGAAAGGAGTAGAAAATTCTGTAGCAGATCATTTGTCGCGTATGCAGTTCACTAACTTGCAGGAGTTACCCATAAATGACTTCCTACGCGACGATATGCTGCTAAAAGTGACGGATTCGCACCCTTGGTACGCCGACATCGTGAACTTCATCGCCACAGGATACGTACCACCAGGGGCGGATAAAAGAAGATTGATATATGAGAGTCGCCGTCACTTATGGAATGAGCCATACCTCTACCGTGTCTGCGCCGATGGACTGCTTAGGCGATGTGTGCCCACTCCCGAGAGCACACAAATCATTGAGAAATGCCATGCAGCCCCATACGGTGGACACTATGGTGCCTTCCGTACCCAAGCAAAAATCTGGCAAAGCGGATTCTTCTGGCCAACCATGTATGAAGATACAAAAGAATTCATTAGAAGATGCCCGCAATGCCAGAGATTTGGAGGCATCACAGCACGAGATGCAATGCCCCTCACATACAACCTTCAAGTCGAACTCTTCGATGTATGGGGCATTGACTTCATGGGACCATTCGTGAAGTCCCAAGATTGTGAGTACATATTGGTGGCGGTGGATTACGTATCCAAATGGGTAGAAGCTATGCCATGCCGAGCGGCAGACTCCAAACACGCTCGCCGGATGTTCCACGAGACTATCTTTCCACGGTTTGGAACTCCGAGAATGGTGATAAGCGATGGAGGGTCTCACTTCATTGATAAGACCTTCCGTAGCTTTCTAAGAGAGCTTGGAGCAAAGCACAACATTGCCACTCCATACCATCCCCAAACAAATGGGCAGGCCGAAACATCCAACAAACAAATCAAGCGGATCCTGCAGAAAACAGTCTTGGAAATGGGGAAGGGATGGAAGAACAAGCTACCCGATGCACTATGGGCATATAGAACAGCATACAAGACACCCATAGGCATGTCACCATACCAACTCGTCTATGGAAAAACGTGCCATTTGCCCGTCGAGTTGGAACATAAGGCATATTGGGCCATGAGGACTTGGAACATGGATATGAAAGGAGCTGGGTGGAGAAGAAAAATAGAGATAGCTGAGTTGGAAGAATGGAGAGACAAAGCATATCACAATTCAGCCATCTACAAGGAGCGTGCAAAGCGCTGGCATGACCGGCGAATAAAAATAAAAGAGTTCAAAGTTGGAGATAAGGTGCTGCTTTTCAACTCAAGGGTAAAGCTCTTCGGGCATGGAAAATTGAGAAGTAAATGGGACGGACCATACACCATCATCGACACGTCGACTCATGGAGCAATCACACTCCAAGACGACGGAGGTAATATATTCAAGGTAAATGATCAGCGCCTTAAAATTTATTTTGAACCCGAAGCGAATAAGGAATTCGATGTCATGCACTTAATTGATTTAAATATCTTTTCTTGACCTCCGCATCGAAATATCCCGAAGATACCTTCCCCAACAAAACTCCACGAAAAACAGAAAGGCCAGAGCCTGCCAAGGCAGGTCGGCCGACCTGGCTACCAGGGTCGGCCGACCCCCTCTGGCAGCCTCTGCCTTCCATCTTTTGCTCCTTTTGCCACCCAACCTTTCCCTTCCTTGTTCACCTATGCTTTGGAAATAAATCCTTCGTTTCTTCGCCAGGAGGGGGGTGAAACCACTATAAATACAACCCTTTGCACCCCCTCTTCATTCATCTCTTTCAAGCTCCACTCCTTGAACCAATCCTTCACCTCAGCCATGAGCAACATATACAACCCTTCCTACTTCCTCAACATGGAAGAAATCGATGAGCCTTCGTCCAAACGCGCGAAGAAGGAAGGAACCTTATCTTGGCTCTCCGAGGAAGAGCATGTGAGCAAGTACGCCAAGGCTCTTGACTTGGCTTGCGAAAAAATCATAGATCTAGAGCTTCACATCGCTACGGTGAAGATGGAAAGAGATGAAGCCAGGCACCTCTCAATTTGCCTCACTGATGGAGGGGCAGATTGCTGCAGGGCCCTGAAGGCGATAGAAGATGCGAAGGAAAAACTTAGAAACAATAAAAAATAAATAGAATAAGAATAGGCGCTTTCGTTTTCTTTGGTTTATTTCCCTTCAAATTTGTAATGCGCCTATCAGTTTTAAAATTCAATCAATGATAGTGCTCCCCGGGCTTGCATACCGGTAGAGCAATATTTGTGTTTCCATATTTTTGTCGTTTTTGAAGGAAACAGGCAAAAAGGCAAGTGTGGGGGGGAAACATCGCCATATCTGGAACAATCACGACCAAATCATCCAGAATCATACGAGGCAACTCAGGAAAGATCACCTCGAGAAAACACAGAACCTGTGGGGTCCAGGCTAGGTCGGCCGACCCCACCAGGAGGGTCGGCTGACCCCTGGTGGTCCCCACCAGGCCCCAGCCTCCTCCTGCCTCCTGAGTTTGCACCACACTTCCACTTTTTGCCTGCTACACCGTCAAGTTCATTCTGATAATCTGAAAATTAAATAAAACTTGACGCACTAATCTTTTGGGAAAATCTTAAATGATTTATCTTTTGCCCACAACTCTACCTCTCACATTCATGGACTTGCACACTTGTTATTTCTCGCTTCATCGCTGAATGCTTGTGAACACCTTATCATTAGGAACCCATGTTTTTCCTAGATAATTGGCATGTGAGATATGGTTTGTCGAAATGATCTTTGCTTAACCTTCAAGTCCTTGGGAATTTATCTTTATGAAAATCAAAAAATTCCATAGTATGATGCTCCTCACTTGATTTATATTTTCTACCAAGGCCAAGAACTCTACATGAATATCTTGATAGCCTATAAGCTGCTAGTGTCGATTTGAGCTTTGTCAAATTCTTGGACCCTAGAAAGAAGCTTGTCATACTCTTTTTGATCAAGATCACGTACACTCCACCTCACATGCTACACTTCTACACTGGAAGTTGAGCAACATTCCATCATCCATCCACCAATTAAATACTCCCAAAAAACCTTTGTTACCTTTCTCTCTCAAAAATATCAAAGGAAGACATGGCTATGCAAAAAGAAAAAGAATAATCCCTGCTCATACAAAAGTAGAGCATGATGAAAAAGGGAAGAAAAAAATAATGGAGAAAAAAAGAAGAAAAAGTATGATAGCCATGTCCTCCTCAAAAAATTCAAAAGAGAGAGAAGGTAACATCATAAAAAGGAGTACATATGTTTTCCACTTCATACCACACACATGCACATCTTGATCAGATTGTATGACTTGTTTTCTCCATTGGATCCTTAACGACCCTTGAGCTCCCACTTTACCCCACCTTGAGCTCCACAAAGCCTGATCAAACACAAGGAGGGAAGAGGCTAAATCATGGCCCTTGAGAGGATAATACACAAACACCATGAGCGACCTGAGAGAGTCATTTGAGGAGCAGAAACTATGTTTTTATTTCTGAAAAATTATGCAAAAATCCCAAGGTACTTGATAGGAAAGGCGAGGTGAATCGAGACATGACCGTTCCACTTATCAATATTTACCCGTCAACTAGCTGCACTTTTTATAATGAAACAATCACCAAAGGTAGACTTAGGTCTTTAAACTAATGATTTCCACGAGTCTTGGTGAATTGTGAGTGCAGCTGCAATTCACAGGAAAACGGGGAAAAGAAAGCATAAAAGGCCCATCCTGGAAACACCAATTTTCCCCGACATAAAGAATTATCCAAATAAAGCCCAACTCCCAATAAAAAGACTTCAAGTCCACCCATAGCAGGTGGATCAGAGGAGAAGGCAGCCAGGGGAGCCCACCTGAGAAGGCCCAGGCCCAGAGGGGCCAGCCACAGGTCGGCCGACCCCAATCCCTAGGTCGGCCGACCCCCTGTGGTGGCCCCACTGGCCCATCTTCCTATGGCGGTTCCCACCCGACATATCAAGGTCGGTTGCGCCTGCAATCAATGCCTCCAAAGTCAGGAACCGCCTCAAGTTGCCGACCTTCCAAGGCTATAAATAAAGGGGTACCCCCCTCCTCCACAACACATCACAAGAATCCCAAGAGGAGAGCACCACTCCCACATCTCAGGCCTAGAGCCTCTTGTACAGTAGTAGAATAGGGGAGAGGGCAAGGATCAAGAGAGGGATAGCTTTCCTTTTAGTTATTTCCTTATCTTGTACCTTGGCGGATATTTATCTTATTAATAGTTCATCGTTCGTTCTTCGTTCGTTCGTCGTTCGTTCATCGTTCTTCGTTCGTTCTTAGTTCGTTCGTCGTTCGTTCTTAGTTCGTTCATCGTTCGTCGTTCGTTCGTCGTTCATTCATAGTACGAACCTTGTTCTTATTCATAAGATTAGTATTCGTGGTGATATTGATCTAGCGAGCTTTACATACTAGTCGTTATTCTTGTTATACTTGTTTACGGGATCATCGCTCCGCGAGGGGTGCTCTAGCCTTCCAGATTGGTACCAGGACCGGGGTTAGAGTAGTAATCGACGGCATAGACGTGGTGTCTAGGCTAGAGGTTACCTTTGTTTGCCGCGTGCCCCACGGTTTGTAGAGGTAGGCGGCAGGTGGTGACAGCCCTGTCCGTCCCTTGTAATCCTCCACGTTCGGGTTCGTCGTAGAGCTACAGGCTGGCGTGACTTGGCAGACCAGGTCTATACCAGTGCCCGAAGTAAACGAGTAGAACTTGAGTGCGATCGTCCTGCGGGACAACTAGATCTTTATTCATCCTCTCAATCCTATACTACTACCATTCTTGTTGTCCTTGGGTAAAACTAACCTTGCTGCAGATTATCACCGTTCCTTGGGAAAACAAATACGATACCTTGGAATACTCCCGGGTGAAGTGCTACAACGGTATTCCGTGCGCTTGCGGATTTATTCGTGGTGTAAGAAATACCAACAGTATCGTTATTTATATTTTCCCAAGGATGACATGGTTGACAAGTGTACTTATGCTCAATAGAGTATGATGATAGACAAATCCACAATCCAATGCAGGGGTAAGTGATAAAGATAGAAAATAATAGTGTGACACACACAGAGGTATTCCACTCTCTAATAAAGATGAGAGGCAAATCTAGGTAAAAAGAGAGAGACTAACTAACGGGTAGCTACTCCTAAGGTACACATCATAAACATACTAGGGTTCTACCTAACGTCAGGTTTACGCTAGCAAGGACTAAGAGCCTACGCCTAGATATCTTCAGGAGATCCGTATAGGCTTGGTCTGCCAAGCCACGCCGGCCTTTTGTATAAACTCCTATGCCATACCCGAACGTGGAGGATTACGGAAGGGCGGACAGGGCTGTCACCACCTGCCGCCTACCTCTACAAACCGTGGGGCACATGCACAACCAAGGATGGAAAGAGAACCTAGCACCATGCTAGCATCGCTAACCATAACTCTAGATCCCTCGAGGCACCCCGCAGGGCGGTAAACCTAGAGCTTCCCTTGCAGGACATCGGACCCGATATCTAGTCACAAACACTAGCCAGACTAGTACAAACTAGACGAGGATCAAATCTAGTACTACGCTATGCATAAGCGTTCATCGCTCAAGAACGAGCGATGAACGAAGAACGATGAAGAACGAACATCTATAATCGATGATCGAGTATGAACGAACGAAGAACGCCCGATGAATGCCCACGAACGTTCATCGATGAATGATGAACGAACGATGAACGATCATGAACGAACGACGAACGTTCATACAAGAACACAACTAAACTATAGATGAACAACATAAGCACACAACTACTAAACGATGGATGATATTCCATTGATAAAGATCAAGTCTTACAAGGGAAAAGGATACAAGAGGATACCCAATTCTCCAAGGGACTTGGGAGCAATAGAGCAGCCCACTACTTAGCCTAACTCTACCTAAACAGCCTCTAGCTCTAAGGTGAGGAGGAGGGAATGAGCCTCAAGTGGTGTGTGTTCTCTAGGAGGGGGGGTACCCCTTTATTTATAGACTTGGAGGTCGGTTCCTGGAGGCGGTTCCTGAGGTCGGTGGCATTAATTGCAGGTGGAACCGACCTCCAGAGGTCGGTTGGCAACCGCCATAGAAAGATGGGCCCAGGGGGCCACCAGAGCAGGTCGGCCGACCTGGCCAGGGGGGTCGGCCGACCTGGGCCTGGCCCCTCCTGGGCTGGGCTTTGGCAGGTGGCTCCCCTCTGGCCTTGTTGTCTAGGATCCAGGTGCATGGCCTTCTGATGTGGAGTTTGGGTTGAATTTGGCCTTTTGTCTTGGAGTTGCATTCCCGTGGCGATCGTCGATTTATGGAAGTGTTGGATTGTTGCCTTGGGACATGGATACACCTGGATATTCCCTGTTTTCCACCTGCACACTAACAACTAGAGGTACATGTGGAAATAGGTTATTCATAAATAAAATGCAAGTAAGAAGTGCCAATTCTTCCTTATTCATTGAGCTATGTGACGGTCGAAATGGTGATATAACGACCGTCAAACACTTGGCAAACGACCTATTTGCTGAGTGCCTTACAAAATGCTCTCGGCAAACGGCCTCGCACTCGGCATATGACCGGTTTTCCGTAGTGCATATAACCTTTCTTATGGCTTTTTTGCTGCTGCTTTAACCAGCATTCTAGAAAAATATCAGCCACTGGATTAAATAGCAGGGAAACCAACGGATCTCCCTGTCCGAGCTCCTCGCCAGGCTTACAATAGCCACTATTTTCATCATTAAGTCTTATACAAATAGAACCATTGTTAACTAAACTTAACAACCAACTCACCCACTTTGCCCCAAAACTGGTTAACATCTCATGTAAGAAGCACCAGCTAACCTGTCACAAGCTTTCTCATAGTCCAGCTTAAGCACAATACCTTCTTTTTATTTTTTAACATCATCATGAATAATTTCATGGGATGTCACCAACACTTTCAAGGATATATCTTCCTTTTACAAATGTTGTATGATTGTTAGACAAAGTAGCTACAATGAATGCCTGAACTTTTTTATGTTTTTTTTTTTTGCTTCCTCCTTCGTGGGCTTAGGGTTACCATTGCATAATTCAACCTAGCAATGTTAAGCTCCACTTTCTCAAACTCTCTTACTAAAGCCAGAAAGTCTTTTTTTATTACTAGCCAAAATTTCTGGTAGATCATAAAGGAGAAGCCATCAGGATCCGGTGCACCATCAGCATATGACCCATTAATGGGTTCCCTTATCTCTTCTACAGAGAAATCAGCTTCCAAAGCTTCATTCTCTTGTTTTGTTAGTTTCTCACCATGTTCTCAAAGTATCTTTAAGATCACTACAAGAAAAACCTTCTATAGAGGCACTTTGTTAGAGGCATTTTTCTAATTGCCTCTATTACCTTGTAGAGTCATATGTTTGTGGCATTTTCAAATATGTCTCAAACATAGAGAGAGGAACTATGAAAATTCTAAAAAAGAAAGTGTCACATGGATGGTAGAGGCACTATTTGAGGCATTTTGTAGAGTGTCCATGCTTAATCAATGTAGAGACATTTTTACGACATCATAAAAATGCCTATATCTTGTAGAGGCATTATTAGAGACATCTTTTGAGTCTCTAGGGACACTTTTTTGTTCGTTTATGGCAGTTAAAAACCTACTCATAAGAATAATATCTAGACATAGACACATTATGATGTGTGGGTGAGTTGGCTAGAGAGACTCAATAATAAGTTGTTATTAGTCCATGAGGTCTTGAGTTCAAAGCTTCAGAACTACAATAATTTTAACAATTTATTTAACACTATAAAAATGCCTCTAGCCTTATCAAGGCAATACATAATGCCTCTACGAAATCGTCACTAATTTAGTAGAGACACTTTTTAAAGTGCCACTATGTTCCTAGAGTCAATACATGGCAAGGCATTTATGAGGCATTTTAGGAAGTGCCTCTATGATTGTCTAGAGACAATTTAAAAATGCCTCTACTATATAAAAAAATGCCTCTACAAGCTATTTCTCTTGTAGTGGATGAATGTTAGTCCTTGTCTCTTCTCCAAATCAGAATTAATAGAAGTCAGCACCATGTTTAAGCATACATTCTCTATCTTCTATCAAACCATTCTCACCTTCTAGGATATTAATAGATTTTCTCCTTCTTTCCTGGTTTTCCTTTGCTTGGAAGCACGCCGCATTTTTGTCTCCCTCCTTTATATCTCGGTCTCTTGACCTTTGTCTAGCTTTTATTTCCTCTAGGCGCCAAATCTGCTCCAGCTCTGCAACAACATCTTTCCTTCGCCCTCTCTTGCTCTCACTCAGCTGGAGTATCTCAGCTGCTAGGTCCACTATGTCTAGCTCTGCTAGTAGAGCCACCTTATTTTTCCTAACCTCCACACCTATATTTTTGCTCTAGCTTTAACTTTCTTCCTAAGAGTTCTGATTTTAAAGTACCAGATCTCTATAGGATATGTATAAGGCCATTCCATATCCCAAGTTTCTTTAACTAAGTTTTCAAAACCCTCAACCTATAACCACCATTTTCAAAATGAAAATGACTTTTTTCCATGTTTTACCAACCCCAGAGTCAAACAAAAGAGGATTATGATCACTGAACCCTTTAGACAAGAGTTTAATCGAAGTCAGGATATTTACTATCCCAAGTTGTAGTGACAAATTTTTTGTCTAAAGTTGCCATTATAGGTTCCTTCTAATTGTTAACATCTTCAGCATTTTATTTAGAAACTCTGCAACAAGTGCAGCGAAGGAGTTACTTTTTTTTACTAGGAATCTCCAGATTCTTCTGCTGTTTCAGAGAGAGCGCTCTGCATCACGGTTAGTCCATCATCATCATCATCCCTCTTTTCCTCTCAGTCAGGATTGGCCCCCAATTTTTGTTGACACAAGGTTTGAGACTTGCTTTTTGGTTAGCTTTTGCCTGTCTTGCTTTCTCAATTACTTATACCATCTCTTTCCTCAGTTCAAAACTGTCTTCCTGATTCATGTTATTTTCCTCTGCTCCCTTATCAAGCAACTCCACCTCCCTTAGCATTTTGTCACAGTCCTCATTTGTTGGGTTCTTGTGCCCTTCCAAGATCATTGCTGCCATTTACTATTAGAGTCATCTAGATAATCACTCCTCATTGCTACTCTCTTCTCCAACTCCACCTTGCTCATTCATGGTGGTAATTACTTCTGGGCTCTGCTTGGCTCTCTCACTTTGCTCAGCCTGACGCATTGGCTCTTACTGCCCAGATTATTACTTGTATTCTCTGTTTTCGTGAAAGGTGTCTCAGACTCCTTGTCGGTTTCCATTCGCTCGAGAATATCATCTAGATCATAGCTTCATCATCCTCATCTGCACCTCCTTTGCCATCTGGATTGTCATCATCCCCATCCTCTGGGTTGTCCGCTTCAGCTAGTTGTTTTGTCTCACACAGCCGCATGTGACCGAGCGGCGTTTAAGAATGGTCGCATGTGAGCGAGCGGCGTTTAAGGAGTTTTATAGTATTTACTCATGCAACCTCTTGGGGATCGAATTACCCTCTTTGTACCCCTCTTTCGAGATCTTGTGCGCGGAACCTTGCGTCAATTTTCTCAGGCCAGCATCTTGCAGGGTCTAATTTTCCTTATAAAAGGTCAATTTACACGAACGCCCAACTGAATATGCTTGATCACCGTTCACCTTATTTCTCAGTTGAGTGACATCCTACAGCTATTTGTTGTCTTACTGCGAACCCACGAACTTAAATTTGGTAAATTGAGCTTAGCCGAGCAATACTTAGTATCATATACTATACAGAAACGTATGATTGAGCAGACGGGAATCTTTAGAGCACATGCGCTTCAACTACCGCATGCAACAGTCCGAGCTAAAAGAGACAAGCGTAAGGTTAAGGTCCCCTGCTGCATGTGCGCCTTGATCCCATCGAACCATTAACTCGCGAGCTGTAAAGCGCGCTCTCTCTGTCAATTTTGTCACATGTGCCGGCACATTTTGAAGTTAAGTCCGGTAATCCAAACAAAATAACGTAAAAATATGTGTTGTCTCTGCCCATTTGGGTTACTGGTTGTTGCGCAGTTCGTGTCTATATAGGTGCATGTTCACAAGAAACAGGCAATAAGCAGGTGCAAGAGGGAAGGATCAGAGGCAATTAGGTCCTATCTGTTGTACCCTCAGATGGGTGCTAATCAAGGTCCGTGGAGAAATTATCCTTGGACGATCAGCTAAACTATTTTCATCATAGTCCGAAACTGGTGGTTGCTGTTGCTCTTAGTTTATTAATAATAGCTGTTGGTTCACTGATATTTGCAGGGGAAGATGAGGAAGCCCTTGCCCATGGCGTGGACATTGCTTCCCTGGCTCGAGAGCTGAGAGAGGAGCTTGCCGCCTTGGACTCCTCGCCGCTGCAAGTCAACGTCGGCTGCCCCGCCCCCATCATCGTCATCGCCGAGGTCAGCTGCCTCACCCGAAACGTGGACCCGGCGGAGTACGACCCACACCATGTCTCCGTCGGCCCGTACCATCGGCTCACGAACCCAGACCTCGCGAAGGACAAGGAAAAGATAAGCTGCCTCCATGCCGTCTTGTCGGTGGCGGCAAGCGACGATGGCATGGCATTGGAAGCCTACCTCGAGGAAATGGCACGGCTGGAGGCTGAGGCCCGGAGCTGCTACGCGCACTCGTTTCAGCAGCTGGGCAGCACCGAGTTCGTGCGCATGCTGCTGCTAGACGGCTGCTACCTGCTCATGCGGTTCGGCGCTCTTTACAGCGCCTGCAGTACGGATGGCGCGGTGCCGGCTTTGCCGCCGGCGGCGGTGGCGGCGGGCTGCAACAACATGGTGGAGGCAGTCGCGGTGGTGCGCGACGTGTTCTACCTCGCCGAGAACCAGATCCCATTCTTTGTTATCGAAAAGATCTACCAGCTGACCTTTCCTGACAGCAATAAAGTTTCTGCGGTGCATATATTCGCGGGGTACGCCCGGAGACTGTTGGAGGCGCAGGAGTACTCGGTGGCCGAACCATGTGTAGCGGACGCACCAGGTAATCTTCTGCACATCTCCACAGGTACTTGATGCCCACCACCAGCGTACCCTCGCCTCGCACAAGCAAGGTCAAGTACGAAGTGACCCACAAGCTGGGTCGGTGGCGCACGGCCACGGAGTACCACATGGCCGGCATCAGGATCAGGAGCCAGTCCCTCTGCAAGGACGGCCGGCACGCTGCGTCCTGGACGTGAACCTGGACCGACGCAGCGGCGTGCTGAAGGTTCCCCGCCTCAACATCGACTCCCAGACACCTTGCCTCCTACGCAACCTGATGGCCCTGGAGCAGTGCAACCCAGAGGCCGGCGGTTGCTACGTCACGGCTTACTGCGTCTTCCTCTCCCAGCTGGCCTGCACGGAGAGAGACGTGGAGCTCCTGGTGAGGAGAGGCGTCATCGTGCACGGCTTCGGCAACCACAGGGAGGTCGCCGCGATGTTTCTCCGACCTCTGCAAGGGTATCGTTTTCAGGGTCAACGATCCGAACCTCAAATACCTGGCGGACACCTGGGAGGCCCTTGAGGGGTTCTGCTGCCGCCCATGGTGGCGTCGCGGCGGTTATCGGGCCATCAGTTTGTCCTGTGCTGCAGGCCGTGTGCTGTGTCTATACCTCACCCACGGTGGAGGCAAGCAGTGATCCACCAGGCCCGCCACCTTGTTGTCCTCGTAGTCATAGACACCAGCACTGATCCGTCTTTTATTTAATTTTATTTTCTTAGTGAATGTGTTTTCCCTGTTGAGTTGTCCTCAACAGGGTTCGGTTTTTTTTTCCTCTCAACTGTTAGTTAATCAACTATTTTTTTTCGTTTGTAACAATAAAGTCAATTATTCGAAGCTGTTTTGATCGTTGCAGTATTATTCTTCTTTTGTTCCATTGATAACTCTTTTATCTTCCATTATTGACACATTAGTGTCATGGGTCAGCTGGGCTGTTTGTGCCGAGTACTGCGGTAGTGATGATATGTTCAACAATAACGTTTAAGGAGATCGAAGTTGAGCCGAGTACTGTAGTGATATAATTAGAACTAGTAAGGTTGTCGCGCATTTGTGCGGCCAGATTTAAAAATTGTATTTAAAATTATTAATTCTTAGTTGTATTTAGGGGTAACTTGCGCTCTCTGTCTCACCACAAATCCTATATAGCAATAGGTATATGTTTTAGTCCTCTCAACAGCCAACCTTGCAAGGCATCATAAAGTTTCATAGTTACCTTTGAATGTATAATTTATTACTATCTGGTTTCACAGTCAATGAAGTTTTTGAATCATTTGTTAAATTGTCTTATGTTGCCGCTTTACTCTTTGATCTCAACCAGGCCTACTGTCACACCCCAAAATTTTAAATTTTGGAATGTGACTCAAATTTCACTAAACATGAAATATTTTTGAAATATATTAAAATTTTATTTGATTTATTTGGGTTCGTAACCTTTATTTTAGGCCAAAGAACTATTTTCTAAATTAAAATAATTAATATAAGTTATACTATATGTTATTGTTGCATTCATGCTGGAGTATATTGCATTAGAATTTTTGTTGAGTGAAAATATATTTAAAATTCGAATAGAAATCGTTTTTGCTTAGTATAGAAAATAGGAGAGGAAATAGAAATAGAAAAGAGAAGAAAATCCCCAGCCGGACTTTTGGGCTCAATCTCACCCGGCCCACTCTATTTTTTCTTTTTTTTTCTCATTCTTTCCCTCTCTTGGGCCGGCCTTCCCTTTTCCTACCGCTCGGCCCAACTCGCGAAAGGTCCAGCCCACCGCAGCCCACTCCGATTCCCACTCTCTGCCGCTGATAGGTGGGGCCGCGCATCCCATTTCCACCTCGCGCCGCTTCGCCTAAATCGCCGCCGTCGCCACGGAACGCCGCCTCCTCACCGCGGATCGTCGTCGCTGCATCGACGCGCCGCCCTTCCTCGAGCTGTCGCGACCCTCGCTCGCATCCCCTCGGCCTCCATAAGAACCGGTCGCCCTCTTCTCCCCGTTCCTCACCCCGCGACGCGCCCCGGCCTCTCTAACCCTAGCACCACCGTGCCACCATCGACGCCCTTCTTCAACCTCGTCGCCCCCGTCGATTTAGTCCTTCCCGAAGCCGCAGAGTATACTTGAGGGTCCTCCATCGAGACCGCATGCTATTTGAGAAATCGGCGCCACTCCCCGTCGCCCTAACCCTCTCCCCGTCGTCGCCATCGAATCCTCCCCGCCTCTCCTCGTTGCCGACGACCTTCCAATCCCTCCCGAACCCGGGCGACCATCGAGGTGAAGTCACCACTCCTCCCTCTCTCTTCCAGCCTTCTCGCGGTGAGCATTCACCCACCGAAGCCTGGTCCCGGCCGCACTCCGGCGAACAACCGCCGCGGATGGCTAGCCAGCGCCGCCTCCCTCCCACAACACCTTCCCCAATCGATGCCAACCGTTAGATCCAAAATCAACGCCCTGATTAGATCGACCCGAAGGGGTATGGTCCCGGTCCACCATGGACCCATGGACCGAGATTGATGAGCGGTCCACAGGAGCCATGGACCCGTCTATGGGATTTTCCCCTTTAAAATTAATCCTTCGAATTACGACGCCAGCGCTTGCGCAAATAATCCATTTTTTCTATAAAAATAATTCTTTAAATTCTTAAAATGCACAGACTGCAGTTAGGCCTCAGACTTTAAAATAATTCTGTTTAGGTCCTAAAATTTTACGGGAACCACCCTGAGTCTTACATAAATTATATTTCAGCCCAACCTTTTTACACTTTAACCCTGAACTTTTTGTTACCTACAAATAGGTCCTTTTCGTATTCTGTTTTAGTCCCTCATATATTTCTGTAATTTACATTTATAACACTAGAAATTCAAAACTTCATAACTTTTTACTCGTAACTCCTTTTTTAGTGATTCTTGCGCTCACACGATCGTAGCAACGAGTAGAACCTTTTAGTATTGATTGTGTAGCAGTTTGCTACTGTTTGTTGTACTGTTTCTTACTGTTTGTGCATGTGTTATTTGCATGTTATCGTTAAATAGAGTGCGCGCAATTCGAGAACCACTAAGACGAAAATCAAGACATGAAGACTCTGAGCAGCAGCACTTCTTTTGAGGCAAGTGTCCTTGACGCATTTTGGACCTATTGCTTTCTCCCTCTAGTTTAGACATGCATTGCGTTTAATTTGAATCCCATGTGTCATTATCCTGTTCCCTATTATTCCTTGTCGCCGGGTTTTGGTAGATGATAGTGATGGATGGGTAGGTCATGCTTAGTTTGCTGTCTTGGGTGGGATAATAATAATATCAACTAATAATTTTGACTAATGGTACACTTCAACATAATGATCATGGACCGGTGAATATGTTTTAGCAACTTGGTACTTGGTTGATCCAAGCAGGAGGATGTTGGGTGGTGGTGCGGGTATGCACGGGTTCCTGGTATGGTACTGTTGGGTTTGTGGGTAGGACCTGCTTGTGATCATAAGGACCGGTTCATGGAGTGACAACCCAGGACAACAGCGCAATCACAGGGATGATATGGTAGACTTGGTTAAGTAATTGTTGTCTTCCCATGTTTTTACGCATTCATGGTAAGAGCGAGGAAGCGGTACTTCTAAGCTCAGGTGATGGAGGGGTACTCCTAGCCACGGCGCAAGAGGGGGCTACTGTTGCAGGGGTACTGGCAGTAGTGAAATGTTAGCGGGGGTGTTAGCAGGCTGGGAAGCACTTTGAAAGACCATGTGGTGATCTCTTGGCCTCACACCCTAGGCAGTGTGATTATGGCAACATGGAGACTTTAGTCGCCGACGGGTGACGAAATCACCACCTGTGGGTAAAGTTGTGCCACCTCTGCAGAGAACTAAAACTGTTATAATAGCCGTGCTCACGGTCAGGAGCGGCCTGGATCCTCACATGATTAGAAATGGTTTGGGTTGGGTTGGTTGGAACTGGTGGTTAACCAGTTGATACTGTGAGTGGGTAACTTGCAGTATGGTTTCAGTTTGGATACTGTGAGTGGGTAACTTGCAGTATGGTTTGGGTGGCTAACCCGTTTGCTACAAGTGGTTAACTTGTAGGGTTTATTTTATTGTTGGGTTTTGGGTAACACATTTAGTAATATAGGTGCTTTAACAATATTATAAGTTGTAGGTGCTTTCTGCTATGAACCATACATCAGTCTTTCTTTCATATAACCTTGCATGTCATCTTTTCCTACACTTGCGGAGTACGACATGTACTCACACTTGCTATCCCTACAATCATGAAGATGGAGATGGTGATAAAGACTAAGCTTGTGGAACCCCCGGTCGATTGCCTATGGCGTTATGGAGTCTTCCGCTAGCGTTTGTATTTATTTAGTCCTTTGAGACATTTATTGTATTATTTATACGATTTAATTATGACATTGGCTATACTGTTTACTGTATTTTGTCCTATATGTGTGAAACTTGATCCTGGCACACATATAGATGAGCATTCAGTTTTGGTCTTAAAACCGGGTGTGACAAAGTGGTATCCGAGCCATGTCGACCGTAGGACGCAAGCTTAGATAGAATGGTTGCCCCAACGTCTTATTTTCAAACCTATTTGAAAAATCCGATTTGTATCCTCTTGATCTTTCTATTTTCTCTTCTCAACCTATCTATTCTGTACCCATTTCACAAATTGATTTTTATCCTTTCCTATCTTGAACAAGAGTTGTGGTTACGAGCCCACAATAGTAGAAGGGGGATCCTCCAAGGGTCTACCACAAGTGAGGGACCCCTGGGAAGGACTAGGAAGGGACCAAACAAGAGCCAAGAGAAGTATGTAATTAAGAGCTCGTATTCAATGTCTTGTCCTGAGGGTGGTAGGGGGTATTTATAGGCTGACACACCCCTACAACCCTAGACTTACAAGTACCATATTGCCCTTCCTCCAGGGCACTATGGTCATTTCCTTATTACAAGGTGGGATTCCCTAACCCTAGTGGGCCAGAGGCCAATGTACATGGGCCTATCCTATACTATATACCATCTTGGGCCTTGATGGGCTTCATGGCAGGCCAGGCCTTTGGGCCAGGGGGAGGGGACACAGTGGGCCTCCCCCAACAGCTAGCCCCACACAGTCGAGATCCACCTTCGGTAGGGCCGAAACTGTGTCCATCCGGAGGTCCGCCCGTCGTCCCCTCTTTCGGCGCTCCGAAGGTCTGGTCTGCTTCGGCTGCGGAAGGGATGCCTTGATGTGTCCGAAGGTCGCGACTCCGAAGGGGCGCCACCGAAGGTGCAGCAATCGCCGAAGGTTGACGTCCGGAAGCACGGTGATCGCCGAGGGTTGGCTCGACGTCCCGGAGGTAGCTGCCAGCTACGGCATCGTGGTCGCCGGAGGTTGTCATCGATGTCCCGGAGGTAGCAGCCGGCTACGACATCGTGGTCGCCGAAGGTGTGGTCGCCGGGGATTTGGTTGACGTCCGAGGTAGCTGCCGGCTACGGAGCCGTGTTCGCCGAAGGGGCGCGGTCGCCGAAAGTTGTCGCTGATGGCGCGGAGGTAGCTGCCGGCTACGGCGCCGTGATCGCCGAAGGGGCGCGGTCGCCGAAAGTGGGCGGTGCCGCAAGGTCGGCCACGTAATAGAGGTGTCTTTACTGCTCGGCGCAGATCGCGGAGCGGTGCCGGCTCGTTTACTGGGACGCGTTTTACTTACTGAATGGCGCGAATCGCGATGCGACGCCGTTTCGTTTGACGGGACGCGTCTGGTTGCGTGGCGTGATTTGCGGCCGTTGATCCCTCATCGGACGGTCAGGGCCGGTTCGCCGGGGCTATATATTTACCGCCCGGGCCCTAGGGTTTTCACCCCGCCGCAGATCACGCATTTCACTCTCTTACAGCGCAGCCGCTTGGTTAGCTCGCTTCGGCGGTCTCGCTGTTTCCGCTTGCTTCGTTGCTTCAGCTCATTGCTTCGAAGTAGTCGTCCTGGCGTCGGAGATGGCTCGGAAGGGGAAGACCAGCGCTTCGCAGCGCGTCCGCATCGACGACCGCTTCCCTGCGTCGCCGTTCGTCGACCGGAGCACGGTGGACGCAAAGGCGCTGGACGAGATGGCCGCCAACGGGCTCCTGGATCGGAGTCGGGCCGAGGCGCCAAGGAGGGGGGAGACGACCCCTAGTCCGAAGGACGGGCACATCGTGCTATACCGGCGGTTCTTCGAGGCCGGGTTTCGGATGCCTTGCTCCGCTTTTGTGGCGGAGGTGTTGGATCTTTTCGGCCTCGAGATCCAGCAGCTCACCTTCAACGCGCTCGTGCGGCTCGGCATCTTCGAGTGGGCCTTTTGGCTGGCGGGGTCTCGGCCGCACGCTGGTGCCTTCGCGCGACGCATTATGCGCACGCCGTGAAGAAAATCTTCAAGCTGGACGGGAA
This sequence comes from Eragrostis nindensis, assembly GCA_012490785.1. Classification (NCBI taxonomy): domain Eukaryota; kingdom Viridiplantae; phylum Streptophyta; class Magnoliopsida; order Poales; family Poaceae; genus Eragrostis; species Eragrostis nindensis. The sequence continues at coordinate 1,208,299 of JAAXCT010000100.1, read as the reverse complement.
GGACGTCGTCGGCTCCATGGGAGTCATCTCCTTCGTCCCCCGCCCCGAGGCCGTCGTTCCGGCGAAGGCGTACAAGTTGCACTGGGGGCGCTGGACGACCGGGTGGTTTTACTACCGCGTGGAGGACGACTGCCCCCTTCGGTCGACGATGTCAGAAGTACTGTTCCACCGGTATCCGACGGTGCAATTGGACGGGACCGGCGAGTCCCGAGTGCAGTTGTTGGCGACCGTGGCGCGGAAGCTCTCGATGCGCGACCTCTGCGAAGAGTTCGTCGCGGCGGGGGTGTGGCCTCTGCTTCGTAACTGGGAGCAGAAGTTCGTTGTTGAAGTTCCGGGCGCAGATCCGGAGGTCCACTTGAAGCCCGAGAATTTTCCAGGTACGCTTGCTTCGATAAGCACTTTCCCCCGGTTTGCCGTAACTTGACGATGTGGTTGGTACAGCGATGACGCTGAAGGAGGTGGAGGACGGTGCCGCTGAGATTCTCGGCCCCTTCCTTCCGGACGAGGCTTCGCGTCGTGCGAAGCTCGTTGAGGGTCCCCGCATCAATCGGGTGCTCTCCATCAAGTATCCGGAGCTTGAGCTGCCGGAGCGAGAGGTGGTCGTCGCTGCCAGCGGCGAGGGGGAGGATGAGGAGGCCGAGAGCGAAGCTCCCTTGGCTCCGGAGAGCAGTGTCCCGGTTGGCTCGAAACGCGCTGCCGGTGATACCAGCAAGCCAGCGTCGAAGAAGTCTCGGCCCGCCGAAACGCGTGTCGAGAGGTCTACCTCCCGGGCCGGGGCTTCGTCTGTCGCAGGGGACTTGGGGTATGGCACCGACTTGGAGGAGTTGACCGACGACGCCGCCCGAGTGGCAATTGCCGCTGCGACGGCTCCGCGCGTGGCCAAGAAGGTGGTGAATCTCGAGTCCGATGACGAGGACGTCGGGTTTTTTGGGATGCCGTCCTTCGCGGCGGACGTCGAGGGGACGATGGGGCCGGTCCTTCGGTCTCCCAGTATCGTTTTCTCTTCCCATCACTCTTGCTTTGCTTGTTGTGGGAGTCCCACTAACTCTGTTACTCTAGCGGAAGGCACTCGCGTCGAGAAGGAAATCTCTGAAGAAGAGCCTTCCGGAGGAGAGGAGGGATGGCCGATCCGGGGCCCAGTCATGGCCGGGGGAAGGGCTACTTCGGGAAGTCGCCTATCGAGGAGGCCGGAGCCGCGAGGGAGTCGGAGGCCCGTCTCGATTGGAGCGACTTCGTGGATCGTCCGGAGGCCGCCGAAGTCCTTCGTGGGGTCTATGACTTCAACGGGTTCGGTGAGCTGGAGGATGCCATGGAGGAGGTTGCTCCGGAAGACGCTGCAATGGCTCTCTCCGGACCGACGATCAAGGTTTATACTTGTGTTTCGCTTTATTTTAGTTACTGTGGCTGACTTGCTTCGCTTCTCCGATAGGCGGCGGTGCTTGCTCGACACCTGCAGTCGTCGCTCGAAGGGTTCGACCCCCCACGGCTCCGGGAGCGTGTCGAAGTTGCGGAGGGGGCCGCTGAAGCCGCTCAGAAGGCTCGGGAAGCCGCGGAGAAGGGTCGCGACGCTCTTGCCTCGGAGCTGGAGAAGGCCTTAGCGGCGAACAAGACAGCTTCCGATGCCGTCAGCGAAGGCGGTCTCCAAGAAGGCATGGCAAGAGCTGGAGGCTCTCAAGATCTCCTTCGAGGCTTTGACCCGCGCGAAGGAAGATACCGAGAAGGAGTTGTCGGAGACTCAGACGCTGTTGAACGCGGCGAAGGCGGAAAGAGACGAAGATGCTGCTGCCGCGTGGCAGGCGCTTGGGGACTTCAACAGCCTGCTGGAAGGGTTGGGCGTCGAGTGCAGCCGATGAAACACGCCGCCGATGACCTTGGCGGGAGCATCGGGCGCCTTGTGCGTTCCGTCAAGTTGGCCTCTCGGGCCATGAAGGCCTTCGGCACTTTTTACCCCGAAACCGCCTGGACTGCGGCCTTCTGTTCCCTCGTACAAGTTGGCTGCACGCACCTTCCCGCTGCTGCTTCCGCTTCGCCGCAGCTGGCGGAGATGGCGGCTGGGGATGGGGGCCGATTTCGGGAGCTGGCCTCGAAGGTGAGGAACTTCGAGAACCAACTTGGCCAGCACTTCTGGCTGGTGGTGGGTGAGAGACTGGCGCGCCAGTCTGCTCTCGCTGCTGCAGCATCTCGGAAGTCGAAGCCCGGAAGCAGCGCCTCCGTTCCCGTTCCGCCTCCAGCTGCCGCTTCCTCCGTGGTGACGCCGCCGTCAGGCGAGATCCCTGCCGGAGCCGGGAGCGCCAGCACCTTAGTAGGTAGCGAGGGTGGAGGCTCGGTGGCGGCCAGGGGCAATGTCACGGAGGTTGACTCTTCGGCCCGGCCTCCCCCTCAGGTGTGAGTTTCTCGCAGGCTTCGTGCCATGCTTTTTGGTGTACTTAGTTTGTAATAGGTGCCCTTTGGGCTGTACTCAATGAACTTCCCTGCTTCGTGATGTTAATATGCTTCCACTACGGTTTATAGGTTTCGAGCACCACCGAAGGCAACCATGCCTTAGTATGCCTCGACATTATTCCGGAGAGCATCGTGATTCCGGCCGGGAGTCCGTTCGTTTCGGAGGGTCGACCCTATTATGTGAAGGGCACGCAATGGCGCCGTTGGCTTCGACGCAACCAGGGGGGATCCTTCGGAGACTTCTTTCGGGATTTGCGCCTCCGTAACTCGCGGTTGATGTCGTAGGTACCGAGAGTCCCTTCCGAAGCACTGCTTCAGCGACGGGTTCGTCGCAAAGCGCGTCGTGTGGATTTAGCACTAAACCCTCCTCTTCTTGTTGCTCCGAAGGCAGAGGTGGTTGACGTGTCAAGCGATGACGAAGACGTCACCGTCGAGGTGGACTTGGAGCAGTTACAGGCTGATGTTGCCTCTGCGTCGACTCCGGCGGACTTCGCTTCGCTCCGGCGCACTCTGGCGCGAGCCCGGGAGGAAATTGCTAAGGCCGAGGCATCGTTAGGGATGCGCTCCGGTAATGAGCTGTAGGATGGGCCTTCGGGCCCTGTGTTGACGTGCCGGTTGATCGGTAATGTAACCAACGTCGAGCTGTTCAGCTCGGCATATATTTAATTGAAGGCTCTTTCGTCCCCTGCTTCCTTGTCGTAGTGGTACGAAGTTTGTAAGGCGAGGATAGCCTCGAGGGGACTCCGTCGCTCTACTTTCGGCGAGGAAGTAAGCTCGCTTCGAGCGTCGTCCCTCTACTCGTCGGGAGTGGAACGAAATCTTGTTGAAGTCGAGGATAGCCTCGAAGGTACTCCGTCGCTCTACTTTCGGCGAGGAAGTAAGCTCGTTTCGAGCGTCGTCCCCCCCTTTACTCGTCGGGAGTGGAACGAAATCTTGTTGAAGTCGAGGATAGCCTCGAAGGTACTCCGTCGCTCTACTTTCGGCGAGGAAGTAAGCTCGTTTCGAGCGTCGTCCCCCCTTTACTCGTCGGGAGTGGAACGAAAGTTGTTAAGTCGAGGATAGCCTCGAAGGTACTCCGTCGCTCTACTTTCGGCGAGGAAGTAAGCTCGTTTCGAGCGTCGTCCCCCCCTTTACTCGTCGGGAGTGGAACGAAAGTTGTTAAGTCGAGGATAGCCTCGAAGGTACTCCGTCGCTCTACTTTCGGCGAGGAAGTAAGCTCGTTTCGAGCGTCGTCCCCCCCTTTACTCGTCGGGAGTGGAACGAAATCTTGAAGTCGAGGATAGCCTCGAAGGTAATCCGTCGCTCTACTTTCGGCGAGGAAGTAAGCTCGTTTCGAGCGTCGTCCCCCCCTTTACTCGTCGGGAGTGGAACGAAAGTCTTGTTGAAGTCGAGGATAGCCTCGAAGGTAATCCGTCGCTCTACTTTCGGCGAGGAAGTAAGCTCGTTTCGAGCGTCGTCCCCCCCTTTACTCGTCGGGAGTGGAACGAAAGTTGTTAAGTCGGAGGCGTCCCCCCATTGACTTGGTTTAGTTTCGTGCACGTTTTGCAGGGTCTTTAACGAATGCCCCGCCCTCGACTATTACCGATGGGAGTTCCGGTTTATTGCGTCGGCATCGATTTCCCCTTAGGGTTCGGAATCTAGGACTTATGTGTGCCTAGCTTCAGCCTGTTCCGGCGTTTGCCGCCGGCTCCCGGCTGGATTTACTTGTAAATGGGCACCGAAAGAGGATTTCTTATTTCATGCATCGGTACCGGTTACATGGCCCCTTGGGGAATGCAGCTAAGGGGATCATCGTCGCCCTACTGCCGAAAGGAAGAAGAACACACCGAAACAAGATACAGGTAGCTTGTAGCGCGCAGGCTACGCGGCTTCGAGGCCGGCGGATGCTGAGTCCTTAGACATAGTATCGGCGAAGGGCATCGGCGTTCCATGTCCTCGGAACCGGTGTTTCGTCGAGCTCCATGAGATGGAATGCCCCCGGGCGAATTGAGTTGTAGATGATGAAGGGCCCTTCCCACTTGCTGTTAAGCTTGCCGACAGATGTCGGGTGAATGTTTTGCTTGAGGACGAGGTCGCCCGGAATGAAGTGTCGGGGGTTGACCCTTTGGTTGTACGAGTTCTCCACCGAAGCAAGGTATCGCTTCAAATTGGCGATTGCTTGGAGTCTTGTCTCTTCGAGGAGGTCCTTGGACACATCCTCGTCGTTGGCAGGCGGCGAAGTAGTACGAAGTGAGCCGTTTTGCACTTCCTCCGGGGTGACTGCTTCGGCGCCGAAGAGGAGGCGGAACGGCGAGAAGCCCGTCGGCCTTGACTTGGTCGTGCGCAGCGACCATAGCACATTGGGCAGCTGTTCGGCCCACTTCCCCTTCGGCAGGCCGAGGAGGCATTTTTTGATGCCGTCGAAGACAGTGCCATTGGCTTTCTCCACCGCTCCGTTGGCTCGCGGATGGGTGACGGAGACGAAGCACTCCCGAACGCCGATGGAGAGGCAGTATTCTTTGAAGTGGTGGGACTCGAATTGGGAGCCATTGTCGACGGTGATGTGCATCGGCACCCCGAAGCGGCAGACGATGTTCTTCCAGAAGAACTTGCGGACGGACCGCGCCGTGATGTTGGCGAGGGGCTCGGCTTCGATCCACTTGGAGAAGTACTCGTATCCCACCACCGCCCATTTGAGGTTGCCGGGAGCGGTGGGAAGGGGGCCGACGATGTCGATGCCCATCGGGCAAGAGGCCAGACCGGAGGGATCGGCTAGAGAGGAGTGGCTGGGCGATGAGATTGTCTTCCCATCCACTGGCAGCTGGGACAGGTGCGGACGAGTTCTTCGGCGTCGCGGGCTGCAGTAGGCCAGTAGAAATCTTGCCGAAATGCCTTGGCGACGAGGGCCCAGGGTGCGAGGTGCGATGAGCACAGCCCCTCGTGGATGTCACAGAGGAGCGCTTTGCCTTCGTCGAACGAAAGGCAGCGCAGGAGTGGCTCCGAAACACCTTTCTTGTACAGGATGTTGTTGAAGATGACGTAGCTTCAGGTGCGCAGCTTGACCCTGTTCTCTTCGACCGGATCATCGGCACAATAGCGCCCTTCGAGCTGTGCTCGAATCGGAGCGCACCAGTCTTCACCACTCAGGATCATGACCGAACCCGGCTTCTTCAGAGCGAAGGATGCTTCTGATAGCACCTCGTGGAAGGCGTCGGGAGGTATCGGGAGCTGACTTGCTGCTGTCTTCGCCAGGGCATCGGCCTCCTGATTGTGTACGCTCGAGATACTTTTCACGTCGAAGCCGGAGAAGTGTTTCTCCATGCCCCGGACGACCTTGAGGTAGCTTGCCATCTCTGGATCTCGGGCCATATATTCCTTCGAGACTTGTTCGGCGATGAGCTGGGAGTCGGTGTAGACAGTGACCCTCCGGGCTCCGAGGGCTCGAAGCTGGCAGAGCCCGAGGAGGACGCCCTCGTACTCTACTGCGTTGTTTGTTGTTGGAAATGCGAGCGAAGCCGAGTACCGGAGCTTCTGGTTGCTCAGCGAGGTGACGACAGCAGCACAACCTGCTCTGGAGGAGCCCCAAGCCCCATCGACATGCACCGTCCAGAGTGGCTCCTGGGGCAGCTTCTCCGGAATCGGAGCGGGGGTCCACTCGGCGATGAAGTCGGCGATGATGCCGGACTTGATGGCTTTACGGGCCACAAACTTGATGTCGAAGGCTGCGAGCTCGATGGCCCATTTGGCCATGCTGTCGACGCGTTCCTGTTGCCGAGGACGTCCTTCAGTGGGAACGAGGTGGGCACCGTGATCTCGTGGCCTTCGAAGTATCGGCGCAGCTTCCGTGATGCCATCAGCACAGCGAAGGCCAGATTGGTGACGACATTGTAGTTGAGGCAGGCTCCGGAGAGGGCTTCCGACACGTAGTATATGGGCTGCTGCACCAGCCTGTCGCCAGCGAGGACTTCATGCACGAGGACCGCGCTAATTGCTGCTGGGGCGGCCGACACGTACAGTAGGAGTGGCGCCTTCGGAGGCGGAGGTCGAAGCGTGGTCACCTTGACCAGGTAGGACTTGATCTCTTCGAATGCTTTATCTTGCTCGTTCCCCCAGCGCATCGGGTCGGAGCCCCGAAGGCACTGGTAGAAGGGAAGGCACTTTTCGGCCGCGCGGGAAATGAACCTCCCGAGTGCAGCGAGTCTGCCAGTGAAGCGTTGTAGCTCCTTGGTGGTCTTGGGCGGCTCCGTGTCGGTGATGGCCTTGATCTTCTCCGGGTTTGGATCGATGCCTCGCTGGAGACGAGGAAGCCGAGGAGTTTGCCGGCACGCACGCCGAAGGTGCATTTCGCCGGGTTCAGTTTGAAACCCACCTTGCGCAAGTTCGCGAAGGTTTCGGCCAAGTCGCCGAGGTGGCCGGTGTTGGGGGAGGCCCACTGTGTCCCCTCCCCCTGGCCCAAAGGCCTGGCCTGCCATGAAGCCCATCAAGGCCCAAGAAGATGTATAGCATAGGATAGGCCCATGTATATTGGCCTCTGGCCCACTAGGGTTAGGGAATCCCACCATGTAATAAGGAAATGACCATAGTGCCCTGGAGGAAGGGCAATATGGTACTTGTAATTCTAGGGTTGTAGGGGTGTATCAGCCTATAAATACCCCCTACCACCCTCAAGGCAAGGCATTCAATACAAGCTCTTAATTACCTACCTCTCTTGGCTCTTGTTTGGTCCCTTCCCAGGTCCTTCCCAGGGGTCCCTCACTTGTGGTAGACCCTTGGAGGATCCCCCTTCTACTATTGTGGGCTTGTAACCACAACAGTTGGCGCCGTCCGTGGGGATCGAACAAGAAGCCACGGCGAGATGACCAAGAGGGCTGAGAAATCAAAAACTGACCTTCCGGCAGGAGGCACCCGGAAGACCAGGTCTTCGGCTTCGGACGAAGGAGTCGACCCGCTGACGACAATTCGCACCTTCCCCAGTGGCTCGACGCTTCCTTCGGCTTTGACGCATCCTTCGGCATCGGACCCGGTGGTGCCACCTTCGGAGAACAACGCAACCGACGCCAACCTTCCAGCGGTGGAGGAGGTGCCCGAGGGCGCCGAAGGCTCCTCCGAAGACGAAGAAGAGAACATCGACACGCGCGACATCGAACGCCGCGACGAAACGATGGAACCACCTCGCAGGAACACCGAAGCCGAAGCACGGAGCCAGAGGGGGCTCGCCAAAGCCGTGGCCGAGGAGCAGCGTCTGGCGGAGCTCCAGGAGGCGTACAACCGCGAAGCTCGCGAAGCTGACGAACGGCTGCTGAGGCAGCGCGCCCTCGAGAACTTCGATCGCGACGAAGAAACGTACCGCCTTCGAGCCGAAGCTGCTCGCCGACAGCAGGTTCACCTCCAAGCGCAGCTGAACACCCTCCGACGCACCGGTCGCCGGGAGGCCGAGACGCCGGAACACCGCCAAGAGCGCGACGAGAGGCACACCCACTCCAGCGGAAGCAAGCGCCAAGCAAGCTCCTCCGACACAAACCAACCGCTCTCCGCGCGGCTACAGTCTGTAGCGTGGCCCCGGAAGTTCATTTCGGCGAAGCTGCCAACCTTCGACGGCACCTCCGACCCCCGCGAGTTCTTCATCAGCTACGAGACCGCCATCGAGTCAGCCGGGGGCGACGACGACATCAAGGCCAAGGCCTTCGTCCTCGCTTCGAGCGGCATCGCCAAGACATGGTACACCAAGCTACCGGCGAACAGCATCTACTCATGGGAGCAGCTTCGGGATCAGCTCCAGATCCACTTCCAAGGCAATTACGCCGCGAAGGTCACGGCAGCAGACCTTCAGGCGTGCAAGCAGAAGGACGGCGAGTCCCTGCAAGACTACACCCGGCGCTTCATCCACCTCAAGTGCCAGGTGGAGGGAGTACCAGACTCCATCATCATCGAAGCCGTCACCAAGGGCATGAGCCTGTGCCCGGCAAGGTCCGAGATCCGAAGGACCGAGCCGAAGACGTGCACCCACCTGCTGCAAATCCTGGAAGCACACGCACGCGCCGACGAAGACTTCAGGCGCGAGAAGGAGGCGCGAGCAAGCCAAAAGAAGAACGACCGAGGGAAGCGTCACAGCGACCGAAGCGACGACCCCCCGGATGATCGCCGAGGCCACCGCTCCCAGCGCCGAGAGGTCAACAACATCGACAACTCCCGAAGCCGCAGCCCGCAGAGGACGGACAATCGTTCCGGTGGCTCGCGAAACAACTCGCGGCACTCCGACAGCGGTCGCCGATACAACAACCGAAGCTCTCGCGACCCATACTGCGAGGTGCATGGCGTCAACCAGGGCCACACGTCGAAGCAGTGCCCCCAAATCGCCGCCTTGAGAGAGGCGAGGGAGCGCCGCGACGCCGACGCCGCGCGAGGAGTCAACGTCATACATGGGGCTTCCGGAGCGGGCGAGGCCTTGCCCCCGCCTCCGGAACATCATCCAACCAGCCACAACGTCATCCTGGCCATCACTGGGGGCTCCAGTCAACCATACGCTTCGAAGAGGCAGCGTCGCGACTACGTGCGAAGGGTCAACCACGTGGCCGCCCACCCGCCATTGGCCCAGTGCCGCTGGTCGCACGTACCAATCACCTTCACTCAGGCCGACCTTCGTCCGATGGAGTACCCGCACAAGGACGCCTTCGTGATCAACGCCAACATGCGCGGGACGGAGGTCCGTCGCGTGCTTATTGATGGCGGCAGCTCCGCTGATGTCATCTTCATCGACGCCTTCAACCAACTGGGCATCCCCCGATCTGAGCTACGGGCCTCCGACAGCCCCCTCGTCGGCTTCGGGGGAGAGCCAATTCACGCCCTCGGGAGCGTGAAGATCGCAGTTTCCTTCTCCGGGCCCGCGGGACACCGCACCGAGTCGATCGCCTTCGACGTCGTCGACATGCCCTACGCCTACAACGCCATCTTCGGCAGGGGGCTCATCAACGCCTTCAACGCAGTCACCCACCACGGCTACCTCTGCATGAAGCTTCCGGCTCCGAACGGCGTCATCACTGTTTACGGTGATCAACTCGCCGCCCGCCGCATCGAGCATGGCCAAACACCTGGCCAGAAGCAAGTGCACCCGCTCCGACGCGAGCCGAAACCCGAGACGGTCGAAGCGGCCACACCGACACCTCCGGCCGGTACTCCGAAGGCGCGCGTCGATGGCGAGGTCAAGAGCGTGGTCTTGTCTCCCGATCGCCCCGACCAAGCCGTCCTCATCGGCGAGGGGCTCCCGCCGGAACTGGAAGCAAGCATCATCGACCTCCTCCGGAACAACAAAGACGTCTTCGCGTGGTCAACCAGCGAGCTCTCCGGAGTGGACCGCAGCATCATCGAGCACAAGCTCGACATCGACCCGAAGGTGACTCCCATCAAGCAAAGAAAGAGGGAGTGGTCGGAGGAAAAGAAAGTGGCGCTTCGGGCGGAGATCCAGAAGCTCAAGGATGCGCAAGTCATCCGGGAGGTGAACAAGTCCACCTGGCTCGCGAACCCGGTCCTCGTCAAGAAACACACCGGCCAGTGGAGGATGTGTATCGACTACACCACCCTTAACAAGGCATGCCCGAAGGACGATTTCCCCTTGGCCCGTATCGACGAGCTGGTCGACTCCACGGCTGGATGCGAGCTCATGAGCTTCCTCGACGCCTACTCCGGGTACCACCAAATATGGATGGCCCCCGAAGACGAAGAGAAGACGGCGTTCAAGACGGACGATGGGACCTACTGCTACGTCCGCATGCCCTTCGGCCTCAAGAATGCCGGAGCAACCTTCTCCAGGGCAATACAGAAGACCCTCGGGGACCAGCTCAACCGAAACGCCGCCGCCTACATCGACGACGTCGTCATCAAAAGTACCTCCGACGCCGGCCACCTCGGCGACTTGGCCGAAACATTCGCCAACCTGCGCAAGGTGGGCTTCAAGCTGAACCCGGCGAAATGCACCTTCGGCGTGCGAGCCGGTAAACTCCTCGGCTTCCTCGTCTCCAAGCGAGGCATCGACCCGAACCCGGAGAAGATCAAGGCCATCACCGACATGGAGCCGCCCAAGACCACCAAGGAGCTACAACGCTTCACCGGCAGACTTGCGGCTCTCGGGAGGTTCATTTCCCGCGCAGCAGAGAAGTGCCTCCCCTTCTACCAATGCCTTCGGGGCTCCGGCCCGATGCGCTGGGGGGACGAGCAAGACAAAGCATTCGAAGAGATGAAGTCCTACCTGGTCAAGGCGACCACGCTTCGCCCTCCGCCTCCGAAGGCGCCACTTCTACTGTACGTATCGGCCGCTCCGGCAGCAATCAGCGCGGTCCTCGTGCACGAAGTCCTTGTCGGTGACAAGCTGGTGCAGCAGCCCATATACTACGTATCGGAAGCCCTCTCCGGAGCCCGCCTCAACTACAACGTCGTCACCAAGCTGGCGCTCGCCGTGCTGATGGCATCACGGAAGCTGCGCCGGTACTTCGAAGGCCACGAGATCACGGTGCCCACCTCGTTCCCGCTGAAGGACGTCCTCGGCAATAGGAACGCGTCCGACACTATGGCCAAGTGGGCCATCGAGCTAGCGGCCTTCGACATCAAGTTCGTGGCCCGTAAAGCCATCAAGTCCGGCATCATCGCCGACTTCATCGCCGAGTGGACACCCGCTCCCACGCCGGAGACGCTGCCCCAAGAGCCGCTCTGGACAGTACATGTCGATGGGGCTTGGGGCTCGTCCGGAGCAGGATGCGCCGCTGTCATCACTTCACCAAGCAACCAGAAGCTTCGGTACTCGGCTTCGCTCGCGTTTCCAACGACAAACAACGCAGCGGAATACGAGGGTGTCCTCCTCGGGCTCCGGCAACTTCGAGCCCTCGGAGCCCGGAGGGTCACCGTCTTCACCGACTCCCAGCTCATCGCCGAGCAAGTCTCAAAGGAGTACATGGCCCGAGACCCGGAGATGGCAAGCTACCTCAAGATCGTCCGGAGCATGGAGAAGCACTTCTCCGGTTTCGACGTGAAGAGCATCTCGAGGGTCCACAATCAAGAGGCCGATGCCCTTGCAAAGGCAGCAGCGAATCAGCTCCCGGTGCCTCCCGACGCCTTCCACGAGGTGTTATCGGAAGCATCCTTCGTTCCGAAGAAGCCGGCGTCGGTCATGATCCTGACTGGTGAAGACTGGCGCGCCCCGATCCGGGCACAGCTCGAAGGGCGCTACTGTGCCGACGACCCGGTCGAAGAGAAGAGGATCAAGCTGCGCACCCGAAGCTACCTCATCCACAACGACATCCTGTACAAGAAAGGTGTCTCGGAGCCACTCCTGCGCTGCCTCTCTTTCGACGAAGGCAAGACTCTCCTCCGCGACATCCACGAGGGTCTGTGCTCATCGCACCTCGCACCCCGGGCCCTCGTCGCCAAGGCATTCCGGCAGGGCTTCTACTGGCCTACTGCAGCCCGCGACGCCGAAGAACTCGTCCGCACCTGTCCCGGCTGCCAGTGGATGGGAAGACAATCTCATCGGCGGCCACTCCGCTCCAGCCAATCCCGCCGGTCTGGCCCCTCGCCCGATGGGGCATCGACATCGTCGGCCCCCTTCCCACCGCTCCCGGCAACCTCAAATGGGCGGTGGTGGGCTACGAGTACTTTTCCAAGTGGATCGAAGCCGAGCCCCTCGCCAAGATCACGGCGCGGTCCGTCCGCAAGTTCTTCTGGAAGAACATCGTCTGCCGCTTCGGCGTTCCGATGCGCATCACCGTCGACAATGGCTCCCAATTCGAGTCCCACCTCTTCAAGGAGTACTGCCTCTCCATCGGCGTTCGGGAGTGCTTCGTCTCCGTCATCCACCCCCGAGCCAACGGGGCGGTGGAGAAAGCCAATGGCACCGTCTTCGACGGCATCAAAAAATGCCTCCTCGGCCTGCCGAAGGGCAAGTGGGCCGAACAGCTGCCCAACGTGCTATGGTCGCTGCGCACAACTAAGTCAAGGCCGACGGGCTTCTCGCCGTTCCGCCTCCTCTTCGGCGCCGAAGCAGTCACCCCGGAGGAAGTGCAAAACGGCTCACTTCGCACCACTTCGCCGCCGTCCGACGACGAGGACGTGTCCAAGGACCTCCTCGAAGAAACAAGACTCCAAGCAGTCGCCAACTTGAAGCGGTACATGGCTTCGGTGGAAAACTCGTACAACCAAAGGGTCAACCCCCGACACTTCATTCCAGGCGACCTCGTCCTGAAGCAAAATATCCACCCGACGTCCGTCGGCAAGCTTAACAGCAAGTGGGAAGGGCCCTTCATCATTTACAACTCCATCCGCCCGGGGGCATTCCATCTGATGGAACTCGACGGGACGCCAGTCCCGAGGACATGGAACGCCGATGCCCTCCGCCGATACTACGTCTAAGGACTTAGCATCCGCCGGCCCCGAAGCCGCGTAGCCTGCGCGCTACAAGCTACCTGTATCTTCTTTCGGTGTGTTCTTCTTCCTTTCGGCAGTAGGGTGACGATGATCCCCTTAGCTGCATTCCCTAAGGGGCTATGTAACCGGTACCAATGAATGAAATGAGAAATCCTCTTTCGGTGCCCAAATACAAGAAATCCAGCCGGGAGCCGGAGGCCAACTCCGGAACACGCTGAAGCTAGGCACACATAAGTCCTAGATTCCGAACCCTAAGGGGAAATCGATGCCGACGCAATAAACCGAGACTCCCATCGGTAATAGTCGAGGGTGGGGCATTCGTTAAAGACCCTGCGAAACGTGCACGAAACCAAACAAAGTCAATGGGGGGACGCCTCCGACTTAACAAACTTTCGTCCACTCCCGACGAGCAAAGGGGGGACGACGCTCGTAACGAGCTCACTTCCTCGCCGAAAGTAGAGCGACGGAACACCTTCGAGGCTATCCTCGACTTCGACGAATTTTCGTTCCACTCCCGACGAGCAAAGGGGGGGACGACGCTCGTAACGAGCTCACTTCCTCGCCGAAAGTAGAGCGACGGAACACCTTCGAGGCTATCCTCGACTTCGACGAATTTTCGTTCCACTCCCGACGAGCAAAGGGGGGGACGACGCTCGTAACGAGCTCACTTCCTCGCCGAAAGTAGAGCGATGGAACACCTTCGAGGCTATCCTCGACTTCGACGAATTTTCGTTCCACTCCCGACGAGCAAAGGGGGGACGACGCTCGAAACGAGCTCACTTCCTCGCCGAAAGCGGAGCGACGAAACACCTTCGAGGCCACCCTCGACGAACAATTTTCGTTCCACAAAGAAGGGACGACGCCGATGATATCATCACACGCTCGAAAGAGCTTACATTTCACCATACGTCGAGCTAAACAGCTCGACATGAATTACAATACCGACCAAGTCGGCACCTCGACACGGGGCCCGAAGGCCCCCCTCACAGCTCACTCCCGAAGCGCATCCCTAATGACGCTTCGGCTCTAGCTATTTCCTCTCGGGCTCGCGCCAGTGTGCGCCGGAGTGAAGCGAAGTCTGCCGGAGTCGATGCGGAAGCCACATCGGCCTGCAATTGTTCCAAGTCCACTTCGGCGGCAGCGTCTTCGTCGTCACTCGACACGTCGACCACCTCTACCTTCGGAGCAAGAAGAAGAGGAGGGCTCAGCGCTACAGCCAAACAATGCGCTTCGCGACGAACTCGCCTTTCAAGCAAAGCTTCGGAAGGAACCCTCGGTACCTGCGCCATCAACCGCGCGTTTCGAAGGCGCAAGTCCCGAAAGAAGTCCCCGAAGGGCCCGCTCGGGTTACGCCGAAGCCAACGACGCCACTGCGTGCCCTTAACATAGTAAGGGCGACCCTCCGGAGCTGGAATCAGAATGCTTTCCGGAACGACGTCAAGACACATCAAGGCATGATTGCCTTCGGCCCCAGCCGAAACCTATAAGTCGCAATGGAAGCGCAAACATCACGAAGAATTCCATTAAACGGCCCGAAGGGCACCTAGTACAAACTATACACCAAAAGGAGCATGGCTCGAAGCCAGCGAACTCACACCTGAGGGGGAGGCTGGGCCGAAGAGTCAACCTCCGCAACGTTGCCCTGGCCCGACACCGAGCCTCCACCCCCGCTACAGACTAGGGTGCTGGCGCTCCCGGCCCCGGCAGGAATCTCGCCCGACGGAGGCGTCACCACGGAGGAAGTAGCAGCCGGAGGCGGAACTGGAACGGAGCCGCCGCTCCCGGGCTTCGACTTCCGAGAGGCGGCAGCAGCGAGAGCAGACTGCCGAGCCAGCTTCTCCCCCACCACCATCCAGAAGTGTTGGCCGAGCTGGTTCCCGAAGTTCTTCACCCTCGAGGCCAGCTCCCGAAACCGGCTCCCATCTCCAGCCGCCATCTCCGCTAACTGAGTCGAGGCAGAAGCGGCAGCGGGAAGGTGAGTGCAGCCCACCTGCAAGAGCGAGCTGAAGGCAGCAGTCCAGGCAGTCTCGGCGCAGAAGGTGCCGAAGGCCTTCATGGCTCGGGAGGCCAACTTGACGGAGCGCACAAGGCGCCCGATGCTCCCTCCGAGGTCGTCGGCGGCATGCTTGGCCGGCTGCACTTCGACGCCCAGCCCTTCGAGCAGGCTGTTGAAATCGCCAAGTGCTTGCCATGCTGCAGCAGCTTCCTCTTCCCTCTGCGTCTTGGCGGCACTTAGCAGCGTCCGAGCCTCCGACAGCTCCTTTTCGGTGGCGTCCTTTGCGCGGGTCAAAGCCTCGAAGGAGATCTTCAGGCTTTCCAGCTCCTTCAGGGCCTTCTCGGAGACCGCCTTCTCCGACGTCAAGGCATCGGAGGAAGCCTTCGCCACCGCCAACGCCTTCTCCAGCTCCGACGCAAGAACGTCGCGCCCCTGCTCCGCCGCCTTCTCATTCTTCTTGGCGGTCTCGGCAGCCGCCTCCGCGATTTCGGCGCGCGCTCGGAGCCGCGCAAGGTCGAAGCCCTCAAGCGTCCCTTGCAGGTGTCGGGCAAGCACCGCGGCCTGTCGAAGCAAAGCAAGTAAGCTACGAGAAAGTAACAGCAGCTAAGCACAAGGACAACAAACCTTGATTGCAAGCCCGGAGAGAGCCGAAGCAGCGTCCTCCGGAGCAACTTCTTCTAGGCCTTCTTCCAGGTCATCGAGCCCGTTGAAGTCATAGACTCCGCGAAGGACGTCGGCGGCCTCCGGTCGGTCCAAGAAGTCGCTCCACTCGAGACGAGGCTCCGACGTCTTCGAAGGGCCGGCCTGCTCGATGGGCGACCTCCCGAAGTAACCTTTTCCCCGCCCATGAGTGGGCTCCGGGCCGGCCACCCCCTCATCTCCCCCGGAAGGTTCTTCCTCGGAGGCTTCGATGCGGACGCCTTCCGCTAGAGCAACAGAGTTAGTGGGACTACCACAACCAGCAAAGCAAGAGTGACGGGAAGAGAGAACGATACCGGGAGACCGAGGGACTGGCTCCATCGTCTCCTCGACGTCAGCGGCGAAGGATGGCATGCCGAAGAACCCGACGTCTTCATCGTCGGAGTCGAGACTCACCACCTTGGCCGGGCGCTGAGCCGCCGCGGCGGCAATCGCCGCTCGGGCAGCGTCGTCGGTGAGTTCCTCCAGGTCGGTGCCGTAGCCCAAGTCCGCGGCGGTACTCGACGCTCCGACGCGCGTCGCAGCGGGCCGAGACCTCTTCGGCGCTGGCCTGCTGGTATCCCCGGCAGCGCGCTTCGCACCAACCGGGACACTGCGCACCGGAGCCAAGGGAGCGTCACTCTCGGCCTCCTCATCCTCCCCTTCGCCGCTGGCAGGGACGGGAGCAGCGACGAGCACCTGTCGCTCCGGAAGCTGGAGCTCCGGGCACTTGATGGCGAGCACCCGGTTGATACGGGGACCCACACAAAGCTTCGCCCGGCGCGAAGCCTCGTCCGCATGGAAGGGGCCGAGAATCTCCGCGGCGCCGTCTTCGACCTCCCTCAGCGTCTTGGCTGCACAAACCACGTCAAGCCATGGCAATACAATCGAAGGAAAACATATACTGGAGCGAACTTACTTGGGAAACTCTCCGGCCTCAAGTGAACCTCCGGCTCTCCGCCCGGAACCTCAACAACGAATCTCTGCTCCCAGTTGCGGAGCAAAGGCCACACCCCGGCGGCGATGAATTCTTCGGCGAGGTCGCGCATCGAGAACTTCCGCGCCACCGTCTCCAACAGCTTCACCCGGGACTCGCCGGTCCCGTCCAACTGCACCGTCGGGTACCGATGGAATAGCACCTCCGACATCGTCGACCGAAGGGGACACTCTTCCTCCACGCGGTAGTAGAACCAACCGGTCGTCCAGCGCCCCCAGTGCAGCTTGTACGCCTTCGCCGGGACGACGGCTTCGGGGCGGGGGACGAAGGAGATAACTCCCATGGATCCGATGAGGTCCTTCCCGTCCAGCTTCAGCATCTTCTTCACGGCGTGCGCGTAATGCGTCGCCGCGAAGGCCCCAGCGTGCGGCCGAGACCCTTCGAGCCAGAACGCCCACTCGAAGACGCTCAGCCGCACGAGGGCGTTGACTGTGAGCTGCTGAATCTCGAGGCCGAAGAGGTCCAACACCTCGGCCACGAGGGGGAGCAGGGCATCCGAAACCCAGCTTCGAAGAACCGCCGGTACAGAACGATGTACCCGTCCTTCGGACTAGGGGTCGTCTCCCCCTTCCTTGGCGCTTCGGCCCGGCTCCGCTCCAGGAGCCCATCGGCGGCCATCTCGTCCAGCACCTTTGAGTCGACCGTGCTGCGGTCGACGAACGGCGACGCCGAGAGGCGATCATCGATGCGAACGCGCTGCGAAGCGCCGGTCTTCCCCTTCCGAGCCATCTCCGACGCCAGCGCGACGACTTGGAAGCAACTCGCTCAAGCAACGAAGCGCGCGGGAGCAACAAGAACGCCGAAGCAGGCTAGCTGAACGGCAGCGGTGCGGTTGGAGGAATGACTGGCGGGGTGAAAACCTGGGCGCCCGGGCGGTAAATATATAGTCCCCGGTGAATCGGTCTGACCGTCCAGTGAAGGATCAACGGCCGCAGATCCGCCACGCAATCAGACGCGTCCCATCATGCGAGACGGCGTCGCATCGCGATCCGCGCCCAGTCCCAGTAAATGAGACGGCGCCGCTCCGCAATTCGCGCCGAGCATTGAAGACACCATTAACAGGCAGCCGGCAGCTACCTTCGCGCCATCAGCGCCACTCTCGGCAACCGCGACCTTCGGCCATCGCGGTGATATAGCCGGCAGCTATCTCCGCGCCACCACCGAACAACCTTCGGCGAACGCGCCCTTCGCCAAACACGGCGCCATCGCCTGAAGCAACCATCGGGCCATCTGCGGCGATCATCGTCGACCACCGTACCTTCGGCGACCGGACCTTCGGTGTCGGTACCTTCGGCGACCGGACCATCGGTGTCGGGACCTTCGGAACCGAGACCTTCGGTGTCGGGAGCTCCGGAAGGCGACCTTCGGAAGCAGGACCTTCGGAGGCACGTAGAAGGCTCCCCTTCTGAAACCAACGCAGACCAGACCTTCGGAGCGCCGAAAGAGGGGACGACGGGCGGACCTCCGGATGGACACAGTTTCGGCCCTACCGAAGGTGGATCTCGACTGTGTGGGGCTAGCTGTTGGGGGAGGCCCACTGTGTCCCCTCCCCCTGGCCCAAAGGCCTGGCCTGCCATGAAGCCCATCAAGGCCCAAGAAGATGTATAGCATAGGATAGGCCCATGTATATTGGCCTCTGGCCCACTAGGGTTAGGGAATCCCACCATGTAATAAGGAAATGACCATAGTGCCCTGGAGGAAGGGCAATATGGTACTTGTAATTCTAGGGTTGTAGGGGTGTATCAGCCTATAAATACCCCCTACCACCCTCAAGGCAAGGCATTCAATACAAGCTCTTAATTACCTACCTCTCTTGGCTCTTGTTTGGTCCCTTCCCAGGTCCTTCCCAGGGGTCCCTCACTTGTGGTAGACCCTTGGAGGATCCCCCTTCTACTATTGTGGGCTTGTAACCACAACAGCCGGCGTCGGAGGTGCTTTTGACGACGACGCCGTCGATGTAGGCGGCGGCGTTTCGGTTGAGCTGGTCCCCGAGGGTCTTCTGTATTGCTCTGGAGAAGGTTGCCCCGGCATTCTTGAGGCCGAAGGGCATGCGGACGTAGCAGTAGGTCCCATCGTCTGTCTTGAACGCCGTCTTCTCTTCGTGTTCGGGGGCCATCCATATTTGGTGGTACTCGGAGTAGGCGTCGAGGAAGCTCATGAGCTCGCACCCGGCCGTGGAGTCGACCAGCTCGTCGATGCGAGCCAAGGGGAAGTCGTCCTTCGGGCATGCCTTGTTGAGGGTGGTGTAGTCGATACACATCCGCCACTGGCCGGTATGTTTCTTGATGAGGACCGGGTTCGTGAGCCAGGTGGACTTGTTCACCTCCCGGATGACTTATGCATCCTTGAGTTTCTGGATCTCCGCCCGAAGTGCCACCTTTTTTTCCTCCGACCACTCCCTCTTTCGTTGCTTGACGGGTGTCACCTTCGGGTCGGTGTGGAGTTTGTGTTCAATGATGCTGCGGTCCACTCCGGCGAGCTCGCTGGTTGACCACGCGAAGACGTCCTGGTTGTACCGGAGGAGGTCGATGATGCTTGCTTCTAGCTCCGGCGGAAGGCCCTCGCCGATGAGGACAGCTTGGTCGGGGCGATCGGGAGTCAAGACCACGCTCTTGACTTGACCGTCGACGCGTGCCTTCGGAGTTCCTGCCGGAGGTGTCGGTGTAGCTGCTTCGACCGTCTCAGGCTTCGGCTCGTGTCGGAGCGGGTGCACTTGCTTCTGGCCAGGCGTTTGGCCGTGTTCGATGCGGCGGGCGGCGAGTTGATCACCGTAAACAGTGATGACGCCATTCGGAGCCGGGATCTTCATGCAGAGGTAGCCGTGGTGGGTGGCTGCGTTGAAGGCGTTGATGAGCCCCCTGCCGAAGATGGCGTTGTAGGCGTAAGGCATGTCGACGACGTCGAAGGAGATCAACTCGGTGCGATGTCCCGCTGGCCCAGAGAAGGAGACTGCGATTTTCACGCTCCCGAGGGCGTGGATTGGCTCTCCCCCGAAGCCGACGAGGGGGCTGTCGGAGGCCCGTAGTTCAGATCGGGGGATGCCCAGTTGGTTGAAGGCGTCGATGAAGATGACGTCAGCAGAGCTGCCGCCATCAATAAGCACGCGACGGACCTCCGTCCCGCGCATGTTGGCGTTGATCACGAAGGCGTCCTTGTGAGGGTAATCCATCGGCCGGAGGTCTGCCTGAGTGAAGGTGATCGGCACGTGCGACCAGCGGCATCGGGCCAATGGCGGATGAGCGGCCACATGGTTGACTCTCCGCACGTAGTCACGACGCTGCCTCTTCGAAGCGTAGGGCTGGCTGGAGCCCCCAGTGATGGCCAGGATGACGTTGTGACCGGTTGGATGGTGCTCCGGTGGGGGCACTACTTCGATGTGTGGCCTTGATTGACGCCGTGAACCTCGCAGTATGGGTCGCGCGAGCTTCGGTTGTTGTATCGGCGACCGTTGTCGGAGTGCCGCGAGTTGTTTCGTGAGCCTCCGGAACGATTGTCCGCTCTCTGCGGACTCCTGCTTCGGGAATTGTTGATGTTGTGGACCTCTCGACGCTGGGAGCGGTGGCTTCGGCGGTCGTCCGGGTGATCGTCGCTTCGGTCGCTGTGACGCTTCCCCCGGTCATTCTTCTTTTGGCTTGCTCGCGCCTCCTTCTCGCGTCGGAAGTCTTCGTCGGCACGAGCATGTGCTTCCAGGATTGCAGCAGGTGAGTGCAGGTCTTCGGCTCGGTCCTTTGGATCTCGGACCGTGCCGGGCACAGGCTCATGCCCTTGGTCACCGCTTCGATGATGATTGAATCTGGTACTCCTTCTACCTGGCACTTCAGGTGGATGAAGCGCCGGGTGTAGTCTTGCAATGACTCGCCGTCCTTCTGCTTGCACGCCTGAAGGTCTGCCGCCGTGACCTTCGCGGCGTAGTTACCCTGAAAGTGGATCTAGAGCTGGTCCCGAAGCTGCTCCCATGAGTAGATGCTGTTCGCCGGCAGCTTGGTGTACCACGTTTTAGCGATCCCGCTCGAAGCGAGGACGAAGGCCTTGGCCTTGATGTCGTCGTCGCCCCCTGCAGACTCGATGGCGGTTTCGTAGCTGATGAAGAACTCGCGGGGGTCGGAGGTGCCATCGAAGGTTGGCAGCTTTGCCGAGATGAACTTCCGGGGCCACGCCACCGATTGTAAACGCGCGGAGAGCGGTTGGTTTGTATCGGAGGAGCTTGTGTGGCGCCTGCTTCCGCTGGAGTGTGTGTGCCTCTCGTCGCGCTCTTGGCGGTGTTCCGGCGTCTCAGCCTCCCGGCGACCGGTGCGTCGCAGGGTGTTCAGTTGTGCTTGGAGGTGAACTTGCTGTCGACGCGCGGCTTCGGCTCGGAGGCGATACGTGGCTTCGTCTCGGTCGAGGTTCTCGAGGGCACGCTGCCTTAGCAGCCTTTCGTCGGCCTCTCGAGCTTCGCGGTTGTATGCCTCCTGGAGCTCCGCCAGGCGCTGCTCTTCCGCCACTGCTTCGGCGAGCCCCCTCTGGTTCCGCGCTTCGGCCTCGGCGTTCCTTCGGGGTGGTTCCATTGTTTCATCGCGGCGCTCGACTTCGCCCGTGTCGATGTTCGGAGGTGCCTTCAGCGCCTTCGGCCGCCTCCTCGACTGCTGGAAGGTCGACGTTGGTTGTGTTATTGTTGGTTTTCGAAGGTGGTACCACCGAGTCGATGCCGAAGGGAGGGTCATCGGAAGCGTCGAGCCGCTGGGGAAGGTGCGGATTGTCGTCAGGGGGTCGACGCCGTCGTCCGAAGCCGCGGACCGGGTCTTCCGGGAGCCCCCTGCCGGAAGGTCGGTTTTTGATTTTTCAGTCCTCTTGGTCATCTCGTCGTGGCTTCTTGTTCGATCCCCACGGACGGCGCCAACTGTTGTGGTTACAAGCCCACAATAGTAGAAGGGGGATCCTCCAAGGGTCTACCACAAGTGAGGGACCCCTGGGAAGGACTAGGAAGGGACCAAACAAGAGCCAAGAGAAGTATGTAATTAAGAGCTCGTATTCAATGTCTTGTCCTGAGGGTGGTAGGGGGGTATTTATAGGCTGACACACCCCTACAACCCTAGACTTACAAGTACCATATTGCCCTTCCTCCAGGGCACTATGGTCATTTCCTTATTACAAGGTGGGATTCCCTAACCCTAGTGGGCCAGAGGCCAATGTACATGGGCCTATCCTATACTATATACCATCTTGGGCCTTGATGGGCTTCATGGCAGGCCAGGCCTTTGGGCCAGGGGGAGGGGACACAGTGGGCCTCCCCCAACAACAAGCATCATTATTATCTATAGGAGTGTGTCCCAAACATCTTAACTACGTCGTAGAACGTTGTTGTTTGAGTGTGATGTGCCATGAATTGATTTGGATCTTTGTTTGAGTGTCGATGTGTGGAGAAGTTTGTCTTTATAAACACATCTTTATGTATATGATTAGATTAAGTTTAGTGGGGCTTTCTTTCTAAAACTCCTTTCTCTTCTATTCCTCTCCGCATAATCTTATCTACAAAACATAGTCCAAATTTTAAGACAAGTCAATAATAAGCATGGACACTTCAAGGAGACACCAACAAGATAATGAAGAAGATGTTGCCTCAAGTGCTAACGTAAGGGGGTAGAGCTCACCACCAACCATAAGTATGGATGACGAAGGAAGAGTCTCTATTCTGGAGTGGATCAATCATGCAAGTTCAACAAAAATATCACCGAATTGAAGAATCAGCAGTCGAAACCGAATTATCCCTCAATCTCTTTTCTTTCTAGCCACTCTGAATCCCGGGGCGAGATTCCTGTTAAGGGGGGTAGTTTTGTCACACCCCAAAATTTCAAAGTTTGGAATGTGACTCAAATTTCACTAATATGAAATATTTTTGAAATAGATTAAATTTTATTTGATTTATTTGGGTTCGTAACCTTTATTTTAGGCAAAAGAACTATTTCTAAATTAAAATAATTAATATAAGTCATACTATATGTTATTGTTGCATTCATGCTGGAGTATATTGCATTAGAATTTTTGTTGAGTGAAAAATATATTTAAAATTCGAATAGAAATCATTTTTCTTAGTATAGAAAATAGGAGAGGAAATAGAAATAGAAAAGAAGAAAGAAAATCCCCAGCCGGACTTTGGGCTCAATCTCACCCGGCCCACTCTATTTTTTCTTTTTATTTTCTCATTTCTTCCCTCTCTTGGGCCGGCCTTCCCTTTTCCTACCGCTCGGCCCAACTCCGATTCCCACTCTCTGCCGCTGACAGGTGGGGCCGTGCATCCCATCTTCCACCTCGCGCCGCTTCGCCTAAATCGCCGCTGTCGCCACGGAACGCCGCCTCCTCACCGCGATCGTCGTCGCTGCATCGACGCGCCGCCCTTCCTCGAGCCGTCGCGACCCTCGCTCGCATCCCCTCGGCCTCCATAAGAACCGGTCGCCTCCTCTCCCCGTTCCTCACCCCGCGACGCGCCCCGGCCTCTCTAACCCTAGCACCACCATGCCACCATCGACGCCCTTCTTCAACCTTGTCGCCCCGTCGATTTAGTCCTTCCCCGAAGCCGCAGAGTATACTTGAGGGTCCTCCATCGAGACCGCATGCTATTTGAGAAATCGACGCCACTCCCCGTCGCCCTAACCCTCTCCCCGTCATCGCCATCGAATCCTCCCCCGCCTCTCCTCGTCGCCGACGACCTTCCAATCCCTCCCGAACCCGGGCGACCATCGAGGTGAAGTCGCCACGCCTCCCTCTCCCTTCCAGCCTTCTAGCGGTGAGCTTTCACCCACCTAAGCCTGGTCCCGGCCGCACTCCGGCGAACAGCCGCCGCGGATGGCTCGCCAGCGCCGCCTCCCTCTGGCAACACCTTCCCCAATCGATGCCAACCGTTAGATCGAAAATCAACGCCTGATTAGATCGACCCGAAGGGGTATGGTCCCGGTCCACCATGGACCCATGGACCGAGATTGATGAGTGGTCCACAGGAGCCATGGACCCCGTCTATGGGATTTTCTCCTTTAAAATTAATCCTTCGAATTACGACGCCAGCGCTTGCGCAATAATCCATTTTTTCTATACAAAAAATAATTCTTTAAATTCTTAAAATGCACAGACTTTAAAATTTCATACTTTTAAAATAATTCTATTTAGGTCCTGAAATTGTATTTCAGCCCTCAGACTTTAAAATAATTCTATTTAGGTCCTGAAATTTCATAGGAACCACCCTGAGTTTTACATAAATTTATATTTCAGCCCAACCTTTTTACACTTCAACCCTAAACTTTTTGTTACCTACGAATAGGTCCTTTTCGTATTCTGTTTTAGTCCCTCATAATTTCTGTAATTTACATTTTTAACACTAGAACTTCAAAACTTCATAACTGTTTACTCGTAACTCCGTTTTAGTGATTCTTGCGCTCACACGATCGTAGCAACGAGTAGAACCTTGTAGTATTGATTGTGTAGCAGTTTGCTACTGTTTGTTGTACTGTTTCTTACTGTTTGTGCATATGTTATTTGCATGTTATCGTTAAATAGAGTGCGCGCAATTCGAGAACCACTAAGACGAAGATCAAGATATGAAGACTCTGAGCAGCAGCACTTCTTTTGAGGCAAGTGTCCTTGACGCATTTTGGACCTATTGCTTTCTCCCTCTAGTTTAGACATGCATTGCGTTTAATTTGAATCCCATGTGTCATTATCCTGTTCCCTATTGCCGGGTTTTGGTAGATGATAGTGACGGATGGGTAGGTCATGCTTAGTTTGCTGTCTTGGGTGGGATAATAATAATATCAACTAATAATTTTGACTATGTACACTTCAACATAATGATCATGGATCGGTGAATATGTTTAGCAACTTGGTACTTGGTTGATCCAAGCAGGAGGATGTTGGGTGGTGGTGCGGGTATGCACGGGTGCCTGGTATGGTACTGTTGGATTTGTGGGTAGGACCTGCTTGTGATCATAAGGACCGGTTCGTGGAGTGACAACCCAGGACAACAACGCAATCACAGGGTTGATATGGTAGACTTGGTTAAGTAATTGTTGTCTTCCCAGTTTTGCTTGCATTCGTGGTAAGAGCGAGGAAGGGGTACTTCTAAGCTCAGGTGATGGAGGGGTACTTCTAGCCACGGCGCAAGAGGGGGCTACTGTTGCAGGGGTACTGGCAGTAGTGAAACCTTAGCGGGGTGTTAGCAGGCTGGGAAGCACTTTGAAAGACCACATGGTGATCTCTTGGCCTCACACCATAGGCAGTGTGATTATGGCAACATGGAGACTTTAGTCGCCGACGGGTGACGAAATCACCACCCTGTGGGTAAAGTTGTGCGACCTCTGCAGAGAAGTAAAACTGTTATAACAGCCGTGCTCACGGTCAGGAGCGGCCTGGATCCTCACGTGATTAGAAATGGTTTGGGTTGGGTTGGTTGGAACTGGTGGTTAACCAGTTGATACTGTGAGTGGATAACTTGCAGTATGGTTTGGGTGGCTAACCCGTTTGCTACAAGTGGTTAACTTGTAGGGTTTATTTTATTGTTGGGTTTTGGGTAACGCATTTAGTAATATAGGTGCTTTAACAATATTATAAGTTGTAGGTGCTTTCTGCTATGAACCATACATCAGCCTTTCTTTCATATAACCTTGCATGTCATCTTTTCCTACACTTGCGGAGTACGACATGTACTCACACTTGCTATCCCTACAATCATGATATGCTGCTCAGAGATTGAAGACTGTCCACTTTGGAGATGGTGATAAAGACTAAGCTTGTGGAGCCCCCGGTCGATTGCCTGTGGCGTTATGCAGTCTTCCGCTAGCGTTTATATTTATTTAGTCCTTTGAGACATTTATTGTATTATTTATACGATTTAATTATGACATTGGCTATACTGTTTACTGTATTTTGTCCTATATGTGTGAAACTTGATCCTGGCACACATATAGATGAGCATTCGGTTTTGGTCTTAAAAACAGGTGTGACATCTACCATCTTGCACCCCCTCGTCCTTCTATTCCACCCTAGAATTCTCTATTGTTGCAATCAATCGTTTTCTGGATTGCGTCGGTTTTCATGGAGACCGAGCGTGACACACAGCAGACAGCCGGCGGATTCTAGTTTCCAGAGAGAAATGAAAAACCTAGATGTGTTTTAGCGTTTAAGTGAGAATTTTATGGATATTTGTCTGAGGCATCTTCTAAACTTGATGAAGCAATAAAGATCATGGTTTACAAATTGATTGTTGACGGTCCTTAAATGCCAAATATGATCGTCAGATCCTGCATGAAACACATAAAGGATAATCACCAAACGTAGACATAGGGCTTGTTACTGATCATTTCCGCAACATGGGCCATTGCACCAAGATATGGATCAAAAGTCATGCAAGAATCAACCAACATCGGCCATTGCACCAAGATCACTAAATAGGACATCAAGGAGGACCTCTCGGCCAAAGCCCAAGGCCAAAGGGCCAAGGGGGGCGGGGGTCGGCCGACACATGATGGAGCCCATTCGGGCCCATCTTTGGCCTATTGGCAGCAACCGACCTTCTAATGTCGGTTCTGCCTGCAATCAATGCCATCACGCCGGGAACCGCCTCTTCCACCTCCTCAATGACTTTATAAATAGAGGGGTACCCCCTCCTCTCCAAGACACACAAGAAGGAGAGCCTTATTCCACTCCCAAGGCCTAGAGACCTTTGTATCCTAGTTGAGTAGGGAGAAAGTAGGGTAGAAAAGAAGGGTAGTCCTCCCTTTGTGAGGACTTAGCCCAAATCTTGTATCTTTGAGAACGCTTATTCGTAATTCATCGTTCGTCGTTCGTTCGTCGTTCGTCATGAACACAATTAAGTATTCTTGATCTCCTATTGGATTGTGTGTTTCTTATCTAGTATAAGTTCTTTCTTTACTTGCTTATAGGATCATCGCTCTATTCCTGCAGAATATCTTGCCTTTAGATATAAAGGTTAAGGTAGTAATCGATAACTTAGACATGGTGTCTAGGTTAGAGGTTACCTTTATTTGCCGCGTGCTCCACGGTTTGTAGAGGTAGGCTGTAGGTGGTGACAGCCCTATCCATCCTTCGTAATCCTCCACGTTCGGGTACGTAGTAGGCCCCTTGGCCGGAGTGGCTTATCAGACCAGGCCTAAGCCGGCACACGAAGTAAGCATTTAGAGACGGAATTTATCCTTTGCTAAGAACCTCATCCATAGGAATCCTCTCTACCTAACCCTACCATCCTTCTTTGTGTCCTTGGACTAACTAGACTAGAGATATTTCCACTCCGTTCCTTTGGGAAAATATAAATAACGATACCCTTGAATACTCACGGGTGAAGTGCTACAACGGTATTCTCCGTGCGCTTGCGGATTTATCTGTGACGTTAAGAAATACCAACAAGCATTTCTGGCACCGTTGCCGGAACGGTTGTTGTTTCTGTCTTGGAACCTAGTTGGTCCTCGTATTGTATCCTTTTATTTACCCTTTTCCTTTTATTTCTTTTCCTTTATCCATCACCAAAACTTTACCATCTATCCTTCCCTATCCTTTCATCATCTTTACCCGTTCAATTAAAAAATACCAAAAACATCTATCATGGAGCCGCAACCTACAATCCAATCATTCTCTGCTCCACGGGGCGAGCTCTTAGAGCCACCATCATCATCACAACTCATTCTTCCATCTAGCTATGAGCTTCGCCCCAGTTTTATTTCTTTGATTAAAGGTCTATCCTTCTCCGGTTTTAAAGATGAAAACCCTTTTCAACACTTGCGTGAGTTTGAGCTCTTGTATTCATGCCGAAAAATCAATGGCATGGAACACGAAACATTGAAGTGGAAATTGTTTTCCGTCTCCCTCAATGGGAAGGCGAAGCAATGGTACACTTACACTGCTGTTGGTATTTCTTAATGTCACAGATAAATCCGCAAGCGCACGGAGAATACCGTTGTAGCACTTCACCCGTGAGTATTCAAGGGTATCGTTATTTATAATTTCCTAAAGGAACAGAGTGTAATTATCTACTAGTCTAGCTAGTCCAAGGACACGAAGAAGTAAGATAGATTCAGGTAGAGAGGATTCCTATGGATGAGGTTCTTAGCTAAGATAAACTCCGCCTCTAAATGCTTACTTCGGGCGCCGCTTAGGCCTGGTCTACCAAGCCACTCGCCTGTTGCTCTACTACGTACCTGAACATGGAGGATTACAAAGGACGGATAGGGCTGTCACCACCTATCGCCTACCTCTACAAACCGTGGAGCAGACAGCAAACAAAGGTAACCTCTAACCTAGACACGACGCCTATGTTATCGATTACTACCTTAACCTGGGGATCCTGAACGAGAGGCAAGGTACTCTAAATGAATAGAGCGATGATCCTGTAAGCAAGTAAAGGAAGAACTAATCCTAGATAAGAAGTACACATCCAATAGAAGATCGAGAATACTTACTTGTAATGAAGATGAACGACGAACGAACGATGAACGAACGACGAATAATGCACTACAAATGAGTATCCTCCAAGATACAAGATTCGGGCTAAGTCCTCACAAAGGGAGGACTACCTTCTCTTCTACCCTACTCTCTCCCTACTCTACTAGTATACAAGAGGCTCTGGGCCCTTGGGAGTGGAATGAGGCTCTCCTTCTTGTGTGTCCTTGACAGGAGGGGGTACCCCTCAATATATAGGCCTTGAGGCGGCGGAATGAGGCGGTTCCGCACATTTAATGCATTGATTGCAGGCAGAACCGACATCAGGAAGACGGTGGCAACCAGCAGGCCAAAGATGGGCCAGAGGGGCCCAAAAGCAGGTCGGCTGACCTAGGTTTTGGGGTCGGCCGACCCCCTTGGCCCATTTGTCCTTGAGCTTTGGCCGAGGGGTCCTCCTTGATATCTCATTGAATGATCTTGGTGCATTGGCTCAATTTGGTTAAGTTTTGTAGCACATTTGATCCATGTCTTGCTCGGCTGCCGATGCTGATTTCTCGGAGCGATGTGCTGTGGTCTTCATGATGTGTTTTCCCTCCTATTGATATGGAATGCACCTGCACTCACAAATTCACCAACACTCGTGGAATTCGTTAGTATAAACTCCTACCACTATGTTTGATGTTCATTTTATTTCTTTTATGCAGGTACTTGATGGGCAAAAGTGGTACTTAAGGATCGTCAACAACTGCCAAGAGAGTGGACGGCAATTGGAAAGAATTGCGAGACAAATTTTGTTTAGCATTCTTTCCCATATCCCGTATCGCTACTATGCAGGCGGAAATAATTAACTTTCAGCAAGAAGAGGAGGAAATCCTTAGTGCGGCTTGGGTCCGGTTATGTTATTTAATTGATTTCGGCCTAGAATTATTACTCCCCAAACCCGTGTTATTTCAACACTTTTATTCGGGGTTGAGCAAATATGCCGCATTTTATCTTGACACGGCCGCTGGTGGATCTTTTTCCCATAAGACCATAGCGGAAGCAAAAAGAATTACTAGAACGGATTGTAGAAAACACACCTTTTTCCGCTGACACCCCAGAAGAGCCAGAGTCAAGGGTTGAGGAACTCCCTGTGGTAGAAACACAACAATTGGTGTCTACATTGGTAGACCCAACATTGGAGTCCTCATCCAAATACCAACGATGATGGAGGATGAGGAACATCCTGAGTTCCCATATGAGTTCGAGAAAGAAGAAGACGAACCATTAGACTACCCGATGTTCGAGGAAATCATTCTTGAAGATTATGGGAATACCTCGAATTACACATGGGTAAAGAAACCACCTCCTTCTCCTCCCGATCCTCCGAAAGAACCTTTTCACAAGGAGGATATGAAGGAAAACCATAGGAAAACCTCTTTCACCACCACCACTCAAAATCCTTTGGTGAAACCTCATCTCAATCATGAACCATTTGAGCAAGTGAAGTTTTTATCCCGATTCATACCACCCGATCTTGCACTTCATGAGGATGAGAAGTTTTCCAGCCAAGAACAGGACGAGACAACAGAAACACTTCAAATCTCATGCTCCTCTTCGTCTACCTCACTTGAGTCTTTTCCCTCTGGCCCTTCATACACCATTCCTGATGATGATCAAGAACTTCTAGAAGAAGATCCTTCGGACATGGAATTTCTTGAGGCATCGACTCTAAAGTCCAAAGTGGAATCTTTGAATGAGCATAAGAGCTTCTTCCTTGAAAAACCACATGATACATGCTCATATCATGAATCTTTAGAGTCAACACCTGTTAGTGCCAAAACCACTTTTGACGCCTACAACCACCTTGTTTATCTATTTGTTACTTGTTCTTTAGGTTGGTTGTAGATGCTTTCATTTATCCAGAAGAACATTCTCCGATACCACATCATCAAGAACATGACAGAGAAAAGTCTTGCACATCATACTTAAAATGATGATGCCCTTGCTGACTGGATAACCGGTAGTTATCTCATATTTGGTTCTTCATATTTGCTATCTCTTTCCACATGCATATTTGCTTTTTCCACAAAAATGCATTACTTGCATATTTGATTTTTCACTTGCATTCTTGCATGTTTGAATCTTTCCAACTCTTGTTTGGGATTGTTCAAACCACTTTGCATTCGCATTTGAAAAGAAAAAGATTTTTTTCTTTTAGAAAATTAATTTGAGACAAATTTTTGTTGAAAATGTTTTGAGCAAAATTTTGGAGGAATTTTGGCACAGCTCCCATCGACTTTTTTTATTACATAGTCATGGGGAGAATTGGGCCAACTTGGATTTCATCGTTTTATATTTGAAGGAAGAGTGCTTGAGATTCTTCAATTTCATTTTCATTTTACTCAAGCACCTTCTTAGCAAAAATTTTGCTCTCACATTCTCCAAATTTTCATTGTGTTTTGTCTCAAATTTAAGAAAAAGATTTTTTCCCTTTTCTTCTTTTTTCTTTCTTTTGTTGCGATCAAAAGCTTTGCAAGAGCAACCGTCGGGTGGTCCGCATTGTTTACACTAATGTAACCCGTTCTCGAGTGTCACACCCGATGATGAGCCCATGGCTCATCGAATAAATGCTACTAGAAACTCTGAAAATACTTGCAATAAATCAATTCTTGAAGACGGTAATTCTATGGAAAACTCCATTATTCAGTTTGGGGTTTTTCGGTTTCAACGACAAAAACCGAATGCATCTGTATGCGTGCCCAGGATCAATTTTCACGCACATATCTTTATTAAATCGATAACTTTATTACAAGAATGACCAACTGGTCTAAAAGAAAAGATTACATTGCAGCGGAAAAATATAAGCGTTGGCGCCGTCCTTTCAATCTCCACAGGAAGTCGACCGGAAGACCGCATGCCTAGAACATCTCTTGTCCACCTCCAAATACTCCTCGATGTCTTCATTCACTGAGCTAGAAAATAGAATGTGGTTTTGGCTCCGCGTGAGTACATAGAGTACTCAGCAAGTGGAGGAAAGTATGACATGTCGACTGATAACAAGAAAGGCTAATAGGGGTTCATTTGCATAAATGCGACTGAGTAAAACATTTAATAAAAGCAATTCCTATTTACTAGGTGATATATATCTCCATAAGGCCAATGTTACTCCACCTTGCCACGATCAAGGGTTCCATACATCTCTACAGGTTACTCCACCTGTACCCAATCACAATTACCCCACTGTGATTGCCCTTCCAACCATCATTCCCAACTAATCGTGTGAGGGTCCATACCGCTCTTGACCGTGAGCATGGCTAGCATGACAATTTTCACTATACAGAGGTTGTATACATTTCCCCATGAGGTGTGATTCCGTCCCCTGTTGTCAGGTGACTAAAGTCTCCATTATGGGGATGCCGGCCAAGACATGCACACTTCCTTAGGTGTGCGGCTAGGAGATCACAACATGGCTTTTCCACAACTTTCTCCAGCTTGTACGTGCCCACTAAGGTTCCACCGATAGGGGTTACTCCCTAGAGGCCCCCTCTTGTGCCAGATGGTTCCGAGGAGTACCTGTCCTGTCCCCACACATCTCTCTCCCGACGATTCCAGCGTACCCCGCCTTCCTCGCACCACTGTTTGGCACGCACAGAACTGGTCTCCAGAGTGTAATATGCCAGGCCGCGCCCATTCTTGGACTCGTGGCTGTACGGTTTTCATGGGTGGTCGCTCCACGAATCGGTCCTTAGATTTAGATGATTAACAAACCAAGGGACTACCGGTAACCCTAGCACAACTCCCCAACCACAATCACCCAAATCCCTAGCTTCATTCATATTGCTAAAGATTAACCTTTAACCCTCATGTGGAAGTAGTTCAATTAGTCAAATTAACTTTCCCAACCCAGCGTAGAGCAAGGCTAAGCAATTCTACCCATAGACAAGTAAAGGAAACTAAGGCGACAAGGAAATGATATGACAATTCTAGTAAACCCTATACATAGGTTCGCATTCATTTGATTCAAGCATGCAACTTTACAAACAAAACATTTATAAATTAGGATACAAAATGCGTCAAGGACACTTGCCTGTTTGGTAGTATTGTTGTTCAGTGATTGTATTCTTGATCTTACAAGTTTATGTACAGATTGTCTCCTTCGTTGACATCCTCGGACAGCTCCCGCTGAACTCCTTTAGCTGCTGAATCCTGCTCCTGTCGTACTCTCCGTTAACTAGGTACGCGCAACCAGCAAACAATGCAAACAGACAAGCAAACAAACACAAATAAATACTAATACATAGAGAAGTAGCTCAACAAAATATGAAACTGATAGGAATAGAGAGAGCTTGATTTTACATGAATTTAGGAGGAAGAATCAGGTCATTTGGAGTTCAGGTGGCGGAGATATTGATTATTGAGTGCTGGCTGTTGGGTTAAATCCGAAAATGAATACACCAATATTTAGGATACGGGCTTGGTTTAAGGCCAAACAGCATGCTGGTGTTTGGGTCAGTACAGGACATGTATGTCATAGATCATGGTAAGGTAAACTCAGATGTATGGTGTTTTTGGACGAGGTCAATCATCGGAATGGCAAAACAGCGCCGATTGTCCCCAGGATGCTGACAAGTGTTCACAGACAGAAGATAAGAAATGTGCATGTTCCCCGAGATTGAGGGCTGGTATTAGGATCAAACTTAAACCTAAATGTTTACAGTTATGTTGCACATGACAGTGACATGGTGGTTAGGACTGGAAATCACCTGAGGTGGAGATGCAGGAGTTAGATCATGGCAAAGTCATGTGGTGGCAGTTCATACGCCAACCACGTCCCTCGAGGCGTCAGGAAAGATCTGACACGAAAACCTGTAATAACACACATAACTTGATGGGACTCAACATGGTATGGAAAGGACATTCAGGAATCCTCTGGATGGAGAAGAACGAGGGGAGAATTACCGTTATGCGCGCTGGGCGCGTCCAGATCAAGAAGCAGAGGTCATTGCGAGGACGATTCTGGTAGAATTACTGTGTCTTTTGATATGTTGTAGGGGATGACGCGGCGCATGTCGTGGTAAACTTTGGGAACATTTCCCTTGACCGTTCATCGGGAACGTTGATGCCAACAGAGGTTGCACGGCTGGGTGCGAACAGACAGAGATTAGGGGACGGCGAATCAAATTTCTGATGCATAGAAACTCCACTGGACCTGATCTTCGGATATGACATGGAGGACAAAAAGGAGCATCACTTGGTGAAATGTGGTGGCAATTCGTTGGTTGAATCATCGGGAACGAAAATGCCAATCCAGTGGTCGCTGGGAACATAGCAGAGGCGCTGAGGCGAAAGATCTTTGGATGGTGTTCATGGAAGCATCGCTGTGAATCTCAGCAGATCCTCCTGCGACAACGATCAAGACTTGATGGCACATGAAATGGTATAGAAAGTTCATCAAGAAAGCTCCTGGATTGAGAGGAATTAGAAGGGGAATACCAATGCGCACGCTGGATACGCCGAAACAGGAAGCAGTGGCTATTGCAAACACGATCTTGGTCGCATCCGGACAGCTCTGGCCAAGATCTTCGGACATGCTGTAGAGAACTTTGAGGCGCACATCCTGACCAAGTTTGGTTTCATTTAGCAATGTAGATCACGGGGGCGAGGATGCGAACTGGTGGCGGCGTGGCTGCTCGTGGCAGACAGTGGGGAATGAGTTCGCCTCTAAAGAATGGGTATAGGAAGGGAAACTGTTAAGGGATATTTGTATATTATTGTATATGTTTCCTTGTATTCCGGGATTGCTATCCCTTTGTACCATGTACTCGCCTATATAATGAAACCGAAGGCCACCACGTAACGTGCCGTGCTTTCCCCAATCATTTTCCCGTTCACATGGTATCAAGCCAGAGGTCTTGAGTTCAAGTCCTAGTGACCGCATATTTCGCTGCGCCACTCCTATTTCCACGTTTGCGCCCACGAAAGCTGCAGATGAGGGGGAGTGTTGAACCATAAGTGTCCCATCAGCTTAGGCTTTTGGGTGAACTGGTTGGTGCATGCAACTTAACATGGTATCAGACGGGTCCTTCCCTTGGACCTCTTCCGCCGCCCTCTAAACCCTAGAAGTACCGCTACCTCCACCAACCTAGCCGCCGCCGCCATGTCTCTTCCGGCCTCCACCACGTCGGCATCTAGTCCGGCTAGCACCTGCCCTTCCTTGGGCAGCTCCACCACCGGTGCTCACACCAACCAATCCACCCTAGCCTTGGTGTCCGTCGCCTCCCCTGCGACGGCGGCACTCTCTGTTCCCTCGATCAAGTCCCATGTTCCCATGGTGCTCTCCTTCAAGGCTTCCAATTACTCCAAGTGGTCGACCTACTTCAAAGCTGCCTACGGCAAGTTCGATCTCCTGGAGCACATCGACGGCACGCCGGCACGCCCCGATGATCCTGCTTGGGTCCCGTCCGACTACATCGTCCGCACTTGGCTGTTCACCTCCGTCGGCGACGACGTTCTGGATGTCGCCGATCAGAACGCCGGCGATCTCCGGCTCCGCATCGCCGACAACTTCACCGCCAACCGCGACTCCCGCGCCGTCTACCTCAGCGAGGAGTTTCACTCCATGATGCAAGGCTCCTCCATGGTGAACGACTACTTCCAGCGCCTCAAGACGACGGCTGACGCACTCCGTGACGCCGGCCACCCTGTGAAAGAAAGCGATCTCATCCTCAATGCCCTCTGTGGCCTGAACGACGACTTTCGTGGCGCTGCAGACATCATCGCTTTCACCGATCCTCTGCCAAACTTCGCTAAGGTCCGGAACCTCCTTCTCACGCGCGAGCAGACGCGCTCCAAGGGTCGCCAGCCAGCCACTGCCTCCGTCCTCCTCGCAGCCTCCTCCGCGCATGACGATCCTCGCGCCCGCGCCCCCAACGCCAACAACAATCGTGGGGGCCGGCGCGGTCGCGGCCGTGGCAAGAGCCCTGGTTAGGGAGGCGACGGCTCCCCCCCCCCCCCCCCCCCAAACCCTAATTGCGGCTCCGGTCCCACCCCTCTTCGGGCCCATGGGTTTGCATGACCTCGTGGGGCCCCTTGCCCATGGTGGTCGCGCCGGGCTTCCATGGTGGCCAGGGTCCCTCAGCAGCACCTGTCGGTCATGGCCGCGGTCGTGGTTCCTCGTCGGCAGGCATCCTCGGCCCTCGCCCCGCTCCAGCACCAGCGTAGGCGTTCACCTCCTTCGCCCCATCTCAGACGTCGACGTCCCAGCCCCTCGGCGCACAATGGGACATGTCGGCTCTCGTGGCTGCCCTCAATGCCATGCAGAACGCCGCCAACGAGGAGTGGGTAATGGACACGGGCGCCACCTCACATATGGCGTCCGACGAAGGTACTCTTCATTCTCCCCAACCAATCTCTCCCATCTCGGTGACTATGGGCAATGGTTCTACCTTACCCGTCAC
This sequence comes from Eragrostis nindensis, assembly GCA_012490785.1. NCBI lineage: Eukaryota > Viridiplantae > Streptophyta > Magnoliopsida > Poales > Poaceae > Eragrostis > Eragrostis nindensis. The sequence goes on along the minus strand of JAAXCT010000100.1, from coordinate 1,172,940 downwards.
AAGTATGGGACACTCCTCTCTCACCACCCTTCATCCAACTTCTTACTCCGTAATATTCTTCTTGTTCCTTCTATCATCAAAAACCTAATCTCTATTCGTCGTTTTTCTATTGACAATTGCGTTCCATTGAATTTGACCGTTTGGTTTTTCTGTCAAGGACCTGCGCACCCGGAGAACGATTCTTTGTTGCAATAGTGTCGGGGAGCTCTACACCTTTGGCGCACGCACACCAGCCTCCACTAATGCACTCCTCTCCGTCGTGACGTCGTCTGATACTTGGCACCACCGCCTAGGGCATCCTGGCCGCGATGTCATATCCTCTTTAAATAAGTCGGGTCTTATTTCTTGTAATGCAGTCAGTAGCTCCTTATGTCATGCATGCCAACTTGGCAAACATGTTCGTCTGCCTTTTGCTAGGTCCACTTCAGTTAGCACTTTTCCCTTCCAACTGGTCCATTGTGATCTTTGGACATCGCCGATTGTGAGTCCTTCGGGTTATAAATAGTATCTCATTATAGTGGATGATTTTTCTCGTTATTTGTGGACTTTTCCTTTACGGCACAAATCTGAAGTTCATGAGATGTTTATTGCTTTCTCTGCTTACGCACAGAACCAGTTTCGTACTCAAATTGGTTGTTTCCAATCTGATAACGGGCGTGAATTCGTCAACCACGTTAATGTCGATTTCTTTCGTCAACATGGGATTTTCCTCCGTCTTTCCTGCCCTCACACTTCACCGCAAAACGGGAAGGCGGAGCGCGCCATCCGAACTACCAATGACATCGTTCGCCCCCTGTTATTCCAAGCCAATATGCCATCCTCCTTTTGGGTATAAGCGCTAGCCACGGCTACCTATCTCCTCAACAGGCGCCCAGCTGCTCCCCTTGGCTTCGCTACTCCCTTTGCTCGCTTATTTGGCGCACCACCAGATCTCAGCAACTTACGGGTCTTTGCCTGTCTTTGCTGTCCCAACATCGCCGCCACTGCCGAACTCAAACTCGCTCCTCGCTCCGTTGCCTGCGTGTTCATCGGCTATCCCTTAGAGCACAAAGGTTATCGCTGTTTTGATCCCTTGTCCCGGCGCGTGATCACCTCTAGACACGTCGTCTTCGATGAAACTGTGTTCCCGTTCGCCGTTTCCTCTCCCCCCCCCCCCCCCCCCCCCCCCCCCCCCCCCCCCCCCCCCCCCCCCGGCCTCCCTTGAATTCCTCGATGATCTAACTGACTTGTCCAACAGGACACGCTCCATGTCTTGTGACACAGGTACCCCTGACGACATCGTCAACAAAGCAAAGGGGCGTGCAGGTGTGCTTTTATAGGCCAAGGAAGGGAGAGGAAAGGGCAGTGAAGGGAGGAGGACGGCCAGCTGCAGTCGAGGAAGGGAATTATGGCCATTAGAGCAGCAGTTTTGTTTCTTGTTGATGGGAATCTATTGCGGAAGGAAATAGGCGACTATTTTTAAGCATGACGTGGTGAGATTGATGGTTTAAGACACATTAGTGAGAGCTTAGGCGTTCATCCATGGAGAAGGGAAGAAGAAGAAACGATTGCGTCGGGAGGAGGAAGGAACAGGACGTGTATTATTATGTTGGACATGGTGCGACTGGGCTTTTTGTTTTGGCCTGGCTGTTTGTCACGTGAGAGAGAGAGAGTTGAGGAAAATGAATCAGGTTAGGATTAATTGGATTTGAGGCCCATTTAGGAGAGGGGTATTCTACTTATTTTCTGGTTTATGAAAAATAAAAGGGTCTCAACCATTTCGAATAAAACACTATAAATTCAAAGCAAGCATTTTTTAAAGTTTTGAGACAAATTAAAATTTTCTTATTTAAACATTTTCATAATGAAACTACTTCTAAATAAATCTTTCAATAAAAGAAAACATTTGATAAGACAAAATAAACTCTTTTTAAACAGAAATTAATTAAAACCTTTGGAAATATTGAAAATCGGCATTTAAAGTTGAAAAACGGTTCACATCCCAAAACTGAAATTTTGGGGTATGACATCGAGTTTGCTCTTGTGTTCTTGTACTTCTATGCAGCCATGAAAAGGGCCAACAAGTGGCTCATCGGGGCTACAAGCAAAGAACAAGTGTGGGGGAGGATCCCTCCCCCACTAAGGTATGTATCGCAACTTGTATCCTTTTGTTTTCACATTACATGCTAAAACAAAAACTTGAAAAAGAATTTAATGTCAAATAAAGAAATAAAAAATAAAATACGAACAAACTATGCGCTTTTATTTCCTTTTTCAAACATATAATGTGCCTTGAGTCTTTTTGCCGAGTTCAATAAATTTAGGCTCCCCGGTCTTTAATCCGGTAGAGCCCTTTTATTTCCACATTTGTTTGTGTCTTTTGCATAATTAAGCCAGGTACAAGAACAAGTGTGGGGGAGACCTCTCGTTCTTCATCACGCACACCTTCGAGATCTCCCACCAACACGATGCACAACATCGCACCAATCAACGCGCAAAGGAGTGGAGCCATCGGGCACAAGAAGACCAAATTCGGTCCAATGACCCCTCTTGGTCTCTACTTAATCCAAGGCGATGGTTTGCGCATCTTATACCCTACTCTCCAATTTATGAGTTAAAACAATCTTTTGCGTCAATCACTAAAATTTAACTCAATGATAAAAAGAAACCTTGTTTTCCCTCAACAAACATACTTCTGCATGGTTGGCCTGCATACTTTTTATTCCTCGCATCATATACCTGTTGCTTGTGAACACCATTATTATAGGACCCCATGTTTATCTAAGTTGTTGGCGAATGTGATATGGTTGGATGAGAGGAGTCTTGCTTTTTTTTTGTATAAGAGCGCTTGGGGATTTATCTTGAAAAAAAATATTAAAATCTATAGCTTTGCACTCCTCAATGATCTTATGTTCCCACCAGAGCCAAATAATGATTATATTGAAAACCTCTACAAATGCTACTTGTTATTGCTTTGAGCTTTGTCAAATTGTGTGACCCTTGTGAGATACTTGTCATACTTTTCATGATCAAGATCACGTACATATACACCACCACCATAAAACAAGCTAAACTTCTAAACTGGAAGTTAGCAACACCATTTCCATCCATCCACCCACCAAATATATACTCCATCACTTGCTGCTGATGTCTCTCTCAAAATATTCTTTCAAAAGAGACATGGCTATCGAAAAAAAGGAAGTTGAAAAAAAAAGAGAGTGCTCATATGCATAAGAGCATGAAAAAAAAGAAAGACCTGCTCATTCATGTGAGCGTGATTGGAAAAAAAGAAGAGAGAGAAGAAAGAAAAGAAGTGATAGCCATGTTCTCAAATAAAAGTCAATCAAGAGAGACACATCATCACATCAAGGAGTATCCACCTCATCCCACTTACCATACACCTTTCAACACACGTGCACATTCTTGATCAGATTGTATGACTTGTTTTTTCTTTGGATCCGCTCTTTGACTTAGCAATATAAGTGATACAAGTATGCTTCTTTTCATCCCCACCAAGCTCCACATAAAGCCTTACATAGAAGTAGGATGACAGGAGGCAAACCCTTGCCTTGGTGAGGAATCATACACATTGAGCGATCTGAGAGTTATCATTTGAGAAGTACAAGCTATGTTTTACTTTGAAAATCTATCGAAAACCCAAGTTACTCAACAGACGAGTATTGATGACTTGAATCAAGACTGTTCCATTCTCAATCGCCCAAGATGGCATGATAGCCACATCAAAGTTCACAGGTGCAGGTATGGCTTGGAATAACTTGTATGCTAGCATCTTACCAATGGAAGTCATGTTATATCTTGGTCCTCCACCTTCACTCGTGGACGAGCAAAGGCTCAAGTGTGGGGTTGTTGTTGACGGTCCTTAAATGCCAAATATGACCGTCAGATCCTGCATGAAACACATAAAGGATAATCACCAAACGTAGACATAGGGCTTATTACTAATCATTTCCACAAGTCTTGGTGAATTTATGAGTGTAGGTACATTTGATACGAAAATGAGGGAAAACACATCATGAATACCACAACATATCGCTCCGAGAAATCAGCATCGGCAGCCAAGCAAGATATGGATCAAAAGTCATGCAAGACTCAACCAACTTGGGCCATTGCACCAAGATCACTCAATAGAACATCAAGGAGGACCTCTCGACCAAAGCCCAAGGCCAAAGGGGCCAAACGCGGGGGGGGGGGGGGGGGGGGGGGGGGTCAGCCGACGCATGATGAGGCCCATTCGGGCCCATCTTTGGCCTTCTAATGTCGGTTCTGTCTGCAATCAATGCCATCAATGTCAGGAACCGCCTCTTCCACCGCCTCAAAGACCTTATAAATAGAGGGGTACCCCCTCCCCTCCAAGACACAAAAGAAGGAGAGCCTCATTCCACACCCAAGGGCCTAGAGCCCTTTGTATCCTAGTAGAGTAGGGAGAGAGTAGGGTTGAAGACAAGGGTAGTCCTCCTTTTTGTGAGGACTTAGCCCAAATCTTGATTCTTTAAGAATGGTTATTCATAATTCATCGTTCGTCGTTCGTTCATCGTTCGTTTGTCGTTCGTCGTTCGTCGTTCGTTCATCGTTCGTTTGTCGTTCATCATGAACACAATTAAGTATTCTTGATCTCCTATTGGATTGTGTGTTTCTTATCTAGTATAAGTTCTTTCTTTACTTGCTTATGGGATCATCGCTCTATTCCTGTAGAGTATCTTGCCTTTAGATATAAAGGTTAAGGTAGTAATCGATAACTTAGATGTGGTGTCTAGGTTAGAGGTTACCTTTGTTTGCCGCGTGCTCCATGTTTTGTAGAGGTAGGCGGTAGGTGGTGACAGCCCTATCCGTCCTTCGTAATCCTCTATGTTCGGGTACGTAGTAGGCCTTTTGGCCGGAGTGGCTTGGCGGACCAGGCCTAAGCCGGCACCCGAAGTAAGCATTTAGAGGTGGAATTTATCCTTTGCTAAGAACCTCATCCATAGGAATCCTCTCTACCTAACCCTACCATCCTTCTTCGTGTCCTTGGACGAACTAACTAGAAGATATTTACACTCCGTTCCTTTGGGAAAATATAAATAATAATTCCCTTGAATGCTCACGGATGAAGTGCTACAACGGTATTCTTCGTACACTTGCGGATTTATCTGTGACGTTAAGAAATACCAACATTGATGTTTGGTAATTCCGTTCGTTCTTTGCTCATCTGTTTGCTTGTGCCTAGCTTTTGGATTTAGATTGATTCCTTGTTTGATGGGTTTAGACATGATTTGATCCAACTCTAATTTTGCCAAGGTATATCAAGTTAATGTTCTGAATAATTGGATTAGTTCAATCCTTGTAAATTGTGCTTAATCTCGAAATTTGGTTTAATCTGTTTTTGTCACCATCGGTTAGAGCAAGCTTGTATCTTAATACTCCTCCGATTTTAAATACATGACGCCGTTGAGTTTTTCTTTGCACTTTGACTAACAAGATATATTTTATTAATTAGTTTTCTAACATAAAATGAATATTACTGGACCTACCATCAAAAGTACTTTAAGATTAACTCAAAAAGTTTAGCTATTTAAATAAATATTTATAGATAAGACGAATGGTCAAAGTAACGAAAAAAAATCAACGGCGTCATATATTAAAATCCGGAGGGAGCATCTCCTGATTTGAAAGTTTGATTAATGTGATTCTTATCTGGTTACTTTGAAAAATGTTTAGATTTCTCTGACAAAATTAAAGTCCATTGGAATTACGGTTTCTGTTTGGTATAAGATTTACTAACAAAACAGTAATCTGTCCTAGTACAAAACCGAGGTTCAGTTTGGTTTTGTGAAGTCTCAAAATTTTAATTTAGTTTATGCGCCATTCCACTCTACACATTTCCGGTGTGCTGAAGCCCTCTCCAACTTTGTAGGGCTACAACGAAGTTTCGAAGTATCCAGTGATGCAGTAGTCATGAAAATAAGGGCGTGTTGGTGGTGAGCTGTGACCTGTAAATTATGGTAGAACAGGAGGGAAATGAATTTAAAGTCATTTCTACATTATCTTAAAATAATGAGTTGATAAAACACCAGTGTTGTACCAAACACAGCTTATGACTTAGCAGCAATTAGCAATATCCTTACAGTTATTCCTGAAGCTAAAAACAGGCATGCACCAACCGACGTCACGGCCTTTCAACACCTAAACAACCCAGAAGCCTGATCTGTGTGAAGTACTTTTGATTAAGCTCAACAATCATCTGTTGGTCGCTGAGATTGATATTAAAAGCTATATCTGACAAAAGCTATATCTGACAAAAATGTGCCCTTGCTGAATATATATGGCGTAAAGGAACTAATGGAACAGCTATATCTGACAAACGTGCCCTTGCTGAGTATATATGGCGTAAAGGAACTAATGGCATTCTTTTCTAATTCTTTATGTCAGACAGATACCCGATCCAGTGACAACATTCAAGCACAAAAAAAACACTTTATATGTACTTTATCAATCCTTTGTTCTAAAGCTCGATATGCTGCGAGTTTCCTAATACTATGGCCATCAGCACAAAGTCGTCATGCCAATAAAGCACCACGTGCCAAGCACACTCCACAAAAGTTATGACCCAGCGGCACTTTACATGCTTTCTGCTGCCTGCGCCCTTGGTTAGGGTATCAATCATTCCTCACACAAAATTAAAGCACGGAACCAACATTCTGCCATGCATGGTAAGAGCATATCCAACAGTTAAGAAAAAAGCAAACAACCCCTAAACCTTGATTTTGGGAGTTTCTAAAACACTTTTGGTAGTATTAAAACATGCTCCATCCAACAATTCCCAATTTTTAGTTTCCCACTTCACTTTTTCTGAGACTGGGGGTGGGGGGGACTGGATGGATGGGAGTGCAACATATGTAGGGACTAAACGCGGGAAAATAGAGCAAAGGTAAATATAGAGAGCGTGTTTAGATAACAATTGGAGGGAGGTTATGATTACGTCCGAAATTAACCAGGGACAACTCTTCTTGGTGTTACTATTCATCTTTAATACACCTTATTAAGTTGCTTGCATTATGCTCACAACCCGGACGTACGACTCAGGCGTGTTCGCAACTGCTAGACGCCCATTGTAATTAAGACTGTAGCTGCTAGACTCTCTCTGTAGCAGTTGCTGTTTTCTCTCGCTATTAGCTGCTGCAGCAGTCAGCTGTTTCGAATGAGGCCTCTATTTATGCTTAACTTGAGGAAATTAAACGAAATTAGAATTATGTAACGAAAGATGTAGTATCCGCTCCAATGTCTTTTGCACATGATGGGATGTCGATGTCGGGTGACAAGCAAAAATCTTCAGCTTTTCGTTTAATTAAGCAGCCGCCACAAAAGGTAGAGCGGAAAGAGATACATATGCTAGAATACATCTCCTTGGACGGTAGAGGCTGGAACTTTATTCCATTATATATTTAAAAAAATGGCTGGAATACATCGGAATGCTTGACTGACTTATTTATTTTGAGTTCCGGCCAGCGTTATGGCATGCTTCTGTGTGATCCGATTCCATGTTATATATGATGAGGCGCTAGCAGAATGTCTGTATCAGCGGTAATTACAAGGTAGTAGCTAGTATTCAGCCGGGCTAGCTGCAAGAGTGGAGTCAAGGTAGCGGAGTGAGTGGAAAGGAAAAACCGGAAAACAAGGAAGGCGAAGAGCTTGTGGAACACACAAATGGCGGGAGTCCACCAAGGTTCCAATGCAAGAATATGTGTCCATATTGTTATTGCTCCTCGCTCACGTACTGATTTATTTTAACAATAATGTCTCTTGCAGAGCCGTTAACGTCCGACGAGATCGCATCCGCGGCCCAACAGTCGATGAGGCTGGTGACCACCTGTGCACAATCCTCGACGACGCCATCCACAGGCGACGGCGAGAGCTGCTGCATCACCATCGATGAGGTCGACCAGCCCACCGGTAACGACGTCAATGAGACGGGGACAGCTTCTGTACAAATGCAGGAGCAGGAAGGTTCGAGGAACATGTGTCCTCTGTAGTACTGTTGGTCCTCGATCGCTCAGGTATACTCATTCAGCAATTTGTCTCGCAGAGCCATCAACGCCCGACGCCATCGCATCCCTGGCCCAACAGTTGGCGGAGCAGGTGACCGCCACAGCAGCACGAACCTCAACGACGACGACGACGACGCCCATCATCATCATCGGTGAGGTGGATACGCGCACCCGTGTTGTCGCTGAGGTGGAGTACGACCCGCACCATGTCTGCATCGGCCCTTATCAGTGGCTTAAGCAAAGCTCGAGTGGTGGGGACCCAAGCCTGAGGAGGGAGGAGGAGAAAATAGATTCCCTAGGAGCCATCCTGCGGTCGGCGGCAGGGAGAGCGGACGTGAGCGTGCTCCTCCAAGCGCTGGCGTGCCTGGAGGAGGAATCGAGGAGCTGCTATGCCCACAATTTCCCTAAGATGGGTCAACAGGAGTTCGTGCGCATGCTGCTGCTCGACGGCAGTTACTTGCTGCATCGGTTGGGCCTGCTTGTCGACCCAGGGACGAACAGGCTGGACCTCGACTTGGTGCGCGACGTGCTGTACCTTGCGGAGAACCAGATACCGTTCTTCGTCCTCGGGAAAATCCACGAGCTAACCGCTCCACCAAACAGTACTTCTGTGGCGGAGATAATTAAGCAGGACATCCAAAGGCGCCTGCGGGAGCACGGATATTCATGGGCAATTCCACAAGAACAGAATCCTCCTGTTGGGAATCTGCTGCATCTTCTGCACATGCACTTCCGGCCAACCATCCCTGCAGCCGCACCCGGTAAAGCTGGCAGCGTCCAAGTTTGGCGGTGGTGCACGGCGACAGACTACTACAACACCGCCGGCGTGAAGCTCAAGCGACGGTCTATCCGTGAAGGTACTGATGCCCAATGCATCCTGGACGTCAAGCTGCGCAGAGGGACCCTGAAGGTTCCCTGTCTGAGAGTGGACGCTCAGACGTGCCGGATCCTGCGCAACCTGATGGCGCTGGAGCAGTGGAATCCAAAGGTAGAGAACCACGTGACGGCATACTGCGTTTCATCTCGCAGTTGGCGTGCACGGCGGCGGATGTGCAGCTCCTATCCAGGTTCCGCATCATCGAGCATACCCACGGCAGCCACGAGGAGATGGCCAAATGCTTCGCCGACCTCTGCAAAGGTATTGTGTTTGATATAAATAAACCAGAGTCCAACTACCTGAGGGCGACGTGCCAGAAGCTGGAGGCGCGCTTCCAGAGCAGCCCATGGCGCTGGGTGGGGGGCTGAAGCACAAGTATTTCAGCAGCCCGTGGTCCGCCATGGCGCTCGTCGCAGCTTCCATCATACTATTTTGTACTATGGCTCAAGCGGTTTACGCTTATTTGTCCTACCATCCATCACCACGGAATCCCAAACGGCACCAGTAGCTAGGTCTATGTCGATTTGTATTTCTGATCTCTACAATTTGTGTCAACCTCTTGAATCTCCTCTTCTAGCTCTGTCGTCTCTTTTATTAGTAGTAAGTGTCCACATTGTTGCTTTGTTCCAGCTTGTTATGCCACCATTGTGTGAACTCTCTATGACCAAGTGTCCACTTCGTTGCTACTATATGTCCATTTCCATATATATATATATATAATATATATATATATATATATATATATATATATATATATATAATATATATGACGTTAGCTAGTTTCAAAATAAACTACCTAACGCCAAATATATGCAAATGGAGGGAGTATGCTCCGGCTTGCTGTGAAACTATTTATGTATGCATGGCTTCAAAACACCCATCAATCTATGTTTCTCTTTCCTTCTCTAACCTATATTCCTAGCACTGTACCTATGTTATGGGTTTTGGGGTGCCCTCTACCCCTTATATTTTACCGTGAGTGTGCGGGCAGAGACGTCTATTCTCTCCAAAAGAACAGTGGACATAGCGGTACGATCACACAACATGGGTGTGTTTGGTTCACGTGGAAGAGCCTATACAGATTTAAATTATGCAGTACTTTTACTTTTTCATATGTTTGGTTGTCTGATCTAAAAAGCAATCTAGCTCTAGTTGTGCAAAAGAGGCCGTTTCTAGCAAGCCACGCTTGCATAAGGCTTCACTGGCCCGTGCGTTGAAATCCCCTCACCACCCATGTGTCACCGCTAAGCCGGCCTATGGTGCTGCTCCGGCAAATGGAGACTGAGCTCTGTGGCCACCGCTAGTTTGAATCGAGGTCCATGGTCGCCACTCGGGGAGCTCCAACGTATGCTGAATGCCATTGTTGCCGTAGGCGAGCAGAACCAAGCTCTCCATGGCGACCCGTAACGCCGAGACAAGCTCCATGACTGTTGCGGATGGGACCGAGAAGAGGGACAACGACTGGGAGCCGGGGCTGTCACGGCTAGCTGCTGACCATCTCATCGCGGATGTCGTTGAAGTTGCGATCGTCATGATGGGTTGGATGATTCAGGTGGGGCCAATTGGGCGGGAGGCTGCCATGGTGCTGCTGTGGCTCACGATGACTGTGTTGTGGCTGCCGCCCGCTCTGGGGAATGGAGGATATGAGAGGCCGTGGCCATGGTGATGAACTCAAATGCAGGGAGTGGAGGATGCAGGAGCTCATCAATCATCTGCCTGCAAGTACTCCCTCCGTTTTGAAATTGTTGTCACCATTGACTTTTTGAGTTAAGTTTCACCATTCGTCTTTATCGATGTGTGGATATCAACATATCGGGGGTTAGCAAGAATCGCCCCTTAAGGTTCGGTTAGGGGATGAACACGCTGCAACCTCCGAAAGATTAGTGAAACCTTTCTTTTATCTCTGAAGAAAAATGAAACTAACTTAAAATTTTGCTTGTTTCAGCATGTATTTTGAATAAATGAGCGGTCAAACGTAACTCAAAAGTCAACAGTGACATACACACGTGCTGGTTTAAACAGATTTGCAATTTGATGCCATGTTTAGCAAATAACGCCATGTAAAGGTTTTTAATATAGAGCCACGAATCGCAACTTTGTTTTTTTCTAGGATCAAAGGAGCTTGTCTTCTATTATTTTCTTATTTAAGGGTTAAAAAGCCACCACGTTCGCTCTAAAATCAACAAAATTACCACGTAGATCAGAAAAAAAATAGAGTTGTGAACCGATGGATTTTATGAACAATGAACAATTAAGATTAAAAGGAGCCAAGAATGTATCACGATACAACTCTGGGCTACTGCAGTATGATTTGTTAACAAAACTAGTACAATGCACGTGCACCACGCACGTGTATAAAAAGCTGAACACTATTTAAAATATAGCTCTTACCAATTTGGACAACACAAAAAGTCAAGAGTATATTGGTGTTACTAAGAAATAAGAGTATATTGAAACTACAAGAGGATTGATATTTGACAACAAATCTCATCTAATGATATTTTTTTATTATACAACATTGGCAAAAATTAACAGCTAGTCCTGTATGGTTAGAGAAGGTGCATTAGCAGGAGCCTGAATGGTCTTGTAGCTGTCCGGCAACCCAGTTGGTTCTGAGTATCTGTGTATATGCGTTCATCCTTTTTGCTTCTGCATATACTCGTGACGCCTGCCAATTTGGAACACCATCAGGTAGATGTACCTGGTAGCAACTTCCAGCGACAAGATGCATCAAGCAACGCCAATAAAAGATACAAAAATAGATTGAGTATATGCAAGTAGATGTACCTGGTAGTCTGGAACAAAAGACAAGATGCATTAGGCAACGCCAACAAAGCAACTTCAGTTCGGAACTCCACGAGGTAGATGAATCAAGCAAGGCGAGTAAAAGATACAAGAATAGATTGAGTCATGTTCTCATCACTAATATATAGTTGACATTCCTCGAAAAAGAAATATATAGTTGACATTCCTTGACTGATGGCGGCAGTTAACTCAGAAGCTTCCATGCAAAACAATTACCCTGAATGCTCGGCACGGCCCCACACGGAAGCGATGCAGATGAGATGCGGGCGGGCAGTGATGCAGATGGTCGACGCCGAGGAGGAAGCTTCAACGAATAAGGAAGTTCATCGAGGCAACCCTCTTGACCAGGCCGTCAACGACGAGCTTCCGACCCTCGCCGGTGGTCCGCTATGGTCGATGGCGAGGCGATGGTGGAGAGGGGGCACAGGAGACTGGGCGACGCCTTGCAAATCTGGGCGAATTTGGAAATCACGCAAAGTTGGAAAGAAACGCGCTGTTTTCACGTGACAGCATTTGGAAAACAGCGTGACAACGTGGCACGTTTGATTTATTTCCAGCGTGACAGCGTGGGAAGTTGGAAAGAGATAGAAATCATGCCATATTGGAAGGGAACGAAAATCAAGCCAATCCCGTGGGTAAGGAGTTGCCTTTGGGTGAGAAAAAGATATTGTTTTGAGCGTTACTGTAATGAAAGTTTCAACGTAAGAGAGAGGTGAGGAAAGGGCAGAGTTACGCCCAGGAGTGGGTGGAACAATTCGGTGCTTTAGATTTTGGGCCCACAATATGGCAGGATGGTTCAGATCGCAGGGTAGATAAAATGACAGAGTGAAACTGATTTTCCTCTCAACTGGTTCTTTATTGGTTTAGATAGAAGAAAATAGTACCCCTCAAAAGAAAACATTAAACAGGCCATTATGTTACCACGTTGAGCTACTAAAGTCCGATCACAGCAGAATAATTAACGAAGTCCAGTTAGGGATCGGATGAAGAAGAGGATGGTATCTAAAAAAAAATGATAATACGAATGCTGATAGGCAGGGGCGGATCTACGGGCCTGTATAACCCGCAGTGTCACGCCCCAACCACTTTTAATGGCACGTATGGGAAATGCAGACAGTTTGGAAGGAAAACGAGCTTGGATGTCGTTTACAGGACAATGCAACCGTCAAGAATATTTAGACAGAGAGGCTGAATGAGGTTGGCGCGTGACGATCAGACGGAGCACACGTCACGTGAAACAAAGGTAGATTGCAGTCACCTGAAACAGAGTAAATGATCACTAGAATGTGGAGTCCTACAAGAAATTTAAGCCTGAGGAAGCCTGCGCTTAAGGGGAAAATAAAATGAGATGGCTCGACATGCAAACTATATTTTTCAAAAATATTAGAACCAAAATCATGGTATATTGAATTGGAAAAAGGCAAATCTAATCTATCCAATAAAGAACCAGTTGGAAGAAAAATAGTGTTGACATGCCAGAACCTACCCACCTGTGTATGAACCGTTGATTTAAATCAGTTCCGAGATCAAAACCGTCGGATTTCAAAGGGAGAGCGCCCCCCTTGCCGCAGTGTGACGATTGGCGTCACGCTCCTCACGCTCCCAGTTGTAACTTTGTGACAATGGCTATCAGAATTTTACCGATGAAAAATTGTACCCTCCCGCAGTACCCACGTTCCGTGGTTTAATCCGATATTTTTCCCTTCCGATCCTGCGTGATTTCTTTCCTCCGCCAGATCGCAGTTGCCGTGATGGCAACCAATCTACTCGACAGAGGCCGTGATCTCGATCTGGCCGTGGCGGCCTCCCTGCCCAAGCAGCAGTCGCCGGAGCCCATCGACCTCCCACCACTGGCAAGCCGCTATCCTCCTGCCGCCATGGAGGAGCAGGCCATCTCATCGATCGCTTCAGGTGCACGAAAGGGAAAAAGAGGCGGCACTAGGAGCTCCTACCGGCGATCGCGCGAGTCCCTCCTAGCGCATGGCGCCCCGTCCACCGATCGCCACCACCATGCCATCTCATCTACTGCTGCAGGAAGGGGAAAAAAAGGGCGGCACCAGATCCTCGTCGTTGAGGACTTGAGGTAGGGGGGCACACCTGTTCTTGATGCCTAGACCCTCTGATGATTCTGAAGGATGTAAATTGGAGATCATCCACCCGTCGATCCACATCGTCGTCGTTGAGGTAGGGGGCACACCTATTCTTGATGCCTAGACCCTCTGATAGTTCTGATGGCAGCAATTGGAGATCATCCACCCGTCGACCCAGTACTGGAATTTCTGTGGTCGGTGAACCCGGTGCTCCATTTTTGTTAATCTACGGAGGTCACTACTGTGAAGGCCTTTGATCCGCAGTTTGGAACAATGTGATCATGGTGGAAGCCTTTTCGACTATGGCGTTACTTTTGGAGTGGCTTATATACGATCCAGTTGCTACTTGGGTATATATGCAGCATGATCTTTTTTTCCTTGGAAAAGTAACATGACTTTTGGGTGGAGAAATTTGCAGTGCTGTTCCGAGTAGATTATGATGAAGTCGAGCTTTAGTTTGCATGTCTGTCTTGCAAATGATTTTATGCCATGATTACGTTTCTTTTAGGATGGAATCTTATTGCGTTATGATATTCTGACTGGGCTTTCTTACAGCTGAACAGAGGTTTCATAGCCGTCGGTCATATCTCTTTCTAACCTGAACTGTTGTTTTTTGGGGGTAATTTATTGTCTCCTCTGATCCAGATTCATTTTCATGTTTCAGTTAGACAATTTATATGGTCAAGCAAACGACTGATACCGTTGATGAATGGTCGCCGCTTAGTAATTGTACTAAGGTGGAAGCCAACGGTGAGCCACTAATTATATATTGACAGTTCGTTAACTCTGCGCTTATATCTTTTCACCATGGTTGTCTTAGTGAATGCATTTCAGATAGCCCTGGACTCAGGATAAACCTGTGGGAGTGGAGGCAATGTCCAGCACCCCAACAAATGCACAAATGGTAATAGATGCCTACAGAACCTTTACTTTGTCATTGATGGGGTTCCGTTCGAAACTTCATGACTTGCCAAATACTTTATCATTAATGGGAATTCATCTTGCTTATAATTTTTCAACTTGTCAAAAAGTGAAAGAAAAATGCGGTAGTACCAAAAGAATTATCGTGCACGGATAAAGGCAGAGTTGGAAAATTCCAAGAATTCCCTGACCACTACTCCAACGTTGATGGAGTGTCAGGCTCAACGGACGTCAGAAAATTATGGCCTAACTGTCACACCCGGTTCAAAGAAAATAACCAAATGTAATCCACATGTATGCCAGGATCAGTTAACCATTCATGTAGTCGACAAATAGTGAAATATCATTATTACAAGCCAAATAAAACGAAGCGTGTCTTCCATCTCCACAGTCGTTGTCCGGGAGAGCGCCAGCCTAGTATGAAGCGTCGGGATCGAAGTCGAAGTCGTTGTACTCCGCTTTTCCTCCATCGTCTGAGCAGCAATATATGACAAAGCGGGGAAAAATAGCTCACGTGAGTACATAAAGTACTCAGCAAGTGTGGGAAGTATGACATGTTGGCTATAAGCAAGAAAGGCTCGACTCGAGTTTACTGCACTATGCAAGACAAACAACCTAGACTCAAAGCATCCTAATTACTAGGTGCCATCTCTCCAACATAACTGAACCAACAAGAAAAAGCTCATCGGATTCCCAATCCGACTACCAACCAACCAGACCACAACCACCAACTAATCATGAATAAGTCCAGTCCGCTCTTAACCGTGTTGTCATGACAGTTTATATCTCTGCAGAGTTTGTGCACATTCCCCATAAGTCATGTTTCCCATTTTGCTTCACACTTCTGAGGTGTACAGCCAGGGTCACACTACAAGGCCTTTCCAAGGCTCCTCTCAACCTGTAGACACCCGCTAAGGTTCCACCGCTAACAGCATAATGGAGTCTATTTACCTCCGCTGCAGAAGCCCCCTCTGGCGCCACTAAACATCCGAATGGTGTGTACAGAGAAGAAGAGGATATCCAAGTAATTGGCCAGGCTGTACCCATATAGGCCTCATGGCTGCACTGTTAAGCCGGGTTACATGCTCCATGAACCGGTCCTTAGCACCTATGGCAGGCACTAGCACCAACCAGATCTCGTGCACAACGGCACTATATCAAACATCCCAGCCTGCCAAGGTTCCCTAATATCCATGTCACTAAAAGCCATCACCATCCCAATAGTTAAGTTCAGTATACATTAGTCAAATTAAGGAACCCAAGAACCCACCACTGATAGCAGCTAGCAAAATTCTACCCGGCCCTATGTACTACTCACCAACAGGCTTCAAGGAATAATAAGGAAATAACTAGTAATCCGTAACATAGGATTTCCAATTTAAGACATGCATGCACAAATAAAAACTAGACAATCCTAAGATGGGTTCAGTATGGTCAACGGCACTTGCCTGGTTGCTGCTCAAACTCTTCAAAAACTGATCTTGGAGATTCAATGTCGGCTCTTGATCTGTTCGCGCAATCATCGTCCCGACAAGCAAACAACAAACATACTGAGAAAACAGAACCAACAGTAGAATCATAGTAAAAAAAATAAGCATATCACAAGAAAGCCTACGTCATAACGGTCGCGTGAGCACAAGAATCGTCCAAATCGGAGTTCGTATGAAAAAGATACAAGAAAATGAACTAACATTGTTTTCCTGAAAATTCTGCTACGTCAAAATGATATACTCTGTTTCGTACAGAAAACAGAGCATCCGGCAACATGCTGATGAGCTACAGGGGCTAGCATAGTTTATACAGGAAAGGGCCAAGGAAGGGCATGTAAACTGGATCCCAGCAAGGCTAACTGATGACATTGCGTACAAGGAAAAATAGAAGCAGCTGGCCGCAGCTAACTGCTGCCGTGATGCCTGCTACGGAAACATGGGCTTACAAACATTCAGTTTATACAGAGAACATGGTATAATGTGCAAGATTGGCGTCAGGCTGAGGGGATCAACAGAAGGTAACGTATTTATACTAGAAAACAAAGCATGCTGCCTGACCTGATTAGCAAGGAAGAGGTATGCAGAATATAATCCTTGCGGACCCTACCATATCTAGCTGATGAGGTCAGTGCAAACAAGAGACTGGCCTGGAGTTCTCACCACGTCTTGACGGCAGGGACGACTCCAGGCATGCTCGTGAGGTTGCCGATGTTTGATGGGGATCAGGCTGCAGCGTCAAAGGCGAGATGCGTCAGGTCATGGAGATGTTGTAGTCGTTCGGAGCTCGTTGGAGAAGGGATTTCCTGGCTGCGAGGCGACGGTGATGACGAGTCATGGTTGCTGGCGTGTTTGTCAGGGACAAGGCTGCAGTTTCAGAGGCGAGTTCTTCCTTCGGGTCGTCGATGTGCCGTGGCTGTCCTGTGGTGTTGAAGCGACGATCAGCGATTAGAAAGAGGACCATGGGTGTGCAGCAACGTCGACAACAAAAAGAAGTTCTGCTCACCGGTGCTCACTGGGGTCGTGATTTCCCGGGCGGAGAGGCGACGGGGATGGCATCGGCAAGCTCCTGCTTCCCTGCTATGTGAGAGCATGGATCAGCAGCGGCTCACGGCGACGAAGCGCTCGGCATCGACTTACCGGGGATGGCAGCGGTCGGTTTTTCTCCTGGGCAAACCAAGCGCAAGAAGATGAAACAAGGAGGCGGCTGCTGTTTTGGTTGAAGGATGGAAGGAGCAGGACACGTTTCCATGGAATGAGAAAAGGCTCTAATGAAGAAATCAATGGTATTGATTTGCGGCAATTGAATACGGCAGTTTTGCCATGTATTGTGGCACGGACTGCACTCAAGGGAGAAGGAAAGAAACGGTTGGAGTTTTGTAGCCTGCCTATGTCCATCGTACACGAACTGCTAGCGAGTTTAAATTGTTTTTGTCACACAAATTCAAGCAAACATGATGCACGTTGGACTTAGACAAAATTTAGCTATAGAAAATCATTGTACTGATATTTGAATTATTTTAAATTATTTGAAAAACCAGGGTGTTACACTAACACAGGCATCGTCGATCATTACAGCTCAGGTAAAAGCATTTAATGTATCTCGCCATTCTCTACGTAAACGTCCATTAACATATTTGCTCATCATTCAGGGATATTGGACCTAACTATGCCATGTAGCCCCAAAGTCTGGACTTTGGCATGACAGGATACATATTGTGGTACTTTAAATCCCGGTAACTGGCTTTTTCTAGAGGGTTCCATTTTTGTTTTACAATCCATGTGCCAATAGAGACTATTTTGTATTACGCATGCTGCATGACTACTTTTATCTCAAGTCATCAGGAGCACTTTTTTTAAATATATATTTAAAAAAACTCGGCTGGGGGATTGACCTCCACGCGCGGTAGTGTGTTAAGAAGAAGAAAGCCTTGTCACAACGGCCGAGAGAAAATCCTCGAACCCCCCTCCCACCCTTACATAGGACCCGCTCCCCAGGTGAGACTGGGCCGGGGCAAAGCACCGTAGCCCAGCTGGGCCGAGTTTTCAACCATGCTTTGGGAATTAGGAGAGGCGAGGGAATTTTTTTAACCTCAGCCCGAAATTCGCTCCCACCGGGAATCAAACTCGGGACCTGAGGAGGGTGCTGCTGGAGCCTAAACAATCGGCTAGAAGTCCTTTGGCAAATATATATTTAATCATAATGTGTTGGCGGTAGAATCTTTGTATGTGCGTGCTGCACGTGCATCATAATCTTGTTATTTCTTAGCTGCATTGAAAGTGAGCTTCTCTCAGTCCATGGTCCCTGGATCTCTTCGGTTTTGATTTAGATGCCAGCATGGTCTTCCTATGCACGACGTTCAACCTTAAACGTTGCACGTCATAGACGGATATGCCTTTGCAATGCCATTGATTTCCTTGCATCTGTTGTTACTGATGGGACCTTGCTGGTGAAGTACACGCTTAAAATACCTCGGATGGTATTAATTAGTGGCTGCTCACGGTTATGTCAGGAGCTGCCGAAAATTTCTTCGTCTTCTTTTTTTTTTGAGAAACAGCTTCCGAAAATTTCTTAAAGGTTACATTACCAATGCACGTGCGCCACGCATGTGTCTAAAAATTGCATCACTTGCAAGACATGAGAACTATGAGCAACTTGACTACACGTTATATTGTAATTATTAGGAATTAAATAATTTAGAAAGAATCATGAAGAAGTAGCCGAAAGTTTAATTATCAGGCCATTGATCACCAGCCTTGCACTTGTCATTTTTACAGAATAACATGACATGTAGAATGCACTGCACCCTAAGAATAAAGTAGGTAAAGGAACATATATTACAAACAAATCATTTTTTTGTATACATTAAAGAGATCATTTATTGAATAGGAACATATAATTAAAGTCCCATAATAGAAAAAATAGGGCTGGCCAATCTGTAAATCGACAATCATTTGTGTTTTTTACTCCACCTTTGTTAGGGCATCGAAACAATCTGCAAGCACTCATCAACAGAAAAACTGCATGCCATCTAGCAATCGAACTAAAATAACAACAATTTGGTTCTCTAATATCTTATAATATCAAAATAAAAGAAAAGAAGCTAAAAGTGGAATTTGACAAAGGTAAAAATAGGGGGAAAATAAAATAATCCAGTTACCTGGGCATCACTAAAAGGGAATAAAAAATTGATATTGATACACCAGAGGTCATAAAGAGAAGCTATATCCAAACAAGCACAGAGAAAATTGAAGGCTATAATCTTGGGGAGATAACTTATATGTCATACTTTTGGAGGGAAGACCAATGCAGGGAAAATGTCTCTTGAGGAGATGAAGGCTTTATATCTTGCAGAAAAATTTATACCTCAAACCCTGCCTCCTGTATGAATTCAGAAATAAAAACAATGCTCTATCATTGAACAATGCTCTATCATTGAACCACGTTTTAATATGAGTAGCTGTGTCGAGTAACAAAAATTAAATTGTAAAAGAGAACCAAGAAGTCGAACCCTGCCTGTTGTACAATTGTTGTTCTAAATTGTGTGCAGGGTGAAGACAAAATCTGAAAAATATGTGCAATGGTTCCATGATGTTTACCACCTGATAGCAGTTTCCTTTCATCTCAACCCTGTCTCGCTATACCCGTACCATACCTTTGGTTTCATGCAACAGCTAATCCATGGCTAGCTCCTCTCAGCAATATTCCAATCATTCATGTCCCTCTTCACAGAAACTCCACCCATATAAACTCAATATGAGCTGAAATTGATTGGGGCATCTCCTGGTTGAGTAGAATAGCCCCCGGACATTTACAATGCTCTGCAACATAATACAAAATACAATGTACAACACAGGGCAAAGACAGTGACAAATTGGATCACAGAATGGATATGACCTTTAAAATGTATAGGTTGTTCAGTTTGCAAATGAACCTTAAAAAATGATTTCCTAACTGGTCTCAAATTTTATGCATTCAAAATTGAACTTTAAAAGATGTTGAAGCAACAAATAAATGACGTCGCACACCAAAACAAAATCATCTCGGTATGTTCACATATCACATACATACTAAACACATTAAAAAATGTAACTAACAGGCCACTGCACCAATGCGGTAGAAATGCAAGCACAAATATGACATGATTGACGAACCCGAAAGGCGTGGGCGGCTGGCAAAAAGGAAGAAAAGATACCAAACTGGTCCGGAAACTAGACAAAATTCAAATTCTAAATTTTGAATCCGAAAGTTGAAAACCGATTGATAAACCGGACCGGTTTACCAAAAACCTCTCAAATGTCTGGAAAACTGGACCAAATTTCAGAAAACCGGTTTCGAGAGGAAAAATGAAAACAAATTGCAAAAATATAAAAATTTGAAAAAAAAAGAAAATAAAAAATATGCAAAAAATTAGATGCAATTTGCAACGCAGTGGTGCAACAACGACACAAAAATTCGATCGTTTGCTTAGTTAAAAAAATCAAGGAAGGTTGCCGGTTCGAAAAAGAGAAAAAGAAAGAGATGTTCTTTTTAAACCCAGAAAGCTTACGTGATTTTTTGACCTACCAAACTATCAATTTTTTGTGTACTTGTTCCACCATTGCGCTGCAAATTTCCTCTAGTTTTATTACATCTTTTTGTTTCAATTTGTTTTTTAATTTTCAGTTTTAAAAAAAATGAAAAATGGAAACCGGCGAACCGGGTAAACCAGACCGGACCGGTACCGCGGTTTTGGGAACTTTGTTCGAAGCAGACCAGACCAGCTCCTCATATGTTATTTTCAGCTTTCGAATGATGAATCCACATATACCTACCTAAAGAAATAGAAGACTTTACGGTCCAAAAAACTAGCTTGTAATTTGTTATGACGAGGCTATGATCAGAAAAGATAAGAATGTTTTAACAATAACAAGTTTTTATTTATTTTTTGCGAAGGAATAACAAGGTTTTTATAACCTCAAGTCCTTCTCTCCCTTCAGTTCCACACAGAATTTATCAAATATTACAATAATTCCAGAATTATCCCTAGAATACTAGCTAGTATTTTCTATTGAATGCTAGCCAGTTTTTTGGACTGTAAAGGTCCTGAAGAAATAACTGTAATAATGAGTCATCTTAAACTCGTATTTCTTCTCTTATTCACAGCTGTCCCGCACAATGATTGTGAATCTGTGATAAGCTAGGGGTGAGAAGTATGAGGCAGCTTCATGCTGCTGCTTATGGTAATGCATGTCCTACGATCCAGGGTCCAGCGCACAGGCATGGAATCTGTTGACGCCGACACGAGTCACCCACTTGCCTCGCTAGTACAGCTAAAAACCATTCGTTTTTTTTTTTTTTTGCGAGTGCAGCTAAAAACCATTCTAACAAATGAACAATGGGCAGCTGGTGCATCCAACGATTTTTCATAAAACCAAGAGCATGGGTGTCTGTTACAGCCAGGAGTACCCTTTGCCATGTGTGGCAAGTATGTTAATTATCCAATTTATGAGTATAACCTGCCTAGTTGACTAAAATTCTGATATCTATTATATATATATTTGACGACGAAAGGAGCCACCACGTTCGCTCTAAAATGCTAGAAATTTCCACGTTAATCTGAGAAAATAAGAAGAGAAAATTACCCACCACTGCCATTATGAACAATTAGTCAGAGAACCCCCTAAAAATATTTATAAAATAGCTAAATTAAAATAATAAAAAATAGCCAAAAATACCCCTCGCACCTATTTCTAAATTACTCACCATGCCATTATGAGTAAAAAAGGCTAAATCAGAATAATAAAAATAACCAAAAATACCCTTCACACCTATTTCTAAATTACCCTACATGCCATTACAAGTCAAAAAAAAAACTAAATTCGGATTATACAGAATAGCTAAAAATATCCCTAACTCTTTTTTTTATTTACCAAACAAACATTATGAGCCCAAAATAGCTAAATTTGGAATAACATAAATATCCAATAAACACTTCACCCGATTTCTAAATACACCATTACAAAAATACATCATGACATTCTAGCTAGCATGGCATATTATCTTTATTTTAACATGACACGTTTCCTTCGAAAGATTATTTGTAGCAACCATGACATATGTTAGTTGTTTAGCATGCCACGTTTGAACCGACCTCACTTCTAAAATAAAATCAAATACATTGTTAGATAAGATAATAAATGATGACTCATCTCACACTCAAATTGAGGGACGGTGAGAAATTCTCCATTCTATTTTCTACTATTTTATAAATATAGAATATAAAATAAGCAATAACAATAAACTATATTAAATTAATGCAATAATATAAAAATATTTAAATAGTATAGTAAGTCTAGCTGCGCAAATACGCGGGCAGCCATACTAGTTGTTGTGAGACCACAGGTAGTTCTCACGAATTCTCAAATTGATGAACGTGATCCGAAAGAGAAAAAGCTTCTTTTTGCAAGGGAACCAGTGTAATCCAATTCATATGCAATTTCAATTTTTCCAAGGCTTCTCCCACCGGCAACCTTGCCCGCACATTAGTGCAGCATTTTTATGCCTCAGTCTTTGATGCCCAGTCCATTTTAGTCCCTCACCTACCCCAAGTTGTCCTTCAATTGCCACCTGCTTATATATAAACTCCTCCTTCTTACTACGGTTCTACCACTCCAATTTGGTTCATAGTTTTTCGATGTTTGTCCTTTCTCTGCCAGAGCTATAGCTTACATTTGCAATGCTTTGCACGACATGTCGACCTACGCAGTTCACGTACATTTACTTGCAGCAAGGAATAATTGCAATAAGCTAGGACTGGGAAGTATCAGCAAGTTTCGTATTGCGGCTTCAGATACTGTATCGTGCTGTCATCCTAGCTCCATCACGGCCAGATTGAATGCCTGAGGATTCACTGGTATTTGATTCTATGGAGTTTCACAAGAATGCGATCGTCTGCAGAGCAACATGTATAGCTGGAACATCGTCGCCGGCAAGAATCATATACACATGCATGCCTGCAACCGGCTAGTGCCTCTCCAGTCTACTATCCGGATCGCTAAAGACCTCTATGTAAAAGTAATGAACAAGGAAAAGCTGGTTTAACAAACGATTCTTCCATATAACCATGAGCTTCCGTCTGTTGGATGACAACAATGGATTACTGTTTGCCATGGCCCATGTGTCTGCAAGCATGTCTAGTGTACAAATTTCATTATTTTGATACCTTTAGACTGGCAGCTTATATACAGTACAATCACATTGGTTAGACAAAGTTTTCCGAGTGAGCAACACTCATCGGTGACCATGTTTTTTGACAGGGAAGGAAAAAATACAAAATGTAGTACACGATGGTTTTCTATAACCAGGAAAGAAAGAAAACTACATATTAAAACACACTATAAGCAACCACCATATTAGCATCGCGGGTTCGGGCACCATGAAGGCGGTTGCCAAGAAGACATGGCAAGCCTGCACCGAACTAGATGACGCGGAGCACGCATTTGCTGTGCTGGCGGCGGATAGATCCAATTCCAAATTATTCCACCTCATTGCTTCTGGCGATCCACCACGCCGCCGTCACACCATCGCACTACAGCAACCACACCGCCGCCTGCCATGCCACGTCCAACATTGTCCTTGCACCCACTGCCGATTACCGCACCAGCCGACGCCCGGCGCTCCTTTGTTATCTTCCATGCTAATTACCACAACACCTGCCCACGGCATAGTGCGACACAAGAAAACGCCATAACACCAGCATCTGACCACTGCATGGTTGATCAGTCATGTGCAAATATCAGAAGCTCTAGATCGGGCAACTTTACCACCTCCTCACTGTACAAACATTTGATGTTTGAAGGAGCAGTAGATCATAGAATGGTAGAAATGTTGGATTCTATAAACTACCTCTGAAAGTAAAAGTCTTTTTATGGATGCTATTTAAAGATAGGATCCATGCTGCAAGCGAATTAAGGAAGAAGAAGTGGAAGGGCAGTGAATTCTGCAAGATGTGCAATAACATAGAAACACCTAGATCATGTTTTTATGTCTGATAGGAAAATTTGCATGGTGTGTGCTTAGAGATACTTTTAGATGGCAACATAATACCACGAGTCAGCAAGAGTTCACTGACTTAACATGCATAATAGGAGTCATGATCAAAACAGCTTCATCCCTTTTTTTTTCTGATCGGTTGATTATGCTGGGCACTTTGGCTGACGAGAAATGATTATGTGTTCGGAGATAACATATGCCACTCTCCACAGGCTGTGGTGTTCAAGATGCGGTCGCTCATGCGAATATGGAGAATCCTGCAAAAAGAGGATGGTCGCGTTAAGATCGAAGAGTTGGCGGAGAAGATCATGTCCCAGCTGGAAGCCCTTGGCGGCAATGATGCTACACCACATAATCCCCTAGCGTTTTTGGGTCCTCCAATGTAAACATGGATTGTAATTTTTTGCTTGTTTCTGAAAGCTTTAAATAAATGCTTGTAGAACGTTCTTCAGAATGCCGGTTAGATGTGGTAGAACCATTAGAAAAAGTGCGAGCTTGCCACGTTATGTTGGGCACAATGAAAAACTGGTTGTTCGCCAGTGTAAACAACTGTTGCTTTCAATATAAAGTAGGGCCATGCCTTAATTTGGTCTTAAAAAAGCCACTGCAGGGTCGACTTCCTCCACACCATCGCACAGCACGCTCATGCGTGAGTACCATGGTTGCAAAACAGGCTTAAGCACATGGATTTGGCAAACAGGGACAACGCTTGAACAACTAAATCCAAAAGTAAAACCGGTTCAGTGGTTCACTGCTGCGCACTTGGTTGCTTGGCTGCCTCAGCTCAACACATGCATGAGTCACGGGCAGGAGATCAAGCTGTGTGTGCCGTCGTCCTAGCAGCTGCACAGGTGGAGTAGGGTTCGCGGCACTACATTCTGTGGAGCTGCACTGTTGTCGATACTGATTCCAACACAATTGTTCAAACAAAATAAAATCCAATCAATTATAATGTCCGTAGTGTCGTACTCTTTTCGTTGAACGGAAAGATAATAGTCACAGGTGACTGTTATTTTGACCAAACTTTTATGCGGCATGCATAATTCCTTATCTCCATGTGGCCAATCTTATTTGGACTTGTACATTGGATACGCAATTCACTCCGTCACACCATCTTGGCACGTTGCGCCAGTGGTGAGTAGTCCTGTATGTTGTCAGATGGTGTAAAGGGATACCATGGTACAGTGTTCAAATGCGGCTCCAACTAGGTGTCCTCTAGAAAGATTGCATTTCATTTGTCGCGTGTTATTACTCTCGCTGCTGAGCTGTAGCTTATAAGGCAAATTTTGTGGAATCCTGTGTCGTCTTATTGTGTGCATCATGCATGTCCAGCCGTATTACTCCCTGACCTGCCCCAGCATGTCCTTCCCTTTTCACTTGCTTGTTGTATAACTAATCTTTTTTGTCGTTGCGATGATGCTTTTGATGCTTGCCCTTGGTTTGCCCTAGCTTATTTGTTTTCTGGCAAATACACTCCATGCATGCGGCAGATCCAGTTTGCGTACATATATTCAGAGCAAAACATAACTGTAATAAGAATGGGAAGTATCAGCAAGTTTTATGTTGCTGTTTCTGCCCTTTGGTAATGCATGACGCTATCACCCAGCCCCAGGTTCCATAAGACAATTTGTTGGTTGACCAGAGGATGAAGACGTACTTGATGCGGTGGAGTTACACAAGACTATGCAATCCCCAACCATACACAAAACTGTCTCGAGAAAAAAAAAAACATACACAGAACGTGTTCCACAACACAAATTTGTTGGATATTTCCTAAATAGGGTTTGGGTCTTTTTTAGAATTAAATTCGTGTCTCTGTTTTTTCCCAACAATCCACCTGAACTCCGTATTTCTGTCAAATTATGCAATTTCATCGTTCCATAGCTATAAACTATCATTAATGCTAAAACAGCTATAAACTATACTTGTATAAATAAGTAGGTTGAATCCGGCCAATCCTTTGAAATTGGATCCCATCTGATGTGCGGGTGTATTTGACGAATAGGGATCATGCCCCCACCTACCGCTTTCATTTACTACAGTATCATCTTATTTTACCTCCCCAGAGTTTACCCTCATGTGTATATATCTGCCCCTCTTCTCTTTGCAGGAAGACAGTAGGCTTTTATTCACGCTCAGTTATTTCCTCTGGCAGGCATTTCGACATCTCCGCACTATGCCTCGGAATGAGAGGGCTCGGAATTTTGCCTAGCCTTTATCTCCGGCGGCCATCCCAACCTCAAGTACACCACCATCTGATGTTCCTCGATGGTGCGCATTTGCCGGAGACATAGCCGGTAGACATGAAGCTGCTTGCCGTTGCGCGAGGGCGTTGTCAGAGCACCGCCAAGCGGTTCTCCAGCCAACCTCAACGCTTATCAAATTCCACGGTGGCCAATGGAGCCTGTGATGATGACCACAGTGCAGCGCGCATGACAAAGACGCGCTGGTTCGGCGAGATAGCGGCAGCGATATCCAGTGTACGTGCTCTGTACGGCTGCACAGAGCTTACTGCTTTGGGTTGCTGCACCTGCTCGTCTTGTTGCCAATGTACATGACAGAGCATTGGTTCAGGTGGCTCCGCGCACGTTCATGTGCAACGGATAAATATTGCAGCCTGCACCGAAGTACATTTATGCCGCTGCGTCTTGTTGCCGCCAAACTCCAAGGCCGGCCTCATTTTTTGGCTGAGGCTGTCTCTACTGCCAATTATCTTGTTAATATTCAGCTCTCATCAGCCCTTCAGGGTGGGATTCCTTATGAGCATTTTTGTAGCAAGACGCCTGATTACTCCAGCCTTCGTCTCTTTGGCACACCAGTTGACCGCTCAGTCTGTTGAGTGTGTTTTTCTTGGCTATAATGCTGAGCATAAGGGATATCGTTGTTGGGATTCAGTTGGTCGTCGCATGAGGACTTCTCGGGATGTTGTTTTTGATGAGTCACGCTCTTACTATCCTCGTCCCTCTTTTGATACTTCTCCTGCATCTTTAGTCGACCCACTTTCTTTCCTGATATTGCCACATACCTCTATTTTCGGTACACGCCAGGTGCCTCCCTTGCAGGCACCTTCTCCTATAGTGCCTTCTTCACTGACACCTCCTCCTAGAGAGTCTTCTTTGGTTCCTTTTTCTATGGAACCTGACTATTCTGTGAAGCCACCAGTGACACATGTCTATATATCACTACACCATGACATACTTTTGGCGACAGTGAAGTGTAGGGAAAGGTGGTCCATCACTGGCTAGTTATCTGTTGGTAAATGTTTATCGTTTCTGCTACACTCTATCTGTCGGCAATAGTCCAATAGGGCAACAAGTAATCTGTCGGTGTTGCTCTTCACCTCTTCCCAACAAAGAAACTGTCGGCATAGCTTCGACGTCAAATTATGTGTCGGCACATCTTCTTTATGGGCTACTTGTAATGTGTCGGCATTGCTTAATGGGTCTAACCCAAAAAAAATGTTTCGCCAAGGCCCAGCCCAGTGGCCAACCCTAATGCACCCCTTCTGCTAGCTACTCCTCCGCAGCCGCAAACACTCGCAAGTCTCCAAACCAGCCGCAGCCAGCAAACCCTGACCACGACGCCGCCGCCACCGCCGCCGCACTTTGCCGCCGGCCAAAACTAGGGCGCCTGCGCAACACCCACCCCCACTACGTGCTGCCGCTATCAGCCCAGCAGGCAGCACGCCGCACCACCACCACCACGCGCAGAAGCAGCAGCAGCACCGCGCCGCCGCCTCGGACACGCGCAGGAGAAGCAGGAGCGATGCGCCGGCCCCGTCGCCAAGGTGCCACCAACAGCTTCCTGTTTTGCCTGCCCAGCTACGCCCCATCAGGATCTCACCCATGCCCTGGTCTTCATGCTGTGCTAGCCGCACAGATCTGCTCGGCCAGCACCTCCAACGGCCAAGAACACCAGCCTCCAGCTCGAAACTCAGCGCCATCCAGCAACACGTGAGTTCAGATCCACACCGTCTCCAACTCAGCCGGAAGTCGTGTTAATTTCTGGTAGGTTTACTTTTCAATCGACCTTTTCTTTTCGATTGTTGCAGAAAATAAATCCAGCTGCTCGTTTGAAAATCAAAATGTGTGCTCTGTAGATTTCAGCCACAAGTATGTTTTCTTGGGCCATGTACATTTAGAACTAGTCGACAACATGGTTTCCACTGCAGATGCCTGTAGGGTCTTGTATGTGCAGATACTCATGACTGACCAATTAATCCACATTTTTTACTGTCCAGATGCTACGGAATAGATTAAGCAAGATGTCCATTTCTATCACTCCTCAATATTAGTAAGAGGATGCACGATTGGAAGCCTGTGTTGCTTCCTCAACCATTCAACAGCTTTTTTTTTTTTTTGGATAACGATGCTATTTTTGTGTTTAGTAATTCAGCCAGCCATCACTACTTACTGATAATAAATCCTTTTCAGTTAATTTTGTTCTCTCTACCATGAAGTGCATATATATATTTGTTTAATCACTAAGGAAATCTGTGTTATCAAGAGAGCTATGCAAAATGAATATACGCTAGTCTAGTATATGCTCTGCAGAATGAATATATCTTTGTACTTGTCTCTGAATGTTATTGGTGTGTGTGTTCAGAATTCATTTTTCTGATGGGAATTGTACATGCAAATGCAGAGATTTCAGAAATGAATGCCTCTCTTACATTCTCTATCACAAAGGGTCATTAGTGAGTAGCTCTGATTTTCTGGGTTTTACTTCCTGGCTGCATCCTTTCTGTTCGTTTCAGAAATTCTGGTGATGTTCAGTTCAGACGGCTTCACATACTTTTGTTCAGAAGAAAATGTCTCTTGCATCCTTGTTCACGCTAATTTTCTGCGGTAGAGCGAGATGCATCTAAATTTTGAAATCTTATCTGACATTGTACTTAGAATAGTCGCATATACACCATTCTGCTGAAATGCAACCAATTAATGCTCAGTTATTGCTCCTTGTTAGGTGCTTGTCCTGGGGCAGTCAAAAAATTCAAGTTTTTTTTTTTGTAGTGGAACACTTTTCTGAAGAGATAGCTATGTGGCTGATGGTATAACTCATACTTTGCATTATTTTTTATGATATAACTCATCTGTTTCATTATTTTGCCAACTGCAAAAAGTTTATGTTTGGATCACCTTGTGCTGATGCTTAACTTCTTTTCATTGAAGACACTTAGCAGGCAACAAGGTTTACAAGTACTCTGGAATTGCAACATCTTTTGCACCAAGCAAGTGTCACAAGTATTTTGGAGGGACTACCTTTTGTGCTGCAGCCATTTATAAAGGAGCGCTCTGCAGAACGAATATATGCTAGTCTAGTAAGCTATGCTCTGATTGAACTTTCATATTCTTGCCTTGTGATTTAAAGAAACCTTCATATGGTTGTACGAGTCTGATAGTCTCAGAATATTACTAATGTATCTGTTCCGATTTCATTTTTCTCATGGGAAATAATCAATAAGTAAATGAAGAGATTCCAAAATCAAATATTGCTTCTTGCAGCTCTGATTACTTTTATTGAACCAGTGCATGCTGACTTTTCATTTACTTCTTGGTAGATGCTTCAGAAAATTGGATGTGAAGATGGTTTGCTGCTAAGTGCACGAAGTGGAGTTTGAAGTGTTATGGTTTGACAAATCTTCACTATATGAATAGGCTTGAGGTTATATGGGCTTTAGATCTCCTCTGCAGCAACTAGAGCATATGAATTGAGATCCAGATTCCATGTTCAGTTAGGATTTGATCTGAAACATCGCTTTATGTGATTTACATTGTCACACTTGTGATTGATGGTTATGACCCTTGTGAAATTTTCAATTTAATTGTGAATAATTGTTGTATGTGGACCTGTGTGACATTCAACAATTGATTGCTGCTGAACTGTGACTATGAAGCTTCTAAAGTTTGCGTTGTTTATGATGCACCTGCTCTGCTCCATTTGAATATCAATATTATGTTAAATATATTTAATTCCAGCAGCTTTGCCGACAGTTACATTGTCACAGATGGCCATGTAGCAGCACATGGCGCTGCTGCCCTTTGGCAGCAGGATAACTGTCGGGAAAAGTAGATAACTGTCGGCATAGGTGTTAACTGTCGGTAAAAGGTAACTGTCGGCATAGGTGTTAACTGTCGGCGTAGGCAATCGAATTAGCCACATACTAACTGTCGGGATAGATTATAACTGTCGGGAAAGGTTTTCCCGACTGCTTCTACCGCGACTGTTTTGAAAGTGTCGGCATAACTTTTGCCCACACTTAAACTGTCGGCGTAGATACCTTTGGCCGACTGTAGCAGGTGTGGGGAAATGTCTGCCATGATGTAGTGTATACTTGACGTGTTCAGGCTTCCTCTGGCGCGCCATCTTCCTCTGAGGTGCCACTTTCTTCCGGTGAGAGATCTCTTCATGCGCCGTCTTCTCCTGTGATGCCATGCCATCTTCTCCCGATGAGTCATCTTCTCCCGTTGAGCCATATGTTGATGCGCCATCTTTTCTCAAGTGATGCCATCCTCTCCTGATGAGTCATCTTCTCCTGTTGAGCCCTCTTCCTTTGAGGATTCTTCTGATGATTCTTCACCTATGCAGCATCGGCTTCTTGGACGTGGTCATCGTCCCCATCGGCCTCCTGATCGGTATTATCCCTTTTCTGGTTTTGCCGCTACCGTTCTTTCTGAGCTAACTTTCTATCTTGATGCTATTCTTCATCAGGAATGACAACACGCGATGGTTAAGGAGATTGCTGCTCTTGAGCGCACTGGCACGTTGGACGTTGTTCCTCTCCTGAACATGTTCGTCCTATTACCTGTAAGTGGGTCCATAAGGTTAAGACCCGATCTGGTTGTTCTCTTGAGCCCTATAAGGCTCGTCTTGTCGCTCGCGGTTTTCAGCAGGAGCATGGCCGTGACTATGATGAGACCTTTGCTCCTGTTGCTCACATGACCACTGTTCGCACTCTTCTTGATGTGGCCTCTGTCCGTAAGTGGTCCATCTCTTATCTTGATGTCAAGAATGCCTTTCTTAATGGTGAGTTGCATGAGGAGGTGTATATGCGTCCTCCACCTGAGTATGCTGTTCCTGAGGGTATGGTTTGTCGTCTTCATTGCTCACTTTATGGCCTTAAGCAGGCTCCTCGTGCTTGGTTTCAGCTACTTGTTTTCACTACAAGAGATCAGGTCTTCTGCGACGTCAGAAAAATTAGATTTTATGTCAGGATGAACAATCTGCGACGCCAGCACGACGAAACTGCATTCGTCGCTTATTGCATGTTTAGAATCATGTTCTGCGACGAACACACATTTGTTGCGTCGTAAATCTTTACGACGTTTGTTCTATTGCCGCGTCGTAAATACAATTTGGCCCATTACCAACCAGCCTTCAATGGGCCAAGCCCATTATGGGCCCTTTTCATTTTCGTTTTTTAACAGGCCAATTTTTACCAAGTATGGGCTAAATTATATAGGCCCTGGTATTTTCTTAGCCTTTTTAGTAATTTTCATATAGGCCAATTTAGCATGCCACACAGCCCAAGATCAAATATAGTCCATTTACACAGAAATTCATACAGCCCACAGATCATATTCATCACACGACCCACAAAATAACATTCATCACACAGCCCACAATATTATCAGGTTCAATAGACAGCCCATAATATTACCAGCTCAACATACAATACCCATCAGGCTGAACCCACAGTTCAGTCTCAACATACACCCCAACATCACAGGTTTAACATACAACCAGCACCAACATATACTAAGTTAACCTAAGTCAAGCATCAGCAAGTTCTGATTACCTACAGAAACTGATCAGCCAATCACCAACCAAAAAATACTCCGATCAAGCCAATCACCAGGAAAAGATCACCAAATAGATGCATTCAAGGTCATGCTCTAAGTCAAGCATCACCTACTCCTCATCATCGTCGAGACCGAACGCACGACGCAGAGCATCATTGGTCGCCTTGGATTGCTTCTTCATTCGTTCCAACTCTGCTTCCATGGCTTTGAATTTTTCTCGAAGTTCTGCAGATCCTTGCTTCTCTGCCTGGAGTTCACGTACTTGAGCCTCAAGTTCACGTACACGCGCTTGATCAACAGCCTTGGCATTTCTTTTGGGCATTGCTGTCTTGATGCCAACATTTTGAAGAAATTTTCTTGACGGCAACACTTGAGCAACCGCTTCTGCAGGAGTCTTGGGTGCTTGCCCTTCTTGTGCAGGTTCATCGACAATGGCCTCCATTTGCACCTAACAATAGCAAGAAAACAACATAAGCCATAATGAAATAAACATTAATAAACAGTGATAAGAATGGATGCAAATGTACAATGTCCCCAACACTAACTGAAATGAATGGATTAGTAATGGTCACATGTCATTTTAACTGAAATGAATGAAGTATTTGCTTTAATTGGTTGTTCTGAACATAAGTCATTGTGCAACTATACTTTTTTCCAGCTTACACACTACCGAGCTGATTTTTTTAATATTCTGAACATATGGCAACCACTAAGTTTGCACAAAAAAGTTCTCTATACATAGACCACCAAGAATTATCTGTGCCAAGCTACTAATACCACAGATCAAACCAGGCTCTGTTGTTGGCAAAGCATTCACAAAACACAATAAGACAACATGGTACTCCTAAAGAATATTGAAACTTCAATCTGATCCAACAAAACAACATTCTACCAAAGCTTCATCACAGCAACATTCTACCGGTCACATTCACCCAACCTTCCATTTCCATCATCACCAGCCAAAAAACTAAACAAAGGTACCATCATCTTACAAATCACCACCCAGCAAGTATGGTTGGTAAATTTACTTACCAATGCTTCCTTGACATTCTCACTAAGTCCAGTCTTGGTGCTGTTATGGCACTCTTTGAAAAGATCAATCTCATTGAGCTCCACATCTTTATATTTCTCATCTTGCTTCTGAAATTACATGCACCAATATAGCATTTTTAGAAGTCTATTGGTTGCATGCTACGGAACAGCAACTAAATACAAATGTCGTATGAAATGCAAGAATATTATTCAATAAATAAGTGTGCAATCATGAGATGATAAGTGTAGAGTCATTTTTCTCACTTTCTCTTAGTGCTACAGAAAAAATGGTACAACAGCCAAGAAGTCTAGGTAAAAATGGTACAGCAGCACAGCAGCCATGAAAATCATCTAGTAAAATGTCTAAATGCTTCATATATGATATAGTGATTCTCCTAACCGCAAAATCTCTACTAAATGTCAGACAAAATCATGAAAACCAAAATAGCACAACTATATCATGAGGATGTATATGAACTGATAGTAAATGTAACTATGAGTACCCACAGCACCGGAACAAATTTGTTGGCTCTTACCAGAAGATTCACATGCACAACATAGCTCCGCGACCCTGTCCTATGAGGAACCGAACCTTCTCCCGATTTCTTTGTTGGCCGCACACTTCTCCTACAATACACAATTTATCAGATAGGAAGCATATTCAGAATAGTGAAAAAAGAATAGCAATCCACAAAGAAGCAATAAGACCTTATGCTTTGCACTGGACCACAACTCCACAAGTGCTCTCCACTGATCATCAGTCATGGTATCCAATGGCGACGTTGTAGGCACTTCGTTCGCCGGTACACCATCAAAGTGAGCCTTTTTCAGCTTGTGCCTCAGTTGTCGCTGATTACACTTGAGCAAATCAGTGCAAGCTGCTTTCACTGCCTTGTCATCGGTGTCAATGGCAAATTGAGCCTAGGCAAGAACATGTACATTAGAAAGGAATCACTCAAAGCATGAGAAGAACTTTTATTGAACAAATTGAAGAGTTGGGAAAGACTACTTACACCAATCTTCCCCATGTAGTCCTCAAAGTACTCGTGCACAATGCCTTTACGATGACGAATCCGATTCAAGCACCTACGGCAAGGACAAAATATCTCTTCATTCTCACCAAATCTTTGTGAAACAAAACTCATGAATTCCCGAACTCCATCCAGATGCGGCTTGCTAAACAGCCTAGAATTTATCCAACTCCCTCTGTCCATCTGCAAAAAGTTGAAAAAGACAAAATTGTTCAGCATGGGTGTGTATATATATATATCTATGCAAAATGACAATCTCAAGCATTATGCCAAAATTATAGTGGGCTCGATCATATGGCAGCTATATGAGCTGGTTCCTTGACATTATCAATACATGACATTGAAATCACAAATAATTTTTTAGACCAAAGGCATTCGCCCTGCTTATCGAAAGCAAAAAGTGTACCAGCTTTTACAGACAATTGGTTCAACACCACGCCACATTCGGCTGGTTTTGAGGCTCAAAAACTGAGCAGCGTCTGCCCTCTACTACTCAAGTGCTACAGCAAAAGCTAGTTAGTAAGCACAGTTGCACGTTACAGGAAATCACAAATATCAACACAATCATACTAATTCTGTGGAGTTTTACTACCAGTAGTATGCTATTCTGAAAACCAAGTCACACGGAAATGCTGATTCTGGTTTTACTTCTTTCTCTATTCAGTTTTACTAAGTGTTTCTCACGGCTTCAACTATTAGCATTATTTCCAGCTTGTTTTGTATGCTTATTTGGTCAAGCTAATGACATATGCACACATAATTGTCCATACCTTGATTGCTACTGTCACGACGTTGAGGGCGAAGCCCGGTGGCGACTGGTGGGGCTGCTCTCACGACGACGCCGTGCGGCTGGACGGCGGAGCAGCCTGGCACGGAGGCGGCGGCGGCGGCGTGCGGCGGCGGCGGCGTGCGACGGCGGATGGCGCACGGAGGCTGCCGCGCGCGACGGCCTATGGTGCAGGGCGGCTGACACGCACGACGGCGGATGGCGCACGGCGGCGGCAGCGCGCAACGGCGGATAGCGCACGGCGGCGGCCGCGCGCGACAGGGGACTGCTGCCCTGCGGCGCGAGCAGCAATCAGATGCGGGATTCGTCGCCCTGCTGCGCGCATCGACCAAGTCTAGCTCGGTGACAAACCCGTACAGTTAAAAACAATGGCGTCCATCAATAACCACAGAATGCGGGGAGCTTCAGTGGTAAAAGTTTGCGTTTACGGGCTGCAGGTCGTGCCTTCGATTCCTGCCTGAAGCGTTTTTCTTTTTCCTTTTCTACAGCCGAAGTGGTAGCGGAAAAATTAAGGCCCAGCCCAGTTGTGACGGGCTTCAGTTGTTTGCAGGCCATCTATAGTATATTTTTTTATTTTCTTACACTAAACGCTACAAGCAGGACCCACATCTTCCTCTTTATTATTTATATACTGAATGAACATCACAAGTGGGACCCACAATCTAAACATTATGTGCGGGACCATATTTTTCTTATCATTACTAACACTAAACATTACATGCGGGATCCATAATAAGTGAAAAAACACTTGTGTTGAAATTCAAAGTTACGACGATTTATCACTAGCAAACATTCGTCATAATATAGCTTGTCTTTGTTACGACGATTTCTATTGGTTTTTACGACGCACGTATAATCTTCGTCACAAAATTCGCTGGTAATATATGAATCGTCGTAAAATAGAGTATCTAGCGACGTTTTGGTCAATCGTCACTCCAGAATCGTCGTAGAAGGCCAGATTTCTTGTAGTGTTTTGTGGTCACCGCTGCTGGTTTTTCTGCCAGCAATCATGATCCAGCGCTATTTGTTCGCACTTCTGCTCGTGGTCGGACTCTTCTCCTTCTTTATGTTGATGGTATGATCATTACGGGAGATGATTCTGAGTATATAGCTTTTGTGAAGGCGTGTGTCAGTGAGCAGTTTCTAATGTCTAATCTTGGTCCTCTTCGTTACTTTCTTGGGATTGAGGTGTCCTCTACACCTGAGGGGTTCTATCTGTCCCAAGAGAAGTATATCCATGACCTTCTTGATCGTGCTGCTCTCATTGATCTTCGCACTGTTGAGACCCCCCATGGAGCTCAATGTTCACCTTCATGCCACTGACGGTGAGCCTCTCGCTGATCCAACCCGCTATCGTCATATTGTGGGGAGTCTTGTTTATCTTGGTATCACTCGTCCTGATATCTCGCATTCCGTGCATATCCTGAGTCAGTTTGTTTCAGCTCCCACCCAGCTCCACTATACTCACTTGCTTCATGTCTTGCATTATCTTCGTGGGACTATATCTCTTCGTTTGTTCTTTCCACGATCCAGCTCTTTACAACTCCAGGCATATTGTGATGCTACCTAGGCTAGTGATTCCTCTGATCATCGATTTATTTATGCCTTTTGTGTGTTTCTTGGTGGTTCTCTTATTGCTTGGAAAACTAAGAAGCAGACAGCAGTTTCTCGCTCGAGTGCAGAGGCTGAGTTTCGTCCTATGCCTCTTGTGACAGCGGAGGTTACTTGGTTACGATGGTTGCTTGAGGATTTTGGTGTTTCTGTTGCAATGCCAACTCCTCTTTTGGCTGACAGTACAGGTGCCATCAGCATGGCTCGTGATTCAGTAAAGCATTATCTTAGTAATCATGTTGGTGTTGATGCTTTTTATACACGAGTGCATGTACATGATGGTATTGTTGCTCCTCAGTATGTGCCTTCAGAGATTCAGTAGGCTGATTTATTTACAAAGGCACAGGTTTTATCTCTCCAAACTCAGTGTTCTTGATCCACCCTAAGTTGGGGGGGTGTTAGATGTATATGTATTCTTGTATTTTTCTCATTTTATAAAGGGCTTTATGCATATTTACCCACACATGTACATGTATATATCTAGGCTTTGTGCCTCCATAATGAATGCAAGTGCTATTCATAACAATTTCAGCACTTTTATGCCTCAATCTCTCATGTCCGTCCCAAATTCACTCGCTCACCTGCTTATTTATATATAAACTCCTCTTTCTTACTACAGTCCTACCACTCTAATTTGGGTCATAGTTTTCCATGTTTCTCTTTGCACTACCATAACTATCGCTTACCTTTCCACCGCAAAAAAAAAAAGCTATCGCTTACCTTCGCAATGCTTTTTGCACGCATGTCTAACTAGACACTGTTAGATCAAAACGATCATCAACTTACCAGGATCAACTAGTCATAAGTAGATCACACCTAGAAACCTTTAATCTAATAGGGAATTGACTTACCAGAACTTAGATTCGCCATAAATCAGCTCTGTAGTAGATGCAGAACTCGATGTAGATGAAGTAGACCTAGAAGAACAGCAGGGTGTCGATGTAGAACCAGGACACCGTGCTTCCAAGTCTTCCAGCACCTTAGGGATCGGTAGAATTAGGGTTAGGTCAACCCTTTAGGCTTAGTTCGTGAATAACTATCATCAGGGAAACCAGGGGTTACCCTTAGTTATATAGTGCTATAGGCTTGGGGCCGGGCCCTTAGGTGGGCTGTGTTTGCCTCCCGATCAAGGCAACTAACAGGGGTTTAGGTTAGACTCGGATTTGGGCCTTGTAGACCCATTTGCCGACCTTCTCGGTGAGTCGTTATAAGTGGCGTCGGTAAAAGTTTTACCGACGCACCACTTTTTACCGACTTTCCGTTCGTCGATACCTTAAAGAATTACCGACGCATGGTGAGATGCTACTTCACATAATTACCGACTTATGGTCCATCGACAATCGTTTAAATGAATTGCCGACCTATAGTCGGTTGCCATACTGAATTTGAGAATTTACAATAAATCCCTCGAAAATTCCTCGATTAATCATTGCAGCCCATAATCCAGAATCAAATAGTATGAACAGAAATGACAATCTATAGATCAAACGGATCAAGCCATCAACATTCATTGATTTAGTTCCTGTGACAGGTACACATTGTCTCCAAGTTTATCACAAGCATTCAAAGTCGATCAGACATGTTTGATGGCTCATAGTTAATACTTAGATCCTATTACAGACAGAGTAGCACCTACAATCATGCAACTCAAGGCTGTACTGCACACCACTTGCATACACCTCATTGGTTTACATTGTCACTCACAAAAGTGCCCAAAACAAAATAAAGTTCAGCTAAATATATCCTCTTGTCATCTGATTGTTGTCCTATCCACGCCGAAGACACCCTGTGACAAATATTAACAAGCAATCAGTTCAAAATCTGTTGCCCAAGCTGGAAGATTAAATCTATATTGCCGGATACAATCAGTTCACAACTATAGACACAGATTAAAGAATGATTCTTTTTGTAGGTGGTAGGAATAGGACTAGGCGCAATCATGAGTTTTAGGTAACAAGACAGCATCATACAACACTATCAGTTTCAGGCTAGCTGCACATTGATTAGTATTCCAGATCAATCATGAAGCTATGAGTTGACGCTGCCATGACTAGCTAGCGACCATTTGTCATGACACAAATTTCAACAGCAACAGGAATAAAATCGAAGCACAGTAACCAATATCACAGCTCTGAACAAAATTTTCAGAAGAAACAAATGACAAGTTGCAAGCTGAGAGGATATGGCTCACAGAAAATAAACTCAGAGATTGAAAATGTGAAACATTTCCGTATATTAAATTAGTGATTAGTCTGAAATACCAGAAGCAGGTGGTGTCGAGGCCTTGTTGCAAACCTTGAGCTATCAAAAATAGGACTGGTTAGAAACTATGGTCACTAAGTAAATGATATCAAGAACATGTTTAAGTTTAGTTTATTACTCTCTTGTATGGCCATGCAATCGACATCATTTGCGCATAACCCATTGTATCAATACAAGTATAGGGACGAGGCAGAATTGCATCTCTTTTGAGCACATGAGTCACAATTACTTCACAAAACTGCCTTCCTATGGCCTGATCACCCATTATTGTGGTTTGTTTAGTTGAAACAATTGTTCCTTTCGCCACAGGTTGATCTCTAATCATGGCATATAATATGACATCTTTTCCAACCTGAGGGAAATGATTATTTAGAACAAAATCCATGCATTGGAGAACTATATATGAAATGAAAGGTACGAAATATATGATAAGGATGAGAGTATTACGAGAGCATCATGTTCTGAGCAAGCAACATTAGTACCCCTTGGTGGGTCTGCTTCATGCACTTGGCCAGGAATGTCCTCATGGTCCTCATTGTAGCATTCATCATCTCCAGAACAGTAATCTTCCTCGCCTTCACCTTCTTCAGGTTCATCAAAAATTTGATCCAACCTTCCGCTCTACAACGAACATATCAATTATTTTGTGAGATAATGACCAGATCAATATTGCTATGATTTTCAATACAGAAGAGTACTTTACCATCTGTAATCGTGAAGTAGAACAGTTTTGAGACATGGGTTCTGCACTAGACCTGTCTTGTTGTGCCCTTTGCTCCATCAGGTCCACTCGGGCCAGCAGCTCATCTACGCTTTTTTCTAGAGCAACTTTCTCACTTTCAACCTCAAATTGACCACCAAATGAATCAACATCAAACCTAAATGGGTGGTTTGGATGCAAGAACCTACGATGTCCCATATAACATGACTTGCTACCATTACCAAGCCTAAGGGAACATATCAAGGAGTGACAATCAGGACACGCTGCTTCACCAGATACAACAAACCCAGACACACTGCCTAGGCCAGGGAGATCGGTGATGGTATATAGGATTGCAGCACGCAACTGAAAATGTTCATTTCTTGATGGATCATAAGTTCGCACACCATTAATGAACATATCAAGCAGATCATAAACAAGTGGCTGAAAATACATATCCATATCTGGACCAGCAGCAGATCGTCCGGGAATCAACAATGACAAGATGAAATTAGAATCTTTCATGCACATCGAAGGTGGAAAATTGAGCGGAATCAAGATACCAGGAGAGATACTATAGCTAAGATTCATGGTCCTATATGGACTGAAACCGTCGGTAGCAAAAGCAAGGCAGATATTGCGACTATCAGAGGCAAATTCTTCATGATCATCATCAAAAGCCTTCCAAAGTGGGGAATTTGCAGGATGCCTAATCAAATCATCATCTTCGTTTTGTTGTTCAGCATGCCACCTTGTGAGACTAGCAGTTTTAGAAGATACAAACAATCTTTGGAGTCTTTTTTTAATTGGAAAGTAACGAAGGACCTTCTTGGGAACTTTATACACACGTTTCCCATCTAGACTCTTCTTTTCTGATTTCCAACGTGATGCCTTACATGTCGGACATGAATTAGACATTTCATGCTCCTTCCAAAACAGAATGCAATCATTTTCACATGCATGAATACTAGTTTACCCAAGTCCCACAGATTTGATCAATTTCTTAGCTTCGTAAAAGTTTCTAGGAAGCGCTGAACCCTCAGGCAATGCATCAGCAAGAAGATCCACTAGTAAATTAAAACTGCTATCAGTCCATCCTCCTTGAAGTTTGATGTGAAGTAATCTAACTAAAAAACGTAGCTTTGAGTATTTCTTGCAACCTGGGTACAGCTCTTGACTATTATCTGCTGCTAGCTTCTTAATGGCCACAAGATCTTCATTAACCTCCTCAAATGAACCATCATCTTCCAGATCACCTCTATCATCTAAACCACAAGCTAAGTCCCTAAGCAATGCAGATATGTCATCCTCTTCGTTAGGCTGCTCCATAATCTCAGGAATATCACCATTACCATGGTCAGCGGAAGAGGTGCTAGCTTCACCATGTAGGGTCCATGTTCTATACCCTTTTAGGAATCCATCACATATTAAGTGTTCTCGAACTTCACTAGCCTCTCTCCAATATGAGTTGACACACTTTCTGCAAGGGCATAATATCTTGTTCCCTATCGCTGAATTTCTAAATGCAAAAGCTAGGAAACTGTTGATCCCTTGTTTATAAGTCATTGTCACCCCACATGCATTTTCCAAGTTAAATCTCAAATTAATTATATGAATCTCTTTTAGTTGTTGGGCAAATTAAAGTGTACCTATCCTCATCGTCGATCCATGATTTATCCATGCTTTTATGCGAGATACCAAGTGTCTTTCAAAACCGAACCAAGAAACATAATGAGCGTAAAAGATATACCAGGATTGTAAAAAGAAACACGAGATCTGGAGAAAGTGAGCATTACCGTTACACGAAGGACAGCTGTTGCTGATGTGGTGGATGTACACGTTCCTGCACGGGATGTCTTTTGTGATAGCCCAATCAGCTCCACATCAGCCTCACTTACACTTCTAATCCTGCAAATCGAATATTGTTTTCTGAATCAATTGAAAAGGAATCAAAACAATCGGGTAATCAATTGGTTCTTTCCACCTCAGCCTCAAAACTAAATGCGGCTGATTACTGGGGCGATGAAATGCTGGCCAGTTTGTAGCTACATGTTACATGGACTAGTATATCGAATTAGAGCTGCAGATGGAATCGATTTCAGTTGAGCAGCAGCCAATGGTGTTGTTTCCGAAAGATATTCAGAGCAATTTCAGCAGGCTTACAGCTTCATCAGGATGAATCGAGGAGAGGAGGGGGAAGGGGAAGGGGGAAGGCGACAGGTGTTGCTGCTTACCTATGCGAGGAGGGGCTTGTCCCAGGTTGTAGTGAGTGGCGAGTGCGTCGGCTTCCGGGACGGCGGCGGATGTCGTCGTGGTTCGCTCGAGCTTCCAGGACAACGGGCGGCTTCCTTGTTGCGGACGGCGGCAGCGACGATTTGTGGAGACGACGTCGGCTTCCTTGTCCAGGCCAGCAGGGTGCGCGCGGACGTCGTCGGCTTCCTTGTCCAGGCCAGCAGGCGCGCGGAGGCGGAGAAGGGCCGTGCGCGCGCCGGGGGGCGGCGCAGCTGCGCGCACGACGGCGCAGCTGCAGGCACGCGGCGGCGGGGCAGGGCAGATGCGGGCGCGGCGGCGGGGCGGCGCGGCGGCGGGGGGCGGCGCAGCTGCGGGCGCTCAGCGGCGGGGCAAGGCAAATGCGGCGCGCGGGCGGCAGGGCGCGCAGCTGCGGGCGTGGGGCGGCCGGGCGGCGTAGATCCAGGAAATGCGCAGCGGCGGCGAGAAAAGAGTGCGCGGGGGCAGGTGTTGGGCGCGGGGATTGGGACTTGGGGAAATTTTCTTAGGGTTGGACGGCGCGGCAATATTTTGCAGGCCGCCTAATTTTTCTATTTGCCCGCGCGCCACCGAATCTTCTTTTCCCGACTCACCGTGCGACGCAGTGTACACATTTACCGACCTTTAGTGTGTTGCTATTCATTGAGATTTTTACCGTCGTTCGGTCGCTCGATAAATAGAGAATCACCGACTTATGGTGCGTCGTCAACTTTTACCGACCTATAGTACGTTGTTAATAGTTTATCTTTACCGACTCACTAGAGTCGCTAATTGTATGCTGTGGTGTAGTGGATATTGATCGAGGTCAAAACTAATTCCAACATTTTCCCCCTGACCAAAAGCTTATTCTATATAATATTCACTTTATTGTTCACGTGCAGGTGGATACACACAAATCAATAATCTCCCTCTTAATCGAACAATCTTAATCTTAATCTTAAACTTATGTTCACATTATGTTCACACTCAATACCATAGCAAAACCTGACGAATGTGTCATCAGCAACGTAACAGCATACTGGGACAACATTAACCAAAGTTCACTATGGTACCTTGATAGAACACTTATTAACTGATTTGGGAGTTTATTTATTCGGCCTCATCCAGAATCATATTTCAGGTTAATCATCAAATCCATACTAATTTCACAAAAATAGGATAAGAGATAAAACCCTCAATTAGTCATGTTGCTAGCTATATTCTTAAAGCATTAAAATGACTTGATCCTGACCCTTCTTTCATAACAATAATAATACAGTTATCAATAGGCTTGACACCATCAACTATATGTCATTACTTGAAAGGAATACTGTAATCAAATACAGCGACATTGATTATAACCAATGTAATTTAGCAATAATAATACCGGAACATATCTTGTATGCCTGTCTGAATTAAAACATGCCATACAAAATCAGCCTTAACAACGCTAATCTTGTTTTAGAGCTTTCTGCAGAATCGCTCACATCTGTAAGAGTGAAGGACATAAAACTAATTGTGCACATTTATCTCCACACACTCTCACAAAATCTTGACTGAATAATACTTAAATATATAAGCATGTTGTTTGGTGCCTTAATCTTTTGACACCTTTTTCCAGTGGACCTCTCCTGGACTAAAACTAATAAAATTTTGTCAAGCATTCTGGCTTGTTATGCTAAGTCAATGACTTATAGGACTTAGCATATAGCTTTCATATAAAACTTTAGGAACGTCTTCCTATTTATCTTAATCTCAACTTTATACTTATGGTAAAGTTTGCTATATCACAGAAACAAAACAGGCATGGCTGTGTATGCATTCACATATTGTCACT
The DNA here is from genome assembly GCA_012490785.1 of Eragrostis nindensis. Taxonomy (NCBI): domain Eukaryota; kingdom Viridiplantae; phylum Streptophyta; class Magnoliopsida; order Poales; family Poaceae; genus Eragrostis; species Eragrostis nindensis. The sequence continues at coordinate 1,129,395 of JAAXCT010000100.1, read as the reverse complement.
TCAGAGCTTCTCTTAACTTTTGCTCTATAGTGACAATCCCAATACTCACTTTTGGTCCCATCTCAGTGTCATGCTCCCCCAGATCTTAAGGAGAGTTTCCACCAAAAATGCATCTTATGATACGATAAATTATTTTCCCTTTTCTTGAAATGCATACTTATTTCTGTTAGCTTATGGAGAAAACGATTCACCTAGAGTATCAGGATAATAACTTATCCACCTTATTCTTAGAAATAAATCATGGTTGCCCACGACACATACTAACTTATAGTGAGTTATGAACTTAGCATCTTAGTTTCTTTTGGAATCACTATCAAAACTTGTAGACTCATAATAGCCCACTGTATTGACTCCATCAGAAAATTGCTATGAAAAGAATTTATGTTTAAGGTTCACAAACTCGTTTATGACCTCTTCATTATAAGATAACTGAGGCTCTTACTTTTGTGCCCAAAACATAACTTATCATTAAACATTACATGTCTCTGTTTTGGTTAGACAACTGATGCAAAACCTCAACAGAGTTTGAAAAAGAATAGAGAAAATACTGATGGCACAGTATATATATATGATAAATCACATATCTCATCTTAAATCATCAATATAAGGAAACTTATCCTACATCTCATTAAGATTTTCTTCTCCCCCATTTCCTTCCTTCTTTGTGAGCTTCCATTGAACTCTGAATAATCAGAATATTTAAATGTGTCGGCCCATAAACTTATCTAACTTACAATGGCAGCTCTTTAACTTATCATTGGCATGATGTTTATTATACCACTGATCAGCTTTCCTTGTCAACCTAGCCCAGAAAACAGCGTTGGCCAGTATCATGAACTAGGAGAGCAAGGTTATGATTAAATGCTCACAAAGCAGCGTTGGCCAGTATCATGAACACAATCATACTTCAATCATCTCTGATTCCATGGAACCAACCCACAACAGCGTTGGCCAGAAGTGGACAGAACCGCAAAACCTGTGAAGAAATCCCGTACCCAGCGTTGGCCAGAATAAAGAATAAAATCACACTTATTGAGACAATTGGTCTGAGTGGAGTATATACTCCCATCACAATGGTAATCATGTCTCACATTATAAGGTTGCCCTTGAGCTTATACTTAATTGAGCAGTAAGATATAGCGAGTATATGAAACTTATTCTTAATTAGAGTCCTTGAAACTTATGGACAATGAAAATCATGAAGAGAATTATAACTTTATTAAGATGAAACTTATGAGCATTTCTTAGCTCTGATGTGATCAACTCTTAACAGACAAGAGGAAATCTTAATTATGATTATTAACTGGAGCATCGCTGAGACATTCTATTCTCCCCTTCGAATTTGTGGTCTAAACGTGAGTGTGCCACATATTTGACAAGGTCTCATCACTTAGATGATCTCATCTAATTCTCACATAATTAAAAGATACAAAATAATAAAACTTGATGATATAATGGATAATTTCACAACTCAGAAATAAGATATTTATTATATCTCGAAACAAAAGTTTCACTACAGTACATTAAGATCATCAAGCTAAAATGTTGATTCCACTAACTAATTCTAAAAGTAAGCAATATGGACTTCAACTTATTTCCATCAACTAATTCTAAGAACCACTCCACTAGTCTTATGGATCTCTTAAAGATACATCAATGAATTGGTCCACACATGAGTCGAAAATTTCCAATCCAAAAGCCTTAAGCTCATAAGCAATGTCCCACATGTGACTTATATGCTTTTCTAATCCACTTTGCCCATCATAACGTGAAGTGGTTAGTCTTTTGATGAGGAAACTCGTGCAGACTTGCCTATGACGTTGCTCAATTAAATAGAAGAATTCAGAAGCAGTCTGGTCCTCATTATCATCAAAGGCTCCCCTTATGCCATCTGAGATGGAGCGCGTTATGATTCTTTTGGCAAACTTGTTATCCTTCTCCCATATTTCTAACTTGAAATGATACTCATATATCTTCTCATCATAGTCCTCAATGCCGGGAGTAGGAGGAAACGGCTTGACCTTATGAAGCACATAATCAAGCTCCAGAAACTTGAGAATGTCTTGCACCGTCTGTTTCCATAAAGGAAAATCAATGCCATTGAAGGGCTTAATGGTCTTCATGTAGCTTTCAAGAGTATTGTCTGAAAAATGACAAAAGCTAAAATCTTAGTCAACTTAAAGAACGCAACTTACGCATTTCTTATTAATCTTAAGTCTTAAAAGATGGTGATGGAAATATAAATAAATAAATAAATTATAATAAACTTAAGTCTGGAACGTTAATAGTACAAAACAATGCATTTAGTAGCACGAAAATAACCCTACGTTGGTCTGATTACAATCATGCAATAAGAAACAACTTGCATCACCGTTGGGGAAAACAAGCGAATCTTATTCTAAAACTCGTAACTAAAACAACGCTGGTCAGAATTAATTATAAGTGTACTCTAGATGAACTTCTCGTTGGTTCCATTCAAATAGAGGCATCGTAAATGCACTTGATAGATAAAAGAATTTATCAACTTAACTTATATGGAAAACATAAAGCTTACTTATGGACCACCTTAGTCTAAATTTAAACTTGAAGCTTAGAAAACATTTAACGGCAAGGCAAATAAATTGCACCATAAAACAATAAAATTATTTATCTGAGGGACGGAGTAAGCATAAAACTCCATTTAGTGAAATAATGGTGCAATGGTGTAAAGAACTTAATTTGCACTGAAATAATGAGCTACTTAAAATTTATAGCTCAAACTAATGGCTAGAAAATAATCTTAAACGTATTCCTTAAAACGTCATGCTCATAAAACTTAAATAATTTAGCTTAATATAGTGAATGAGCATGTATTCTCAAAATGACAGCGGAAGCATAAAATAGCAAATAAAATCTTGCTACAAAATATTCTTGAGAATTTCACTTAATCAATTTTCCCACTAATAACTGAAAATTGTTGCAAAAGGACTTAGAAATTTATGAGAAATTTTACTGCACTAAATTTATTTCTTAATTACTGAGCTTAAAACATGAATTAGGCATCTCAAAATATATTGGTGGGTTAAATTGAAATTAACATGAACACCAACAATATTAAACTTAAATATACTGACTAAATAAATTAACCATCTTAAACTAGAAATAATGATACTTAAAACTTAAAATAAAATGCCATAATTATTTATCTTAAATTTAAACTGGAATATGGCAAATTTTCTACTGAAAATCTTAAAAGGAAATCTTTAAAACTTAAAAGAATAACGCGCGCGGGGTCCATTGAAAATGCGGCCCAGAACTTAATTCGCGTGCGGCCCAGCATAAAAAAAATGCGCACGAATTTTGGCGCGTCTTATTGGCTCGGCCTAGCTTTGCTTTGAAGCCCGGCAGCCAGCGAGCAGGCCGGCGGAAACAGCCCACCGCGGCGCGGCACGGGGCGCGAAAACGCACAGACCGGCGAACTTATTCCTCGCTCGCGGCCCAGCACACGTAGCAGCAGTGGTCCGCGCAAAACGGCCCAGTGACTCGACTCAGCTCGGCGGGTCGGCCCAACTAAAAATTGGCCTGGGCAGCGGACGAGCGGGCCGCCAATCTGGCCCATAACGCGCGGGCGGGCGATCCGCGCCGATCTCCGCCGTCGATCGCAGCGGACGGTGAGGATTGACGGAGCTCGGGATAAAAATCCTGGCCGCAACCCTAGCCGCTCAGTCTCTCCTCCTCACTCTCTCCCGCCGCACTACTCGGTCCTCCTCCCCTCTGCCCCGAGCTGGAGGTCGTCGTCACGCGCCGGCCGGCCGTCAAGCTGCTCCACCATGACGCCCTCATGGCAAGGTCCGCGTGAATGACACGCCGGCACATAGCAGCAAAGGCACGCCGGCGCCCGGAGGCACACGGCGGCGAGGAGCTGAGGCAAGCCGCAACGGCAACCACAAGGGTGCCGAGCACGTGCCGGGTCGCAGCGGATCTGAAGCTGCGAGGAGGCACGTGCTCGTTGGCGTGGATCTTAGGCGGCGCGGCGGCGACGACAACGACGCACGCGCGTGCCGGTGCCCCGCGCGGCGGATCTAATGCCGCGCGGCCGAGGCTTATGCCGGCGAGGTGCGCACACATGGCGGCGACCTCGTCGGCGACCGGAGACAGTGAACGCCGGCATCCGCGCGTGCGAGATCTGAGTGCACGGCGGATGTGGCGACGACCGAGAGGTAAGTTCTCGGGACTTAGATCTCAAACTTAGTTAGGGTTAGGGTTAGGTGTGCGTGTGTGATGCTTAACCATGATCAGCCGAAGAAACAATTTAGCCGGAACCCTAAATTACTTAGCTTATTTTGTGAAATGGCATAATTAACAGATCAACTAGCCGAAACCCTAACTCAGTGAACTTATACTAAAGCATGAGTATTAACTTAACAGATTGATCTAGAGCATGTAAAGGTGACTGATGTACGTAAAACTTAACTTAGACACGACTAGATCATCAAGGACACTACAGCAGCAGTACTAGATTAAACAACTTAGCTTAACTTGATTAAATCTAGCACTTACCCGATCCTTAAAGCATGATCAGGGGATCTAAAACGACTACTTTTAGGCTAACTGATACCAATTGTTAGATCAAAACGATCATCAACTTAGCAGGATCAACTAGTCATTAGTAGATCACACCTAGAAACCTTTAATCTAATAGGGAATTGACTTACCAGAACTTAGATTCGCCATAAATCAGCTCTGTAGTAGATGCAGAAATCGATGTAGATGAAGTAGATGTAGAAGAACAGCAGGGTGTCGATGTAGAACCAGGGCACCATGCTTCCAAGTCTTCCAGCACCTTAGGGATCGGTAGAATTAGGGCTAGGTCAACCCTTTAGGCTTAATTCGTGAATAACTATCATCAAGGAAACCAGGGCTTACCTCTTACACTACGTTTGGATGTTGGTATTGAAGGCAATAATTCGGAATTGGCATTCGTTGGCCTCAATGCCGCTGTTTGGATGTTTACGGAATTCGCTCACGGAAACCTGATCCAATGCCGAACCGTTTTCTCCATGCCCGCAGACTGCTTCCTTCAATGCCGAGCTCCCTCTCTCTGTATTGGGGCGAAATCACCCCGCGCACCTCCCCCGCGCTCGCTGCGACCACGCGCAGGTCCTCAACGGCGGCCTCTCGCTGGGAGCGCAAGCGGCTCTCTGCGCGGCGCCTTCCTGCTCGCACACGCGGATGCTGCATCGACCGTGGCCCCTGCCTCCTTGGCCTCAATCCCATCCAGGTTCAGGGCGAATGCCTAATCTTGTTCTCTCCCGTGCTGCTCTCAGCCTCTTCTCTTTCTTCCCCATTTTCTGTCCATCGAGCAGAGCGCAGCAGCCGCAGGGCAAGCAATAGAAGCGCCATGCCCTCAGCTCTTCTCTTTCTCCCCCAATTTCCTAGCTGCTCCCTGCCATTCAAACAGCGTCCTGAGGTTGCAAGAACTTTCCCCATTGATTCGAAGCACCAGATCTCCTGTTCCCCTCCATGCGCAAGATTGGTGGTCATCTTCTCCAACTCCGGCAACAAACAGTGCATCAACTTGAGTTGATTTCTCTCCCCCAAACAGGGCCTCAGTTAGCTATTCCTTAATTGTGTTTGATTACTTAAGGAGATCGCTTGATCCCGTGATTGTGTGGGATTATTGAATTTCTAATCCATTTGTCAGGTTCAGTTTTTTTATTTTTGTTGTTGTTGGGAACGAATTTGATGCATACCGTATCAGAAAAATGCTTTCATATGTTTTCATATATGTACAGATTGTATAATGCTCGAATCGTTAAATTCAACCATTTGTACATCCAAACAAGAATTGGAATTGGCTGCTACCTACTGATTCCAACTATCAATTATATGAACATCCAAACAACAGAATTGGCATTGTAAGCCATTTCCAATGCAGCTCGGCATTGGTATTCAGGCCCAATTCAATTCCTTCCCCTGAATATCGACATCCAAACGGAGCCTTAGTTATATAGTGCTGTAGGCTTGGGTTCGGGCCCTTAAGTGGGGCTGTGTTTGCCTCCCGATCAAGGCAACTAACAGGGGTTTAGGTTAGACTCGGATTTAGGCCTTGTAGACCCGTTTAGATATTGATCGAGGTCAAAACTAATTCCAACAGACACAATTTACATACGTATACTTGCAGCAAGGAATAAGTGCAATAAGTTAGGACTGGGAAGTATCAGCAAGTTTCGTATTGCGGTCTCGCGTGCTGTCATCCGGGCTCCATCACCGCCCAGTCCAATGCCCGAGGATTCACTGGTATTGGATTCCATTGAGTTACACACGAATGCGCGGTCACCGTCGGGAGACCGATATGATTAGCCAGAACATCATAGTCGGCAAGAATCATACCGACATGCATACACAAAGTGCGTGTCTTGTCTCTACCACTCGCTAATTAAAGACCCGCATCTAAAAGATGTGACACCCAGGTGTGTCTCTTTTCTGCTTTACACAGTCTTAGCAACTAAATTGGGTTTGTGGTTGTGAGAAAATAAAATTTTGAGCTCACACCATTTGTTCAAGTTTGAATTTAAACCAAATTGCAGGCTAATTTATAAAGCAAGTTCAAATTTGCTATTCAACTTAGGGTCATCAAAAATATATTGGGTAGTGGCCAGTGAGATAAAAATGTTTTCAGAAAGGCAGAAAGCTTTTCCTTTGGGAAGTCCTCCAAAATCCTGCAAGTTTAAATTTTAAACATTTTGTTTGAATTTCAAATTTAAAAATTCTGCAAGTTTTGGAAAGTTGGCCAGAACATCTGTCTTCTACACGTGTCACTTCAAGTCTCATGCAAAATCTGAGAATTTTTGGAGTTCGGGAACTAGTTTTATTTGGAATTTACCAGAGAAGGAAGGAAATTTTGGAGAAAAAAAAGACTGCGGGACCCACCTGCCATTCTCTCTGTGTCTCTCTCTCTCTCTCCCCCTTCTTCTCTCTTTCTCGACTCTCACCGGTGCATGCGTGCTGCCACGCCAACCCGACCGCGGCTCCACCTCACCCCAGCGCCGCCCCCAAAGCAGGCTCCTTCCTTGTACGCCCCACCATTTCCCTCGCCCTCTCTGCCTCATTTTTTTGTTTTCCCGTCGCCGTCACAGCGAAAATTGAGGCTTTGAATCTAAAACCTAAACTCGTGATACCATGTAAGAGGAATAGAATGCGTATAATGGTGTTTTATTGCAATGAGCCTCTCGGCTGGATGAAATATGCTCCGGCGGATACATATGGCACCCTACGATATATAATATATAGCCTGCCAAATATACTCTACCAATATGAACAATAAGGCAAATTCCATATATCTTCATGAAAGAAGGGCCTCAAAGTTCTTTGTTAAAATCTATGACATTGTTGAAGTCGCCTCCATTCGATTCCAATATATTCAAATGTTGTAAAAATGTTTCCTTTTTCCTCGACATTTCGTCTGCAGTGTGCAGAAGATAAAGCTGTAATATCATTTATCCGTTTATTCAATCTGCCCTGAATCCAGGTCAATAACCATGGCACTTGCATGTTAAAAGTGGCCTGGAAGATGACGGTTCGTGTAATGTAAATAATTTTGGATAATTAGTCATGCTGATGAGCACGTGAGATGTAAATAATCGTGCGAGAGTGAGCACGTGAATCTCTCCCTCTCTTCATGATGATGATGCAAGTGCGTTAATGGCTTGATCTGTAAGCTTAGAAATGTCATATCTCCCGTATACTGTGTCTATTTTTTTCTATTCACACCATTATGTTTTATACAACGAAATAAACAAAACTAGATCCTCAAATGCATCCGTTTTGAAAAAAATGAGTTATCACGTATGTTTCTATCGTGTGTATTTTGGAGGTTGCTACTACTTGAACGTCCAAAATCATCATTAATTTGTTTACGTACACAAGACTAAGTACGCTGTCCCCAACCATAGACAACACAAATTTGTTGGATACTTCCTAAATAGGATTTGGGTCTTTTTGTGGAATTAGATTCATGTCACTTTTTTTTTTCTCCCAACAATCCATCAGAACTCCTTATTTCCGTCAAGTTATGCAATTTTATCGTCCCATAGGACCATAGCTATAAATTTTAAACTATCATTAATGCTAAAAAAGCCATAAACTATACTTGTATAAATAGTAGGTTGAATCCGGCCAATCCTATGAAATTGGATCCCATCTGATGTGCGGGTGTATTTGATGATGGATCATGCGCTCACCGACCGCTTTCATTTACTACAGTATCATCTCAGTACCTTTCTTATTCTCCCTCCCCAGCGTTTACCCTCAAGTTTATATATCTGCCCCTCTTCTCTTTGCAGGAAGACAGTAGGCTTTTCTACATCTAGCCGGCATTTCGACATCTCTGCAGTATGCATCGGAATGAGAGGGGTCGGAAATTTGCCTAACCTTTATCTCCGGGGGCCATCCCAAGCTCAAGTACACGATCACCCTATATTCTTCTATGGTGCGCATGTCCCGGAGACAGAGCCAGTAGACAAGAAGTTGCTTGCCGTTGCGCGAGGGCGTTGTCCGAGCTCCGCCAAGCGGTTCTGCATCCAATCTCAACGCCTACCAAGCTCCACGGTGGCCAATAGAGCCCGCCATAATGACCACGTTGCAGCGCACATGACACGCGGACACGCTGGTTCGGCAAGATGGCGGCAGCGTTGTCCAGTGTACGTGCTCTGTACGGCCGCGCAGACCTTAGTGCTTCGGGTTGCTGCGCCTGCTCGCGTTGTTGCCGACGTACATGAGAGAGACGTGGTACGGGAGGCGTCGCGTTCAGGTGCAACGGGTGGCTGCGCAGATAATTGAAGCCCTGTACAGCTACCTTCTTAGGTTGTTTGCAGATGCTTCGTTCTAAGGCTGACTTCAACAATGATAGCCAAACTCATTTTTGCCTATCCAACAGCAACTGTACACATGAAATCCTTCTCCAACAGATGAGCCAAAGGGGTAGCCATTTCTGCAACGGAGGAGAGAGGCGAGCTACAATTACATTCCCTCTCTCCTCAAACGCATTTGCTTCCGCTCGCCGAACGCTGGCAGGTTCTCGCCGCCGCGTCGCCACCAGTTCGCCGCTGGCCACCCAAGTTCGCCGGAGAGCCCCTTCCTCCCATCCCCAAGGTTTCCCCGTCCGATTTGGCAAAAACTTGCTCGCCATCGAGGTCGCCTCCACCTCGGACGACCCCGACACGCCGGACGGCGAGCTGCGCGCGGCGGGCTTGGGCGGGCGAGCTGCGCGAGGCGGCGGCGGCCGGGCTCGGGTGAGATGCGCACTGCGGGTTTGGTGGGGGCGAGCTACGTGCGGCGGCGAGGGGTAGCGAGCTGCGCGCCGCGCGGCGGCGAGCTTGGGGGAGTTGCGCATGGCGGCTTGGGCTTGGGCAAGTTGCGCGCAGCGGCGAGCCTCGGGAGCAGGTGGTGCATCACGCGCGAGCAGACGAGGAGCAGGCGTGCGTCAATTGAAGAGGGCGAGGCGGCCGGGGACGGGGAGCAGGGGAGGAGGAGGGGGACGGCGTGCGCGTCCATCACGCGGCTGCAGGCCACCTGCGCGCCCCTGGCCGCGTTGCGGCGCGGCGTGGTCCTGGCGGACTCGTCGGCGCCGCGTCCATCGCGGCGCGGCGTGGTCAAACGAAGAGCGCGAGAAGCGCTTGCAACGCCGGCCCGCGTGACGTGGCGCGTGGGCGCGGGGCAGAGCTCGGCGGAGCGCAGCGTCGTGCGGAGCGGCTGCGCAGGGGGTGGTTGCGGCGTGGCCACGCGCTGCGTGGGGAGGCGGCGGCCCGACGTGCGGAGGCGAGCATGGCGCGCGCATCGCGTGGTCGGGGAGGCGGCGCGAGCTGGCTTGGAGGCGGGCGCGCGTGGTGGCGGCGCGTCACGGGGTGGCGGGGACGCCGGCGCGAGCTCGCGCGGAGGCGGGCATGGCGCGCGCGTCGCGTTGCCGGGGAGGCGGGTGAGCGCGGCGGCGTGGAGGCGGGTGAGCGCGGCGGCGTGGAGGCCTGTTCACGACCATGCCAAAGAGCCCTGTTCGTCCCCGAAAACTCACGATGAGCTAGTCTATTCTTCAAATTAGAGCCCAAGGTTGAGTCTTTGTACAAATTGATTAGTACAGATCGTCTGCCCCATCTCCTAGTATGAGTAGCTACCATGGCTTGTTGATTCGTTGCTCGAGTCGCCTGAAATTGCTGCCGTGCTGCTTGTTCTGTTCGTCGGGCGAACGATGGCCGCGTCGCTCGATCTCCTCATTCCAAACACTGCCGTCTGCGCCGCCAAAGGAAGCTCCGCCTTGATGTCCTGAGCATCCCCATGTCGCCGTCTTGCTGTTCCCATTGCCGGGGAGCCGTGCCGACGAGCCGCTAGTCCTTGCCGACGAATCCAGACAGGTCGTGCCCCTGCTCACGCGGCGGGATGCCTAGAGCAAATGCAATATGATCTGTTGGAGATTATCTCAAAAGGATGACTATTCTATTACTGTACACGAGAGGCAACAATGCATTTGCCTCTCCAAACTGTTGGAGTCAGTCTTTCAGTGTAGGAGAGATAGATTGCGTATAATGGTGGCAGGGCCGGTCCTGAGATTTTAGTGGCCCAGGGCGAATCCTCAAGCCGGGGCCCTTTTACTTCTATTTATTTTTTTAGTAAAAGAGATAACACATTCAATAAGAAATTTATATTTATATCAAATGTATATGTATTGTGCATATAAAATATTCTCATAATAATTTTAAAGCGCAGTCACTGATTGTCAAAAAAATTGTCAAAAAAATTGTCCATAGCTTGCTTAATTTTGTGATTTGTATATATATCAACTCATCTCCTCTTTCTCTTTTTTCTTTTTTCATTTTCCTGATGAATACTTTCTAGTTGACATGATCTCGTTAAAAATTGGAAGATGGATTGATTAAACTCAATTAGTCGATCATGTATTCATATCCATGCCATTCAGAACTTAATTAGGGCATAGCAAAGCAAAGCCAAGCTGTCTACTGCGTTTTGCTGTTGACATGTCGATTTGCGTATAATCTACTTTGCTTGGATGACCGGAAGACAGGCTGCGGGCAACAGAAATACGGAGGGGAGCCTTTCTGGACTGCTAGACGAGGTGCTGTTATTTTTTACAGCTTGCTACGGCACGTTCATGTGGCCTCTTGGAGTTTTTGCTGGATCAAGACCTTCGGCCAGTTATACATGCCATGGGGTGGGGCCCCTCAGATTCGGGGGCCCAGGGCGGCCGCCCCGCTGGCCCTCCCCCAGGACCGGCCCTGTGAGGCCTATGGTGGATTGTATTGCTATGAACTCCTCGGCCAGTATATATAAGAGTACAAGATTTGGAGGGCAAGGCACCTCCAGATACATATGGCAGTCTACGATATACAATATCTAGCCTACCAAATATACTCTAACATCCCCACGCAGTCACAGCGTCGTGTTGCAGATGCTGTGACTGGAGAGAAAACCGGCGAGTATCTCATGCGGATGATAGCCCTTTAATGCCGAAGTAGCCGAGGTCGAGGTGGACGTGGTCGTAGCTGTGGAGGAGGGCGCTGGTCCGAAACATTAACATAGGCGGACAAGTACACATAGTCAGCAGTGTCCAGGCATAGATCTCACTGGACGATGCGGCGCGACGGCGAAGGCGCGGGCGCTCGGACGTATCAACGAGCGCACTTACATCAACCTGTCAGCAACATCTGCTGCGGCGGTGTCCCAGAGGTGGCGGCGGACGGCGCGACTCGAACCGTGAGCCAGCGTGACGAGAGGACCGGCAGCATGGGTGACACCACCGCCTAGGTAGGCGGCGATCCCCGATGATATGGCTTGACCACGGGCCGGCGTTGCAACCAAAAACATGGCGCAACGACAACCTCATCCTCAGGAGGGTCGACGTTCTAGCATCGACGGATCAGCAGGGCGACGCAATTCCGAATCAGTGATCGGGTAAAAAAAATAACACACTGCAGAATCAAATTCCCGTGTAGAATACCGTGTACCCGTAGCCTGACCTTGCATCTTTATCTTCCGTCCTGCACGCGTGGGTGGAGCTGAAGGCGCGGCGTTCCCAGCTGCGCAGCGCGGCGACTGCGCATCTGCGCCTCGGAGATTGATGCAGCTAGGGCGCAGCCCGCACGATGATGGAGCCACGGGAAACAACAGATCCCATCTGATTGCTCTGTGATGACGTAACGAAGGCGACTGAATCGATAGGAAGCGGCGAAATTGGTGCGCTGCCCCCGGCGAAGATCAAGATCAATCTTCCCGGGGGCGCGCGCTGCGGAAGTGGTGGTGGGCTAGGGTTAGGTCACAGAATCGTAACCCCCTCTGATGCCATGTAAGAATGTTGTATAATGGTGGATTGTATTGCTATGAACCCCTTGGCCGGTATATATAAGAGTACAAGATTTGGAGGGCAAGGCACCTCCGATACATATGGCAGTCTACGATATACAATATCTAGCCTATCAAATATACTCTAACACTCAGAAGTGTAGTTGGAGCTTCTTGGTCAGGTCATCGTCTATCGCCGCTCTTGCCTGTGATTTGTGCCGTCGGCGTTGGCTAGTTGTGCTCCTTTTTGTGTCTTTGTGGATGTTGGCGAGATGGCTTTAGTCCTCACCGGTTTCCTGCTCGGTGGGTGTATCTCTCTTCTGTTCTTCTCTGTTTGTCACTTGCAGATGCCATGGAGGTGTCGTTTTGATCTGTGTTTTTCGACAGTAGTTGCTCTCTTCGATTGATGCTGCTCTGCCTGGATTTGGGTCGATCTCCCATGGCCAATCCCCTTAATCATCTGGGGTTGGCTTCATCAATCCGGAAGCAAGAGTGACTTGTGCCCTGCATCAACCAATGCCCGAGCTGCCTGCGTAAAAAGAATAGGTAAATTAAAATGGGCTTGTTACTTTCGCTGAACCAATGACTCATGTGGTCCGTTAATTTCCAAGGCGGATGCTATGGTGCAATAAGAAAATCCTTACGTAGTTACTGATGTCTTTTTTTTAAAAAAGAAAAGGGAATATGTATTAATATTCCAGCCTCTGTATCGAATGATACATGTAGCTGTTCATTATTACAACCATGATAGAAGTCACTCGAAAAGAAACAAACGATGTCGCTAAAGAGTTCTTCATAACAGAATCAACCCGGAGCAATTCTATTACTAAAACTCCAGCCATTTCTTGCAAACACCTCCATTACTGTAGTTTCAAGCGCACGACAACCCCACGCCATATGGGGTCGCTCCTCCTCCCTTTGCAGCATTGCCAAGAAACGAATCAAATACGTCCCTCTGAAGATCACTTGCATGGGAGTGACAACTTGTGCATTGTTAAAAACCACATCATTCCTACATAACCAAATTGCCCATAAAAGAGTACAAGTTCCAACTAAAATTTTGTATATGAGCTTCTTATCCACTCCACTAAGCCAATCACCAAAAATATGTTAGATTTCCGTAGGTGGTGAGATATTAAAAGAAACTTGTGCAATTCTCCAAATTAATCTAGCACTTTGATAATCAAAGAAAAGGTGTTGAATTGATTCATCTAGATTACACTAACAACATTTCACACTACCTTTCCATTGTCTTTTCGCAAAATTATCCTTTGTTAGAACTACTCCTTTTAACAGATACCAAATAAAGATCTTTATTTTTAAGGGCAATTTTATCTTCCACATTAAATGTTTACGCGGTACAACAGTAGGCATAACAAGCGCTCTATACATAGAACAAACAGTAAATTTGCCATTTTGTTGAAAAGACCACCAAAATGTATCTTTCTGATCCGTAAGTTGAATATTTGTAACTGTAGCTACTAGCTGCTGCCATGCTAACAAGTTATTAATCACCAAAGATCGCCTGAAAGCCATATTAAGAGGATTACTTCTCAACACTGTTGCTACCGTCGCACTTTTCTTTCTAACTATATTATACAGATTGGGATAAAGCTCTTTAAACGTAGTGTTATTAAACCACGCATCTTCCTAAAATCTAACTTGAGTACCATCGCCTAGGTTGAACTTACCCATTCTCAAAAAGTCACTTTTAACCTTCATAAGGCCAGACCAAAAGTGAGAATCACCGGGCATATGTTCAACTTGTGTGATAGTTTTGTTTCTCAGGTATTTATTTCTAAGAAGTTTTGCCAAATCCCATCTTCATTTATCAACTTAAACAGCCACTTACTAAGCATACATTTGTTCTGTAGGTCTAAATCTAGAATTCCTAGACCTCCTTGATCTTTTGGTGTACAAAGAATTCCCCATCTAGCTAGCCTATACTTCTTTTTATGCCCATCACTTTGCCAAAAGAACCAAGACCTGTAATAGTCTAACTTCTTAAGAATCTCTCTTGGGATCTCAAAGAAAGATAGCATAAAAATAGATAGGTTACTTAGGACTGAATTAATAAGCACCAAACGACCACCTACAGAAAGCATTTTTCCTTTCCATCCACTAAGCTTCTTTTGAAACATTTCTTCTATTTCTTTCCAATCAGAGTTTCTGAGTTTTCTATGATGCATCGGGATACCAAGATAACGAAAAGGATAAGAACCAATATCACAACCAAAAATTTGTGAGTATTCATTTTCCAAATCTTTAGCTGCACCACAACAAAACATCTCACTCTTATGAAAATTGATCTTAAGGCCAGATAACTGTTCAAATGCGCACAGCAACAGCTTCATATTCTTAGCCTCCTCAAGATCATTTTCCATGAAAATTATTGTATTGTCTACATACTGTAAAATAGAAAGGCCATCGTCTACCAAGTGTGGAATAACACCTCTAATCTGTCCATTATCTTTTGCTCTCACAATAAGAATGGCCAACATATCAACTATTATGTTAAAAAGTATAGGTGAGAGTGGATCGCCTTGTCTAGCACCTTTTCTAGTTTGTAAATAATGGCCCACATCATCATTAACTTTAATTCCTACACTACCTTTGGATGTACTTGATCAATCCACGAGCACCACAAAGGAAAGAAGCCCTTCATTCTCAACACTTGTTGTAGAAAGGGCCATTACACCTTGTCATATGCCTTTTCGAAATCAAGTTTCAAGATTACTCCACTTTTCTTTTTCTTATGCAATTCATGCTATGTTTCATGTAAAACTTGAGGGATACTCCCTCTAAGATATACCGACCCGGTAAAAAGGCCGTCTGCCAGGGTCTTATTACCTTTTGAGCTACTAAATTAATTCTATTTGTGAGAACCTTAGTAAATATTTTGAAACTAACATTAAGAAGGCAAATAGGTCAATATTGCTGAATTCTAGTTGCTTCCGCCTTTTTAGGTAGAAGAGTAATGACCCCAAAATTGAGACTATGAAGTGGTAAGTTTCCTTTATGGAATTCATTAAAAAGCTCCAAAAGATCATACTTAATGACCACCCAAAATTCTTGATAGAATTCAGCGGGGAAACTATCTGGTCCCGGTGCTTTATTATGCTCCATTTGGAAAATCGCTTCTTTAATCACATTTTCCGTAAAACTACTCACAAGTAACTCATTTTCTATGTTCGAGACTTGAGGGATGTCCTCTGTAGCAGTCTCATCTAAAGTGAAATGGTTACTTTCGGGGGCTCCAAAAAGACCTTTATAATAATTACTAATGTACGTTTTCAGGTTCTCATCACCGATTACTACCCCTTCGTCCTGTTCTAACTGATATATCCTAGTCTTTCTGTGTCTGCCATTAGCCAACAGTTGAAAATACTAAGTCTTATCATCACCTTTTAATAACTTAGTTGCTAACCAGTACAGTTCTTCCTCTCTATGCAACTTTGTTAATTCGGTAGAAAGACAATGTTTGAATTCCAACTCTTGAGGTGACAGCACAGAACATTCCGCTTTTCTATCTAGTATGTCTAACTGTTCATAAAGAAACCGCTTCTTATTTCTAGTTTCACCAACTAAATTCTTTGCCCAACCTTTTAAGTATCTACGAAGAGATCTAATTTTGTTCTGCCACCTTTGCATAGGTGAGCTCCCTCTATTTTCTTTCCGCCAAACTCTTGTTACCATATCGTGAAACCCATCTCTGGTAAACCATCCTAATTCAAATCTGAATAAAGAAGTGTTACCTCTGTGAGATGCATTTCCGGTATTTAGTAACAGCGGCGTGTGGTCAGAAATATCCCTAGTGAGAGCTTTCACAGTTGACAAAGGAAATTTTTGTTCCCAATCGGTACTAACTAAGATACGATCTAGTTTCTTGAAAGTAGGAACAACAGCAGAACTAGCCCATGTAAATTTACGACCTGACAATTCTAGCTCTCTTAAATTAAGCGACTCTATACACGCATTGAACAGAAGAGGCCATCTATTATCATATCTATCATTACTCTTCTCTGTCGGTCTTCTAATAATATTAAAATCTCCGCCTACCATTAAAGGGAGAGTTTCCATGGTACAACTATTAACAAATTCAGCGAGGAAGCGATCCTTATGTTCAGGTTGAGCTGCCCCATACACAGCCATTAAAACCCAACGGAAGCCATCGCATTTGTTTTTAAGATGAAATTTAACAAAGAACTCTCCTACAAAATGATTCTCAACATTAAAAACCGCTAAATTAACCCCTAGTAAAACACCTCCTGATCTACCTTTTGGCGGAATCCAGTGCCAGAAAAACTCTCTACAGCCACATAAGTTGTTTAGACTCTCGTCCGAGAAACTCCTTCTATGTGTTTCGAGTACGGCAATAAAATCTAGATTCTTCTCCACCGAAGTATCGTATAAAAAGTTATGCTTAGCCAAGTCTCGAAGACCTCTGCTATTCCAAAAAACACCTTTCATTTAGAAAACTATTTGTTTCTTGGATGCTTGTCCCCTACGAGACGGCTTAACCTTAACACTCTTTGTCTTAACATGTTTATGTAAAGCCGACATGCCATTAGAGTCAACATTGTCATCGTCCATTAGTTCCTCTGTTAAATCACCGCAAAGGTGACTTAGAACCAAATGGTTAATTTGATTGTCAGACTCATCTACATCTGAGAGACTATCGTTATTAGCTTTGGAACAGGGTAATTTAAATCTATCCTTTCTACTTCTCTAACAAGCAAGACAGATGACTAAACGGAATTAATCTCATTACCAACTGAGATACCTATGTTCTTTATGTTATCTGTGATATGCTTATTAGAAAAAGAAAGGAAAGAATTCTCATAAGAATTACCTTCAGGTTCCTCTAGATTCCTTATTGCCGTAAGGCGAGAAGCACGATCCAACGAGTGCTCGTCCACAGAATGTTGCCTCCTTGCGCTGCGTCTCAGAGTTGATGGAGAAGACTTTTCAGGTTGGGAGCGAGGCAGTGGTGAAGCCACCGGCAACATCACCCCAACCAAGTCCTTTGACTCCGTCCCCAACACGCGCTTCTCCTTGTCCTTTAGCTCTGACAACGCCTTTTCCAGTAAAGGCCCGAGAGCCATGGGAGGGCTCTCCGTCGACGAAGCCGTCGTCTGAGCGGGAGCTGCCAGTGGAGCCGAATCTACTTGCAACCCCACCCCAATCTGAGTCGCGGCGGCAAACGGAGATGCTGGCAGTCCCGCGCCAAGCACCTCCTGCCCGCGATCCTCTTGAGCAGCTGATGTCGCGTCCAGCACTTGTGGTGCTAGCAACACGACACTTGTGTCCTCTTGCTTTTCCCCCTGCACTGAGACATTCTTGACCATTTCATCATCCATCTGATGCCCATCCTGTACACCCAAAACAAGCATGTTTGTGTAACCACCTGCGGCTACAACACACTGCTTCTTTCCTTGGGAGATAAAAGCACCATCTGTACTGATCGGTCTGAAAGATGTTGTGTTTTTAACTGCATGTACACACCATCCCCGGCCCAGTCCTCATCTAGCAAGTCATCTTCGTCTAGATCCTCTACCATCCCATCCTCTACTGATGCACTTCCAGTTGAGCCTCCCACCGATTGTGATTCTTTAGACTTGGTGTTGGAAAGTTCACCATTTTTCTTTGGTTTCTTGTGATTCTCCTTCCTATCCTTGTCATTACCCTGATCCCCGTCCTCATCTTCATGATCTGTGTTCATCGGCTGAGGTGGGACATCCACATTTGGCTCCTCCGGCTCAACCTCAAACTTAAGCTCAAAGAATCTGTTGCCAATCACACAATCCATCTTATTAGGAACACGTCTAGGATTTAACACCGCTACTTTAAATCTACCAAAGCTGTTTCTTCTCGTTGTTATCATATCAACCCGTTGGGTGGCCCCAAACTTGGTACCCACAGCCCAAATTATCTCATATGTCCGCAGAACTTTTGGGAGGTTTGTCACCCGCATCCAAATCATGGGCAGCTCATAACCGAAGTCTTCTTCCTCCGCAAACTCTTCGAATAATAACATCATACCATTTTTAAGATTCGCTGATCCGAAATTGATAGTGCGCTTTAAATCACCTTTTGAGGGGAAGGTAACTACCCACGCATTAGAAGCATGCATCTGAACATCCCAATCAAAGTTCTCCCGCACAAGTCTCTTTAAGTGTCCGACAAGAGCTTCTTCTGTAAGGTCACCACCCTGAACCTTTGATTAAATCAGTTTTGCCGTCTTTTTTAGACATTGGGATTGGACCATGCGGGATATGCATGATAGAAGCCAAGGTCATCTACAGCATACCCAACAGCAAATGCATGAGGTCGTGGACGCTTTCTATGTGGACACTTGGCCACAACATGTTCTTCGCTCTCACAGATGACACAAAAAAGTTCAGAGTTGCACTCTTTTGTGCCATGCCCAGTAGTGCGGCACTTAAAGCACCACTTTTCTTTCTCCTTCTTTTTTCCATTATCAGTTTCCTTATTTTCTACAACCTTTGCCTCATTCCCCACAGCATCAAGAGGCGGTACAGCTTCATGCAGTCCTCCTGGAGCTTTGGTACCTGAAGAACTCATTCCTAAATCACCAAACTGACCAACAGGCACTTTATTGCCTATAACTGTTTGAGTTGATTTGTTTAGCTGTCACACCCGGTTTTCATATAACCGCAAATGTATGCCAGGATCATGTCTCATACATGTAGTGACTCAAGTGAATAATCAAGAACAGTGCATATTTAAATATTACACCCTTACTTAAGCAAATGACTCAAAGTTCTCAAACGACTCGAAGACTCGATAACGCTAGCGGAAGACTTCTAAACTCCATCACTCCACAGGAACGTCGACCGGGGGCTCCACAAGCTAGATGTAATCACCATATTCACCATCATAGAAGAATTCATCTCCATCTTCTGAGCAGCATTTCATATTTATGGGAGAGATAGCAAGTGTGAGTACATATCGTACTCCGCAAGTGTAGGAAAAGTATGACATGCAAGGCATTAATGAAGAAAAGCTACACATTGGTTTAATTGCTCAAACGCCAAATTATAATTAAATACATTTTTAAAAGCAACCTATATTTCTAGGTGTTATGATACAAGCAAACAAAAATAATAAACCATAAAAGATCATCAAACATAGTGCTCACAAAGCAAACCACTATCAACTAGTATTCTCACAAGACCACTATTCCAGACTGATGCACACAAAACATCCCATCAGCCCTCCAGTGCACACTAAGCATACCACTGGACACTCTGGTGCACACGAAGCATACCACCAGCCTAAAGCACGTACAAACACTGGTGCACACTAAGAAATCCACCAGCCTAACCAAACAACCACTGGTGCACACTAAGCATCCCACCAGTCAATGATGCACACTAAGCATTCCATCATTGTCAAAACAAACAACCACTGGTGCACACATAGCAAACCACCAGTCCTAAGTTCCATGTTGCTAAAAAGGTTACCATCATTTTATCGGGTTGAAGTGAACCATTAGTCAAGATTAATTAGATTAGGTGAATGACTCCAAAAGCATGGCTAAGCATTTACTACCAACACATAGACAAAACACTCATTGGGCGACAAGGAATAATATGGAACATGGTATAGACTCATGGGATTCAGTATTAAACAAGCATGCATGTTTGCAAACAAAACATTTCAAACATGGGATCAAAATGGTCAAGGACACTTGCCTTCCTCTTGCTGCTCAGTGATGACCTCAAACTCTTGATCTTGGAAGTTCACGAACTCGTCTCCTATTTAACGCGTCCAAAGGAGAAACACACAAACAAACAAAATAAGAAACAGTACACCAAACAGTACTAAACTAGATCAAAAACAGTACCAAAAGATAGTACTCGTTCCTACGATCACGTGAGCGCAAGAATCGCTAAAAACGGAGTTATGAGTAAAAAGTTATGCTAGTTTGAAGTTTTAGGGTTTAAAACAGAAAACAGAATTGTTTAAGGGTTAAACTGTAAATACAGAAAGGTTTGAGGACTTATTTGTAAATATGAAAAAGTTTAGGGACTAAAGTGTAAAAGTTAAGGACTAAAATATAATTTACGAAAAAATCAGGGTTGTTTCTGTAAAAAGTCAGGACCTAAACATGTAAAAGACTGAGGGCCTAACTGTAAAACTGCCTTTCTCTGGAATTAAATAGATTTAATTAAATCAGAAATTATTTTTAGAAAAATAAGAAAATTCGTGAACCGGGTCTACGGACCAAGTCCACAGTTTATGGTGGACCGGGTTCATACCCGTTCAAGGAAATCTAATCTGGACCGTTAGATTAAAATCAAAGGGCTTGGATGAATTGGGGAATAGTGACGGCGGCGCAACTCGTCGCCGGCGAGCGGGGGGACGGCGGAAGGTCGCCGGACTTCGGCCGAAACAGCGCGCTGGCGATCTATAGCTCGTCGCGAGGGCACGGGAAGCAAGAGTGGAACACAGCGATCTCACCTGTGGCTGCGCGATGCTCCGGAACGGCGTGGAGACGGCGCGCGATGGAGAGAAGCGGCGAGCGGCGGCGATAGTCGTTGGGGAGGTGGCTAGGACGGCAGGATCACGTCAAGATCAGGCGGGAGAGGGGCGGCGCAGCACGGCGGTCCTCGGTGTCCAATCGGCGTCGTCCAAAGCGGCTTCTAGCGGCGGTTCGACGAGCTTCCTGCGGCAATGGCGGGCGGCGGCGCGAGCTAGGGTTTGGGCGCACAGGGCGATGCGACGGCTTGAGACGGGAGAAAGAGAGGGCGGCCGCGGCTCGGTTTTATAGGAGCGGCCGGGTTCTCGTGCGAAGATCGGAGTCGGAGTCCGGGCGCGGCACGGCGGAAGAGATCGACGGCGGCGGTGGAGTCCGACTCTGCTACGACGGAAGGAAGGAGAAGGGCGACGGGCTGGGCTGGGCAGCGAGCTTAGTTGGGCCGGGTAAGAAAAGGCAGGCCAGGCCGAAAGAGAAGAAAAGAAAGGGAAAAGAAAAGGAGAAGTTGGGCCGGAGAAAGGAAGTTTGGCCCATTGCGGCTGAAAAGAATTTTTCTTTTCTATTTCTTTTACAGATTTTGCAAAGCTAAACTAAATCGAATTCTACACGATTTTAAATTCATTTTTTTGCACCCAATAAAATCCTAAATGCAAATCTAAGCAGCATGAATGCGACAAACACCTTAATATATCCTATATTCATTTATTTTAATTTAGAAAATAACTCTTTTGCATAAGAAAAGTATTAACACCCTATTTTAATTCTAACAAATTTTAAATTATTCAAAAATTTGAAATCAGGGTGTACATTAGCTCGGCATGACCATGTGCAGGTTGAGATGAAGCAGATGCATCAGCCCCTTTTGGGACAGCTTTCGAGTTTGTCACTGTCGCACCTATACCAGTTGCAGCACCTGGAGCTTGATGATGGGTTTGAGCGCCATCAGCTCTCCCTCCCGGCCTAAAACCAGTACCATGTTGACCTGACTGACCTCTTCCATTGTTACTCCTGCCCCTACCTCTTTCTTTGCTTCGACCACGCTGCCTCTGATACCACGACCAGCATCATTTGATCCACCATACCCCGGATTAAAACCTCCCAGCAGCATTACCACCATACTCGAAATTATGATTACCTTCTAGAAAACCTTGATTTTGAATAAAATTATTACCATGTGGCCCTTGTGGTGGTCCTCGCGGTGGCCCTTTGTGGCATGAAGCCTCCACCTGGTAAACCATGAGGCATCTGCAGATTAGCACCCTGAACCTGTGTTTGGTTGAAACCGGGACCCTGATTGCCAGGTCCAAAATTTCCCCAATTCTGGCCACCTCCGATCTGCATCTGTCCCGTGGTCATATGGCCCTGACCACCATTGCCCCAGCCGCTATTCTGATTGAAAGGGCGACGACCCTCACCCTGGAAGCCGTGATGAAAGCCACCTGCGTTGGGACCCTGAAAGCTAGCACCATTACCTCCCGGGAAAACACCATGATTTCCATTCGGGAAACCTCCATGATGACCACCGCCACCATGCATACCACCACCATCCGTGACAGCAGCACCTCGACGCAACACTGATGCGTAGGAAGGGCGATCACTTAGGGTTTGTGTAGTTGTTTGACGGCGGCGAAATTCCAAAGGTAGCGACCCTCTTCGTGAGAGAAGATGACCAACACTGGATCTTAGATGGACTCTGACCCAAGATAGACCCGATTTGAGCCAGACACCTCTTCTCGGCCCACTTTCGTTCCGGCCCACCATTGATTTCGGATCTGAATTCGAATTTTGAATCCTTTCGTCCACCTCCGTACACCGCCGGGGATCGCCGGAGGTCCTGCTCTCCTTGAACGGGCAATCACCTAGACAACGGACCTTTCCAAGAACCAGTTTGCCTGTGTCGATTGATGAACAAAGCTTGAACGATTTTCCTAGACATAGCAGCGGGTCTATCCAGAGATGCCGGAGTTGACAACGCGACTGCCTTTTCTGCTATCACCGAATCATCCAGCAGCTTCACTGACTCATCGATTTCATCCTGTGTCAAACCTGCCTCCCTTGCCTTACGAATCAAGGAAGTTGTCGACGGCGATGAAGGCTCTGATGTAGATTTGGTCGGAGTGTCGTCGCCATTGCTCCAGAAACGAGTAGCATCATCCTTAGGCCGTAGCCCTGATAAAGGATCTGCCGTACCTCGTAAGAGCTCTGTTGGCGTAGACCACTCTACCTCCTCTTCAGAAGCATGATCATCGACATGGATCTCCAGATTCTTGCCGTCCTGAGGTTCGTCTCCTTGCTCCCCTCCAGCCACGAGGTAGGAGGCCCATCGCCGGCGTATTTCCCCGACGGGAGCGATCCGCAGTCGCCGGCCTCCTCTCATCGGCCTCCTCGCATATCAACGCATATCAAACGCATATCACACTGCATTCTTCTACTTCTCGCTATCCCATACGAGTCTCGACACCATATCACACTGCATGTCTTTTTTGGTGGGGACGTAGTGAACACCTAGAAAATTCTGAAGAGGAATAATTTCCACGCGGAAGGAGACAACAAATGCTGTGGCGTATGACAATCCATTGAAGAGTACACAACAATTCACTTGTTTTATCAGTCCCAGTTAATTGCTACAAGCTGGAATTTTCTGGGAATCATTGGGATCTGGGACTTTCCCACGACAACCCCTTCTTCATGTAAATGTTTTCTTCGGCGCTAAGGCACATCAGGAAATAATGAAACTGTAATATTTATCAAGTAGTGGAGGAGAATGTTCATCATTGGAAAAGAGTCTCATCAGCACCCCTCAAGTATTATATGGCTGCGAATGATCATGGCTCTCTCTTACGTCTGATGAATGGCGTCAGGCGCCATGACCAAATAAATGAAATACACACATGAATACACTAATGGCAAAGTTCCGTGCGCTAATCAGCTCCCTATGCGCCAACCGCCAAGTAAAGTAAGTGATAAGTCTACCGTGCACACGGTCGCGCTCCCGCGCGATAGCGTGTCCGGGTGCGGCCCGGCCCACGCGCGAACAGGTGGCGGAGCGCGGCGGTGTCCTCGCCGCCGCATCGCCGGAGGTGGAGGTGGGCGGGGGTTAGGGTTTTGGGTTGTCTGTTCACCGCTGTACATAGAGGATGGGTTCGAGGGGGCGGCGGCCGCGACCGGCCGTGGACGGCGGTGTGGCGAGGCGGCGGTGGCAACCGCCAGAGCCACGGGCGGCAAGTGGGCGGTGGGCGGGGTAGGTGGCGGGGGCGTCACATCCCGACGAGTAAGCGGCAGCGGCGGTGGTGGGTGCGTGCTGCGCGGTGAGGAGCGTGGCGCCGCCGGGCGCCGGGGGTGATGGCGGGCGGGGGTGGGGCTCGTGCAGCGGTCCATGGCGACGGCGGCCGGCAACGGAGACGAAGGGGCTGGAACTGTCGGTCGGACGCTTGGCGAACGCGAACGGAGAACGCGTGATCCCTTATCGCTGACCCGCGATAACCGTGTCCTAAAGTAAGATCTGAAAATAAATAAATAGTACTCATTTTTTCAAGGAGTGGAGACGGGGAATATTCAACAGTGGATCCTCAATGCATCCGTTTTGAAAACTAGATCGTCAATGCATCCGTTTTATACAAATGGAAATAAACAAAACTAGATCCTCAATGCATCCGTTTTCAAAAAAAAAAAAGAGTTATCACGTATGTTTGTATCGTGTTTATTTTGGAGGTTGCTACTACTTGAACGGCCAAAATCATTAAATTTTTTACGTACACAAGACTATGCTGTCTCCAACAATAGACGGAACATGTCGACAACACAAATTTGTTTTATACTTCCTAAATAGGATTTGGGTCTTTTTTTTTTTTGGAATTAGATCCATGCATCTGTTTTTTTTCCCAACATCAATCAGATCTCCTTATTTCCGTCAAATTATGCATTTTTATCGGTCCGTAGCTACAAATTTTAAACTATCATTAATGCTAAAAAAAAGCTATAAACTATACTTGTATAAATAAGTAGGTTGAATCCGGCAATTCCTTTGAAGTTGGATCCCGTCTAATGTGCGGGTGTATTTGATGAATATGGATCAGGCGCTCACCTACCGCTTTCATTTACTACAGTATCATCTCAGTACCTTCCTTATTTTCCCTCCCCAGCGTTTACCCTCAAGTTTATATATCTGCCCCTCTTCTCTTTGCAGGAAGACAGTAGGCTTTATATACGCTCAGTTATTTCCTCTGGCAGGCATTTTGACATCTCTGCAGTATGCCTCGGAATGAGAGGGGCCGGGAATTTGCCTAGCCTTTATCTCCGGTGGCCATCCCAAGCTCAAGTACACAACCATCTGATGTTCCTTGATGGTGCGCATTTGCCGGAGACAGTGGCGGTAGACAGGAACTTGCCGTTGCGTGAGGGCGTTGTCAGAGCACCACCAAGTGGTTCTGCAGCCAACCTCAACGCTTACCAAATTACACGGTGGCCAATGGAGCCTGTGATGATGACCACAGTGCAGCGCGCACGACAAGGATGCGCTGGTTCGGCGAGATGGCGGCAGCGATATCCAGTGTACGTGCTCTGTACAGCTGCACAGAGCTTAGTGCTTTGGGTTGCTGCATCTGCTCGTCTTGTTGCCAATGTACATGACAGAGGATTGGTTCAGGTGGCTCCGCGCACGTTCATGTGCAACGGATAATTGCAGCCTGCACCGAAGTACATTTCCGCCGCCACGTCTTGTTGCCGCCAAACTCCAAGGCCGGCCTTGGTACGAGCAAAACAAAGAGGCAGGAAAGAATTTGCAGATAAGTAAAGTGGCCGGAGACTCGTCTTCCTGGAGTGCATATCGACCTATAGTGCTCCACAACGCCCAATCTGGTGAAGTACTTCGGTGACAGTGAGAAGGCGCCAGGAATATAGGTTGGCCCCTATGAAAATTAGCTTTTCAGCAACCTAATTTGCGTTATATAGCCCCTGTTGGTTGAACATTTGCTCATGCATCTTATATTTTCATCACTGGTTAAAGGGAACAAAGATTCCAATTTATATCTCTGTTGGCCACTACATGTGCACACACCAATTTCACATTCATAAGCCACAATAAAAGAACTGTTACATTTCATATGTCCATAAGAAGAAAATCATAAGAAACAGATCATGCAATAGTTGCTACCAAATGGGCCTTATGACATTAAAAGCTAGCAACAAATAATGAAATGATCACTACAAGAGAAATGTCTTGTAGAGGCACCTTTTTTATATAGTAAAGGTGTTATTAAATTTCTCTAGACAATCATAATGGCATCTAAAATGCCGCATAAATTCCTTGCCATGCATTGATTAGAGGA
This sequence comes from Eragrostis nindensis, assembly GCA_012490785.1. Lineage (NCBI taxonomy): Eukaryota > Viridiplantae > Streptophyta > Magnoliopsida > Poales > Poaceae > Eragrostis > Eragrostis nindensis. The sequence goes on along the minus strand of JAAXCT010000100.1, from coordinate 1,103,238 downwards.
ATACAGTGACACTTTGTCAATCATCTCTAAAAAATTCGTGACAATTTCATAGAAGCATATATATAATGTCTTAATAACATAGAAGAATTTTTAAATAATGTTTAAATTGGAAAACTTCAAACTCAAGACCTTATAGACTAGTACTTGTTGACCCTCGTAGCCAACTCACCCAAGTATCACAATGTGCCTTTGTTTGGATTGTCATCCTTATGAGTAGTTAATAATTTGCCACAAACTAATAAAAAAGTGTCCCAAGAGTCTCAAAAGATGCCTCTACAAATGCAACTTGCTTAACATAAGAATGTCGATGCTTATATTGTGATGTATTGTATAAGACTAAGGTCGCATTTTTATATCTCAACCTTTATCATGCTTTAGCAGAAACTTTTAGCTAGATCACATAGAGTGATTTCCAAAAACCTTATTCAGCCTCTTACGGTGTAGGATCTCATAGGACAGAGCTTTATATACAATCCCCATCCCCCCCCCCCCCCCCCCCCCCCCCCCTGGATTCATTAGTGCACAACGGTGACTCGAATGGAGTAGAATATGTGTGGCAGAACAACAAGAGGAAGAGGCAAAACTCTAATTAGTCATTATGATGATATTGCGGTAGAAAAATATGGTGCTGGCCAATATGTATTTATAGAGGAAGAACCAAGAGGGTTCATACATCTAACAAGTAAATTGACTTTCGCTTATGAATGTATTGCCCACGTAGCAACGATATCATAAGTGCAAAATAGTGAAGATGCAGGTATGCAAGGCACCATATATACCAAACTTTAGTGGACCGGTCATACTGAAGACACATAACTATATTTGAGTTGACCTCCTTCAACATCCACCAGAAATAATCTCCCTGTTAATGTTTTCACTGCAATGTTTCTTGGTTTAAACGTTTTCCTTTTTTTTTTTTTTTGGTGAGAATCCATGGCTTAGGAAAAACCAGAACAAGATCCTAGTTTGTGTTTGTGTCTGTCACTCTCTCTCTCTCTCTGTACCTTAACTGAATTTCGTCGCCCTTGTTACGTCATTCATGCATGTTGTTTTTCAGCTTAATATGATGTATTTACACTTTGATTAGTTTCGCCACTTTCATTTACCATACACCTCCGCTAACACTTTGATTATGTTCGGTTATGTCCTCGAGCGTGCATATCCACATCTCCTGCAGCTCAAAATCAAACTATCCAACCTTTGGAGTGAGAGATATCAGAAAGTTGCCTGGCCCAAAAGCTGCAACCAGTACAAGCAAAATAAAGGTAAGTTCCACAACAACCGCTTTGTAGACATCACATTAAACTGAAGTACTGACATTGTGTGGAAGAAAGGAAAGGTTGTTTCATTTCTGTAGTATGAAGACTGACGAGCAGTAAGGAGCACGGCATTAACAAATTTTGTTGCTAGCAAATGCGAGCATAGCAGGCTGTTCTTGAATATACACGATTTTGTTATGGAATAGAAACAATAATTGTCTTCGTAATTGATGTGTTTTAATAGCAAATGGAATAAACACGTCGGAGACATAATTTCCAAGTGTTACTAGGTGATACCCCGCGCGTTGCCGCGTGTTTCAAAAGTGGCTACTTTGAGAGCATATATCCTTAAACATATTACTTTGATGCTAGACACGATTGAAGGTAGATTAAAAAAATCATACTGATTACTTTTAGTTGAATGACATCTTAAGGTAACAATGCAAAGTGTGTCAAGTGATTTACAGAGGAAAAGAATGTTTTAGTTGATTGTAGAATGACATCTTAAGGTAACAATGCAAAGTGTGTCAAGTGATTTACATAAATCCCAAGGATAGAATGGAATTTGAAAGCATGACAGCATGCAACCATATATTTGTGAAATAAATTGGTTACTTTCACATATTTATCCCAGTAGTCTTCAGTTCTTCATAAAACATACGCATGAAAAAAAAAACTACCGGCTCATTCAAAAGTTTTATACTGTTTCAGTCATTCATATGAGAATAAATGATGGGAAAAATATACAGAAATAGAAAATTCAGAGCATTGCATTGTTGGACGATTGTATTTGTTTATCTGATTTAGGTAATAAACTAATGTGCACATATATAAAAAAAATGGACCATGGCTTGGCCCGCCACTACAGATAGCATATTAGCGGCAGGCCACGTCCCGCGCCGCCACAAATCGCGCAGTTTTTAGCAGGGGTCCACTCCACGGACCGCCGCTACTGTCGTACGGTTGTAGCGGTGGGTTGCAACCAAGCCCACCGCTACAAATCACGAGGCATTTGTAGCGGCGTTCGACATCCCCGCCTGCCGCTATAAATGTGTTCGCAGCGACGGCCTTTGAACCGGCCACCCCGATCCGCACTGTAGCGGCACGGTTCTTTTTTAGCCGCCGCTAGTGTAGACGGGCCTCCGCCTCTATAGAGCTCTTTTGTTATCGTGGGGGTAAGACATTATCAGGTAAAAGAGTATAGTGCCATGAACATAAAGAATAAAAGATCAACATTGGAAAAAGAAAATATTTACAACTCTGTCTACTAAATCCGGCATATGTGGTGATACATTGGGGAGAAAGAGATCTGGATGAGAGCGGATGGAGATCTGATTGAAGAGGAACAGGACTACTACTTTTCATTCTCTCGGTGGCAACTGGAAAAATGCAAAAGTCATAAAGTCAGCATCCCAATGAACCTAGGGGAAAAAAAAAGAAACTAACTCAAACAGTGCCTGTTCAGTCAAGTGGGAAGAATAGACTATTCTGCAGCAACTTAATTCTGAGCAATAGTTGATACATTTAGGAAAACATCCTAAATATGTCAAGAGATATGAAGTGCAAGCAGTTGAAAGAAAATGTGAAGATCTCTAGCTGTGTTTACCTTTACCTACTCCATCTCAGCTTGCAATTTTGAGGGGAACCTTGAAGGAGCCTGCGACCATTAAGATCTAATGGATTACTATGTCTGAATGAAGAGAGGGAGACTCTGGACATTTGCAAATCAGTTGCGAATCCAATAGGCGGTGTTCACGGTTGTAGAGGCTATGAGGATCTTGAACACTCCAATGCCACAATGAATTTAATGGGTGCCCATTATAGCAGGGTGAATAACAGAAACAAATGAGCTGTTTCTTACGCACGTAGTTAAATGCACATCAACCTGATCAGTTGGCCACCAATGGGGAAATAGATAGTGTGATTGTAATCAGCCATGCGATCTGACGGACCAGATTATTGAGATGATGTGGCTCAATGTAGTTGCAGTTTTATAGCAATTAGTGATAGTTAGTGGGTTGCATCTATATAAGATATATAGATTAGTGTGTTCTTTAATAGAAAATTCAGAATGGCATGATGTCGGTATGTGTAATATTGCTCAGATAGTATACAGACTGAAAGAACTGATGAAACTAATATATTTCATATTCCTCAGTTTGGTGACATGGTAGCATCCGTGGAAATGTGTCCGGATGGAGAGGTATCATAGGCGTTGTATGGGCAGTATTGATGACAAATTTGCTTTGAGCTTTATGCGGGATGAGATCACCTGGTCAAAGCCTTAGTGTTATTCCATTTTTTTCTTTTTTTCCATTTTGTTCTAGGGATTTGCATCCGTTAATTGAGTTTGTGTGGCGGCAATTGAACTACTCAGAGATAAGCGAGTGCTCGGCATCATTCTCGTCATCATGGCATAAATTTTGATATTTGAGAACTTTCGCGGCCACGATGCAATGGGATTTTAGCTTGGTCGGGCGCTCGCTTCTGGGTATTATGGCATGGAAAACACCTAGATGGAAGCCACCTGCGAATGTCTCACAAGGTCAGTGATCAGCGGCGACATACCAGACGAGACAGTGACAGGTCACGGACGGCGTTGTGCTGGTCCAAGTCCACCTCCACAATGCTGATATCACCGTGGTGTTCTTCCCCCATCCTGTCTGTCGACGGTGAAGCCGCCGCTATTGTCTACTGCCTTTTGGATGAACGGATAGGTTTCCATCCATGTAAACGTGTTCCGTTCATAATTTAGGGTAACAAGATCTTCTTGTGTGGTACGATTACTGAATCGCGGTGGCTGGTTCCTACTGAGAGTAAGCAAGAACATTCCAGTTACTGCTTACGTGACTATAACAGAGAGTTTAGTTTCCCAGACATCACTTTGAATTTGGAATACTAAATTCACAAGACGTGCGTATCCATGCATGATTCTAACTCTATATTTGTTGTTACTAATTTTTTTTGCCTGATATTAGCACAAGCCCTAGTCGACACAAACTAGCCAAGTCACAAAAACCGTAACATAAACCCAAGCGACAGATTATTCTCATGTGGATGGACAAGCATAACGGATGGAACGAGCTAATGACATCATGGTCGACCGTTAAAGTCCTCCGTGAATCCATGCAGATCGTGTAGTAGGTGCCAACCAAATAACGACAAAGATGGAGGAGTTGAGGGGATGCTGCCAAGCGACATTTCGATCTCAGCAGCGACAAAGAGGGGAAGTTACGGAACGAGATATACAGAGTGAAATCCTTAGATTTCTCAACAAAAAAAATGTGAAGGAACGAGAAAGCGACCAAAGGGGGGGAGGGGTTGAATGGGAGCCGATAAAAATTCTTTCAAAGAACTCGGCCTATGTCCCGATTACAACCCAACGCGCCTCTCTTGCAACCACCAAGATCACAGACATCAATTGGAGATGATGTGCTAATCCTAGGAATGGTAAAGGATGATACACACAAATGCGGAAGCAATTTGGACAAAGCTGAATCAAGCGAGGAAGAACCAACCAAAAAGCCTTAGCGGATGTTCCGAACCTCTCTCGGAAGTTCCAATGAGAGGTGTAAATGGATTCACGAAAGTTCCGTCAAGTCTCGGATGTTCCGATAAAAACTTTCTGATCATTCACGGAAGTTCCGACATGTCACGGATGTTCCGGAGTGAACAGCCACGGAAGTTCCGTCAACTCATGGAAGTTCCGACAAAAACTTTCTGATCAATGTCGGAAGTTCCTTCAGGTGTCGGAAGTTCCGAGATAAACAGTATTCACGGAAGTTCCTTCAAGTCTCCGAAGTTCCTTGATGAACAGTACCAGCTCGCGAAAAAGCTCGGGAAAACTCAATCCAAAACTCGAAATTCAACCAAACGACCTCCAAACTTCACGAAATTTGAACCATAACTCCGTCATAACATGGGGAACCTCATCCAAGTGGATCCATACCAAAAACCCAACCAAAACTCCACGGATTTTGGATCGAATGGAAGAACAAGGGTTTGGGAGTTCTTGGACAAAATCCACAAATTCGAAGTGCTCGTGGGGAGATCTTGTGCAAGATCACTCAAGGCATGTTCCCACACGTCCTAGCACCGAATTTATCCGAGAAATCCATCCCAAAACGCATCATACAAGGCGAATCGAAAATCACCTAAAAACGGCTCCGAAAATGGGGAAAATAAGAAATTCGGGATTCAAGATGAGGAGAAGCTTTGAGGACGAATTGATGCTATGTATTGCCAAAGATGTAGATGTCAAGCCACTCCCTAGCACACACAAACTAGAGATGACAAAAAGCTCAATCAAAGAGCCATCTCCTCTCTTCTCCCCCTCTCTTCTCTCCTCTCTCTCAAGCCCTCTCCCACAACTCAAATGAAAGGCTCAAGGGAGGGCAGCCAACCAGCCCCCTCACCTTATCCTCTTGGACATTTCCACATCCCAGAAATGCCCCTCACACTACAACACACCCATACAACATATAAGGGTGTTTCCGTCCAACTTTTTTCTCCTTCGCCCGATCGCCGTCGGAGCCTTCACACCGTAGCTTCATCTCGAAGCCACCTCCACGATGGTGCCACATGCACCTCCATCCGTCGCCGCCGGTTTTGAGGTCTAAACCGGGAAACCGCCTTGCACGCTTCTCAAAGCGTGACTTTCGCCACCGGTTTTGAGGCCCAAACCGGGAAACCGTCCACCGCCGGTTTTGAGGCATAAACCGGGAAACCACCCACCACCGGTTTTGAGGCCCAAACCGGGAAACCGTCCACCACCGGTTTTGAGGCCAAACCGGGAAACCGTCGACCACCGGTTTTGAGGCCAAACCGGGAAACCATCTCGATGTCGACGCGTGTCACCTCGTCCCGCGAACCTCGCCGTCAAGTCTCCTCGGTCCCAGCCCGTCGGGACCCTTCACTTGCACCGGCCTCCCGTTCGCCTCTTGACCTTGGTCAACACGCCGTCTTCATCACCTCCACGGTTTTGAGGCCAAACCGCGAAACCCTCCGTGCTTCTTGTCCGCCACGTGTACGGTGTGGATCACCCTTGATCTCACCCGGCCTCTCGATCGCCCAGACCCAAGCCTCCTCGGTCCCAGCCTGTCGGGACCCTTCGCTTGGTCCTCCCGATCCTCCTGCCGTTGACCATCAAGTTGACTCCATTGACCTACACATCATTAGACAAGCAAACACGTTTCCTCCTTCTCCGACATTCTTTCCATCGCCTTCACCAACTTCGGTTAGCCATAAACATAATCATGAACATGCTTGTGCAACCCTCAAAGTCCCGCATTTCAACCCAAACCTCATATCAACTCAAATCAACATGGTTGTCAATTACTCATCATCATCGAAAACCATGACACATCTCAACATGGTTCCTCAAAATGGCCCTATCTCCTCCGTCGAGTTTTGTGTCATTATTCTGCTGTCTCACGAATGATAAATGAGCCACCAAAGGACAGCTACATGACCGCATTTGGACATATGGTTTTAGTTGATCATAAATAAGCTTTGCAGCAATCATGAAAAGTTCATGTTGTTAAAACGATCCCATGTTCACCTTGTTTCCTCTGTCACCTACCTATCATATGTATACTCCTCTTACCGGAGATTTCTGTATATAATTTTCTTCACAGCTACCAAATAGTCAAATGTGACAAGCTACTTTCTCCTTCAGCATTGTGTTATGTGAATGCCTGCCCATTATTATGCCACATATAGACACAACAATGGTGGCACAGGTATGAGAGGTATCAGCGAGTTTACAGCCACAAAGCCATAGCTGCACCCAGAATCCAGGATGCATTCTCCTAGCTACCGGCTCATCTTCAGTGAAAATCTCTGGAGGTAAGTTCTTATAGTGTCTTGGAAAGTTCTTTACAGTTTACAGAATACCACACGAAGATCATTTCGTAGGAGAATGAACTGTCGCTGCTGTCAGTAAGGGAGTTCACGGAGTATGCATATTTTCATAGGTTCTTTTCTTCTCTCTTGTGAATGGGGTTCACCGCTTCCATGAAAAAAGGGCCCTGCTTCTCTCTTACATTTCTCTGATGCGAAACAGTGGGGAGATATTGAGCTTCCCAGAGATCTTACGAAACCTGTACAAAGAGAACAAGAACAAATTAACCTGTATGACAAGTTGGAAATAAAGAAGTAAGGTCCCTATTGGAATGCAAGAATGTCACGGGAATCGTACAAGAATGTCACATGAAATAGTTCAATTTACATGGAAAAAAAAAGAATTAGGGAAATATTCCCACAAACCAAAGGCAGAGAGAGTGAGAGATACTGAGACCGAACAAACTCCGCTAGTAAGAAGAATAGAGGATGGACTGCACCACTTCACCTCAGTAGAACAATCACCTCGTGCAAGGTCATTGACGTCTCACTTTTGCCAACCTAAACCCATGATTCATACTCAATCAGTTCCTTGATCTGATTGAAACGTTCCAAAATTTACATAATAATTGGTGCAAACAGCCTCAAGGACATCCGATACTGTAATATAAGGGGTTATACACGAGTGATTAAAAACGAGGAATGTGCTATATCTTCAATTATTTATATAGAATTTTTCTTCTGTAATGTAAAATTAAAAGTGCTTAAGTTGGTCAAACCTGATACACCGTACCTGGTGCAAGCTTAAACCCTTTCCTTGATTCGTATAAGCATCTAATGCTGAAATGAAGCTCTGGAAACAAACACATCTAGGGCCATCATCCACTATAGGGGGGGGCATATGTTCTGCCAGAATAGTTTTTTCTTTTTTTTTTGAAACTTTTTCTACCAGAATCTTACTGTCATCATTGGAAATAGTCCAAAGTGGCATGTTGACGCCCGTCTCTAAAAATCGACAAAATTTAAAAAAAAACAAATTGTAACAGTGGCATTTGCTACTAGAAATCCACTAAAAATTAAAAAGCCCTTAACCCATGATCAGGCCTATGCCGCCGCCACGCTCCATGCCAGACCCCTCACTGCCTCTAAGGTAATCAAGCCGTCATCATTGGAGAGGTACCCTTTGAGGACTAGCCATCAAGCAAACCTCCCCACGGCAATGACCATTGAGGAACACAAGGCACCCATCCTGGCGGCGGAGTCATCGATTTTTGTAGTTGTGCATGGCAAAGCCAACTTAGTCATGCATGCAGTTTAAATTGTAAATAAATCTCATACCGTACCATAGTGTATATATGCATGTTTCATGCCATAAAGGGAAAAACAAACAAAAAACGAATAAGAACAAAAACAAAAATATCGGACAGTTCGGCAGACAAGAAGTTTAATTCTTACTAGTAGTAGATGATTTTTTTAGTGGACCTTTCTATGTACTCCCTCCGTCCCAAAATATAGTGTATATCTAGTTTTGTCCTAATTAAGTCAAACTTCTTAAACTTTGACTAATAATATCTCGAAAATCATAAAGATTGATAACATGAAAATGCTTTTACTAGATTTATCTTGAAATGAACTTTCCTGATATATAACTCTCTTACTTTAAAATATATATGTTTTTAGATATTGTTGGTCAAAGTTCAAAAAGTTTGACTTGGGACAAAACTAGAAGTACACTATATTTTGGGACGGAGAGAGTACCTATGTTACTGTACAGCCATAGGAAATGGTTGTTACCTTCCCAGGTGACAGTTCCATTTTATGCTGGGTTGTAAAGTTTAGACGGTACAAACTGGAGACGGATAGCCTCTCAAAAGGAATTATGACTAGGTCAGGCCTCACCCTTCTGAGTTTCTTTTATTTTTACATCTTAATCTAAATCAACCCCTCGGTTCGGAGTGAGGTGGTGTTGTTTGTAAGGGACCGGTTTTTCTCCTCTTTCATGCAAACATGCGCAACTCTCATGCGTATTTGCGAAAAAAAGGAATTATAACTTCTTACGTGCTTCCTTCAGCCAAAACAGGTCTTCTTCTTATCTGATGCAAATTAATTATGATACTTGCTCCGTCCATCAATATAAGGACGTGGGGGTCTTCCGATGCAAAATAAGAAAGAAAGGAAAGACCCTGCTACCCTACTCAATACAACTGCAGCACAACCTGACAAACACAAACGACAACAGGAAAAGCTTCGCCTCCGCCGCGCCCTCCGCCGCAGAGCTGGCCATGCTCCGCCCCCGCCGCGCCCGTAGAGCTGTCCGCGCTGGCGAGGCCCCTCCCGCCGCCTCGCGCTCGCTGTCCACCGAGCCGCCCCTCCTGGAGCTATGCGCGCGAGGCCGCCTTCCACCCCTTCCCTACCGGTCACGCACCACCGGCTCAGATCCGGAGAAGGGAGCCGCTGCCGTCACTGGCTCAGATCCGGAGCAAGGAGCTCTTGGCGTGCTTGAATCGGGAGGCGAAGAGGTGTGGCATGGGAGGGACGGGGAGGCCCACAGATGCGAATCGGCGGCTTAGAGGGAAGGTAGGGGATTGGATCTGCGCGCGATTGGCAGCAGTTGATTTTGCTGAGGGCTCCCGGGCGGCGGATTTCGCGGAAGGCTTCCCGTGGTGGCGGCGTTGGGGCTCACGGCGGCGGCGGCTTGGTTGCGGCATGCTGCGGGATGGGGATTAGAACGAGTGGATGGGGAGGCTGTGGCTTGCCGTGTCGTTTCTTGCGGGGCCCTGGGTAGCTGCAGTAGCACGTGAGCCTACTAACTCCTCCCAGATCCTTGTATTCGTGGACAAATGCAAACCCCTTCAGGTCCTTATATTACCGGACGGAGGTAGTATGTTACGAGACTACAGGTAGTTTTCGTGAACTCTCAAATTGTTGCTTAACGTGACCAATAGATGCTTTTTGCAAGGAGACCAGATCAATGTCCATTCTTATGCAATTTTTATCTTTTCAAGGCTTAATCTACGTTCTCCCACCAACAACCTTGGCCCGAACATTATTTCTGCACTTTTAGCCTCAATCTTTCATGTCCGGCCAAATTCACTCCCTCACCTGCCCAAGTATCCTTCAATTGCTACCTGCTTATTGATATATAAACTCCTCTTTCTTACTAAAGTTCTACCACTCCAATTTGGGTCATAGTTTTCGATGTTTGTCTTTGCACTGCCATAGCTATCGTTTATCATCGCAATGCTTTTTTCACGCATGTCTAACTACACAGTTTACGTACATATACTTGCAGCAAGGAATAATTGCAACTAGCAGGAACCCCGGGCGTTGCCCCGGGCTGCCAGATGAAATGTGAAAGTTAGCTTTTAGAAAGAGTCGTATGAAAACAAATGGGTATATCAACAATAATTGTCTCTTGATATATAATGTAATTAAGTACAGCAATATTCATCTTACTCTACCAAATTGTGCCATATTTGAAACATGTAATGTGCGATGCATTCATTTTAACCTTAAACTGACAATGGAACATATAGTCTTGATTTAGAAAGCCCAAATTCAATAGAATAGCCTGAAATATTGCAATTCATATCCCCATGTAAAGTTATAACATCTACCTTTCATTTTTCAAAACGGATATTAATCAGATTGACGATGCAATCCACTTATGTTAATTATATACTGATGACCCAAAAGGCCTGCGTATGTGTTTCATCTCAGATGCTTAATACTTTGATGCAAAACAACAGGTATTGTAGATAAACATGAGTCCATGCCTGGCCTTTGTCCAAGATGAACGGTGAAATGTTGACATAAAGGTCATTGCCTAGCTAGGCTGCCAGTGACCTCTGTTTGTGCCATTTGGATCAGACATAAATTTGGCACCTGATGATAAGGAGGGCACCCCTGAAGTACACTAAGAGACGAAGTTAGCTCATAGAAACATGTGTCTATCTTTGCAAGCATCATATTAGCAAAACATTGCCATTGCGGAAACGAATGGTATACCTCTGGAACTGTTGTTTTTTTAATTATGGATATTGCTCGTACCAGACATGTAAAGGGTATTTAGCAGAAATGTTGTCATGGATCAGCAAAATTTAAAGTTACAGTATGAGAACATTTACACTAATCATGGCCAATCATGAAGTTTGGCATTCAGAGTTATACTATTCAAAGATTACACCTAATTAGGCACGGAAATAATCCTACAATTAGGTAAGCTAAAGTGACAAAGAGGAGGGGAAAAAGACAAATTGGTTCCCACAGTTTGCAGATCAACAATGAACTCACTTCCAAGGTGAGGGAAGAAATTGGCACGACAGCAAGCAATAGAACCAGCAAGAGGAGGCCGACAAACGGTGGCTGCAGCAGCTGAAGAATGGTAGGGCACTGCCGCACGGATGAAGCCCTCACTCTTATCCCCGCCAGGATCCTGGTAGAGCAGAGGAGGGCGACGTTGCACGCGGACCACGGCCCACGAGATGGGGAGCGGAGTGGACTGAGAAGTTCTCGGTGCCATGCTTCACATCAACATCATCTCGACTTGGACGCAGGAGACTCAGAGCAACACAGCCAGGACTGAATGCAGCGACATAGTGCCTCACACGGTGGCGGCCATGGCGGATGACAACGCCAGGGATTCGAAATCCGAGGCGCGTAGCTGCAAATTCGAGACATGAAGTAGTCAAAAAGATGCGCAGATGAGTGATAGAGAAGCTTAGCAGGAGGGATTTGGTCGGGGCTCACCGGGCACATCGAATTTGGCCAGAAGAGGTGAGGGCCTGTCGGTGTTATCTTCGTACAGAACAGAGAGAGAGCTCTCCCCTCCAGGCCCGCTCTCTCCTCTCTCCACAGGCGGCACGGACGGGGTTTGCAAGGAGGACAGCGCGGGGAAGTGTGTCGGCGGCGCAAGGCATCCGGGGAAAGAAGAACAGGCGCGATTGGGATGGCGCTGGATGGCTCTAGAGGCTGCACGGGCGCATGGGGAACGAAGCGACTGGAGCTTAGTTGAAAAACGGGCGTTGCTACAGTACTACAGTAACTTGGCGTCCGTACATCTACGAAAACATAGGTAAGGATAGATAAGCTAGGACTGGGAAGTACGTATGAACACGTTTCGTACTGCGGTGTCGCGTACTGAATCGTGCTGTCATCCGGGCTCCATCACCGCCCAGTTCAATGCCCGAGGATTCACCGGTATTGGATTCCATTGAGTAACACAAGAATGCGCGGTCACCGTCCGGAGACCGACATGATTAGCCAGAACATCATAGTCGGCAAGAATCATACCGACATGCATACACAAAGTGCCTGTCTTGTCTTTACCAGTCGCTAAAGACCTGCATGTAAAAGTACTGAACAAGGAAAAGTTGGTTCAATACACTATTCTTCCATATAACCTTGAACGAACGTCTCTTGGATGGCAATAACGGATTACCATTTGCCACGGTCCAGATGTCTGCAAGCCCGTCGAGTGTACAATTTTCATCATTTCTGTACCTTTAGACTGGCCCGTCGAGATGTTCCTCCATCCCATTGTGTAAGAGGACGAAATTTAGTTAGAAATTAATTCATGCACCAAGTGAAGACTTGGTTGTTGTTACACTATTTTTTTCTTGTGAACCAATGAAAGTCACACGTGTGTCATTTTTTTGTTAACACTTATACACGTTATCCTTAAGACCATATTTCTGCACCTTCTATGCATTGTAAGTGTTAGGTTCAGGCTAAAATGTAGTGTAACTTGTGATCACCCTAGGTGGTTCTTTCCAAAGAAAAAAAGTAATAAAGTTGCACAAAACTTTGATGTCCCTGCCAAGTGATGTATTTTCTTGATCACGTGTGTGATGCACGTGCATTGGTACTAGTGTAACTTTTGACTGGCAGCTTTATAGTACGACCACACATTGGTTAGACAAATTTTTTTCTGAATGAGCAACACTCATCGAGGACCGAGCTTTTTTTATAGAGAAGGAAAAAAATAAAAAATGTAGTACTCGGAGGCCATAATCAAAATAGGAAAAAAGCCACATATCAGACCACAATTAGCAACAACCATATCAAGCCTGCACCGAACTAATGCCCCGGCTACGCATTTGCTGTACTGGCGGATAGATCCAATTCCATCTGCCACCTCATTGCTTCTGGCGACTCACCATAACGGCACCACTGTCACACCATCGCACCACCGTAACCCTCACCGCCAGCCACCTCCGATATCGTCGCTACGCCCATTGTCGATTACCATACCACCTCACCACGGAACTGGTCATACCCCCGAGGCCCCGACGCACCTGACCAATGCACGGTCGTCTTCCTCCAAACCATCGCACAGCACGCTCATGCGTGAGTACCATATAGGCTTAGCTGTCACAGGTCGCAACAGGAGTGACATGGTAGCAAAGGCTTGACCACGTAGATTTGGCCAACTGTGGGATTGACACCTGAATCTAAAACAAAGAGTGAAACCTGTTCACTGCTCTCAGCAGCGCAAATGGTTGCCGTCGATGCTGAACAGCTATGGCCGCCTTAGCTCAACGCATGAGTCACTGGCAGGAGAATCCCGGTGTGCCGTCGTCCTTGCAACTGCACAGGTGGTTCCGACGCAACTGGTCCAAACAATCCTAATCCCATCAATTAAGGTCCAAACTTTTTTTTCTTTGAACAGAAAGATAATAGACGTTACGGTAGCACACAATACAGAAAAGTTAAATGGGGCCAACAACTCACCCTGGCTCTGTGATTTGCAGGGCTCCAGGCCCAACAGTTCCTACTACAAAACATATGTGCCTCTTATCTGTGAAAAAGTTCATTAAATCATTCATTCATTAGAAAATGCAAAAGGAAATTACACTGATTAATGAATGTATACATATTACTGTAAATACATGTATACGTACACAGGGCTGGATCCCAATAGAGGGTGGGTCAAGCCGTCTCCCTTATTACCCTACTCCTTAAGATGACCTGGGCGTGAGCGTCTACTCATGCTATGCACATTTCTCAGGAGGCACCGATTCTGTACACATGGACAGAATCGCTCGACGGGTCCTCCTCCTGCTTCTCCACCTGTTTCACGTGTGGTCCGCCAGCCCGTCTGACAAGAGGCCGTGTTGTGGAGCCCGCGGTTCCATTTAAGCCAAAAATATATGTTTTGTATAAGTTTTATCTAAACTTTTCCTTAAACTTTTGAAATATTCAATCTTTTTCTGAACTTGTGATTAGTCTAACTTTTTCTGTATTTGCACTTTGCAGAATGGATGAGCAATTGATTTCCTTCACACCATCAGGCCGAGCACCTAGTTTCTGTTAGTGGTGACTAGATCTTATCGTTATGGACAAATTTGCGTGGTCAAGATTGCTTAATTTGGTGCCACGTTGCTCCAGTGGTGGCTAGTCCTCCACAGGTGCAGCAGCTAGGTCTATGCGGCGGTGATGATCAGCGGAAGAACCACGGTGATCGGCTATGGGTGCATGTTAGTACTGTACCTGTGCCGAATGAGAATCAGGAAGCAGCTGTCACCATACCGGATGTGGAACAGGCAAGGCCTAGAAGGAGCACTCACTAACCCAAGCCCAACCCGAAGTATGCTGGACCGACTTGGGCCTAATTCCCATTTGCGCCTGCGTGCGTGGTGAATGCAGCACCGCCGCTGTAAGATGAATATGGGGAGAGGGGTGAGCTGGAGAGAGGCATTCAATCAAGTTGTAACAAACTACTATAAAAAAAAAATGAAAGGAAGCGGCACGAGATGGTGCCGTTTTCATTAATTAAAGAAGGAGTACATCACAGCCCCAGAGGGCCCAGCAAATTACACATTGGTCAACATTAAAATAGCAAAATAAAACAGCTCTGACAAAATTCGGCTCGGTGGATCAGTTGTGCAGCAACATTTGTGACAAGTGTTTGGCACCCGCGAGGCACCAAATCCTTGCCTCCTCTTTGATCTTTGCTATCAATGATGTCGCTGGGAGTTCCTTGTGTCGGAAAATGCGAGCGTTCCGTTCGTTCCAAATCTCCCAGTTTACCAGGAGCATCAGCGATCGCAGGCCCCTTCGTGGCACATTCGGTGAAGCGGCTAGCGTCGTCCACCATTGGTGTACAGTATCTGTATGTGGCCAATTCGCAGGGTCTATCTCGGTAATGTTCGCCCAACGTGAGATGCCCTCCCATATTCGTCTTGTGTATCGGCAGCCTGATAACATGTGGTGTGCCGTCTCCAACGTGTGCCTGCATAAAGGACAATATCTATTGTTCTGCCATCTTCGTGTTTCTAATCTGTCCGCCGTCCATACGCGGTTCTGCACTACTAGCCAGGCAAAAGTTTTGCATTTCGGAGGTGCCCAGGCTTGCCATATCACCTTATCATAAGCCGCTCGCGTGCACCCTACGAATTGTGCTCTGTACGCCGAGGAGGTTTTGTATTGTCCTGAATTGGTTAGCTTCCAAGTGATATCATCTTCTTTGTTCTCATCTAGCTGGATGTCTTGCACAAGGTTCCATAAATTAACCAGCTGATGGATGTGTTGGGACGTTATATTTGTGTGTAGGTTAAGGTCCCTAATCCAAGTGTCTTGATGCAGTGCGTCTCTAACCGTGCTCTGCTTCTTCCTGGAGATAACAAAGATCTTTGGTGCAATGTCTTTTGGTCTGCATCCACCTATCCAGGCAGAGGACCAGAAGTCTGTCTTGGCTCCATTACCCAAGGTTATGGACGTGGCGGCCGCAAATAGCAGTCTATCGGTCTCATCACAGGGGTTTCCGAGGCCGACCCAAGCCTTGTCGTCGGATTTCCATTCATGCCACAGCCACCGTAAGCGTAGCGCTCGCGCAAACTTTTCCATGTTTAGGATCCCCAGTCCTCCAAGTTCTTTCGGCATGCAAGTTCGTGTCCAGTTGACTTTGCATTTTCCACCAGTGAGGTTATCCCCATTGGCCCACATGAATTTCTTTCTTTGATGATCCAGCTCTTCTAACACCTCTTTGGGCACCTTCATTGCTGTGAGGAAGTATACCGATTGCGATGTCATCACAGATTTAACCATGGCTGCTCTTCCTGCGATTCCCGCATTCTTCCCTCTCCAGATCGTCATTCTTCCGATCGCCTTATCTGCAAGTGGCTGGTAGTCTACCTTACGCAGTCGTCGTACAGATAGTGGTAGGCCTAAGTACTTAATTGGGAAGCTTGTGCGTGTGGCGGCCACCCCATCCAGAACTTCGTCCAGATCAATATTCTCGCATCTGATTGGCACGACCATTGATTTCTGGAAATTTGTTTGGAGGCCAGACGCTTCACCAAAGTGACGCAATATTGCTGCCAGGTTTCTTACATCCTCCCTTGTTGGGTTTACGAAGACCGCAGCGTCGTCAGCGTACATCGACGTGCGCATGCGCACCTGTCTTCCTTTTAGCTTGGAGAGAATACCCTGTTCTGTTGCAATGTGCAGCAGCTTCTGTAGCGGATCTATTGCTAGTATGAAAAGCAGAGGGGAGAGTGGATCACCCTGCCTGAGCCCTCTACCATGCTGGATTTCTTGACCCGGAATGCCATTGAGTAATATCTTCGATGTGGATGTGGACAGGATGGCCGCAACCCAGTTCCTCCATCGTTGTGGGAAGCCGCATTGTTGCATAAGGGATAGAAGGTAATCCCAGCGCACTGAATCGAAAGCTTTGGAGATGTCAAGCTTGAAGAATAGGGCGGGTGTTTTGTTTCTGTGGAAACGTCGGGCCAAGTTGCGGACGTACATGAAGTTGTCATGGATGCTTCTTCCTCTGATAAACGCACTTTGGCTTGTTGAGATTATGTTGTTGATGCGTGGCGTGAGTCTGAGAGCCAAGACTTTGGTGATAATCTTGGCGACTGCATGTATAAGACTTATCGGTCGGAAGTCAGAAACTTTATCCGCTCCTTCCTTTTTTGGGATGAGGACAATATTCGCCGAGTTGAGAAATCTCATGTTGATGCAGCGTTGATCATATAAGGCTTGTATGACGGCCATGAGGTCATGCCTGATAATTTCCCAGCAGGATTTGAAGAAATTGATTGTGAAGCCATCAGGCCCTGGAGCTTTGTCTGAAGGCATCTGATTTATAGCAGTGCGGACTTCATTCTCCGTGAACGGGGCATCCAAGGACGAAAGATCAGATGGTTGTATGCGCATGGTTGTCCAATTAATATCCCTGCTCCGCGGTTGGGGTTGTGTCATCACACTGTTGAAGTGGTTTTGTATGACCTGTTCTTTTTCTTCGTGGAGAATCGCCCAACCATTGTCTTTTTGTAGCCGTTGGATGTGGTTCTTTCTTTTTCTTGCATTCATTCGTAGGTGAAAAAATTTTGTGTTTGCATCTCCTTCTTTGATATTTGTGATCCGAGAAGCCTGTCTCTTTCTGGATCTCTCAATGACCGATAGTCCCATCGCCCGCCTCTTGAGGTTAGCCCGTAAATTAAATTCTTCTGGTGTGAGTTGCCTGTTTTCCTGTGCTATGTCCATTTGTAGTATGACATCGAGCGCCATGTGGAGCTTCAATTTTGTTTCTGATAGTATTGTCCGACTCCATTGGCGCAATTGTTTGGCCGTGTCTATGAGCTTCTGTCCAAAGCGACGCATTGGTTCTGTTTGGGCATTGTTTCGCTGCCATGCTTCCTTTACCACCTCCTGAAAACCTGGGATTTTGACCCAGAAGTTTTCAAATCTAAAGGTGCGAGGAGGTCTGGGTCCTGCCTGGTTGGATAGGAGCAGCGGGCAGTGATCTGAAAGTGAGGTTGCCAGAGCATGAAGGACATGTTGATCAAAAGTCAAATCCCATTCCTCGTTGCAGAAGATTCTATCTAGTCGTACGAGTGTTGGGTTTCGTCTCTCGTTGCTCCAGGTGTATTTTCGGTTTTGGAGGTGTATTTCTCGCAGCTGACAGTGGTTGATAGCCGCCCGGAATCGACGCATTTGGCTGAGATTGATGTTTGTATTATTCTTGTCTCTCGCCCTGTAAATCTGATTAAAATCGCCCAATATCAGCCACTTATCTCCTTGCGGTGGTTTAAGCCTTCTCATGTGCCGGAGGAAAGCTTCTTTCTCTGAGCTTCTTGTGGGGCCGTACACGGTTGTCAGGAGGAAGGAGGTGCCACAGCGCCGAATGGTTACTTCTGCCGACAAGGAGTATCGGCCAATGCGCACATTCTGAACTTCTAGGTGGTCGTCATTCCATAGCAGGAGGATGCCTCCTCTTGTTCCCCTCGATGGCTTGAAAGCAAAGCTTCTCAATCTAAAAGCTCCCAGATATGCCGCTAGCGCAGCGTCAATTGTGCGGAGTTTAGTCTCTTGTAGACAAGCTATGTGACAAAAAGTTGCAGAAATCTATTATATATATATTTGACGACGAAAAGGAGCCACCACGTTCGCTCTAAAATGCTAGAAATTTCCACGTTAATCTGAGAAAATAAGAAGAGAAAATTACCCACCACTGCCATTATGAACAATTAGTCAGAGAACCCCTAAAAATATTTATAAAATAGCTAAATTTAAAATAATAAAAAATAGCCAAAAATACCCCTCGCACCTATTTCTAAATTACTCACCATGCCATTATGAGTAAAAAAGGCTAAATCAGAATAATAAAAAATAACCAAAAATACCCTTCACACCTATTTCTAAATTACCCTACATGCCATTACAAGTCAAAAAAAAACTAAATTCGGATTATACAGAATAGCTAAAAATATCCCTAACTCTTATTTTTTATTTACCAAACATAACATTATGAGCCCAAAATAGCTAAATTTTGGAATAACATAAATATCCAATAAACACTTCACCCGATTTCTAAATACACCATTACAAAAATACATCATGACATTCTAGCTAGCATGGCATATTATCTTTATTTTTAACATGACACGTTTCCTTCGAAAGATTTATTTGTAGCAACCATGACATATGTTAGTTGTTTAGCATGCCACGTTTGAACCGACCTCACTTCTAAAATAAAATCAAATACATTGTTAGATAAGATAATAAATGATGACTCATCTCACACTCAAATTGAGGGACGGTGAGAAATTCTCCATTCTATTTTCTACTATTTTATAAATATAGAATATAAAATAAGCAATAACAATAAACTATATTAAATTAATGCAATAATATAAAAATATTTAAATAGTATAGTAAGTCTAGCTGCGCAAATACGCGGGCAGCCATACTAGTTGTTTCATGGACCGTAGTGCATCTTGCCACCGAATTAAGCCCTCGGACGTTCCAACACAAAGCCTCAAAATTTCTTCCTACCATGTGGAAGCCATTCATCGCAGAGTTGAGAGTGTGCAAACATTGCAGTTGCAGGATTGGTGGTTGAGTTTTTTATTTGGATTGTTTGAGCGTCTTTTTGTCTGTTCTCTTGCATACAACAGCAGGTAGGGGCCAACTCAATTGCAGTAGATGAAACTGAAGAAAAGCACACAGAGCATTTGTTCTGGGATACATGCATAGAAGCTGGCCAATCTTCTCGGTGTACATGTGAGTTCGCATGGCGTGCAGATAGGATACAAGTAAGGCAGGTTGATTCTGGTGCTTGATACATGATTAATATTGAAATGCTCATGGAACGAAACTATGGCGCAGTTCTACTCCGCCTCGATGCCGACGTCGCCGTGCACGTCCGGCGCGCCTTCTCCGGCCATCTGCAGTAAGCCGGCGTCCAGCTGGGCCACCTGATCGATCGTTGTTGAGGTCGAAGATGGCCGTGAGCGCCGCAATGATGGAAGGGGGCAGCGGCACGTCGAACATGGCGATGTACTCTGCAAGGGCTTGCTGCAGCGTTGTTTCTTCTTCGTCGTTGATGAGCCCAAGACGGCGGCATAAGACCCGCCGTGCCCTTTGGACCGGCGGCATCGCTGGCCTGTTGGCAAGGCGAGCGCTTCGGCGGACAGCGATTGCAGACGGCTGAACCCGACGGCGCTTGGCTGGCAGCCGCGGCGGCTGCGGTGGATGCGCGCCTGCGAGTGCTGGGGCAGGGGGCGTTGAGAACATGGCGGCCAGGGCCGCCTCACTGCCCGGTTCCTCCTCGACCGGCATATCAGGGTGGCGGTCTGCAGATGACCCGAGTTGAGGTTCCGGGGACGCGCCTGTGTTGGTGAGCTGTACGCGCGCTGGCTGCTCGACCAGCAGCTGGCTCATGTCAGCGGTGGTGTTGTTGGCGAAGATGTCTCGGACATGGTGTGGGTGGTCGTCCGGCAAAGGGATTGCCGGCCTGCCATTGCACTCTCCTTCGATGTTGTGGCCGGCATGCTCCAGTCTCTGCTGGAGACTCAACAGCGCCGCCTCCACCTCCTGAACCGTGGTCGGCTCCCTGCTGCTGATCAGCATCGAGGCGGACGTGGGCACGGACCAGGCTGCATTCCGGCCTCCGCTGGCAGGGAGACCGGGGTGATGTTGTAGCTGGTCAGCGAGGGCGGCGGCTTTGTTGATGTAGTCCGCCGCTCTCAACTTCCAAAGCTCTTGCTCTTTCCTGAACTCGGCCAGTTCTGCAATAACCGGAGACACCATAGAGCCCATCTTGTTGTGTAGCTGCTCTTGTATCAAGTCCTGGAGCTCCCTGCGTAAAACATTAGCTTGTGTTGCAAACAGAGATTGTAGCTGGTTCGTGTCAGTAGCCTGCAGTTCCTGCATTGCTGGCAGGTTGGGCGCCCCCTCTTGCCGCGGAGGGAGCTGACTGACCGCAGCAAGGGGCACCCCCTCCTCATCCGCCCGGCGACGGCCGCCGCGCCATCCATTGCTGGTGATTCTGGGTCGATGCTGGTAGTCCTGCTGCCTGTGTGTTGATGTCGACTTGTGGCCTTCGTGCCGGGATCTGCGGTGGTGGTTGTAATCTCTCCCGCCTCGATCGCTGTCGTCGTCGTCGCGATCGCGCCTGCGCGCAAGCCAATCTTGGTCGGGGTGGTCATCTGGGAATGCACGCTTGGCTCCCCTCTTGCGGCTGCTCTTCCTTTGGTCATCGTCGCGCTCGCTGTCGTCGCGTTTGCCGAGCCGCCCGCGGAAGACGCTGCGGTCGCCACGGTCGTCGCTTGGCCGGTCGCGGTTGTCGTTGCCGGGGCGCCCGCGGAACAGGCTGCGGTCGTCCTCGCGCCTGTCGCCACGGCGAGCCTCACTTGTTGCACGAGTGTCCTCTTGCTGACGAGGAGGTTGGGGAAGCCGGGCCGGGACCACGGAGTGTTCGTCGACGGGCGTCCCATCCATGACACCGTAGTGCCACAGCGGGAGATGGCGGCGGGCCGGCTCGAAGCTGGACTGGTCCGCAGCTGCCTGCAGGTTGAAGGAGGCCGCCGTGTAGTCTTCAATGATCTCGAGATGGAGGAAGACTTGGTACTTGAGGCCCTGCTGCCAGCGCTCCGGCGGCACCTCGGAGACGAACACCGCGGACGACTTGTCTGTAGGCTTGTGGGTGAAGACGAGCCAGACACGCTTGGGGATGTTGCTGGGGTTGGCCGTCCACGCCCAAAGCTCAATGTGGCGAGTGTCCGTGGGCTGGACCAGGTCGGTGGAGATGCACTGAAGCGCACAGGTCCTGTTGATGATGCGGTCGACGATGTCCGGCATCCAGGCATGGATGGGGATGCCGTCCAAGCAGAGCCTGACGCGGAAGAAGAGGCGCATGCCTAACGCTTGAGTGAGGCTGCGCCACTCCCGGAGGCAGAGCTCGATGCCATGCCTCTTGAAGCGCTTCCTGTTCCTGACCTCCTCCGCGTGGCGGCGGTGCTCGAAGCGGATGAGGAAGGGCTCCGGCTGGTGCGTGGTGACGGTGACGTCGCCATTGCGGAGGCCGAACTCTTCGACGATGGCGTCTTCAATCTCTCTGGCCCCCTTGCCCGCCGGGATGTGCATGGCCCACGGCACCAAGGTGCAGGCCTCCCACTCCTGAAGCTCATGTTCCAGCTCGAAGGAGGTAGGGATGTGGAGGGTGTCGTCGTCGGGGCGCGTCGCCGGGTCGCCGAGGGCCATCAGCGCCGTCGGGGGAGTAGTCGTCGCCGCAGATGCAGGAAGAAGCGGTGCTTGGGCTGGTGGCGGCGGCGGCGGCGTGGTCGGAGAGCAGCTTCTGCGGCGGTGAGGGGAAGCTTCGCGGCAACGCCACTGCTTGTGGCCGGGGCGGCCGCAGGTGAAGCACCGCACTGGGTCGCGGCAGGTGGCGGCGCGGTGGTCGGGGGCGAGGCACACGAAACAGCGCCCGGCTGTGTGCCTTTTGAAAATGTGGAGCGGGAGCCGTTGAGCCCGGGGCCGGGCCCGGGTGTCTTCCTCCTCATGCCTTGAAGGCTGCCTGCGCCTACCATCGTGTCGCCGCTGCTCCTCGAGCACCTCCCGCCTTGAATGCCCGTCTTTGCGCCACCAGTAACGCGGCTTGACCACGGTCCAGCCTGGCTCCGCGTCTTCGCGCGCATCCCGACGCGGCATACGAGAGGACGGCACAGGCGGCGGCGCTCGGGCCGATGCGGCCGCCGAGGACTCGGCGTGGTGATTGGACGCGGCGCCGCAGCCTACCCACGAGACGCTAGGCGAGGCGAATCGAACGGATTTCCCCTTGCTCTGCTGTCGGGGAGCAGTAAATGCTGATGCGGAGCGGAGATGGGCAGGCGGGGAGGTGGTCGTTGGCGGCTGGAACTGGGCGACCTCGGCGTAGGAAGGCGGCGGGTCTGGGGTCTCCGGGACGAGGTCGACATCGTCGGCCGGAGGGCGCCCGGTCGACGGCGGCGGCGGCGGCGGGCTCACTGGGAAATCCGCGCTCAGATCTGGAGTGTCGCGGGAGCTGCCAGCTGCGGCAGGATGTGGAGCTTCGGGGGGCTGCCGTTGGTGGCTATCGCGGACTTGGGGTTGGGCTCGACGGAGGATGCGAAGCTGCGGTGGGCTGGGTGGCGATGGTGGCTGGCTGGGCGGCGGCGGCGGCGGCGGCGGCGGAGTCGCGAGTGAGGCGAGGGCTCCCCACCCCGGGCCCGTCTCCATTCGTAACAAACTACTATATTCTTCTTCCTCAATACAGCTTTGCTTCCTTCCCAGTCTGCTTCTCCGATCTCCTTCCCCAATTGCTTGCTGCAGAGATCTCCCTTTCCCTTGACATCGCTAACAGTGCAGCAACGATGGAGGTCTTTGTGATACGGGAGGCTAGGGTGCTGTGGCGCGACGTCGTGGTGGTTTAGTGGTGGACTGAGCAGCTAGCAAGGAGTGATGCGGTGGTCGATGAATCCCTGCGAAAGTACATAGATGAGCCGAAAGTACATCCATGCATCTAGTCCCCCTGCATGCGGCCATCTCGGTAGGTGCAGGCCTGTAAACGTGGCCTTGATGTTGCTCGTACTGGTTGCAGCATACGGGCTTGGCAACTTTCTGATCTCTCTCATTCCAAGGAAGGATAGTTTGATGTCATAGGAATCGAGCATAAAGGTCTACTGCTTTCGTCGGAAGAAGGTGAAGGACATATATACTCCTTCCATATATCCCGTTACAAATGGCATCGAAGCATTTAAATTTTGTCCCAGTATTGTAGCCAATTTGCTGAGTCCATGCACCTGACCAGATTTTTGGAAAGCTGATCCGGTGCATGGTGATTTGTTAAAAGTTCACCTGATGAATGTGCCGCGGACAACATTAAGCGGCAAGCAACCATAACTAAAAAAGAGCACTTCCCATTCAGCTGACTCATATTAATGGGACGTAGAGAGTACATGAAAGTAATGTTAGGGGCATATATATATATGGTTGATAAAGGTTGCATGTAACGTCCGGGGAGGCCGGACCCGCATACACCTGGCAGCTCTCTAAGATCTCAAGACTGCCCTCACAAACCAACACAAGTCTTTTCTGCGCACTTTGTCCTCACTCGTGCGCATCCAGGAAGAATTTTCCGGTCGGTCACCCATCCTGAAATTGCTCTACGCCAAGCACGCTTAACCTCGGAATTCTTTCAAGATGAGCTTCAGGAAAAGAAGTTGCAACTTGTTGGTAGGAGTATTCTATCAATCCTATTAAACCCTGGGCCAGGATGTCACATACACACCCCCTTAGAAGACCGACGTCCTCGTCGGTTAACCCCAGTCCAGGAACGTCCTCTCTTGGCCACGTCCGTGTGTCCAGTGCCAGCGCATGTGCCATGCTGTGTGACCACTCCGGGCCCACACCAGCCATGCGCATCATGCTTGCGCAACTGCGCCCACATGCGCCCGTGAAACCGCGAGAGTCGGTTCTGATACCACTGTACTGTTCCGCCTCCCCGAGGCCAGGCCCGCATACACCTGGCAGCTCTCTAGGATCTCAAGACTGCCCTCACAAACCAACACAAGTCTTTTCTGCGCATTTTGTCCTCACTCGTGCGCACCCAGGAAGAACTTCCCGGTCGGTCATCCATCCTGAAATTGCTCTAGGCCAAGCACGCTTAACCTCGAAATTCTTTCGAGGCGAGCTTCCGGAAAAGAAGTTGCAACTTGTTGATAGGAGTATTCTATCAATCCTATTAAGCCCTGGGCCAGGATGTCACATTACACGTTAGACATGATTATTCATCAAGGAGAGACATGGTAAATAAAAGTGGCAGATCGTCACATCGGCCGTCTACTGCCTGTGTGGGGACATCGTGGTGGGAGTGGTGAACACAACGTAAACGAAATCGGCTCTCAAACCGTTCACTGTCGTTTGTACGGTGAGTGAGCAGTAACACAGTTGGTAGGTTGCTGTTCTTCCTACTATCTCGCTCAAACATTTAATAGTGAGTGAAGAACGTCTAGCTATTTAAGTTTGCTTCCTTTAATTATCACGAGCAATGTGAGGCTAATGAGCTGCACTCTCCGACAACTTATGAATATGTGTATAAATTTAGCATTTTCGTACATTAAATCATGAATTGACGCACAAATTCGACAAATATATAACTAATTTGACATGTTTGATAGCACAATCACATAGTTGATTTACATATTTAACCATCATTAAAAGTCAAACTAGGGTGGACGCACGCACCTGTGCTCACAGAAGTATTTATCTATGTATTCCTTTGTATGATTGAAAATGGTAGTCTTTTCAACTTCAATGTTTCTTGCCTTAAATTTTTTAAGGATATTTTATTTTTTGAAGGATAATGATTCTTGCATTAAATGCGTTTCAAAAAAGTGTAATTATCAGAATCAGAGGAAACCCGTGGATTAATAAACTGGGTCAAGAGCCTAATGTCCAAACAATTTGTTCCAAGCATGTAGGTGATTTGTTCTGTCTCTAAATAGATATTGTTCCAGTAATACGACTTATTTGTTCCGGCTTTCCCAAAAATTTGTTCCAAACATGTAGATAATTTGTTCCCCGTATATAAATAGTTTGTTCCACTAATACGACTCAATTGTTCCGACTTTCCAACAATTTGTTCCAAGCATGTAGGTGATTTGTTCAGTGTCTCTAAATAGTTTGTTCCACTAACGACTTACTTGTTTCGGCTTTCAAAACAGTTTGTTCCAATTAAGCATGTATATTTCTAGATCTCTAGATAGTTTATTCCACTAATACGGTTTATTTGTTCCGCTTTTTCAAACAGTTTGTTTCAAGCATGTAGATGATTTGTTCGGTGTCTCTAAACAATTTCTTTCATGTATATGTGTTATTTCTTCCGGCTTACCAAGCATATAGATGATTTCTTTGTGCTCTTAAATTTGTTCCGTCTCACTGCTTTCCATGTTCCAGATCACTGAGGATCATGTTTGAAGGATTGTGAAAATATGTTCCACATTATTTCGTATTCATCAAACCTAAAAATAATTTGTTCCAGCCAATTGCTTTCTGTGTTGCAGAACAACTTCAGTCTTGTTCTAAATACATGAATTTGTGTTCATAATTTCTGCTTACTTATATTCAGTTACAAATGCCTGCAGCCAAGGAAAAGTAGGTAAAAAACAAAAGAAAACCGTAGCAACTTAAGGAAAAAAAAACCGTGCGCCCACGGCCCTAGGAGCATGCACAGGGCCGAGCCCACGTGCCCACGGCCACCACTCCCACAGCCGAGCCAGAGGTGCGCGAGAGCGGTCGTCCGCTTGCGCAGGCGAGCGTGATCGTCCCCCGTTTGAAACTTCAGTGGCCGGCTCAGTAGTTATAGTAGGCTGAATCTGGCCAGGCATTCCCAATTCCAATGCGATGTGCAGATTTCGTTAATGAATGACATTGTGTCACCTGCCACTTTTATTTACCATAATATACCTCCCCTAAAATTACTCATATATATGTATATATATATACCCCTCCCACTATTCCAACGAAAGGCAATGGACTTTTTACTTTTATTTTTTTTGAGATTACACAGTACAACTCAGACACTCACAATGCACGCACACTCACCCTTATGAACACACGTAGGCAGTGGACTTTTTATGCTCGATTGTTTTCTCTTGCCTCTTCCCGTCTCCGCAGCCCACAATCAAACTCTCCTAACTTGGAATGAGAGGGATCAGAAAGTTGTGAAGCCCATATCTTGCAACAAGTACGAACAACAACGTCAAGGCCGCATTGACAATGCAGGCCTGGCCCCTGTCGCATTGCTATACTTTCGCTGGGATCCATCTGCCACCGCATCCCTCCCGGTGAGCTGTTGTGTCCACCGGTCTACCACCATGGCGTCCATGTCACACCATCGTGCCGGAGCACCCTGAGCTCCGTGTCACCAGGACCTCCATCATTGATGAGCCCCAGGTGGTGGTCACCACAGTTCTCCCACTGACAACTTTTACATGTATATGTAGTATTTTTTTCTTTCTTCATAGTATAAGAGGCTTTCTGCATATTTTATCACAATTATACATGTATATATTTCGTATTAGTTGAGCGAATGCGAGATGAGACGGCGGCATAAAGTGAAATGAAGAGAATCCTAGCCACTTAATTTGCATTAGGTGTAAGCAAACGGGCCTGTGGGCTTGTTGAGCGGGCTAACAGGGCGAGCCCGCCACTGAATACAAAAGGCACTAGTCGTGGCATGTTGACGTCAACAGGCCCATCACTAGTGTCTTTCAGGCGTTGATGTCACGTTTGCCCATCACTACTGTGGTTTTTTGCTCACTATTGTGATGGGAATTGAGGTGTCCGCCGCTACCATACGTAAATAGGCCTTCATCACTGCGGACTCTTTTTGTATTAGTGTCATTTCCTTTTCTTTCTTTTTTTTTTGACATACCAGTTCCATTTCCTGCTAGGTGGTGAAGTTTCAACGGATCCAGCAATGAGATAGGCCGAGGAAAAAAAATATTCAGTTGAAACAATTCTTTTGTTGGTTGTTACATTCGGTCTGGTTGCATCGAAAAATATTCTGAGTAAACCCGGCCGGTTGAGGTGTTTCCTTCCTTCATGATATTTTAATCATCAAGTACTCAGATCAGATGTCCAGACTTATTAGCCCTTCACCTGCCCCAGCATGTCCTTCCCATTTTACCTGCTTGTATTGTATACATCACTAACGTTTTATTAGTTGCGTTGATGCTTTCTATGCTGTCCTTAATCCGCCCTAGCTTATTTTATTTCTGGCAATGCAGTGGATGCATGCATGCCGAACCAGTTCGCGTACAAATATTCACACAGCAAAACATAACTTCAATAATCACCCGGGGTCCATAAAAAAATGTTAGCCGACCCGAGGATGCACACATATTGGATGCCGTTGAGTTACACAAGACTGTGCTGTCCCCGACCATATAGGTATAGACAGAACGTGTTCGGCAACACGATTTTTTTGGATATTTCCTAAATAATATTTGGGTCTTTTTCGGAACTAGATTCCTATCTGTGTTTTCTGTCAACAATCCACCAGTACAGCACAGGAGCTTTATTTTACACAAGACAATGATTGTCGCACCTGCCGCTTTCATTTACTTCAGTATCATCTCGATACCTTCTTTATTTTACCTCCCCAGCATTGATCATCATGAATATATATCTGCCCCTCTTCTCTTTACATGAAGGCTATATGCTCAGATATGTCCTCGGGCATGCAGCTCAGTCGCACTCTCATGCCTCGGAATGAGAGGGGTCGGAAATTTGCTTAGCATTTACACTGCAACTGGTGAATTCGGTCTCCGGCGGCCATCCTGAGCTTGAGAACACCACTGTCCGTTTCTCCTCAATAGTGCGCATTCGCCGGAGACGGAGCCCGTAGACAAGATGCTGCTCGCCGTGACGTGAGGGCGTTGTCGCAGCACAGCTGAGAGGTTCTGCTGCCAACCTCAATGCTTACCAAACTCCAGGGTGGTCAATGGAGCCCGCAAAGATGACCACAGTGCATCGCGCACGACAAGGACGTACGCTCTGCTTCGGCGTGATGGCGGCAGCGCCCTCCAGTATGCGTGATTGATTTGTACGGCTGCACGGAGCTTAGCGCTTCGGGTTGCTGCGCGTCTCGTACATACGCCGCTGAGTCTCGTTGCCGCCTGCTCCGATAAAAGAGCCAGGAAAGAATTTGCAGATAAGCACACGGCCGGAGACTCGTCTTCCGGGCATGCATACATATATCGATATACAGACTGCAGTTAGGTGCTCCAGAACGCTGATCGGGCTCGCCACAGAGGTGCCTACACGACGACGCAGCTAAACCAACAAACTGCAACCCTGGAGCTCGCTGCAACAAGCTCCGCCAGGGAGGGTCCAGAGTGTTCGCGCCCCTCTTCTCCCTCACGCACGCGGGAACACGAGAGTAGCAGCTCGAGAACTCTATGCTTGAATATACACGATTTCCATATGGAAATAGAAACAATACTAAGATCGTGTATTTGTATCGAGCTTTATCATGTTTTAGCGGAGAGTCTAGCTAGAATTTTGGCCCTTTGGTAATATCAGTTAGGTTGCATGCTCGAGTGGCAGGCATATCAGCTAGGTTGCATGCTCGAGTGGCCGATTAGCCAGCTGCTTTATAGGTAATCTGGTAGTCCGCCCTTCTGGAACTGTAATACGACCCAAAGTGCATGTCCGGCGAGCGCTGTCACGCGCGGCGCCATGTAACCAAATTCTGTAAACATTTCTTTCCTTCTTCTTAATAGAAAGATACGCATCTTGCGTATTCTTTAAAAACAACAAATGAAGTATGCTAATTCTAGAGGTGTACAAAGCTTTTGCACATGTTAAAAGGCAGGGTGTCACTACTGCAGAATGGACTTTTGGTGACTGTCCCGGCCTGTCACCAAAGCCCTGTAGACTGTTACGAAGCTTCTTAGTGACAGAAAGCGTCACGAAATGACCGTCACCCTTGGTTGGTCAGGAAAACGAGTTTTCTGTGACAGAAAACCGTCACAAAACCTTTCGTGACAGTCAAGCAGTCACCAAACTACAGCCCCCCAGATCTCAAAAAAAAAAAAAAAAAAACTACAGCCCCCCAACTCATCACCAGTGCAGATTTGGTGACTGCTAATGGAGTCATGACTGTCACGAAAACTGTTTAGTGTTTGGTGACAGTTGACCTTCACAAAATGGTGCTAAGAGACTATTTGACTACCAACCATTTAGGACACAAAAGCAGTCACAAAAAATAGAAGAGAACTGTCACCAAAAAGCTGTATCCACCTGTCCTACAGGACATTTGTAATTGTTTCGTATTATTAGAATAGCTTGAAGCAGAGGTTCATTTGACACAAATTAAAGCATAGTGCCGTCTCATGCAACATCACACAATACATTAAATTCAACATTTTTTGAGACCATATTAGTTTCTTAAGCAACCACACATGTTACAGCCTTTAGTCTGAATAATACAATAGAAGTCTGAATATTACAAGAAAATGAGCAACTAACAGGACTACTTTGGAATGTATGTTAAATCTTGACATCTATTGAGGGCTTTTGATGTCTCCTGTTATCTATCTTAGCTTTGACCGAATAGCTGGATATTTGAATCTGCTGAAAAGTGCAGACAAGCAGATAGTTAAGTAGATTGTTGTTGACACACTTAAACAAGTACATCTAACCAAATCTTAGTAGCAACAACATTCAGTAGACATGGAATACTTGTTCAGTGAGATTTGGGCTGAAAAATAAATCACAGGCTGCAAAAGGCTAGTTGTTGAATTCGAAAGGACTGCCAAAATACTAATTATCAATTCAGTTTCAGGTTCTTTTATTGTTCAAGCTTCAGTTTATTTTCTTACATTTCAAACCTTAGTTTGGTTCATAGTGCACAAGTAAAGCCATCGCAGTACAATACAGGAAAGGTGAAGTGTAAGAAAGTTACTAGATTTTGCTGGATGGTGGGGATTGGTAGAGAACCTCCTCTCTGTTCAGCATACTCTTCATTGGCAAAACGTCCCTCTTGG
Organism: Eragrostis nindensis; assembly: GCA_012490785.1. Classification (NCBI taxonomy): domain Eukaryota; kingdom Viridiplantae; phylum Streptophyta; class Magnoliopsida; order Poales; family Poaceae; genus Eragrostis; species Eragrostis nindensis. The sequence continues at coordinate 1,072,832 of JAAXCT010000100.1, read as the reverse complement.
CCCCTTTTGCGAAGCTCCTTGTACTTCTGAGATATCCACCAATGGCATATTGCACTCCATGCTTCATTGCTGAACCAATCAAGCGTTCAACTCTTGTACTGCTCATAATCAAGTTCCACATTGCTTAGTTTCTGACCCTTGCCGTCTTTACCATAAAATTTCTTTATAGCATGAACTCTTGCTTGACATAATATTTTGGGAACCCGATCTTGACAATATTTCTCAATGTTTTGGTCTAGCTCTTCCAGTAACTCATCAGCAGCAGTGAAAAAGGACTAGGAAAAGAAATGGTCAGTCCATAATATTCATATTTGACTAGAATTTCTCTTTGATAGAACACATACCCAAAATTCCTCCTTCACCCTATCAGCAGCTGTCAGCCCATTTTCATCTTTCTCGCCATCATATTGGCTCCAAGAAAATACCAACCGAACTCTTGGATGACGACCTGGACCAACATGCTCTTTAACAAGTCATGGATACTCACGCCTAAAGGCAGCACTAAGGACTGAACCTGTTTGTCGAGCCCGATTAGGTGTAAAATGCACATAGCTAAAGTGCCTGCAAAGAAGAATCCATTGGTTAGCAAACTCTGTTAGTAACTAATGATACTAACTAATGATACTGTATAAAAGGGTATTGAGCACATACGCATCGCCCTTTGGAGTAATTTCAATCTTCTGAAAATTTCTTGTTCTTTCAAGTTTGGTTTGTCCTCTCGTGTCCCTTGGCTTTTTAGATGCCCCACCTCCAGTAGCTGTTGAAACTATGGATCTGCTTCCATCTTTTGATGACTATGGGTAAAAAATAAAATCACAGAATATCATGCTAATAAATAAAATCATAAAATATGGTGCTAACAAATAAAGTCTGGTTCAGATTGCTAACGATTGAAACTACAAGGAGATAGACAACATGTTTTTGACTGCAGAGCATACATTGATGAACAACTGTTTTAGTACTTCTATATAAGATTAAGCTTGCTAATTAATTTGCATATAGAAACACCAACAGTCCATATCAAAATTCATTTTCATCATAGAGATCATGGATTTGTTCATTGTCATCTTCATTTTCTTTTCCTCTCTGTCTTCATCTCCATTTTCTAACTGAAGTTCAGGTGCTACCGATTTCATCCCATGCTTCCTAAGCATCTCAAGTTCCATTGGATCATTGATTTCATCCTAGCTCAGGTTCTCCAGTTACTTATGATATTAGGTACTACTAAGTTTCCTAATAGTCATTAATAAAGCAACAATTTGACATGGCATAATATGAAATAGTTAGCTTGTGTCTAGCTTGTAAAAATGGCAATCTAGTGCTGCTATGTGAAACGAGAATATGTCAAACACTAGAGAAATTGGAAACTACACGTGCCACTGACAGGCCTGGATGAAATTCAGAACTATATATGTGCCACTGACAGGCCAGACAGCAATTCAGGATGTCAACGAGATGCTAATGAGCCCATCAACATAAACAATCTGAACACATCACAGTATACGGTTGAACTCAAATTTGAAATTTGGGGTTCGAATAGCACTGGATTTGAGTTTGGGAATGAAAAATTGTTGTTAGGGTAGGGATTTGGGAGTTTACCTGGAGAGGAGAAGAAGCTCGAAAAACACCATAGGGCGAAGCACTAGAGGATGGGACCGAACGGTGGAGCAGAACGGCGGAGCTGTTCGATGAAGCTCAACGGCGCTGGTCGGAGTCGAGCGCCGGACAACGAATCGAGACGCAACTGCCGGTGTCCGCGTCAGGCAGCGGACTCCAGTAGCAGCAGGCGGAGACGAGAGGGATGAGAGGGACGAGGTGGCGGTGGACTCCGGCTTGGCGATATGCAGGAGCGGCGGGCAGCGCCGAGTGGGTCACCATGGGAGCGGCGTGAGCTCCATGGCTCTGGAGTTGGAGAAGGCAGATTTTTTTTCTTTTTTCTCTTCCAACGATTTGGAAACCAGAAGGAAGGGCACGGTCTATCTGTTCACGTTGGGCTTGTGGGCTGGCCTTGTGGGTGCATATGGACCGGACAGTGCTTTGGTGACCAGATAGCAACAGTCACCATAGAACTTCCCTGTTAATGAGGTTAACAAACAAAAATGTTTACGTGACATCTTGTTCTCAAACCATCACCAAAACACAAGTTACTTATTTTAAAAGAAAATCTTGTGACATTCCGTGACGGGAGCACTAAACATGTCACACAAAAATCCCTTTGGTGACTGTGCCACGTTGCTTATCACGAAAAAAAATCTTTGTGACAGTCATACATTAGCAGTCACAAAATCAGTGGGACGGTCACCAAAAACGAGTTTCCAGTAGTGTACTTAGAAGCGTGATGGATTGGTTAGAGTGGATTTTCTGTGGACCACCTAAGATGAGGACTCTATCTAGACAATCTATTTGCAAAATCAATGGTCTGGATTTGCTGTTGCATTTCAACTACTTTGAGTGCAGAAATCTGGGCCATTCATTTTGCAAATGAACAGCCAAGATAGAGTCCTCATCTTAGGTGGTCCCTAGAATCGATTTTGCCGTTGGTGCTATCCCTTTTGTTTTACAGCAATTGCATGCGCATGTGCCATCACACACCTGTAGGTTGGTTCTGTAACACCCAAAATCTCAAAGCAAAGCAAAAAGGAATAAAAATCACTCCAAATTTAAATTTTTGTTCCGCTCTTACCTTTTCATGAATTTCAAAATAAGATTCACTAAAGCAAGTCAACCTAGTTTCAAATCTGAACATTTTGGAATATAAAACATATGCTCAAGTGTTTGATTCCATTTAAAGTACACTAAAAATGTGAACCTTCTGAATTTTACAACAAATAAAATAAGCGTGGGCCAATCTAGCAAATTTGCTTTCAATTTAAAATTTTGAATTTTCAAACTGCATAAAATATATCATGTGCATCTCTGGATTTTATTTTCTCTAATTTGAGTGTTTGATCCATTTTTGTTCTTGTTCGAATTTGAGTTTCATTCAAATTCGAAAGCCCTGAAAAGTTTAAACCTTTTCAAATTCCTATTCTCTCTCGGGCCGAATCCCCTTCTTCCTTTTTCCTCAGCCCAGCCCAGCACGCCCTCCTTCCTTTCTCCCCCTTTTCTCTTTTCTTCCCAGGCCGCAGCCCACCTCGGCCCAGCAGCAGCCCGACTCTCCTCCTCCTCTCTGTATCGCTGCCAAGTGGGGCCCGCCGTCATCTCCTACCTCCTGTCGCCGCCCATGCCGCCATGACGCTGCTCCGCGTCAGCCCCTCGCCCCGTCGCGTCGCCCACGTGAAGCACTACGTGGACCACATGCTCGCGCCCAAAACTCGTCGCCTCGTCCCGTCGCCGCAGAGCGCCCACGCTCCTCCTTGACCGGGACTGTGACCGCCGAAGACCGGCAAGTCTCCATGCCGCCAACGTCGGCCCCCCGTCACTCCCTCCTCGTCCTGTCGCCTCCGTGACCCTGTGGCCATCCCTCCGCTCGCGTCACACGGCGTGGCCGCCCATCCTTTGGCCATCGACGCGTCCCGTCGCATTCACTCCGGCAACGACCGGAGCGACGACCGAGCCGCTCCGCTCCCCCTCGGCCTCTCTCTCCCCTCCGCCTATAAAATGCGTCGAGCTTCGCTCTCCTCCGCCGCAAACACCAGCCGCCTCCTCCCTTCTCCCTAGCCAGCTTGAGCTTCACCACCCAAACCCTAGCCGCCGTGCACGCCGCCATTCCCCGCCACGCGAGCTCGCTGTCGACCCTCCCCTGGCCTCGCCCCGCTCGCCTCGCGCACGCACTAGATTCGCCGCGTCGCCGCGCGCCTCTCCAACCCGTGCCAAGACGCCGCGCCGCGTTCCATTGTCCACTTCACCGAGCGCGTCCCTGCCTCCTCCCTCGACGACACCGTGCCGCGAGGTCCGCGTCAACACGCCGCGCCTCTCGGACCCCTTTCTCCATCCCGCTTCGCCACCGGAGCCCCACCTCGTCGAGCACCGCCTCCTCGCCGCCGCCCTCCGTCGTCGCCCGCGCGCCCTGTCGTCGCGCGCCGTCGACAAGTCCCCGCGGTGAGCTCTCCGCTCCCTCCTCTCTGTCCTAGTCTCATCCATGCGAAGCTTGGCCCACCGGAGCGCCGGAACGACGGCTCCGGCAAGCCGCGCATATGGCGCCGCCGCGCCAGTCGTGCCGGCCGCCATGCCGCGCCCCCAAACGACCCCGACTGTCCATCTCGCGATCGACGGCCGAGATTGCGTACCCTTTCGGGCTATGTAACCGGTGCACCGTGGACCAGTGGACCATAGTCCTCATTCGGTCCACAATCCCTGTGGACCTGGTCTATACCTTTTGCAATAGAGAAATAAATCCGAAAGTCCTAGAAAATCTGGGCCCTGTACATTTTACAGTGAAGCCCCTGATCTTTTCAATAATTTTGTTTAGGACCCGCCTTTTGCCCATATTCTTTTCAATAATTATCTTTTGGTCCTTGACTTTTTACACCGAGACCCTAAACTTTTCCATAATTACAAACAAGCTCCTAGAACTTTGCTGTTCTTAAAGTTAAGTCCCTAGAACCTTTCTGTAATTATAAATACACCCCTAGAATCTTCAAATGACCATATCTTCTCAACCCTAGCTCCGTTTTGAGCGATTCTTGCGCTCACGCGTTCGTAGAAACGCGTAGTACCCTTTGGTACTAATTGGAATCTCCAGATAATATCTACAAGACATCAATACCTTTAAACCCACACTCTTACGATAAAACCCCATCATATGTGACCAATGCTCGCTCGCCTTTTATCGTCGAACCTAACCCATCTTCATGTATCATTCCAAATCAAAGTACCTTCGTTTCCGTCGCTCAGCTCCAACCCTAACCTAGCTCAACCATCTCTCAGTCTTGATCCCATGTTACCACCTGTCGTTGTCAACCTTTATTGATTTATCAATCTATGTATAGATTGTCTTTCATGGAGTTTTATTGGAGTTATTGTTCGTTGCTATCTTATTTGCTAGTTTGTCTTTTATTGGTTAAGTTATCGTATCTTACCTGCATCCATGCATTCATACCATGCATGATCACGTGCATGTGTCACCGTCATGTGCTTAGCTCATGACAGATAACTAGTCGCTTAGTCTTCGTAATTAATTCAATAGATAATATAATAGTTAATCATCATTAGGTAATACCATAATCTATAGGAAGGTAATTAAAGTGACACACCTTGCACCTTATACACGTGTCGCATAAACCTTTATTTAGGCTACAACCTATATAAAGACTTAGTGCCACAAATGTATAAACAACACGTATGCACGTTGTACCCACCTTCACATACACTCCTGCACTTATCATCGTGTTTAGCATCCCTCAACCACATCAAAAACCCTAGTGCTTGATGCATCTCCTAATGATCTTAAGATAATAAAACCTTCTTAAAGTAAAACCTATTGCATCATACATGATTTGTGCCTCTTGATCTTCATTGGTGTTCTATCGGTTCTTATTAGGAGTTATCATATCTTATTTGGCTCTTTTCGATCTTTATTTCTTTTGCGGTAGTTTGTTTATACGATATGTTTGTTTGCGCTAGCTTACGCGAGATTCGAGGAAGAGCCTGAAGAATTCAAGGGAAAGCGAGAAGATCCAAGCTTCTAGGACGAGCCGAATAATCCAAGCCCAAAGACGAGTTTGAAGATCAAGAATTGGAAGATTAGGATAGCAGTTCTAAGGCAAGCTCTACTTCTCCTTGATCATGATTGAACCTACTAGTTTCGCAATGCGCCTATAGAGCCTACTCTAGTATTATGCATTACTTGTTATTTTTCTGCTTGTGTAGCTATTGCCCTACTTGCTTATTGATATTGATGTCTGTTACTTAGGCATTAATATATGAATCCTTGTTTAGCCTTGTTTTTCCTGTCACCTTGGTAACCCTAGGATAGTTTCATCATTTCTATGATGGCACTTTTTCCTTGCTACTACAATGCTTAGGACGCCTTGAAATGCTTCTAAATTGCCACACCTTACTCACATACTTACTTTTATAAATGCGTTAAATGAGTTTGGTGGTGTGTGTGATACTTGGGTTGGGAGTAGCACAACTGTGTTAGGTGATGATGATGATGGTGACGGTGATGATGGGATGGGTTGGATTGCGGGCAAGGCCACTAGTGAGTGTTGATGGTTTGATAGTCCCATAGTATGGGAGACATGGTGCTTGCCCGGCCACATAAGGACCAGTTCTTACGCCTGATAACATAATGATTTCCGTACTACCACGGAACCTGTTATGTGCAGGACTTACCCTACCTTCTTAGTACTCTTGCAAATTCCATCTGGAGGCCGGTCGAGGCAACGGAAGCTCAGGAAGAGATCCGGGAAACGTACCCGTGATCCAGCTCGTGGAACCCGGTGTCAGTCATGGGAGTGCCGCATGTCCTGATGTGTTACAGGATCCTGCCATTAGTTACAGGAGCACGACATACCCTGCTATCTATTACAGATGTACTGTGCCAGTATGTGACCTTTCATGTCACAAGCCCCTGAGTGTGATTTCGTGGTGGACTTGTGAGACTACTCAGAGGAGATGGATTAAGCGTTATGTACCCCCTTGCAAAAGGTGCATAGCTCGTGGGAAAAGATGTACAACCTCTGAAGAGTGTAAAATTCATCCGAATGGACGTTGTCACGGCATATGTGTTGGCGGTCGTTAAAACATGATTTGACCGCCACCCTACCGGTAAATAAAAGCATAACACCAAGATTTTGTGCATAGTAGATAGGATTAATGCTACTCCACAAGTTTTGGTGGATATTTGGATGCAGGAGTGAATAATGGAGGAAAGTGGGCCCAGCCAGGGAACTTCCCTGGCCGGCCGGCCCCTGGTGGCCGCAGGCCCCGGTCTTCCTCCAGTGGGCTGGAAACTGATCCACAACGTACAATTGAAGGCCCAGCCCAGCAGATTCCACCGCCATTCTAGAAGGTGGGCCATTTGGGCCTTTACTTGGCCCCTACTTCAATTCTGCCGACCCCAGCGAGGAGCCGACCTTCAGACCGCCTTCAGGGAGCAATCTGGAGCGTTCAGGCAAAAGACGGTGGCAAACCGCCACAGGGGACGGCCGGCCGGCCACCCACCTAGGCCGGCCGGCCTACTTTGGCGCCACCGCCTCTCCAGCTTCGGCCAGGGGGCTCCCACCGCCATGGAGAAGCTATAAATAGGACCCCCCGGCCTCAGAAGCAACTCGCACCATCACACTTCATCCAAGTGTTCATTAGTTTAGTAGTTACTTTGGGAGTTAGAGTAGAGTAGAGTAGAGTGAGAGCTCTCTCGAGCTTCCGGAGTCTTCTTGGAGTCTTGGTATAGCTCTTTGTATCCTTACTCTTAGAGATATTCTTTTATTTAATATATATTTAGTTTTATCTTTATTTATTTCTTTTAGTAGTTCTTTTCTATTTAGTTTATTTATTCGGTTAAGTAAGTGCTCGTAGAAGTCTTGTTGTGGGATTCGTGATTGTTGGAGTAGGCAAGTACGAGAGAGTGCCTTCGTCGGAGATGACGTCGGGTGAAATCTGTGCTTGTTTATTCTTAGATAGGGCTGCTCCGTTGATCAAGAGTAGTTCCTCTAGGCGGGTTGTAAGCATGGCGCTTAGAGCTTGGCCTATGCACGTTTGGCACCCAACCCCACGGAGGATGGTAGCCGCGAGTGTATGTGACAGCTGCACCGGTCTCTGTAATCCACCACGTCCGGGTTGGACTCAGCAGGGTCTTAATTATAGCGGATGGATCCCCAGGGTGAACTAGCAGCATCGGTTGCCCTGGCACTTCCGTGCCCCGAAACGACATGACTTGTATGTGTATGAGCTTAGCTAGAGTAGATAACCTTTGTAGACTTGACTGCTAGGAAGAGTAAATAATAGATAAACATACAGGTAGCCTTAACTCTATCTCGTTGCTCTCCCAAATGTATACTACAGTTTTATTTCTTTTATTACCTTGGATTTGAGGATGTGTGTGCCACCCATATCTATCATGCCTATCTTACCCCCGTCTCAAGTAAAGTTGATACATTATTTCTTCTCCAAATCATTCAATGCATTGCTACTATTCAGCTTCCTTTTGCTCTACTTCCCTGCGGAAATATAAATACGATAACCCTGGAATACTCCAAGGTGAAATGCTACAATGGTGATCCGTGCGCTTGCGGAATTAATGAATTTATTTTTATCGCATAAGAACCGCCAACAATATGACACATTATTGTTGCGCACTTATAGATTAGCCACCTCTCTTATTCCTTGATGTGTGAGTGGATTGTAGTTGACCCGTGTTTTGGAAGTGTTGGCATGGATGCCGGGTTGGTATGACCATTGAGGTCAGAAGGCCTAACTAAAACATAGGAACTGGCGGGAATGCTTCATACTCCTCCAGAGCCAAACAACTAAAATATTGACAATCAATTCTCTGTTTTATCTAAGAATCCTTCACTTGCTTTAGTGAACCCTACATAAAGCTTGCTTACTGCAAATGAACCATATATCCTTTCCTTGCTATGTCCAGACATACATGTATATATACCATTGCATAGTGTAGGGCTTGCTGAGTGTTGGCGGTCGTTAACCCATGTTTTGACCGCCATCCTACCGGTAAATAACGGTATGTCACCAAGATTATGTGCATAGTAGATAGGAATAATACTACTCCGCAAGTTTTGGTGAATATTTGGAAGCAGGAGTGAATAATAGAGGAAAGTGGGCCGAGCCAGGGGAAATCCCTGGCCAGCCGGCCCCACCTGGGGGCCAATGGCCCCGGGCTTCCTCCAGTTGGCTGGAAACTAGTCCACCACGCATGATTGAAGGCCCAGCCCAGCAGATTCCACCGCCATTCTAGAAGGTGGGCTAAATGGGCCAAAACTTGGCTCTTACTCCAGCTGTGCCGCCCCCACGACGCCACCGACTGGACAACCGTAACCAGGAGGCAATCAGAGACGCTCAGGAGCAGGGCGGTGACTAACTGTCACATCGGGCGGCCGGCCAGCCTCCCTACTTGGCCGGCTGGCCTGCCTTGGCGGCCCGCCACTCAACCTTCCACTATAATGCTCCCCTGGTCCTGATCAAGCTATAAATACCCCTAGCAGGCTCAGAATCAAATCGCACCACACTTCATCAAAGTCTTTACTTCTTGTTTAGCAGTTACTTTAGGAGTTAGAGTAGAGTAGAGTAGAGTGAAAGCTCTCTCGGGCTTCTGGAGTCTTCTCGAAGTTTCGGTATAGTTCTTTGTACCTTAACTCTTTAGAGATATTATTTTATTCAATATATTTATATTTAGTTTTATCTTTATTTATTTCTTTTAGTAGTTCTTTTCTATTTAGTTTATTTATTCCGTTAAGTAAGTGCTCGTAGAAGTCTTGTTGTGGGATTCGTGATTGTTGTCTAAAGAGTACGAGAGAGTGCCTCCGTCGGAGATGGCGTCCGCGCTTGGTGAAATCTGTGCTCTATTCTTAGATAGGACTGCTCCGTTGATCAAGAGTAGTTCCTCTAGGCTATGCACGTTTGGCACCCAACCCCACGGAGGATGGTAGCCGCGAGTGTATGTGACAGCTACACCGGTCTCTGTAATCCACCACGTCCGGGTTGGACAGGCAGGGTCTTAATTATAGCGTATGGTTCCCTAGGATGAACTAGCAGCATCGGTTCATATATCCTAGCACGTGCGTGCCCCGAAACGACGTGACTTGTATGTGTATGAGCTTAGCTAGAATAGATACTCTTTGTAGATTTGACTCCTAGAAAGAGTAAATAATAGATACGCATATAGGAAGTTTTGACTCTATCTCGTTGTCCTCCCAAATGTATACTACGCTTTTATTTCTTTTATCACTTAGGATTAGATGGTGCGTGCCAACCTATTTATATCATGCAAACCTGACCCCGTCTTAAGTATAGTTGATATATTGTTTTTCTCCAAATTGTGCAATGCATTGTTACTATTCAGCTTCCTCTCGCTCTACTTCCCTACGGAAACATAAATACGATAACCCTGGAATACTCTAAGGTGAAATGCTACAATGGTAATCCGTGCGCTTGCGGAATTAATGAATTTAATTTACACGTATAAGAACCGCCAACACTGAGTACCTTATGTACTCATGCTTTGGTTTTCGGTTCTGCTTCTCAAGTCTGCTTGTGGCTTTGGGCCATAGTTTTCGATGTCTGCTCCACCGTTAGTTGGTCGGAAGGACTTGGATAGTTATAAATCCTTGTCGTACCGCCACTAAGGGTCCTATATCAGGTATCTTACTCATTTACCTATTCGAAGTATGTTTTGATTATCATATCTATGTTCTTGTGCGTATCAGCTATTAATCCAGGGATACAGGATACACAACATATTCCAGAAATGGGGTATGACAGGTTCGTAAAACACACACACACACACACACACACACACACACTATATCTATATATCTTATATAGATGCAACCCACTAAGTGTCATTTACTCCTGTAAAGCTGAACTCTCATGAAGCCACGTCACCCAAATTGTTTCATCCATTGGATCTCGGCCAACAGCATATCTCGTCCGTTGCTTCCTCCTCTGTCTTCTCTGCCTCCCGCAGGCTTCTTCCTCTGTCATCTCCCTGTGTCCTTCTTTTCTCAAAGCATTACAACTACCAGTAATGGCTTCACAAGGAGAGGCTATGCAATTTGTAGCTCTAATGGCATTAATCCTGCATTAACTTCGCAAGTTACCAATCCAAGCATCACACCCCCTCCCTCCCTGCAGTCTACATGCTCTTTCTTGCCTCCCATTACCATTCGATCTTGCTCCTGCCCTGCGCTCCATCCTGCCATTGCTATTGATTTCGCCCTCAATTCAGATAGATTTCTACAATTTAAAACTTACCCATTCTATTTTGCATTCACCATGTTCTAGATTTTGGCCATTGTTGTCACAGATTCTTTCCATTGTTTTCTGCAGTCCAATTGTTTGATCCAATGTCCCTTACGAAATCCTCCATGAATCACCTTTACAGTTGTTCTACTCGTGTGAATGGATCACCGCTGCAGCATGTCTGTTTGATTTACACTCCAGATATAGCCACAACTTTGACGTTCTTCAGCCGTTCAGGTAAAATAAATCACTCAACCTGTTCATCTGTCCTCATCGCCCTTTTATTTTTAAGCATTCTAACATTACAATTGTCCACCTATGCAGTTGTTCATTTTCATGTACGTGGCCCTCTGCTCCATGTCTATTTGATTTCTCCTTTGGATTTATAGCAAGATATTTGGTGTTCTTTAGCCATTTGGGTAAGAAAAAATGTTCATATTGTTACGTTAAAAGTGTTCAGTTGTCCGCATCCTGTTGCATATCTCTGAACTTTTAAAATCACTTCCCTGTCTCCATCTCCTCCCGTCTCCCAACCTGTGGGCAGAAAGCAACCGATTGGCTCCAATTAGAATCACCAGGCTGTTAACACCAAATTTTGGCCCAGGGCCCATTGTCAGTAGATGACAGGGTACGCGCCGGGTGGAAAAAGGTTTTTTGTGCGAAGAGGTGGCCTACCGAAGATCATGAAGCCGAAGAAAACGTGCGCGTGTACGTGTAGGTCTGTTCTTCTTTTAAATTTCTTTTCCCTTTTCTAGATTTAGAAAGACTGACCGAATTATGGTCAAGTAGGAGTCGTGTTTAAGTCCAAATCGGACTCTTGCCTTGGGTGTATAAATATAAACCCAGGTGCTTGTAAAGAACCAATTAATACAATCAACTTTTCGGCGCATCGCCACAATTTTTCGACGTGTTCTTCGTCGGTACCGGCGTCCATCGGGGCTCCGGCTCGACTGGATCTCGTCAGGTAAGCGCATCGATCTGGTTATGTCGACTTGTCCATGATTAAGATTGATGTGGCTGCTAGTTATCCGGTAATTTAGATCAATCTAGGGTTCACATTACGCATCGACTACATGAGTTGTTTAAGACCTGGTCCAATTCTTTGTTGCGGTTAGTTGACTTGTCCTCGCCGCAACCTTGTTGCCGATTGCTGATGTCGATTCCTGTTTGATCTGGTTATTCGAGTCACGGTTAAGGTGCTTAGTCGATTAGATCTGCTCTTGATGATTGGGTAGGCAGTTTGACTTGTCCTGTCTGCTTCGCTTAGTTGACGTGTCCTCGGCGAAACAGTCGCTAAGAGTTAGATTTAATTTACTGAGTATTTGGGACTGGTAGTTGCCGATTATATTTGTACCTGCCGATCGTGTAGAGCAGTTTGATGTGTCCTATTCTACTTCACTTAGTTGACGTGTCCTCGGTGAAGCGATTGTCAGATTATGGGTATAATTGGTGATTACTGGTTTAATCGTTCTTTCGGGGTGTTTAGCCGATTGTTTACCACGTTCAGATCTATGCTTGCATGCCTTTAATATCTTATTGTTCCTGTTCAAGTATAAGTCTGAGCCTTCTTTCGTCGATGTCGATTCACCTTACCATGATGCTTGCCGATAGGTTTCGCCGATTGCATGCTTTGCCGATTGCTGATTCTGTTGCATGCTTTGCTTTATTTATCGCGCGAGTATTTACTGTTGCGACATGGCGATTCGTTTCTAGCCGACAGCCGAGTGCTTATTTTATTATCTTTTATTCACTAACATCGGCTGCGGTTACGCATCGGCCTGTCCGGGGCCGATAGTCCGGGAATTTTACACGCTTTTCTTGTCTTTGTCGATTTGCAGGGAAAATCGACTGGCACGCTCCGGAATTCACCGCGTTCCAAGTTTTGGTCCTGAACAGAGTTAAGCAAATCTCTCAGGCCACGTGTGCGAGCGGTAGAACACACATTTTACCGTCAACACACTTTTTGGCACGCCCGGTGGGACACGTCTTCTATCATCTGGCGCCACACGTTGATATCTCAGGTGCCTCGACTTGTTGCATCAGCCGATCGGCAACAGCACGATGGAACTGGCATGTGCAGGAGGATGGCGTCAGCGCGGCAGAGCTGGGTCAGCTATACAAGAGCGCTGATTACTGCATTGCATCGGCCGATAGATTGGATTATTATATTGTTGAGCCATTATATTGCATCGGCTGCTGGTTAGTGCATGCTTGGTTCGAATTCAAGTGCATTGGCTGGTTGTTGCATCGGCATCGGCTCATGTTGCATCGGCATCGGCTCATGGAAAGGCTCATATTTTAATCGCTTGATTGGAAGTCAGAAGTATTTTATCTCCGATGGGACATATAGAGACAACATCGGCTCGGGGGGCAAGTTCCGGATCTTTCTTTGTTGAAGCTTGAGTTAATTTGAGAAAGGGCTGATTGTGTGCATACAATATTTTGTCTCCTTGTGATTAGCAAATTGTGCCCAGAAGATATATTTGTATATTCTCCTACTGCCGACTAGTGCTTTGTTTATATTGGAGTCATCATCGGCCAACTGGGGGCAATATATTTGTGGCAAGGAGACATTGACTCAAAAACCAACGGCATAAGGAAGCTAGCTTATGTGGTGATCAATGAATGCTCGGTTTATTTTGAGGATTTCAGAATCAGGCTGTTCACGGGCAAGCATGAAGAATACTGTGAGGCAGGATTACGTGCTGATGCAAATTATGCATGTGGTGATTGCTGATCAGACCTTTGGAGTCTTTCCTACAGGATTACATGCCGAGAAAGAAACCGACTTTTCCACTGGTAGCCAACTCTCATCATACCTGGGGGGCAACTTGTGATTCATGATCCGTCTATTTCTGCTCATGTGTCACCACAGTGTGGCATGCCGTCTAGCTTGTGGCCTCCAAGCCCTTCGGCTCCAGTCAGGACAAATGTAGATGGAACACCAGCACTTGCTTTGGCTACTAGGGTTTCGGTGCCTACTATCAATGCAACTACGGCGCCGATGTCCAATTTACTCGGGAATTTTGAGCCTAGAGTTGAAACACAAGTTAGGTATCGTATTGCTCCTAATGAATCCACTGTGTTTCCTCAAGAGGTTCCGCAAGGCCATCATGTTGTTGCTGATTACAGTGGAGTTTTGCATAAATATCACCCACGTGTATCGGCACGACCAGTACAACCAGCACATTCAGCACATCCTGTACAGCCAGTGCAATCAACTGGGGGGCAAGGGCAGAATTCAACTGAAGATCTTGTCGCAAGACTGATGGAAGCTATGGAAGTCAGTGCATCAGCAATCTTGATCAGTAAAAGTTAGCTTCAGAAGAAGTCAGTCCATCGGCAATGAAGCAAATCGGCAGTTACAATCGGCACCACTCAGATTATTTTATTTGCCATATTGAATCGGCAATAGAAGGAATCGGCAATGGAAAATGTGACCATCAGCTGGATGATTCCATTATTATATTGCATGTCTGCTGGAGTATATCTGCTCATTGGATTGGATTATTAGAATATATGGCTGCTGGAAGGCACCGGCTGTTGAAGCTTCATGGGCTAGTATTAAAATAATCCCTCTTTGGAGATCTGATATGGTAGTTGAGCCGATTGGTTTTTTGTGGCGATCAGTACAGTATTAGCTATTTGGTTTGTCAATTTATTGGCTGTTGAAAAGATTTAGTGCACCAGGCTCTTGGATTTTTATGTCGATCAGTGCATTGGCTGTTTTTGAGCATCGGTTGAAGGACCAGAAGACCATCGGCTAATGTCTATCGGCTGCTGGTCTACATATCGGCTGGTATTTGGATTATATTATTATTACTAATCTATCGGCTGCTGGAGAGTGGCTGTTTGTGCATCGGCTAGCATGTGTTCTGTTTTTATTCACTGCATCGGCTGATGACATGGGAGAAACGGCAGTTTGTGTGTATTGCCTCTCTGGATAATTCAACCTTTCTGGTCATTGACTTTGGAGGGCATCGACACTCAGTTTTTGAAGTGACGGACTGATGGGAAATTAAGCATCCAAGGATTATTATATGTTTTCTCTCCATCGGCAAGTATTGTTTTACTGCCTAACACACTTTAGCCATCGGCAAGCATCTCCCAGGCCACGTGCGTGGGAAATGAAGTGAATCGGCAGGCAATTGCCACATAAAGGATTATTATATGTTGCTAGCCGATAGTCCCTTTAATATTGAGACCAAGCCAACGTGTGTGGTCGTATTACGTGAAGATAGCAATATTATCTGTTTGTTCACTACTCCATCGGCTGCAAAAGACACCAGAAAAGGACAAGTTGTCAACCTGGAGATTGAAGCGCATCGGCTGTTGGAAGATATGTGTGCATCGGCTGCTGAAAACATGTGTGCACCGGCATCGGCTTGCAAACGTGGCATGGGGAGATTAAGCATCGGCTTGACAGGGTGGGGCACTGAAGATTAGTATGCTTGTTAACAAATCGACGGCAACGAAAGTACAGCTTGAGAAGGAGCCGATGAGAACTAGCTCTTGATGATGCGGTAATTGGATAATATTATTTATTCTCTAGAAGACTTTATGTGGTACGTAGTCTACTATCAAGCTGATGGGCTATGGTGGTAAAAGGCATCCAACCGATGGGTTTGTTATAGACTGGTTAAGTAAATCTTCACCCTTATGCGACCGGTTGAATAAAGAAATTCTGATCGGCAATGGGCATCAGACTACGCATCATCGGCCAAGACATAGATATCCCAGGGCCTATGCAGAGACCAAGATGACAACCATGCAGAGCAACCAGAACTAGGAACAAGATGGTGCCAATAAGTGGCGGCGGTAACAACGGTTCCACACAAATGCCTGGGCCAATGAGGTGGATGATAACAAGCTAGATGGTGCCGCACGAAGACGACGTCAAGATTATTCACATCAAGTTTGGAGACAAGCTATTTGCATCAAGATACAAGACCACTTCGACAACCATGATTGCCGATTGCGACTCGGGGACTACGTCTACTCATGCCAAGCTGCCACAGCATAGACCATGCTTATCCTCAGCTTGTGGGCATCAATGCGGTTACGGATGACTACGTCATGATGAGCTCCAAAATATGGTATAATCAAAGAAACCTTACTTTTTACTGCTAAATACTTGGGAATTTTATCTTGCAAAAATAAAATAAATAGCTTAGCTCCTCAATGATATAATAAATTCCTACCAGAGCCATATATCAATTTAAATTACAAAGCTTTACACATATGCTGCATGTTTTCACAGTGAGCCTTGTTAAAATTGTTGTGACCTTTGTGAGATTCTTTTCATGCTTTCTTGATCAAGATTCACGCGCACATACACTTCTACCATATTTGCAAAACTCCTACACTGGGAGTTAGCACCATAAATATTTTCCATTCCATCCATCCACCAGAAAATACTCCCTGTTATTGAAACTCCCTCTCTATTATTTGTGCAACCGTGTACGGCTATTGCAAAATAAAAAATAAAAAAAATGTGCCTACCATGAAGTAGAGCAGAAAAAAAAAGGAAAGAAAAGAAAAAAAAGAAAAAAAAAGAAGGAATGGTTGTACACGGGTATTTCAAAGGGAGAGTCTTTTGAAGGAGTACAATTCCTTTTCACCATTATTCCACCATTATTCCACCATATTATCCAAACATATGCACATCTTGATCAGATTGTATGACATGTTTTCTCCGTGGGTCCGGTCTTTTAACTTGGCAAAATATGTGTTGCATGTATGTGTCAGTTTATCCCTTACCTTAAACTCCACAAAAAGGCCTTATTAGAAATAGGGAGAAACAGGCAAACCAAATGCCTTGGAGAGGAATTATACACATAGAGCGATTTGAGAGAATCATTTGAGGAGCAAAGTTATGTTTTGAATTAAAAATCTTTCAAAAACCCAAGATATTTGAGCAGGGAAGTAAAGTGGCTTGATTCTTTGATTTTTTGAGAAATCTGAAGATGATGACAAGAGCAGGAAAGCAATCCGGCGCATGAAAGATTTTCATACCCGGCTTGGGGGGCATGTGTTGACACCGAAATCTGACACGCAAGGGTGCAGATGACCTGAAGACTGAAGGCATAGAGTCCATCGCATATGCCAGCTGGTCGCATGGAGCTTTGGTTGATAAACAAGTCAAAAGGCAGGAATTAAGGAAACCAAGAATGATCTGAAGACGTGTGTGCGTGAAGGAAGCTTCTACCAAGCCAGGAAGTACATGTGTTTTGTTGCCGGAATACATACGAAATACGTATGTACATGAAAGGAAAGCTACACGTGAAGAAGCCCAAAGTGATATCGCGATCGAAGATTAAATAAAGGATTCAGTACATGGTATAGCAGCGTGGCCGGATTATTATAATATTTCCACTAGTGATCAACAGGGCAAGACTTAATGGAGCGGTGATTAGCAAGGTGGCCGGAATATTTTATTTATGACTCCGTACGAAGCAAGAAATTGGCGTGGGCATCTGGCCGAATAAAGAAAGAATTATTTTGTTTAGGAAGTAACAACCGACTTGTTTAGATTAGCATAACATCTCTATAGCTAGTCGGTTTCACGTTGGAGTCTAGTGTTTGTACGTAAGGTCCAGATCACCCTATAAATATAAAGGGTGCCGTCACATTGGAAAAACAACCAATCAATACAATCAACTTTTCGGCGCATCGCCACAATTTCTCGACGTGTTCTTCGTCGGTACCTGCGCCCATCGGGGCTCCAGCTCGACTGGATCTCGTCAGGTAAGCGCATCGATTTGATTATGTCGACTTGTCCATAATTAAGATTGGTGTGGCCGCTAGTTATCTGGTAATGTCGATCAATCTAGGGTTTACATTACGCATCGACTGCATGGAATTGTTTAAGACCTGGTCCAATTCTTTGTCACGGTTAGTTGACTTGTCCTCGCCGCGACCTTGTTGCCGATTGCTGATGTCGATTTCCTGTTTGATCTAGTTACTCGAGTCACGGTTAAGGTATTTTGCCGATTAGGTCTGCTCTTGGCGATTGGGTAGGCAGTTTGACTTGTCCTGTCTGCTTCGCTTAGTTGACGTGTCCTCGGCGAAACAATTGCTAAGGCGAAACAGTTGCTAAGGGTTAGATCTAGTTTACTGAGTATCTGGGACCGGTAGTTGCCGATTATACTTGTATCTGCCGATCGTGTAGAGCAGTTTGACTTGTCCTGTTCTACTTCACTTAGTTGACGTGTCCTCGGTGAAGCGATTGTCAGTTTATGGGTATAATTAGTGGTTACTGGTTTAATCGTTCTTTCGGGGTGTTTAGCCGATTGTTTACCACGTTCAGATCTATGCTTGCATGCCTTTAAATATCTTATTGTTCCTGTTCAAGTATAAGTCTGAACCTTCTTTCGTCAATGTCAATTCACCTTACCGTGATGTTTGCCGATAGATGTTGCCGATTGCATGTTTTGCCGATTGCCGATCTGATGCATGCCTTGCTTTATTTATCGCGCAAATATTTATTGTTGCGACATGTCGATTCGTTTCTAGCCGACAGCCGAGCGCTTATTTTATTATCTTTTATTCGCTAACATCGGCTGCGGTTACGCATCGGCCTGTCCGGGGCCGATAGTCCGGGAATTTTACACGCTTTTCTTGTCTTTGTCGATTTGCAGGGAAAATCGACTGGCACGCTCCGGAATTCACCGCGTTCCAAGTTCTGGTCCTGAACAGAGTTAAGCAAATCTCTCAGGCCACGTGTGCGAGCGGTAGAACACACATTTTACCGTCAACACCATCATGGCCGAAACCATTGCCAAGATCAATGCGGATATGCTTCAACAAAAAGATTCGCTCAATGCCTCCATTGAAGCTTCAACGCGCGCCTGGGCATCTGTTCCCGCAGAGATTGAGTCTGATGACAACGACAACTATGTCCTGGCCGAGACTGATCAGCTCCGCACACATGCACTTGATGTACTTCGTGATTATCTATATCCCTGTCGTGCATGAACTTGTAATCACCAAACATTATCTTCCAATCTCTGTAATATACATATATTTTTGCTTTCATGCTCCTTTGCTTTTTCTTTTATATATTTTCCCTAAGGGCGATACTATTAGCATCGGCCATCTAAAGGCGACGCTCTTAACGTCGGCTCCGATAAAATTCAACCGAACACTTTAAAGATAAATACTTCGCATTAAGCGCTCGGTTGAATTTCACCTTTTTAGTCGAACGGCTGATTGTCAATTTGCACTTTTCACTTCCATCAACCGATCAACATCCAGATCTGGTAACTGCTACAGCAACTGCGGAGTTGCCGATCCTTCAGTGACGCAAACACCTTCATCGGTAACATCCAATGCTTCACCTTCCCAGTAAGTTCCTGATATGCACGGCAAGTTTTCCACCATCATCGGCAAAAAGTCTGCAATAGCCACACTCACCGATCTGTCAGCCTGAATAGTTTCCACCTCGTCGCCGATCCACTGGATAAGGAGTTGATGCATTGTGGACGGGATACAGCAATTAGCATGAATCCAATCCCTACCCAGCAGTACGGCGTACGAACCTTTGCCTTCAATTACGAAGAACGTCGTCGGCAAAGTCTTGCTTCCGATAGTGACCTCGACATTGGTGACTCCTTTGACTTCAGAGCTCCTGCCCCCATAATCCCTCAACGTCATGTTGGTCTTGGTCAGCTCTTCAGGCAGTTTGCCGATCTTCTTGTACGTCGCCATCGGCAAAACATTGACAGCAGCACCACCATCAACCATCATCTTGCTCATCGGCTTGCCATTGACGAAACCATTAAGGTACAGAGCCCTCAGATGGAGATGATCAACACCAGACGGCTTCTCGAACACTGCCTGCTGTGGACCCAATAACAACTCGGCAGAAGCTTCTTCTTCCGACTCATTAATGTCCAAAGAGCTAAATTCTCGTGGCAGCATAAATACCATATTGACAGGAGCTTCAACTTCGTGTACCTGAGATTTGACTTTTGGTCTCCATACCTTCTTAGACTTGGGCCCCTTGTCATGATCATCCTTCTGGTTCACATCCTTGTTCAGCTCCCGGCAACGTGTCCTCTGTACTCTTCTCTTCTGTGTCTTGGTAAAAATACCACTCGGACACCATTGACCTTCTTCTGTGAACTCACCCTGATCATCTTCATCATAATCTTCAACTTGATTGATAGGACCAAGTCTTTCATGCACAGAAACCCTTGATGCTGGTCTCCTCATAGGACCTCGGCTTGAAGAACCAACTTCTCATACCCTGCTCCCAACAGTACTGGAAGAACGGACAGTTCCAGTGTGGATCGAAGTCATCATCGCTCGTCCTCCTGTCTTCCCTCTCCCTTTTCCTTGAATACTTGCCGATCAAAGCAGCAGATCCCCCGATCATGTTGACTGGAAAAGGATGCCCATCAATCTTCATCGGCTTCTGACCAGAGAATTTAATACGATCACTCTCAATCGCCGATTGGATCTGTTGCCTGAACACCTTGCACTCATTGGTGTGATGAGAGGGAGTATTATGCCACTTGCACCACTTGATCTTCTTCAACTCCTCAACCGGAGGCAACGTGTGATTAGGTGGGAGTTGAATAAGTTTTTCTTGTAGCAGCAGATCGAATATCTTGTCGGCTTTGTTGATGTCGAAGTCATACTTCTTTTCTTCTGCCTTCTGCTTGACCCACGGACAGAGAACAGTCTTCTTATTCCTAGTCCATTCAGCAAGAGCAACTTCAGCATCATCATCAGAATCAGAAGAATAATCAGCATAAGCCGCCTGAAACTGTCTGAAACTGTCTGCCACGTGTATTCTGGACACGCCCTTCATGAATCGACGCCTTCTGAAAGAGTTGTGCCAAGCCATCGACTTCTTGAGGTGCAAACTTGTCTCTAATCTGAGGCAACAAACCTTGGTAAGCAATCTCAGCCATTTGCCGATCCGTCAGATTCAGGTTATAGCACCTGCCACGGATGACTCTGAACCTTTGGACAAAATCGGCAACTGACTCTCCAGCCTTCTGACGAACAGCTGTCAAATCTGATATGCTCAGCTCTGCCATGCCAGTGAAGAAATAAGAGTGGAATTTCTTTTCCAAATCGGCCCAATTCCGCACGGATCCCGCAGGGAGGGATGTGAACCATGAGAATGCCGATCCAGATAACGACAGAGGAAACAGTCGGACCTTCAATGCATCTTGTGCCGATGCCTCTCCCAACTGTGCCAAATACCGGCTGATGTGCTCTACTGTAGAGACATTATCTTGTCCAGAAAATTTGCCAAACTCTGGCAATTTGTATCGATGTGGTAAGGCAACTTGTTCCATCCACTCTGGATATGGACGTCGATACATGAAGCTCTGCTCCTTGGGCTTGAGATCAAACTGCTCCTTCATGACTTCAGCCAACCTGGCAACTATGTCTTCTGATGAATTCTGCACTTGCCCCCCAGCCATCTGAGACGATGGCTGCGGTTGTGACTGAACCTGAGCAGGTTGCTCCTTGTTGTAGTGCTCACTGTAATCTGCCACTCTATGATAGCCTTGCGGTATTTCCTGATTGAACAGCGCAGGATTGACATTGGGAGCCAAATGATACCTTGTCTGAGGGGTTTGACTAATCCTTGGCTCAGGAGTTGTACCACCTGCTTCTTTCTGCGTGGACAACGGCGCATCAATAAGACTTGGCGCCGATACCCGAGCAGTCCCTGCAGCCAAAGCTTGAGCACTTGTAGACCACAACTCTGGTGGCATACCATATGGTTGCCTTTGCTGACCAGCAGCACTTGTCTCTTCTTGAGCTGTGGGTTGACCACCAGAAGGTACAGGACGTGCTGGCGTAGTAGGTGGTAGAGTAAATGATGGCCCCATGAACCCAGAATCAAACTGCAAAGTCCCATCAGCAAATGCCTTAAGCATGTTGTACAGAGTGTTAACAAGCACCCCTGACTGGTTAATGAAAGCCTTGTGAACCGCAGTATTCACAACTTCATCCAACAGAGCTTGATCTGGCATCTTCGCAGCTTTGATTGTAGCCAATTCTTCTGCTCTCATCACCACTGGCGATGCCAATACTGATGTAATCTTGCCACGTGTCATCTTGATAGTCTCAAAGTACTTCACTTGGCAATCGTACAGATAACTCTGATATGCCTTTTTCTGATCCAAAGACATCTTCTCCCAAGCATTGAGCTCATTGTTGCCAGTGACTTCAGAAGAATCTTTATCATCTCGAATAAACGGTGCAGGAATCATGATCTTGTGGCCCTTTGCATCGACGAGCAAAGTACCATCATCAGCAACAGCTTGAACGAACGCCATCTGCTTCTAAGAACTTGATCGGTCCCGCTGGGCGTGCCAAAAGTAAAACTAGTGTTGACGGTAAAATGTGTGTTCTACCGCTCGCACACGTGGCCTGAGAGATTTGCTTAACTCTGTTCAAGACCAAACTTGGAACGCGGTGAATTCCGGAGCGTGCCAGTCGATTTTCCCTGCAAATCGACAAAGACAAGAAAAGCGTGTAAAATTCCCGGACTATCGGCCCCGGACAGGCCGATGCGTAACCGCAGCCGATGTTAGCGAATAAAAGATAATAAAATAAGCGCTCGGCTGTCGGCTAGAAACGAATCGACATGTCGCAACAATAAATATTTGCGCGATAAAATAAAGCAAGGCATGCATCAGATCGGCAATCGGCAAAACATGCAATCGGCAACATCTATCGGCAAACATCTCGGTAAGGTGAATCGACATTGACGAAAGAAGGCTCAGACTTATACTTGAACAGGAACAATAAGATATTTAAAGGCAAGCAAGCATAGATCTGAACGTGGTAAACAATCGGCTAAACACCCCGAAAGAACGATTAAACCAGTAACCACTAATTATACCCATAAACTGACAATCGCTTCACCGAGGACACGTCAACTAAGTGAAGTAGAACAGGACAAGTCAAACTGCTCTACACGATCGGCAGATACAAGTATAATCGGCAACTACCGGTCCCAGATACTCAGTAAACTAGATCTAACCCTTAGCAACTGTTTCGCCGAGGACACGTCAACTAAGCGAAGCAGACAGGACAAGTCAAACTGCCTACCCAATCGCCAAGAGCAGATCTAATCGGCAAAATACCTTAACCGTGACTCGAGTAACTAGATCAAACAGGAAATCGACATCAGCAATCGGCAACAAGGTCGCGGCGAGGACAAGTCAACTAACCGTGACAAAGAATTGGACCAGGTCTTAAACAATTCCATGCAGTCGACGCACGATGTAAACCCTAGATTGATCTAAATTACCGGATAACTAGCAGCCACATCAATCTTAATCATGGACAAGTCGACATAATCAGATCGATGCGCTTACCTGACGAGATCCAGTCGAGCCGGAGCCCCGATGGGCGCGGGTGACGAAGAACACGTCGAGAAATTGTGGCGATGCGCCGAAAAGTTGATTGTATTGATTGGTTGTTTTTACAATGTGACGGCACCCTTTATATTTATAGGGTGATCTGGACCTTACGTACAAACACTAGACTCCAACATGAAACCGACTAGCTATAGAGATGCTATGCTAATCTAAACAAGTCGGTTTGTTACTTCCTAAACAAAATAATTCTTTCTTTATTCGGCCAGATGCCCACGCCAATTTCTTGCTTCGTACGGAGTCATAAATAAAATATTCCGGCCACCTTGCTAATCACCGCTCCATTAAGTCTTGCCCTGTTGATCACTAGTGGAAATATTATAATAATCCGGCCACGCTGCTATACCATGTACTGAATCCTTTATTTAATCTTCCATCGCGATATCACTTTGGGCTTCTTCACGTGTAGCTTTCCTTTCATGTACATACGTATTTCGTATGTATTCCGGCAACAAAACACATGTACTTCCTGGCTTAGTAGAAGCTTCCTTCACGCACACACGTCTTCAGATCATTCTTGGTTTCCTTAATTACTGCCTTCTGACTTGTTTATCAACCAAAGCTCCATGCGACCAGCTGGCATATGCGATGGAATCTATGCCTTCAGTCTTCAGGTCATCTGCACCCTTGCGTGTCAGATTTCGGTGTCAACACGATGCCGATACTTCTTGTTCCTTAGCCTGCAGAGCTGCTCTCAAGTCTTCGGCTTCTTTCTTCAGCTGAGTTAGCCGATTCTCCTCCTCTGTTAGCTGATTCTTCATGGAGTTATATTTCTCCAATTCTTGCTGTGAGAGTTCAAGAGCTTTTTCTGCTGCTGCAACAAGTTGGCGTTGATGGGATCGGCGACTGATATTTTCTTGAGCTTGCTCGTAATCAAGACGCCGGAACTCCATGTATGCCACTGGATGAAGAGCAACTCTCAGATCCCTTGGAAGGCGAGCTTGGATCTCTTCAAACCTAGCACGGACTGAACTTGCATTAAGAGTGAGATCTTCTGTAGTTGCAAAGTTGAGTCTGGCTTCTATCTCGATCAGCTTATTGCGGATCTCGATTGGCAGTGGTTGCCGATGATGCATTGCGATAATTGGCTCTACCACACGTGCCTGCAAGTACAAAAGATGATTAGAAAACAAATTGATGAATAGAACAAATCGACATTTATTACCTCGGATAAATCGACATCAGCTTCAATCGGAACAGCCTGAGAAGAAGATGCTCCAGGATCTGAGAAACGGCCTCCTGGTATGTTCTGCGTAGGAGCTGCTTGGGACGTTCCAGGTTCATCGACAAAGAGGTTTGCCGATTCTTCTTCCCTTCGCTCTTGCATCTAATCAAATATGAAGTCAATAAAGATATAGATGCCGATGGATAAGTTTCAAGGACGAACCTGCGGCTGAGTTTCGATGTTGATGTCTTCTGAGGCTGTGCCAGCTGGTGTCTGTTGAGTACCAGTGGTGAGTTCCTCTGAAGCCAGGGTTTGTTGCGTCTCGATGCCGATTTCTTGTTGGACAGTGGTGGCCGCTGGTGCTTGTTGGGCAGTTCCTGTATCGGTATCACCATGGGTTTCAGCTTCTTCAAAGACCTCTTCAGAATGGCCCTGAAAATAAGATGAAGGTTAGTTGTCGATGCTGATGATTAAACCATGAAATTATCTGGATAAAAATAATTACCGGGCTGCTGGGAGGAGTTGGTGCATTGCTTGGCTGTTTCAGAAGAGCTCTATGACGCTTGGCTGCCATTTTGGTACTCCTAGGCTTTCTTTTCGTCCCAGAAGTCTGACCTTTGAGAAATTGAGCCGGTGTTGGTGCATCAGAACCAATGACAGGTTCTGGATGAGGAGCAACATACAAAATGCCGATTCCACTGTTGCTTTCTGTGGGTGCATCTTCGGCATCAGACTGCAAAATAGAAGCTACAGTTAAAAATTTGTCAATGAGAATAATGACGGAAGTTGAGATCGGTTACCTCTCCTATCGGTTCAGGAAGTGGAAGATTGGAGATGAAGGATGCTGTGTTGGAACAGTGGAGATGCTTGGACCATTCTGCCCACCATTGTCTGAAGAGCTTTGTGCAAGAAGGAGCCAGTGTGATATTGTCGATGTGGCCGAGGGGTAGATTCTCAGTCAAGCCGAATAGCCAAGAATACTCCAGAGTCGATTCGATGACAGCACGAGCTTTGACCTTATCGGCATAGAAGAGACTAGGAGGAATCTGGCCGAGACCCATTTGTCTTGCAGCAAATGAAGGATTATAGAATTCATATGATGGCCTCTGGTGACCTAATGCATTCAATCCCGTCGGCAAGATGCAAGGCTTGACACAGGACACGAAGATGTTTGCCGATACTGCATTCTGTAGAGGGTTGTCAGCTCGGAAAGTAAAGGGAATCTCAAAATGATCCATGATTTCAGGGTTTCCATATGGAAACCAATCGAGATGATCATCTTTGATGCCTCTGTAGAAAGCTTTAAAGTATGAAGCCAAGAGATCGGCATTCATTTTAACTCCATCTATCGATACCAAAGCTTCTCCCAGTGAAGTGCATCGACGCCCAGCTTGATTAGGGGTTGGGAAACTGTATGAATGCAAGTCTTGAAGTTCCATGGCTTTATAAGAGTGCAGGGTGAGCCACATCTGAAGAAACCACCATGGACCAACAATGTTGCCGATTGGAGTATTCTGCCAGAGCTTCTCGGCGACCTGATGAAGTGAAGAGTAGAGGGCACCAAGCAAGTATTTGCCGATGGGCATTTCAGTACCAGCTGCCAATCTCTCTGCTAAATTCTGCAGATTGGATACAGGACCAAGTTGAGCTCCGCAAAAAAAGAAGTGCTCAAGCCACATCGTCAGAAAAGCTGCATGTTCTTTGTCTGTCACCGGTCCTGTTTTCTGGAAGGTAGTAATATATTTCTTCCATCCACCGATTTCTCTGACATCAAGCTTGTGTGATGGCTTGACTTTCAAACTCTGGAGGCTTGCATTAGTGGATATATCCAGATCAGTAAGCATCTTGACGTCCATGAGGGTTGGAGTCATTGGTCCATGGCCAAAAAGGAAGGCATTCAGCGCGTCAGACCAGAGGTAGCAGGATGCCGATAACATTGGCTCATTCTTCTTCATATCGGCAAGGGTGAGTTCTAAACAGTGATCTATGCCAACAGTCGCCCATATTGCCGATTTTGCAGCCTTCACTCTAAGGAACCATTCACGCCAGCCTTGGATTTCAGTGGGCCACGATCTGAAGCTGCCTGCCCATATCCCTAATGCTACTGGTGATCTCTTGAAGGGCATTCTAAGGGTTTCGCTGCAGATGAAAGTTATTGGATCTGGATCTCCCATGGGTCCTAAGAAACGATGTGTAGCGAGTTCTGTAGGGATCAAGATCTGGTTTCGCAGTTCCTAGAAACAATGCAAATAAATCTAATCAAGCTAAGAGTCTAAAGGAAAATGGGGATGGCTTATAAATGAAGGATCTACAGTACCGCAAGAACAAACAACCCTATCCTAGTTCAAGAACAAGAATGGGGCGAGAGATTGATACCTGGGGAACGGCGGTAGAAGAAGCAAGCTGCGCCATTGCGGTGAAGAGGTACGAACTGGAGATCCCGTGGAGCTTTTCCTTCTTGACTCACCGGGAAGAACGCCGGAGTCGGTAGAGAGAGAGAATGAGAAGATGAAGGGTCGCGCCGGTGAAAGAAGGAAGAAGGATAGGTGTAGTAGATGGCATCTATTTATAAGATGGGACGTGCTGCAGGCGGCGCGAGATACGAAGGGGCACTGCAGGTGTGTTGAGTACGGCGCGAAGATCGAGGAGGCGCGAAAAATGGGGCAAGCAATCCGGCGCATGGAGATTCCATACCCCGGCTTGGGGGGGCATGTGTTAACACCAAATTTTGGCCCAGGGCCCATTGTCAGTAGATGACAGGGTACGCGCCGGGTGGAAAAAGGTTTTTTGTGCGAAGAGGTGGCCTACCGAAGATCATGAAGCCGAAGAAAACGTGCGCGTGTACGTGTAGGTCTGTTCTTCTTTTAAATTTCTTTTCCCTTTTCTAGATTTAGAAAAGACTGACCGAATTATGGTCAAGTAGGAGTCGTGTTTAAGTCCAAATCGGACTCTTGCCTCGGGTGTATAAATATAAACCCAGGTGCTTGT
The DNA here is from genome assembly GCA_012490785.1 of Eragrostis nindensis. Lineage (NCBI taxonomy): Eukaryota > Viridiplantae > Streptophyta > Magnoliopsida > Poales > Poaceae > Eragrostis > Eragrostis nindensis. Next base: position 1,045,400 of record JAAXCT010000100.1, on the reverse strand, counting down.
AAAGAACCAATCAATACAATCAACTTTTCGGCGCATCGCCACAATTTCTCGACGTGTTCTTCGTCGGTACCGGCGTCCATCGGGGCTCCGGCTCGACTGGATCTCGTCAGGTAAGCGCATCGATCTGGTTATGTCGACTTGTCCATGATTAAGATTGATGTGGCTGCTAGTTATCCGGTAATTTAGATCAATCTAGGGTTTACATTACGCATCGACTACATGGAGTTGTTTAAGACCTGGTCCAATTCTTTGTTGCGGTTAGTTGACTTGTCCTCGCCGCAACCTTGTTGCCGATTGCTGATGTCGATTCCTGTTTGATCTGGTTATTCGAGTCACGGTTAAGGTGCTTAGTCGATTAGATCTGCTCTTGATGATTGGGTAGGCAGTTTGACTTGTCCTGTCTGCTTCGCTTAGTTGACGTGTCCTCGGCGAAACAGTCGCTAAGAGTTAGATTTAATTTACTGAGTATCTGGGACTGGTAGTTGCCGATTATATTTGTACCTGCCGATCGTGTAGAGCAGTTTGACGTGTCCTGTTCTACTTCACTTAGTTGACGTGTCCTCGGTGAAGCGATTGTCAGATTATGGGTATAATTGGTGATTACTGGTTTAATCGTTCTTTCGGGGTGTTTAGCCGATTGTTTACCACGTTCAGATCTATGCTTGCATGCCTTTAATATCTTATTGTTCCTGTTCAAGTATAAGTCTGAGCCTTCTTTCGTCGATGTCGATTCACCTTACCATGATGCTTGCCGATAGGTTTTGCCGATTGCATGCTTTGCCGATTGCTGATTCTGTTGCATGCTTTGCTTTATTTATCGCGCGAGTATTTACTGTTGCGACATGGCGATTCGTTTCTAGCCGACAGCCGAGTGCTTATTTTATTATCTTTTATTCACTAACATCGGCTGCGGTTACGCATCGGCCTGTCCGGGGCCGATAGTCCGGGAATTTTACACGCTTTTCTTGTCTTTGTCGATTTGCAGGGAAAATCGACTGGCACGCTCCGGAATTCACCACGCTCCAAGTTATGGTCCTGAACAGAGTTAAGCAAATCTCTCAGGCCACGTGTGCTAGCGGTAGAACACACATTTTACCGTCAACACAGGCTCCCAGCCCATTGTTTCACGATTCAATCTGCTGCATAGTTGGATCAATTTTCTAGGCTTTATTGCTTCGATCATTAATCCTATTTGGTTCTGCTCTGTCAGTTCTAGAGCTATTACTTTACTGGTAAGATTAACGATTGTTCTCTTTTTGTTACATGATTGATTTGTTTCTTATCTATCAGTAATACCTCTATTCTTTATTATGCAAAAAGGCGAATGCTTGAAATCAAATTAAAAATACCTGGTTTCCTCTTAAGAATTTGTTCTAGCAAATACAGTAAAATACTTTTGCACTATCATAATTTACCTCCATGGATATATTACAACTAGGTTTCCACTGTATTTTATCTTCTCTTCAATCTTTCAGTTGTTCGGCATCTGCATATTAGGGATATAAAGATAAATCATTCTGTGTGCTTTTAGCAAAATTATGCAAATTATTTTCAAGCTGAAAACCAGGTATGTCACTTGCTCAGTTTTCTACTCATTATCACGATTTTATCATTTACCAAGTTAACATGCACCCTCTCATTTGATTCAAATTTTCCCTGGAACGAAATGAACTGAAATTCGATTTACCATTTACATTGAAGAGAAGAATACTGAATTTTGATCATATTTTGATTCCAGAGCTAACCAAGAAACCTTTTGTTTTGGAGTCACTACTTTCAGGTACAGGTATTTTAGTTAGCACAATTCCATCTAATTGGTAGTGTGATTAGTTGTTTCATTACTACCTCTATTTTAATTCTGATCCAACTTTGTATTGACTGCCAGTTTCTGTCCGAACCTGAAATATTTTTGCACATCAAACATAACACTACCAATTTCTCATTGGCTTGCGTGCACAATCAGAAATGTAATGTGTGCTTGAAATTGTACTCAGGGAATTGGTTACCATAGACAGATATTATGACTTGATTAATGCCTTTGATGGAGTTCAGAATAAATCTGGGTTGAATTAATGCATTTGTATGTCATGAATAGCCACGTTGTTCCTTACACATTGTAGAACCTTTGATTTGTTATTTGTTCATACTGAATTTTATATAGAAAAACGATACTTTGCCATGCTGAATTTTCCCTTGGTTCTCTGTACATAATAGCTCAAAATAGGTCACTTCTTTACTTCTTTCATTCTGACAGAATCACGATCAAATCTGTTTCCAATTTTTTGTTGTTAGTTCCTTATATTTTAAATAAAGCATTCATATATATATATATATCAACAAACTTTACAAGTGATTCTCCTTCCTCTTATACATTCATGTTGTTGTTGATCCTAAACGGAAGAATGAAAACAGCATCCCTGTAAGTTTTCAATAAATCTTATTTTTATATCTATTTTTGACATAAAAAGACGGCACATATGGCACCATTACAGTAAACTGCAGTTGATGAGTTATTTTACTTTATTTTTTATTTCTTATGAAATTATCTCTAATTCCCGCAGCAACGCGCGGGGAAAAACCTAGTTTACTTCATTTGTCTGCATGATGAGAAAGCATATCAGCATCAGAGATGTCGTTCTTATGGTTTTCGACGATTCAAGGGCGCTTTCTCATTCCCACCTGATATGCTTCCCCATGACGTTATCGCCCAGTCCCAGCTTCCATAAGACAATAGTTCGTCGACCCAAGGATCGATGCATGCGTATTTCATGCCGTGGAGTTACACAAGACTATGCTGCTGTCCCGAACCATAGACAGAACATGTTCGGCAGCACAAATTTGTTGGATGTTTCCTTAATAGGACTTGGGTGTTTATTGGAATTAGATTCATGTCTCTGTTTTTTTTTTTCCCAACAATCCATCGAAACTCCTTATTTTTGCCAGATTATGCAATTTTATCATTCCATGGCTATAAATTTTAAACTATCATTCATGCTAGAAAAAAGGTAAACCATACTTGTATAAATAAGTAGGTTGCTGAATCCTTTAAAACAGGATCCCATCTGATGTGCGGGTGTATTTGATGAATATGGATCATGCGCTCACCTATCGCTTTCAACAGTCTCATCTCAGTACCTGCTTAGTTATGTTACCTCCCAGCATTTACCCTCATGTATATGTGTCTGCCCCCTCTCGTGTTTGAAGTAAGACAGTAGGCTTTTATATAGACTCAGTTATTTCCTCTGGCAGGCATTTCAAGTTTTCAACTCTCCCTAGCTCAGTATCATCTCCGCAGTATGCCTCGGAATGAGAGGGGTCGGAAATTCGCATAGCCTTTATCTCCGGCGGCCATCCCAAGCTCAAGTACATCACCATCCGATGTTCCTCGATGGTGCACTTTTGCCGGAGACAGAGCCGGTAGAGAAGAACCTGCTCGCCGTGACGTGAGGGCGTTGTCAGAGCACCTCCAAACGGTTCTGCTGCCAACCTCAACGCTTACGAAACCCCAAGGTGGCAAATAGAGGCTTCTACGATGACCACGGTGCAGCTCGCGCGACTAGGACGCGCTGTTCAGGCAAGATGGTGGCAGCGATGTCCAGTGTACGTGCTCTGTACGGCTGCGCAGAGCTTAGTGCTTCGGGTTGCTGCGCCTGCTCGTGTTGTTGCCGATGAACATGATTGCGATGTGGTACGGGTGGCGGCGCGTTCACGTGCAACGGGTGGCTGCGCGGATATATAATTGCAACCTGCGCCGATGTACATACATGACGGTGGAGAGACAGAACGGCGCGAGGCGGCGAGTCCTGCGGAGCGAACGGCGAGGTGGAGCAGCGACGGGTTGGGTTGCCTGTTGGATGGGTGCGAGATGTGACATCCGGGTGTCGGGTGGCAGAACGCGTGGGATCCGGGAGTGAAGGGATAAGGCGCAGCGACGGAATTTTCCCTCTCGTTTGCGTTAGTCCGCATTAGCTTTGGTTCCATGGAGTAGCAGCGAAAACAATTAGTACTTGTCGGGCTAAAATTAGTCTTCCTATTAGTCATCATCTGTTTGGAGCCCTCTTGCACTAAAATGAGTCAGTTGTGGGATCCAAACAAAGTCTATGAAGTTAGCAAATGCTGCGACGAAAAGGTGCAGATTAGTTAATCTCATCATAGGGGTGACTGTGCATGCGTTGTGAGTATCTGAGTTGTACCGTGTAGTAACGAAAAAAAAGAGATTAGTGAATCTCATGACGCCTCAATATGGGGGGGGGGGGGGGGGGGGGGGGGGGGGGGGGCGACAGCTGAGTGACGGCCCCATGACCTGGAGATCAAAGGTTTTTCCACCAGATTTGCTACATGGGCTGGAACCGAAACGACGAAAGAACCCAGTGACAACGTCTAAAATAAGAGCCACGTACTCACGTGCACATGTTATGAATGATTTTTTTTTTTTTTTTGCCAGACTGGCACAACCTCACAACCTCGTCTCCAATGGAAGTCTTTCCTTTTGCAGCGTGGCACATCTAGCCAGAAACAAATAATGCACGGTATTAATTATTTTTCAAGGAGTGGAGGCACGGAATGTTCTACAGTGGAAAATAAGAAGCATCAGCACATCTCTCAAAGCCTCCCCCCCAGCTGTCTTCAATCTACCGGACAAGGAACATTTCTTCCTTCCCAATCCGCATCAGGAGACTTCTTCCCGTCCATGGCGCGGTTGCTGGCTGTCATCAAGCGGCGCGCTCCGTCTGGTCCTGTCTGTGGACGGAGGCATCATCTTCGAAAGCCGTGCTGTTGAGACCTCCAGTGCTCATCTCCTTTGTGTCCGGGCCGGGTAATGGCTGCGTCGGCGATGATTCTGGCTCCATTGTTGCATCTCCTGAGAAGGATCTGGATGTAATTTTGTATTTTCTTGGATGTCCTTCTATGTGTGCAAAATGACCTATTCGTAGTTTGTATCTTTTGTAAGGGTCGTTTTGTAAATGTGCCATTGTACCTGTAATGGAAAATGTTCTAGTCCCTTGTGGGCGTGTTCCTTTTTTTAAAAAAAAAAACAGTGGAAAAGAAAGTCTCGTCAGGCACGGTGACCAGATAAATGGATCCCATCATCCTTCCGACAAGCACCGGAAGCAAGAGTGACTTGTGCACTGCATCAACCACGGCGGAGCCACAGCCCGCCCCCCCCCCCCCCCCCCCCCCCCCCCCCCCCCCCCCCCTTGCCGTAAAAAATTTATAAAGATACAAGTGATAGACTGTTGCAACACGCCTAGATGCACCGTTGTGTACTTGATTAGTAAGTTTGCTGCTTCATTTTGCTTCAAAATCCACCGTTTTACCTACCTCCTTGTCCACCAGTAATTAGTAGTTTTGAGATCTGCCTAATTGGCCCCTCCTGCCTTTCACGTCTGGCTCCGCCACTGGCATCAACCAATGCCCGAGCTGCCTGCGTAAAAAGAAAAAGTAATTAAAATGGGCTTGTTACTTTCGCTGAAACAAGTGGATTAAGATAAAGCAAACTCATGTGCTCCGTTCATTTCCAGGGCGGATGGTACGTGCAAATAAGAAAATCCTTACGTAGTTACTTTTTTTTTTTGCGAGGATCCTTACGTAGTTACTGATGTCCTTTTTGGGGGGGAACGTAGTTACTGATGTCTATGGATAGCCTGAACACCTAGAAAATTCTGAAGAGGAATAATTTCCACGCAGAAGGAGACAACTAATTTTTTTTAGATAATGAGAACATTCCAGCCTTGGCCTCACTAAGAGGTTACAGCTATTTCATTACAAAGTTGTAGCACTTCCGTTTGCCAAACGTGAAAAGGAAAACGCACACATGACAGAACCAAAGTCTAGGATGACAAGAATTATTAATAACAAAGTATGTTAGTAAATCTCCATCCATGGGTGCGTAGATATATTGCATGCATGTCCTATTTCTTTTTTGCAGTTATGAACAAAACCGCAAGTATGTCAATCCATTGAAGAGTATACAACAATTCACTTGTTTTATCAGTCCCAGTTTATTGCTACCAGCTGAATTTTCTGGGAATAATGGGATCTGGGATTGCATTTCATTCCCATCATAATTCCTTCTTCATGTAAGTGTTTTCTTCGGCGCTAAGGCAACGTCAGGAAACAAAAAAAAAAGAACTGTATTATTTATCAAGAAGTCGAGGCCAATGTTCATCACTGGAAAGAGAGTCGCCATCACCAAATAAATGAATTGCACACATGCATCCACAAATGGCAAGAGTTTTCGTGCGCTAAGCAGCTGCCTGCGCCAAGTAAAGTAAGATCTGGAAATAGAGAAATGGTACTCATTTTTTAGGGAGTGGAGGTGCGGAATATTCAACTCTCTTACGTCTGATGTATGGCGTCAGGCACTAATTAACTAAGGCGTAGCGGCCAAGTAAATGGAACCCACCAACCATCCGACAACCGACCTTCTTGAACGAAAATGAGTTAACATATGCATTCACCAATGGCAGAGTTCCGGGTGTAATCAATTTACGATGGATTTCTTTCTTTGGCAAATAAAAAGGGTAAGATAAGACAAAGCAAAACAGTGACGTTTCGCTAAGTTAATTTCCAGGCAAGTTCTGCCTTTGCTTTGCCTTCCATTACTACTTATTCAGGTCTCGCGACAACAGCTCACCAGCACCGACGTTCGTTGACTACAAGTCTACGAGTTCTCTATATATATAAACTGGCATATCCGAGATCATCGTACACTGATTATTCGATTCGACACATCATCATCTTGTTCTAGCTAGCTAGAGGCCAGCAGCTGCATGGCGATGGTGGACAAGTGGTCCGCCTATGTCGGCGGTGGCCAGCTTCATGTTCCTCTGGACCATGCTGCAGAACCATGTCCGGAGGGCCTGACCCACCGCCTCGCCACCTGGGCCAACAAGCTCACCTCCTTCTTCAACCCCTACCTCGAGATCACCGTGTCTGAGTTCGGCGCCGACCGCTTCCACCGCAGCGACTTCTTCAAGCACGTGGAGGCCTACCTCTCCAACGCGTGCGCCCGGCGCGCGCGAAAGCTCAAGGCCGAGTTCAGCAAGGACAGCAAGAAGCTCCAGGTCGCCGTCGACGACTATGAGGAGGTCACCGACGCCTTCGGCGGCGCCAAGCTCTGGTGGCACGCCTCCAAGACGGTGCCCCAGTCCCAGGTCATCAGCTTCTACCCCGGCGAGGAGGACTGCCGCTACTACAAGGTCATCTTCCACCGGCGCCACCGCGACCTCGTCGTCGACGCCTACCTGCCCCACGTCTTCGAGCAGGGCCGCGCCATCACCGTCCGGAACCGGCAGCGCCGCCTCTTCACCAACAACCCCAGCAGCAGCTGGAGCTCCTACCGCGGGAAGATCTGGAGCCACGTGCCATTCGAGCACCCGGCGACGTTCGACACGCTCGCCATGGACCCCGTCGAGAAGGAGGCCATCGTCGACGACCTCTCCGCGTTCAAGGAGTCCAAGGAGTACTACGCCAAGGTTGGCAAGGCGTGGAAGCGAGGGTACCTGCTGTACGGGCCCCCGGGCACCGGCAAGTCCACCATGATCGCCTCCATGGCCAACTTCCTCGACTACGATGTGTACGACCTCGAGCTCACGGCGGTCAAGAACAACACCGAGCTGCGCAAGCTCTTCATCGAGACCACGGGCAAGTCCATCATCGTCATCGAGGACATCGACTGCTCCATCGACCTCACCGGCAAGCGCAAGGACAAGAAGAAGGTGGAGAAGAAGTCCAATGATGATGGCGACGACAACGCGAGGCTGACGACGATGCAGCCTGATAAGGAGGAGGACTCCAAAGTGACCCTCTCAGGCTTGCTCAACTTCATCGACGGGCTGTGGTCGTCGTGCGGCGGCGAGCGCATCATCATCTTCACCACCAACCACAAGGAGAAGCTGGACCCGGCGCTGATCCGGCGAGGCAGGATGGACAAGCACATCGAGATGTCCTACTGCACCTTCGAGGCGTTCAAGGTGCTGGCCAACAACTACCTGGACATCGATGAGCATGAGATGTTCAGTGAGATAAGGAAGCTTCTTGACGAGACCGACATGACGCCTGCAGATGTGGCAGAGAACCTGATGCCTATGTCCAAGAAGAAGAAGAAGGACCCGAATGCCTGCTTGGCAGCTCTCGTGGAGGCTCTGAAGCAGGCAAAGGAGGACGCGGCAGCCAAGAAGGAGGAAGAGGAGGCCAAGAAGAAGGAGGAAGAGGAGGCCGAGGAGAAGGCGGCGGCAGAGGCCGAGAAAGCAAAGGAGAAAGAGGAGGCAGAGACGAAGAAAAGCAAAGCAGAAAGTGAAGGAAAGGACAAAGCATCAGAATCAGAGCTCACTAAGATAAGCAATGGAAACATCAAAGGAGGCGACAAATGACCAGTACAGTGAACTCGTTCATTAGTGATCGATCCTTACTAGATAGTATTTAGGTCATGTTTGGATATAAAGTATTTTTGGAGTTTTGAAAGAGTACTATAGTTTTGCAAAATATTTTGGTTTTGAGAGGTATCAAAGTGTTTGTATGTAGCAAGTTTTGTAATTTTAAAAACCATGGTATTGCTAAAAGTCCAACCATTTTGGAGTTTTAGAAACTCCACTCATGACCTCTTTTTTTCTAAACCATGGTTTTGCTAGGCACTAACTTCTAAAACCATGATTTCATAATACTTTGGTTTGAAATACTACAACACCCAAACAGGGCCTTAATGTTACTACCTAAAGAACATGTGAGGTACCCGTGCTGAAAGAAATAAGTATCTCCAAGCTTAAGTAAATCTATCGAACGACAAGACTAATTCAACTTCGGATATCCGTCAATAAACACAAAAACATGAGGAACTAAACAGAGATAAACGCGATTTGGAAGCACGTTGAATGGAAAACAACGGTTTCACCTTACCTTCAGCTTACAACAAAGTGTAAATCCTAGTTGGGAAAAGATATGATGAGTACAACTTGTGACATGACATATTTTTATAACAGTCATTGTCGTAGCACTTGTGCTAAACAATAACCTATAGGTGGGTTACGTAGGCAAATAGAGTGGAGAGTAGCAGTGTGAGAAAAATGAGCCAGCATGCCCATAGCTTACTGGGGCCTCATGTTTATAGGAGGGAAGAGGGTGATCACTCTTCCATCCTTGTGGGTAAGGGGTACAAATATTACAATAGCAATCTTGGGCTTATACTTTGATCAAAAGAACACATAGGTCAAATGTTAAGTTGTCAAGCCTATGTTGTCTCAAAAAACAAAAAAAGTTGTCAAGCCTATCTGCAGCTTTAGAAAAGACTGCAGCATCGCCTATACAACCACCTCCTATCAAACGCGTAAACGCGACAGGCTAAGTGTCCCCACGTGACGTGCTAGTTTGTTCCATGAGTAATCATGTTTCACATGCCACTTTCATCTACCATATTACATCTCCTAACATTACTCTCCTGTATATATGCCCCTCTCTCTTTCAGCGAAAGCAGTAGAATTGTATACTTGATTTATGTCCTCTGGCACCTGCCCATCTCCGCAGCTCACAATCAAACTCTCCTACCTTGGAATGAGAGACATCAGAAAGTTCCAAAGCCCATATGCTTCAAGCAGTACAAGCAACACCGAGGTCGCATTAACGAGCTTGCAGCTATCTCGATGGTGCCATGCAGGCCTGGCCCTCGCCGCATTGCTGTACATTCTCTGGGATCCATCAGCCACCGCATCAGTCCAGACATACTCTGTCCACCGTTCCACCAGCGCAGCGTCGATGTCACGACATCGCGAGACAGCACCCTGGCCTCCGTGCTACCAGGATCTCCATCGGTTGATGCACCCACTGCTTGTCACCACATGTCCACAGGTGTCTCCCTGCAGATCGCATCACACCACAGACCTCACCACGACATCAACTTCGGCATACAACAACTACTAATCTTCACACGTAACACACAAGAACACGAAGTTGCAGCCGTATCTGAACAATATACCGTCGTCTTCCTTCACACCCTTCCACAACACACGCTCATCCATTAATAATGCCGCGTAGAACTAGCTAGTCGCCTAGCTGTTACAGGACTTGCCGCTGTTACAACTACTAGTCACCACTAGAGAAACGTGGCAAGATGGTACTCTCCCCGTTCAGAACTATATGACGTTGTGGCTCTGTGCACAAATATTAGGAAGAGGTGGAAAAGGTTAGTCTACAAAAAACAAAGAGGAGAAAAATCGAGATAGAGATGTATAGGGAAGCGAGAAACGTGTATTAGGAAGTGAGAGTGTCCTATATTTTGAGAAAAGTTGAGAAGACTAAAGTATCATATAATTTGGAATGGAGGGAGTATGAAGGAAATGAATTGCTTATCACTATGTAAGAACTGCCCATAGGTAACGGTAAATAGGTGACGTGCATTTATAGCCCGTCACATGAAACAGATAGGTGATGGACGACATCAAAAACCGTCACCATTATCGTGCACAACTTTAGATGGAGACGTAAAAGTGACGGTCTTAGGTGTTGCCCGTCACCTATTACTTGTTGAGGGTAATGAGTAACGGGTCTTATCATGGCCCGTTACCAATCTCAGTATGCTGGTGACCGCAGTAGTGTTGCCCGTCACCTAGTGTGACACCCCAAATTCCAAGGCAAAATAAAAAAGAATAAAAATCACTTCAAATTTCAATATTTGTCCAATCTTACCTTGCCATGAATTTTTGAAAATAAAATTCACTAATATAAATCAAACCTAAGTTTGAATTTGAAATTTTTGAAATATAAAACCCATGCTCTCAAGTTTTTGTTCTTATTTAAAATTCACTAAAAATTTGAACCTTTTTGAGTTCCAACAAATTTATCAAAGTAGATTAATCTTACAAGTCAACTTTCAAAATTCGAATTTAAACCTTGCATAAAACTCATCATATCCTACGAGAAGACTAATTATATTCAACTTTGGACATCCGTCTATAAACACAGAACATGTGGAACTAAACAGAGATAAACGCGATTTGGAAGCACGTTGAATGGAAAACAACGGTTTCACCTTAGCTTACAACAAAGTGTTAAGCCAAGTTGGGAAAAGATATGATGAGTACTGCAACTGCTGACATCTATGCCGTCATTGTTGTAGCACGTACGTGTGCTAAACAATAATTAACGTAAGTTACGTAGGCAAACAGCGGGAGAGTAGAAGTGTGAGTAAAATGAGGCAGCCTTCCCATAGCTTATTGGGGCCTCATGTTTATTGGAGGGAAGAGGGTGATCACTCTTCGGAATCACTCTTCCATCCTTGTTGGTAAGGGGTACAAATATTACAAGAGCGCCTTTAATTTGGGCTCATAATTGGGGGAAAAGAATACATAGGTCAAATGTTAAGTTGTCAAGCCTTATCTACTACACCTTAGGCTAGAAAAGACTGAAGCCTCGCATATACAACCCGTCTATATAAAACGTCTAAACGCGACAGCCTCAGTGCCCGGCATGGTAACTAAGCAGCTTCAGTGTGGCCATGCCTTCGCGATTCCCAAATGACGTGCTGATTTCTTCCTTGTGTAAGCATGCTTCACATGCCACTTTCATCTACCATATACATCCCCTAACATTACTCTCCTCCTGTATACATACCCCTCCCACTCTTTCAGCGAAGGCAGTAGATTTTTATGCTCGATTAGGTCCTCTGGCAACTCCCCATCTCTGCAGCTCACAACCATGCTCTCCCACCTTGGAATGAGAGGGATCAGAAAGTTGGAAAGCCCAAATGCTTCAGGAAGTACAAGCAACATCAAGGTCTCATCGACAAGTCCGCTCTATCCATCGCTCCACCACCATGGAGTCTGTGTGACGCCATCGTGCGACAGTACCCTGGCCTCCGTGCCACCAGGACCTCCATCGTTCATGCGCTCGCCACGACATCAACTTCGGAATACAACTAGGGTTTGCACACGTGAAACAAAAGAACACGAAGTTGCAGTCGCATCTGAACAATGTACCGCAATCAGTCTTCCTTCACATCATCGATCTCACAACACGTGCTCATGCATTAATTAAACGATAAAAACCCTGAAATTGTTGTCGATGTTGAATAGACATGTCCTCCTTCGTGTGCAAGAGCCACAGCCAGAAGCAGGTGAAGGAGATAGCCTTGTCAGTGGGCACGGTAAATTAACTGTGCATAGCACGAGTAGACACGCACGCCCAAGCACGTGTTGGCCTGTTAGATACTCAGTTCTCCACCTATGCATGCCCTGAAGATTGGTTGAACCATTTGGTTTTGAATAACATCTTTTTTTTCAATCAACATGAAGTTTTGGTACTTCTCATTTATTCCACATAGATATAAGTTTCTTTTTGTCCCCGAAAATGATTTACCAAAATACCTTTTCCTAAATATGAGTTGTCATGTCCCTAGCTAGGATAGAAATCATAGAAAGTGTTTTACTAGTCTATATATAGCACACTCTTAATTGGATTTGTGGACTTTTGTACTCCAAGGTATGTGTGCGATCCGCCGAAACCCCAGAGTTAAGTAGCGAGTTAGCAACTGGACCAAGCGATGACAGTTCATTCCCTGAACCACCACCAGTGATCTCTTTGTGATTCACCATAGGAGCATCAAGAGACAGTTGGGTCGCCATGTTTTTGCTTCCCGTATCTCCATTGGATGAGCCATCCGCCGCTATGCCGGACTGCAGCAAGGAATCAAGAAGACCACCCAATTTTTGTATTCTGACCCGCTACCCCCTGCGATAGCAGCAGGTTTCTTTACTTTGAATGGTACTGGAGCTTCTGATTTTGTTGGCCTTTGGACGTGCGTGTTTAACACCACTGCTGCCTGCGTTGTTGGCTTCTTAGCCCCATGTTGCATGCCCCCTTGTGCCATATCATAACTGTGTGCAATAAAAGTTCATTGACCAACGGAAAGACAAAGGGTATAATAGTGACAATGTGCCTGCCAGAAAACAATGGCTCCCTATTCTTACTGTTACATGCACCATAGTATACATGTACAATCAGGATTGGCATGGGAAGCATCAGGAAGTTTGAGATCATGTTGGAGAAACTACTTCCAAGATCCAAACCGACTGATGGACCTAGGGTGTTAACCAACGTCCATTGTCCTTGAAGGCAAAATATTCTATATATATGCCATTGGTTAAATTTCTAATCCCAACATCGCTTAAACTCCAATTCCTTATATGTCAGCGTTGTTAAAATTTTATCCCTTACATGCTATGGACGTCCATTCTGTTATCTTCAACGTTCAGTGATTTTTCAAAATGACCAAAGTGCCCCTGTCTGCTCACGCGTTGACAAGCCATCTTTCAGGCACGAACACCTCTCAGGCACGAACTCATCTATCAGGCACTTGTGCTCTCCTTCTTCTTCCCTAACTGGAGCTAGATTTTTTTTTTCGATTGTGGAATCGTTAGCTCATTGTTTTAATATTTAATTTGTCAAGCAAACTATGGAAACAATCGAAAAAATCTAGCTCTATTTTTTAATGATAGTGAATGCAATAACGTATATGTGTGCCAAGTTTCCAAGTCCTAATGTATTTTAAGTATTGAGTGAAAAAAGTTGAAATTTATTGTTAAACGGTCAAAGTGTGTCACAGACAATTGTTAGAGATTCGTAGTGTGTCTCGGACAAAATCAATTTTGACAGTGTGTCGCAAGTAACCCCATGCTTTCTCTGTGTGCCCTAGACAAATTTGCCTTTCTCATTAATGATAAACCGCATCATCTCGGATGAACCACCTTCAATATTTCCTCGAATACACCTTTATTTTGCTCGTCTTTCTCTCTTCCTCTATTGGACCCTCAACTTCTATACTGCTAGAAAGAACCACGTTTCTGTGCCCTATGTCCCTCCATGGCTAGTCAGTTATACAAAACTCCCAAATAGTAATGAGAGGCATAGTATACCTTGCCTGATGATTATAGTTGGCACATTGAATTTATATCTTCAGCTGGTAGCCTAAAATAACACTGATGGGTACTATATAGTACAATAGTTAAAATACTAATCAAGGGCATAAATGACTTAAAAAGCCCCGAACTTATCCAGTCCAGTCTAAAAGACGATGAATTGTTCAATACTATAGGTAGTTTCCATGCGTTTTCGAAAACTCACATTGCTCAAAGTGACTTGCAAGCGAAATATGCTTCTATGGCAATGGAACTACTGTACCATGTCATTTACAGATTTTCGATGATGAATCAGCATTCACCCGCCCGGACAACTTTCCTAAATAATTTAGGATTAACTTTTATCTGCTCAGTCTTTAATAATATCCAGCATTATTTATACTCCCTCATGTGCCTCATTTCTCCTTATCTTGGTCACCTGTTTTTACGTAAACGCATCTTTCTTGCTGCAGTTCTACCACTCCAACTTTATTTGTAGATTTCATTGCTTGATCCTTTATCTTCCATCTAAGGTTCTCTTCCGTCGGGGGCTTTGCACGCATGCCTACCTTTGCGGCTTTGCAGTTCACGTATAACAATTTACATCAAAAGGAAAAAAATGATACGATAGGAATAGGAAGTATCAGCAAGTTTGATGCTACAGCCAGGATCAGTGAGCGACCGAGCAACCATGCTTGCACACCCCACCAAATGACGGCCTTTGAAGCCAGCAAAAGAGGATAAAGTGTGTGCCAGCCCTAGACTAACTTTTGTGCCCACTCTGAATCTGAGACAAGGCCACGAAGTCCTGGATTGTTCAGTGACCGATCGAATCAGAGTGTTAAACGAGCCCTTCCGCCTGATTAATGATCAAATGACAAATCTGAGGTCTACGACGAGATTTTGTGACGCCATAAGAAAATGCTATCCTCTTATTGTTAATAAAGCAGGCATAAAGCATGGTGATAATTCTGATATAACGGGGTGTTGATTGTGCCATGCATAATCATTTTATTTGGCATGTATTCTTTCTAATATACATGAAAGGCATAAACCCATTTAGACTATGACCTTCATCTACCAGAGGGTTAGTGTGTTGCCTGTTGATTTTGACGTCAATAGTAGCGTCCTGCCTAACCTCTTTTGCAAACTGCACGACAGCGGCACCAGGTTGTGCATTGAGTCAACATGGTCTTTCTCTACATCAATGCATATACAAGCATGATGCACATCTCCTCGGACTCGCAGCGTCTCGACATCGGCCTTGGTGATTCCTCGATCGGCGGCATTTTGACGCTGGTCCTGGCATCGGCCCCATCCAACGGCGCCATCTTGCAGGTTCTCATCATCGCACCTCGATGAACCTCCGCCGGAGAGCTTCCTCATGAGCGGCTTGGTGGTGGACGCCGCCGGCGCCTCCGCGAGTCAACCGCCTTCAATTCGTGAGGAGCCTTGTTGCATGGTTGCATTCTCTATTTTTCAAGTATTTTGCTCATTCCGTTCTCAACCGAGATAGAGAATGCAACACGTCTTCATGGAAAATATCAAGTTTTAATCTATTTTGTGCATTGAGATAAAAAGGTTGATAATAATACTCTTCCTTCCCTATAGTATCTTACATATGAAAATCATAATTTTGCAATGTGTAAGAGCTAAAATCAATTTTTATGATGTGAACCGGCTAAAACCGAGAATGAACAAAATGTGCTACAAAACAAATTCGTCTTATTTTTATGTTATATGTTACCAGATACCATGTGCTCTTTTCTGTAGTAGCACCACTACTGTGGAGGGAGCTGATCGCCCAATGGTCATGTTGCCGTGAGCTGAGGTGGCTGATGTTGATGCACTTTGTTGATTCCCATCATAGTCGTTGATCGTCATGCCCCAACATCCATGAAAGTCCCAATGTCACCTCTAAAATTTAACAACATAGTATCAAGTTAATTACTAAACTTCCCTCAAAAAAAAGTTAATTACTAAACTACTTGCAAACAGGTTACAATATGTGATTCTGCAATTGATCCACACAAATCAGTATGGCTTTATAAAATGAAGATCTATACAAGATATATAGTCTAGCATGGTCTTTTAAATGCCTCACTGCCTGGCACATCAAATGCTGGTGCGGACTACAGCGGTGGCTGAGCCTCGGTGATTTCTTGCTGTGGCACATCCAGCCATTCGAACACTCGTGTGAGTGCTGAAACAGGGAAAAACAAATTCAGCGGGCTGTTAGCACTCAGTCATGCGCCACCGCAGTGTGGAAGATAAGGTTCCCACTCTTACACCATGACTTCTCAATATTTCGCAGCTTGAAACGATCACTATAGCTGCTCGCAGCTCTTTTTGACTGTTCCACCGTCCATTCGTGCACACCCGGCCTTTGTAGTGTGCTGCTGGTTTCAATCATCTGTTTTTTCACGCACGCGTTTCACAAGAATTTCCATCTGTGCAGGAAACAAATTAGTCATGCATATCCCACTACACCGCCGCCCACAAACTCAATGCATGTGTCAGGATAGTGGGCTGCGGGGCTTACTTCAGTGCCTTCCCTAAGAGAAGAAAATATAAAGGCACACGGCTATATGAGTCAAATGATCACGGATTCGATTAACCAGACCAGGCGTGACGTACCGCGAATACTAAACAACAAATGTGTTTGAGTATATTGTTTTTGTAAAGCTGAAAAAGATGCGTTGTTCACCTAGATCTGAAACCGAGGCCATACGTCTTGATAAATGAGCTAGATTTATTCATCCAGGGCGCTCAGTCAGAGCCACCACTACACCATATCACAACGTTGCTGGCATTGAGTGGTGGGAAAGGTTATATGTATTAATGTGACTCATATTAAGTTGTAGGGATTCATTCATAGTTATTACTACTAGTTGTATAATTATAGTTAAGGAAATGACTTAAGTTGTAGGGATTCATTCATAGTTATTACTACTAGTTGTATAATTATAGTTAAGGAAATGACAAATTGCTCTACAGTTCTTGTAATTGTGTCGTGGGCTGTTTTTTGGAAAAACTGCAACCGACAATAGGAGCTTACGTACTTTATCATGTTTCCACTTGATACTGTTGATCAGATGTTAGTGTCTCTACTCATGGTTAGGCGAGGTTCCATCATCTTCTTTGGTTAAGAGCAAACTATACGTGTGTGCGCGCGCGCGCGTGTGTGTGGATAATACTATGTATATGTTCTATCTTGCATTTTGTAGAATCAAACTGGTACACAACATCAAGACTATATATCAACTTGCTTTATATCTTGATGTTCAGTCATGAATGTTGTTGTCCATTTATTATGAGCACCCTTGATATGATATGCGGCAACTAAAATGCTCACATTTCCAAAATGAATTAATTGTTTCCTGTACTTTGCATTTTTATCTTGACGAACTCAAATATCATAACTGTGTGCAGTAAAAGTTCACTGACCAACGGAAAGACAAAGGGTCTAAAAGAGACAATGTGTCTGTCAAAAAACAATTGTTCCCTATATATCCTCTTACTGTTACATGCACCACAAAGTATACATGTACAATCAGGATTGGCATGGGAAGCGTCAGCAAGTTTGAGACCATGTCGGAGAAACTACTTCCAAGATCCAAGACGAATCAACTGATTGAGCTAGGGTGTTAACCAACGTACATTGTCACTGAAACATGCTTCGAGATAGTATTTCTCACGAAATCACCAACCCACTTCCCTGTTTTTTCAGTATTGAAGTGTGCATCCCTATCCTTGAGCCCTATTTCGCTCTTCTCTTGGGTCTTTCAATGGTTTCATCCTTGGAAAGGGATGCTTATCAATAGTACGTCAAAATTACCCACCACCAATATTACGTAAAAATTAACCAAAAATACCCCTTTTTTCTTGTCTTAAATTACCCACTATTCATGTTTGTGCTCATGTATTGCAATTACCAAATTAATCGGCAAAAAATTACCCGCCACCAGCATTACGAAAAAACTAGTCCACTATATATATATATCCCTCAACATTAGTTTTTTAAAAATATCCATATGTAATATTAAATTATCTACTCGTGCCAACAATGAAGAAAGACCAAATTGATGAGCCAATTTAAAATAATGCAATACTAAATATAGGTAAATGTTTAATAATAGTCGGGTAAATGTGCAAGTCATCCTGCTAGTTCAATTTGAACAAGCATGATTTCCGTCACACAAAGTTAAATCCTTGGCTCCCACTTTGATTAAAACTTAAAATGATAGATGGCATGATTTACATAAGACCACCGGGGCATTGTTTACTTTCCAGCTTGTATAGTCTAGCTATTTCCAATTCAAATAAATAACCAAACCTTCCTTTTTTGGAAGAATAAAGTAGCGAGCGGGTCGTATTGCAGCCACCACCTTCAGTTACTACCGCATTTCGTTTGATATTCTTTTCCAAGTATAATGCCTTGCCTGCTGTCGTAAGATTGATATATACACACCTTCTGGAAAACCTTTGATCCAGGCTTCCATGCTATCATTTGAGGAAGCCCTTCAGCCCCTTTTGTTCCCCACATTTCTGTCCTTGATCATCTTTTCCATCTGCCGTCGTCTTCAACCCGTTCCTCAAACGTAGCCTAGCCAGCCAAGAAATTCCAAAACAAGAACTAAAACAGGTGCATGCAACTGGTTCGATAGGAATGGGTGGATTCAGGAAGTTGAATAGGGCTGGTCGGCGCGCACAAGCCAGTGAATTCAAGCTTCCAGGACCCCGGGAACGAGAGCCGACAGACGTGCCACATATGGAAGAGCATGGCAACAGACTGTACATACATAACTGAGAGCATCGCCAGCCACCTGCCGCCGCGAGTCCGCCATGAGTGCCGCGTCGAGCTCACGCTACTGCCGCGAGCCTCCCAGCTGCAGCTCCAGATGCCACCTCAGAATTGACCCATGGAGGAGGCCTTTGAAGCTGCGAGGACGAGCGGGTGAGCGGGAAAAGGAGCAGGCCAGTCAGAGCTCCAGGAATACTAGGGCATGTCTCTCTTGTTCTTCGCTCCCCTTCTGCATGGAACAGAGGCTGATTTGTTGTGCCGACAGGCAAGTGTGCTCAGAGCCGCAAGACCCGATTGGAAGTACTATAGTAACATCTATCAACTTAGTATTTTGCCAAGAGAAAAAGCCACCACATTCGCTAACAAATGGTAGAAATTACCATATTAATACATTTATTAAAAAAAAAGATGAACCTTCCACAATGGTGGCTAGGAAAAAAAGCTAGAAATTACCACAATAAAGCAAAACATCCGGCCGTTGATCTTCGCATCATTATTTGGTAATGAAATCTGGCCCTTGATGTATCTCTTTCACGTATCCTCTCACATTCACCTCCAACGTCAGGAACTTCGGTGGCCAGAGGTCGAATACCCATCTGCCTCAGAGGCACTTTGTATATTTCAAAAAAAATTAAGGGGGAACCGTACAGATAGATACATCCAACCATACGTGCATATGGCTTCCTCAAGTTTATGCTTTCAAAACGGATCCAATCTCCTAGAAGAAACGGAAAGTCTATTGCGCTTCCTGCCGCGCTATAAGGTGATCGCGCGACCCCTACACCAGCTGGTGGCCTGCTAGCGTGAATGGAAAGCTGACGCTGACGTCATCGCATTAATTACATGATTTCAAACTTTAAAATGGCATAGCTCCCTCATATGATATCCGTTTTCAATTCCGTTTTCACCATTGTAATCTATATAACGAGACGAACAAAACTAGATCCCACATGCATATTTTAAATATATTTTTTATCAATATAAATTGTTACTATAGATATAGCATAAGTTGCTACACATAATTTACTGTACGAAATAAATTATCACATCGTCTTATATATAAGTTTCCACTCATACATTGTCTTTCATATCCGTTGTTACTCATACATTAACTGAATTGGCTATGAGACACGGTGATTCCTATCAAAAAATACGGCATGGATAAGAAGCAAGCTTATTAGTTCTATATTTCATACCAACCTATGTAGTACGCCATATTGCATCTTTGCATTTTTAAAGTGTTGTGATATCAACTACATAATACATATTGTGAAATTTCAATATATTATATCACACCAACTTATATTGTATATTGTGTAAGAGTAATATTTTGCATATGATAGTAACTTATTGATATACAAATTACTATGCTTGTGTTACACAAGTGGGTACTACCATATCAAGATAAGTTGCTACTAGATTTGAGTCAGAACAAATTTGTATTTAGTACAATTTAAAAGTTATTACTATGGCTATAACGCTTATAACATAAGTTGTTACTATCTCTAGTATATAAATTGCTATGGGTTTTTAAATTTACAAGGTAGCAACTCATGTCATAAAACTAGTAGTAACTTCTGTGATATTATAATACATACTAAAAAGGTTTAGAACCTATCCAATTAGGATCTAGTTTTATTCGTCTTGTCACGTAGAATGCAACGGTGAAAACAAAATAAAAAACAGACATCGTATGAAAGAGTTACGGCATTTTAAAGTTTCTAGATTGGGTAATTAATGCTATGACATCACCGGACAGCAATGTGGACGTTGTGTGCGCAGACTGCTCTTTTCTACACTGAATGAGGACACGTGTTGATTTCTGATTCGAAGAATTAAGATTGAAGACAGGTGGCAACTGTTGGTATGGGACGCGCGCTTGCCTATAGCGCGTCTGTACGCGCATTAACCTCTCCCTAGAAGAAAGCGTATATCTCTATCTCTAAGCATCCCTCGCATATCTCAAATACCAAGATTGTATATCTAGGAAAATATATATATATAGCAGAAGATCACTCTATCTCTGTATATGTATGCATCATGTAAAGATCGATCTAGCATCACTCGAAGTAGCAACAAAGGCAAAGCCTTCGGCGCCTCCGACACCATCACGATGATGATATTGCTTAATAATCTTGCCACTGATGAAGCCAGTGTCTTTAATCGCATAGTTCACGACCATCGATGGATGTGCGTCCTCTACACCATAGAAATCCATCTCACGTTCCCCTCCAATGCTGAGTCCCAAATCTTCTAGAAGAAAGCGTATCTGTCAAAACACTCACGTACGTATCTCAATCAAATGAAAAAATATATCTCTAACTAAGACAGAGCTCTCTATCTTTGTTTATGCGACGTACAAAAATTGAGCCTTATATCTTTCACCATTGATCAACATCATCAACTTCACAGAGTGCATCATCATCGACCAGTCCATGATCAGGGCCGGCTCGGGCTGGGGCGATGAGGGCGACCGCCTAGGGCCCAGCCCAGGGAGGGGCCCCAAATTTCTGCACATGTATGTGTTTACAACCTGTGTAGCATAAATGAAAAAAAGGCCCAACCAAGCCAACAGACGTTAACAGGCCAGCAGGCCCAAGAAGCCGATAGAACTCACGATCACATCGTTTTGCTGTCTCGTCATCGAACAGTCGTCTCCCCTGCCGTCCTCTGTTTGTCTCCCCTGCCGTGGTGCCGCACGCCTCTCCTGTTCTCTTCTCGTAAGGCCAGCGATTCTCCTTCTTTATGTCTCCAATATTTTGCTTTAATCTTCAAGATTTCTTCGCCTCCAATCGCCGTTGTTGGCTTACCGCAAAGAGGCAAATTACCCCTGTTGGTTGTTGAGTAATTGGCATCTTGGTGATTTGGTACTTAGGGCACATGGTTCAGATCAATAACCGAGGCAAATGCCCGCCTATTAATTTGTTAATTGCCTACGTTTTCATAGAGTAAATTACTAATTACTCTACGCGTTCCCTTTCTAATTAACAAATTTCAAGTTGGGGAAGGAATGTTGCCTAGACAATATTTGTCTCGTGCTGCAAAAAGAAAAAGAAAATAAAACAAGAAGATCAATTATTGACTTGCAAAAGGGGCCATACATAAGTTCTTTTCAAACAATTCTTCTTTCCGATAATAATCCTAAGGAGTTGGGAAGTCCTGTGCTGCTAGAGAATGCTACTGTGCATGAAAATTTAACTGAAGAAAATGAGGACAACAATGCTAGCTAGAGAGCATGAAAATTTTTCATCATTCATCTGATACGAAAAGACAAGTGTTGATGAGAATCATTTAGAAATTAATCTTATAATTGACTTTTGAGAACTGTTAGAACTTAGAAGTTAATTTTATTAGTTGATTTATTTTTATTGTTTATTGTATTAGCGTAATATATTTTTGCAAGTGAAGTATATATACACACACAGCAAGCAAGGGCCCCAACGCCGTGTTTGCCCCAGGGCCTTCGAAACTATAAAGCCGGCCCTGTCCATGATCACCGATCCATCCGGGTCCTCTACACCATAGACAGGTGATCCATCGTCATTTGTTTACATTCAGCAAATTTGGGTGTATCAATGCTAATTACAGAAGCATTGGCCATAAACTAGAAGTGGTACCTGGAGGACACGACGAAACAGGAGCAGGACGCGGACGCCATGAAGACATACAATTAAGTTGCCCATCGCAGCCAGCGGTGTGAATGACATGGATCATGGCAGCGTTCGAAATGAAGATGAATAAATAATTAACATGTTCCTTCAATTTCTTATAGAAACGCCGGGTTTATTCTGTGATAGGGAACGTTAAGTCTCCTTTACTCTAGGCTCTGGACTCTTGTATCTGTGATAGTGGAAATTTCCAACACAGATGTCTCAGTTCTTTTAGCTAGCTAGGTACGGTTTCATAAGGCTCGATCTCTCAAAGTTAACTTTTAATTCGCTTGATTATATAAGGCTGTAATCTAATAACAAATTAATTAGCAGAAAAAATATATTATGCACAGATTATAAAGACATGTTATCTAGCATTGACGAATTGAGGGTTTTTTGTGTGTGTGTGTGTGTGTGTGTGTGTGTGTGTGTTCTGAGTCCTTGCAAATAAGCATCATACACCCGTCAGCTGGTTCAGACTGCATTCTTGTGTATCTGCAACGAGTGGATTATTTCATTCGACATTTAAGCATTTATGCAGTGCTTATGCAAAGAGTAGATGAGACTAAAGAAGATTACATCTTTTGTATCACACGTTAAACTTTGTAGATTACACACTGATCGATTCCTAATAAATCAATCATACATACTCAATACATCAGTTCCTTGAGGTTTTCTCTTTATGAAACTACACGTGTTCATGAGAAGCAATACCTTGTATCACCATCAAGTGTGACAAGCTGACCTACAGTTTATTTTGAATGATTTTGCATATTTACTTTGTAATATAGGCTACACTGCATCAGAAAGCGTGAAGCCGTCCTAACAACTACTAGGGTGCCACATGATGCAAATGGAACGGTTGACATGAAAGCTAACTAAGTTGGTAAGAAAACTATATTACCGTCATTTTTCACAAGACGACCAAGATACAAGGCACAAAACTTCCAAGATGCTATGACGAGCTGGATACCCTAAGCTATTTGTAACACTCCTTTGTAATGCCAAATGGATAAAGATACAACAAACTCGATGCTGAAGGGGCCAGGAAACCATTACACAGATCTGGCATTGCAGATAGAGAAAGCAGAAGCATCAGCAGAAATTCAAGGTACGGATGCTAAATCAAATATTTAAGCAGTATGCTTATTCATTTCTAGGTTAATTAGCAGTTACCATTCTGAGTGCAGATATATGCAAAATCAAATTCCAAAAGAGTGGTCGCCTCACATGTAAATATACTAATAGTCTTCGACACTAAAGATTGATGCACAGAAAAATTTCACAAAAAGTTGTAGGTGTAGAACTTCCTGACAAAGATAAACCAGAAGCACATGGAGCTGTTTGGAACTTCATGTTGCACGACAAAAATATATTCTAAAAAGGCCACCAAAATTAGATGAAGCAATAGTAATAACTGACCAAGGATTTAAAGAAAGCATAAAAAAATGATGAGATCAAAAAGTACACCAAGAGTGTAGATACATATCATCACATGATGCATATTGGAGAATTTGAGACGCATTACCACAATCCTTTCTTTTGAAAGGTTGCCTTTCCACCTCCAGAGTGAGCCACAGATCACTAAAAGCGTATCCAATGAAATCCTCCTTCAGTGGTATTTGTTAAGTACCAACGAATGTTCATGATTCATATTTATAACAATCCAATATTTACTAATATATTTTAGCGCAGAAGCAATCATATTGTCTATTGTTCCTAAAATATCTCAAACTTTGACTATTGTCAATGGGCAATATTTACAAATGAGTGCAGTTACATCGACGAATAACGAGAAGTCTAGAACGCGCAATTGCGTGGGCCACTTAATCTAGTTGGTAAAAACGAAAGAGGAAAAAAGTATCAACCACTGGCATTATAGAAACATTAGCCAAATGTATCCTTCAGCATGCTTTTTAAAAATTACGCACAAATGTCAATATTAAAAAATTGCCCAAAATACCCCTTTTCGTGTTTTTAATTAATCATGTTCATTAAAAAAATATCTATAAAACACACATGTAATTTATAAATTATTTACTAATGCCATTACAAAATCAACAATGATAAAAATGTATAATGACGATAAAGCAAGAATAAATAAACAAGATATTTGCAATAATATATTTCTAACTTTATGTGATTTTTAATACAAGCAGGGCAAATGTGCTGCTATCCTGTTGTTCAAGTTACAAAAGCATAATTTTTTTCAGAAAACATGAAATTCCCGGCTCCCATTGAAAACTTGAAAATGATGGTTGGCATGATTAATTTTAGATCACTGGGGCATTGTTTCTTTTCTAGCTTTTATGGATAATGTGGATCATATCACAACCACCATCTTCAATTAATATCATATTTTCTTTGATATTATTGTCCCAGTATAACGCGTTTTGTCCTCTTATAACATCGATACACACCTTCGGGCAAAGTCTAGATTCCAGGCTTCCATGCTCTCATGTGAAAGAACCCTCCAGTCCCCTTTGTTCCTCACATTTCTTTGCTTGATCGCCTTTTCCAGCGGCTGTCATCTTGGGCCTGTTTCACAAACGTAGCCTAGCTAGCCAAGAATGCCAAAACAGGTGATCAACTGGTTCGATAGGAATGAGAGGAATCAGCAAGTTAAATGGGGCTTATTGGCAGCTTGAGGCCAGTGAATTCATATTCGGTTCAGAAAGTTGACTCGGACAATTCGGATTGAAATTCATGAGTCCTACACCAAATCGACAAAACACTTCGAACAACAGCAGGCCCAGAGCACCATGGCAGCTGGCTAGAGCCACGTTAAGAAAGTCCTGGCAACCGGTGCATTAGCTTGACATCCATTATGTGATTATGTGCTATGGAATTCAGAGATATGGTAGCGCTATGTTCTATCTGGTACACTATCGGCAATGTAGTTGCAAGCACTACCACACTCTGGAATTTTCCTGTGAGCTTAAAACCGTGACGACGCAGGAGAATTCTTCTGCGCACCTAAATTCTCATGCCTCATGTGCCATTACCGTCACAGCACAATCCATTGGCAATTGCTCGAACTTTCTCCATGGAAAATAAGGCAACTTTTACAGCATAACCTGCTATGATCGGAGGACAAAATCAAGAAGACACGTGCGACATATGGAAGAGTATGGCAATAGACTGTAGATGTGACTAAGGGCTCCTTTGGAACGCAGGAATTGAAAAACACAGGAATAGGAAAAACGTAGGAATTTGATAGGAATATATATGTAAAACAGAGGATCGTAAAATCATATAATTGAGTGATTAGCGTGTGTGTTCTCTCCCATTGCGTTGCAAAAATTGGATCACGTGAACAATAATGGAGCATTAGCTAGCAGCTGCAGCATTGAGCTCCTCGTTCTTTGTGCAGGAATTTTTTTCAAAGAGCTGCCAAAAAATCCTATGGAATCGGCATGCAAGGGAAAATTTCCTATGGAATAGTAGTGGTATTTCCTGCCAGCCAAACCATAGGATAGGAAATTTTCCTATGGGAACAGTATTCCTTCAAAATTCCTGTAATCCAAAGGACCCCTAAACTGTTATCCCATTTAGTTCTGCTGAAAAGGGATATGATGATTTTTTTGATCCCCGGCTGGCTCCACCTTGAGCTTGTCAATCTCAGCGGCATGCAAGTGACGATTCCGTGCTGCAGACGTGGCTTTGTGTTCTCTTCTGGAAAGTCAGTTTGACACTCATCACGTACAGTCGATAGGACAACGGACATAGTGCGTATGATGTCTTGGAGGAGGGCCTCTCAAATGAATCGCACCAAAACGAAGCGAATTCCATATCAAAATCGGTTCGCAACCGGCCAGTTTATTAGAATAGGTTCCAGGTGTGAGCCTAACCTATTCCAATGGATCTGATTCTGCATTGGTATTTCAAAGACCGCGCTACCTGAACAGCCTTTTTATCCCAAGCAAGTTGGGGTAGGCTGTCCAAAGTAGCACATGAAGTACATAAAACACCCCTGTAACGTGACTATATTTGCCCTTCGATAATCAAGATGCTTCTCCTGGCAATAAAACAGGGCCGTTCTGTCTAGCACAACAGTACTACCATAATTCCATCCGCCTTGTGAATCCTTTTTATAACTGAACCAAAACACGATTCATTTTCCTCAAGGTATATAACATCTTGCAAACAATCTCGTTTCCAGTCTGTCACCATATGTAGATACTACAAGAATGTAGCAACTAGTACCTAAGAATGGGAAGTGTCAGCAATCATCTTACCACCATCATCGGACTCAAGGGAAGGCAGAAATTGTCGGCAGCTTCCACTCGGGTTTGAATAACATTGCATTGAAAAGACTGAAGAGGCACTTAAATGTTAAGTTCTATATGGAAGTCATCATCCTAATGTCATGGAGCATTTGGAACATGAGAAATGATTGGATCTTTAATAATATTGACCCGATGGTCGCAGGATGGCGACAAATGTTGGTGGCAGGATGCCGACAAATGTTTCAAAAGGAGATGCTCATGGTTGTCCATCGAGCAAAAAGAAAATATTTCCCAGCAAGCACTTCATGGATAGAAAACCTTTAGATTCCTTAGACTTTTTGTTTTTCTCTTTTTCTTTATTCCCCATAAGGGCTGTTTTGTACGCACTTTTCTTTTGTTTTGGTTTTTTAATATATAATCAGTAGAGGCGCGAGCCCCTCCCGTTCTCTCAAAAAATAACATTGCATTGCCTCTCTGCAAGATTAGCCCGTGGAACTTCCATAGAGATTCCTTCAATGCTTCGTCAGAACTCATTTGATCCTTCAGGCCTGATCATGTAGGCATCCAGCCCTTGTAGTTAGAGTGGGTAGCCGTGGGAAAGACGATTGTATGCACCCCTTGCATGTAGAAGCTTTTATGCATGGTCAGATGACACTTAATTCACTGACACTGAGCCCGAACATGTATATATGCACTCCATTGCCTATCCACGATGGACGTATGGAGTAGTTCTTCTTCCTTCTTCTGGTCATGGACAAATTGCCTAGGAAACAATGTTTCCCGGACATGACTTACGATCTGATTAATGGCATTCGGGACTAGGCAGTTTCGCCAAGAAAAGAACGTTGCCCTTTTTTTGTTTGCTGCAATGGCTGAGCCAGGGCTGTTTTGTGGTGTCACTTGAGACCAATGAACTTTACTAATCTTCACTAAAATAATAGTACAATCAGTGTTGATTGCATAACATATACTAGAATTCTATACAGACGGCACCAATGGCTAGATCCGCCTCTCTGGCTGCAATCTTCAACCAGAACTCGTATATCAAAATATGACCCATACTGATTAGTTACACCGTAAAGTCGTAAACTGCAGGACTGACCCAATTAGTAAGCACACTGTTGTCCCTTGACCAAAAAAAAAAAAATTAAGCGTACTGTTCATTCTTCCTGCTGTTAGCAAAGATGTGTTGTCCTCTTGCATCAAGGTACCATGGTTTAATATAATAGAAATCCTGGAGGTGTGGCTTGCAAGGCAGGTTGCGGGTGAACTGAATGGTGATGCACGTTGTCATGTGCCGCCATTCTACTAGCCAAGGATGTGATGTGAAATAAAGGAATTGTGATTACTTCTTTAATCAATTTTTCTCTCAGCTGTAATTCTGTTTTGTATTCAATTGAACCATTGTATTCCTTAGACTATTAATATATCTTCATATTTTAGTATATTTTAATTTTTTATTTTGTTTTAAATTCAATATTTTAATTAAACGTACTATATATGTCAATATTTTTTACTCTCTATCAAATCTTTCTTCGAATGTGCTTTATATGTTTTTTTTAATTTTTGAATATATTGTTTCACATTTTATAAAAATGTTGAACTTGTGGTTCAGAATTCTGAAGCATAATGTTCAGACGTTAGATGGCTGGCATAGCGATGTTGAGGCAACTGAATTTTTGGGGGCTGAGGCAATCACCCCTCCTCTGCCCAAGCCGGGGCTTACGCAAATAGGCTGGGAGGTTGAGGAGATGGATATCTGAGCCAAGAATTTTTTTTAAAAAAAATTAGCATGTTGAGTTTTCTAAAATTATCTCTCATACATATGGTTCCTGGTTAAATTGTTTGGGCCACCTCTAATAGAACTTTTGCCACGGTTCCCATTGTTAGGTACTAGTTTCTTCGACTTTCTTGTAGTATGTGGGTATGCACAGAGACAACGAGATGCTGAAGAAAATGCTACATATATAGCATGGCAGATCAATCCTGTTTTTGTTCAGTTGGAAAAACGATAGAATGTGGCTGGTGCTGGCTTAATTAGAAGATTTCACTTTCTATAATACCTTCAAACATCCATCCCTAGTTGGCTCACTCCTTTGGAGCTTCGCCAACTGACCTACTACAGTCAGTCGGTCAGATTCAATATCTGGTATTTCCATCCAAGACTACAATGTACAGCCTCTATATCAGCAACACAGAAGCTCTGTTCCTTTCCTAGGTTGATAAATTTTTGTCTGACTACCATCTGTGGCGTTGCCGCCAGCCACCTTCCTCTCGTTTATATGGATGACATTGAATTGCCTCTCTGCAGGATCATTCGGTCAAGAGCTTGATCATGTCGGCACGCGGGAGCATTGCGTAGTAGTTGTGAAGATTATAGCGAGCGATCTTAGCTGCTCCCAGATCAGTAAGATGTTGCATTCAGGATGACTCTGCGAGGCCGGTCTATACAAAATGAAAGTCTCAAATGTTATCCGCGCCGCCGCTATGGAGAGATGAATGTGCACGCTACATTTCAGCTGGTTCACACGAGGCAATCAATTGTGCACTCCAGAAGACAGGAATGGCACACAGGCTCGTGAACCACTAAGAAACCAAATTCGGAACATAGCAAGGCAGCAGTATACATAGTGGAATATTTTTTGCATATCATGTATAGAAAAGGCAAGCGATATACTGCTTTTATGCACGACCTGTATACAAAAAGGTTCCCTATAGCCGCTTGCCTCTTTTTTTTTTTCCTCCAATGTTGCGTCACCCATTTCTTTAGACATCGGACGCCGGCCATGGTTGCTCTCATTGGTAGTGTAGTAATCAAAGTTTTTTCG
Source organism: Eragrostis nindensis (assembly GCA_012490785.1). Lineage (NCBI taxonomy): Eukaryota > Viridiplantae > Streptophyta > Magnoliopsida > Poales > Poaceae > Eragrostis > Eragrostis nindensis. Next base: position 1,016,003 of record JAAXCT010000100.1, on the reverse strand, counting down.
TAATCATCATGCACACTAATTACTAACAGGTGTCTCCATATGAAACGAAGCAAATTATTCCAGGCCGATTTCGATCACAGGCGATTTTACTTCAGGAATTTCTCATCAAACAAATAAATCAGATAATAATTTGTGAAATGTTTATCTTCAGAATGGGTTTCCTTCCATGCCCCACCTTATTTTCTCACTCACCTACCACAACATGTCCTTTCCTCTTCACCTGCTTCTATATAGGTTCCTCTGCATAATGAGCTTGGATTCCATGCACCCTAGAGTATAATTGGTCATCCATAAGCTGCTTCATGTTTGGCATAACGTGCAGTTTGTCAACTGTTATGAGCATATATCATATATGTAAAATCAGGATAGTCATGGGAAGCACCAGCAAGTCTCAAACCACAGTTTGGAAGCCTCTTCCAAGATTCAAGCCGCATAATCTACTGGAGCTGCCGTATTAAGGAACCATCGAATGGCCTGTCCTTGTTTCTAGCTAGTGTTTCCTTCCATCTCAACTTTTAATTGCATTTGATTGGCATGATTTTTCCTTCGTCATGCCTGAACTGGGATGCTTGGCAATACAAGTTTGGGTTTCTTGTTAGTTTCTAACCTGGAATACGTGAATGTATTCCCAGCTAGTCTGATGCAAGTACAAGTAACAAGAGATAGTTACCAAATTTAAGCTCCTCTGTATTTCCTCCTCTGCCGAATGTAAGGGACAATATGTTAGGGTACACGAACAAATTAACGACACCTGTTTAGGAAACAAACTGCAATCGCAATAAACAATTGAATAACAATGATACAACTTCTCGATCGGCAGTGTGCATTCTGTTCAGTTCAGTTCAGCGTTTGACGTTAGGCTATCATGTTTTCCTGTGCCCTGAAGAAGCAATGACAAGTGCAACTGCGATGACGAACATTAAGAGCATGCCAGCAAGCAGAAGGTACGTCTTCCTCGATGATTTCCTGTATTCTCCGAAGAGGATGACAGCCCAGACTGTACTAACAAGCGGCAGCGCCTGATCATGGAACAACAGCAGAAGCGGCGTACGGGAACAGGTGGTTCGGTGCAGTGCAGGGGCGTGGCGACGGCGCTGCCGAGGGCCGCCCTGCTCGATAAACAAGGGAGATTGGCTGACAGGCTTGTGTTTTTTACTAGGGAGAAGAAGCTGAGAAACATGCATGGATTGTTGCTAGAGCTGGACAAACTCTTTCAGGGAGCTGAGATGTTATGTAGGGGCTTCTGCTGGACTGGAGAAGCTCTTACACCATTAAGTGAGATGAATCACATGGCAATTAAAGCAGACAATATGTCCACTTCTCCACTTCTCATCAAAGAAATAAATCAGACAACGTTTTGTGAAATGTTTATGTTCAGAACGGGTTTCCTTCCATGCCCCACCTTTTCTTTTCTCACTCACACCTACCGCACCATGTCCTTTCCTCTTCACCTTCTTCTATATAGGTTCCCCCAATCCTAAATACCACACTGGGTTCAAGCTACCTGTGTTCCACGCATCACAGAATGTGATTGATCGTATAAGCTGCTTCATGTCTGGCATAACGTGCAGTTTGTCAACTGTTAGGAGCATATGTATGTATGTCCAACCAGGATAGGAATGGGAAGCACCAGCAAGTTTCTAGCTAGTTCTTTCAGGAACCATCGCAAACTTATTTGCTTGTTTCTAGCTAACATTTCCTTCCAATCAAAAAATCCTGCTTCATAGTTGTTCTATTTTCAATTCATTTGATGGGCATGATTTTTTGTCTTCTTCATGCCTGAAAATGGGATGCTTGGCCATACTGGTGTGGATTTCTTGTTAGTTTCTCCCCTGAAACTACGTGAATGACTTACCAGCTGGTTGATGCAAGTACAGATAACCAGAAATAGTTACCAAACATGAAGCTCCTCTGCGTTGCCTCCTCTGTTTTTCAGCACATTGACTACGTCTGTCACCAACAACTTATAGCGGAGGAAGCTAGCTTTAAATCCATAGTTTCATCGAGACATAGTAAAAAAAAAAAAAAGTTCACCAGTACGCCCATGCACGCAAGCCTTTTACCGAATGTGAGGGACAATGTGTAGGGTACAAGCACAAATTACAGAGATCTGTATAGGAAACAAACTGCAATCGACAGTGAACAATTGAATAATAACAATAACTGCTCGGCCATGTGCGTTATACTCGACCATGCAATCGACAGTGAACGACCCTACGGATACAAGAGGAATATATGATGTAATTGGCCAGCTTAGTAATCATTTACATATCATTTGGCAAAAATAGTGATGTGTTGGAAATATCAAGTGTTCCAAATTAGGTGTCCATCTCTTATTTGCCCATGTCGCATATTATATTCTTCCTCACAGTGTCTGCGTTTATTCGTCTTTTCTTGCCCTCAGCTGCTTCCACGATAGGACTCCTTCAATTGGATACCATGCTTCAATTTTATACACCTCTTCGAATCCGTCCAAAACTCATTCACACAATTTCAAGATCGAACATAAGCTATATAGCTTATTTTCTCGCATTGCAATGCATCCAAAAGACATCCATTTGATAGGCTCATACAATGAGTGGCTAGGCTAGGAATACGAGGCATCAGTAAGTTTCCAGCAACCTAGCTATAATGAGTTACATACGAGATTCAGTTTGCACCATACCATAGTCACCGGATTCAGGGTCGAAGGCCCCGAACCGCGAACCCGATTTTCCGTCCCTATTTGGGGTTCGTGGACCAAGGGGGGTCACTGTCCGCGTCCATGGCTCGCGACTCCGATTCGGGGCGAGGAGGAAGGCTAGGAGGTGAGCAAGACTCTCCCGCCCCTGAGCTCCTCCATCTTGATCTACAGCATGCCCTCAAGCTTGGCCCGAATACCAGCAACACATGGTGGAGAAGGGAGAATAAAGATAGTGGCGATGGCAGTTCTGGAACTGAAATGGAGAGAAGAATGGAGGCTGACGGCTGAGGAATGGGAGAAGAAAGCAACGTCCTGGAGTTGGCTAGGTTAGGGTGATGGGCTGTTGGCGCATGGGTAGGCTGGTTGAGCTTGTAAATTAGGTCGAATCCGATCCTTTCTTCTCCTTCTCTTATTTTTTAATTGACAGATTGGTACATTCTTGTCTTCTTCAGTACACAACCCTTGACGTTTCGAACCTGGTACAACAAACCAAAAATCTTAGGTTCACAAGCCACATTCCTTTTTAGCGTCCTAAAAAGGTATACCCCTTTCATCCCAATTTTTCTCAAGCTTCGTCCTCCATCCCGCGAACCTGTCCCACGTCCCATTCGAACCGGGTACGCGGTGACTATGGCTCGCACGCTTCGTGTAACAGCCTTAAAATTTAAACATAAAAAAATTACACGGAATTTGAAATTTTGATTTTATAGATAATTCTGTGATTTTACAAAATAAAAATATCACTAAGTAGTTGGTGTTTTGTGAGAAATGTTTATGTCAAAATGGGGCCTCCTTCCCTGCTCCACCTCATTTCATCACTGACCGACCCCAACATGTCCTTCCCTCATCACCTGCTTCTATATGTAAGTTCCTATCCAGGCTATCCTTACACTACACTTGGTTCAAGTAGATTGAATCCCATGCAGAATATGATTGGTCATCCATGAGCTAGTGTTGTCTCGCATTACATTGCATGACATTTGTCAACTCTTATAACAATATGCGTACAACGAGGATAGACATGGGAAGCGTCAGCAAGTATCAGACCACGGGATAGAATCTATCAGCTGCGTTCTCGTCGGAAGCTAGGTCGATGATCCACAATTATCCTTACTTTCTGCTCTGGTGTTTGACTTGTCATTAGTATTGATTGGCACGATTTTGTTTTCTTCATGCCTGAAACTTGATGCTTGGCAATACTAGTGTAGATTTTAATTGTGTACTAGTTGCTAGTTTCTCCTTCCGCATTGTTTGAACGTCTACCCAACCAGTTGGTACATATGTACATGTGCACATAATCAAAACCCCTGCACTGACTGTGATATCCTGGCCCAGGGGTTAATAGGATTGATAAGAATACTCATATCAATAAGTTGCAACTTCTTTTCCGGAAGCTCATCTCGAAAGAACAACGAGGTTAAACGTGCTTGGCCTCGAGCAATTTCAGGATGGGTGATCGACCGGGAAGTGTTTCTGGGTGCGCACGAGTGAGGACAAAGTGCGCAGAAAAGACGTGTGTTGGTCTGTGGAGACAACCTTGATATCCTAGAGAGCTGCTATGTGTGAGCGGGCCCGGCTCGGGAAGCGAGACGTTACTCTGGTATCAGAGCCAACTCTCGCGGTTTCACGGGCGCGTGTGGGCGCAGTGGCGCAGGCATGGGGCGCATGGCTGGTGTGAGCCCGGAGTGGTCACACAGCATGACACATGCGCTGGCACTGGACACACGGACGTGGCCAAGAGAGGAAGTTCCTGGACTTCGGTCTTCTAAGGGGGTGAGTGTTTGACATCCTGGCTCAGGGTTAATAGGATTGATAAGAATACTCATATCAACAAGTTGCAACTTTTTTTTCAGAAGCTTATCTCGAAAGAACTCCGAGGTTAAGCGTGCTTGGCTTGGAGCAATTTCAGGATGGGTGACTGACCGGGAAGTGTTCCCTGGTGCGCACGAGTAAGGACAAATTGCGCAGAAAAGATATGTGTTGGTCTGTGGGGACAATCTTGAGATTCTAGAGAGCTGCCAGGTGTGAGCGGGCCCGGCTCGGGGAGCAGGACGTTACACTAACTTGTCTGTTTTTAGCCTATCTACTATTTCCAGCACCACGATATACTGTTTATTCAGATAGTAGTGAAAAAGAAGTTGACGGAAACACCCACGAAACCACACATGCACACAAGCCTTCTGTCGGACGTGAAGGAGAATCCATAGTGTGTATAAGCATAAATTACAGAGACATGTATAGGAACCAAACTGCAATCATAACAAGCATTTGAATAACAACGATACCTACTCTGCTATAATGATGTGAACGTCCTTTATGACATTTCCATCAGATTGACGAAATAATTGGTGGATCCTTCGAATCTGGTAACACTGCTGCAAATTCTGTTGAGCATTTGACGTTAGGCTGTCATGTTTTCCTGTGCCCTGAAGAGGCAATGAGAAGTGCAACTGCGATGACGAACATTGAGAGCATGGCAGCAAGCAGAAGGTACGTCCTCCTTGACGACTTCCTGTATTCTCCGAAGAGGATGACAGCCCAGACTGTAGTAACAAGCGGCAGCGCCTGATCGTGGAACAACCACTGAAAATTATCAGTAACAAAATATGGTACAATTCTGTTGGAAGTCTCTGAGATTCTGAAACCGCACCTGGACTGCATCAGCAGCTGCGTATCCAGCAGCCTGCCCGGCTATGAACTGAAAGCTGTTTCCGAACCCGCAAAGCAGCCCTGCCAGCAGAGCCCAGTGCCGGCCGTTCCAGTCCCTGGCATACGCTCCAACTGTGGATGCTGGCACCCCGGCCATTGGATGGTACAGGAACCAGATGTTGAGGCTGATTCCTAGCGCGAAGCACGACAGCGAGAAGTAGAAGAAAGCAGTATAGACCACCAGGTGAGGCGTGCCCTTCTTCAGGGTGTGCCACTGATCGTTGGTGGCGATGTTGATCGCTGGAGCGAATAGAGAGAAGCATACTCCACAGAGGATAATCAGCACAAGGCCAACCAGTTTGCTGGAGCCAAACACCTGCATCGTCACTTCGTCAGTCATCACTACAGGCATATATGTTACTAAATAGTTATCTATATACTTTTACAATTAGAGTCTTACTAGCCCATCAACCCGTGCAATTGCACGGGCTAGCAATTTGAACATATTATTTAAACTTAAGAAACATAAGTGCTATTTGGATTCCTATTACTGGCTATAGGGCATTAGTTTCTTTCTTGTACCATCCTTCAACCATTATGATCAAATGATATACTCTATAACTCTTTGTTGTAGCTATAAAAAAAATATATTTCCATTGCATAGGATCATACTATCCAATATTTAGCCACAATTCATTCCCTTACATATATATTGAATTTTAATTTGGTAATTTTATAAATTGAAAATTCTTGATCTATCTTTTCTATATTTTTTTGCCTCTGATCTGGCATGCAAATAAAGTAGACAACACCAAGTAGTGCACTGATTGGTGGCCTTCTTCAAAATCTAGAACAAAATCATGTTAATATTTAATCTTAGAATATATTATACTACTTCAATATAATTATACAGAACTAACTTACTCTTATAATATTATTTTATCAACTTTCATATTTTCACATTTTTTTTCAAGGAGACAACCTTTGTTCACTGTCTTAAATTATAATTCCTCAAAATTTGATGAACAATAACCTTACTTCACGAATTAATGAGATATAATAATATACAACTTTTCCCCTATAGAACTATGAAAATTCCAAGCTTCACATTCTAATAGGCTAACTGTTAGTTCACTAATTTTAGTATGTCGAAGTTCCAAACAGGAGGACTAATAGGAGGAACTAATTATTAATCCATCAAGGAACTAATAGTGATCCTATTAGTCCATCCAACCCAACTAATAAGGACTAATAGTAATCCTGAAGGTTGGAATAATAATTAGTCACGCTCCAAGCAGGCAAGTGACTAATTTTTAGTTGACTAACAATTAGTCAGGGAATGACAATTATTTCTTGGATCAAAATGCGGCCTACGATATTAGTTGTATTCTTTCGTTTTCAAGATATTCACTTATGTATTAATATAGTGAAATACACATGTGATTTTTCTATTTGCCGATTTGTAGAGAATTTTGGGTCTGGTGTACAGCCTCCTTCATATTTGTGGTATCCTTAATGCAGTCTACATAATACATGTGTCGCAATTCATAGTAACCAAAATGTTGAACATATAGCATTTTCTAGGGTATGCTTTTTCAAAACATTTGTGCGATAGTACCAGAATGGTAATAATAATGGGCAATATTTTTATGCAGAGATATATCATTTGAAGCAGGAGTACCAAGGGCATTGGATTGCTACAATTTGGTCAAGATAATGCATCGTCCTTTTATCCTTTCAATAGAAACTTCCTTGCATCCACTTTGCTCTGTTAAAAAACTCCAGCACAGTAATAATAACCTGAACTGCAATGTGTGACAAAAAAGTACATATACACTTAATCCTGTTCATAAATTTGTTCATAACTAAAGTATTGGCACATTTTTATGGAATATTTTGCTGCACTTCCGGAAGCAAGCTACAGCTCCAGTAGAATCGTGAATAAGAGCAGGGGCACAATATCAACTCACCATACGGATTATCAGAAAAAAATATCACCATTTAGGGCAAAGGAAAATGAAGCAATATTTACTATTTACAAATTAGAAAAGCCATATTATTAAACAACCTAAAATGACTTATATGAACATAGTAATGAAAAATGAAAAAGAAAACTCACCGAGTTGTGCAAACTTATATGTAGAGCAGTCAATTCTCTTTGTAAATTTGAGATAGTGTTACTTCCAAACACAATATGTTCCATACACTAAAGATGACAAAATTAAAAAGCATTTGACAATCATTGGGATCTCTTCACTTGATCCCTGTAGTAAAATAAGAAAAAAAATTGAGTTAAGCTAGTGAGGAAATAATTTAAAACGTTTTAAATATGCTATGGCCCAATGTATAGTAGATATAAAATAAGATAAATCATTCTACTTAAATAAAACAAAAGAACCTTTTTAACATGTGAGGAGCCCTAAAAATCGGTTTGTCACAAAAATAGTTGGAAGAGTTTTCCAAGAAAGGGGCAAAAAAGATTCACTTATGTCTTGTTTTACATACAAAATTTTCAGTTTGTATGTGTAAACTGCATAAAATGAGTTCCTCATGGAAGAATCGGAAATCGGTTCACTTAATTTAAAAGCTACACCGAGCTTCATAGAACATGCTGAACCCATAACATGTAAATTCACTCAAATAACTGAGGAACAACCTAATAAAACATTAATGGATATGTAAATAACCGTGCATGTGCACATAAATCATATCTTATTTCAAAAGAATGAATGTACACAGATCTAATTTACTTATTACAGAACACCACATCCATCTGATTTTAAGGAATATATGTTTTGAACCGGATCAATGGTGAGAGCAGCCTGCATGTAACAATATACAAATTTGAGAAAAAGAAAAAATATTGTTTCTACTTTTGTGAATCATAGAGATATTAATAATTATATTGATATATAACTCAAATAGTTTGAGGTGCTAGAATTGAACCTGACTGGCTTCCTCAATTTAAATCCAGTAACCTGTAATACCTTCTTGCACATCCATGCCAAGATAAAAAAGGAAATTAAAATAAGATCTGCAAACTCCCACAAACCGAAAGACAGGGCATAACCTTGTTGTAGANATTAATTACGTCATCAGTAGTCGCACATGAGGTAGCTAGTTAGCAACGGCCATGCCTGATTACCTATGAAGCTGATACAGGATGGCTGGCAAGTGAGATATTAAAGGTCCAATTCTTGTTGACTGTCCTTCACCTCGCATCTCGGTGATCTTGTGGAGCAGCGTGAGGGTGCACTCTCTGTGTAGATGCTGTCCATGCATGATCTCCCAGACCTACAGATTGATCAATTGATTATACATGTTAAAGTTAAACACCAGCTTACCAATAATTATGACGATTCTCTCCCGAAAGAGCAAAAAAATATCCATGCTGAATGCGGCTGTGAAGCCTGCCGCTCATGTATTGACCTTCCAAACAAACTGGACCTGCGCCTCAGGCATCCTCGTCGGCTCATGCTGGTGTTGCTACTTTGAGTCTTCCGCCCCATCTAAGAAGACGTGAATTCCTGTCACATTATTGCCTGCTTGGTTGGATCCTACTGCCCGTCGCCCAAGTTGCATGGAGATTATGGGACCGGTGCGTGAATTGAGATGGAGCCGGGATGTTCATACGCATGTGTCTTCTGTTCTTTGAGAACCTGATGATCCCATACGTGAGGAGTTGGGATTATTGAAGGGATACGTGAGGAGTCCTCTTCCTACACGAATGTTGTATGCACCGGCCCCTTCTATACATGGTGATTATGAACATCTAATGGTCACGATTTGTTAAGCATCTAAATATACGGTCGGATGTTTTGCTTTTTGTGTGGTAATTTCTAGCATTTACCTCCGATTAACGTGGAGGCACCGAAAGGAGCCTCCAATTAGTCAATATAAGATAAGATACTACTACTATGTCCTTAACAGCAAGAACATCAATTAGTTTTAACCATCAAATAGTTTTGTTGTAGCGCGAACCTGATTGAGCGTCGCTTCTCGACCTCAATTATGAACTCAGCAGTTCCAGGTTTTGCCTGACCGACAGTATCACCATTCTTGTTCAAGGCTTCATGATCAGGCAACACCGTCTCTGGAAATCAACAAGAATGTTCCCTATTATGATGTTCGTAGTTGGTGGATTCTGTCCATGTTTGAGATGATAAAATATAATACTACCTCTGTCACTACAAGATTTCTAACAATCGCCTACAGTTTTCCTACAAATGGGTGACAGTTTTCAATATATTTACAAATGGATTTGAAAACTGTAGGGAATGAGTTTGTGGGGAATGAGTTTGTAGGGAATTTGCTAAAACTGTTGGGAAATTTGAAAATTTATACTACAACACTGTCAGGCACTCAAAACATTTATACTACACTCTATGTACTGTCGGCCACTTAGCATCACACTGTCGGGAATTAGCTGAATTCTTGTAGTGTGTTGATAAAATCGCTGCGGAACTCAATGCCTCTACTCTCCACCCTGTAAAACAATGTTTAGTTAATTTGATATGGAGAAAAGTTAATGCTGCAAAAGGCACTGTTCATTGGTGCAAAGATGGCATCCTGAGTGCCGACATGCTTAGCTTCTGCTCGTTATCCTTGGCATTAGAAGAATGGACAGCTGCGCCGAGAAAGACTGCAACGAGGAAGCAGGCGACGCCAGGGAAAAGGATCTCTGCCCGATTTATGCGCCCGTCGAGAAAATAGTTTATGGTTGTGCCTGAAGTTGATGTTCATGGATAAAACACCAACAGCAACAATATTGAAGGGCCATTCAAAGTTATATGCAATTAGTATTTACCTAAAACCACAGTCATGCTTGAGCAGATGATGTTAGTAACGGTCAGGCCGGCAAACGCCCATGCATACTGCACGATCAGGTTTCCCAGACCGAGGACAAGACCACTAGCCATCGCGAAAAGGACTGAAGGCCAGTTATCATGAATCTGCCAGCACAATGGCATTGAGGATTCAGGTAAAAAAATTGTAGACAACAAAAGTAAACTTGGAGTCTGGCTGGTTTCATCAGCATGGTCACTGTAAACGAAGAGCTTGGTAGGATAGAGAGCATCACAAAGCAGCCCAGGTAGAGAGTCTTCAGCCAACTTAGGCCTACTTGTATGTCACAGTTCAAAAAACAACAGTATTGAGAAACTATGGATTTGAAAACTAAGACTGTCCAATACCGCGGTTGAAAACAAAAGAGGTCCGGCGTGAACTTGCTAAAACTTCAAAAAGGACCGCACCTTTGATATATTAGTTGTGGATTTAAAACTGCCAGAATCATCACATTCAAAACACTTCTTTTTTCTCTGATACCAAATTATTTGTTGTAAACAATAGTGTTCTTCTAAAACTAGAGATATTTTATAACCAACAGGACAGGAAACAGTTTAATCTATTTTACAAAAATAAAATGCAGAATTCGGTAAAAGTACGTGCAATTCAAATTACGGAGCGGTTCGCTTCCCCCCACGGCCTCATTCATGCGCATGCACGCAGGAATTTCACAGGAATCGCACAGGAATTTCAAGAAACAGTTCAATTTCACAGGAAAAACGCAGGAAAAGAATATTTTTCCTCCAATCCAAACGAGCCCTAACCTCGGTTAGCTGTGTAAGAAAGGTTGGTATGCCAGGCTTTGTGTCTCCAGCCTGCCCAAACGGGAAGGCAATCACAATGGCAGTGAGGAGGCTGGTGATGGAGTAGTCAAGAAAACGTGTGTTGAGGCAGCCGACCTCTTCTCTCCAGCAGTGTCAGCAAAGCAGGAAAGGTGCCCACGAAGAAGAAGGACGCTAGCATCAACGCGATGGCGGTGCCTTTGTCTTCGACAATGAACATGTTGAAGACGGCTGTGTTAATAACCAAATTGTACAAGAAGGAGAGTATCAACTGATGATTGTGTGAGCCGCTCATATTTATAGAGAACGGTGGGGGGTTGGGGTTTGGATTTTCTTTTAAGTGTAAATTGCACATTCCAGCAGACAACTGACCGGTCCACCTGGGAGAAACATTGTAGGTTTGCTACATATTTTTATACAGTTTGATCTTTACATATATATTTTCTCCCCAACTGACAGAAAAAAGAATCTAAGTTTACAACTTTACAACCATGCTGAACTTCCATTTTATATACTACTTTGTTAGGTTACTGATACTTTATTACTCAACATGTGACTCTGTGGGGCACTTCTGCAACAATCTCAGGTACACAGCCAATGCATGACAGTTCGCCATGTACCTGAGATCGGCCGTGTATCTCAATAAGTCGATGATTCACATCTTGATTCATACAAATACACAGTCAAGCTAATTCATACACCGCTAAATTATAAAGATGCTTATAACTCTTAATATAGCATTCCTGAAAGGTGGTACCTAACAAAGAAAAAAAAAATGGTTCCTAACAGGAACCTACTTCTTGGATGACAAAAGCAGATGCTGAGGCGTCAGTATCTCACTCACCTTAAACACGTTAGAACCTGAGAGTATCAGAATCAGATGAGGAAGCCGATTCTAGACCCTAGGTCTGTATTGATAGATACCCATGCGGCGCAGCATGAAACTCTGCTGAAATTGCATCTCTAATGCACATCCCTAGCTTTGCTGCAACGAATTGGCCTGCACTATCTCCTATGATTATTCCCCAACTCCATCATCTTCTCTCGTACACGCAACATATGGCCTGGTGTCTGCCACTTGAGTCGAGTACTAGATTCTGTGCCACTTCATTTTCAGGTTTGAAATGTTGCAAGTATTCCATATTGTAACTCTGTGGCCGGAAACAACTATTCTCCCCTTTACAATATGGGTCTCCTACTCCTAGCCTGACTTACTAGATCAATTCCCTGTGCAAGTGCCCGTTACTAGATCAACTATTATGATGTCACAACTGAACACAAATGATCTTGAATCAAGAAGACTATAGCCTCCGGTAGACAGGTTGGTCAAGAACTGCCTAAACTGATACATGAATATTAGACATCATTAAAAGTAATACCAATTTACCTTCCAGCAGGTAATATTTTGCCATTTGAACTCCTTCAGAGGTCACATGTTGCAGTGGACAATAAACCATATCGTGAGCTTGAACATGTACTTGCATAGTAGGCCCTATTTGGCAGAGGTCCAGCTCCAGAAAATAAAATTATGTGCAAAGATTACTGAACTTTTAGTAAAAGAAAATAATTCATACTCAGTTCAACAGCTAAATCCATACCCCCAATTTATCATAAATTGTTTTCCAATAACTATGCAAGAAAGAAACATCAAACTTACTTGATTGTTTGATTCTCAAATCTATTATCTTCTCAACTTACTATTTAAAACAAATGCTACAATAAAGACATGTAGGCTAGATTTTGATTGTCAATTCAAATCAGGACAGAGATGATATGACTCTGTATTTCTGTAATTTATCAATGCGAATGATAACGATGAGGAAACAATGAAAGTGAAATTTCCCAGGTGCTTGAGCATAGCCAAAAAGAAATCCGACGCTTAAGCATACTAAACACATAGGGCAGGACTGATGAAAAGAAAAAGGAAAGCATTGCTGTATTTTGTGGCTATGCAGTGCTGGGGACCTCCATCGCTGTTTTAGAACCGCTGTGGTGAAGCCACTAAACATAAGGGCACTAGAATATGTGACCCCGTCGCTATCGAGATGGAAGGTGGCCGGCGGGGATGACGACTTTGCAGCCATGTGCTGTCGGTGTTGATGGTGGAGAATGCTGGCGTACAACAGCTACTAGTGGAGGAGATCGATGAATCCAGTCGGGGCAGAGGAATAGAACAGAAGCATGCATTTGGGACACCGGATTATATGCGCACTATGGACACCTCTCTCCATGCCTCTCTCAGATGCTTGTCAAAGAAGCGGAGTGCTTGTTAGTTCATCTGCTATACCTAGCGGAATAATGACATGATAACTATCATTGGTGGCCAACAAAGGAGTGGCATGATGTTCATGACATGCTTAGATTCCCGTTGCTCAATACATGTCGATCGGTGTGCGTCACTTCTCTGAGGTTCAGGGGCGGGCTCTAGACTGTGGGTATTCAAAATTTGTAATGGAAATTTTTTTTGACGCCCTAAATTATGGATCCATAATCCTTCAAGAAAGAAGCCAAAGAGTAAAATGCACTCAGGGTACATAAACTATATAGTGATGGTCGGTCCAAAGCCCTTCTTGCGTGAAAAAATTCCTACGTGGATATGCTAGCGTTGATAGACGGGCACGCACGATGCGCATGAGGAAAATTCCTGACGGTGAAAAATTGCAGGAAGGACCCTGCCCAACTTCGTGCGAGATAGAAATCGAAGGGGAATGGGCCTCTCATTCTTTCGGTGGAAACAATGATGGCGACTCAGTCTCTTGTTCGGTTCAGCGGAAGTGGGGGTCGGCGATCGGGAGGCGACTATCAGGTGTCACCTGACAAACTTGTAGGGGCACAACATGCATAAATCCATTAATTGTTTTGTTGGCGCTGATCTTTCCTGCCTTCTCTCTGTCCACGCTGTCATATCCACGTAGAAATTTTTTTATGCACGAAAAGATTCGGATCTGGACAGCTATAACATATTTAGTTTATAGACCTGAATGGTCACTTTAAAAGTTTATAGACTCAAATAACCATCCTTAACTAGTATGTATCCCGAGTGCATTTCACTCTAAAATAGAGTAATAGAAAGCAGTCCTCAAGAATCGCAAGTCGGACAATCCATGATTTTGTGTAGGTAAAACAATTTAGTGCAGTCCTGAAATCATTGCTTCGTCGGGCTTCGTGAGCTGAAGAATCGCAAACTATAGACAAATACCTGATGGAGTTGCGATCGGCAGCGGGCACAAAATAACTGAAGAATCGCCGCATGCGGAAGGATCGGCAGTCCTGGGCGGCAATCTTCGCGGATGGGATTGGGTAAAATTTTCTGGGCGGTGGCAGTCCTGGGAGGATGGAGTCGTGACTCGCGAGCGCGGCGGCGGCGTCATTCGTCCTTGGCGGCTGTTCTATCGATCGTAGACAAGGTTGCAAATAGCGGGCTATAAAGTTTAGCGGAGTGCTTTCAGAAAAGCTATAGGAGCTATAGCGCAGCTATAGCGGCAGCTATTGCTAATAGCGGTTTGCAAAATAAAGCAAACTTTTGATCAAAACATTAGTAAATTTTGTCAATTCCAACTTATGTTTCAAAAGTGCATGCCATTGTCCAAGCATAACATATTCCTAGCATGTATTTGTTATCTTTTCAAGCGGTGAACAGTCCAGAGAGAATCAAGAAAGTAAGCATCATTCAAACTATGAACGAGCAAATTCATCACCTCGTTTGACATATGATTATTGAATCATAAATTATAGGTATATAAGTTCATAACCTAGTTATAGCGGAGTTGGCGGATAAAATTAGCGGAGCTATTTAACCGTAAAGCGGAGTTAGCGGCATTAGCGGTAATATTTGCAATATCGTCGCGGCATCTATCTCAAAAAGCTATAGCGAAGCTATAGCGGAGCTATAGCGGGCTATTTGCATCCATGATCGTAGAGGAAGAAAGAGCACTACCTTTGAATGGGACCTCCTATATTTTTGTTTATTCTGTATTTATTAGCAATTCACTACAGTTTCGATTTACCGTTTTATTTTTTTTATTTTTTTCATGCATTCAACATTTTTAAAGTAAAGTTCAACAATTCTGGAACACCAATTCAACATTTTATAAAAGCGTTGAAGCAGGACACAGAAAAGGTTGAAAAATACAAAATATATCATTTAATTGTCACTTTAGGTTCGTCCAGTTTTCCCAAAATAATTGTCATTCTTACTTCCTGATGCGACTTTCCCTGTTTCCAATACACGTCTATCTCTATCTCTCTCCTCCTCGTTTCCTACGTACCTATCTTTATCAACTTTCCCTAATCTCGGTGCTAAGAGATAAAACGACAATTATACTGGGACGAAGGGAGTAGTGGATTGGGAAATGGGCCAACTTGGCAATTGGGCCAACTGTGGGTAGGGGTAAGAGGCGGGAATCATATACACCGCGCGTTCTCTGTAGGTGTGCGGTTTGGGCCGGAAATAATGATGGTGTCGGCCCACAAATACGGTCGTGTGTCGTTCTTCTTCGTCAAGAATGGTTCGACCGTAGCCTCCGCCTTCCTCCTCCCTCGCGACTGAGCTGCTCCACCTTCTTCCTCCCACACAGCGAGCTCCCGTCACTGTCTCTTAGTGCTCTGCCACTTCTTCTCAGTTCGAACATTTGGTTCCATGCATGGAAAAAAAATCCCCAAACCTAGAACAATCAAATCGTTGCCTGGAACAATTGAGCCCCAAGCCTACAATAATCGATTGGCAGAGGTGGCGGAGGCACCAGTCGAGCCGAGCGGGGGTGGCGGAGGCGGAAGCGGGGACATCGCGCCGACGGGGAGGTGGCGACCGCTTCACCGGAGTGGAGGCGGAGCGAGGATGTCGGTGGATATCGACTACTAGGGATGAAAACAGTTGGAAACGATCGAAAAATTGCATTATCATTTCCTAATCATATTATTTAGTCAAAAATGAAATCGAACTGATAACCTTAGAAATGAAACGATACCGAAAATGTTGGGATATCTAAAGCGAAACTATCAGAACAAAAATATGTCGATATGGGTCGGAAGCCTATAATTGTGGTCGAAAATACCGAGCTCTTACATATATGCTAAACTACTCATATACATAAGCATGCAATTCATTATGTATAATGGCAAGTGTTCATGCAAGATGCGACCACTCAGCACGTAATTAAATAAACTAAAAACTAATACGTGAATATGGGCCTATTAATCAAGTTCATGGGGCGTGGCACGATGGAGGCAGCTGGAGTATTGTTGGATAGAAATCACGGTAGTCACTACCATGCCAAAATCACAGTGACTATTTACATGCGAGTTCATTATTGCCACATGAGGTAGTTGGGCTTGCCGCTTGGGTTAGATGGGTGAAGAAAAGGTTCAAAGGTGACTGTTTTTTTTTTTTTTTTTTTGCGGGCAAAGGTGACTGTTGTGTACGGTACTTTCAACAGAAATTTTCAAGGTAATACGATATTCCGTCCATTTGATCGAAAAATCTCTATCATTTCCCTTTTCGTTTCTGTATAGATTTTCCTTTTTTATTTTCGTTTTCGTATTTCCTATAATTATTTACCTTTTTTGGGATAAATTGGAAATTTCTATCACCGTTTTCTATCACTATTAAGTACATGCAGTTTTAAATTGGTAAATTTACCAATTTAAAACTACAAATTTGGATAGGAACTGTAACCACGTTATCAACTACTCCCTGCCTTGACTAAATAAACTAATAGATATTAAATTTTACTTTGGACAGGCATAGGCACAGGCACAGAGACACCATATTATTAAATTTTTATTATAACTAACCAGTGATGGTCATGGGCAGAGCTAGCGGGTGGACAGGATGGGCCGTGGCCTTGCTCACCATAAGATCCAGCCCAACGCACTGCTACAGTAGCATTTCTCTATTTCTTTGCTTTTCTTTTTCTTTTTCAGCCCACTCAAACTAGCCCAAATAGCATTTGGCCCACTCTACGGCATGGGTTTAGCTTGGCCACTGGTGACGGCAGGGTACAAAAACAACAATCATTCTCCTCAAAAAAAAAAAACAACAATCAGGGAATACATAGAACTGTATATCGAAGAAACGACTTTAGAGGGTACGCTGCATCTTGGGACGGGTACGATCGACGGCATGGCTAAAAGAACAAATCAGTGACTGACACTTCGAAAGTTCGAATGTGCTTTGTAGAAATCGCCCAGACTGTAATTTATCCACATCCATGGTATTTCTATAGTGAAATATGCAGTCCAGTTAGAAATTCAGCGTTGGCATTGAGGTGTCATGTCTTTCTATGGCCTGCAGAATCCATGAGAACCGCAACGGCGATAATGAACATCGACAGCATGGCTGCAAGCAGCAGGTAAGTCTTCCTCGATGACCTCCGGTATTCCCCAAAGAGGATGACTGCCCAGGCTGTGCTCACTAGGGGCAATGCCTATCAAGGAAAAATCATCAGAAATGTTACTGCCACAAATGCAAATTGTGCCATCATTAGTGGCTGAAATCCTGAAGAAACTCTGACGAAACGAACCTGGACGGCATCTGCAGCTGCATAGCCGGCAGCCTGCCCGGCCATGAACTGAAAACCGTTCCCAAACCCACAGAGCAGCCCTGCCAGAAGGGCCCATTGCCTGCCATTCCAGTCCCTGACATACGCTCCAACGGTCGATGCCGGCACGCCCACCATTGGCCGGTACAGGAACAATAGGTTGAGGCCGATCCCGAGCACGAAGCACGATAGCGAGAAGTAGAAGAATGCAGTGTAGACCACCAGATGAGGCGTGCCCTTCCTTTTCAGAGCGTGCCACTGGTCGTTGGTGGCAAGGTTGATCGCCGGAGCGAATAGGGAGAAGCATGATCCGGCGATGAATATCAGGCCAAGGCCGAACAGTGTGCTGGATCCAAACACCTGCATCAGCACAACTTAGCATGTGTTACTGCAGAGCTCTGCTGCTGTTACATAAGTCTAAAGCATCAAGCAGCTGTACACCTTGATTGAGCGTCTCTTCTCGATCGCAACGATGAACTCAGCAGTGCCAGGTTTGCCTGACTGACAAAATTGCTATCTTCACTGTCGAAATTCTTCTTGGGTTCTTCAGGATCAGGTAACACCGTCCCTGTGGGGGAAAAAAATGTTTTCAGATCCCTGTTTATGTTCACTGTCAAAATTCTCTTGTCTTACAGATGATCAACTCTTACCTTTGCCGGCGGTGTCGCTGCTGAGCTCGATTCCTTGACTCTTCGCTCTGCAAATAAAGTGCGTTTAGTGACATGGAGGAAACTGATGCTCCTCTGACCCAAAAAAGAAAATGATACAGCTGATTGGTGCAGAGATGGCTTCCTGACATGTTTAGCTTCTGCTCATTATCCTTGGCATTAGATGAATGAACAGCAGCGCCAAGAAAGACTGCAACGAGGAAGCACGCCACACCAGGGAAAAGGATCTCTGCCCGATTTATGCGTCCATCAAGAAAATAGTTCATGGTTGTGCCTGCAACAGTAACATTCAGGTACAAAACACCCGCATAAGGAAACGTTCGAGGGATATTAAAAAATGATGTTAGTGTGCCGTATATACCTATAACAACAGTCATGCTTGAACAAATGATATTCGTCACTGTCAAGCCAGCAACGCCCAAGCGTACTGTGCAATAAGGTTTCCAAGTCCGAGGAAAATGCCTCCAGCCATCGCGAAAAGGACAGAAGGCCAATTATCATGAATCTACCATCACAATAGCAAACCAATGAGATTTCTGGAAGAATATTCAGTAGAAAGTCAAAAACGTTGGAGCCTAGTGTGTTGACTTTGGCATGGTGACAACAGCAAACAATGAACTTGCAACTATCCTAGAAATTACCACACGTCAGACACCAAAGAAGCTGGAATTGAAAACACTGACCTCGGTGAGCTGGGTGAAGAAGTTTGGCTGGCCAGGCTTGCTCTCTCCAGCCTGCCCAAACGCGAAGGCGATGATGACAGCGGCGAGGAGGTTGGTGATGGAGTAGTCGAGGAATGTATGCTGGGGAAGCCTGCCTCTGCGCTCCAGGAACGTCAGGATAGCCCCAAAGGTGCCGATGAAAAAGAGGGCTGCCAGCATCAGCGCGATGGCGCCGCCCTTGTTTTCGACGACCAGCATCTCGCCGACGGCAGAATGGTGCTTACACCGCCAAAGATTTGGTGGTATCCTACTCTTTTGTCTATGGCAGGAGCCAAAAAGTGATGGAGAAAAGAGGCACTCGGAGCATCCGTATATAGAGGTAGAGGAGAAGGATACTTCCAATTTTACCCCAAAACTACAGTTGACCAGCCCCTATGGACATACTTTTTTATATTTCATTACATATTTATTTTGTCCTGAGTGTTGTGTGCTTCGACAACAAATACACAGCAACAGAAAATTCCCTGGCGCTACTGTGCCACCCTACTACTCCCTATGTCCCTTGATGTAAGGCGTTTTAGAGTTTGAAATTTTTCTCTAAATGTAGGGTGTTTTACAGATAAGACAAACTCTGAGGTTGGTGGGAGGGCTGGTGGAGGAATGAGTTGTGTTAAAAATGAAGGGTATGGTAGTCTTTTAACACATTGACTATTTTTGTGTTTCAATGCTAGAAAGCTCTATATTAGAGACGGAGGGAGTAGGCTATTACTGATGTGCCATGATCTATTATGAAGAACTGCATGAAGGCCTCAGCCAGCTCCAAAGCATGCAACCCTGATGTCGTTGATCGATGAGAAAATATTGAAATAATGCTGTTGACATAGGATTGATTCAATAGAAGAATGGGTATTGATTGGCCGTTTGAGATCTGGATCACGACGGATGCATCAGAAACTATGACTATTCTGTCTGTGTGCAGCTGGAGATTCTTCTCAACAGGTGTTTGAAACAAAAGATTCATAGCTTAAGACCTTAACGGACAGGAATGAATTTTATTCAGTTACACCATAAAAAAAGATAAGTTGACAACTGCAAGAGTGGAAAACAGAGAATGCATAGAATTATTAAACACAGAACAAAATATTCAGTAGCACTCCCTCTGGCTTTTTATTAATGATGTTAGGACAACTTTTTCAACTTAAAAATAAACTAAAAGTGTTGTCTTGGCATCTTTAATTAAAACGGAAGGGAGTAACTGACCTACAACAAAATATCTACCACGAGAAAAAGAGTGAAGATGTCGGGCCGTGAAGTGGTGCACAGACTCTGTGCCTTGAGCTCAAGAATATGTTGTATGAGCACAAGAGTCCTTGAACTAGGAAAAAACCGTGCTTAGGTGCTTTTGAAGAGAAAGGAGACAAATGATGATGAAGTAGCAACCATTTTCATCAAATACTAAATTAGTTTCAAGTTTCAACAAATCCTCTGACCAGAGCCAAACAAGTTGTATTTGGTGATAAGATGATGACCTATTTAAAGACAGGCTACAGAGATATTAACTGTTTAATAAGTGCATCTGATGCAACTGCGTGCACTGCTTGCGAGATATATAATATGTGTGCAACTTGTTGATAGATCTCGAAATTTACAATGTGATCGATTCAATATTTTGTCCTCACTGTCTCCACCTTGGGTGCTGTTGATTGTTGACCGCTGCAATTTTGATTTATTTCGAGGAAAGCAGGTACTTGATTTAATCATCAACAAAAGTTTCACCGGTCCAAAAGAAGTATTAGGGGAGGCTTGGAAGCAAAGATAACGGCCTGGACTGAGTGCTGATCCGGCTTTTGACAGACTAAATGAGCCTCCTCCCCTCTGTCATTCCTGCACTCGTGCTTGAAAATGAAGCCTGATTCATTTCTTATCTTCATTCGTGCAAAATAACATGATATGTGCAAATTCCCATGCACTCCAGGCTTCCGAGGACTTCTAGGAATTTTGAATCGATCACACACCCCGGCCCTGAATGCTCGTTCATGTCAAAAGTTTGGGACTGACTTCATCTAGATCTGTTAAATTGGCTCACTCGCTAGAGTTTGGAATTGCAGCTCTCCCCCTAAAATGGTGGTGCACCAACGAGATTCAGACCATGGAGCCGGGGAAGAAGTGATTACAGCAGGGTTTGGTGATATCTGATTTTAGTTCATTGTTATGAACAGCCTTCCCAAGTGGCGAGTCCAGGAATAGAGGCCAGGGTGGGCCGGAATTTTTTTGTCCGCCACACAACAAATTTAACATGGCTTATCACAATAGAAATCGTAGAGGCTAATAAAATATCTTCCAACATAGTAAAATCAACAATAATGGTTACAGTGGTTAAAAAGTGACAATAAACTACTTGCATTTGTCTGGTCTACGCCTCCTAATTGACATATAAAACTCTCAAGAATATCATCTTTCTTCACAGTCAAGGAACACATCCTGCTTCACAGTGCAGTTGCAAATTGGCAATTTATGCAGCTTTTTGAAAATTATCATGTGAAGAATATTATTACATATTGCTCAGATCACTACGCCCATTCTAAGTACAATTGGAAGAGGGCCTACATGTGAAGGAAGCAAATCTTTGTCTCAACATTTCAGGAATGAGGCAATGTGGAATAGAGCAGCGGATTATAAAGAAACAGTGAAAAGGATCTGGACTGAAGGTTTGAAGAGCCACAGAAATTTGATGTCATTCTGGTCTAATTTAGCAATATAGCGAGGTCTATGAGGCAGTGGAGTAAAAGAACTTTTGTCTCTGTGAGAAAGGATATCAAGAAACTCGAAAGACGGTTGGAGGATTCGATCCTCAAGCACCACACTTGCCTATACAACAGAAGAAAGATCGATAGAATGCAAGCTTGGTGAGCTATTTGAGCACGAAGAAATCATGGCTCATCAACCGCCGTAGCCACCGATGTTGCGGCCAAGAGGACGAGCTGCGGCCAAGAGGAAAAGTTGCAGAGGGACCAGGCGATTGGATTTGGCCGGCGCGAGAGGGGCGTCGAGATGGGGAGCTTGATGTGGCGGCGGGTTCGGGAGCTCTTCCAGTGGCGGCGACGGGCGGGAGCACTACCTGGCTGCTAACTCAGGATGGTGCCGCTGGCGGAAGAGAGGCGACGACGTCCAACAGCGACCACGATTCAACGGCCGTCGGCGGGGAACGTTGCGGCGCCGGCTGGGCTTGGATGGTGGCGCTCGATTCAGGCCAGCGGGAGGCGAACCATCATCGGGCCCACGCGAAAAAGCATAGAAAAGCGCCGCGTAGCTGCGCTTTCGACCGCGTACGCGCTCAGCCACTCAAATCCGTCGCTTTCACGAAAACGACGCGCTGGGGCGCTTACGCGCGCTTAAGCGGCCGCTTTTTTAAACACTGCTTTGAATATTCATCTTATCTACAAATATTTATGCAAATAGCTAAATATATAGGTTAACTTTAAAGTGGTTTTGACGATAGATCTAATGATATCAATTTCATGTTAAGTAACTAATTACTGTTGACGATTTAGTGGCGGATTTGAGAGAAATCCAAAAGATAGGGTTTGAAGGGAGGAGAAGATAAACAGTAAAACTTGGGGGAAACTGAATGGATCGATCAATTTCTCGATCTTCTCTGCTTCTATCTATTTACTCCTTCTATTTTACACTCTAACTCTCATACTATATCTATTTTACAAGCACACACACCAACACTCCCCTCAAGATGGGGCGAATACATCATACAGACCCATCATGCTACGAAAGCAGAAAAAACCTTCTCAGGCAACCCTTTGGTCAAAATATCAGCTACCTGACTAGATGATTTATATATGGTAAGCAAATGATTCCTGCATCTAGTTTTTCCTTAATGAAGTGGCGATCGATCTCAATATGCTTAGTTCTATCATGATGAACAGGATTGTTGGCTATATCAATAGCCGCTTTGTTATCACAATATAGCATCAAGAGCCTCCTCTCAAACAATTTTAATTCACTTAGTAGAATCTGCAGCCACAATAGCTCACATACACCATGAGCCATAGCTCGAAATTCAGCCTCAGCAGTAGAACGTGCAACGACACTTTGCTTCTTACTACGCCAAGCAACTAAATTACCTCCAACAAAGGTGCAATATCCAGAAGTTGACCGTCTATCATCTAAGGAACCAGCCCAATCAGCATCAGTATAGCATTCAACCTGCAGATCGCCTTGTTTAGTGTATAAGAGACCTTTCCCTGGACAACTCTTGAGATATCTCACGGGATGAACTCAAATAACAGAGAGATGAACTCAAATACTGTTTAACTAGTTGTAACAATAGCTGGACGACAGTACCTCACGGGATGAACTCAAATAACAGAGAGATGAACCAAATCAAAGAGGAACAGTAGCCTCCTTGCACAGACTTGCTAATGAAAAATACCTCTTGGTGTGGATGATGGCTCCGGCACCTCCACTCCTCCAGGCAAAGAACAAACAGCAACAGACAGCTACCACAGCCACCAAATCGTGGCTCACAAACACAATAATCTCCCACCGAATCGATGAAAATGGAGTGCAGTCCACAGGATTAACCTGCTCTTGATACCATGTTGATGATTTAGTGGCGGATTTGAGAGAAATCCAGAGAATAGGGTTGAAAGGAGGAAGAAGATGAACAGTAAAACTTGGGGGAAACTGAATGGATCCATCAATTTCTCGATCCTTCTCTGCTTCTATCTATTTATGTAACATCCCGGCCCCCTAGGCCGTCATTTTTGAGAAATCAACTCATCATTAACATAAGCTACGAAAGATTTAGATGAAAAGTTTCTAAACAGAATAATGAATTAACTCAATTTGGTTTTCATAAATATTTTGCTATGCTCTTATTTGGAATTTCAAATATTTGGAGTTGATTTTCATATTTGAATTTTATAATTGAATTATTTCTGGAATTTTGAACTCATGCATATAATGCATTTCATGTTGCACAGAATTTTGTTTGAATTTTCTAGGGAAATTGGCTTAGACAGAAATTCACCAAAATTCACCATAGGTCGCAATCACGGAAAGTTAATTTCTGTGAATTTTTCATAATTTTTGGAGAACGTTTGGATAGGTAGAAAAATCATTTAGTTCTCAGCCTGTATAAGAAATAGAGAGAATAGTAACCAAGTTACTTGGGCTTGGCCCATCTAGCGAGTAGTGCACCAGCCCGCTTTGGCCCACGTCGATCCACTCCAGCCCGCGCCGCCCGCTTCTCCTCTCTCTCTCCCCTGTCCACGCACCGACGTCGCGCCGCGCTGCGATCCGCGCCGCCGACCACGCCGATGCCTATCTGCCTCGTCCCGTGGCCGCCTCGGTGCCGTTCTACGAGCTTCGCGCGCCATACTGCCTCCTGCTCCCGCGCTGACTTCCGCGCGACGAAAAGTCCAGCGCCGAGCTCCTTCCGCGCCGCGCCGCGCGACGCGATTCGCCGCCGCGCCACCGCCTCACTGCTCCACCCTGTACCTGCACTGCAGCGCCAAGCCGCAGCTCGCCACGCCACGCGCGCCGCAAAGTCCTGCGCGTCTTCTCGCGCACGCGCTCACCCTCCAGGGCCTTCCCCTCTCTCCTCTCTCTCGCGCGCTCTCACTGGCAAGCCGGACGCGCACTGGTGCGCCACCACTGCGAACCGCCTCAATAATCTATAAAATCCCGAGATCACCCCGCCTGCACCTCCTTTCAGTCTCCTATATCCTGTCCAAGCTTCTCTTGCCAAGAAATCTCCAGTGGATAAGGCGAATTTGGTTTTTCCCCAAAATCCGGCAGCCGCCTCCATCACCGGAGTCCGAGCTATTCCGGTGAGGTTTTCGACGTTTTATTGTTCTTTCGCCGCCTATATGCGTAGCTGACTCCTTTCCCTCTGTCTTTTCCCAAGAAAATTGGATGCGAGGCCCTTGTCGCCGTGGTAGTCCTTGCTGCCGCCGCCGCGACTGTCAAGCCGTCGCCTCCGGCCATCTCCGCCTTCGCCGACACTTCGGTGAGCTCCTTTGTGTTCCGTAGAATCTCCAGCATAGCACCAACTCGTTCTTTTGCTCTGTGTTCTTGCGCTGCGACATCGTCGCTCCGCCGCGCCGCCTAGGTCACCCTTGCGCCGCCGCTACACGCCACCTCCGGCGATGAACCGACCACCGGAGAGTAGCACTTGGCCACGCGCATCGCCCTGCCTAGCATGTCGTTGAATATCGCCGTCGAGTCGCCGCCGGCGAGTCGTCCAGTCTCCGTGTTCACTGTGCGCGCGTTGGTTTGATTTAAATCATTCATAAGCCGCCATGTGTCGTCGTCCGATTAACCAGAAAAGGTTTAATCGTTTTTAGCTCGAATTAGATAGAGAAATGGTAGGGAAAATTAGATAAAATAGCTGGAAAAATTCCTTATGTTTTTAGGCTCTTTCTTATGTAAAATTATGATATAAGTGTTTAGGAAAAATTCCTAGTAGAAAATAAGTTAGCTTATGCTTAATTTGAAAATAAGTATTTAGGGAATTTGCATATGGAAAATAAATAAGGTTAGGTTACTTTTTTGCACTTTTCAGAATCTATCTCCACTGTAGACACATAATTGATCATAGGAAAATTTAAAAAGAAATAAATGTAGAGTTGCTTCATTTCATAGAAAATCATATGTTTCTTTATGAGAATTTAATTTATACAATAGAATTGAATGCCATCACTATAATTAAATATATAGATTTTGCCCTAGTTATCACATGTAGTATTAAAATGGTAGTTTTGTACAAACTTTACTTTCAATGTTAAGTTAACCTAAGTAAATAAACTTATTATGCATTGCATATGGATTTATTTACATCCTATGCTCATGAATATATGTTGTACATCATAAGCATTCATGTAGCCATGCATAAGTAATTTAAGGTAGAATAATGAAGCATTAGAAATAAGATTTGTTTTGAAAATAGGCATATGCAACAATATTTCCTCTGCATTTAGTTATACTCGCACTTCCATGTACTTTGTTTTCCTTAAATATTTAGGTTACCCCAATGCATATAGTGCCATCTTCATAATATTTAAATCATGTAAAATAACCAAGAATATAAATCCTTAGGACATGCCATGTGTAGATAATTTATTTAAAAGAAACACATCTTTGACTATATCATATGTATGCATAAAGACGTATAAATATTTATAAAAGATAAGTAATGCATAGGAATGTTTCCATATGCATTAGAAGTTTGTAGCTTCATTTTGCATATAAATCATTTTAGGAATAATTGCTACATAAATTTAGTTTGTTTATTTATGTTGTTTGAACAATGCCATGTTTAATAGTAGAATAATTATGGATTTAATATAATAGATATGCACGCAATCACCATCAATAAAATATATGCATCTCATCATTTCCATTAGGAGCTTTTTAAATAAAGATTCATGCATAATCCACACTTTACTTTCTTTAAGAGGAAATAACTTGTAAATAATTTGTCTAGGTGAATATGGCCTATATAAGGCCATGAATATATCTATAGTAAGTGATCACCGTAAAGTAAATAGAATCGCGAGAACCCTAGTATCTCTTCTTCTATTTATTTATCGATAGAATTCGATACGCGTGGTCCGTTCGTACGAACTTCGAGTACATATTTATTTTTCATGAAATGCATTCCATAAGCATGTTCTTTGGTTTTTATTCGAAATATTGTATTAATTATTGTAGATTTTATTGGATCTTCTTGGATGGCTTTATATGATTTCTCGGTGTTTTCGATCGTGGATTGATGCGCACGTGAGTGAATCGTCGAAGGACTACATCGCGGAAGATCGACACTTGAAGATCGTCGTATGAATTATGTATATAAAGGTGCGAGGCAAGCACCCCCCTGATCATTTTGATCCTATGTTTGCAAATGCATTTAAGTGCTTAATATGTAGGATTAATTATGCATAATTTATATCACTAAAAATGCTCATTTGGGAAATGGTAGATACTACCTATTTGATTTTATCCCCTTGTTTGAACTTATCATATTTCCTTGTAACCATAAGATGGGTATCAAAATGGACACATGCTCTAAGCTTCATGATATAGTTAATTACTAATTAAGTTGCTAAAATGAAAGGCTATATTTTGTATAAATGGAAGCACATGTATAATCATTAATTTACGGATTATGTTGATGGGGAATTTTGTTGATGATATATGATGATAATTTAGATGTTGACGGGTTTTGATGTGATAATGTTAAATTGGATTAATGATTGATTGATAATGATGATTTTGGAGACCCGTCGCATCGCATAAGGACCGGTACATTTGAATCTTGATTTAAGGAAAATCGTGCGACCATGGATGCTGGTATGGGACGGTCATGGCTAAGTAATTAGTTGAAACTATCTTGCCTTCTAGGAGTAGGCTGCATGTATGGATAATTCATTTAATGAATGTATTCAGAGGGACCTCCATCACTACGGTTTTGGGCTCAAGGTTTACCATACAATGAAATGTACCCTCTGGTCTAATACCCACCGTTAAGGAGGACTAGCCTCTGGGGTGTTAGTAGCCAGGTAAGGAGGCCTAATACATTTTAGGGAGGCAAGATAGCGGACAGCTAGTGAAAAAGCTATGTGTGATACGATGTGCACACTTCGTGAGTGCACGGTGCTAGCTACACCACATACGGTCACTCACTGTCCATGGGTACAGCAGGTACAACTCTGCAGAGTAATTAATCCATTCGAATGGCCGTGCTTGCGGTCTCAAGCTCCTTAATGATAGGTCTTTGTTTAGAGAATGGTTGGGATTAAAATTGATCATGGTTATTATGGTTATTGATATATGAATGGCTAGTTGATGATTTATTGTAGGACTTGACATGGAAGTCAAGTATGACACTTATCATATAATTTTTTACTTGTGCTTACATTTATGCAATTTATATTCAAGCATTTAATTTAGTAATTATTTCATTAATCAAGTTTTAGATTGCCATATGCTCATTTATGCAAACTTAACCATACTTACCTTCCTTCATTTGGCCTTGCATATAATTATTATTTTGCTATTATTCACCCGCATTGCTTGCCTCCGATAACTTGGTTTCAGAGATGACGAGGATCTCGGTGAGGAACGATGCCGTTCTTTCTAGGAGTTCAACTTCCAGTCAATTGCCTGTGGGATGAACACGGGGCACACGCTGGAGATTTGAATTCCTTTGTGATACCGCTGTTTTATTTCTTAAGGTTTTTCGTCGGCCGATGAGCCAATATTTTGTAAATTTCAAATAAACTTGATAGTTTAATTTTGATATGGCTATGGTTCCACTGTGATTACCGTGTGTGCTTGTCATTGATCCTGGGGCAAGTACGGAAAACACGGAGTTTCGGGTGATTTAATTACCCGGGA
Source organism: Eragrostis nindensis (assembly GCA_012490785.1). Taxonomy (NCBI): domain Eukaryota; kingdom Viridiplantae; phylum Streptophyta; class Magnoliopsida; order Poales; family Poaceae; genus Eragrostis; species Eragrostis nindensis. Next base: position 987,761 of record JAAXCT010000100.1, on the reverse strand, counting down.
CGCTTCAATTTACTCCTATTTTACACTCCACCCTCATACTACATCTATTTTACTAGCACCACACCAACAATTACATAATTATATATTATTGGTTAAAGTTCAACAACAAATCAACTGCGTCATAATAATAAAAACGGAGGGAATATTAATTTGCCACCATCGGCTCCATCTTGTGCCTTTGATTGTCATTCACCGTGGCATCCAGCTTGAAATGACACACACGTTATAAATTTCGATTGTACAACTAGGATACAGCCGTACCAGGTCGTACGGTCACAAAATCGTGTGGTTCTTTAGGTCCCTCATAAACCCACTCGATTATGAGTTAGTACGGTGATCTTTCCTCTAATTGGCGCCAAAAAACGCCAGCAGAATCATGGCAAAATGACACCCACGGTACGGTTAACTCGGCTCGCTACCTGAAAGGACCTTTGAACGGCGAGCGAATTGGGGGAACAAGCAAGAACATCGGAGTTTGGCGATAACTGATTTTAGCTCATTGTTCATGGATAGAGTTTGCCATTGAAGCCGATTACTGCAGGCTACTCGTGGTCATAACAACGCACGGGCTTGCTAAGCCCTATGATACGGCCCACGATCCTCTTCTCCTGCCATCTTCTTCAGTTGTGGCGGCCGTATGTGCTGGATTCAGAGACCGTGAGATTCAATAGTGCAACCTGACCTCTTCTGCAGTGGCAACTAGAATGATACAGGTGTAAAATCAGCCACTGGTTCTCGGAATCTATGCAAACTGTGACATAGTTGTATCCATAGTTTCGTATACTGATCGACGCATGGGTTGCATTTGACATAATTTAGCACTGACACTCTGTCATGTATTCCTGTGCCCTGCAGAAGCCATGAGAACCGCCACAGCGACAACGAACATTGTCAGCATGGCCGCGAGCAGCAGGTACGTCTTCCTCGACGACCTCCGGTAGTCCCCGAAGAGGACGACAGCCCAGAAAGTGCTGACAAGCGGCAGGGCCTGATCAAGGAAAAATCACAAAACATTGTGCCACATATCAGCAATGCAAATACAGTACTATCACAACTTCACAAGGGCCTGAAACTCTGAAACCGTACCTGGACAGCATCAGCAGCTGCATACCCTGCAGCCTGCCCAGCCATGAACTGAAAACCGTTGCCAAACCCACAGAGCAGCCCTGCCAGAAGGGCCCATTGCCTGCCCTTCCAGTCCCTGGCATACGCTCCAATGGTCGATGCCGGCACGCCCGCGGTAGGCCGGTACAGGAACAATAGGTTGAGGCCGATCCCGAGCACGAAGCATGACAGGGAGAAGTAGAAGAAGGCGGTGTAGACCACCAGATGTGGCGTGCCCTTCCTCTTCAGGGCGTGCCACTGGTCGTTGGTGGCAAGGTTGATCGCCGGAGCGAAAAGGGAGAAGCAGACTCCGGCGAAGAAGATCAGGACCAGACCGAGAAGCTTGCCGGAGCCGAAAACCTGCATCGTCACGATGTGTTTGAGTGATGCAGAGCGTTAAGTGCAGAAATTGTTAATTTCAAGCTTAAAACTAATTGTTGCATTTTTGATCGTGACCTTGATCGAGCGTCTGTTCTCAAACAGCGATGATGAACTCGGCAGTGCCAGGTTTTTTCGCCTCACCAATAGCATTGCCGTTTTCGCAATCGCCGTTCTTCTTTGGATCTTCAGGATCATGCAACACAGCCTCTGGAAAACAACATGTTAGTTCCCTCTTATGCTTTTCATTGTTGTACTCTGTTCTCAGATGAACAAATACTACCTTTACCGGTGACATCGCTGCTGAAGTCTGTGCCTCCACTCTCCATTCTGCAAAGAAATTGAGCATCAAAATTCAGGTATAACGGGGTTCAGAAAGAAAAATACTACTCATTGGTACAGAGATGGCCTCCTGACTGGCTAAGTTTCTTCTCATTATCCTTGGCATTTGAAGAATGAACAGCAGCACCGAGGAAGACTGCAACGAGGAAGCATCCGACGCCCGGGAAAAGGATCTCTGCTCGATTTATGCGGCCATCGAGAAAATAGTTCATGGTTGTTCCTGCAATTAAAATTCAGGGGTAAATCACCCACACCACACGTCACTGTTCAAGGGCCGTTCAGATATGTATGCAAAGTGATGTACCTAGAACAACAGTTAAGCTTGAGCAGATGATGTTGGTCACGGTCAGGCCGGCAAACGCCCACGCGTACTGCGAGATCAGGTTTCCAAGGCCGAGGACAAGGCCACCCGCCATCGCGAAAAGGACTGAAGGCCAGTTGTCATCAATCTGTCGTCACAGAAATGATTTTTTTTTTCTGGGAATCGTCACAGAAATGAATAACGACAAGGAGAATTCACAACAGAATTTGCCATAGAAGGTCCGATGACTATAACTACTCTGTCTCAAAATATAAAGGACATTTATATTTGATCAAAACTTTTATCAACAACAAAAAAATATAAAAGAATACATATTATGATATTTGATTTCATACTAAATTTAGTAATACCATTTTTACTTTATAAATCACAATGAATATTTTGCTATTATCAATTAAGGTCAAAAGGGTTTGACTTTGATCAAACCTACAAATCCAAATATTCTGGAGCAAAGAAAAAAAAAGTACGAGCTTGCAACGCTCCCACAAATCACAGCACAGCAACAACTGAAAAAGACTGGAATGGAATAAAAACACTGACCTCGGTGAGTTGGGTGAAGAAGTCTTGCAAGCCATGTTTTGTCTCACCAGCCTGCCCCAACGCTAAGGCGAACAGGACGGCGGCGAGGAGGTTGGCGACGGAGTAGTCGAGGTACGAGTGCTGCGGCAGCCGGCCTCTGCGCTCCAGCAGCGTCAGGACGGCCGGAAAGCTGCCGAGGAATAATAGGGACGCCAGCATCAGCCCGATGGCGCCGCGTTTCTCTTGGACGACGAGCATCTCGATCGACGATCGCCGCTAGTTGCTGCTAGTCCGAACAGAGTGTCCGAGCTTCTTATCAATTGGGCAAGATGGACGAGAGCCAATGAAACAGGGGAGGCCTTCATTGGGTATGTGTATATAGAGGAGAAATGGGAGAAGATTTGTTGTCTTATCCAATAGCTAGAACGTACGTGAATGGCTAGTGCAAGGACATCTGTAGTGTGTAACTGTGGTCGGCTGTCAGACAAGAAACGAGTCAAGTCCAACGGTACGCGTGGAGCATGCAGGATGTGCATATGATGGTATTGGCTATTCACGTGTCTCATGATGATGAATGACTGAAAGAAACTCCGAATTCTCTCGCGGTCACTGTAGCTTTTCCTGTAGCTCTTTCTTCCCCAATCGATTTTCCATCAATCTGCAACTCTAGCTTGCTCAATCCTAGTCTTTCCTTCATCAGGCGCTGAAGCACCCTCTGATCCGTGGTTTAAATCGTTGTTTTGGTCTGCTTTCTAAGAAGTTTTCCTAGGTTTTGAGGGAGACAAAATGTAAATCTTTTGGTAGCTCCGGTCGGCGGTATCCATGCAGGCAGCTGCTCTGCTTGTTGTGGTCGCCACTAGCCCCTGCTGAAGATTCTTTGTTTGTTGCAGACATCATCTCATCTCTTTCTTGATATCTCTTTCGCTCCCCTCCTCATCACTGTTCCTCTGTATTGTTCAGTGTAGTTCTTCGTTTAGAATTTTTCGTATATAGACGTAGGCGTGATGCCTTTCTACCTTCCCCCTTCCTCCAATCTTCTCCAATCTCCTGCCCTCCTGTCATCATCTCCAATATCTCTAATATCTCAATAAATCTTCTTTCGTGGAACTATCGAGGGACAGGTGGTTCTCTCCACAGCTCTAAAATGCGCCACCTTTCAAGATTAATCAGCTCCACCAAAGCCCAGGTGAGTTTTATATTTGAGGTAAAATCAAACAAATATACTTCGACATCAGTGATGCTTTTCCTGTGCATAATAATTTTATTGTTCCTGCTAAAGGCATCTCTGGAGGTTTGTGGCTTTTGTGGTCTGATGATGTAGAAGTTGTTGTTATCAAGGCTAGTTCGAATTACATTTTTGCTAATGTTAGTTATAGTCAGGCAAATTTAAGGTTTAGGCTAGTTTGCGTCTATGGCAGTCCTTATCATCTTCGCACTGATGATATTTGGGCCATCGTGTTAGATTTTGTGAAAAAGGATAATAGTCCTCTTTTTGTATGGGAGACTTAAATGAGCTCTTAGATGTTGATGAAAAGTTCAGTTCTGTCAATCCTAATAATAAGAGAATTTCTTCTTTCCGTAGTATTATCAATAATGGTAGCCTTATCGATTTAGGTACAATGGTCCTGCTTATACTTGGACTAATAGGCGTTTTGCTTCTAAACCTACTTTTCAAAGATGAGATAGATGCTTAGCCAATACTGTATGGTGTAAACTTTTTCCCAATACCAATGTGTATCATCTTCCTCTTATCTATGGTCATCATGCCCTTATCCTCACTGTTCCTCTCTCAAATACTTCTAGAAGGAAAAAGAGCTTTAAATTTGAAAACTGGTGGCTTTATGAATGATTAATTTTCAGGACATTTGCAAGAGAGCCTGGAACAGGTATGTTCATCTCCCTTTTCACAAAAGAACTAGACAGCTTGGATACAATCTTACCATTTGGTCAAAGAACAATAAAAAATCTCTGAATGGCAAGCTTAAAGATATAGAGGTTAATTTAGCTAATCTCCAGGCTCTTCCTCCAAAACATTGTAAGTATATGCTTGAAGATGCTCTTTGCAGGGACCATGCCAGAATTCAAATAAAATTTCAGCATATTACAGGCAAAGATGCAAGAAGAAATGGATTACGAAAGGGGACAGTAACACTTCCTTCTTCCACAATAGCGTCATCAAAAGAAGAAGGACGAATCAGATCAGCTCCATCACTAATCAGGAGGGGCGCAGTGTCAGTAAAAATGAAGATATTGCCTCTTGCTTTATAAATTACTTTGTAGACCTCTTTTCATCTTCTACGCAGGGTAGTGGAAGAAACCAAGATCTATTGCGAGGGGCAAGAATTGAGGATGACAATCTGATTGCTACGCCATCAAAAGACGATATTTTTAATATTCTTAAAACAATGAGGGGGAATGCCGCTCCTGGTCCCGATGGTTTCAATGTTACCTTTTATCGGGCTGCTTGGAGCTGGATAGGAGATGACATTTATAACATGGTGAGATCTTTTTACACCAAGAAGTTTATGGCAGATTGTCTTAAGAAGACTAACATTGTTCTTATCCCCAAAAAACAAGTCTGCACCCTTCCCCAGGATTATAGGCCTATTAGTCTTTGCAATGTTGCTTATAAAATTATTCCAAATCCTTAGCTCTTAAAATGCAACCTTATTTGCCTGATTGCATTGTTAACTCTCAATATGCTTTTATTAAAGGGCGGAGAATTTCAGAGAACATTATCATTGCCCATGAAGTTATTCATTCCTTTCAACTGAAAAGTTGGCGGAATAATGCTTTCATGCTTAAGCTTGACTTGGCTAAAGCTTTTGACAGAATTGAATGGAGTTTCATAAGACATGCTATGCATCGTTTGGGCTTTAATGATTATTTTATTGAGTTAGTAGCAGCATGTATTGAATGCCCTATTTCTCAATCATCATTAATGGTGAATCATATGGTAAGTTTCGAAGTACAAGGGGTATACGACAAGGGTGCCCTCTCTCGCCCTACCTTTTTATCATTGCTATAAACGAACTAACTTGCAGGCTGAGAGATGCTGTTTTGGATAACACAATTAAAGGTGTTAAACTCGCCCCCGAAGCACCCTCGATTCATTCTCTCCTTTTTGCAGATGATGTTATCATATATGGAGAGGCATCAGTGCAGGAAGCTCTTGTTATCAAAGATATCCTTCTTTCTTTTTGCAGGGAATCAGGGGAAGCTCAGAACTGGAGCAAATCGTCCATTATTTTTAGCTGTAATACACCTCAAGAAACTCAGAGTGAACTAAAAAATCTTTTTCAAGTTTCTGATATGGACCATAATGCTACACACCTTGGTCACCCTCTCTTTACAACTCATATACCCAAGATCAAGGTTTATGTTTTCCTCAAGAACAAATTCAAATCCAAATTCAATGATTAGAAAGCTAACAATATTTCTCATGCAGGGCGTTCCACTCTAATCAAATCTGTTTTCTCCTCCATTCCTATCTATTATATGTCTCATGTTTTATTTCCTAAAACCTTCACCAAGGAGCTTACTAACATCATACGAGATTTCTGGTGGAAGGGCAATAATATTGAGAATAATAAAAGCCTTTTTATCTTTCAGCTTGGGAAAAATTCTGCATTCCGAAGGGAGCCGGTGGTTTAGGATTTAGGGACCTCTCTACTTTAAATTTAGCTTTGATTACAGGTCTGGGTTGGAGAATTCTTACTAATCCTGAAGCTTTGTGGGTAAAAGTGCTAAAAGGTAAGTATTTTCCGAATCAATCCTTTTGGCATGCAAAGCTTTGGATCTAAATCCTGGACATGGGACTCCATTCTCAAGGTAAGGAAAATAATTGCAAAGGCTGTTCAATGGCAGCTATTTGATGGAAACATTTCTATTTGGAATCAGCCTTGGTGTCCAGGTTGGGAATGCATCCATAATAACCTTAAGGATGAAGCTATGAGCTTTAATCTTCCTATTAAAGTAGCTGACCTTTGGCTACATAATCCAAAAAGATGGAACCTAGGTATGTTGTCCTCTATCTTCTGTGAAGACTTTGTAAATTCAATTTTGCAGGTACCTATATCTCAGGCTGGAGGCGATGATATTCTCATTTGGAAGCCAAATAAAAATGGGATATGGACTGCTCAAAGCGCTTACAAATTGCTTCATCAAGAGAACATTGAAAGAACTGTGAGTAAAATAAATATGCCTCCTCATTCCTTGTCTATAATTAATAGTATATGGAAAAACAAGAAAATCCTTCCAAGGGTTCAAATGTTTATTTGGAGGCTCGTAACAAGAAATATTGCTAATGCTCAGCGTGTGCATAGAAAAATTTCTTCCATTTCTCCAAATTGTGCACACTGTAATATGATTGAAAATAATGAGCATATCTTCTTTCACTGTACTTTTGCTAGGGCGGTCTGGTTTGCTTCTCCTTTTAATTTAAGAATAGACAGCCTTTCTGGTTCTTGCTCCGCTATTATTCATTATATTTTTGATACTTTAAGTTGTCAGGAAGATAAAGATCTGGCTTGCTACATTCTATGGTTCATTTGGAATGCCAGGAATCTTATGAGATTTAAAAAAAGACAGTTCTGTGATGTCTATTATCTTCAAGCTAAAGCCGAGCAAAAAGCTCAATATGAGGCCTTTTGTGTGGAACAAATCTCAAGTGACTCCTTCCAGGAGAACCTAGCATGGTCAACGATTCTCACGGTTCTTCTAAAAAACATTCAAGTTCTTTATATTGTTGCAGGTCAGATGCCTCTTATGTTGCAGGACAAGTAACAGGTCTTGGAGTACAAATAAGTCATTTTGGGAGCCATGGGAGTTGGAGCATTCAAATCCAGGCAACAACTACACTTGCCACATCGCCTATACATGCTGAAGCTTATAGTTTGCTTCTTGGAACTCACATTACCAATCTACTTAAGCTTCAGGATTGTGACTTCATGTCAGATAATTTAGCTTTGACTAATATCATGAAGAGCTCCCAAGATCTATACCCTGACTGGAGGTTGAGACAAATTAAAAGAGATATAGACTTAAATCTCAAGGACAAGAGCCGGAATTTTATCCATATTCCTAGGGAAGAGAATTACATAGCTGATGCTTTGGCTAAAAGTGCAATATCAGGAACTGTCAGTGTTCCAATTGTGAGCTGTTCTAATTATCATCATGATCATGAGTGTCCAGTCAAAGATGTACTTAACTCCTGGCCTAGTTGGGCCAAACTCTGTAATTTATCATGCATTTGAATAAAAAGCCCTTTTGGGCGTTCTTCCTTCAAAAAAAATAGTCCATGATCGTGACACGGCGAGAGGAAGCGTACCGCACACAGCTACTGCGTGCCTGAGTAATTTGGTAGGTAACAATGTGCTGGTTAAGCTTGAGGTGATAAGATAATCATGTTTATTGATGCACAAGAGTTTTTTCTGTTTTTTTCTGATTGGCAAGGTGCGCTAATACGTGATTGAGTTTGTTACCAATGTTTAGTAAAAGTATAACCAAAATCCCGTACTGTGCATGCCACTTTGTTTTTTTTTTTTTTGAGGGAAATGCATGCCACTTTGTTGATTGGCTGCCTCAGCACGCCGTCAAAATCCTGACATATTCTTTTTTCCCCCAAAAGTACTCGTCACAAATCATGTCACGTTTCCGTAGGATCAGAATCAGCTACCATTTTTCTTGGAACAAAATCCTAGCTAACTTGGAATGAAATCAGCCAGCAGAATATTAATTAAATGAATTACTTTTTTAAATTTGATAATCGACGGCTCAGATGTCCTATGTTCTCTTGCATGCTAGGGTGCAAGATTAAGGAGGTGGGACTACCGTAAAAGGACATTTTTAGATAATGGGAAAAAAGGGTTCCCGGCTTTGACCTCACAAGGAGGCTACACGCGACTTATTACATTGGTGTAGCTCTTCATATCTGCCCAAACTCACAAGCATCAAGTTCATCACACACCACACTAAACACCACAAAGTTTGGCTGAAAGAAAGTATCAAAGGCCAATCCATGGGGTGTAAAAATTTGCATTGCCAATACCTCCGATCGTTGGCACCCGTCCTTCATCATGACTCTAGCCTCCTCATTTTATTGTAGTAGCGCTTAGAACCAAAGCCAGTGTATTCCTATGTAAAGTACATGCATATAAGTTTTCATTGGAGTTTTGTCATAGACAATATCATTTGTACTTAGCGAGATAGCCCAAAGTAAAGCTAAAGCTCTTACTACTTAAGAATTGGCTTTTAAGTTTAATTCCCACCCCATTAAGCCATGCCCCAAACATATGACTAATGTTGCGAGGTGGATGCAAACAAAATAAAAAGAAAACTTGACTCCATTGAAACTTGCATAATGACATCAATGAACAAGTGTTGCATATATTCATTTTAAGAACAGAAACAACATATACTACATGAAGATCTTAATATTTTTGAGAGGCATTTCATTTTCCATAAGATCTTATTGTGCGTAACATTACCAATTATTTATAGAGTCATATACATGGATTGGACAATAAAAAGACATTAGGTAATATATCCCGCTTAAACAAACCATCACCATCCTTCAATCGCATATGTGTCCTTCAAGCGTATATGTGCAATCCTAGCAACAAGATTATGCCAAAAAGTTATAATCCTATCAACGCCCTTCTGAAGGATATCTTGAGAGGGACTCTATCAAAAGAAGAGGCTAATGTTGCACTCCTATGAGCAATGTTGTACAAGGAGGGACATTGATTTTTTTAAGTAAAATTACCAAGCCACTTATCTTCCCAAAATCGTATTTGTTGTCCATCCTTAAGTACTAACATACCAAGGTTTAGGAAGTTCTCCTCTACTTTCATTAAACGCAGCCAAAGTGGGAGTTGTCGGGTTTCTTATCAACATGTGTAATAGTTTGGTTCCATAAATACTTCCTCCTAAGCATAGTTTTACACATGCCCTCCTCGTTCAAAGGTTTAAATTAAACAACCGTTTACTTAGGAGACACTGGGTTTGTACATCAATGTTCCTAATTCCTAGCCCTCCTAAATATTTATGCGAGCAAAAGATACTCCATTTAGTGAATTTGTCCCCTTGCCAAAGAATCTCGATCTATAGTAATCTAATTTCTCAAGGACTCCCTAGGAACCTCGAGAAAAGATAACATGAACATTGCTAGACTAGTTAACACAGAGTTAATATAAGAACCAAGCGTCCTCCCACCGACATATGATTTTTCCAACTATTAAGTTTCTTCTCAAATTAACTTTTCAATCATTTTCCAATACCCATTACTCAACTACCTATAATGCAATGGAAGACCTAGGTACCTAGAAGGATAGTACCCAGTTGGCACCCAAAAAGCTGGGAACAACTACTTTCATGCTCTTTCTGCTTTCCCAAAGCATAAAACATCATTTCAATGAAATTAAGTTAATTGAGGCTTGACAATTGTTCAAAAGCACACAATTAGTTGCTTTCGCAATATTGTGATCCGCATAATCCATTATTATATTCAGCCATGCATTAGTTGATCCTATAAACCGTCATCTTAGGTTATAGTAAAGAATGCCTAGGTGTAACGAGCAGAGAGACTTTACATTGTTGTGTAAGTACTGTGTTATATATTGGGCACTTTACCTCTTACGGTTATATTAAAATTGAAAAAAATATTGATATATATTTATACACTGGCATATAATAGTATTATCATATTGCAAGCTCAACCCTAGTAGTCCGCAGCTTGGTACATACTTCTGGTTCCAGTTTATTCTGGTCAAGATTTCAGATTTTCCCAAAACAGATTCACCAAATGTAACATCTCGGGCCCGAAATACAGTTCCACACCCACTCGCACGCCAAGTTATTTTGCATTCCAACCCCTGGCTATTTAACTTGGTCTTGCTCTATCTAGACTATATATCCATATAGGACTAAACCCAGCATAGTAGCACCAACATGCTTAGTTATCTATTGGACCAAAATTCTTTGGGCTCGGATATCACACCAAAGCATCAAGATTGTAAAAGCCAAGTCTTTTCAGGAAGTTTAGTTACTCCAAGATAGTTGGAATCATATACAACCACCTTAAAACTAACAAATCTATGTGAATAAAATATAAACAAAGTACCACTATTGTAGAATTACAAGAGCAAATTAGCTTGAATTAATATTTTAATAGTGTAAGAGAAACAAATAGGTAATATTTATGATCAAAACCAGCCCTTTTTTGCATTCTATTTGCTGCAAGACAGTGGTTAGTATTGTCGGTCGAGGAATTCTTGACATCCTCTTAGTATTGTACAAGGCAATGTGTACTAGTATTTTCATCTCTATTGGGCATATCCATTCTAAATATGTACTATCCAGACTCTTACTTTCAGTCTTCCATTCTTTTCCTTCCTTTCTTTCATATATGGTTTGGTGCATCGTCATTTATAAATGTGTTGTTTCATCCATGAATGATAAGTACTTCTAATGGAACTCCTTGTACCTGAACAGCTCAACCCACCAATTCAAACAGGGGTGAGGATTTAGCCTTTATAGGTGTCATTGGTCGCCTCGGGCTGATAAAAATATCAAGGAAATGATGTTTCTCCACTAAAATGAGTATTTAGCTTATTTTTGAAAATATTGGAGAGTTGATCAATCCTAGCCCCGAAATTAGCCTATGCGTGTAAGATAGTAAAGCAACTCAATAGAGCTACCAAAAAAATTTCACACTACAGAGGGTTTGATCCATCTAGCGGGTAGCAATCTTTCTTGCACAATTATATACTACTTCATTATATCAAATGCATTGGTTTAGAATTTGATTTTTATGAGCATAGGGCTGTTTGCTTACACTACTTTGGATTTTAATTAAGACCGAATTCGCCAACAACTTGAGGATTCCTACTTTGAAAAGGTAAAATATTTCATCCTGTTCACATGCTTTTACTTACAAGTGGAAAAAGGAAATAAATTCTTTCATTCTTGGCACCCAGGCCAACCACAACTATACATGGTGGCCAATGCTCGAGCGAGTGGGAACAAACAAACGAACCGAATACCTTGGAATCTTGAGACATGGTTGGGAACGGGAGTCTGTCCGTCTGCTCTTGGATTCGATTCAAAGGATATTGTTATATTAGTTCAAGCACCTACGATAAGTGAACAAGTGCTGCTACGGATTAACAGCAAACCCGAGTGGTACTGCTCCGAAGGAAGAGAGAGGAATTAATTGGAATCATTTTTTCGTCTCGTCAGCGGAACTATCATTGATGTGTCATGCTCCGTTCTTATCCTGCATCTGTCATGCAACGATTGTTTTAAAAATTTTATTTTTGTCTTATCCGCATGGTGCACTACAAGAAAAATGATTATTAGTCGCGAAAGGACATGTAACCTAGTGGTTACAAGAGCCTTAGTAGCACCTGAGGTCCTGGGTTCGACTCCCCATGAGAGCGAATTTTCTAGAATTTAACGGCTTTGTGCTTTCAGTGGTAGGCGACTCTCCCGTCGACAGCGAAACGGCAGTGGTGACTTCGTCAATCTCGAGAATTTGCCAGCTCAGTCTTCGAAGATGCTCATAGAGGTAGGGTTTGCGTACGTGTGTTCATAGAGGTGAGTGTGCATGCGTTGTGAGTGTCTGAGTTGTACTGTATAATCGCAAAAAACAAAAGGAAAAATAATTATTAGTCATCAAGCTACTTGTTCATGTATGTTTACTGGTCACAATAGCTATTGTGTCAACAACAAACTTAATCTTATTTCAGTGACTAAAATCTTGTCACTATATGTTTATAGTGACAAACAGTTGTATATATTAATCACTAAAACTATATAATAATCAACATGCATTTGGTAACTATATATTTAGAAACCAACGAGCATACACGTTGGTCACTAAATTGTATATATCCCAAAATTTCAATACTTGGTCACTACTAGTCAACTTTTAGTGACCAATAAAGAAAGTCTTTCTTGGTGTCCAAAACTTTATTTTCTTGTAGTGGTACATCAGGTATATAAAATTCTTGTTTTCTTGACTTATTTGGATTTGGAATCCATAACACACAACATTGGAAAAGACATCACATTCTTTTGATCTGTTCGGTTTGAAACTAGTGGGAACCGAGTAGGGCTGGATGAAAAACTAAAGCTGGCTCATGTTTTGGTCTTGGCTCGGGTTGATTAAGAATTTTAACAAGCCAAGCTGAAGATTTAAAAGCTTGTTTTGTTGATAAGCTAGCTCGAGCCGTGAACTGGCTCGCTAGCCTAATAAGCGAAGCAGTAGCATGTCCTATTTATTTAAACATCTTTAGTTTTTAGTTTGTGATGTCAACGTCCCAAGTCAAAAAAATGTAAGGCTAAGTGATATTTATCTCCATTTCAGGCAAAACTAATATAGGCACAGCCGCACAGCTTAGGACGGTAGCTATTATCATGCTTATTACACATGATACGAGGTGCAAGGATGGTGATGAATGCGCAAATGAGGTGCAAGGACGGTAGTTGTTATCATGCTTACCAATGACATGATGCTCACATCATCAAAAAGATCTCCAACGTTAAAAAGCGCACACAAAATTTAGATTATGCTATCGTCATATGAAATTTAAGAGGTAACAAAAAACACAAAAGCAAAGAGAAACAAAGAACAAAAATCAAGTAAAAAGATTATAGCAAGTTTGAACCCGTTACACATCTTACAGGCTCATCCTCTTCTAGCCTCTGATTTCATCATGAGTAATAGATCATGATCAGCCATGTATGTAAAAGGCATATGGTTCTCACCTAATATCCTTCTTTGCAGCCCAGGATATGCAACATGAGGGCTTTTATCCTTAGAGCTCGCCAGGATATAGGCTCCAAGCGGGCTGTGCAGTGTAAGGGATCACAAGCATATCTAGATAGATGGGAATACCATGTTGTCTAGTTCATAGTTGTCGGTCAAAGGCATGCACAAATCAAGGAAAAGTTGCAACGTGGGAGGAAAGGAACTGAGAAAGGCTTGCGCTGAAGTTTGATTAGTGATGACTAGGGGATGGCCTAGTGGCCCTACATGGAGTTCTACCCTCGGCCATCGATAGTTGATCATCGTGGGCGCATATCATTGGTCCAAATTATTTCCTAGGAACTTGTTGATAAAAACATACTTCGCTATGACTTTTGTCTTATCCTTTTTTCCTACTTTTAAAATTGATTTCTTTGTGTCTTATCTAACCTATCGAGATGCATAAACTGCAAGTAGACATCACGGGAGAGATTCTTACATGTCCACATTCTCCTAACTACTAGCTATTTTTTTTACATTTAATGCACTCAAGTTTAATTTAATAACAGTTTGGATTCTAGAGGCATAGTTATTAAGATTCTTCAACTTACAACTCTCCCACAATATCATCTTGAAATCTGCAAGAGTGAGTCGTCCTTGTCTACACTGTCTTTGTTAAAACATTTAGCTACTCCCAAATAGCTAGAATAATAGACAACCACCTTCAAACTAACAAATCTAAGAAAAAACAATCCAAACAAGCATCAAATATGTACCATGGAATTACATGAACAAATTGGCTAGAATAAATATTGTAATAGTGTAAAACAAATAGGGAATAGTTGTGATCTAAAGCAGCGCCTTCTTTTGCCTTCTATTAGAGGTAGAACAACATTTAGCATTGTCCATTGAGGTTTGATATCATTATCCTTACAGTCCGTTACATGGAAACAATGTGCTAGTATTTTCATGTCCGTCTGGTGTGTATATGTATTATGTATTATAGGGTGATTTTGAGTATAGATATCTATGTGTTACAGACTCGGTGTTACTTTTTGAAGTGTTGGTTTCAATTGTTTCTTTCGTTCTCTCTTGATCATAATACGGTTTGTTTCATTATCATTTACTAGAGACGCGACCAAAATAGCATTTATTGTCAAAATAAAGCTTCCTCTATCCAAATAATGAAAATAGTCGGGGGTTTTTTCATTCATGAGTAACAGTACTTGTAATTGCACTCCTGGCTCACTAAACAAATCCATCCACTGATGAAAATAGCGGTGAGGATGGAGCCTTTTATAGGTATCATGGATTTCCCAGAGTTGAAAACAAAAATTCAAAATTATTTTTCCCGCTAGAATGAGTTTTTGGTTTATTCTTTAAAAGTAGTTTGCATGTAACCATCTTCGCCCCTAAATTTATGTGCTAGCCACATGTGTAAGAAAATGAAGCAACTCAATAGATCCAGGAAAATATTTTCTATGCTACTAGTTTATGATCAATCCATCACCCTAGCACGATCATTAGGAAAAAGTGAATTTTACTCCCTCAAACAATTCATTTTGCCCTCCTTTGACCCCCTAAACAAAGTGTGGCTCACTTTACTTTCCCTAATAAATTTCATTTGGTACGATATACACCTTCCTTTTTTGTTTCTCAGACTACAAATGGAATTTGAAGCTCAACTTTTGCATGTTAAAAACATATGAAAACTACATTAAAATAATTATGAATATATTTTTTGATAGTATTTAAATGATTTAATAGCAGTTAACGATATATACATTCAAATGATATCGGAAAAATAATTAAAATTATTTAAACATAGGGTAGTTTGGCGGAAGCATCAGAAGGACAGTAAATTGTTTGTAGAGTAAAATAGACTTCTTTTAACTAGAAAAAGATTCGTTGTTGCCTGTTGATTTTTATGAACATACTATTTAATTAGGATTGAATCCACCTATCAAATCCATGCCTTGACAGTTGAAACTATCAAATCAGTGGTCCAGCCAACTAATCAATGTGTTGAATCACGAATTATAAAACATCACTGGCTACTTCGAAGAGAGGGAGAGAGAAAAGAAAAATAATATGGAAAACGTGCAACGATATTTTCGTGTTTTCCATGAGTATAACCTATAAATTAGTAATATGCACTAAAATATCACGTTTTGTCCTGAAACGAATTGACGTTTTCTCTGTTGTTCTCAATCCGACTGCTTTCCCCCTCTTGCGTGAGCCGTCTATTGGCAATTTGTGATCGGGAGGACTAGAAATTGGGTACTGGGAATTTGGGGTGGATCAATCCGACGGCTTTCCCCCTCTTGCGCGAGCCATCTATTGGCAATTTGTGATCGGGAGGACTAGAAATTGCCAAATGGGTACTGGGAATTTGGGGTGGATTACTGGATCATGCTTCACTGCATCATGGCGGATCTAGGATTCTAATCATGGGGGTACAAATTTAATTATACCGTACCCCAAAATTCAAGTATGTGTAGGAAAACATTGGACATATTTTTTTCATTTGTTTTGCTCTCTCCTAGGCATTTAGGCTTAAAAGATGTATCTTGATAAGTTTTTCCATATATACAATACGGTAAACCAAGCCCCCCCTCCACCCCCAAAAAAAAAAAACCACCCCTGCACTCCATCAGCAATGGGCTTGAGTGGCAGGTGGGCTCAGCTAGATGGCCCAACTGCTCTTCTTGCAGCCCACGAAAATGATTTTCGTTTATACTTTTAAGCCCAGCCGCGAGTCCATATACTCGTGTGTAAGTTGATCTCAAATCTACTGACCGGGAAGGCTTCTGAACTAGGGGCACAATATGTTGCCCCAAAAAGAACAAATGCCCCTCTCAAAAAAAAAAACAAAGGCACAATGTGTTAGCAACCGACGACTCATGTCCAAAGGCAACGTGTGGATATGCAGCAGCGGTCAACAACTATATAGAAACGTTTTTTGTTGGCTTGTCAGTTAACAAATTCTTCCATTTGGGCCAACGACTAACGCAAACCAAGCATGACAAAATCCAGCTAACCTGCTGTCCTATCAATCAAAAAGAGAGAAAAAAACACTCACCGGTAAATAATTCTAACTCAACCAATATATTATCTCTTTTAGCTAAAACCCCTGAAATATTTATAAGAAAATGCTTCCCGAACAGCAAATTTTAGCATTTTGGAAATTAAAAATTCGGATAAATCCTGTAGCTCACAGACCGGCGATGGAACCCACACGTGGAGACGAGTGAGATTGTGAGAACAAACCGAGCCGGATGGCGCGGGAATCTTGAGAACTGACAGATGGGGAACGGGAGGATCTACCAACAGCTCGACAGGCAGATCCGGAGTCAAAGCGTGCCCATTGTTAAACCACTCCCCCAGGAATCTTTGGATTGCTGCTGCATGTGCCTGACGATAATATCTCCATCTAACCAGTATTAAACCGCGCATGATAGAGTATGGTTACGCGAAGACGACATCATCGGCTCTACTGATTTTCCCCACGGATCAGCAGCTTAAGTAGCGGAAGCAGAGAGGCTCCAGTTCTCTGGAAGAGGAGGAGCGGAAGGATCTTTTCTTCGTGCAGCTGTGCCCTCTGCATCTGCATCTCCTCAGGTACCGTATCTTCCTCTGTTTTTTCAATGTTTTTTTCTTACTTTGTTGTATCTGGATTCGCGACCTGATCTTGGGAAACTCCGGCGGCCGTCTGGTTCCTGAGACGCTCTCTCTTGTCACGGCCTCAACTTCCGGCGACTGACTGTGCCGTCCGTCGTGTCTCAACGAACTTGAGAATCTTAGGATCTTTGTGGCGGAGGCGGGGCGTAATTGTTCTCTTCTCTGCGACAGGGACGGCGCCTCCGCTAATTCACTGTTGATTTGTTGACGCTTTTGAATCCCTCCTGTTCATGTCGATGTAGTACAAATCATGATGTTGCGTCGTGGCTGGTCGTCGATTTTTGTTGCATAGAAAAGGTAACATCGCCCTCGTTGAACCGGGTTACCTTTGAATTGCTCACAAATTCTTGATCCATGTCGCCTAAAAACTCTGCTCTTCGATCGTCTTGTTTGTTTATAGAAAGGAGAAAGAGGGATTCTTCTTTGGGAGAGATGTGCAGGCAAAAAAAAAAAAAAAAAAATTGGAAGGTCATGTGCAAACAATTTGATGCTGGGATCATGCGTGTTTGTTAATGCTTCTTTTTCATGAATGACGTCGATGAAAACGACGATTTTTCCTGCTTAGTTTTCTCTGACTGAGGAGTGCACTACTCTAATTCGACTATCTCTCTGTTGCTTCTTTGAACCATTTCAGTACTTTTTTATTCGTTTCTGCTACCTGCCTGGATGCACAAAAAACATTTCCTAATATGTGAATCACAATATATATGAGAACATTTGTGTGGAGTGTGGACAACAAATTATCTCTATCGTTTTCCATTCATAGTTTTTGCACTGATTGAAGGAAAAAGAGGGCAGAGGTCGCTGTCACTCGCGAATTATTTTCAGCCGCAGATGAGTGCATCACTTGTCTGTTCCTTCACTTCTCCTCCTTTCATATTCCCCCATCCTCCATAAAGCTCCAACTCCATTGGTGAGTCCCATGGCAGTAGACGCCGCAGATTCGCAATCGCTGCGCGGGTCCGTGCGGATCAACTTGGACTTTGGAGTGAAATCGGTGGTAGGATCATATTGTCTTTGTGAGCTGGTGCTTGTCGCTATATATGGCCATGGACCATATTCTTGCATGTGCGTCTTCTCTGCTCCCATGCCATAAGGTTGGTGTTCCCCTGGTTTGTGTTCTTCTTCTTCTTCCCATTGTTCATCATCTTCTCCCCATGCCATAAGTATGTTTTTGTTCGTGTGATGTGTTCGTTTGGGATTTGGGGTGAATAGTCTGCTCTGAAGATTCTGAATCTCGTCCATAGGAGTCTTTCTGGTTGTTGTTGGGATCTCGATCTCAAGAGCTTTCAAACAGACTTTTTGTCCCACTCTTTGTTTACCCCTATCCTGGTGTTGCTGTTGCTTGTTCTCAAAGAAGAACAAACAGAAATTTAGGCTATTTAGACTGTAGAGTAACTGAAAGTAATATTTTCCGTGAATGGTAGAACTTTTGATTATTCAGTTTCAGCAAACCTCAGGTGGAAAGGCATAAAAGGTCCCTCGTAGTTCTTAAGCTTAGTACAAAATCTTCAACTGTTGAGCTTCCAAATAGTTAGCTTCCCGATCAGCACAGAGCAAAACTAGTATATATTATCTCGATTCTCTTACAGAGCAAACTAGTAGAACTTTTGATTATTCAGTTGTGAAAACTATCTGCTCCGTACTGCAGGTGCTTGAAGGCCCCCTGCTGAGCTCTTGGCTGTCAGTCAAGGGAGGCCTCACGATGTTCGTCATCGAGGACAAGGGCGGCGCCATTGCCATCATGCTGGCGTCGCTCCTGTTCTTGGGCACCTGGCCGGCCGTCCTCACTCTCCTGGAGCGCCGGGGCCGGCTGCCGCAGCACACCTACCTCGACTACTCCATCACCAACTTCCTCGCCGCGATCCTCATCGCGTTCACGTTTGGTCAGCTGGGGGAGAACAAGCATGGCATGCCCAATTTCATCACGCAGCTCAGCCAGGTCAGCCTAGCCTCTAGCTTGGTGTCTGATGAAAAGGTTTTTTTTTTTTTTTTTTGCAAGCAAATCATCAGTCGGTCAATCGATCGATTGTTCATGGCTTTCTGATTCTGAATGAGTCCGAACTTGTGAAGGACAACTGGCCTTCGGTGCTGTTTGCGATGGCAGGAGGTGTTGTGCTCAGTATTGGAAACCTTTCTACTCAGTATGCCTGGGCATATGTGGGTCTCTCGGTGACAGAGGTTATCAGCTCTAGCATGGTGGTTGTGATAGGTAGGTGATCCTCTCCTCTGTAAAGGCTGCAAAATATATTCTTATTTAGTCTGTTGGTTATGGTTCTAGTGATGTATATGATTCCAAGCTCATTCTTGGTCACATTGCGCCATCATTGTTGCACATTAGGGTGGGGACCCCATGATTGTGTTGGCATTTATTAATTCGTAAATTTGTTTCATTTTCTATGCTCAGGTTTGTTTGGTTTAGGTCTAGATATACTTTTCAAATGGTATATTCATGCTTATAGTGTATAAAATGTTAAAAACAATTTGTTTTGATATGGTGCATATCACTCTGCTATCTAACAGCTCATGTCTTCTGTGCAATTGGCCTGTCAGTCATACTCCAGCTCATTATCAGGCATTTTCTTTCTAGATTTGTTCAGCTTCAAAGATCTCAATGTCAACACTGATTGATATATAAGTACATGTATCTGGTCTGTGAAAGAAAATGATTGGAATTTGAACGTCTTCATTATATACCTTATATGTAGAAAAAGGACGAAACTGCCTATTGCTTTTGCTGTCATCCTAATGACAAAATATTAGAGAAATTCTTAGTTGATTCCCTAAATTTTGAATATCTATGCGCTGTACCTTGTGTTTTTCAGGCACAACTCTCAACTACTTCCTGGACAACCGCATCAACAGGGCAGAGATTCTGTTCCCTGGAGTGGGATGCTTCCTTGTTGCTGTCATCCTTGGCTCTGCTGTCCACGCCTCCAATGCAGCTGATAATGAGGAAAAACTAAGTGGCACCACTAATAGCAACAAACTTGGGTAATTATGTCTATTGTAACATTTCACAATACAATAAGTTCTAATGTCTCACATTTTTCACCACATGAAGCTCTTTGAACAAAATCTCTTACTGATTCAGCTACTTTTGAAAGTTGTACTCAATAATGGATCTGAGGCTATGAAAGTCCTTTCGCATCTCATTTGATGATCGACCTTAATAGTTGTGTAATGTTCCAGGACAAGCGGAAGCGTGGAACCAAACAAAGAGTCCCTCAACAAAGGTACATTCCCAGAATAGACGAGTCCTATACTGTTGATTATGCAGATTATAGTTGCTAACTTCGCTTATTTCAGATGCCCCAAAGGACCTGGAGAATGGAGATTCTGCAACCAAGTATCCTACCAAAGCTGAAGCAGGAACTGCAGAATACCTTATTGAGCTCGAAGAGAGGCGGTCAATTAAGGTACATAGCATTTGGTGTTTGTTCAAGCATTCTTCTCCATACAGGAACATATTTGTTGAAACGCACTGGAATGACCTGCTGTACCTTTTTTCGCTGCGCAGGTGTTCGGATCAAGCACTTTCATAGGGCTTGGGATAGTGTTCTTCTCAGGCGTGTGCTTCTCACTCTTCTCCCCAGCATTCAACCTTGCTACAAATGATCAATGGCACACCCTGAAAGACGGGGTGCCGCACCTGGTGGTGTACACTGCCTTCTTCTATTTCTCCTTGTCATGTTTCGCCGTCGGCATCGGTTTGAACATCTTGTTCCTCTACCGTCCAATGGCCGGCGTGCCAAAGTCATCCTTCAAAGCATACCTGAAGGACTGGAACGGCAGGCAGTGGGCTCTCCTGGCCGGCTTCCTCTGCGGATTTGGCAATGGTTTCCAGTTCATGGGTGGTCAGGCTGCTGGTTATGCTGCTGCTGATGCGGTTCAGGTATGTCCATTTCTTTTCTCGATGCCAGAAGAGAAATTCATCATATTTTTCATTACATAATTCAAGATGATATTTGAAACTCCGATGCTTGGAAACCAGCATTTTTAAATAAATAAAGTTACAAAAAACGGAACCTTTAGTATTTTGAATTGTGCAAGGGGTCTGATTACTGTTTTTGTCAGGCATTGCCACTTGTGAGCACATTCTGGGGCATATTGCTGTTCGGGGAGTACCGGAAGTCATCGCGGAAGACGTACATTCTTCTCGGATTCATGCTTTTCATGTTTGTCGTCGCGGTTGCAGTGCTCATGGCTTCGTCAGGACACAGAAGCACCAAGTGATCACATCATATGCCTTTCAAATGATGCTCGTGTTTGCAAACGCAAACCACTCCTGCAGGGAAGTCAGATGCACAGAAATAGGAGCAGCAAGAGTCCCTGCTTCAGGGAGCGAGACATGCTGCAGGAAAGAAAGAATTCCATTCTTGAAATTTCCATTGGAATGGAAATGTACATAGGTGTGTGAATTGGGATGTAATACCTAGTTGCTTTGCTTAACTATAAAATATGTAGCGGTTATTTCTATTCTTTTGAAAGTCAATTCTCAGGAAGGATAATTGCTGGAAAGTTTTGTTTCCATTTGAAATCTAATGATGCAAAATGGTTGCTTTTTTTTGCTGCTACTTGTGGTCAACACAATAAATGAAGCTCATAAGCACATTGGTAAAATTGTAAAAGCTTAAAGAACAAAATGATCTGTGAAGCAATTGGTTAGCATGACAGACATCCAGCATGATATCAGTACGCCCATCTGTCCACAATGCAATTTTTGAGTCCACTATGCACACAGAAGCTACTAATAGATAGTACAAGAGACACTGATCTAACGCACAGCAAAAGATTTACAAGAATGAGCATTATAGTCATCAGCCTTTTCTTTTCTCTACCAGAAACTGTAAACATAACAACACCTCCACATGTCACCATCAAGAGGGAACTAAATCTTTGGTCCACAGGTATATCAAAATTGGGCCACAAATTAGGAAATCTTGTTATCAATGTGCTAACTGGCGGAACCAACATAAGACAAAACACTAAATGAAATTAACTCATTGTCCTCCTTAACGCTTTTTCTGCCGCCCTTTCAGCATCGCATGACCAGTTTCTTCCAAGTGAGAAAATAACTTGTTCCTGCGAAGGGGGGAGCATCAGAACTTCACCGTTAAATTTTATTCCAAATCCGAGCTATGGTAACAACATCGAACTGGTAACAGATGTAATAATGAAACAGCTAGATTCAATGGTACCTTGACTCAAAAGTCCGTCCACATGTATCACAATCAGTACTTGGTGCATTAGAGGCCTCCTGATACAAGGTAGTTTAGATGTTACCATTCAAAGAAGAAATGTCGAATTTCATCAACAGCCGATGCATCTCAGCTTACTACCAGATTACAAATTTACAACATTGTGGTTATTGTATCACTTACTGACAGTATCAAGAAAACTTGTGTACATGTAACTATATAGTTATATGAAACTTCTGTTAGCATGTCCTGTATTAAAGTTCCATTTTTTTCATGATAAAAAATTTCAAGTTAAATAAAAATAGAAGTGCCTGCTCATAAGGCAATTGTTTTTTGGGTGGCAATTGGCAACATTTATTTTCTAATCATCATTCACCATGAGCAACAAGAGATTCTTCCAAGCATTCTCCACGAGAATATACAGTATTTAACTTAGTTAGGGCCTTAGGGGTGCAAAGCATACCACGCTAAATATATGTACTATGAGCAAACCTGTATGCATGTAACTTCTGAATTTAGACAACTAGTTCTAATAGCACAAACAATGATATCCGAAACTTTTTCATGATCCATCAAACTTCAAATGATAGACAAGCACAAGCACAAGCACTTACCCATAAGTGCAACTGGCTTTTAGTGGCATGCATCTACTCTCTAACCATCAGTCATAATCCAATATGTTTCTAACACATTCTCAGGGGACATGATTATAACATTACATAAACACACTTCCAGAACAACTGAAGCAAGGGGTTTTCCCAAGCATTTATAGGTCTATACATGTCCGTAGTTTAGTAGGGGCGCAAATCATAAGAACAAAGTTCAATCGTAACAGGACAACATAGAAAGCTAGAATTGCCACAGCCATTATAGAGCCCAGACTAAGTTAAATAGACACCATAGGAAATCTTGATATGATACCTCTTTTCCACCAATGCTCCTAAGATTGAATAAATAGTTTATATACCCCAAGCTTCTTTTACAAAATGTGAAATGTGAAGAATAGGAGATGTAAGATCAGTGGAAGGCACAATTTCAGAGTTGCCATGCTATCCACACATGGATCTATTGAAGTCAAATTTCGTTTATTAAAAGATAACAGTCAAGTTCGGGACTTCAAAATGTTTTCTGCTAAGATTGCAAGAAAATGCCTGCCTCCATGTCATCAGCAGTCTCTCTCAATGTGATCGAATAGGTAATTATCCACACATCTCAAACATTTGAAGTCCACACTAAATTAATAAAGGTATGGCAGTGTAGCACACCGGTTCTAGAAGCTCATCAAACTGCCATCAAACATGGTCGTCTGGCTAGGAACTGATACGGCACATTTAGTAAGCAATTTACATTTAATTTTCAACCCTTGGCACAGCCCTTGGCTATTATCTTGCTCAAAACAAATTGTGATTCGATAAAAGTTTCTAAAAGCAGCTAACATACCCTCAGCGAACAATCCTGATATGCAAGCATTTGGTTAGGCCTGTAGGAAGTTATAAGGTACTCTTCAGCAGTTATGTGACTTCTTGGCTTAAATAGTGCCAAAGAGGAAGAGTTTTTTTTAGCAGGAAATACAAACCACGACAAGTTTGTTGCAAACATAAATGTAAAAAAGATACATGAACCAGACAGGAATGAAGAGCGTAAATGTACCTTTTGTTTTTTCCCTTTTGATGTACTCTTCTGGTCAGCAGAAACAGATGTTTTCTTTTCTGTGCCTTTCTTGTCCTTTTTGTTCTTTTTAGGATTACTGTTTTTGCCTTTCTGCTTATCTCCTTTGCTTGCTGAAGCAGGATCTTCATTAGAAGAGGATGGCCCTTCCATCTTATCATCATCACCATTTTCATCATTACCATGTCTAGACTCCTCAGGTTGAACCTCAGACTCCCTTTGTTGGTCATTGTCGGCATATGTACTTTCTTCTTGTTCCTTCTTCGAAGCCCTGTCTCCTGCGCGCTTTTCTTTTGACATTATTCAATTCAGATCTATTATCATCCTCAAGCTCTACATCAGCTGAGAACACTTCCTCTGGAGGAACCACATAGCCGCTGGTTATGCTGCTGCTGATGCCGTTCAGGTTTGCCCTTTTCTTTTCTCGACACCAGAAGAGAGATCCATCAGATTTTTTCAACATGTAGTTCAAGACGATATTCAAACTCCGATGCTTGGAAACCAGCGTTTAAAAAATAAACAAAGAAAGTTAGAAAAATTGGAACTTTTGGTGTTGCTAATTGTTTATTAACGGGATTCTGATTGCTGTTTTCGTCAGGCGTTGCCACTTGTGAGCAGTGGCGTAGCTACAGTAGCCAGCCAGGGTGGGCCGCAAAGGTAAAAAGAAATGGGCTGTGGAACTTTTATGGGCTAAAATACATGCTACAGTGTTAAAATGAGTGTTTTTTCAGAATCCCAGGGTGGGCCGCGGCCCACCCGTCCACCCAGCTAGCTACGCCAATGCTTGTGAGCACATTCTGGGGCATACTCCTGTTCGGGGAGTACCGAAAGTCGTCGCGGAAAACATACATTCTTCTCGGATTCATGCAGTTCATGTTTGTCGTTGCGGTTGCAGTGCTCATGGCTTCATCAGGACACAGGAGCACTAAATGATCGCCTTATGCCTTTCAAGTGCTTTCTTGTGTTTGCAAGCGCAAACAGCTCCTTCAGTTAATTCAGGAGCATAGATTTAGGAGCAGCAAGTCCCTAATCCAGGAAGCAACAATCGCTGCAGGAACGAAAGAATTTCATTCTAGAAATTTCCACCAGAATGGAGACGTACATAGAAGTGTGTCAATTGGGATGTCATCCCAAGTTGCTTTTCTATTAAAATATGTAGCGGTTATTTCTCTTCTTCTGAAGTCAATTCTCAGAAAGGATAGTGCAGGAAATTTTTATTTCCATCTGAAATCTAAGGTAAAGGATGCAAATTGGTTACCTTTTTTTGCTGCTACTTGTGGAAAACACAAAAATGAATACGCTCAAAAGCACACTGGTGAGTGATTCTACAGGGCGACTTCCAAGCAAACTGACACTATATGAACGAAAATTGTAAGTATTAAAGAACAAAATGATCGGTCAAGCAATTGGTTAGTATGCCAGAGACATCCAGCATGATTTCAGTACTCCCATCAGTCCAGGATACAATATATGCACACAGACGTTACTGAATCCAATAAATATAACAAGAGGCAATGATCTAAGGCACAGCAGAAGATTTACAAGGATGGGCAGTATAGTCATCAGCCTTGTTTTCTCTATATGGACTGCAAACATAACAACACCTCCAGGTCCTCCACACGTCATCATCAAGAGAAGTAGACTAAATCGTTGGTCCACAGGTATATCAAAATTGGGTCAAAAATTAGGCGATCTTGTTATAAATGTGCTAACTGGCAGAATTAACATGAGAAAACACTAAACAAAACTAACTAATTGTCCTCCTTAACGCTTTTTCTACCGCCCTTTCAGCATCGCATGACCAGTTTCTTCCAAGTGAGAAAATAACTTATTCCTGCAAAGGGGGAGCATCAGAATTTAACCATTAAATTTTATTCCAAATCCGAGCTATGGTAACAACATTGAACTGGTAACAGAAGTAAAAAATGAAACAGCTAGCTTCAAGGGTACCTCGACTCGAAAGTCCGTCCACATGTATCACAGTCAGTGCTTGCTGCATTAGAGGCCTCCTGATACAAGGCAGTTAGAAGACAAGTCAAATTTGACCAGAAGATGATGTATCTCAGCTTACCAGATTACAAGTTTACAACATCACGGTTGAATCACTTACTACCAGTATCAATAAAACTTGCATAAATGTAAATAAATAGGTACATGAACTCTTCTGTTAGCATGTCAAGTAATAAAGTTTCCCAAAATTTGCTCATGATAAAAAAATTTCAAGTTAAATAAAAACTGAAGCACCTGCTGATAAGGCAATGTTTTTTAGGTGGCAATTGGCAACATTTATTTCTAATCATCATTCAGATGTTTGAGCGTATTTTCATGGGTGTAATATATAAAGAAAATCCACCCAGAACTGCAACTGTCTTTGAGTGGTATGCATCTACTTCCTAACCACATCCATAATCCTCGATGTTTCTAACACATTTTCAGTGGACATGACCATAACATTACATGAACACTCTTCCACAACTGAAGCAAGGAATTTTCCCAAGCATTTATGGTCTATATACACACAAACTGTGTGTAGTTTAGTAGGGGTGCAAATAATAAGCACAAAGTTCAACCATAACAGGACAACATCAAAAGCTAGAATCGCCACAGCCGTTCTAGAGTCCAGAGTAAGTTAAATGGATATCACAGGAAATCTTGATATGATACCTCTTTTCCTGCCAATGCTAACATCATATATAGTACATATACCCCAAGCTTCTTTTACAAAATGTGAAATGTAAAGAATCGAAGGCGTAAGATCAGTGGAATTCACAATTTCAGAATTACAATGATATCCACACATGGATATGGATTGAAGCAAAATTTCATTTATTAAAAGAAAACAGTCCAGTTCAGGATTTGCCAATGTTTTCTGCTGAGAGAGCTAGAAAATGTGCATTCTCAACATGATCGAACATAGATGATACTCCACACATCTTAAACGTTTTGAAGTCCACACTAAATTAATAAGGTATGGCAGTGTAGTACACTGGTTAGAAGCTCATCAAACTCCCATCAAACAAGGTCATCTGGCTAGGAATGGTACAACACATTTAGTTAGTAATTTATTGATAAATTTCAACCCTTAGCATATGGCCCTGGGCTATTATCTTGATCAAAACAAACTGTGATTACATAAAAGTTTGTCAAAGCACCTAATATACCCTCAGCGCACAGTCCTGATATGCAAAGCATTTGCTTAGAGCTTTAGGAAGTCATATGGTACTCTTCGGCAGTACTTGTTGGCTTAAATAGTGCCAAAGAGGGAGAAATTTTTTAATAGGATTTATTCACAAATCAGGACAAGTTTGTTGCAAACATACATGTAAAAAAAGATACATGAACCAGAAAGGAATGAAGAGCATAAACTTACCTTTTGTTTTTTCCCTTTTGATGTACTCTTCTGGGCAGCAGAAATAGATGTTTTCTTTTCTGTGGCTTTCTTGTCCTTTTTGTTCTTTTTAGGATTACTGTTATTCCCTTTCTGCTTATCTCCTTTGCTTGCTGAAGCAGGATCTTCATTAGAAGAGGATGGCCCTTCCATCTTATCATCAACACCATTTTCACCATTATCATCTCTGGACTCCTCAGGTTGAACCTCTGACTTCCTTTGTTGGTCATTGTCGCCATAAGTACTTTCTTCATGTTCCTTCTTCGATGCCCGTCTCCTGCGCCCTTTCCTTTTGACATTGTATTCAGATCTATCATCATCATCGATCTCTACACCACCCGAGAAAAGCTTCCTCAGGAGGAACCATATAACCACTCTTCTTATTCTTGCGGCTTGACAGCATTGCCTCCAATACACTTGTCTCATCATACGAACCAACCTCCTGCTCTGCATTATCAAAATCCTTATCACCATCATCTTTATCATGAACCTCCAAGCCCTCGTCCAGTTCTTCAGCCAACTCTTCAGCAGCATCTGACCATTCACTCTCATTCTCATCTGACTCCTGCGTAGGCTTGAAATCAAACCCCACATCAACATCATTCAAATCATCTTCCTCCTCTGCCTCCTTCAAAGCCTCCTCCTCCTCCTTAAACACCATCCTCAGCTCAGCAATCTTGTCCTATGCTTCTTCGACTGCTCATGATTTTTCCATTGTTTGTCAGATTTGAACTTCTTGTTACATGCCACACAGTAAAGCTCCTCCTTCCTCTTGGCCCTCAACTCCTCTTCCTCCTCTTCATCATACATATCCTCCTCTTCCTCCACCCTCGCCCACTCAGGCTCCTGATACGCCATTGCCCGTTCCTTCTTCCTCTTCTCTTCCGCCTTCTTCCTCTCCCTCTCCTCTGCCTTCCTCTTCTCCTCTTCTGCCTTCTTTTTCAACGCCATGTCCACCACCCTCTTATCCCTCTTCTTGCAGAACGCGGCCAGGCCCCTGACAGCATCATTGTACTCTCGACGCGCCTTTCGCATCGCCTTCTTGTTGTCCTCCTCCATTAGCCTTCGAAAGCGACGATTCTCTCCGCGTGCGGCATCCCACTCGGCTGCCCACCCGAAATCCATGACAGTGGCGAAGCCCAGCCAGTAATTGTAGAAAGCAGTGACCTGCGGGTACGGCGAGTCGAGGTTCCCAATAACTGGCGGTGCGGGGGGCTCCGGCACGCCCATGCTGCGGGCATAGGAGAGCTCCTGCCCGAAGACCTTGCCGAAGACGTCGCCATAGACCTTGTAGAAGCCGCGGCCGGTGTCGGAGAAGCCGGAGAAGGCCGAGGACGAGAAGAAGGCGAAGAGGTCGGGGACGGGAGAGGCGCCGCCGGAGGAGGCGGAGGCGGAGGGGTCGGAGAAGAGGATCTGGGAGCGGTGGGAGTCGTAGTAGGCGCGCTCGTGCGAGTCCGAGAGGACGAGTGCGCGTGCTGGAGCTCCTGGAAGGCGGCGGTGGCGGCGGCGATGTCGGAGCCGGGCGGCTGCTTGTCGGGGTGGAGGGTGAGCGCGAGGCGGCGGAAGGCGAGCTTGATGTCGGTCGGGGAGCAATCCCGGGAGAGGCCTAGGATCTCGTAGTAGCAGCGCTTCGGCGCCCCCGCCGCCGAGGTCGCCATGGCCGCCGCCGCGCTAGGGTTTGGGCGGAGGCGTGGCCGAAGTGGGGGAGAGGCGTCTGCCGGGGGAAGACGGGTCCAACAATCTTTTCCAGGAGGGCAACCTTGTAATTTTGTGATTTGTAGTTTTACACGTAATTTTGTGATTTTGCTATAGTTTACCTGGAAATTGGAAGGTGGCGTTTTCTTTTGAAACAAGAGATTCCAATCCAAGGTGAATTAGGCAGTCTTTATTTTACTTTGGAAGGAGGTCTGAGATCAAGATTATTAACAAAATATGATTGATAGAGAAACAAACTACAAGCTTCGTCATACAGTACTAGCAAAAGTGCCCGTGCGTTGCACGGGCTAGCCGGAATAAATGCCCATTGATATTATTTTACTTCACTTACAGCTGTCACTTTTAGTAATGTTTTATGGAGCCTTTGCCTTTTTTGTCGGTCATCCATCTTATAGACCATTAGAAATTGCGTACTAAATGCAAGCATATCGACCACTTTTTTGAACACAAGTTTCAGACCAAATGTCATTCTTTTTGAGGCATTATATTAGTAATATTAATATTTTTACCAATTTACAGGGACATATTAAGTCTGTGCGTGTTTGGGACTTGCTTGCATGCAATGATTTTCAAGCATTAATCCTCTCCAAGTTCATGTCCCCGGCGCATCACCCCTCCTCTTCCCATGGCGGAGGTTTTCACCTGATGTTTGTCTTTGAAGGAGCTTATGGGCCCTTATATTGATGTTTAGCCTAACCGTGGAGGAGCTATTGGGTGGGTTGCGACGGCGAGCGAAAGAAAATAGAGAGAAGAGCTATTCGCGGCGGGCGGCGTTTGGCATTGACATCGGCAACACATATATGCCATATGAGCGTAAGAAATCATACTGCAAATAAAGGAATCATACCACAAATATCTAAATTATTTGATGCCACTCATTTGGTTGTTGTAGTCATGAATTGTAAGTATCTTATGAAGCTAAAATGACTATATAAAGTAAATTACATGAAGATCAATGTATGAAACTGTTATAACTTAGCAACTTTTGCCGTGCTTGTATATACTATTACATAATATTTACATCTTGGCAGTACTCTTTTCCTTGATCATGTTTAGATAGCGTGTATCTTTTCAGGTATATAACGTCTTGATTTGTATTTCTGTCGTACGTAAGCATGTCCACCAATAAGTAAGACCGAGCCCCTCAGTTTTATCAGCCATTGTGAGCATTGTCTTCAAACGGAGATGCACTGTTCTCCATTTTCGCCTCACATTGATCAATTGAAAATACAATTCTGCAATACTATGTATTATTAGATTTTAATATAAAATTGTCACAATTCAATTGATAATTATTGTAAGGTGCTAGTCTACGTTCGTTGATGGTTGACTATCGGGAAAGAGCAGAATAGCAACACTGAGTTAGCATGTCAACCAAAGCAAGACGTGACGTGAACACATGGTAACAAAGCTATACCTTGAAGCGTCACTGCGTCTGCAATCCAAGTAGTGATTTTGATGCCTTAGACAGCCAACAAATCAAAACAGAGCTTGTTGTGCCAATCTAGAGTATGAAATTACTACAGGTACATATCAAAATCAATTCTGTCAGATATGTGCATGCTGAATATGTAAATTCATCCTGCAATAGCCAGCAGTGAATTTTGATTACTGAACTAAAACTGCAAGCCATTTAACCCATAAGTTTAAACAGGCAACAATAGTTTTTTGTAAAATGATTTTCCATGTGACCAAGCCACTCCATACGTAAAGGACTTTTTTATTTATTTTGTGGAGCAGAACAGAAGTAGGTTAGATACAACTATAATAGTTATATTTAAAGGATAATGTAACCCCATATGCATCTGATGACTCTTCTCCTTTCAGGCTTTCAATTTGACCACGTTTGCATTCCACTGGCTGATATGTCATCCAGTTGCCTGTCCTCTGCTAATTTTCTTAGTATTTTGACCCTTTCATCTTTATGAGGAGAGATTTCTAAGAAAACATGGTGAATAGTACACAATGAGAAAGACGAACCTTAAGAGATGTGTACTTAAAAATCATAATACGTTTCCCAGTAGTCATCTTACCATACTTCATGAGTGGCAGCATCCTTACGTAGTTAAATCTAAGGCAGAAATAGCAATGGACGCGTCTGAACGTATTATGAGCTTGGTAGGTATTGTGAATGGTTTCCCCATTTGTATCGTTGTGAGGTATTGGAATTTATACCTACCAGTCTACAAAGCATCCTTACGTAGTTAAACGATCTTGGTTGATAAATAAATCTCGATCTGGTGCAATGTGCACTGGGTAAGCAACCGAATGATACACATCCAGTCAAACAATAGTAATCTCCAAAGATTTTACACAGAAAATTAAATCGACTCTAAACAAAGGTTATATATATATGCTGTAAACATAAAACACATCGACTTGTTGCCTGCAAGGTGAAGAAGCAAAGTATCAGTGTCTTCCCTTACACTGCCGCATGCATCTCTCTGTAGACGCCGAGCCTGTACCACGGGAGGATCTAATGGACGCTTATCAGATGGAGTAAGAGAGACGCAATTATATAAGAGGTACCAAGCAGATCAAAGGGAGACTCATCCCCGTCCGTCATAGTGCTCCCGCCGTCCCTGCGCCATCCTCGTCCTCTTCCGCCAGTTTGCGCATCGGGAAGAAGCACACGACTTCTAGTTCAGCGCGGACTGCTTGGCGGGGCCGTCATCGATCAACGATCTGCGCCATCCACATGACGTCGAAAAGCCTGCCGCCGCGCCTTGCTTCCTGCTGCTGCTCCACGCCGTGGGGGTAGGACGACTCCGGCGCCCTTCGTCTCCAGGCCTTTTTGTGGCTTAGGTGCTTTTGAGGGACAACAAAGATCGATTTGCTTTTGTTTGGCTCACGCCATTGGTTATGGACTCGGAATTGCATGATCGATGCGTATTCACCTGGAAGAGGAAAAAGCTTTACGACCTCTTAAACTTTGGCAGTCATGCGATATGCCGGTCCGTTTTTCACGTAACAAACTGGGTTTTCATCGTTTTGTGTACAATGCGGACTGTTTTCACGTAACAACGGGAGGACGAAAACGAAAAAACTGTTTGACGATCTCTTTAATTAAGCCTTCTTTTTGTAGAGAAGACGCGCGGACGGCGGACGGTAGACCCACAAGACAAATAAGAAGGAGTAAAGATGGGTTTCTCTTTCGGCATGGGTGTTATAAGTTCACGCAAAGTAGCACATATTCCTTCCATGTCGTAAAATAGCTGTCTTGTCTCGCACATCAAACAATTTGACATCACCAACTTGTGAACCTTTTGGATTCCATCAACAACCAAGTTTGAAATTTTCATCCCTCTCCTGCTTCCAACTCTCTGTTCTAATTTTATGTTCTCTTTTGCCGATCGACTCAATCTCATCTGGGAAGCATGAGCATGATACAAATGGAATTAATAGTTGATAATTATTTTCCTGATGTGACACATTAGTATAATAGCAAGGAAAAAATTTCTTTCATCTAAAAAAGAAAAACAATAATTTCTGTAAAATTTCGGACAACAGTCCGTCTCCTTGTTTGGGCCATGAAGCCCAGTAACGACCGAATGTCTAGCCCCGTCGCGAAGGCCCAAACCTCTTTTGTGGGTTATGGCCTCCCCCCCCCCCCCCTCCCCCCCCACATCCATCGCGCCGGTCTCGAATGAGAGAGAGCACCGCCCGCCGCCGTTCGCCACCCACGGTGAGGCGACCGCATTTTGCGGCGGATCCATTCCGTCCTCCTCCGCTCCGCCCCCGGTAGCACAGGCGTCTAACCCTCCCTTCCCTGTTTGCAGCAGGGCAGATTGACCGAGCTCGCGGCAATGGCAGGGGATCCTCGAGGAAGAGGAGGGGCGGGAAGAAGCGGAGGCGGAGGCATCTGAACCCGGCGGACCAGCTCATCGACGACCTCCTCGTCGACATCCTCTCGCGCGTGCCGTACAAGTCCCTCCTCCGCTGCAGCTGCGTCTGCAGGCGCTGGCGCGACCTCATCGCCCACCCCGACCACCGCTGGAAGCTGCCCCAGACCCTCGCCGGCTTCTTCTACTACTCCCCGACTTGCTGCTTCGTCAACATGTCCGGGATCGGGGCCCCGTTGGTGGACACCTCCCTAGCGTTCCTGCCGGACCGGGAGCGGCAGAGACTCCGTATGTTAGACAGCTGCAATGGCCTCCTCCTCTGCCGCTGCTTCAGGTTCGTCGACCCGCATGTGTTTGATTATCTTGTCGTCAACCCCGCCATGGAGAATTGGGTCGATGTGCCGGTCTCACGGCGCTGGTTCGAACAAGGTGCAGACGGCTCGTCTGGGGTTTGAGCCCGCCGTCTCCCCGCATTTTCATGTCTTCGAGTTCCAGTTGGATTGGGTTGGGGATGGTACTGACGACACACATGATGATGACGATAAGGATGGGCATGTCTTAGGGGTGGAGATATACTCGTCCGAGAACAGAGTTGGATCCATAAGCAGAGTAGCTGGAGCATTGAGGTTATTTTAGCCGATGATTTGAAGAGTATCTTTGTTAATGGCATGCTATATGTGGTTGCCACCGAGTTCGTGATCGGGGTGGTGGACGTGGAGGGGAAGACTTGGAGGATCATTGAGTTCCCGTGCAGCGAGGATTGTTCTTTCCTTGATACTGCTCCTGGGTACATTGACCTTTCCCAGGGGCAGTTGCACTTTGCAACCGTTGATGATATAACTGGCGACAAACTAGCAATCTGGGTACTTGAGGATGGCAACAGCGAAGAATGGACCTTAAAGCACACGGTCGGCTTTATGCATCTGGTTGGACGGCAGTATGTTGACTTTGGATATTATGAGTACATTGTTGTTGCTGTCCACCCAGACCGCAACATGGTATTCTTCATCTTTGACAAAACACTAAGGTCTTATGACATGGATAGTGGCAAACTGCGTGTCATTGAAAATGTTGGACAGGAATGCCATGACCATTATATGTCATATGCTCCCTTGTTTTCAGAGACATGTGTGGGTGGGCAGCAATAATCGTACTTGCGCAATGCGGCTCAATCTTTGTTGGTATTTTTCTGATCATAGTGTAGTATGGACTTCAGTAGCAGCAGCAGCTCCTTGTATGAATCATTCTGATGTTGGCTTGAGAAACACTCACGAAACCTTATCTTATGGGGCTACCAGTTTCAGTTAACTAAGTACTCTAGATGTCTTTATGCAGTCATATGTGTGGGGATGGGTGATTGTTCACCGCATGAGGTGGCAAACACTTTCTGTTACTTCACAATGTATGCTATCACTGTTTTGTTGAACCATGATTAATGTCCAATCTGCACATTATCCTTTCAATACTCCATTTGTGTCTCAACCCAAATCAGTTTTCACCCAACTAGAATTTCTCAGTTCACACAACACTTTCTGCTACTTCACAATCCGTGCTGTAATTGTCTTGTTGAACCATGATTAATGTCCAATCTGCACATTATCCTTTCACCTATTTTCCATTGCTTCGTTTGTATGGATGTTCCTCTAGACTTTTATTTGTTTTCTCTCTGAGCAATATGGCCTTCTTATATGGTCAGGAATTATTTTTCTCTTTGGCTACTGTAGCTGTTGTACTATGTGGAATTTTATGTTTCTTTACAAAAATGATACTTACTTCTGAAGAATAACAATGGTTTGTCCATTTGAGCTAGAATTGCCAGATCCAAACGATGACAATGAATCAGTAGTACATTTTAACAATTTTAAGAGTTCGACTATAGATACTTTTTGTGATTCAATATGTGGAGACTATATACAGTTATTATCCATTTATTCCCTTCTTTTTTTTGTGAAATGCTAATTAATTATTCCCTCCGCAATATTCTTCAACAATTTTTCAGTACCAGGTGTTTCTTCAACAAGCAAGTTAGCATTTTTGTACTGTGATATACACCATGGAGAAATTGACTTCAAATTTGAGTAAAAACAAACTACAAAAATACTATTTTAGTATGCCACCTCTAAACTTCAGTAGAATTTATGCTTCCATGAGGAAAAGCTGTTCCATGAGGAAAGTCTTGAACCTGTAATTTCGTATCACCTCCTAACTGACACAGAATGCTTACTCCATGCCTAAAGACCAAACTCTTGTCTGTGTGGAACAATGTGTATCACATGGACATAAGAAAATGTGTACTTGGCTGGATGCTCATTATTTATGGTCAGTTTAGATATATGGAAAGAGTTGGTAATACGTCAGTGACGGAAATCAGATGCTGTTTATAGATTACATATTTATAAAATAGCTTTTCTGGTATTATGCAATTCTATTGAGAACACTAATTTGCTTCATTTTTATATAAGCTATGAATTGCTCAGATTTTGCCCCCCTTCTGTCTGACCTGACCGTTGGTAGTCTACTCTAATCTGCGATACCGCATTCACATTTCACAATATGAGCATGCAAAATTTCCATGCAGTTCAGAGTCACATGAGAATAGTTTATGTTGTGGCGTGGAGTGTGGAGACTGATTGCTTCTGGTGCTGTCTCATTTGAAATTTCAGCACTCTAATTTTTTAGGTGTACAGCAGGGGCCCTGGGAGGCTCCAAGCTTACAAAATTCAAATAGAAACGAACGCTACAAGTTACTCAGCACTCCAGGTTAAGCTCCACAATGTTCAAGCTCATGCAAGAACAACACCAACAGGATAACACCCAAACCTCTGCAAACTTGGAGCTTAGCCAAGTGTGAACATCTTGCTGATCCCCGTTTCTGTATAAATTCTGAAAACCACATCTGTACACTTGTGGTTTACCACATCTTTAACATGTTCAGGGCCTGGATACAAGTACAACGTCAAATGGTGCAGCACTGTAACATTAACCTATGGCGCCATGGTGTCTTCTCCCTGTGTGCTAGCTTAGCAGCTGGACACCTATGCTCACGTGGCAGCGTATGGTGCCAAATCTCCTGGCGCCATGCCAAATTAATCTCCTTTTTTGCCAATGGTTTTTTAGGGTCCATTTATATTTGTTTTTCAAAAAGACGAAATTTGTCACAACATACTACAAAAGAGTGGCTTTAGCTACAATACACTCCAATTTTCGATTTTTGTCCTGACACACTTTAAAATCATGGTTCTTAGCTGCACCACACCGTCTCCATAACAATATCATTTCTAGTTGTGAGAAGAAAGAGAAATTTTGCAAAATGACAACAGGTGCCCCGCTTACCGTATTCCATGCGGGGCTACTCCTGTGTACATGAGTCGGGGCCAGCTCGACGACCTCACTAAAGGTACAAAGGTTTTTTCTCTCTCACCTTGCAAAGCCAGAACTATGTGTTGTGGCATATTTTGAGTTAAAATAATGGAGGCGGTGTGCTGCAGCTAAGAACTATGTACTAGTAGCATATTTTGAGTTAAAAAAAGTACCAAGAAAAAAATATTTCACCTGGCCGCCGTGTCCTAAATTCTGATTTTTTTTTTTTGAGAGGGTGTCCTAAACTTTGACAAGGGGGCCCGACAACAACACAATCTGTTGATCTCTTGACAAAATAGTAATATGGGCTTTATGGCCCAAACAACCAAACGTCTAGGATAAGGAACACCCAAAGGGCTGTGTGGCCTTTCTCCACCGCACACAAAACAATATCGTCTAGGAACCCTCGCCGCTGGTCTCGAATCAGAGCGCCGCCCGCCGCCGATCTGGAGTGAGAGCGCCGTCCGCCTGGCTTTCTACAACTCGGCGGCGCATCGAAAATCCTCGCCGCCGGTCTCGAGTGGGAGCGCCGTCCGCTGCCGCTCGCCGCCGGTCCCGAGTGGCAGCACATTCGGTTAGAGCATTTCGCGGCGGATCTCCTCCGTCCTCTCTCTCCGCCGCCCCGGGCGGGCATCACAAGCCTCTAACCCTCCCTTCTCCGTTCGCAGCAGCGAAGATGGACTAAGCTCGCGGCTTTGGCGGGAGGACCCGGAGGCGGAGGCATAAGAGGCCGGACCCGATGGACCAGCTCACCGACGACGTCCTCGTCGAGATCCTCTCGCGCGTGCCGTACAGGTCCTTCATTCGCTGCAGCTGCGTCTCCAGGCGCTGGCGAGACCTCATCGCCCACCCCGACAACCGCCGGAAGCTGCCGCAGACCCTCGCTGGCTTCTTCTACCACGCCTCAACTCGCCGCTTCGTCAATGCGTCCGGTACAGGCCCCCCGCTCGTCGATGCCTCCCTCTCGTTCCTGCCGGACCGGGAGCGGGAGGGCGTCGCTCTGCTGGACGGGTGCAATGGCCTCCTTCTCTGCCGATGCTTGAGGTTCGCGAACCCGGATGAGTTCGATTACCTTATCATCAACCCTGCCACAGAGAAGTGGGTCGCCGTGCCGGTCTCACGGCGCTGGTCAAACAGGGTGCAGACGGCTCGCCTGGGGTTTGAGCCTGCTGTCTCCTCGCATTTCCATGTCTTCGAGTTCCAGTTGAATTGGGATGAGAATGGCGATGAAGGTGAGGACGATGATGGGGATGGGCGCCTCCTAGGGGTGAAGATCTACTCGTCTGAAACTGGACAATGGAGCTACAAGCAGAGCGGCTGGGAAGCTGACGTAACACTTGATCTGAATTTCAATAGTGTCTTTGTTAATGGCATTCTGTATATGATCGCCACCGAATGCTTTATAGCGGCGGTGGACGCGGATGGGAACACTTGGAGGATCATAGATTTTCCACGCACTGAGAATTCACCTTTCTATGATACTGATGTTGGATTCATTGATCTGTCCCAGGGAAAGCTGCATTTAGCTAATAGTGATGATATTACCGGCGACAACCTAGCAATCTGGGTACTTGAGGACCGTAACAGTGAAGAATGGACTCTAAAGCACACAGTCAGCTTTAGGCATCTGGTTAGAAAGAGAACCGTCCACTTTGGATATGATGAATTTATTGTTGTCGCTATCCACCCAGACCGCAATATAGTATTCTTCGTCTTTGGTGATAAGAAAAAACTAATGTCTTATGACATGGGCAGTGGGGAAGTGCGTGTCATTCGAATCCTTGGACAGGATTGCCATGAGCATTACATTTCATATGTTCCTTTGTTTTCAGAGGCATGTGTGGGTGGGCAGCAATAATCTTACTTGAGCAGTGCGGCTCAATCTTTGTTGGTATTTTGCTGATGATAGTGCAGTATGGACGTCAGTAATAGCAGCAGCTCCTGATATTAATCTTTCTGATGTTGGCTCAATCTTTGCTGGTATTATTCTGATCACAGTGTAGTATGGACTTCAGTAATAGCAGCAGCTCCAGGTATTAATCTTTCTGATTTTGTGGTGCTTGAGAAACACTCACGAAACCTTATCTTATGGGGCTACCAGTTAGTGTTAACGAAGTATTCTAGATGTCTTTATGTAATCATATGTGTGGGAATGAGTGATTGTAAGCACCGCATAAGGTGGCAAACACTTTCTGGACTTCACAATGTATTTTTGAACCATGATTAACATATGATATGTAGGCCATCCTTTCTATGCCTGTTCACCCTTTCTTCATTGCTTCATTTCTATGGCAATCAAATTATTATGCACCCAGCTAGAATTCTTTTGTCTTCTCTCTATGAGCCTTATTGTCTTCCTATGTAGTCGGATATTCTTTTCCTACTTAGCTATGGCAGTGGATGTAGGAGTACTAAGTGGGATTTTGTCTGACCTGTACTATCGAAAGAACAGCATAAGTGTGTTCATTTGAGCGAGAAAATTGCTTCATCCAAACGATGTTACGGTGAATCAGTGATGCATTGTTCCATCTCAAAAAAATAAAATAAAAAATGATGCATTGTTTCTACTGCCTGGTATTCACACTGTAAGGGTGATTTCTGCCACAATGTTAAAGGATTTGATTGCAGATACTCTCTATAGTTATTTTGGCACTTTCAGCATTGTAGAATATGTGGAGACTATGGGTAGTTATTAACCATTTATT
Organism: Eragrostis nindensis; assembly: GCA_012490785.1. Classification (NCBI taxonomy): domain Eukaryota; kingdom Viridiplantae; phylum Streptophyta; class Magnoliopsida; order Poales; family Poaceae; genus Eragrostis; species Eragrostis nindensis. The sequence goes on along the minus strand of JAAXCT010000100.1, from coordinate 948,785 downwards.
CCACTTTTGTAGAACATTAACCAATTATATCTGCTGCACGCTTCAATAATACCATGGAGAAAATCGACTTAAGATGTTCATAAAAGCAAACTAAATAAATTAGGTTTGTGCATCTGCGAGGAAAAATAGTTACTCCCTCCGTTCTTTTTTATATGACACCGTTAACTTTTTCGTTGAACTTTGACCAACAATATAGATTTAAATAATTAATTTCTGAATGTGAAATGAATATCACTGGATTCATCATCAAAAGCGCTTTTAAGATAACTTATACACTTAGCTATTTACACAAATATTTATAGATAAGACGAATGGTCAAAGTAACGAAAATAGTTAACGGTGTCATATAAAAAAGAACGGAGGGAGTATTTTTTTACTTCCAAATTTTTAAGGAATTTGTGCTTCTGAGAGGAAAAGCTGTTGCAAGATGGATTGTCTCGAAACTGGGATTTTGTCGCTTGCTCAATGAAACAGAATGGTTTTGAGTATGTTTTAAAATCAAACTCATTTTGACGGTCAATCTGAAGTTTCAACATTCCAGTTAAGCTCAGGCAACCAAATTGCCAGCTAACTCTGAAAAATTATGATGGCAGGAACCACCCTCTGAATTCCTTAGATCAATATTTGATGGAGCCTTCCCATCAAAATAGTCACACCGGTGGTTGGGAATTCTTTTTGTTGTCGGTTATCATGAGGGTGGTTGTATATCGGGCTCTGAAGGGGGGAAAATACAATGTGCAAGTGATGCTTTTACATGCTGATGATGAAGTTGAAGTGTGCATGTCTACAAGCTCTAAAATTTGCATGTGATTTAGGTATGGGGTGAATTATCATTGAAATTGACGTGCTGAACCTGAAGGCTTTGGAATCTTGGGAATAGGATTTGTCATCTGTTGGTGTGCTGTCCAGAGAAGCCAACCTTTTTTTTACTTGGGTAAATTCATCGAATTTAGGATTGAGTACTGCTCTCGGGCCTGTAATAGTGTAGGCCATCATCTTGCTTCACAAGATGCCATGCTGAATCCGGGAAAGAACTATGCTGTGGCTAGAAATGGCTAATATAGTCCTACTCATTGAATCTCTGTTGAACAATGGAAACTATGATGTGGCTATTCCACTTCAGCCATTGAGTAATGGAAACATATTTCTATATATAAAAAAAATTCTAGCTCATGCAAGAATAGCACCAACAGGTCAACCACCAAGTCTGCAAACTTGAGTTCAATCACACCACAGGTGATCTGTGGAAATCTTGAAAAAAAATAGTAATGGGCTTTATGGCCTATCCCGAGGGCATCAAGCTTCCCTTGTGGGCTCGGGCCTTTCTCCAACTCGCCGGCACGCGGCAACCCCTCGCCGCCAGTCTGGAACGGGAGCGCCGCCGCCGCCGCTCGTCACCCAGGGCTGCAGCTCCGGTAAGCGCATTTCGCGGCGGATACGTTCCGTCGTCCTCAGCTCCGCTCAGCCCCAGTAAGCCTCTAACCCTCCCTTCCCCTTTCGCACAGCTGCAGCAGATTCACCAAGCTCGCGGCGATGGCGGGGGGATCCACCAGGAAGAGGAACGGCGGGAGGAAGCGGAGGCAGAGGTGGAAGAGGCCGAACCCGATGGACCAGCTCACCGACGACCTCCTCGTCAAGATCCTCTCGCGCGTGCCGTACAAGTCTCTCCGCTGCTTCACCTGCGTCTCCAAGCGCTGGCGCGACCTCATCGCCCACCCCGACCACCGCCGGAAGCTGCCCCAGACCCTCGCCGGCTTCTTCTACTACGAAGGCCCAATTATTTGCTTCGGCGACGCTCCGACACTAGCTTCTTCAACGCGTCCGGGACCGGTCCCCCGTTGGTGGACACCTCCCTCGCGTTCCTGCCGGACCGGGAGCGGGAGTCCCGCCTCACTCTGCTGGACGGCTGCAACGGCCTCCTCCTCTTCCGCTGCTACAGGTTCGCTGACCCCATGGAGTTCGATTACCTTGTCATCAACCCGGTCACGGAGGAGTGGGTGTCCGTGCCGGTCACACGGCGCTGGTCGGTCAAGGTGGAGACGGTTCGCCTGGGTTTCGACCCTGCTGTCTCCTCGCATTTCCATGTCTTTGAGTTCCAGTTGGACGATGATGGGGATGAAGAGAGTGAGGATTCTGATGGCGATGGGCACGTCTTAGGGGCGAAGATATACTCTCTGAATCGGACTATGGAGCTACAAGCAGAGCGGATGGGAGTTTGACAAGCTAAATCCAGATTTCAGGAGTGCCTTTGTTGATGGCAAGCTGTATGTGGTTGCCCTCGAGTGTGTTATCGGCACGGTGGATGTGGAGGGGAGGACGTGGAGCGAAATTGAATATCCACGAAAGTGAGAAATCACCTTTACTTGGTAGAGATGTTGGATTCATTGATCTGTCCCAGGGACGGTTGCATTTTGCAACTTGCGATGATATCGATGGTAAACTGGCAATCTGGGTACTTGAGGACTGGGACAGCGAACACTGGTCCTTAAAGCACACGGTCAGCTTTAACTATCTGGTCGGAAAGCCGAATGTCGCGTTTGGAACTCATCACTTTGTTATTGTCGCCGTCCACCCGCAATGCAATATGGTATTCTTTGTCTTTGGTCATAACAGAACACTAATGTCTTATGACATGGATAGCGGAGAAGTCCGTATCATATGTGACCTTGGATACAATTACAAGGAGCATTTTGTTCCATATGTTCCCTTATTTTCAGCGTCACTGGCAAATGGACAACAGTAATCTTGCGCATCCCGGCTCCAGCTTTCTTGTCATTTAGATCATAGTGTGGTATGGCTTTAGCAGCAGCAGCAGCAGCTCCTTGTATAAAACTTTCAGGCGTCGTGGTGCTTTTGCTTGGTCATTAGGACCTCATGTTGGTCTTTCAGATCAGAGTTTACTACGGTCTTTAGTAGCAGCAGCTACGTGTACAAATCTTTCTGATGCTGTGGTGCTTGAACCTATATGTACAATAGGGCTACCTTTGTTGGTTAAATTGGCAACTTAGTTGTCTTTATCTAATCATATATCATATATGTGTATGAGGATTTGCTAGCACCACATAAATGGCAAACACTTTCTGCTACTTCACGGTTTGTCCTATCTCTGTATTGTTGAACTATGGTTAGTGTCTGATATGCACATTATCCTTTCGCTGCATATTTTCCCTCTTTTTCAGTGCTTCATTTGTCTGGATATTCTTCTAGTCTTTCTTTTGGTTTCTCTGTTTGAGCAATATGGTCTTCTTATATGGTCAGGAATTTGTTTCCTCTTTGGCTATTGTAGCTGTCGTATTATATGGGAATTTATGTGTTTCTTTTGGCTGAAATGAAGGGTACTTGCTTCTGAAGAATAGCAAAGGTGCATCCATTTGTGCTAGAAAGTCGCCTGATCCGAACATTGACATTGATCAGTGGTACATTTGTGCTTATAGATGGCCAAATGGGCGGCCCGGCCCGGCATGGCCTAGGCCCATCTAGGCACGGCCCATACGCTATCGGGCCGGCACGGCCCGTTTGTTAGGTGGGCCGTGCCGTGCCAGCCCATGGGCGGGGGGTCGGCCCATGGCACGGCCCAACGTGTGGCAATCGTGCCGGGCCAGCCCATTAGGCATGATGGGCCCATCTAAAATGATGGCCCATCAAGCCTATATAGCTCTATTTTAGTGTTAAAATGGTGCAAAATGATGAGGGAGAGGGGATTTAAACTTGGGACCTCAAAGATTTAAGGCAAATGTCTTATCATACATATAAAAATAAGAATATATTTAATAATTTTTTAGATGGGCCGTGCCGTGCCGCCCACTGGGCTAAAGCCTCGGCCCAAGCACGGCCCGGCCCGAACTTTGGTGGGCCGTGCCGTTCCTGGGCCGGGCCAAAATGGCCGTGCTTCGTGCCCGCCCATTTTGGCCCGCCCATTTGGCCATCTATATTTGTGCTAGATACTTTTTGTGGTTCATTTGATAACAGGTTACTACCAGCACTAGATAACATGTGGAGACTATGTACAGTTATTATCCATTAATTAGTCTCTTTTATTTTTGTGAATTGCTAACCAATTATTCTCTCTGCAACATTCTTAGAATAATTTTTGCCAGTACCAGGTGTTTTTTCAACAAGCAAGTTAGCACTGTGATATGAACCATGGAGACCTAATGCACAAACAATTACTAGCCCCAATCAAGTGAGAAAATAAAACTGTAACAAGTAGGCATGCACCGGGGCTTGCCTGGCTCAGGAGCTACATTAGCTGGGTCAGCTACAGGGTCAGTCTGCTCCTCCTCCTCCTGTGCTTCCTCCTCCGGCAGCTGGAAGCACGTCCAGTGGCTCCGGAGTCGTCTCTGTCACTATACGTTATGACAAGGAATCAATGCAAGTTAGATGCAATAATAATATGATGCAAACATGATTTAATTACTTAACAGGACAGTCGTTTACACTATGTTAAGAGGGTTAATTTTCCTTGATTAAAATGAGTAACTTAATTAATATTCTTTTGTCTGAAGTATTTCCTTCATTGAAAACAGATACTTAGAAACTTATATTCAGTCCGGTAGCATTTTTCTAAAGACCAAAACCACTGAAAGTAATTTACTGTGAAGTTGATAATTTATTGCATTCTGGATTATTTATAATAATTTAAACAATGCAGAAACAATTTAAATCATAAAAAATATATGATAGTGGAAAAATTTTCTGTAAGGGTGTTAAGAGTAGCTTAACAGACATACACGAGTTCAGGATTTATGGAGCAACAGAGAATTAATTATAATTTAAACAAGATCTGAACAAAAGCATTTTTACAGAAAACATAGAAAGCATTTTAGGTGATTTGACACTTTCGTTAGATAGATCGGAGTACAAGGAAGCCAACAAAATTGGTTTCACAGTTTTCTGATGTGTATACGATTTATTATGTATTTTACAAGCTTAAGACAATTTCTGGCAATTTAAACAATTTCTGAAAAGGATTAAATTTGGGCGGACCAATCAGATCTGGGCCTTAGCTAGTGGATGTAGCAAAAGTGTGTTCATTTGAGCTAGAAAATCGCTTTATCCAACGTGTTACAGTGAATCAGTGATGCATTGTTTACACTGTATGTTATTTACACAATTACTAAATGGTGGAAGGGTGATTCCTGACGCTGTTATGAGTTTGTGTTGGCGATTTCTAGCATACTATTTTATATGCTAACTGCGCCTTATTTAGAGCACAAATGTCATCATTATAGGCCATTAACCCTTGATAATAGCACCATATTTGTATATATGTCGTTCTGGAGCTTTATTGCAGAAACAAATGAAAAGGACGACATTCTGGACATTGAGGCTGATCTGGACCTGAAGAGAAGAGAACTAGCAGAAAAGGTCCACTGTGCCGATCGGCACAGCCCTGTGTCGACCGGCACAGGGGACTCCAAGGTCACTGAAGCTGGCCCACCATTCAGTTTATTCTAGAAGGAAGTTATCCGAACCAATCTTGGGAGATATTCATCACGAAGAGATAAAGATACTCGAAGATTTGAAAGAGCAATAGAAGACTTAATCTCGAAGAAAACTGATTGGAATGCCCACATGGAAGCTACCTAGGACTTCAGAACCGACTTAGAGAGGAAACCGAGCTGGACACGAGGTGTGCCGATCGGCACAGCCCTGTGCCGATCGGCACCAGGACTCTTTTCCCGAGAATCCTTTCCTTTCTGATGTACAGCTCTATATAAACTTGTAAAAGCCCTAGGGTTTCGGGATCCGCCGCCAGAGGGACAACACAGCTAGTAAGTTTAGAGCCACCGGGGCTTTGCCCGTTCTTCATGTTCTCTAGTTGTTGATCAAGAACCATTGGTGCTAAAGAGGTGATCTATCAAGGTAGGCCTACTAGATGGTGATGTATCCTGCACTACGTATTATCAAAGTATGGTTGAATATGTGGATGAATGGTTTTGATTATTGATTGCCTGGATTTTATGGTCTTTACATGCACTTGTTCCTACGCTTAGTGACGACTAAGTATTAGATGTTATCTTAATTGTGGTGGCAATAAGAGGTGAGAGGTTCAATCTCTCACTATCTCCATTGTGGTTAAGGTAGCATTGGGATCTTGTAATGCGCCATATTTGCACGTTGCCTTCGTACCTCAACAGCCGCTAATGCATACGCGATGATCCTTGAGGTGATGTGTAGAGTGGGAAGAGGTCACCGATTACGGCGAATTGGTCGTGACAGGGCATTCCGGAAAGGGGCTTCGACCTACCGATCTTCGGTTATCAATAATTGAGTAATCCCGTTTATGATGCTATTTGATTAAACTTTTTGGTTACGATCTCAACTAGCAGACTTGGCTAACTTACCCCATGATCTAATCAGTTCCTAGGCTTTTCGGACAACACTTCGGTCAACTTCGCCTTCGTGCCGACCGGCACATCCCCTGTGTCGATCGGCACAACCCCCAGTTTTCCTGAAACTCACGCTCACGCTCACTAGAAAGCTTGGCTAACTCTTTTACTGATGATTTTGCTTAATTCCCATTGGTCTCTGTGGTTCGATTAAACCTTGGAATACTTTTCTGGGGGAAAAGACTACAACTGTACACCGTGCTCTTGCGGTATATAAGTGGGTGCGTAGATACGACCAACAGTTGATTGCAGATTCTTTTTTGTTTCTGATTATAGGTTGTATGGGCTTCAGTAGTAGCAGCAACTTCTTGTATAAATCTTTCTAATGTTGTCATATGTGTGGGAATGAGTGACTGTTGGCACCGGATGCGGTGGCAAACCCTTTCTAGTACTTTACAATGTATGATGCCACTGTTTGTTCAACCATGATTAATACTTCCTCCGTCCTACTTTAATTGGCATACTAGCCTTAGGCATGGAGATTAAGAAGAGAAGGAATAAAATAGGTGCGTAGGAAACGAGGAGGAGAGAGATAAAGATAGAGGTGTATTGGAAAGAGAGAAAAGTGTCTCGGGAACTGAGAATGCCAAGTATTTTGGGAAAACTTGATATGGCTAGAATGCCAAGTATTTTAGGACGGAGGGAGTTTATGATATGCAGGGTATCCTTTCTCTCCTGTTTCCCCTTCTTCGATACTTGAGTTGTGTCACAATGCAAATTATTATGCACCTAAATAAAATTTCTCCCATTTTTTCTCTTTGAGCTTATGTTTTTTTTTATGTAGTAGATTATTCTTTTCCTCCTTAGCTATGGCAGTGGATGTAGCAGTTCTATGTGGGATTTTCTGTGACCTATACTACTGAAAGAACAACGAAAGTGTGTTCACTTGAGCTTAAAATCTGCTTCATCCATATTCCAAACGATGTTGCAGTGATGCATTGTTTCCACTGACTGCCTGGTATTCACATGATTACTAAATGATGGCATTCAAGGGTAATTTCTGACACAATGCTTAGAGTTTGATTGCAGATATTTTTTATGGTTAATTAGATAAAATGTAGCAACCAGTATTTTACAATATGTGGAGACTATGTGCAATTATTAACCATTTGGTCCTCTTTTGTAAAATATTAATCAATTTTCTCTGCTACACTTTTCAGCACTTTAGTCATCATCAGTATTTCTTTAACATGCAACTTAGAAATTCTGTAATGTAATATAGACCATGGAGAAAATCGACTTCATATTTTAGCAAAAGCAAACTAAAATATTAGTTTTGTACTTCTCTGAGGAAAAGCTGTTGGTTTCTTACTTCCAAATCATAATAAGATTATAGTTTTCCCGGCGGGGCCCACGCTTCTACTGTTGATTACTGTTACCCTGTAGCAACCGGGGTGAGCCGTCGGATTGTTCATGTGCTACAAATCAAACTTTGCCTGTGCCCAGAGCAACACGGTTGACGTACGACTAGCCCCTTCCCGACTCTTCCCGTCTGTACCCTCTCTGCCTGTTCCCGATTATTCCTCCTCCGCACCCCAAACAAAATCTCCGGTGATCCTCCATCCCGGCGGCGGTCCGCCAAGCACCACGCCTTCCTTGGTCCGAACGACGGCAACTCCGACAATCCTCACACCCAGCACCTGCCGCACGACGCCTCCAGCATCGCGACTCCAGAGTCTGTCCGTTCCGAACTCGGCCGTGAGGGCACGGCTTCTGTGCCCGCAGGACAGGTACGTGCTTTCCATATCTTGGTTCCCAGTTCTGACTTATTTGAGGTAGCCGCACAGCTTGCACGGCAAAGATGGTCCATTTGTGCTGCTGTGAGAATTTGTGCTGCTGTGAGAATAACGTTGGTTACTCTTTCATCTGGCCATTTGTGCATAGATAGATTACTGCTTATGTCTACTGGAAGTCACCAGTTCATTGTACGCTGATTTGGCCATTTGTACGCTGATTTCTGGCATGCTGATTTATCGCACTAAACGTGTTCGACGGATTGCTCCTTAGAAAGCACCAGAGATTTTTTTAGAAATTGATTCTGCTGATGATGGTATGTGATTTTTAATGATTATTAAATGTCAAAGTTTTGATCTGCTTTGTTACCTCTGCAGTTAGATTTTGCCCTTCTCCCGTAAGATTTTTCCAAAATTATAGAGGTACTGTACAAATCCGTTGTACGATCATCTCTCATATTTGATTTTCAAATGCATGTATCTTGGATGAAAAATTGCTCGCATAAATGTGAATGCAATGTGAATATATTGTGGATGAAAAATTACTACAGTTTGCATATATGGAGAATAAAAAAACACTGTTTGGAAGTAGCAGTTACGGTATGCATGACATGCATACATCTAAATATCTCATACAAGTCTCAGTTTGGTTTGGTATAGACACAATTATTTGTGATGATGTAAATCTCCGGTTATTGCTACCTCGGACGAATATTTGTTACTATCTACTTCCTGCTTTAGTTGAACCTGTTTTGCTAATTGCAAGTGGTTCACCATTTTATGATAATATTATTTGTTCTATCGTAACTTTCAATGTTTACTTATCTACAGGTTACTATTCCTGAATCCGGCTGTAATCTTCATATATGCTGCATGAAAAATTACTACAATCTGCATATGGAGAATCAAACCACTACATTTGAAAGTAGCAGTTCGGGTAAACATTATATGCTTACATCTGGATGTCTCATATAAGTCTCAGTTTGGTTTGGTATAGCCACGTTTATTTGTAATGATGTAAAATGCAGTGCCTATACTCCGTAAGTACAAGGCTTCATATGCATCTCTAGCTATTGCTACCTTGGACAGCCTGTTGTTGTCCACTAGCAAGCCAATGGTTCAGTAAGGTGAGTTCTCACTTCTTGCCCTAAATCTTGCTTTTTTTAAATGTGACCCATCATTGCGTACGTGCTTTTCAGAACTGTGTCGAAACTTCCAAGTTGCAATATATAATTAATTTGTTGACCTACTTTGATTCTTGGTGCTTTATGGTGGAACAGTGAGAAAATGAACAAAAATCATTCACTACACATTTGCATGAGAACTAAAAAAAATCATTTTCCATAACTGTTTGAATGTCTTCTTTTCCACGTAAATTACACAAGCATAAAGTGTGTGTGCAAAACTACAGAAATGAAATGCTTTTTATATGACTGCGTAGTCTATAGATGCTTTGCTGTATCAAGGTGACTATGCCATGATAGGTAACAAAAACTGGAAAATATATATGGCTCCTCAAATTCTTTTATTGGTAACATGAATACTTTATTCCACAAAATTTTAAATACTAGTTAATTTGGTTGAGTTGTGTTATTCTCAGACCATAGCTATGTGACAAAAACTCTTTGGATGGAAATTCAGATGTTTTGAATGCTTGCGTGGTAATGATGTAAGCAGTTGCACTACATATTACATTGTATTTCTTATTAAACTTGTGATTATCAGTTTTATCTTGGTTAGTACTCCAGCCATCTAATGTGTGATCAATTTTGGCAGATTGGACTACCAGAGAGTCTAATAAACTTCTGTCTTTGTTGTAACTCAGTTTTAGATATATAGATGTTCTTTTAAGTGAATGAAAATGTTCTTTTAACTCAGCATCATGGCTGACTTACATTTCCTGTGATGCCAGCCTCCACTACTCTAAACCACATTCTTTGATATCATTCCCTGTTCATTCCTGTGACTTGCTTCTCATAAAACTTTGTTGTAAATTATATGGTCTAATGTCATGTTATGTGGTGTTGCTCACTTTGTTGGAAAGAAGAGTGTATTATTGGTGTCGCATGACAGAATAACGTGCTCTCATACTACTTTGAAATGTTTTTTTTTGGCTGTTATCTTCTCTAGCATGGAGATCATAACTTGGTTTATTAGTGCATATCTAACAAGTGTTCATATGTTGATCTTATCTGGGATTACACATGCCTGCGCCGCTGCACGTGCAACTTGCGATATGTACTTCAACCAAAAACTGTTGCCATATATTGTATCATATATTTGGCCCGCGGCATCTGCCGCGGGGTTTCTTTCTAGTTTATGTGGAATTTGTGCTACCTCAGAACTGAGGCTTTCTAGAACTTGCTCAATGAAACAAAATGTTGACAATGTCTAAAAATCAAACTCTTCTTGATGTGTGAAACAATGTGGGTCACATGGACATTTCTAACGTAAATAAAAACGTGTAGTATCATTGCACAATTGCTGATTGCTCCTGGTCTGCTTTGCACAGTGTGATGACATTGCATTCTGTTCTTTTAAAATTACGGTTTGGTAAAATATGTTACCTAGTGTCAATGCAAGTTTATTTCACGACACAGATTTTATTCATTTCTGATTGAATTACTAATTGATATATTTTTTCTTATCTGATTGGTGGAATCTGACAACATTTTTCTAATGTTCTTGTGCTTTAGAAACACTCACGAAATCCTATGGGGCTACCAGTTTCAGTTAACTTAGTACTCAAGATGTCTTTATGTACATGTGTGGGAATGAGTGATTGTTAGCACCGCATGGGTGGCAAACACTTACAGTACTCCACAATTTATGATATGCAGGCTATCCTTTGTATGGGGCTACTGTAAAGTAGCAGAAAGAATACTGTGATAGTGTTTGTCAGCACTCAGCACCACATAGGTGGCAAACACTTTCTGCTACTTTATAGTTCATGCTATCACTGTCTTGTTGAATCTGATATGAACATTATCCTTCCGCTGCATATTGTTCCTCTTTTTCATTGCTTCATATGTCTGGATATTCTTCGAGACTTTATTTTGTTTTCTCTCTTTGAGCAATATAGTCTTCTTATACATTCAGGAATTCTTTGAGCAATATTGCTTAGTCAGGAATTATTTTCCTCTTTGACTATTGTAGTTGTTGTATTGTGGGAATTTTGGTTTCTTTACTGAAATGAAGGATGCTTCTGAAGAATAACAATGGTGTGTCCATTTGAGCTAGAAAATTGCCAGATCCAAACAATGACAGTGAATAAATGGTACATTTTAAATGATGTTAAGAGTTTGACTTCAGATACTTTTTTGATTCATTTGATAACAGGTTGCTATTAGCACTAGACAATATGTGGAGATTATGTACATTTATTATCCATTTACTCTCTTCTCTTTTATTTTTTTGTTAATTGCTACATATTATTATCTCAGCAAAATTCAGATACTTACATGATGACAAATAAACTGAGTCGGAGGGAGTACTACCTTCTAAGACTCGGATCTAAGTTCTCATCAGCATCAACATTAAATATCAGTCAAATGCATCGCTTCTAGTATGACCTTGGAAGTGTTTCAAATCCGTCCCGCGTCGAAAAGTAAATTCCTAATTGAAGACAGCGAACAGTCACGAGCCTTCTGCATTCCACCCTATATCAGCTTTCAATTTTCAAAAGTAGCGACATACTGTGGAATCTGAATGCGGTATCGCACGCTAGACTAGACCGAAAGCATGGGGAGCGAACAGGATTAGATACAAATGGTCAGGTAAGAAAACGAAAAAGGCAAAATCGAAGCAGTTCATAGTTCATTTAAAAATGAAGCAAATTAGTGTCCTCAAGTAGAATTGCATACCACCAGAAAAAGATTGTATAAATATGTACTCTATAATTGAAAGGCAAAAAACATACAATAATTTCACCAGGTCAGGTCTCGGTGTCCTAAACTCTGAAAGGGGCTGATCCAAAAAAAAAAATCTGAAAGGGGCTAACAGAACAACACAATCTGTTGTGGATCTCTTGACAAAATAGTAATGGGCTTTACGGCCCAAACAACACAACGTCTAGGAGCGCCCAAATGGGCTGTGGCCGTTCACCACCGCACCCGCAACCCTCGCCGCCGGTCCCGAATCAGAGCGCCGCCCGCCGCCTCTCTCGAGCTGGAGCGCCGTCCGCCGGGCTTTCTACAACTCGCCGGCGCACGCCAAATCGTCGCCGCCAGTATCGACTGGGAGCGCCGTCCGTTGCCGTTCGCCGCCCAGGGCAGCACATTCGGTAAGCGCATTTCGCGGCGGATCTCCTCCGTCGTCTCCGCCGCTCCGGGCAGCGCAGGCCTCTGACACTCCCTTCTCCGTTTGCAGCAGCGAATATTGACTAAGCTCACGGCGATGGAGGCAGGATCCTCCAGGAAGAGGAGCGGCGGGAGGAAGCGGAGGAGGCGGAAGCGGCCGAACCCGGCGGACCAGCTCACCGACGACCTCTTCGTCGAGATCCTCTCGCGCGTGCCGTACAGGTCCCTCCGCCGCTTCACCTGCGTCTCCAAGCGCTGGCGCGAACCTCATCGGCCACCCCGACCACCGCCGGAAGCTGCCCCAGACTCTCGCCGGCTTCTTCTACCAGTTCTACGACACCTCAGCTCGCTGCTTCGTCAACGTGTCCGGTACTGGGCCCCGTTGGTGGACGCTTCCCTCGCGTTCCTGCCGGACCGGGAGCGGAAGGGCCTCAATCTGTCACACAGCTGCAATGGCCTCCTCCTCTGCCACCGCTTCAGGATCGCCGACCTGGACGAGTTCGATTACCTTGTCATCAACCCCGCCACGGGGAACTGGGTCGCCGTGCCTGTCCCAAGACGCCGGCCGGACACGGTGCTGGCTCGTCTGGGGTTCAACCCGGCCTTCTCTTCTCATTTCCATGTATTTGAGTTCCAGTTGGATTGGGATTGGAATAGCGATGGAGAAGATGACCATATCGATGGAGATGGTCACGTCCTTGGAGCGAAGATCTACTCGTCAGAAACTGGTCTGTGGAGCTACAAACAGAGCGGCTGGAACGATGAGGTTACTTTAACCACTTATTGTAAGAGCGTATTTGTTAATGGCATGCTGTATGTGGTCGCCACCGAGTTCGTGATTGGAGCAGTGGACGTAGAGGGCAAGACTTGGAGGATCATCAATTTCCCATTCGAGAAACCTTCCGTTGATGCTTCTCCTGCGTACATTGGTCTGTCACAGGGGCAGTTGCATTTAGCAATAGGTAAAGCTGATGTTACTGGCGACAAACTAGAAATCTGGGTACTTGAGGATCGCAGCAGTGAAGAATGGACCTTAAAGCACACAGTCAGTTTAATGCGTATGGTTCGACGGCCGTTTGTCCTGTTTGGATTTGATGAGTACATTGTTGTTGCGGTCCACCCAGACCGCAATATGGTATTCTTCATCTTTGGTGATGACAAAACACTAATGTCTTATGACATGGATACTGGGAAAGTGTGTGTCATTCGCAAGCTTGGACGCCATTGCAGTAAATATTTTTGTATTCCATATGTTCCCTTGCTTTCAGAGTCAATGGCAGATGGGCAACAATAATCTGCACGCGCGGCATGGCGCAACCATTTTCTGTCTTTTAAGTCATCTTGTAATATTGTCTTCAATAGCATCAGCGGCCCTCATACAATCTTTCTGATGTGTGTGCTTTTTCTTGGTCCTTTGAGGTTCTTTGTTGGTCTTTCAGTTCATAGTGTAGTATGGTCATTAGTGTATAGGTAGCAGCTCGTTGTAAGAACATTTCTGATGTTGTGACTCCAGTTGTTTTTATCTAATCATATATGCATATGAGTGATTGTTAGCACCACATAGGCGGCACACTTTCTGGTACTTCGCAGTGCATTAAATCACTATATCGTTAAACCATAATTAGTATCTGATATGCACATCATTCGTTCTCTGCATATTTCCTCTATTTTTCAATACTTCATTTGTGTTGCGTTTGCTACTAGCTCTTTTCTCTCTTTGAGCCTTATTGTCTTCTTCTATAGTTGGGTATTCTTGTCCTCCTTGCCTAGGGGAGTGCATATCAGAGTACTAAGTGAGACTTTTTTGTTTCAGTGCTTAAACGATGATATGGTGACTCTGTGACACAATTGGTTCCACTGCCTGATATTCACATGATTATTAAACAATGTTAAAAGTTTGATTGACTGAAGATATTTTTTTATAATTCATTTGATAGCAGATCTCATGACTAGGTGTTTTACTCTTTCCCTCATTCCTAAGTTTTTTATCTAGTTGTATCAGATTGTAGGTTAACAATCAAACGATGATTGCTCATTTTATTGATTGTTACAATGTTGAGCTTGAAATCTCTGAATGAATGCCTGTCCTCTATCTTTGGGTAATGATTGTTGCGCATATGAAGTGGTAGATTATAAAGAGATGAGAACATTGATAAAGAAAACGGGGTTGAAAAAAGGGGGTCTTTTAAAGCGCAGCATTTTTTTTTTGGTGATAGATAAAGCTACCAAATCTTTCGGAAACGCCTCTTCAGGGAGCATTCTGTGCCCAGGATATCTTTGCTTCTGACCTGACCATTGGTGGTCAAGTTTCGCAAGCATGATCAGATTTGGATTCACATATGAGCATGGGGTGCCGGGATTTTTTTTTTTTTTTGTTGGGTACTGTCCCATCTGAGCATGCGTTGCTTTTGCTTCGTCTTTAGGACCTTTGTTGGCCTTTCAGATCATAGTTTACTATGGTCTTTAGCAGCTACTTGTATAAATCATTTATGATGTTGTGGTGCTTGAGGAAAGCTATGTGCCTATGTCTAACGGGCTACCTGTGTCAGTTAAATTCGTAACTCTAGTTGTCTTTATCTAAGCTGTGTCTAATTTGTTAGTACCAACACTTTCTGCTACTTCACAGTTCGTTCTATCACAGTCTTGTTGAACCATGATTAATGTCCGATATGCACATTATCCTTTCGCTGCATAAATTCCCTTTTTTTCATTGCTTCATTTGCCCAGATATTCTTCTAGACTTTTCTCTTTTTGAGCAATATGGTTGTCTTATATAGTCAGGAATTCGTTTCCTCTTTGGTATTGTATCTGTTGTACTATGTGGGCTTTTATATTTCTTTGCTGCAATGAAGCATACTTCTGAAGAATAGAAATGATATGTCCATTTGAGCCAGAGAATTGCCTGATCCTAACAACAACTTTGAATCAATGGTACATTTGTTTCCAGTTTTCCACTGCCTTGTATTCACCTGATTATTTTTATTTTTTAGGTGTTTCATTGTAGATACTTTTTGTGGTTCATTTGATAACAGGTTGCTACCAGCACTAGAGAATACGTGGAGACGATGTACAATTATTATCCATTTAGTAATTCTCTCTGTGTTTTATTTGCCAACCAATTATTCTCTGCAAAATTCGTCAACAAATTTTGTCAGTACCAGGTGTGTCTACCATTTGGTGTTGCTAGACTGCCCAAGCTCGAATGGGAGGATTGGGTACTGGTAAAGGTCATTTCTGTTCTTTTTGTAATAACATCTCGTGGTCTGTGGTAGTGTTAGTTGGTGCATATCTCCTTCAAATTTTCCGTTTTATCTTTTACCTCATTCCTAAGTTGTTTATGCCTTTCTGTACCAAACTGTAGGTTAGCATGCAAGGGTGAGGCTGAACTCTCTTAGAAACAGGATGTGTGCTCTGGTTAAAGGTTGCTTTGCATGCATGTTTTTTCATCGCTTTCAGATTTGGTTTAATGAGATAATGACCCAACAAGATGAGAACACTGAAAACAAGAGCCGATGAAAAAAAAAAAGATCTTGTAACACATTCTCTTTATCTTGTGATAGGTAAAGCTTGGCAAAGACATACGATTGGTCTAGTGCTACTTTTTTTATTCCCTATATAATGAAATGTCTAATATGCAAACGGTGTATTAGGATACCAGGACGAAGTTAGTGTCGTTAACATCCTTCTAGCAATGGCACGAACTTACAAGAAATGATGTTGTCTCTGCAAGCCTCTGTCTGGGCTCGGAATAATTCCAAATCGTCCAGGATAATCCTGTTCTGAGAGCATTCTGTACGCGGGATATATTTGTTTCTGACAGTATGAGCATGCAAAATTTCCTTGCAGTTCAAAATCACAGGAAAATAGTTGTGCCATGGACTGTGGAGATTGATTTCTTCTGGTACTGTCCCATCTGAAGTTTCAAACAATCCAGTTTAAGCTCAATCAAGTTCAAGCTCATGCCATATCAAAAAAAAAAAAAAAAAAAAACGAAGAAGAAGAAGAAGAGAGAGAGTTCAAGCTCAGGCAACCAATTTGCCGCTAACACTGAAATTTTTTTTTTTTTTTGCGAAGGGCTAACACTGAAAAAATTAGCATGGTAGGAAGCTTGGGGCCGACAAATGCTGGTTTTCAATGACATCATTTATCATCTTGACTTAGTGGAGCTGCCTCTGAAGGGTAGAATATACATCTGGAGTAATATGCAGCAAAATGCACTACTGGAGAAGCTAGATTGGGTTCTCACTTGTATAAACTGGACCATTAGCTTTCCTAATACTCTTGTATATCCTTTATCTCGACCTACATCTGACCACACGCCACATGTGGTGCAAATGGAGACATCCATCCCGAAGTCCACCTTGTTTAGGTTTGAGAATTACTGGTCGTCCTTTCAGGATTTTCTGCCCACAGTACAGCACTATTGGAGCTTGCCAAACTTCAGGCAAAATATTGCCAATTTGATCACCGCGAAGTTTAAGACTGTGAGAAGAGGACTGTAGGCTTGGAGTAAGGAGCTATCAAAACTGAACAAGCTGATCAATAACAGCAGCTGGGTCCTAGGCCTTATTGATGGCTTGGAGGATCAGAGACCTCTATCAATTATGGAGCGGAATTTCAGGAAGCAATTCAAGTTGCATCTGATGAATTTGCTAGAGGCAAAGAGAATATATTGGAAACAGAGATAAACCATTAGATGGGTCAAATTTGGTGATGAGAACACCAAGCTTTTTCAAGCAGTAGCAACGCAGAAATTTCGCAAGAATTATATATCATCACTAAAACTCTCAGATGGCTCTGTGGTTATTGAGCATGATCATAAAGCTGCTGTATTATGGGCATCTTATAAAGAAAGGCTGGGTCAGTCTGAAACACAAGCCATGCATTTCAACCTTGTAGAACTCATACCTGCAGTGGACTTTGGAGAAATTGATCAACCCTTCAGTCATGAGGAAATTGATTCTATTGTTAAAGAGATGCCAGGTGACAAGGCCCCAGGGCCAGATGGTTTCAATGAGCATTTTATTAAAACTTGTTGGTCTTTCATTAAGCAAGATTTCTACAGGTTGTGCGAAGATTTTTACCAGGAGGGACTGGACCTGCAAAGCATAAACAGCTCCTTTATCACTCTGGTGCCTAAGTCCTCCTCTCCTAAAGGAATTAATGACTATCGGCCCATATCTCTCCTTGGTTGTCCAATCAAGATGTTGACTAAGCTGATTGCCAACAGAATGCAGAGCATCATCATGCAAGTTATTCATGAGAATCAGGATGGCTTTATCAAGAATAGGTCAATTCAAGATTGTTTGTCGTGGGCCTTCCAGTACTTATACATGTGTCATGCCTCCAAGAAGGAAATAGTTATACTGAAACTAGATTTTGAGAAGGCCTTCGATAAGGTGGAGCATCATGTTATTCTGCAGATGCTAGAACGTAAAGGATTTTCACAGAAATGGATAAATTGGATAAAGTGCATACTGACATCAGGGACATCTAAAGTGCTTCTGAATGGGGTACCTGGCAAGACCATACACAGCAAACGGGGTGTCAGGCAGAGGGATTCACTATCTCCACTTTTATTTGTGCTTACTGCTGATTTGCTACAATCACTAGTTAATGATGCTCACCAGAAAGGACTTATCACTCTGCCTCTGGCTCATTCATATGGACAGAAATATCCAATAGTGCAGTACGCAGATGTTACATTGATTATTATGCCTGCCATCACTAGAGAATTATTTTTCGTTAAAGGGCTATTGCAGTGTTTTGCAGACTCCATTGGCCTGAAAGTGAACTTCAGTAAATCCTTCATTGTTCCTATAAATCTCACGCAAGAGAAAGCTGCTCATCTGGCTGCAACTCTGGGATGTCAAGTGGGTACCATGCCGTTCACCTATTTGGGACTGCCTCTAGGAACTACCAAACCGGTGATTGATGACTTCATGCCCATTCTTAACCGTATTGATATGGGTATTGCACCATGGACCACCTATGGTGGTAGGATCGAATTAAACAACTCAGTGATCACTGCATTGCCTATGTACTCCATGTGTATAATACGCTGGCCATGAGGAGCCATTGAGCAGGTTAACAAATATAGAAGGCACCTGATGTGGAGGGGATCGGATCTAAACAGGAAGGGTAATTGTCTAGTTGCTTGGGAGAAGTGCCAGAGACCCAAGAATCAGGGAGGGCTTGGTATCATTAATCTGGAAGCTCAGAATAAAGCATTGCTTTTGAAGCATCTTCACAAGTTTTATAATAAGCATGATGTGCCTTGGGTCAAGTTAATATGGTCTGCCTTCTCCACTAATATGCAAGCTGTCTTACCCCATTTCTGAAGTATGTTGCGCATTATGTATCAGTCCCTAGATCAGTAGCTGATACGCATAATAACACAGAAGTGATAATCAAAAGCATACTTCGAATAAGTATAGTACCTGATATAGGGCCTTTAGTGGCGGTGCGCAAGGATCAAAACTATCCAAGTCCATCTGACTGACTAATGGCGAAGCAAGCAGTGGAAACCATGGCCCAAAGCCACAAGCAGACTTGAGAAGTAGAACCGAAAACCAAAGCGTCGTCATCTCCTAGGAAGTCTTCTCCTACCAAAAACAGTAATCGCAAACGCGTGAATACATAAGGTACTCAGCAAACCCTAACACAAGAGGTAAATATATGCAAGGGTATAAACAAGGAGGAGGCTGAGGGTTCATCATATCGGCGGAAAGCCAATTTTGATGCAAGGGTTGTTTTGAAAACAAAACAGTTCGCAAACTACAGTCAGGTATATCATTATATTTAGTGGGGTTGGTTGGCCCTGAGGGAGATGCAATCCGTCCCACCAGTTCTCAAATTTTAATGCTGGCAGATAACTAGCGCACGGCTCCAAACCGGTGTATTCCAAAAACACGTCAAGGATAACTCACACAAGAAAGACTAATCATTGTGTGGCCATAGCTTTCGCGTTGTCCAATACCATAGAACACGGCTATTCGGATAGGTTATACACTCTGCAGAGGTTGTACACTTTCCCCACAAGGTACACCAGTCCTCCCCGATATCTCAGCTTGGACTGTTATACTAATTGTTCCGTACCTACTTGGCCTCACCACGACACCACCACGGAAATACTACGACCAGGGGCTTCCATCATCATATAATAAAAAGGCCAAAGGCCAGAATTGTCTCCACACGCTGGATCTCAACGCCAACCTCGTTGAGTCTTCTCCTGGCTTTCGTTTGCACTCCTGCCTCCTGGTGGGTACCGGGTGAACGCTATAGTAGGGTGTGGTTCCAAACCTTTCCCATACAAGGCTTGTGGTTGTACGAAAGGTGCTAGGCAAGACGGCATATGAACCGGTCCTTATACGACCGAAGCAAGCATCTTCAATAGCTACCCTCAACGAGGGATAGCGTCCCAGAGATAGCCTCCCCACTGAGGACTACCTCGCTTGCTCCCGTCCAAAACATTCCCCACTATGGGTTGCACTTTATCACCAATCCCACCCATTTTCACACTTACACACACCACCAAGCACTCACACATTTTAACACAAAAGCATGTGATCAAGATGAAAGTAAGTACACGGTTGTAGCAGGTTCTAAGCAGCATTTTGATCCAACACATCATTAAAGAATCAACGATGTGGGTTCCTAGGTTTAACAAGGATATCAGGATAAGCAATATCAAGGCATGGCAATCAACAAGTACTTAGGACATACTAAGCAGTTTAAATCATTTTAAAAATATCATGCATATTTTATTTGAAGACAGGGTCTAAGTAGGATTATTTGTAATCATAGGATCAATATGATCAAAGGGAGTTAGGGCTTGCCTTATAATCGCTTTTCTAATCTTCAAGTTTTGGGTCTTATGTCTTTTCCGTCAAAGTCGATGCCTTCACGTCTTTTCTCCAAGCTTGTATCCTTTAGACTCGTCTTTGAATTCCTCTGGCTCTTCCTCGAATATCGTGTAAGCTAGCGCATAGGAACACTTATAAATAAACTACCGCAAAACAAAATAAAAATCGAAAAGATCCAAATAAGATCCAATTAACTCCAATAAGAGTTGATAGAACTCCAAAGAAGAACAAAAGACTCAAATCATGTATGATGCAACCAGTTTTACATTAGTAAGGTCTTATTATCTTAACAAGGCTATTAAAGGTGATGCATCGCACACTAGGGCTTTTAGTGAAATTGTGAGATGCTAAACACAATGAGAAGTGCAAGCTTGCATATAAAAGGTGGGGGATGGCGTGTGTATGTGTTCATCGTACACTTGCGTCACTAAGCCTTTGTATAGGCCGTAACCTATACATAGGTTAATGCAACAAGTGTACAAGTGCAGAGTGTGTCACTTTAGTTACTTACATATAGATTAAGGTATTATCTAATGGTGATTAGCTATTGATTATTTGCTAGATTGATTAATTACTAAGACGAAGCTACTAATCATATGTCATGAGCTGAGCCTATGATGGCGGTACGTGTAGGTGATCATGCATGATATGAATGCACGGTTGTAGATAAAACACAAGGATCTAACAATTAAAGACAATAGGCAATTAAGATAACGACGATTGATAACTCCAATAAGATCCGATAAAAGACCACTTAAAAAAGAGAGATTGATGAATCGGTGGGCTAAATAAAGGTTGGTGGGAGCATTGGAAGTCAACAAGGTTAGCATTGAGAGATGTGTTGTGAATAGGAATGGTCACTATGCTACATACTCGATTGATGTGTTGAGACATGATATAGCAGGTGAGAGGGGTATTTTAGGGTATTGATGGTTTCTAAATTTAGTGTGGTGCTCTAAGAATTGTGGCTCTGGTGTGGTTGGATAGATCTGAAATTTAGATGAATTTAGGTGAAAGAATCAGGTGATTTGGAGCTCGGGTGCATGAGATATTGATTTTACAGTGTTGGTTCTGGATTAATTCCGAAATAAATTCGTGGAATCATTTTCATGGGCTCGGTCCAAGGCTGAGAGCAGCTCATGTGAGCTCTTGGGCCTGCGTGGGAGTACATGGGCTAAGGCTTATTGGCTGCTGGCCCAAGGAGAGGAACAGAACGGGAGAGAGATCGAGACAGAGCAGACTGCTCTGTTCCCGTTCGCCATGGGAGAGCTCGGGGAGCTCCAATCGGCATGGGGGAAGGGGGAGAGGGCAGCCAGGGAGTGGGGGAATCGAATCCTCAAGACAGGACGAACTCATTTGAGGGGGCAACTTGGATCAGGTACAACGCAAGCGGCGGCTGCGACGCGGAGGAAGCGCGGCGGCCATGGCTGCTCGGTGGCTCGGAGGGGACAGGGTGTCGGCCTGGGAATAGGCTAGGGAGGAAGAGTAGCGCGGTTTGATGCTCACCGTGTGCACGGTTGAGTAGGGGAGCGACGCGAAGGTGACCAACGTGGACGAGGTGGTGGCGGCGATTGAAGTTCGTCGTCGATCTCTTCGCGCAAAGTGCAGCTGCGGGAAAGGAGGGCATGCCGAGGTTAAGCGCGGAATGAAGAACCCGGAGGAATAAGGGGTGGGCAAGAAAACCGAGACCGAAAGCCCGAAACCGAAAATACCGAAACGAGCCCGAAATACCCGAAATTCGGGCTTCGGATGCTAGATCGGGCTTTGAACTCAGGTAACCGAACAATTTCAGTCCGGTTCGTGTACCAGCCACGGGTACCCGATAACCCGAAGTAATGAAAGCGCATCACCACTGGCCCATTTTACCTCACGCTCAGCAACAGGCCCACTAAACTCCTCCCAGCCCACCACGTAGCTATGCCTCACCATGCAGCTACGCAGCCCACGCAGCCTGGCAGAAACGCTTCGCTTCAGTTGCCCTTGCGCACGCCGCCGCGGCGCGTGCGTATCGACGCCGCATCGCCAGTTCGCCACCGCCTCCGACGACCTGCGCCGCCCAGCACCCGTGCGCCCACTGCGTCGATCACCGGAGCTGGAGGCTCGACCAGGAGGAGCCGTCCCCGCACCTGGAGTCGACCAGCCTGAGCAGCAACAACGCCGCCGGCACCTCAACTAGCCCAAACCCGTCGTCGTTCACCACGGATTCAAGACGATCTCTGCAATCTTGCAATGTATGCCCACTCGATCCCGTCGTCTTCTGTCTGCAATTCGTATATGTGCTGAAATATTGGGTAGTTTGGGTATGCCCGAGGACCGAACCGAATTTTCGGTACCCGAAGTTGTCGGGTACCCAATATTTCAGCGCATGTTTGGGTATCAATTCTGAGAAACTGAATTTCTGAGAAACCGAAAAGACCGGACGGAATTTTTGGTTATACCCGAATGCCCACCCCTACCCGTAGGAACAGAAAGGGGAGAGGAGGACTGACCAACTGCGACAGGAGAGTACGCCGGAGGATCGCCGGAGTGAGGAGAGAGAAAAGAGGAGAAGAATGGGAGTGGAGCTTCGGAGAGGGGCTCGGTGCCAATTTAAAGGCGGCGAAGGCGGTGCGGCACAGTGAGGCGGCGCAGCACAGTGAGGCGGTGCAACACAGTGAGGCGGTTTGTTGGCCGGAGAAATATCTCGGCGTCAATGGCGGTTGGCTCGCCGGTCAAAAAGGAGGTGATGGGCGCCGGGCCTTCGACGGGACGGGACGACGGAGTTTTTTGGCGCGGGCACGTGCTTCACGCGGCGCTCCCTGTGGCCGAGACGGGACGAGACGGCGGAGGGGAACAGGCCGGTATGGGCGCTGCCTGGTTTTGGCTTGAGGAAGAAGACAATTGTGGGGCCCACGCGTAAGTGAGAGAGTGAGGGAGAAAGGAGGTGGGCTGCTGCTGGGTCGGGTTGGGTTGCGGCCTGGAAGGGAAAGGAACAAGGAAAGAGAAAGGAGGGGGAAAGGGTTGGGCCGGCCAGGAGAAAAAGGAGAAGGGTGGCCCGATAAGAAAGAAATGATTTAAACATTTCTAGATTTCGAATTTGAAGGAATTTCAAATTAAAACAAAAGCAAAAGCCAAACAAACACTCAAAATAAATCCAATAAGAACCAGAAATGCACATCGTGAGTTTTGATGCAGGTTTAAATTCAAAATTTTGAAATTCACTTGGGATGTAATCCTACTTTGATTTATTTGGTGGAAATTCAAAAGGTTCAAATTTTAGTAAATTATTAAATGAAAGAAAACACTTGAGCACAAGTTTTATTATTTAGAAATTTCAGATTGGAACTAGGTTTGAATTATTGAAGTGAACAAAATTTTGAAAAATCATGGCAAGGTAAGAGTTAGACAAAAATTTAAATTTGGAGTGATTTTTATTCCTTTTTATTTTGCTTTGAATTTGGGGGTGTTACACAAGCTCCTCATGCGCGAAGTCCACGTGGTTCATTTTGGTGGAGAGATCTTTGCAGACTTGCTGACACATACAGAAGTTATGCCTTGGCAATAGTGGGCAAGGGTGACACAACAATGTGTTTGGAAAGACAAGTGGAATTTTGGATGTCTGCACCTGCTATATCCTCATCTGTTCTCATTTTCTAGAGAACCAAATTGTTCAGTCAGGCGTTTCACAAGTCTTTTGCCAGATTATATATGACAGGTTATTTCAGCTTCCTCTCTCCCAACCTGCTGCTGAACAGTTAGCCTCACTCGTGGAGACACTTCAGGCCTGGCCGAGAGATGAAGAGCAGAATGACCAATGGGTCTATATTTGGGGAAATGCTCAGTACTCTAGTAAGCGAATGTATAACCTGATCATTGGAGAAACAGATGCACCGCAGCCGATGCAGTGGTTATGGAAATCGTGTTGTCAGAAGAAACATAAGGTGTTCCTTTGGTTACTACTGCAAGATAGAGTGAACACTCGAAACCTGCTCAGAAGGAAACGCTTTCAAATTCCTTCAGTCAGTTGTGTGCTCTGCATGAACAACACGGAAGAAACAGTAACACATCTTTTCTTTGGGTGTGCATTCTCACAAATGTGCCGGACGGCACTGCATATTGTTTGGGATCTATCTTTGCCACGGACAGCGGCGGATCCAGCGGAGGGGCAAGGGGGGCTGGAGCCCCCCCTACCCCCTGGAGCTCCATGGAGATGAAGAGAGGAAAGGGGGAGAGAAGAAGAGGAAGATGAAGAGAAGGGGGGGGGGCTGGAGGAAGAAGAAGGGAGATGAGCCCTCCCTTGAGACTCAGGCTAGCTCCGCCACTGGCCACGGATGGAGATGGTGCAAGAGTACAGAACACAATTCATAGGGGACTGTTATATGGAAGTGATCACGGTGGCAGCTTGGACTATATGGACTCACAGAAATAGCATCATTCTCGATGGCGGGGTGCTAAGCTTCCCAAGATGGAAATCAGAGTTTCGGTCAGCTTTCTCGCTGACGATGCATAGAGCAAAGCCAAGTCTTAAGCAGGACATGGCGCTTTGGCTTGCATCCCTGTAATTTTATTTTGCTTTGTTCACTAACACTAACCACTAATGTTAATAAAAGTACAGCAGGGGAAATCCCCTTCTGTTTTCCGTCAAAAAAAAAAACAACAAATGCTTAGCTCACCCGAGCAATAAAATTTTTTTCTTGAAGGGTCGAGGGGTGTTGATCATCCCCACCTAAATAGTTTTCAAAATATGGCAGACCAGATATCAACTACCTCGTTTTTCAGAGAAAGGAGAAAAAAACCCTACGACGCTCGGTTAATTAGGAAAAAACCGGATAAAAACTGTGATAACTATCTAGCTAAACTAGGCCTGTCGATAAGCCCCAACACAAGGGCATCATTGTGGCATGACCATAAGTATGGAAACATCAAACCCCAACACAAAAGGTAGACTGTGGCTTAACAACATATAACAGTATCGCACCCTAGCACAAGGGCAAAGAGTAGCATAACCACATATCACAACACTCAAGAGGACTAGCGGAACATGGCATCGATCATCAAGACAACGCCTCCAAGGAGGATGTGGAGCTCAAGCCCCACCATTGTCCACCATGGAAAAACCTAGACTGGATTTTCACCCGACGAATAGCACAAGATAAAGTTATTCCACAACGACGCCCCCAAGAGGGAAGATGACACTAGATAGCATTGTCCGTCACCAGCGCGACAAAGCCGAGCAAGCCTTTCGGTCGGAGCCATCCGATCCAGAATTGCATTGATGGTGGAAGCCACCACGTCGAAGACAGAGGAGCCGCTAATTCGATGTGGAGAGGATATGCGCTCAAGATTTGGCCCAAACATCATCGTCCTTGAGCCCGCGTCAGGATACCCAGGCGGGACCGAACGATGAAGGCTCGGTGATGGTGCCTGACGCAACAGCTGCTCCCGGTCTCGGACAGCACCTCGATGCTGCCGCGTCGGTTTCAGGTGTGGACCCAGCTCGAAGGGTGTCAACGTCAGACCGACCAACCCTGATTCGTGTAGATCCGCCCTTGTAGGTGCCAGATCCGGCGACGGAGAAGCTGGGACTCGTTGCCTTTGGCCATGGTTTTGGTGGTGGTCGGGGTGGGGGAGGGGGATTTAAACGGTTTGCAAATTAAGTTGAGGGTCCTGTGTTAGACGGTTTCGTAGTTCGAAGGTGAAATTTAGACTCTGGTAATAATTCGAGGGTGAAATTTATTCCTTTTTTTAGAACAACCACATGTGATATACGTGGTAGAACTCTTGAGCACAAATTTGGTCTATCCCGAGAGCACCCAAAGCCTCCTTTTCAGCTCCTAACCTTTCTGCAAGACTCAACTCACTGGCCGTAGATCATATATACAGCGGGCGCTATCCGTAGCTTATGGGTAACACGCGCCAAGATTGGTGCACATGAGAAACGGATAAAGTCTTATGTGGGATGGTGTGGGATGGCAACAAGGGCTTATCGGCAGCAACTGATGGCATGACATGTGTCCACTTCTGAATGGTGGAGTGAAAATTATTGTTGGATAAGCATCAAACTAACTTTTCTCTCAAACCGTGACTCCGTTTTTGATTCTGTTTGAAACATCACGTTTCTTAGAATCAATGCAACAAAATAATATCCCAAATGAATATATATAAGAAGAGGTAGAGGTCAACCTAACCTGACATGGGTAGAGGAGTCGATAAAGAGAGACTTGAAGGAGTGAAATATCTCCAAAGAGTTAGCTGTGAATAAGCGCTTGAAGACCTGCGATCAGCGTGCCTGAACCGTGATCCTTTTGTTACTTCTTTGTTTACCTCAAACTCTACGTTTTGCCATGTGTCTTTTGTGTTCTCTTGTCTTTGTTTCTTGTGGATTTCATCTCTAGCCTAGCCCGACTTGCTTGGGACAAAAGGCTATGTTGTTGTTGTTGTTGTAAAAATCAACTTTTGAATGAATTATTTCGACATTTGTTTTGTATTGTTTCAACATTTTTTAAAAAAAACATTGAAATAGTATACTATAAATGTTGAATTATTTATTATAAATGCTGAATCTAGTCATTCACATTGTTTGATCCTACGTGGATACTTTTTTGGTTTTGAAATTTTGAGCTTCAACATTTTAAACGTATCATTTCAATATCTTTTTAAATACTACTTCAACGTTTTGCTTCTACTAGTTCAACATTTTTACAAAAATATTGAAACTTTATATTAAAAATGTTGAAATAGATTATTCAAAATGTTGAACTATAGTTTTAGTCAATGTTGGTTTGAGTTGTTTATTTGTGGATAAAAAATATTGTAGATATTTTTTTTTGCGAGTAAAAAAAATATTTTGTAGATAAATGGTTCCTGCATGTTGAATTTTTTTTTTTTCAAAATGCTCTGACCCGTGAAACATCAAAACGAACTGCTCTCTGGTCTCTGTGTAGATTGCACGTTTGTTCACGCGAAAGGAGAATTCACGCGGTCGCATGCGTGAAAAAAAAGTTAGCAGGTAGCACTCGCGATGGAATACACTTTCTGTGTAACGGTACGCGACGGAAAAATGCCCAAACGTCATGCTGCGGAACGGAAGCATGCTTGCGGTAGTAGCGGGCCCGGGCCTTGGGCGCCGCTACACGTTGGCTACAAGTAGCCTACGCCACAGAAAGGCGGTTCCCTCACCGGCGCACTTGAAACCCTAGCCACCCTCTCGAACGAGAGCGCCGCCACTCGCCGCCCATGGCCGCAGCTCAGGTAATCGCATTTCGCGGCGTATCCATTCCGTCCTTCTCCGCTCCGCCCCAGGAAGCTAGCGTACGCCTCTAACTTTCCCTCCTCCGTTCGCAGATTGACCAAGCTCGCGGCTTTGGCGTGAGGCACGTGGAGCGGCGGGACGGGAGGACCCTGATGGACCAGCTCACCGACGACGTCCTCGTCGAGGTCCTCTCGCTCGTGCCGTACAAGTCCCTCATTCGTTGCAGCTGCGTCTCCAGGCACTGGCGCGACCTCATCGCCCACCTCGACCACCGCCGGAAGCTGCCCCAGACCCTCGCCGGCTTCTTCCACCACGCCCCAAAAATCTGCTTCGCCAACGAGTACGATACCGGCTCCCCGCTCGTCGACCCCTCACTCGCGTTCCTGCCGGACCGGGACCGGAAGGGCCTCGATCTGCTGGATGGCTGCAATGGCCTCCTCCTCTGCCGCTGCTTCAGGTTGCCCGAACCCAACGTGTTTGATTATCTTGTCATCAACCCTGCCACGGAGAAGTGGGCCGCCGTGCCGGTCTCGCGGCGCTGGTCGAACAAGGTGGAGATGGCTCGCCTGGGGTTTGAGCCTGCTGTGTCCTCACATTTCCATGTCTTTGAGTTCCAGTTGAATTGGGACAGCGATGACGATGGAGGAGATGAGGACGTTGATGGGGATGGGTACGTCCTAGGGGCGAAAATCTACTCGTCAGAAACTGGACAATGGAGCTACAAGCAGAGCTGTTGGGAAGTTGACATTACACTGGATTCGGATTTCAATAGTGTCTTTGTTGATGGCATTCTGTATGTGATCACCACCTGTTGTGTAATAGCTACGGTGGATGTGGAGGGGAAGATTTGGAGGATCATTGATTTTCCACGCAGTGAGAATTCACCTTTCTTTGATACTGATGTTGGATTCATTGATCTGTCCCAGGGAAAGCTGCATTTGGCTAATAGTGATGATTTTACTGGCGACAAGCTAGCAATCTGGGTACTTGAGGACCGTAACAGTGAAGAATGGACTTTAAAGCACACATTCAGCTTTAGGCATCTGGTTAGAAGGAAGATTGTTCACTTTGGATTGCATGAATGTGTTGTTGTTGCTATCCACCCAGACCGCAATATGGTATTCTTCGTCTTTGGTGATGACAAAAAACTAATCTCTTATGACATGGACAGTGGGGAAGTTTGTGTCATTCAAAATCTTGGACAGGATTGCCATGACCATTATATTTCATATGTTCCCTTGTTTTCAGAGGCATGTGTGGATGGGCAGCAATAATCTGACATTGCACAGCATGGCTCAAACTCTTGTTATATGGCTTCAGTAATAGCAGCAGCTCGTATGTTGTGGTGCTTGAGAAACACTTATGAAACCTTATCTTATGGGGCTACCTGTTTCAGTTAACTTATTAGTACTCTAGATATCTTTGTGTAGTCATATGTGTGGGAATGAGTGATTGTTAGCATTGCGTGAGGTGGCAAACACTGTCTAGTATTTCACAATGTATGCTATCGCTGTTTTGTTGAAGAAAAAATTCCATCCATACCATCACTTTTGGTCCAATTTTCATCTTTAACATCACCTTGTGTCAATGACATGTAGGACCTGACCCCACATGTCATTGAGTAGCTTGATGGTACAGATAAAAACTACTTCTAAAGTGATGGTATGGATGTGAATAGCCCTTTGTTGAAACCATGATGATTAATATATGATATGCAGGTTATCCTTTCTCTGCCTGTTTCCCCTTTCTTCAATGCTTTATTTCTGAAGCATTGCAAAATATTATGCACCCAACTAGAATATCTTCTGTCTTCTTTCTTTGAGCCTTATTGTATTCCTATGTAGTCAGGCTATTCTTTTCCTCCGAGCTGTGGCAGTGGATGTAGGAATTCTAAGTGGGATTTTATATGACCTATACTACTGAAAGAATAGCAAAAGTATGTTCATTTGAGCCAAAAAATTGGTTTATCCGAAATATGTTATGATTCAGTGATGCATTGTTTCCACTGTCTGTTATTCACATGATTACTAAATGATGCCACTGGTAGGGGTGATTTCTGACGCTGTTACGGGTTTGGTTGCAGATATTCTTTATGGTTAATTACTTAATTTGATAAAAATTAGCTACAAGCACTGTAGAGAATGAGGACACTATGTGCAGTTATTAACTTATTAACATTTATTTCTTTTTTGTAAAATATTAACCAATTATATCTTCTACACTCTTTTTGTCATCACCAGTTTTTCTTGAAAATGCAACTTAGCAATTCTGCAATGTAATATAGACCATGGAGTAAATTGACTTCAGATTATAAGCTATCTAAATATTGTAGTTTTGTGATTCTGCGAGGAAAAGTTGTTGGCTTGTTACTTCCACATTTATATGGAATTTGTGCTTCTGTGAGGGAAAGCTGTTGCATGATGTGTTGTCTCGGAACTGAGATTTTCTATCACCTGCTCAATGAAACAGAATGGTTTCGACTATGTTTAAAAATCAAACTCTTATTGTGTTGCTTATCGCTATATTGCCAAACCACAATTAATATCTGATATGCACATCATTCATTCTCTCTTTTGTGTTGCATATTTCCTCTATTTTTCAATACTTCATTTGTGTTGCACTGTTGCATATTCTACTAGCTTTTTCTCTCTTTGAGCCTTTTTGCCTTCTTGTATAGTTGGGTATTCTTGTCCTCCTTGCCTAGGGTAGTGGATGTCAGAGTACTAAATGTGATTTTATGTTTACTTGCTGGAATGATCAATACAACTGAAGAATAGCAAATGGGTGTATTTGGAAAATCACCTGTTTCACTGCCTGATTCACTTGATATTAACGATGTTAAAAGTTTGATTGACTGAAGGTATTTCATTTGTAGCAGATCTCCAGACTCGGTGTTTTACTTTTTCCCTCATTCCTAAGTTTTTTATCTGGTTATATCAGATTGTATTGTAGGTTAACAATCAAACGATGATTGCTCATGCCTCATTTCATTGATTGTTACAATATTGAGCTGGAAATCTCTGACTGCTTGTCCTCTATCTTTGGGTTATGGTTGTTGTGCATATGCAGCATTAGATTATAAAGAGATGAGAACATAGACAAAGAAAAGGGGGTTGAAGAAAGGGTCTTTTAAAGTGCACTATTTTTGTTGGTGATAGATAAAGCTGAGCAAAAGCTTTATCTATCACCAAATCTCTCTGAAATGCCTCTTCTGGTAGCATTCTGTGCCCAGGATATGTTTGCTTCTGAGCTGACCATTGGTGGTCTAGTTTAGCCAGCATGATCGAATTCGTATTCCACATATTAGCATGGGGTGCGGAGATTGATTTTTATTTGGGGTACTGTCCCATCTGAGCATGGGTTACGTTTTCTTTCGTCGTTAGACCTTTGTTGGTCTTTCAGATGAATCAGATCATAGTTTATTATGGTCTTTTGTAGCAGCTGCTACTAGTATAAATCGTTCTGATGTTGCGGACCTTGTGGTGCTTGACGACACCTATGTCTAATAGCGGCTACCTGAGTTAAATTGGCAACTCTAGTTGTCTTTATCTAATCATATATGTGTATGAGTATTTGTTAGTACCACATAGATGGCAAACACTTTCTGCTACTTCCAAGTTCGTGCTATTACTGTCTTGTTGAACCATGATTAATGTCCGATATGCCATTATCATTTCGACGCATATTTTTCCTCTTTTTCATTGCTTTATTGCCCCAGATATTCTTCTAGACTTTCTTTTGGTTTCTCTCTTTGAGCAATATGGTCTTCTTATATAGTCAGGAATGTGTTTCCTCTGGCTACTGTAGCAATATGATCTTCTTATATAGTCAGGATTTTATGTTTCTTTGCTGAAATGAAGGATACTTACTTCTGAAGAATAGCAATAGTGTGTCCGTTTGAGCTAGAAAATCGCCTGATCGGAACGATGACACTGAATCAATGGTATATTTATGTTCTTTTTGTAATAACATCTCGTGGAGATTATTTTCTGTGGTACTCTTGGTGCATATCTCCTTCAAATTTTTTGTTTTATTTTTTTACCTCATTCATAAGTTGTTTATCGGCTTCGCCAGACTGTAGGTTGACAATCGAACATGATGATTACTTCATCGATTGTTGCAAGGGTGAGGTGGAAATCTCTTAAAGAAACAGGATATATGCTCTGGTTTAAGGTTGCTGTGCATGCATGTGTTTTGCATCTTCCTTCAAATTTTGGTTTAATGAGATATGATCCAACAATATGAGAACACTGAAAAACAGGAGCTGATGGATAAAACAGGTCTTATGAACCATTCTTATATCTTGTGATAGGTAAAGCTCGGGAAAGACATGATTGGTCTAGCGCTACAGTTTTTTCTTTTCTTTTCTGTATAATGAAATGTCTAATATGCTGACAATGTATTAAGATACTAGGACAAAGTTACAGTGGTTAACATCCATCTAGCAATGGCACGAGGCTACAAGAAATGACTGTCTCTGCAAGCCTATGGGCTCCAAGTGATTTCAAATCGTCCACGATACGCCAGATTCTGGGAGCATTCTGTAAGCGGGAAATATTTGTTTCTGACAGTATGAGCATGCGAAATTTCCATGCAGTTCGGAATCACAGGAAAGTAGTTTATGTTGTGAAATGGAGTGTGGAGATTGATTTCTTTTGGTACTGTCCCATCTGAAGTTTTAACACTCCAGGTTAAGCTCAATTAAGTTCAAGCTCATGCAAGCAAATTGCCAGCTTAACTCTGAAAAGCATGGCTGAAAACTTGAAGCTCAAAAAAACATGTGATCTGTGGGGGGAAAAAGAATTCTTTAAGGACGAGACGGCCCAAACAATCGAAATTCTATCCTATTCGGAGAGCCCAAAGCCTCCCTTGTGGGCTTCTGGCCATTCTGCAAGACTGACTCCAACCCTCGCCACCCCGTCTCGACTCTCGAATGGGAGCGCCGCCGCCGCTCGCCGCCCAGCCGCAGCTCCGGTAAAGGCATTTTCGCGGCGGATCCACGCCTTCCTTCTCCGCTCCGCCCCAAGCTCCTCCGTTCGCAGCAGCGCAGATTGACCAAGCTCGCTGCGATGGCGGGGTCCTCCTCCAGGAAGAGGAGCGTCGGGAGGAAGCGGAGGCGGAAGCGGCCCAACCCGGCGGAGCAGCTCACCGACGACCTCCTCGTCGAGATCCTCTCGCGCGTGCCGTACAGATCCCTCCGCCGCTTCACCTGCGTCTCCAAGCGATGGCGCGACCTCATCGCCCACCCCGACCACCGCCGTAAGCTGCCCCAGACCCTCGCCGGCTTCTTCTGCTACGCTCCGGCTCGCAGCTTCATCAACGTGTCCGGAACTGCCCCCCCGTTCGTCCACCCCTCACTCGCGTTCCTGCCGGACCGGGAGCGGGAGGACCTCGCTCTGCTGGACGGCTGCAACGGCCTCCTTCTCTGCCGCTGCTACAGGTTCGCTGACCCCATGGAGTTTGATTACCTTGTCATCAACCCGGCAACGGAGAAGTGGGTAGCCGTGCCGGTCTCACGGCGCTGGTCGCACAAGCACTGGCGGAACTCCTTGTATTCATATGAATGCCCAAAATTTTTGAGGCAAAAAAAATCACATATAGTCTGGAGGTAAGTACGGCGATTCAAGCTTAAATCCCTACACGTTTTCCTTCTTCATGGACTAGAAGCGGGCTCTGTTCATTCCAAGCTTAGTATTATATTAAAAAAAAAAATCTCATGGCCATCGTCGATTTTTTCGCTGCTGTCACCCAAATATGAATGCCCAGCCGAGCAATCTCGGCTCCGCCACTGCGCACAAGGTGAAGATGGCTCGCCTGGGGTTTGAGCCTGCTGTGTCCTCGCATTTCCATGTCTTCGAGTTCCAGTTGAATTGGGATGGGGATGACGATGATGAAGATGCCCATGTTCTAGGGGCCAAGATCTACTCATCTGAAACTGGACTATGGAGCTACAAGCAGAGCGGCTGGGAAGTTGGCATTACACTCAATCCGGATTTCAATAGTGTCTTTGTTGATGGCAGTTTGTATGTGATCGCCACCGAATGCTTAATAGCGGCAGTGGACGTGGAGGGGAGGACTTGGAGGATCATTCATTGTCCACGCACTGAAAATTCGCCTTTCTTTGATACTGATGCTGGATTCATTGATCTGTCCTGGGGAAAGTTGCATTTGGCAAATAGTGATGATATTATTGGCGGCAAACTAGCAATCTGGGTACTTGAGGACCGTAACAGTGAAGAGTGGGCTCTAAAGCACACAGTCAGCTTTTGGCATCTGGTTGGAAAGAAGTATGTTCAGTTTGGACTTTTTGAATTTATTGTTGTCGCTATTCACCCAGATCGCAATATGGTATTCTTCGCCTTTGGTCATGACAAAACACTAATGTCTTATGACATGGACAGTGGTGAAGTGCGTACCAT
This sequence comes from Eragrostis nindensis, assembly GCA_012490785.1. NCBI lineage: Eukaryota > Viridiplantae > Streptophyta > Magnoliopsida > Poales > Poaceae > Eragrostis > Eragrostis nindensis. The sequence goes on along the minus strand of JAAXCT010000100.1, from coordinate 914,847 downwards.
TCAAAATCTTGGACAGGATTGCTTTGCACGTTATATTCCATATGTACCCTTGTCTTCAGAGGCATGTGTGGACGGGCAGCGATAATCTTTACTTGCGCAGCGTGGCTCAATCTTCTTTGGTATTATTCTGATCATAATGTAGTATGGGCTTCGAAGGGGAGCCCTGGCGCAGCGGTAAAGCTGTTGCCTTGTGACCAGGAGGTCATAGGTTCAAGTCCTGAAAACAGCCTCTTGCAGAAATGCAGGGAAAGGCTGCGTACAAAAGACCCAAAGTGGTCGGACCCTTCCCCGGACCTTGCGCAAGCGGGAGCTACGTGCACCGGGCTGCCCTTTTTATAGTGCAGTATGGGCTTCAATAGTAGCAGCAGCTCTTTGTATAAATCTTTCTGATGTTTTGATGCTTGAGAAATACTCATGAAACCTTATCTTATGGGACTACCTGTTTTGGTTAACTTGGTTACTTTAGATATCTTTATGTAGTCATATGTGTGGGAATGAGTGATTGTTAGCACCAAATGTGGTGGTAAACGCTTTCTAGTACTTACACAATATATGCTATCATTGTTTTGTTGAACCATGATTAACGTACGATATGCAGGTTATCCTTTCTCTGCCTGTTCCCCTTTCTTCAATACTTCATTTGTTGTGCAGTGCAAATTATTATGCACCTTTTGATCTTCTTATGTAGTCAAATATTCTTTTCCTCCTCTTTTTTTTGATCTTTTTCCTCCTTGGTTATGGCAGTGGATGTAGGAGTACTATGTGGGACTTTATGTGACCTAGGCTACTAAAAGAATTGCAGAAATGTGTTCGTTTGAGCTAGAAAATTTGCTTCATCCAAACAATGTTAGAGTGAATCAATGATATATAGTTTTGTGTATCTGCGAGGAAGAGCAGTTACTTTTTTACTTCCAAATTTATAAAGAATTTGTGCTTCTGTGATGAGAAGCTGCTGCATGATGGATTCTCCCGAAACTGAGATTTTTCTATACCTGCTCAATGAAATAGAAATATAGAATGGCTTTGATTATGTTTGAAAATCAAACTCTTCTTGAAATGTGAAACTATGTGGGTCACTATTCACATGGGCATTTCTAAAGTAAATAAAAATGTGTAGTATCTTTGCACAGTTACTGATTTTTCCGGGTCTGATTTGCACAGTGATAGCAGTCTGAATTTTGTTCTTTTAAGATTACGGTTTTGTAAAAATGTTACCCTGGTGTCAATGCAAATCTATTTCATAACACAGATTTGATTCATTTCTGAAGGAACAACTTGATCGAATTTTGCTTATCTGATTTGGTATATTGTGACAAAAACAAACTCAAATGCGAACGTTGCATAGTTAAAAAGGATGTTTAATGTTATTTTTCTAACAATCCCCTGCAGAATGCAGAGTGGAGAACTGGAGATAGTCTTCTTTGTGGTACTGTAAGTCATAATGCAACTTTGTCGGGTTCTTTGGTGGTCTTTCAGATCTTTGTATGAAAATTTCTGATGTTCTGACTCCAGTTGTTTTTATCTAATCATATTTGTGTATCAGTGATTGTTAGCACCACATAGGTGGCAAACAGTCTCTAGTACTTCGCAGTGCATGAAATCCCTTGTTTTGCTGAACCATTATTAATGTCTGATATGCACATCTCCCCATCTCCATATTTCCCCCATTTTCAATACTTTGTGTTGCATATTCTACTAGCTATTTTCTCTCTTTGAACTCGTCTTCTTTATGGAGTGGTCGGGTATTCTTGTCCTCGGCTAGGGTAGTGGATGTCAGAGACTCAGAGTACTAAGTGGATTTTTTGTTTCATTGCTGAAATGGTCTATACAACTGAAGAATAGCAAATGGGTGTTTGGAAAATCGCCTGTTCCGAACGTTGTATGGACCTTGTGGTGAATCTGTGACACGGTTCCCCTGCCTAATATTCACATGATTATTAAACAATGTTAAAAGTTTGATTAACTGAAGATATTTCTATATTAATTTGATAGCAGATCTCCAAATTTGGTATTTCACCTTTTGCCTCATTCCTATGTTTTTTATCTGGTTGTATCAGATTGTAGATCAACCATGGTTAACAATCAAATGATTGCTCATTTCATTGATTGTTACAATGGTGAGCTGAAAATCTGTGAACGAATGCTTGTCCTCTTTGGGTTATAGTTGCTGTGCATATGCAGTGGTAGATTGTAATGAGATCCAGCAAGATGAGAAAGAACATTGAGGAATATTAAAGCTGGGCCATGGCATATGCTTGGTCCGGTGCTTCTTTTTGTTTTGCATCCGGCTATATATGTCGGCAGTGAATATTCAGACGCAATTGATGTTGGTAACATCTACCTAGCAACGACACAAAGTTTCAAGAAATGACACCTTTGACCCTTAGCTAATTGGTAACTTGTTGCTTCTGCATCTGGGCTCCAGATAAATTCAGTTTTCTCCGAAACGCCTCTTCTGGGAGCATTCTGTACACAGGATATATTTGCTTCTGACTTGACCTTCGGTAGTCTAGTCTAGCCAGCATGATTGAATTCATATTCCACATATGAACATGGGGTGCAGAGATTGATTGGTTTTTTGGTACTGTCCCATCTGAAAACATCCCAGATTCCAGTTTAAGTTCAGCCAAGTTCTAGCTCATGCAAGAATAGCACCAGATGCAAACTCTGTTTGGACTATACACATTTACACATGGTCATTCGGATGTCTGGGTGTACATCACAACCGGCCAACACCCAAGCATCTACAAACTTATAGCTCAACCACATGCAGAAGCTAGTACCCTGTGCTTATTTTGTTCAAACAGCATCTGATCCTACTAGAGTCCCCGTTCTCCAAACTTTTGTGTGGACGGTTAGGTACGCATAGAAGAATCTGCCAAATGTAAATGTACAAATAAAAGAAACAGAAGACCAGCTCTCAGCTATTACATAGAAGAGGATTTCCACACGCTGTCAAACTTCCTGTGCTGCAAGACACAAGATATAAACAGAAGGACGTTAGAGAACAGCACAACTCCTGGTCCTGTTTGAACTTTAAACATCAGTTCATTGACAAACGTAGCGGGTGGTCCGAGTAAAGCAGCAGTACCTCTGAAATGGGCATCCTAGTTCTCACTGCGTCAACTTTTGACAAATCAAGATCTGCTACTGCAAATCCAGTGGAGAGACGATCTGAACCAACAAATTAGATTTTAAACCAACAATGCATCCATACCATAGTTTTTAAGGCACCTAGGCGTCATTAGGCACTGGGGGTGCGCCCATGCGCCTAGGCGACGCTTAGGTGACGCCTAGGCGCCAAGGCGACACTACAAGGCCAAGGCGTCCCAAGGCGCTGGGGGTGCGCCCAGACACCTAGGCGACGCCTTACAAACTATGATCCATACCTTGGAATATTTTTTTTTTGCGAGGAACCTTGCAATATGGTGTGTACAACAGTAAGTAATCGATAAAAAGAACACTAGTATAAACATACAGTATGTAATAAACGACAATTGTAATTTTTTATGGAAGAATTTCAATGTAACAGATATTGGCTACAAATTTAGTAGATAACAGACATTTTTAATGTTGTGAACAAGTCAAGGTGTTGAATTGATCAGATAAACCATCAACAAAAGAAGCCAGTGGAGATGGTCAACAGAATCCTATAGAAACAAAGGGAATCAAATATATACCTGGAAGTCGAGCTATCACTGTTCCCCATGGGTCAATAATTATAGAATCACCATAGCTTTCTCTTTTCTCATTGTGCTTTCCAGCTTGAGCCGCAGCAATAACCTATGAGAAGTTTGGGAGTTTCTTATCTTAACTTGCTAACCTTATGGAGGGTCAAATAAAAGGCTTTTGAGGTAAGCTTTTAAAAAGTTTGGGAGTTTCTTAATTTAACATGCATATTTCAGTAATTTTATTAAAGAAAAGGCCTGTGAAATAAGCATAATTCACTTGTGTTGAATTTGCAACCACAAACATGTGTATGGTAGATTTTCCAACAGACAACCTAGTGAGATGGTCTGCATGCACGTGCTCCATGATGTAAAATTGCGGAAACAGCGGATGTATAATTGGTCCAGCATTAAGTTTTACATTTTCTACTTACGTGGCCAACATGTGAAATAACCTGATCTAAATGCACATGTGAATGTGAAGATAGAAGTGCTCGATTTACATACATAACATTGTGTCTCAATTGCACGAGCGCGGAGGAGAATTTCCCAGTGTGCTTCCCCGGTTACCTTCGTAAATGCGGCTGGTACAAGTAAGATCTAAAAGAGATAGACATATCAATACAATACTAGTAGCAAGTAAGCAAGCATTCAATATAACCAATCCAATAGATTTTGTACAGTATAATGAAATACATAACCACCTGTGCTTGATGCTTATAACGCAAAATTTGATAAAGCTCTGGAAATCTCAAATCATAGCAAACAGTAAGCCCTAAACGTCCAAAAGGGCTATCCACAGAGACAACCGTATCACCTGATATCAGCAAAAACACATCTTAAAAATGCATGTATAAGGAGTCATCTGTATCTCAATATCACAACAGCGTATTACTACATTATCCAAGAAAACACTGCTCCACTACTAGAGTGGATTTTGTCATTAATTCAATGCATACCCATTATCTGGCTTACTAAGGAAAAGGAAACGGTACAACAATATTAGGTCAACTGATTCACATGACACAAAGAGTAGTATAGCTTAATTGCAGTTAAATGATTTATACCAGAAATTACTATTAACACAATAAATGTCATCGTCTCATCGACTTACACTTGAAAAACATCAATATAAAAAAAACTCAACTAAAATAGTGGATCCTTTTGAACCAAGACTGAAAAGTTTACATGTATTAAATAAGAGAGATCAATCTCCACGTTCACAAGAAATCCAATATTTGCTGGAATGGAAATATGTAATCACCTGCAGTCGTGAAACGACTTTCCTTGTACACCATATTCCCAGGTACATCGACATCAAATCTTTGCCATACGAAGATGAATATGAAAAATACAATATTGCAAGATTATCACAATGAGAAAGGAGAAACACAAAAGATAAGAAACAACAGTCACTTCAAATGAAAAGTTCATCATTTTGACTTTCATATTAGTAGTCTTACCACTGTATGAGAGAGAAAATTTTATAATGAGCAGTCCCTAATTCAGAAATAAACAGCTCATAGGTCCAAAATAGTGAAATGTGAGCACCGTGTGTCCTTATTGAAGCACATGAAGGTAAATCTAGCATTAATATTAATAACATTCTAAGGATACAGTGTAGTAAAGTGTTAAGGCCTTCTTTTAAATTAGATAAATACAGCCGGGTTAAGTTCTGGGTAATCGCAAATATAATTTTTTTTGGCAGAGCTCTAAGTACTTACAAATGTATTTTTCGATATGAGCTCCTAACTGTTCCAGAATCATCAATTAAAACATGAGTATTGTACTGGTGAGAATCGTCCGGTCCCTTTTCTTGAAATCCCCCAAAAGATAGCCAAATGCTTGATTCTCTGTAAGTAAAATTCTGATAAGCCAAGTGCCACTTCCACTGATGGAAAATGTTTGTCATAACAAAATTAGGAATATCCAAAATGCAATTAAATAAATTGTGGTAGTTACATTCTTCTTATTACGTATGAGCTAACAGATGCCTGCGCAATCAGCTAAAAGATGGACAGAAGAGCATTGCAAATACTGATATACATGATAAGGTGACAGCATTCAAGTTAAATAATCGGAACACTGATGGCCCGAAACATTTGGCGACATAAGCAATATATTCAATACACAATGAAAGGTCAAGATGTGAAATATCAACACAAATCAGCAACTTCTTTCTCACTTACTTAGCAAGTGAGCAATATCTCTGCATTATTGGCCCATCTAATGGTTCGGCTAGCTTAACAGACTCGCCATCCTTTGAGCCTATGAATGAGAAGACCTCAGGGAAGCAAAGAAATTTCACTCCAGAAGCAGCTGCTTCCTGTAAAAAAATAAAAAAAAAAATCATGCTTCCACGTTAGGCTACTCATCATCATCACTATCAACAAACCAGGAAAAATAGAAGGACCAATTTAACATGCCTAAAATTACAAAATCAGTAAGGATAGAAATATTAGCAACACTGCAACACAATGAGGCCACTGAGGTACTAAGAACTACTAGTCTTATTCACATCAGTTTCAACAATGTTAGCTACTTATCATAGCAGGAGGTTCTCTCTTGGAAATGTTTATTGTTTCTGCACAATAAGTGTCCTTCAACAGAGAACAGAACTGGTTCCTTTCGATTCATTTGGCTCTCACGCACTGGCGGAGCTTGAGACAGAAGTCGGGGGGGGGGGGGGGGGGGGGGGGGGGGGGGGGGGGGGGGGGCGGGCAGCTTCACTAATTGTGCAAAAATTTGAGTAAACAATACCTGATTTACTGTTTATTTAGTGCAAAATTGTGCTAGGCAAGGGGGGCCATGGTCTCCTTTTGTCTCAACTATGCTCCGCCCCTGCTCTCACGCTTCTTTTTTTATCGAATAGAACATGCTGAACAAGATCTTCTACGTGCCATAGAACTGCCACAAGCATGATCATAATTTTCAGCCAACACTCAATGGATTTGCCGAAACTACAGACGCCATGGAAAAACAGCCCAGCATTGGCCCAACTCCTATTCATCGCCACAGTTGTTGCATCAAAAGCGCACAATAAAAACCGAAAAGTTCACAATAACCCACATGAGCAAATCAAATGCATCATTTATCTCTTCTTTTTGATATTAACAGAATAGAAGTTCACAACAACCCATTATCCACATGAGCAAATCATCACCCGGTTCCGTGGTCGTAATGTTTCATATCAACAGAACAGAAGTCCAATAATCGTGGCGGCATCCATCGGACGTTGAACTGTTACAGCTTACTGCGGCACTAATTAAGCTACTCGCTCCGTTGACCACTCAGTAGTAGGCCTAATATCCGTTACTCGCCGCTGCTGACAACAACTACTACTGGCCTACTGGGACCGGTACTGCGGCCGTCGGGCCGCAGCGGATGGGGGTGGAGGTGAGGGAAGGGGAGGGGAGGGGGGCTTGCCTTGGTGAGGCGGGAGCAGGTGGCGTAGTTGGCGTCGACGTCCCCCACGGAGGTCATCTGCACCACGCCCACCCTCGCCGGCGCGGCGGAGGCGGCGGCGGCGGATACGGAGGAGGCCATGCCGCGACGGACGCGGAATCTCGCGGCGGCGGCGGCGATTGGGAGCGAGGCGGCGAGGGAGGCCAGTTTCATGCGGTGCGAGAGGCGAGCGCTCCTCCGGCCGTCGGCGCTGCGAAGCGCGTGTGTACACTTGCACGGGTGCGCGTAGCGGCAAGTGCGCCACGTGGGTCCTTCTCGGCCGTTGGATTTCCGAAGCCCCTCGGTGCCACGGGCCCACTTACCAGTTGAGCCGCTTGAGCGGAGCCCGTCCACCCGCCGGCATGCGATGCGCCGCCGTTGTCAGAGTCAAAGGTGAGATTTTTAGAGCCCGTGTGAAAGAAGCAGGATGCGATCGATTTTTCAGGGCTGCCGTGAATTTCGTTAGAACTTTGTACTGTAATAAGTGTTGCTATGCTACCAATGATCAAGTCAGAAACAAATACCGCATTTAGATACCTCAGTATGAGCATGTGAAATTTTGATTCTTGCAGTTTAGAGCCACAGGAAAATAGCTTTATGTTGTGCCATGGAGTGTGGAGGTTGATTGCTTCTGGTAATTAATATGTCCGTCAACTCTCCAGTTAATCTCAACACAAGTTCAAGCTCATGCAACCAAATTGCCAACTAACTCTGAAAAAAAACACACACACTGAATTCCTTAATATCAATTTGATGGAGCCTTCCCTCAAAATACTCACGCTGGTGGTTGGTTTGGGATTGGCGTTTCGTTGTCCGTGATCGTGAGGATGATTGTACGGGATCAGCTGCAAGTGATGCTTTACATGCTGATGAAGCCAAAAGCTTTGGATGTCATTCGGTTGTGGGCGTGAATTATCACTGAAAATGGACGCAGTGAACCTGAAGAACGCTTTGGAATCGAGGGAATAGGAATTCCGATGTGTTGGTGAGCCGTTCCGAGAATCTAAACCTTTTTACTTTTGAGTAATTTCATCAAATTTAGGATTGAGGACTGTCCTCGGGCCTGTAATAGTGTTGCACATCATCTTGCTTCACAAGGTGCCATGCTGAATCCGGGAAGTACAATGTTGTAGGCTTGTAGCTAGAAATGGCTCCTACTCATAATCTCTGTTGGTAAGCGATTCTGCTTCAACCATTGAGTAATAGAAAACATATTTCCATATAAGAAAATTCTAGCCCATGCAACAGGTCAACGACCAAGTCTCCGCAAACTTGGAGCTCAACCACGTGATATGCGTTATGAAAATTCTATTCTGCCTCAAACTCTTTGTGGAGTCTGATTTTCCTTCTATTAAAAAACTAGGTAACCGTGCTCCAAGAACTAACGAAACCTGATTTTTTCCTCCCTCGCAGTTTTTGACGGCGGTTTTGCGTACGTGGCGGCAGGACCCACATGTTATACGTCACGTCATCGTCTTCTTCCTCCCCTTTTCTCTCTCTCTTTCTTCCTCAACACCTCTGAATCACCGATACGCACAGGAGGCCGCCGTACCCATATCCGATGCGGCCCGATACGATACGGCGATACTCTGATACTCTCTCTATAAAACCACTATTTTAGTTTGAAACTCGCATATCGCTATATCGGCGTATCGTATCGCTGTACCGGTATCCCCATATCGGTGATTCTTAGCTCAACACTATCCCGCTAACCACTTTCCGCTCGGCCACAACCCGCCTCACTCCGGCGACGGCGACCTCCTTCACGTCAGAGAGGTGACGTTTGGGCCTGGTGTCGCGGGGGCTCGGTTGCGGAGGCGTGTGGCCAGGGCGTTGGCGTGGCTCACATGCGTGGGGACGGGGCGCGGTGTCGCGGAGGCTCGAGGACGGAGGCGCGAGGCCAAGGGCGGTGCGCGGGGCTGCAGCTCACGGCAGCGTGGCTCGCAGGCGCGCTGGAGGGAGGATGGTGCACGGTGGCCGCCAGGGGAGGGGAGGAGGAGCGTGGGGCCGTCGAGGAAGGAGAGAAGGGAGGAGGTTCCGTCGGGAATGAGAGGAGGGAGGAGGGGCGCGGGGGTAGCCTGTGAAGTAGAGGAGAGAGGAAGGGCCTCTAGGGAAGGAGAGGGGAGAGAAGGCCGCGCGGGGGCCGCCGTGGAAGAAGGGGTGTGGCTGGCCGCCGAGGAAGGGGAGGACGGGCCCAGGCGGCGTGCCGGGGAAGGGAGAATGCGGCTCGGTGGAAGAAAGCAGACCAGTGAAAGATGTTTTTTCTTTTTGAAATGGAGGAAGAAGATGTTGAGTTGGCACATGACATGTGAGCCTCCGCCGCCACATTAGCAAAACCACCATCGAAAATTGCCGAGGAAGGGAAAAAATCTGATTTCGTTAGTTCAAGGAGCACGGTTATCCGATTTTGTAATAAAGGGAGAAAAATTGCATTTCATGAAGAGTTGAGGGAGGGCATAGTAGACTTTTTCCTATGCATTGCTCTTGAAAAACTAGCAATGGACGTTTCAAAAAAAAAAAAAAAAAAAACCCTAGTAATGGGCTTTGTTGACCAAACAACCGAAGTCTAGTCCATCCTGAGGGCCCAAAGCCTCCCTGCCCTCTGGCCTTCTCCAACTCACCGCGCACTCGAAACCCTAGCTGCCAGTCTCGAACGGGAGCGCCGCCGCCGCTCGCCGCCCCCTTTCTAGTTCCTCTCACCGAGCCACCGCGCAGTAGCCGCGTCGTACCCAGCCCGCGCCGCCGCCTCCGCGCTCCCCGCGTAGCCCGCGCCTGGAGGCCCAAAACCTTCTTGTGGATTGTGGCCTTTCTCCCACCACACCCACAACCCTCGCCGCCGGTCTCGAGCAGGAGCGCCGTCGGCCGGGCTTTCTACAACTCGCCGGCGCACCCAAAATCCTCGCCGTCGGTCTCGAGTGGGAGCGCCGTCCGCAGCCGCTCGCCGCCCAGGACAGCACCTCCGGTAAGCGAATTTCGTGGCGGATCTCGTCGGTCCTCTCCGCCGCCCCGGGCGGGCATCACAGGCCTCTAACCCTCCCTTCTCCGTTCACAGCAGCGAAGATTGACCAAGCTCGCGGCGATGGCGGAAGGCTCCTCCAGGAAGGTAAGCGGCGGGAGGAAGTGGAGGCGGCCGAACCCTGCGGAGCAGCTCACCGACGACCTCCTCGTTGAGATCCTCTCGCGCGTGCCGTACAGGTCCCTCTGTCGCTTCACCTGCGTCTCCAGGCACTGGCGCGCCCTCATCGCCCACCCCGACCACCGCCGGAAACTGCCCCAGACCCTCGCCGGCTTCTTCTACCACACCTCAACACGCTGTTCCGCCAACGCTTCTGGGACCGGCCCCCGGCTCGTCGACCCTTCACTCGCTTTCTTGCCGGACCGGGAGCGGGAGGACCTCGCTCTGCTGGACGGCTGCAATGGCCTCCTCCTCTGCCGCTGCTTCAGGTTTGCAGACCCTGATGAGTTCGATTACCTTGTCATCAACCCGGCCATGGAGAAGTGAGTCGCTGTGCCGGTCCCACGGCGCTGGTCGAACAGGTGCAGACGGCTCGCCTGGGGTTTGAGCCTGATGTCTCCTCGCATTTCCATGTCTTCGAGTTCCAGCTGAATTGGGATGAGGATGACGATGAAGTAGGTGCGGACGATGATGGGGATGGGCACGTCGTAGGGGCGAAGATCTACTCGTCTGAAACTGGACTATGGAGCTACAAGCAGAGCGGCTGGGAAATGGACCTTACGCTTAATCTGGATTTCAATAGTGTCTTTGTTGACGGCAATCTGTATGTGATCCCCGCTGACGGTGTAGTAGGTGCGGTGGATGTGGACGGAAGGACCTGGAGGATCATTGATTTTCCACGCAGTGAGGATTCGCCTTTCTATGATACTGATGTTGGATTCATTGATCTGTCCCACGGAAAGCTGCATTTAGCCAATAGTGATGATATTATCGGCAACAACCTAGCAATCTGGGTACTTGAGGACTGTAACAGTGAAGAATGGACTCTAAAGCACACAGTCAGCTTTAGGCATCTGGTTAGAAGGAAGAGTGCCCACTTCGGATTTGATGGATTTGCTGTCGTTGCTATCCACCCAGACCGCAATATGGTATTCTTCGTCTTCGGTGATGACCAAACACTAATGTCTTATGACATGGACAGTGGGGAAGTGCGTATCATTCAAAAACTTGGACATGAATGCTATGAAATTGAACATTTATTCCATATGTTCCCCTGTCTTCAGAGGCATGTGTGGATGGGCAGCAATAATCTTACTTGCATTGGGCAGCTTAATCTTTATTTGTATTTTTCTTTGTCAGTGTATTATGGGCTTCAGTAGTGGCAGCAGCTCCTTGTATGCATCTTTCTGATGCTGCAGTGCTTGAGAAATACTCATGAAACCCTATCTTATGGGGCTACCTGTTTCAGTTAACTTAGTAGCTCTAGTTATGCAGTCATATGTGTGTCAATGAGTGATTGTTACCACCGCATGAGGTGGCAAACACTTTCTAATTTCTAGTACTTCACAGCGCTTGCTATCACTGTTTTATTGAACCATGATTAATGTATGACGCTCATTTTATCCTTTATCTTCCTGTTTTCCCTTATTTCATCTGTATCTCAATGCCAACTAGTATACATCCAACTAGAATTTTTCAGTTTTTTTCTTTCTTTGAGCCTTATGATCTCTTTATGCAGTCAGATATTTCTTTCCCTCCTTGGCTATGGCAGTGGATTTAAGTGTAATTTGTGGGATTTTTTGTGACCTAAACTACTGAAGGAATAGCCAAAGGTGTATTCATTTGAGCTAGAAAATTGCCTCATCCAAACGATGTTATGGTGAATCAGTGGTGCATTGTTTCCACTGCCTGGTATTCACATTTATTACTAAACGATGTTAAACTGGAAGGGTGATTCTGACGCAATGTTAAATAGTTTGATTGCAGATATTCTTTATGGATAATTTGATAAAAGGTGGCTACCAGGACTGTATAATATGTGGAGACAATGTGCAGTTATTAACAATTTTGTTCTCTCTTTTTTTTAGGTAAAATATTAACGAATTATATCTCTTACACTCTTCAACAGTTTTGTAATGTAGTAATATAGACTATGGAGAAATTTGACTTCCAATTTAATAAAGCAAACTAAAAACGTTAAGTTTTGTGCTTCTGTAAGGAAAAGCTGCTTGGTTTGTTATTTCCAAAATCATATGGAACTTCCGAACTTTGCTTCTGCGTGGAAAAGCTGTTGCATGATAGGTTGTCTCAAAACAGAGATTCGGTATCACCTGCCTGAGTGAAACAGAATGGTTTTGACTATGTTTAAAAAATCAAAGTCTTCTTGATGTGTGAAACAATGATACCCATTGTGATGAAACTGTAATTTGTTCTTCTAATATTTCGGTATTGTAAAAAACATGATACCCAGATTTCAATGCATGTTTATTTCACGACACATTTGCTTCTTTCTGAGGTCAAATTTTACTATTCGATTTGGTGTATTCTAACAAAACCAAACTCAAATGTGAACATTGTGTACTCGTAAAGGAAGTTTACTTTGTAACAATCCCCTACAGAGTGGGGATAATCTTCTTTGTGGTAGGGTAAGTCACACTGGATCTCATCATATCAGAGCATCGGCTATGCAGGCACTGTACTCAAATGAAATTTCGAGGTACTTATGTCGCACCACTCTACAAGAACGTTTCCTCTAAATCCAGTGATTCAATGTACGCCCACATGAAAATTACATCCGTTCAAAATCACCGGAGAAAACATATTGTTTAGTGCGTGAAGGGATCCATTACTTTTCATACGGTCCCATTTGAAATTCTGAGCTCAAGCTAGAACAGCACGAGCTGTAAACTCTGTTCGGACTACACGTCATTTTACATGATCATTAGGATGTATGAATGTACATCACAACACCCAGGTATGCAAACAACTCAACCACATATGCGAACTAGCACTGCATTCGATGTTCATGTTTTACATATTTTAGGAAAATTCTGTACAAAATCAAAGGCCTTCAAAATAAGCATAGCTCACTTGTGTTCAATTGGCAATTGCAAACATTAATATTGTGGATTTTCCAACAGTTATCGAATGAGATGGTTTGCAGCATTGTTCCATGATGAAAATAACAAAGATGGCAGATGTATTGTAATGGGTTCAGCATTAACTTTTATGTTTTCTACTCATGCCACCAACATATGAAAGAACTGGACCTACAACTACACAAGTGAATCTAAAGCCAGAAGGGATTGATTTACGTAAGTAGTATTGTGTCTCAAATGCAAGCATGGAGCAGAATTTCCTAGTGTGCCTACCTGGTGACTTTTATGAATGCGGATGGTACCAGTAAGACCTAAAAGACGAACATAAAGACAAGAGCAGAAGATAGGCAATCATTCAGTATAACAGATCCATATGTTAGTGCAGTATAACGGAATACATAACCTCTCACAAAAAAAAAAGAAAAGAAAAAGGAATACATAACCACCTGTGCTTGATGCTTAAAACGCAAAAAAATAATAAAAGTTCTGCAAACCTCAAATCCTAGCAAACAGTAAGCCCCAGCCGTCCAAAAGGGCTATCCACAGCAACAACAGTATCACCTGATAATAGAGAAAACACATCACAAAACATCGCATTTAATGAGTGCAGCCAGGCATCGGCCAGCCGGGGCCGCGGCCCCCCTTTCCCCGGTGCAATTTTTTTGCTAGGTAATGTTTTTGATGGCTATTACTAGGAATTTATATTACCGGCCAAACCAGAACGAAGAAAAGAGTGCTCAGTTCACCAATTTGCTCATTCCTGACTGCATTGCTCAATCCGATCCTTCTTCCCACCTCATCTCCATCACCATCAAAGTAAGGCCCAGCTCAGCAGTAGAAGTTCATGAACATGCACCGTAGCATGTCCTTCTTTTCTCCTTTTTTTTGATTGTTGTTAGCATCCATCTACTTTAAGCATGCACATCTGACTTAAGCGAGTTAAATTTTGCTTGCTTTCCTTCGCAAAAAATAAAATAAAAATAGCTTGCTTTGAAAGGCTTTGCTAACTGGCCCCTGCTTAGTTTCGTGGCTGGCTCCGCCACTGAATGAGTGAAGAATTACTCAATAACACTACAGCATAGTACCATTTTATCCAAGAAAGCACCAGTACAGTACTACAGTCACTTCTGCCGTCAGGTCAATGCATATCCATTAATTGGGTAACCCGAAAAAACTTCAGTAATATCAACTTCATTGATTCATATGACATAGAGTATAACTTTTCCTCATGAAGTAAAATCCGTAGCTGATGCCTGATGGCCCATGCATTATTTATTTTTTTGGATGGATGGTCATGCAAAATTAACAGAGAATCATAATCATTTGCACTATCTTCTGCATAGTAGCTAGTGGAAAATTGCATTAATAGAAATAACATAGTTGAATGCCAAATAACTTATTGAGAAATTACTAACACAACAAATGCACAATACCAAGCACAAAAGAAGTTTCTTGGCACCCATCCATGCAAACACCTGATATACAATCAACAAAAAAATATCAACGGCTCAAGTAATTGTTGTACATAGCCACATGCCACCAGATATTTTATCTATTGGATTGATATGCGACACAGCTCTTATACTAAATAAATTCTTTATGCAACATAAGAAACTCATAATAAATAGGAAAGAGTTATTTTCGAACAAACTGCTACAATCCGGCTCTTGCATAATAATCCTGTGAGTAATTGAATGATCTTGGGCAGAAAAGTAACAAATAAACTTTTAACGCAAGAGTAAGTATGTGTCTTTTACAAGCAAGTTATACGTATTTTTGCATAGTTTTCCCTGACATAAAGCCTGAAAACATTAAAATCTAAGAACTCAACAAAAATAATGTTTTCTTTCAACAAGTCCAAAATTTACATGTACTACAAAATAAGAGTCCGCAAGACCACATATATTACTGGAAATATTTAATCACCTGCTTTCCTTGTACATAAAATTTCTAGGAACATCCACATGAAATCTTCATTGTAAGATGAATATGCAAAATATAATATTGGAAAGGGTATCATAATGAGAAAGGAGTGGAAGGGGTAAAGAAACAGCAGTCACTTCCAAAACAAAAGTAAATGTGAAGAGAGTTTCCGATTTCAAAAACAAGAAGCTCATAGCTACTAAATAGTGAAATGTGTGTATCATGTGTCCACACGTATCAGATGAACATAAATCTAGCATCAACATTCTATAGTTGCAGAATTTCCTTTTACATTAGGTGGATACTTAAGCTATAGATATTTGCAAACATAATTTTTTGCCAGGACTACTTACAATTTAATTTTTCGCTATGAGCTCCTGGTTGTTCCAGAATCATCAATTAATACATGGGTATTGTACTGGTGAGAATCGTCATGTCCCTTTTCTTGAAACCCTCCAAGAGATGGCCACATGCTTGATTCTCCGTATGTAAAATTCAGGTAAAGAAGGTACCAATTCCATGATAGAAAATATTGTTTAATTAAAAAAAATTATTGGGCTGAATACCAAACATGTAATTAGGTAAAATGTAGCAGTCTTGAATTAACACTTTTTTATTGTTACATGATAGCTAAAAGCTGTCTGCAATCAGCTAACATTTGGACAAAAGAGCATTACACATACTGATACATGATAAGATACATATGTCAGGTGACAGACAACACTTCAAATTAGACAACCAGAACAAAGATTGCTGATTGCCCAAAAATCGGTGCTTTTTGGGAAACTACATGACATAAGCGATACGCATTGAAAGGAAAAGATGTGAAATATTAAGCAAAAACTAAGCAAATCAGTAAGGGAAGAAATCTACTACTCGTAAGGGTAGAAACCTAGTACTGAGTGAGATTGAACCACCTCTCGATGGATTGATTCATTGATCACTGATCAGAACAGCACAGCATTGGTCAACCTCGTATTCATTGCCAGCTAGTACTACTACTTGTCATCACAGGTGCAGCCCCGATGAGCATATCACTGCCTACAGCTTGCTTACTGGTACAGCCAGAAGCGCGCGGATTAATCCTCACTCAGCGGCACTGTAGCAGGCCTGGTTGGTTGCTCCCTACGTCTCCGCCCACCACCGCCGTTGACCACAACTACGCTACCTGGATTGGACCGGCGCTGCGGCGGCCCGACCAGCGCTAGCGCGGCGACGAGTACCCGCGGCCACCATCAAGTCAGAGGGGAGGGGAAGGGAGGCCGGGGTGCTTGCCTTGCCTTGGCGACTGAGGCGTCGATGTCTTCCCCCGACGCACACGGAGGTCATCTGCACCGCGCCCACCGTTGCCGGCGCGGCGGCAGATACTGAGGAGGCCATGGCGCCGCGGACGCGGAATCCCGCGGCGGCGGCAATTGGGATCGAGGCGGCGAGGGAGGCCAGTTCCATTCGCCTCCGCTCCGCGCCCCGTACGGTGTGCACTTGCCCGGGTGCGCGTAGCGGCAAGCTCGTCACGTGAGTGGATGGATCATTCTCGACCGTTGGATTCCGGAGCAGTCGCCGCTTCACTTCAGCCCCGTCCAAACCTACCTCCCAGCCCCCCCACCCCACGCCGCCGCCGCCGCCGCAGCCGCCGCCGTTCTCCAATCCAGTGGGAGCGCCGCCCGCCGCCGCCGCCCTCCTCCTCCGGTAAGCGCAGTCATTTTCGCGGCAGATCCCCTCCGTCCTCCTCCGCCTCTAACGTGTGTCCTACTCCGTTTACAGCTGACCCGATGGACAAGCTCACCGACGACCTCCTCGTCGAGATCCTCTCGCGCGTGCCGTACAGGTCCCTCCGCCGCTCCGCCTGCGTCTCCAGGCGCTGGCGCGCCCTCATCGCCCACCCCGACCACCGCCGCCGGCTGCCCCAGACCCTCGCCGGCTTCTTCCACCACCGCCGCTTCATCGACGTGCCGTCCGGGGCCGGGGCTGGGGCCGGGCCCCCGCTCGTCGTCGACCCCTCGCTCGCGTTCCTGCCGGACCGGGAGCGGGAGGGGGGCCTCCATCTGCTGGACTGCTGCAACGGCCTCCTCCTCCTCTGCCGCCGCCGCTTCTTCCCCTCCGCCGCCGACCCCGCCGAGTTCGATTACCTCGTCGTCAACCCGGCCACGGAGAAGTGGGTCGCCGTGCCGCCGGCCCCCTCGCGGCGGCGGCGCGCCGCGCGGCGGGTTCCCAACGAGGCGGGGACGGCGCGCCTGGGCTTCGACCCGGCCGTCTCCTCCTCGCACTTCCACGTCTTCGAGTTCCAGCTGCATTGGGTTGTCGAGGAGGACGTGCGCGGCTACGCGAACGAGAACGTCTTGGGCGTGGCGATCTACTCGTCCGAGACCGGGGCGTGGAGCCATTTCCGGCCTGGCTGGAGGTTCACGCTTACCGTGATGAATGATTTCAGGAGCGTCTTTGTCGGCGGCATGCTCTATGTGACAACGACCGAGTGCGTGATCGGGGCGGTGGGCGTCGACGGGAAGACGTGGAGGATCATCAACTCCCCGAAATGTAAGGACTCGTCTTTCCTCGCTACAGCTGCTGGGTTCATCGGCCTGTCCCAGGGGCGGCTGCATTTCGCGGCCACCGACGATATCGTCTGCAAGAAACTGGCAATCTGGGTGTTTGAGGACCGGAACCGCGGGAAATGGACTCTGAAGCACACGGTCAGCTTCGAGCATCTGGTCAGAAGGAAGCATGTCTCGTTTGGGTTTTACGAATTTATTGTTGTCGCTGTACACCCAGACCGCAATATGGTGTTCTTTGTGTTTGGTCATGACAAGACACTGATGTCTTATGACATGGATAGTGGGAAGGTGAGTATCATTCGTAGTCTTGGAAGCAATTGCAGTGAATATTATTGTATCCCGTATGTTCCCTTGTTTTCTTAGTAATCTTGCTAGCACAGCACGACTTTTGATCTTTCAGATCATAATGTAGAATGCTTGTAGGTGTAGAATGCTTGTAGCAGAAGCAACAGCAGCAGCTCCTTGTATAGTTGTATTAATCTTTCTGATGTTGTGGTGCTTTTGGTTCGTGCTTGAGAACATCTGTATCTGATGGGGCTACCTATTTCTTTCAGTTAATTTTGAAGTCTAGTTTTCATTATCTAATCATATGAGTGAATCAGTGAATGTTAGCACCCCATAGGTGGCAAGCACTTTCTGGTACTTTGCAATGTGTGCTCCCACTGTCTTGTTGAACCATGATTGATGCCTGATACGCACATTATCTTTTGTCTGCATATTTCCCCTTTTTAATACTAAATTTGTGTCACATATTCTACTAGCTGTTCTATCTCTTTGAGCCTTATGATTTTCTATATTCAGGTATTCTTTTTCTCCTTGGCTGTGGTAGGCGATGCCGGAATACTATGTGGAATTTGATTTTTTTTTCCTGCTGAAATTATCTATACTACTGAAGAATAGCAATGTGTGTGAAGTGATCCAAATTATGATACAGTGAATCTGTCACACATTTGGTTCCACTGCCTAGTATTCACATGATCATTAACATGTCAGGAGTTCGACTGAAGATTTTTCTTTTTATAGTTCATTTGGTAACAGGTACCTGCCAGCCTGGAGAATATGTGGAAGCAATGCACTATTATTGCTCATTTACTCTCTTTTCTTTAAGTATTAACCAAATATTCTCTCTGCAACACTCCAAAGTTTTGTCATTACCAGGAGGAGTCTCTTACACTAGCAACTAGCAAGTTACCGTTTTTGTAACATGGTATTGGTATGGACGTGGAGAAAATATTGGTTTCAGATTTGAGTAAAAAACAAACCAAAGATATTAGTTTTAGTTCCTCACTTCCATATATTTCCTAGAGAAAACGTTGTTACATGATGTAAAGTTTTGAAATGATATTTTGTATCACCTGCATGCTGAAACAGAATACTTTGCTCCATGTTTAAATATCAACCTCTTTCTCTATGTGTGAAACAATGTGGGTCACATGGACACAAGATAACGCATAAAAAGTTTACTCATCGTCGGCTTAGCTATGGAAACAGTTGGTAATATATTGATGATGAAATTGTATGTTGCTTTTTAAGATTTTTCATTGTGAAGTGTTATGTGCATGGATTTACCAGAGTTCCGGGGAGGGAGAGAGGGTCGCTGGCGGCTTGGGAGAGGCCAACGGCTTGTCGAGTAGCAGCGGTGCAGCAAGAGGAAGGGAGGGAGGGGCGGCTGCCTTCGACCTTGCTGGGCAAGGTGAGGAGAACTTCAATTATCCTTGCTTGATTTCCAATAGGTACAGGCCTCTATTATATAGAGGAAACACTACTCTCTTTTTTTTAAGGCAACACGCCCACAAGGGGCCAGAAACATCTCTTGCTCTGGATAGAAAAGTACACAAGCCATTTTTTAACAAGGGCCCTTACAGATGTTTAGAACTACATATAAGCACCTACAAATGGCGAATATGACATACAAAGAATTGAAAATTACATCCAGGTCCTTTGGAGGATTGCAACGCCGATGAAGGAGAATATCAACTCGCCGCTGCAGGAACTCCGATGTAGCAGCAATGAGGAAAGTCCGCACCATTGAACAAGCTTCTCGCGTGGATGCCTCCATCCACATCAGGACAGGATGATGAGTGAGGCTGGCAACCATCAAACCATTGTCATGTAGATGGGAAACATGCTTCTTCGTGCATGCTGACTTCCACACCGGCGGCCTATCCGTTCGCCGCCTCAGGCAAAGCACTTGAAGAATCGCAAAGTGGAGCCGTAGATCTGGAATAAGCAACACCGGACTTCACTGAATGTATTTTCCCTCACTTAAACCGGGGAGCAGGAGAAGGATGCGGTCAACCCGAGAAGGGGAAACGGAGCGTTCACCAGGAAGATCGACCATGGCTTCACTAGGGCAAGCACCTCGCTGCCACAGAACCACAACCAGAGCAGCAAAGAACACAGAGAAAAAGAAGGGAATACACTCGCCGGGAAGGAAGCCGACGAGGACAACAAAAGTCATCTCGCCTACACCACTAGGGAAACCATAGACAGAGCTCCTTACCGGCGCCAGAAAGTACAAATCACCACAAGAAGAGCGGCGATGGATGGCGAAATCCAGAAAGAAGAGCTCCAACTAGACAAGAAAAAGGAAAACAACCTACTAGCTAATGTACAGGAGGGGTCCCTCACCCTATTCCACGCCGCCAGCAAGCTGGAGACGGAAGGGGAGGGGCCAGATCGGCCCTGGAAACGACGAACTCTTGTTTTCGCCGGTCTCTACTGTAGCTTCGGTGGAGAGCTTGGTGTTTTCACCGACCGCTGAGTCGGAGGACTTAGGTGAATGTGAAGTGCTCGAGGAGACACTACTTAACCCCAAAGCAACCTAGTACAATATGGAAAGTTCTTGAAATATCCGATTTGCCAAGTGGTGAAGGAACCTCCTGGGCTGCTACAGTACCGTGGGTGTGAAACAGGGTGAATCCTATACAAAGGGCGGGCGAGGGGATTGTTTTGATCGAACAGTGTTGGAGATTCCCAGCGACGGTGAGGTTAGGGTTCCGGGTTAGGGGTTCGGGTTTCTGGGTTCGGGGGGAGAACTCCATGCCTCCCGGCTGTTGAAGGAGCTCCGGGGAGCGGCGGCCGCGACCCGGGGGTGGGAGGTGGTGGCGGCAGGGCGGCGATGGCGCCGTCGGCCGCGAGAAGGTAGGAGGGCGGTGGGCGGAGTAGGCAGCGGGGGCGTCGTTGTTGGAGAACTTAGCACGGCGGCGGCTGATCCGGCGGCGGAGACGGGGGAGGAGGTTGGCGGCGGGGGCGTCGGTGTAGAAGAAGGTAGCGTGGCGGCGGAGGATCCGGCGGCTAAGCGGCGGGGGACGGGGGGGGGGGTGCAGTCAGCAGCGGGGGCGTCACGCCGGGGAAGAAGGAGGAGCGCGGGCATGACAGCAGGAGGGGAGGGTGCCGGAGGCGGAGGCGGTGGGCGGGCGCTGGCCGGGGCAGACCGTGGGTGAGGAAGAAGGTGCTATGCGGGCCGTGGGCTGACGTCTCGCGGGCCGTGGGCTGACCTACCAGCGTGATCCCGTCGGACGCCCTCGACATAGGACGTTCCGTGAAACAGTACCCTTGGCTGTATTGGGCCGGCTGGCTAGGCCTCTTGCTACTTCTTGGGCCATGGACCACTTATGGGCCATGACAAAAGTATCTAGCCCTGGTGTGATGCAATTGTTTTTAGTAAAAACAAATTTGCTTCATTTTCAAATGAACGATGAATGGCTTAGGTTTTACTTATTTGGTTTGGTACACTTATGCGTCCCTATTTTGTGTGGCTATTCCTACAAATCTTTACTCATCTCCTACATAATAAGATGGGGCTTGTATGTGGATCTTGGTAAGGAAGATGCATATCTATCATGTGCATATTGTAAAGTTAAAGAGTGTTCTAGAGAGACTTAGCACTTCCTCATATTCCAGTCATATTGAAAAATAAAATGTTTAATGGGGAGGGAGAAAATGAACTCACACGGTGGGATGAAAAATCCTTTGATATTTTTATTTGCTCAATTTATATTTGATGAGAACCATAACGCCTTTCTATTGTGATGCAATCATGGGGCCTGTTTTCTTTCTTGCTTCCTCTCTCTCTCTCTCACTCTCTCTCTCTCTCTCTCTCTCTCTCTCTCTCTCTCTCTCTCTTTGCACCCATGATGCATGAGGCAAATCTTTTGATGGTTCGGAAATAATTTTAATTTTTCTTGAGCTTTGAGTAAGACCAAATTTTTGGATGGGTTCAAGATAACACGAAGGATGGGGTTTGGATGCTTGGAAGTCTTTCAAACATTTGGTAGTGAAAGAATTTATCAAAGGTTGACCCGAAGGATGGATGACTGGATTTTAAGGAGTGCAATGTCTGATTAGAATAAACTTTAACCAAGCTTATCACACAAAAGTTAGCTATAAGTGGAGCTGTAATACCTTGCAAAAAAAAAAAAATAGAGCTGTAATAAATGTATCAAGTCATGGCTCTAGTAGGAAGTAAATGCTCCCGGGAAGTGCAAGGGGATTTTATTGCATGCCGCAGCCGCGCTCCCCGCCAGCTAGCCCCGATCCTCTTCAAGTGAAACAAGAAAGAGAGCGTTTTTTTTAAAAAAAAAGAAACAAGAAAGAGAGAGAGAAACGAGAGCCAGGGCCTTTCAGATTTTAAGCAATCAATTCTCCAAAATTGTGGGACCCACCACGTCTTCGGAACACCAGCGCACGAAAACAATTTGCGTACTGCAAACGCATGAAAAAAAGCTTATGTGGAGCAGAACACACGAAAAATCATGTGACTACGTAGTATTATTTTTCAAATCTACAATCTATCTATTATTTTTGTAAATCTCGAGAAAAAGAATAAAATTCACCAACGAACATGGCTTGTATAAACGATATGTTTGATTATGCTGAGGTCGTGGACCTCGTGGTTAGATCGTGGCCAGCTGAGATCGAGATTAGATCACGACAAACAGTAAGTGCTAGGTCGTAGTTAATTAGAATAGCCAGCCTATCCAGTTCAGGGAAAAGAAGGTGGCGAGGTTGTGGTTAGTTAGAAAAGCCAGCATATTCAGTTCAGACTTCCAAGGAAAAGCAGGTCGTGAAGTCGTGCTTTCTACTATATTCTATATAGGAGTATTGTGCAAGCTGCAAACTACGATCTTATCACCCGAATCATCGATGACGGAGCTTCGTTGTGGCCAGGGGTGGCCACGGCTTCACTGCCACTAACTTAAATTTCATCGATTAGCATGTATATGAGTTACTTTTGGCAAGATTTGGAGCTAAACTGCTAAGGCCGGCACCCCATGTTTTAGCTGAAGCTCCGTCTGCGAATCATCACCACTTAATTCCCCCACATAAGTATTCCTGGCAAGCACATCTCTTTCCTGGTCAGTACCCATCGTAGCAAGTACAAAAACAAACAGAGAATACGCACAAAGAAAGGGTACACCTTATTGTAATTCTATTTGTTCAAATGCGCTTCGCATGACATACACATAGAACAGGTCTGCGATGCAGACAGTGGCCACGCAAACCTGTGTAAGAAAATAGTTCTTTTCTCCTAGCCCTTTTAGTTCTAATATTTTATTAATACCCCCCTCCTCGAACTAAATTTGAAATGGTCCTTTTGGTCACTCCAGACCAGAAGGAGTGGCCAAATACAGAGTCATTCCAAAGTGTCTGGCATGACCTCTAGCCACACCAGCGCACTCAGCCACTTAGGCTGAGCGCGGGCCGGCCTGGTCACGCTAGACAGGGCGGCTTGACACGGTAATGCCAGCTCACTTGGCGTGACCGGGCCAAGGACTTAGTCATGAGCGCTCCCGGCCCCTTCCTCCCTCTCCCTTTCTGCCTTTTCAAGCCCCAGGTGACGCCATTTTTGCCCCTCCACCTACCCCCTTTGAAGTCTAAGTTCCAATCCGGCCCTAATTTTGGTAGGGGTTTAGGTGACCTAGGTCCCATCCGCATAGATTTCTTTGGTGATTCATTTTTGGTAGGGTTTAGTGACCTAGGGTTTGATAAATAATGCATGAAATTGATGAAATTAGCCAGATCCGTAGTGGATAGTATGGTAAATGTGTATGAATGCATATGAAACTCGACATGGTCGTTGGATTGAATAGTTGATGTGATGTGCTAGGGTTTGATAATTATAGTGGTAAAAGTTGTATTTGTTATCAATTTGCATGAATTCATATTTGGTTTAATTTGTAGTGATCAAAATGGAAGACCAAGAAATTGGATACTGCTACGTCCTAGTTTCTAGCTTCTCGAGGCCAAAAGGGACTACGCGTTGTGGTGATGAGTGCAAGATGGGGGTGTAGGGTGTGTGTTTCGAACTCTATGGCAGAGGTATTGGTACTATGAGAACTATGAGCATGATCACTCTCCAAATAGGGGTTGTGTATAAAAAAGTATATACTAATTTTGTTTTCATTTTTTTCTTTTAATTTAGAGTGATTGTGTTCTTGATATATAATGTGCCACCCCCTCCCCTCGCACTGTGTGACGTCAAGCAGTGGATCGACATCGAGCGGTCCCAGAGAGATATTCGAACGATACGGTTTATCTACAAAAACCATAATACCATAATATTCAAATATGGTACAAATAAACCTAACAATACCATCAAATGGCAATACATCCTTGCCCCCATCTTCTGTGCGGTCGTCATCGAGATCTCCTCTGACCTCCTCCCCGTCTGGTGCTCCTGCACGGCTCGCGGGAAGATTCCTAGCGGGCGCAAGAGGTCGGCAGTTGCAGCAGTTCCGGGATAAAGGGGGCGTGAAGGGGGCTCCTCCATCTGAGGGAGGAAGGGGCCGATGGCCCGATATGAGAGCCCTCTCATCCTTAGGGGACGGACGAGGGCTTCGTTGGATTTTTTGCCCTCTGCGCCCTAAAAAATGAGACGAGGGGATCGTTGGATATAATCGCATTAAAGAGGGAGCCATTTTCATTGTTACCGTACCGGCTGTTAAAATTAGGTTTGCTTGACTAGGACTTGATCTTGGTACCAATCTATAACGATCAAAGTCGAATCGTGAGCCTATTAATGAAGCAAATTCAATGAAACAACAACTGGTACCATATAGAAGGGGCCATAAACTGGAGAGTCTTGACTAATTCGAAAGATCATTTGGTGTAGTTGAAATAACAGAATTGAAACTCTTATGGTTGACGCTGCAATTCTTTAAATGCAAAAATAGGCCCATCTAACAGCAATATTGGAGCATCTTTTTTATGCATCAACATTCAAGGCCCGTTATCATAGTAGGCCTGTGTCACATCACCTTTAGTTTGAGCTATGGTGAGTCACATTTTTTTTTTTTTGCGAATTGTGTGAGTCACATTTATATCCTTACCTTTTCTTTAATCTCGTAGATGCACCGCTCTCTTTGCTCCTGTCTCGACACGTGTATATTTTCCTGTAGAAACTACAGCGCCACACGTTGCTCTGGTCCGTTCGATCGTGATCTGAGCGCTTCCGTAGTTCCGATGGTTTCCGCCCACCCCCGGAACGTTCCCGTTGGGTTCCAATCGCCTTCCTGCCTCCTCCGGTCCTCCTCCCCTCTCCTCCCCAGCGCCGCCCGACAGATTTTTCTTGCCTTCAGCCTCCTCCGCCTAGCGGCGCGCCGCCGCCCCCCCCCCCCCGGCGCACCTCGCTCGGCGCCGCGCCGCGCACCGCCTGAGGGATCGCCTCTCCCCGGCGCCGCACCCCGCGATTGCCACCGCCGCCTCCGATCCCTCTCATTTACCGGCCTGTGGTTCGTCGCCTTGCCTTTGCTGCCTTCCTGCCGATGCCGCATCCCAAGATCCGCAGCCTCTTTCCCATGATTTAGCTCATCCCGTTACTCCAGCCACCCCAGCGACTCTTGCAAGCCTAGAGTCTTTCAATCTAGGTGCTGTCGTCTTCGACCTCTGAAATCAGGGTCCCCAATCGCTTCGGTGCCCTCAGTTTCGTCCGGTCCAGGTTCAGTGACTCGGTGACCCTAATGGAGGTGTTTATTGCCCTTTGAACAGGTGTGATTCAGTGTAAATTTAGACATTTTCCCTCTTATTTGAGTGATTTTCCGTTTCCTGTTGCGTCCCCTGTCATTTGTCAAGTGAGACCCGTACAAACTGATTGTTTTGGAGTAGCTATATCATGCTGCTTCTTTTCCTGTTTGCAGTCAGTCATGGATGGTCATCGTGGTAAACGAAGGCTTGATTCTGCAGATGACGCAGGAGGTTTGTCACCACGCTTTCTCCACTTCATGTTTCCATGTTATAGTGTTGCTTCATATTTCTGAATTCGTTTGTCTTAGCGTGCGTCTCTATTATTGTTGAACACCCCAGGCCAAGGGAGAGTCTCTGTATTGGGAACTGATATACAAAGGTTGGGTGGACTTAATTATAAACGAAGATGTGTTCCTGCACATGAGGGACCAGGTGTGTCGATCGAACCCTGCAAAATTTTATTGTTGGGTGGGTTTCGTTTGTGATGAGGTGTTGCTGTACTTTGGTTTTTACTCAATTGGGAAAAAACCCAATTTCATTTACCTTCGCACGCGCCCCTTTTTTTTTTGTATGACCACCTTCAAGAAGCTGAAGTCTCCATCACGGGCTCTGATTTTAAAAATTTTATGTTAGGATTTCACGTTTCATCACGGCAAAAGGCCATCCGCAGGCTTCTGTTTGTGCCCAATGATGCGTCCTCATTGTCAGCTACCAGCGCTCTTGCTAACGATGACAGCGCTGCTTGTGTGGATGAACAACAGACGGTCAATGGATCACTTCCTACTCATTGTGGTGTGTTTTTCATATGTAATCGTGTTATCATGCTTTTTTAATGTTGCAATGGCCCTGTTCTACATGTTTATTTTTTCTGCACCTATTTTACTTCCTTCGCTACGGCGCTTGCTTAAGTTGTTTCTCCGTTTTGATACGTGCGTTACCTTTTCCCTTCACCTGATTAGGCTCTCTGTCCATTGCTCTGTTGTATCATATATTTATTTTAATCACTTGGTCTATATGGCTTTCCATATTTCGTTATATTTTTTATCAAAGTGCCATATTTATTATTGCAACTAGGTTTTCTGGGGCCATCTATATCACTTACTGCTGAGTCTCGAAGGAAGCGTAAAGCTTATATGGATACTAGGCGAATGGATACTAGGCGACCAAAAGGTAGACTGACCAGCGCGTCTGTTCAATGATTTTGTCCTTTCGGTTTCTAGCTGGCAAGCCTACAAAAATTGCGATTGTCTATTGTCAAAGTGATGTTTGAATTATTGCAGGCCTAAGTGTTGTTGGTCGCTCTTCTTCATCTAGATCTGTTCAAGGCTGTGTCAACGATGGTATTCAACTCAATTTTCTCTCCCCTGTTGTGCCTTTGCGACATATCATGCTGTCATTTTTTTTATCGTTCGCTCAATTTATTGTCAGTAATCCTCTATGTTCTATTGTGCTTAAAGTGGATTCCTTGCACTTGGCTCCATGTACTGCTGAGCCACCCAGAAAACGTGAGGTCTCTATGCTTTCTACAAAACCAGCAGGTTGGTTCTTCTGCTGCCGTAGCGTCCCTCATGTCACTCCTTGGTTTGGGTATACATTACTTAGGTTCCCACTTATACGACATAGTTTACAATATATTTAGTTTTCGTTCTAAAAATTGCCATTCTTTCTTTTAATAGTTTACATATGTATGGAAGTGCAGAGTTCACCACAGTTGGAACCTCTCACTTGTCTCAGCATGTACATTGACATGATTTTTCAGGCACGACAAATGCAAGCTGCAAACAACCCAACTCCCAGACTGCTTCCCGTGGAGATGATGGTATTTTATTTCATCTTTTTATATTCCTCATTTTACTTTTTCTTCCACAAAAACATTGTTACATGTTTTTTCTTAAATGCTCAATTCCTTTTCCCAGCAACTTTGACTCTCACATCAACCAGCCGACATCGCCGTAAGTTCCTTTTCACGATGTTTCCTTTTCAGTTTTTCCTTATGTCCACCCATGATATCAAAGATATTTGCACCAGTTCCTCTGTTGGAGCTAATTCTCTGCGTATCTCACTGATTGACGCTGATTTTCAGAGCTCGAAATGTACGATTGTGTCCCTGGAGTTTTGTCTCAAAAGATTGGTAATGATTTTCAGAGGTCGAGTTGTATAATTATGGTGCTGGAATTTTGGCTGGAAAATTGATTCCACATACTCGGCATGAATATTCGACATCAATGCTCGCCAGCTATACTCAACACTAATGCTTGATATCAAAGTATGGTCCATCAACAATATTCAGACTCAAAGTTTGCTTACTTATGCACATGCTATTTTCTAATTGACCCAAATATTTCATTTTTTTCCCTTACAAATTTTTAACTACCCTTTTTCACATTTCTATTTTGGATTTTTGTGCATATTTGCCCCCACCTTCACTATTTCTATTTTCTAGGTTGCATATCATGTTGTTAAAGATTTTCTATTACTTCAGAACTTCTAGGTGTCACTCTTATATCTCAAGTACTTCGGATTTTTCAGTCGCATTTACCTTTGTTTTTTCAAACTTTTTCCAGCTTGCATCTCATGTTGTTAAAGATATATTTTTGAACCTGCCTATCTGTTAGAGCTATGTTCTATACATATCTCACATATTGTCAATGATTTTCAGAGCCTGAAATGTACAATTCTGTTGACTGAGTTTTGTCTCAAAGATTGGCGATGATGCTCAGAGCTCAAAATGTATAATTGTGTTCTTGGAATTTTGGATCAAGAATTACTCTCATCTATCTGACATGAGGACTTGATATCAATGCTCAATGTAAATTCTCGACACCAATTTTCGATATGAATACTCGAAATCAAAGTATGGTTCAGCAATAATATTCAGACATAGACCTTGCTTACCTAAACAGATACTACTTCCTGCTTAAATTAATTGTGCAATCTCCTCCTTTTCCCAATTTGTAGGTACCATTTTTACACCTCTTTACCTTGGAGGGCCCACCCAGACCTGTCATTATTGCGGTGCTCGCTTCTGGACCGAAGAACGCGTACGTGGGGTTGGGAGTGTGGCATCTCCCGTGTACAATAAGTGCTGCAAAGGTGGCAGCATACTCTTGCCTTCGTACAGACCTCCTCCGGAGCCATTACTTAGTCTTTTAAATGGAGAAGATCAAGCATTATCTCGACACTTCTATGATAATATCAGACGCTACAATGCTATGTTTGCTATGACGTCCATGGGTGTTAAAGTTATAGAGTCAATCAATGATGGTCGAGGTCCCTATGTTTTCAAAATCAGTGGACAACTATGCCATCGTATTGGATCATTAATTCCACCACCTGATAAAAGACCAGAGTACTGCCAGCTCTATATTTTTGACACTGAGAATGAGGTTAGAAATAGAATGGCAGTAGCTTCTTATGATGCAAGCCATTTTAAACCAAACGAAGCTATTGTTGGATCTTTGGTACCCATGTTTGATACATACAATCCAATTGTCAAGCTTTTCAGGACTGCTCGAGATAGGCTATCAGAACAGCCAAATGATCACTATTTTATTAAATTATTTGCTGCCCCAAGTGAACATGGCAATGTCTATAGTGCTCCGGTTGCATCAGAAGTCGTTGGGCTGGTGGTGAATGATTTGGGTACAAGTGATGAAGGTCGTGACTTGGTAGTGGAGGACCATGCATCCCAGCTACAAAGAGTGAAAGAAACTCATTGCAAATTTATGGCAATGCAGTATCCTATATTATTTCCTTATGGAGAAGATGGCTTTCATGAGAATCTCAAGTACCGAAGATGTCATCGCTTGAATAGTATTAAACGCAAAGATGTCACTATGTTGGAATATTTTGCGTATAGACTACATGACAGAGCTGATGACTTCAATACTCCATTGCGATGCAAGCGACTTACCCAATCTTATGAAGTTGATGCCTTCTGTTGTGTTGAGCATGGTCGACTGAGCCATTACAGGACAAAATCGTTTCAGCTCAAGTATAGGACTTGCAAGTACAAGACTTTGGTTCAGGCTGTCAATAGTGGTGTTACAGAGGCTTCTTCAGCTGGTCAGAGAGTTATATTGCCTTCTTCATGTGTTGGTACTCCACGCTATTACTACCAAAACTACCAAGATTGTGTTGCCCTGTGTCGCAGATTTGGGTGTTCAGATCTTTTCATCACTTTCACATGCAATGCTGCCTGGCCAGAAATACAAGAAGCATTGTCAATCATTCCAGGTCAGCACCCATCTGATCGACCTGACATTGTGGATCGAGTTTTTGAGATGAAACTCAAAATATTTATGGATGACATAACAAAGAAAAAGTTTTTCGGCCCTATATCTGGAGGTGATGTTCTAACTTTTCTATTACCATTTTCCCTTTTCAGCATCGAACTTTGTTATTACCTAACGTTGAGTGATATTCTTTGCAGTGGTTTACACCATCGAGTTTCAGAAACGTGGTCTTCCTCATGTGCACTTGATTTTATGGCTGCAGAAAGATAAGCCTCTTGATGCTGAGCAAATAGACACCTTCATATCTGCACAACTACCTGACCAGTCTATTGACCCTATAGGATTTGATGTAGTCTCAAAGTTCATGATACATGGCCCTTGCGGTACCTTAAATCCTTCTTCCCCTTGCATGGCTGATGGAGAGTGCACCAAGTTTTACCCCAAGGAATTCTGTGACAAGACTACAGTTCTATCAAATGGTCATATCAGGTATGCTCGACCAGAAAATGGAATTACCACAAACAAAAATGATGTCAACATCGACAACCGGTTTGTGGTGCCCCACAATGTTGACTTGCTGGTCAAGTATCAGGCACATATAAATGTTGAAGCTGTCAACCGTGATGGTATGGAGAAATATCTTTTTAAGTACACAACCAAAGGACCCGATTGTTCCATTGTTGGGATTAAGAGGAAACGAAGCAATTCTGACTCTGAACAAATTGATGAGATACAAGATTACCTTGACTGTAGAACTGTGACTCCCAGTGAAGGAGGTTGGCGGTTGCTTGAATTCGATATCCATCACACTAATCCTGCTGTAGAGCGCCTTCCTGTCCACCTTCCATTGGAAAATAATGTTTTGTACACTGAAGAGGACTATCTCGAGGAGGTGATTGAGAATCCACGTAATGCTGTAACCAAATTGACAGCATGGTTTCAGGCCAATAGATTCTCCCTTCCACACGCTTCTGAATTTACGTATGTGGAGTTCCCTGAGCATTTCACATGGCATGCAGACGCAAAAATTTGGGCACCACGGCATAATAATCGTCCCAAAGTTGGTCGAATTGCCAATGTTGCACCTAATCAAGGAGAAGCATTCTACTTACGAATGCTCTTGCATAAAGTCAAAGGAGCAAGGTACTATTCTGATCTTCGAACTGTTGCTGGTCAAAAGCATCCGACATTCCATGCTGCTTGCGAGGCATTGGGCTTACTTGGTGATGACCGTGAATGGTCTCAATCTATAACTGATGCATCTTATTGGGCGCTTCCATATGAATTACGACAATTGTTTGTCACGTTGCTTTTGTTTTGCCAAGTTACAAACCCAGCCAAGTTATTTGATGAATTTGCTCATCTAATGGGGGATGATATAAGGTACCGCATCAACCAATTTTCATCTGGTATTTCTATACCATCACTTGAGCAGCATATACGATCTCATGTCCTGTTAGAGTTAGAAAAGTTACTTCAAAATGCTGGATACACATTGGCTCACTTCAACTTGCCACAACCAGAACATGTTTCACGTGATTTTGAGAACAGGTTAATAATAGATGAGCTTGCTTATGCTACCAGTGATACAATGGTCAAAGCTATGGACCAAATAGGTCAGCTGAACACAAACCAAAAAAATATTTTTGATGCCATAGCACACTCAGTTTCAAACAACCATGGTGATACTTTTTTCGTCTATGGATATGGTGGGACCGGGAAGACATTTCTTTGGAATACTTTGCTGAATAGTATAAGGAGTGAGGGAAAAATAGCATTGGCAGTTGCATCTTCTGGTATTGCAGCTTTGTTGCTACCTGGAGGGCGAACACCACATTCACGCTTCAAAATTCCTTTAAATATCCAAGAGCATTCAGTCTGTTCCATCAGGAAAAACACCCATTTATCTGGATTGATTGAACAAACGTCACTGATTATATGGGACGAAGCGCCTGTAAATCATAAGCATTGTTTTGAGGCTCTGGATCGTACACTTCGAGATATTATGTCATCAACAAATCATGATTCAGCAAGCAAACAGTTTGGAGGCATCACTGTTGTGTTAGGTGGTGATTTTAGGCAAACTCTTCCTGTCATTCCAAATGCAAAAAAGCAAGAGATCCTTGCTGCTTCGATTACCCGCTCCTATTTATGGCGTCGTTGTAAGTTGCTTCAGCTGACAGAAAATATGAGACTTAGATCTCCAACGCTTTCTCCCTCTGACAAAATTGAACTTGAACAGTTTGCTCACTGGCTACTCTCTATAGGTGATGGCACAGTTCCTGGTATACCTACTGACAAGCCTAATACCACTTGGGTTCAGATCCCTGAATACCTTTTGTTGCCACCAGAACAAAGGAACCTTGATGGTCTGATTTCTTTCGTATATGGTTCAGAGCCACATGTCACTGATACAGCTAATTATCTATGTGAAAGAGCAATTTTGGCACCAACCAATGAGTTGGCTGCTACCATAAATGCACAGATTATGAAACAAATTGCCACTGATGAAATGTCTTATTACAGCTGTGACAGCATTGATGATAGCACACCCAACTATTGCAACGCTGAATCTCTCTACCCTACAGAATTCCTCAATACAATACACATGAGCGGGCTTCCAGATCACTGCCTACAGCTTAAAGTGGGTGTTCCCATAATGCTTCTAAGAAATCTTGATCCGTCAAAAGGCCTATGTAATGGAACAAGGCTTATAGTAACTCAGCTTACTCATCGAATAATTGAGGCTCAGGTAATCACTGGAAAAGCTGAAGGGACAAAAGCTTATATTCCAAGAATAGTTTCTGTCTCTACTGACCCCAAATGGCCCTTCAAACTGAAGCGTCGTCAGTTTCCTGTTCGTCCCTCATATGCCATGACAATAAACAAAAGTCAAGGACAGACACTTAGCAAGGTTGGCATCTACCTGCCAAACCCTGTTTTCTCGCATGGTCAACTCTATGTGGCTTTGTCCCGTGTTTCATCACCCAAAGGTCTTCGTGTCCTCATCGAGAACAGCCCACCTGAATTTGAAGCAAACACACATAATGTTGTGTTCCATGAGATTTTCAATGACATATCAAACATCTGCTGTTAGTTCTGCTCCAGGTATAGATCTACATAACTTAATGTTGCAGCTGCTCTGTTTATAGTCCTGCATTAGATTAATTGTCCCATGTTTCACATTTCTCCATACATTTCTTCCTTTAGCCAGAAGAGAAAAGGATACATAACCAGCAGTTGCACTACAAAATTAATAATGTGCATTTCTATTAAAGACATTACTTACCCGTATATCCCATATTGTTATGTTCTCATCTGTTTTGCATTTCATAAGCTTGAACTAAAAAAGTGCTAGCCACATTAAATAAAATTCGATCATCTTAGTCTGTATGTTCATAGCTTTGCAAAGTTTGTTTGTATGATATTTTGCTATTCTATTGGTTGATTCTTTATGGCAACGGGCAACCACATGTACCCTGTTTCTAGATTTCTTGCATAGGCAAAAGAACAAATGCATACTGTACATATGAACTCACAGTGCAATTTTGTTCAAAATTGAACTATGATTCGAAGTTTTCAGTCAATTTCTATATGAGCCGAAAGTAATAATATCTATTTTATGAATTCTAATTTCAGTGCCATTATAACAAGTTACTGCCCAGACTGGTCCTTTTGGTTGTTCTGCGAAGGTATACATTCTCCAGATTCCAGAAGCCATATGACATTTCACGCATATGAACAAATAGACATTTTGTCGTTTTCAAGTAATGCCGTGCTACATAGTGCTGAAACTAACTGTCCTATAATCCTTGGGCTGTGTCAGATGGATGCGCAATTATTGGAACCGCATGATATGTTTATCTTCAACGTTTATTGATCTCTCATGGTTTATACTTTCCAAATTGTACCTATACTGCATGTTTACGCAACAGTTAGCACTATGAGCATGCTCCTCCATACTCTAATGTGTGCCTCTAATAATGATTTTCGGATCAAACTTATTTCCTTACTATTTTAGAGCATGTGGTTGCCACCTTCGTTATACTAACGGACGTCTTTCCTCAATGATGATCTTTCATGTTTGACTTATCACTCTGCCATATACACTGCTGACATCTTTTTTGAATGCCCAAGCGTCTTCCCAATGCTGATTTCCATGTTGATTTGTAATCTTCTAGCTGCATTTTACAAACGCAGATACCAGTGGTCAGTCAAGAATATTTGTTCCTTTAAATGTATAGTTCTACATTTCTAATTTTGATGCATGACTGCCATATCAATCACCCGCGGCAACGCGCGGGGTCTCAACTAGTTGCATAAAATCTTATGGATGTGGGCTGCGACTAGGCCTTTAGTCAAATCGTTGACAACAATAAATAAAATGATATAAATATGAAGTATCAACCGCTTCTGTTGTAAACCAATGCAAAACACAATGTCGACTAATCTAAACTACTAGTAAAATTGATTAGGGAGAAAAAGCAAGTAGAAGTTGTCGCATCGTCCAAATTTTTTTTATTTATCTATAATGAATTTTAAGTATATTGTCCAGAGGTACTAGCTAGGTACTCCATCCGTTCAGAATTATATGACGTTTTGGCTCCGGGCATGGAGATTAAGGAGAAGTGAAAAAGGTAGATGTACAGAAAACTAAAAGGAGAGAGATAGAGATAAAGATATATAGAGAAGAGAGAAAGGTGTATTGAAAAACGATGATGTCTTATAATTTGAGAAAAATTGATGAAGTTAAAGTGTCTTGTAATTTAGAACGGAGGGGAGGGAATACATCCGATCAACTATAACCCGTGGCAAACACGCGAACGAGCCGTAGCTCGGTTGGTGAAGTGCGCTCAGTGGAGCGCCCACCGCCCGCGTTCGAGCGCCGCTCGGCGCGGGTTTTCGCACCGGGGCTGTGCCTCATAATAAAATCTGTGCAGGCCTCTCAACGCGTGGAACCACAAGGGCGAGCGACGCGCCTGTCGCCTACGGGATCAGGAGTGGTCT
The DNA here is from genome assembly GCA_012490785.1 of Eragrostis nindensis. NCBI lineage: Eukaryota > Viridiplantae > Streptophyta > Magnoliopsida > Poales > Poaceae > Eragrostis > Eragrostis nindensis. The sequence goes on along the minus strand of JAAXCT010000100.1, from coordinate 879,996 downwards.
CGGTGATCTTCAGAAGGACGCGGTCTTCGTATCTGAGTGTAGTTGTAAGTCTGGTAGTACTCTTGGGGTGTGAGTGTGGTGTGAGTGTGTAGGGTGGTGTGTGTTTGAGTATGAACAGATGCTACAGCTGTACCCAGATGAGAGGCAATCAAAAAAAAAAACTAACCCGTGGCCGCGGCTCTACATGTCAGTGATGTCAGTGACTGCTCGTCACGGTGACGCTCGTCTAGTCCAACCCAACTGAGCCGTCCACTAGGCCACTCGCTCGGCCGTTCCTCAATCCTCACTTCCTCCCCACCTTGCCATTCAAGCTCCCCAAGCCGCTGCCCGCAGTGCCGCCTGCCCTCCGGCCGCCACCTCCCGGATTGATCCATCTATCCATCGGTTCCGGCTTTCGTTTCGCTGGTAAGGGATACTTACTGCCCTTTCTCATTGGGTGAATCGAATCCAGCTAGTTTCGTTCAGCAGACTCGTGGTCTTCTCATGCTGTTGTGACAAGGGTTTAGATCTGAACCTGTTGACCTCCGGCCCCTCGATACGGCGAACTTTACCAGCCCATTTTTCTGTCAGTCGGTAACACTGCTCCTGAAATATGGAGTTTGCTCCCCTTTTTCTTTCCCCTACTTGATAGATCTGTGCATCGCCGGAAGTAATTATGTGTTATATTGTCACTTGCGAGCTTGTCAAAGAAGACATTTTCTTTCGTCTTTCCTTGCGTCTGCACTTGTTTATCTATCAATATTGCCTGATGCGTAATAGAGGACAGGCCTGGCACAGTGGTGAAGTCATCCCACCGGTGCCAGGAGGTCCTAGGTTCGAGCGGCTTCTCTGCAATCCTTGCAGGGGTAAGGCTTGCCCGGGAAAGTCCAACATTGTTTTCACTTCACAGTCCATAAATTCCTTTTCTTTGACGAATTCAGGCTTACATGGCTGCAAGGAAGGGGAAACCTGTGCTTATGGCTTGCCAACCACCTTCTGGTCAAATCACACGGTCACAAGATGCGGCAAATCGTGCAATGTCAGCGGCAGCTCCTTCTGAGTCGCTACCTGTGAAAACTGGCCTAAGGCAGACAGCCAAAGGTAAGACAAAACGAAGGGCAGTGGATGAGAATGCTAGTGCAAATGCTGGAACTTCAGCCCCTCAGCCTAAAAGGCGCACGGTTCTAAAGGATGTAACCAACCTATGCTGTGTTAACGCATCCAAAAATTGCACTTCACTGACTAAGTTACAGGTATTCAAATACTACTTTATGCTATGATGATTCTTTTGCTTTTCCCGTACATTATCAATGGAATGACAAGTTGTTCCTTTGTTCCAGTTGAGGCCCTCCCAAAAGGTTCGACGGTCTCTGAGAAAAAATAAACAGTGTGCTAAGAAGGTCCCTAAGCTACTTGGTCCTGCTGCTGGTGGAAATTCATTTGTCAATGAGTCCAAAAGTGCCAACGAAACACAAAAGGCAGACGTTATGACACAGAAAACGAATTCCACTATCCTGCCTGGAAAAAAGGTGCCTCCATCTTTACAAAATATTGAACGGAACAGGGACAGTGCTCGTCAAGAAGCAATCATTGAGGCAAGAAATGCCAGGGATCAATCCAAATCTGCTAACTCAAAGTCTGGTTAGTTAAATCTCCTGTGTGTGTGTGTTTAACATTGAGCATCTGGACTTCTCTTAGTTAAAATTTCTTAGATGTCACAACCACCGATGGTTCCATAAAAATTGCTAGTGATTCTCTTTGCTTGTCTACCTTTGGCTGTTACATGATCTTCTTTGTTCTGACTGTACTTCCTATGGTCATTCCACAATCAAGCAACAATAAAACAACAAAACTGTGACCACAAATGTTTGTGTAAATGGCTGATTTCTGAGAATCATGTAGAGTATTTAAGTTTGAGTTTAGTGGTACTGTGGGGTAAGCAGCTAAAAGTCTGTATTTTGTTCCAGGTGATTCTGGTGGTTTAGATATTGTAGATATTGACAAAGACAATGGCAATCCTCAAATGTGTGTTTACTATGTTGCAGAGATATACACAAATCTAATGGCCTCTGAGGTATTTAGAATGTTAATGTTCTTGTGTGATAAAGAAAAGTTGCTTGATACTTTTTACTGTTTCAGCATCTGCTCCCCTCACAACTCACAGGTCTTATTAAACTAGGAATGAATTGCTTATGTTTCATCTCTATGCCACATTGTTGGCATTCTCATTATTGTTTGGATGTGTTCCGCTCTATCTCGTGCTTATGTCACTCTCCAGGTTGTAAGAAGACCTAGATCAAATTATATGGAGGCTTTGCAGCACGACATCACAAAGGACATGAGAGGCATCCTAATTGATTGGATCGTTGCGGTTCGTATGCTGACAAGTTTATGCATGCATTGTTCAACTATGTTTCTAAGCTAACATCAAATCATTCGTTGGCATCCAACTTCACATGATGTTATGTGTGCTACATAATTCATCTACATAAATTCGTATATTTCTGTTTACGCATTTTCTTTCCTTGCAAAATATTGTAGATTTGACGCCAGGAAAGAGGATAATTTATAGGCGACCTTAGATGTAGATGCATCCCTTTTTATTACAACACATAACTTGGTGAGGGTGAGATGCTAAAGAAGTTGTATAATGACATGACCATTGTCTATTCAGCGTCTGAACCAGACTTTATGCATTTCTCACATGCATAGTTGCATACTAGGCATCTGCGGATCTGCCTCTCTTTTTTTTTCCCTGTTACAATGATTATCCTTTATACTCCGTACATTTTAATCTGTGTAAGTCATAACTTACCATTGGAAGCTTTATCATTGTAATTGGTTTCAGGTTTCTGATGAATTTAAGCTCGTGCCAGATACACTTCACCTCACTGTAATTCTTATTGATCGCTTTCTGTCTCAAAAACTATCCATAGACAGAAATTACAACTTCTTGGAGCAACCTGCATGCTCATTGCCTCGTAAGTTTAATCTTCCATAATTAGAAACTTTGAATTAGATATGAACATGGTTCCTATAAAGCTTTATGGTTAAGCACAGCTTATTTTGTGGCTGATGCATTGAACACCTCAAAAAAGGCTCATAAGTTTTTATATGCGCATAATGTTTCTGCTGCCATGATGCAAGTGCATCTCATGTCATTGGAGATATTGAGTCTTTTGTCTTCTCTTAATTTGCAGAAAATATGAAGAGATATGTGCTCCTACTGTTGATCATTTTGTTACATGACTGACAATGCATACACAAAGGCTGAGGTATTTGTTTCATGTACAACTGTTATGATTGCTGAATGAATCTACAAACAGCCATCGAACTATGAGGGCTGATATCCTCCTGAACAGTAGGTGCTGGAAATGGAGTGCCGAGTGCTTAATGTTCTAGGATTCCATTTATCCTCTCCAACACCAAAAACATTTGTCAGGTTACACGCAATGACTACACAACTGTACTATAATACTGCAATGCAAAGCCATTGTTCCATCAGCCCATCATTAACATGCACTTCCTGTTTTTATTTGATTTGAATCAGGAGATTCCTCCGAGCGGCACAGGCTACTTGTAATGTGAGCTTGGCACTGCATCTATTTCATTTTGTTATTGCATTGAACACTAAGTTGTACAACTTAATTTCCAGGCCCGTAATACAACTTTTATTCATCTGGCCAACTATCTTGTGGAGGTGACTTTGATTGATTACGGTTTCCTAAAGTTTCTACCTTCAGTGGTGTCAGCATCCGCGATCTTTCTTGCAAGATGGACACTTAACCAGTTTGACAGTCCTTGGGTTCGTATAAACAATACAGACCTTCGCCCATGGTTTCCCATCTGAAACTTGTTTTCATCTTTAACCTGTGGTCTTCTCTTGCACAGAACTCAACTCTCGAGCACTACACCTCTTACAAGAGCTCTGATCTTCGGATTTGCGTGTGTGCCCTATGGGAACTTCAGCATAATATGGATAACTGCAACCTCAAGACCATATATGAAAAGTATATGCAACCAAAGGTATTCTGTACTCCTCAGTTTCCTGTTTAACCTAATAGTAGCTTGTCGATTTTTGCCCGTCTGATTCTCCTTACTACTGCACAGTATGAGGGCGTGGCCTACCTGAAATCGCCGCAGCCGCCGGAGTCCATCTTCAGTTGACGAGCTGCTGATGATACCGATTGTTTTCAAGCAGCAACAATCCGGACTCTAAACTTGTGGCCGTTTTCTTGTCTTGTTGAGCTAGCCCCGAGTTGCTGCTCCCCCAGTTTTTCAATAACGAGATGGGTCAGAGCACTTATGATTGTAATAATTTATAGGAACTGTTTAATAATTGTAAAATCTAGGGGACCCATTGCAGATTCTATGTTAGGAAAATGTAACCATCCCAAAGGATGTGAATAAAGATTTGGAAGTGGAGCTATCTCTTTCTTAAAATTGATAGTGAAATAATAAAGATTTGGCTCTATCATTAAGCTCAATCTATAAACAGCGTGCGGTTCTCCGCATTCTGATTGGCAGGTTCATTCCCACCGTCCATTTTCCGATGTTGCTTGCGTCGTTCGTTGATTTATTCACTGAGCTTTCCCGAGAAGCTTCGTTGGTGATTCCTAGCATAGCCACCTGCTCGCGGCAACTGCGCTGCTCCCTTGACCTTGCCGTCGCCTACCTCGAGCTGACTGTCGCCGAGCTTCTCTCGGAGTCACGCCCGCTCCTTGTACGACGTGATGCCGCCGAGCGCTCCCTCATTGACAATCCGGGGCGCCACGCTCTAGGCGCCCCGGCGATGGTGGAGCTGTATGATGCCGCCCAGCCCGTGAGCTCACCTTTTTGCTTCTTCAGGAGCAAGAGCAATATCACCTCGCAATCCTCTTAGATCAGAGCACACTTCAATCCAATGACGCGTCGGCGTCGCTGTGGCCGCAAATTCAGCATCCCTGCCTACCGTTCTTTCTTGGAGGCTGCAGCTCTGGGACTTCTATCAATTGAAAGAATGCAATAGCTTGCAAGGATGTAAGAAGGAATTTATACAAAGTAATCATGATGGTCCAGGTTGGTGAATCTCTCAGTCTCTCACATGTCAAAAGAATGCTGACTACCTGTTTGGTTAAATACAGCGGCTGAAATATTAATACATATTCTTTTTTTTAAAAATATTTTTTTAGATTACGTAGTATAACTCAGATACTCACAACGCACGCATCCTCACTCCTATGAACACACGCACGCAAACTCTACCCCTATGAGCATTTTCGAAGACCGAGCCAGCACGTCCTCGAGATTGACAAAGTCACCACTGGTGCCTTGTTGTCGACGGGAGCATCGCCTAACTCTGAAAGCACAATGCCGTCAAATTCTAGAAAATTCGCTTTCACGCGAAGTCGAACCCAAGATCTGAGGTGCTACTGAGGCTCTTGTAACCATTAGTCTACAAGCCCTTTCGCTTTCTAAAAAACCTGTTTGGTCAATTGTCCAATATAGTTCATGCTTGATAGGAGTTAAATTTATGAGTCTTAAGTCCAAATTCAAAGCCTTGCCTCATATAAAAGAAAACGGTGGATATGCATTCAATGTATCTATGAAGTCGGTGTTGTGCAAAAAAGTTTTATAGTGTTTGAAACTTTGAACACAAAAATAAATATTACATAATTTAACCCCTTTTTTCTTAGCATTAACTTTCCCTTCAACAAAACGTGCATAATAGATTACAACTAATTTGAGTCTTAGCTCTTATCATTGTCTAGTATTATAATATGATACTTCTTTCCATCCTTAATTTCATCCCCATTGTGTCCTGGGCTCATATCACGGAAGGAGCTAAACTAGGTGGGTCCTAGCAAGAGGAAGACCAACCATCTTAAAGACATGACAGTCCTTCAACCATGCTTTGCAGGCTCTGACATTTCGTCAAACAGCTTGTAAGAGCAGGTCCAACAATCGGCGCATCGACCGATTCTTGGACTAAAAAACTATTTCGAAAGAGAGAGAAAGCCTCGCTTGTCGTTCCTGCCGGCTACCGTCGCCCACACGCTCGCCAGACTTCCCCCCACGTTCTGGGACCCAGCTCCTCAACGAGCGGCTGTAGAAGCACTGGCCGGCAGAACTAGCGAGAGAGGAGGACAGAGGTGGGGCCAACAAAAAATAAAAATATTACTTTTAAGAGGTAAGGAGCAGACAAGCCGTTGTATGATTGAGTCGATTAACTCGTCTATTTCTGAGTTAGACGGTCAAATCGACCAGCCTTATTGGGCTTGCTCTAAGCAGCGTTTATGGCTCAATATTTAAATCTTTGGAAGAGATCACACAGCTACGGCAAGTAGGAGGAAGTGGGGTGGTGCTGGGGCTACCATCAGTGTCACAAAGGGGTGGAGGGGGAGCGTCGGGTGAGGCGGAGAAAGAGGAGTCCGTTGAACATCGAAGTTTTTAAGTTTAGGTGGTGTTCGGTTCATTTTAGAGGGTTATAAAGGGGTCACATCAAGATGCCGGCAGCATTTATGTGTTAAACAAAGTCAAATACAAAAACTAAGTTCAGGACCCCCATCTATTTCGCGAGACGAACGTAATGAGGGTAATTAAGCCCCGATCGACGATAGTTACTGTAGCATTACTGTGTCAAAACATTGATTATTAGGCTCATTAGATTCGTCTCGAAAATAACGTCCGTCTGCAGAAAGGTTTTGTAATTAAATTTATTTAGTACCCCTAAATAGTAAGATTCTTTTTACTTTAGAGGGGTATAAAGTTTAGAGGGCACTTTGAGGGGGAACCGAACGCGACCTTAGACTCTTCAAGCTAACAAGACTTTCTCTCGGTTCCAGTCAAAAATAAAAAAAATAAAAGACTTTCTCTCGGTACCCCTTCGTTGGAGATAGGCAGATAGCAAATCTAGGATGGTAGAATTGGACCAAACATGGCAGTGGCAGGTTCCCAAATCAGCCCCGTCGAGCGGCAGGCCGTCCGTGTCCCAAATTTCAAATGGCCACCCCCAGCCCGCCCAACCCGACCCAACCAAACGAGTTGAGTTCACTCTCCACAGTCAAGGGCTCAAGGCCGCCCCCCCTCCCGGCCATTCCTCCCCTCCTCTCCCAAACCCAGCGCCGCCGCCTGCAATGCCATTCGCTCCGGGCAATTCGCTCCGGCTCTCCTAGGCGTCCTGGCGCCGGCCGCCCCCCACCTCCGCCGCTACTTTGGTTGATCGATCGATCGATTTAAGGGTTTCGTTTTCCTGGTAAGGAGATACTGACCCCATTTCTTGGGTCAATCGAATCGACCTCGTCTCGTTCTGCAGAACCGTGTCCTTTCCTGTTTTGTTGTGACGACTGACGAGCGCTCAGATCAGAGTCTTGTTCTCCCCGGCCCCTCGATTCAACGAACTCCACCAGCCCATTTTCCAATCAGTCCCCCCTAAAATGTGGGTTTTGTTCTTCTTCTGTTTTTTTCCCCCCTAAAACTTTTAATAGGGATATAGGACTGTGCATCATCGAAGTTCTTTTTTATGCTAGGAAACAAAAGGGTCTGGTGATCTGATTCCGTTATGGTCTTATTAGCATCCCTGCATTCCTTACCTGCAAGAATATTTTTTTTCTTCGAACGCGTAGGAGAACTGCCTGTCATTGTATTAATCCTGCAAGAATAAATTTAGCTCAGGGTCTCTGCGATAGTGCAATCGCAGTCTTTTGTGGGTCGTATTCCTTGATATGTATTATTCAAAGTTGCACATATGAAAAGATAGGTTATTGACATGTGGCAAAACAGAATTTATCGAGGCCAGATGTGATTTGGAGGCCCCGAGAAAAGTTTCTGTTTTTGCTATCAAGAGGTCGGATTGTTTTGATTTAACCCCTTATGACCCATTCCTTGCATTTGCACTTGTTTATGTCAATGTACGATGGGATGCCTAATGTTTACTGTAACTCACCTGTTGTGTTCAACAAATTTTCCCTTTTGTGGGTCTATTGCCTTTTTCAGTTTTTTATTTCTCATGGTCCATTATTTTCTTCTTTGACGAATTCAGTCCTACATGGCTTCAAGGAAGGGAAAACCTGTGCTTATGGCTTGCCAACCACCTTCTGGTCGAATCACACGGTCACAAGCTGCTGCTAATCGTACAATGTCTGCGGTTGCTCCTTCTGAATCACTAGCTGTGAATATTGGCCTAAAACAGACAGCAAAAGGTAAGATGAAAAGAGGGGCAGTGGATGAGAATGCTAGTGCAAATGCTGCAACTTCAGCACCTCAGCCTAAAAGGCGCACGGTTCTCAAGGATGTAACCAACTTATGTTGTGGTAACGCATCCAAAAAATGCACCGCACTGACTAAGATACAGGTATTAAGATGTTCCACAAATACTACTTATGCTAAGATGATTTCCTCCGGTCTCTGCTTTTTCCCATACACAGTCTGTGGAATAACAAGTTGTTCCTTTGTTCCAGTTGAGGCCCTCCCAAAAGGTTGGACTTGGACAGTCCCGGAGCAAAAACGAGCAGTGTGCAAAAAAAGTTGCTATGCCAGTTCTTCCTGCTGCTGGTAGAAGTTCATATGTCAATGACTCTAAACGTGCCGACAAAACGCAAAGGGCAGACCTTTTGACACAGAAAAAGGACACCACTATTCCTATTCTACTTGGAAAACAGGTCCCTCCGTCTTTACAGGAGATTAAACGAAACAAGGACTGTGTTTGTCATGATGCAATCATTGAGGCAAGAAACGCCAGGCATCAATCCAAAGTTGCTAACTCCAAGTCTGGTTAGTTTAAATCTCATGTGTGTGTGTGTGTGTGTGTGTGTGTGTGTGTTTTTGCATTGAGCACCTCTTAGTTAAATTTTGTTAGATGTCACAGCCATAGATGAGTCCATAAATATTGTTAGTGGTGCTTCTCTTAGCTTTTCATGGCACCCGTGGTTGCTACATGACCTTCTTAATTCTGACTGTACTCTTGATGGTCATTCCACAGTCAAACAATGACACAACAAAACTGAGGCTGTAAATGTTTTTTTATACGACTGATTACTGAGATACACGTAGAGTTTCTATTTCAGTTTAGTGGGGTCAGCAGCTAAAAATCTGTATTTTGTTTCAGGCGATTCTGCTGCTTTAGATATTGTAGATATTGACAAAGACAATGGCAATCCTCAAATGTGCGTTTCCTATGTTGCAGAGATATACACAAATCTAATGGCCTCAGAGGTATGTACATTGTTAATGTTCTTGTGTGATAAAGAAAAGCTTCTTACTATTGATTAATGTTTCAACATCTCATCTCCTCACAATTCACAGATCTTTTTAAACTAGGAATGAATTAATTATTTTTAATCTCTATGCTACATTGTTGGCATCAGGGTTTTAAAAACCGGAGCCGGACCGGGCCTGTATGTCCGGTTTCTGACCGGTAACCGGTCAAAATTCGTTGATTTTCAAATACGTTTCAAATTCAAACTCAAGAACCAGTGAACCGGGGAAACCGGACCGGACTAGTAAGTCTGGTTTCCACGAAAACCGGTCCGGATTTCACCAGTTTTGTAATCCCTGGTTGGCATTGTCATTTTTGTTTTGAATGCCTTCAGGCTCTATCTTATGCTTACATCACTCTCCAGCTTATAAGAAGACCTAGATCAAATTATATGGAGGCTTTGCAGCAGGACATCACAAAAGATATGAGAGGCATCCTAGTCAATTGGCTTGTTGCGGTTCGTATGTTCATAATTTTATGCATAAATTGCTCAACTATGCAGTCAACATCAAATCATTCGTTAGCATCCAACTTCATATAGTATTATGTGAATGCTACATAATACATCTACAAAATTTCATACACTTCTATCCATGCATTTTTCCCTTTTAAATTACTGTAGTAATTGGACACCGGGAAAGAGGAGAAATTTATATGCGAATCAGATGTTTATGGTTGATCCATCCCTTTTTATTTCAACATATAACTTTGTGAGAGAGTGAGATGCTAAAGAGGTAGTATAATGACCGTTGTCTCTTCAGTATTTGAACCAGACTTTACGCATTTTTCTTATGCACAATTGCATGTTATGCATCTGCCTAATTTTTTTCCTATTATAATGACTGTCATTCATACATTTTAATATGACTCAGCTTTTGAAGCTTTATCACTGTAATGTTTGTAGGTTTCTGACGACTTTAAGCTTGTGCCGGATACGCTTCACCTCACTGTGATTCTTATCGATCAGTTTCTGTCTCAGAAAACTATTCATAGACAGAAATTACAACTTCTTGGCGTAACCAGCATGCTCATTGCCTCGTAAGTTTTAAGCTTCCATGATTAGAAGGTTTGAGTCAGATATGAACATGTTTCCTATAAAGGATTATGGTTAAGCACAGCTTATATTTATGGCAGATGTACAGAACAAATCAAAATGAAGGCTCATGTGTTTTTATGTGCGTATTGTGCCGCGGTACAAGTGCTTTCCATGTCATCGAAGATATTGAGTCTTTTCTTAATTTGCAGAAATATGAAGAGATATGTGCTCCCAGCGTTGAACAATTTTGTAACATCACTGACAATGCATACACGAATGATGAGGTATTTGTTTCATGTAAAACTTTTATGATTACTGAATGCATCTACAAACAGCCATCAAACTATCAGGGCTGATATCCTCCTGATTCAACAGATGTTGGAAATGGAGTGCCAAATACTTAATGTTCTAGGATTTCATTTATCCACTCCAACACCCAAAATGTTTGTCAGGTTACATGGGATGACTACATAACTGTAGCATAAGTACTCTGATGCACACCGTTGTTCCATCATCCCATCACTAACATGCCCTTCCTGCTTTTCTGTATCAGGAGATTCCTCAGAGCTGCACAGGCTACTTGTAATGTGAGATTGGCACTGCAACCATTTCATTCTGTTATTGCACTGAACACTAAGTTTTAAAATATAATTTCCAGGCCCGTAATACAACTTTGGTTCATCTGGCCAATTATCTTGTGGAGATGACGTTGATCGATTACGGATTCCTAAAGTTTCTACCTTCAGTAGTGTCAGCATCAGCGGTTTTTCTTGCAAGATGGACACTTAACCAGTTTGACCGTCCATGGGTTCGTATGAAAACACTGGATACAGACCTTCGTATACCATCTGAAAACTTGTGTTCATCTTTAACATGTGGTCTTCTGATGCACAGAATTCAACTCTTGAGCACTACACCTCTTACAAAAGTTCCGACCTTCGGTTTTGCGTGTGTGCTCTATGGGAACTTCAGCATAACTTGGGTAACTGCAAACTCAAGACCATACATGAAAAGTACACGCACTCAAAGGTATGTTGCAATCGCCACATTCCTGCTTAAACTAGTAATAGCTTGCAGATTTTTTTTGACCATCTGATTTTCTTTAATACTGCGCAGTATGAGAGTGTTGCCTACCTGAAATCGCCCCAGCCACCGGAGTCCACATTCAATTGACGAGCTGATGTGGCATGAATAACTTTTAGCATAAACAACCCTGACTCTTGACATGTGGATTTGTCTGGCTTTGTTGAGCTAGCTCCGAGCTGCTGCTCCTCAGTTTTGCAGTAAGAAGAGAGACGGGTCATGGCCGTTTTGACTGCCAAAGCATTTTGCCTTGAATTTAAAGAAACTCAACTCGGACCTGAGTTTAATAAATGTAAAATCTGATGGAGGTTTGTAATTGCAATTTTATGTGATGAAAAATGAAACTGTTCCAAAATATGTGAATAAAGATTTGGAGATTTGGAAGTGGATCTGTTTTTATTTCCCCTCAAATGAATAGCAAAATATATGTGAAAGTACCATTCCCCCCCCCCCCCCCCCCCCCCCCCCCCCCCCCAAATTAAGCTCAACAAATCACTACTGACAAGGGATCAGCAGAGCAAAGGTGAATCATAAGATGAGCAGCGTTGTTTTGTTAAAAAAAAAACTGATTACGTAAGAGGAATCAAGTGGCACTGTATATAAGAAGAAAAGGCAACCAAATATTAGTAGAAGAGAACTCAACCCTAGGTGGTGGCTGAAGCTTTTTAGATGTATAATATATGTGAATACAAGCTCAGAATATCATCCTCAAACAACAGTGAAAGCGTCTTCATGGTAGCCTTTGCCTTCTAATACAGATGCAACTTTTGCTTTTCAGAAGATAATTTCAAAAGAAGTTTGTTTGAGCTGAAACAAACAATGCATGTGAGGGACAGCTGCAACATCTCTAGCATCGATTGAAACTGGAAATCTTGTGACTACGCAACATGCAAAGTTCCACAGAACAAGGTGCAACATATGAACATTAGTCATCTTCGCATTCATGAGAAAAACACAGAATTTAACACTAAAATTTCAATTTGGAACTCGAAATATGTCAATGACATTTTATCTTCCCGTTATATTTCAATTATGTTTTCCTTTATTATTTCCTTTGGCTTTGGTCTGACCTTGGATTAAAATGTGTATGTTTTCTTTTAGTTATGTTTCCTTTTATTATTTCCTTTGGCTTTGGTTTGACCTTGATTAAAATATGCGTAATGCGTGTGCTCATTTAACTAAAAAAATGTGATGTTCACATTTTCAAAAGAAATGGTAGGGGAAACAGTTCAACGGCTGTCTTGCAAGTCTTGCGAAGAACAAATACTCCATCCGTTTTTAATTATATAACACTGTTGACTTTTTGAATTTTGACAAACAATATAAAATAAAATAATTACTTTTTAAATGTGAAATGAATATCACTGGATTCATCATCAAAAGCACTTTAAGGTTTACTTATACACTTAGCTATAAAATGAATATCACTAGATTCATCATCAAAAGCACTTTAAGGTTAACTTATACACTTAGCTATTTGCACAGATATTTATAGATAAGATGAATGGTCAAAGTAACGAAAAAAGTTAACAATGTGATATATTAAAAATAATACCTATACGAAGAGACAACGCTTGTTTGTTTTTTAGGTAGTAAAGAGATTGCATGACCTTTTTTTTGGAATGAGATTGCATGACCTTTGACCTGCCATGTCGACATCGTATTAAAAAAAAAAAATCTAAGAGTAAGTAATCTGTATAAGCAAATCGTTGTGCAAAGTGAATACTTAAAAACGAGTGTCAGGTTCCAAAAGAAAACAAATCTAACAAATATCATCCACACAGGCTCTATCGGCTCTCTATCATAGCAAGAGAATTGGAGCGGGATTAAAAAGGATAAAGTCCCTTACATGTTAGCTCAGAGCAAGAACAACAAGACAGTAGCATTGTTTGATTGTTTGACTGTCACATTATTAGGTTTTGACAGACACCTACAAAATAAACAACACTGATACAAGTGTTCTGGAATCTGAGCAGGACGATCATTCGATCTCTTCCTTCATAAGTCATAACTGACATAGAACGGAGAGACCCGTGGAGATTCTCTAGCTCTTGTTGGCAACGTCAGGTTCATCGTCCTTGAAGAGATCACCCATGATGTCGTCGTTCTTGCCAGTGTTGAAGTTGTCACCAGGGGCGTCAGTAGAGAACTCATCAATTCTAGTAGAACCACCGGCAGCACTGAAGCCACCAGCAGGATTTCCACCAAAACCAGTGTCAGAGGCAAAGTTGCTGCCAACAAAGTTGTCATTGCCTCCTGCAGAAAAACTGCCTCCAGCTCCCCCTGCAACTCCATAACCACCACCACCACCTCCGTAGCCACCACCACCCCTGTTGCCATAGTTGCCACCATACCCACCGCCGCCACCCCCGCTACCATAACCACCACCACCACCATACCCACCGCCGCCGCCGCCACCATACCCACCACCGCCTCTGTAGCCACCACCTCCAAAACCACCACCACCACTCCGAAAGCCACCTGTCCTCTCAGTGGCATGGTTAACCCGTATATTCCGCCCTTGGAGATCCTGAAACCAGCAAAGAAAGCAAGGTGTTGGATAACATTGATACAAAACAAAAAGGGTTTGGAACGCAAAAGGATATAGACTGTTCTGTTCCAAAAGGACGAGCGAATTTAAAAGCAACAAAACTAAATAGCAACATCAAATTCAACTGACCCCACTCCAGCCTAAATAAAAAACAGTACAAAGTGATTTGGCATAAACTATTCAAGAGAATTACAGGTAGCTGATAAAAAGGTAAAGATAATGGTGTTTAAACATTATCATTTTGACATGAAAAGCCCTGGTATATTTTTTGAAATTGATAAAATAAATTACTTGAATTCACAGTTAACATAGCCTTGAATCATCGGCTAGTGATCTACCCAGAGACTTCACTCTTTGTTAAACAACACAGTTATGTCTTCCAAAACGTGAATGACACCATGGCTTTCCAAGAAATCAACAAAATGTTACAACTCTAAATCTATTGTAGTTTGTTGCAACGAAACAAAATAAACTGAAAAGACAGATTAGGAAAAGGCTATTAAGAATCCAGGCACGAATTGATCTACAATTTCATAGTGTAAATTATACAAATAGATTAGTTCTACCAGAATGGTTAGTACCACAATAACAGAAAGGTAAACTCAATAGACTAACCTGTCCATCCATGGCCGTGATGGCAGCTGAAGCATCCTCAGAAGAGGTGTAAGTTACAAAGCCAAAACCTCTAGACCTACCAGACTCGCGGTCAATGATAACCCTAGCTGAAAAGGAAGAAGCATGTCATGTCAGTAAAGGGCAGTGCTTGGGAGTGCAGCTAAAAAAGGACAAAATACCTTCAACAACTTGTCCATAATTTCCAAAAGCTTCCCTTAGACTGTGATCATCAACATTGTAAGAAAGTCCTGAAAAAGTATTTCAGATGTCTGAAAATGAAAAACTGAGGAGGAAAAAAGGCTAATCAGGCCGGGTAGGGATGGCAATGGGTACCCGTTATCCGATACCTGATGGGTAAATACCTCATTTGGGGGCGGATATGGGACATATTTGAACCCATGAGTATAGAAATGGGTAAAAAGTTGCACCCGTGGGTATGGCGGGTATGGGTATGGGCAGCCATATCCCGTATCCGTTGCACCCGCAAACCCGAATATATGATCATTTGATTATGTTTGTATCTTGAACTTAATCAACTTATGCTTAATTTGTTGTCATGTAGGTTCAACGGTCTATTTGTTCTATGATGATGAAAGACTTTATATATATATGCTTATGATATCTATTGTAATCATGTTTATTTGTTAAGGTCCTAGATGACGATTGTTCTAATTTGGCGGGTATGGGATACCCGTGGGTATCCGTTACCCGTGCGGGTGTGGGTATGGGAGCAACTTCCCACCCGAGCGCGGATGTGGGTATGGGGTCGGGTATGAGTTTCTCCTGTCGGGTAAGGGTTTGGGCAAGCAAAACCCGTGGGTAATCTACCCGTTGCCATCCCTAGGCTAACGTGGCACTCAAGAAGATAAGCATAAACCAAACGGGGCAGAACCTCCAACAAGAGCTTTGATGATGACATGCATCTGATTGCCTGGAAGAGAGATGGATTTGAACTTGTGGTTTTCTTGAGCAGACTTCCAAGCTTATTTGCAAACGCCATTGTTCTCAAACTACAAGAAGAAATTCACAAACAAACATAAAAACAATATACCAAATGTAGTGCTGTCATAAGTTCAGATGCAATTAAATGCTTTACCAGAATTACACCAAGCTAGAAGCGAACAAATAACAGGAAACACAGCATCAATTTCGCTAAAACAGTTAACAAATGACCCTAATTCTGAATGCACTTTAGACAGAGATGAAATTAACATCCGGTGTCTTGCTATAACAAGCTATGATCAAGCTATGATGACATTAAGCAAAATAGAAAAATTGAATAATCAGATGTTGACCATCATAAAAAGGCTATCGTGTGATGAGAATGATTTAGCGTGCCAGCTACTCCTAATCAATCTTACAGGGCAAAAAATGCTCTGTGGACGAACTTATAACTAACAAAATCCTACGGTTAAAAATTTCTCAGGCCATTATGAAACGGAAAGAGCTTTCATGCACAAAGATTTGTCGAATAAATAATACTAAGTTGACATGGATTGAATTTTAAGCTCACATTGATCTCGGTAGGCACTGGGTAGGCACCATCCAATCCAAAGAAACAAAGCTTACACAGAGCTCGGCTCATCTATTCATTCCTCACCATTTCTAGCACAGATACATGGTAACCAAGATGCGTGCAAACACGTACTGAAGAATCAACTACACAACCATCAACTAAGGTGACAACGTGAACATATCCTTAACATCAGAACAGAAGACACCATACATCAACACATAACGCGACTCTAATCACCCCATGTACAAAATAATGTCAGGGAATTCGAATCATATATACATAGCCAGAAATTCCTTCGGATAAACATTTAATCGCGCACCAGGAATGCAGAGACCAGAGCACTCCAAACAAAGGGACCATCTCTCCAGACTCCGGTCACCTCTAACAACCTGCCTCTTCGGCCAGCTACCCGCGCACGAAGAAACCCTATACGGCTACACGGCCACGCATCGAAACAAAGACGAAAGCTCCTAGATCACTCTACTGATCAACCAAAACAGGGGGAGAAAAGAAAACACAGATCACCACCGCGCGAGCCGAACCCCTGCGCATTCGCGCGCGGGATCGCGTCAACCGGAGGGGAAACGAGATGAAATCGTCGGGAATCGCGAGCTAGGGTTTGAGCGGCGCACCTGGGGCGGCGAGGCGACGGAATGTGGGGAGGGGTTTAGGAGGAGGGACGAAGGCGGCGGCGAGGCGAGGCGAGGCGAAGCGAAGCGGAGGCGGAGCCGTGGCGAGTCCATATAGGGCTGGCGGAGGCGGCCGAGGCCGTCGGATGCGTATATGCCGCGTCGGATGGGCCGTCCCATCGTGCGTTGACGTTTCCAAGGCCGCGGATATTTCAGGCGGAGCTGCAGAGCATTTCGCCCGATGACATATGGGGTCTGCGTGTCAGTAAGTGTTGGACGTTGCGGTGGTGCGGGGCCTGTTTCGTTATTTCGTTATACTGCAGGGGGTGAAGTGCGAAATTGTGAGCTGGCCGGCCGAAGTTGCTTCCAGTGAAATCCCCGGATCGCCGGCGACGGCTGCGATGGCGCAGAGGGAGCGGTCCGCGGCGGTGGCGGTTGCACCTTCCTCCGGAACCGCCGCCACGGATTCGGCCTCGTCGTCATCGTCTGGCGCTCCGACGGCGGCGGCGGCGGGGGGCGAGCGGTGGAGCGCGGCGATCGGGAACCTCGGGGAGCTGGGCGCCAACTTGGAGTCGCTGCAGAAGCTGCTCGCCCGGAAGGCCGTCTTCGTCGACGACGACATCTTCTCCAAGGCGTCCCTCGCCTCCGACCAGGCTCGCACCATCAAGGTATGCACCCAATGTTTCGCTGCTGCTGCCTCCATTCCCCCACCCGATCCCCTCTGCATCCAGCTCACGGCTTCTTGGATCGAAGAGCTTGAACTCGACGTTGTTGAATTGAAATGAAGAATCCGATGCTCGGGAGCAACATGGCGTATTGACTCTTAGCTGTGCGTCAATTGAGTGTTTGTATGATTCAACCTAAGTTGTGTAGGCAACTTTGGTGCTAAGTTTGGTCAAATGGAGTTGATTAATTGATCTTGTAGTGGAATTGTTGACCCGTAAATATATGAACATAATGCTGCATTTTGCAAGTGAAAATTATCAGCTATCTTCAATGTACCGTTGCGGTGTAGGCAATTAGGCATGCTGGACTTGATCCTAGGAGAGTTTGTAGTCCAGATATGATGTGAATAGGTGATCTCCTTTTTTTTCCCTCAAAAATAGGGTGGTTACTGAGTGGTTTCAGGTTAAAGATTAATGGAAAACTCTACACGTACGAAACTAATGGTACGAAATGGTTACAAAGCTAGATCTTCATGTGACGACCAGCCGGCAATCGCCTCCCTTTGTTAACCACGTAATTGGGCCAAGCCCACTTGCGACCAAGCTGCCTCTCCACGATTCACTACAAAGATCTGTTTACACTCTATCACCACAAAAAAAAAAAAAGGTTCTAGTTGTTATGTTTTCCGCATAATATTATCTTATCTTTTTCTTTTAAAAAAAGGATTCTCGTGTAATCTCCCTCACACTGTAATGGACTATTTCGTTGGTGACATGCAGTTATGTTGACTGTCTCTTTGGTTGGAATCTAGAATTTTCTTCCTCATGATCCAACTAAAACAAGGCAGGGTTAATTATCTGTAGCTTGTGATTGGCCAGAGCCAAGGGCTTAGACGCCACTGCTGTTTCGACTGATTCTACCATTTAGACGGCTTGTGTAGTTGTATGGCATCCTTGCTTGCTTGGTCTGCAGCTCCCGCCGTTCATCATGTACGAAGCAGAACAGGGTAATAACAATCTTCAAGAAGGTAACCTGCGAGTAGAGAAAAAACAGAAAACCAGGAATTTTTTTTCCAGAAGGTAAAGGAAAAGACCAGGACAGATGACCGTAGGCCTGTGAAGATGTGTAGAGGCCCCATCAAGCCACGTGATTACCGTTATTCGTAGGCACTTATAATTTTGTTAGTACGTGTTGCAACGTCCAAGATTAATTGATGTAAAGAGTGAGTTCCTGCAAAAGTAACCAGTATGCATTTGCGTCCTTCTGATGGATACTAATTTTGTTTTTGTTGCATTTAAATTTCATTGGAAGTTAAAATACATGAAAGAGCTGAATCCTCAGAAACAGTCTTATGCTATATTGTTAAGTATTTAGTTGTTGCAACATTGTTGCTTATATCCTGTAGTGCATTACCACTGATTGCTTGTGGTTCTTAAAGTCCAGTTCATAGTGATGTAGCATTCTGTACTCAAGCTTAAGGCATATTTTTACTTGTCTACTCTTATATAACATTGCCTTTGATTGCATTTACTTTAAGTTAAATTAGCTAGTTTGGTAGAATTCTTATACTTTGTTGGACTTCTATTCCTTTTTTATGTGAAGTTCAACCAGAAACCAGCATATGCCTGTAATCCACTATGCTTCTGTTATAATTTGTATGAAACAACTTAGTTGAAGAATTAACCAAAGTGTAGTACTTTGCATCCAGAACAAATTACCGAAATTGGACTTCGCTCTGGTAGTCATTTCATGGTGTGGCATTATCCATTATCTGTATGTTGGTTTCCTGGCATGTCCTTTTCCATTATCACATACGAATTCGACAAGTTTGTACTTGTTTCTATGGATTAGGTTCTTGAGCAGAGGGTGCAGTCTCTGGAACGTGAACTTGATGCCGCCATTTCTGCAGCAGCTCGAGCTCGCACAGAGAAACGCCAGGCTGAAGCCGCTCAGCGAGCTGCAGAATTACGTGCACAGGAGGTCACAAAGGAGTTAGAGAACACTTCAAGTATGTACCGTCTTTTACTCCTGTCTCTACATGAGCAAGTCTAACATTTGATTAGCTGGGTGTTTTGCAGAACTGAGTGTTATCTTTGTTTGTCGTTACGTTTTGCAGAAGTGTTTGCTTTACATATGGAGGAGCTGCGATTGAAACAAGAGGAGATTGCGAAGAAAGATGGTGATATCAAGGTGCTAGAAGCAATAATAAGAACCCTGAGTAGCAAAGATGATGGTGGATCAAGTGAGTAGTTACCACGCACAAGGAGAACTTGGTTTCGCATCCTTTTGTTTTGAAATATCTCACGTTGTACTTATCACTTCTGTTGTAAGCCTTTATCCTAGTCAGATGGTTAATTGTACATTGATTCAACAAAATTGAGATTCAGGGCTTTGCGATGAGCATGTACAATTATATATTTATATGTATGGTTCTTGTGCATCATAATGCTAAGGATATGCTTCTCGCTTTTTACCTATGCATAATGGCATCTGTCATTGTCAATATTCAACAAACCCTTGGCATGCTTGTCTGACTTTATAATGGAGCAAGGAACCAGGGAGGTGGTAACCTATCAGGTGGCAAGATGAAAATGACATTACCCACTGGCAAGTACCAGCAACTAAGGTCCTGTTTAGATCCAAGAGACTAATTGTTAGTTGGTTAATTTTAGTCCTTGGGACATGGACTAATTGGTGAGACTAATTGTTAGTTCATAAAAAGACTAACAATAATCCTATTAGTTAGTTCTCTTCTACCCAACTAACAGGGACTAATGATTGCAACAAAATAGGAAAAGACAACGTTATCCCTTATCATTTCCAAACACACAGACTAACAATTAGTCAACAACACAATAGGCATTTCTTTGTAGCTTGGATTAACAATTAGTAACGACCAAACATGCAACTGATTAATTGTTAGTTGACTGATAATTAGTCAGCTAATTTTTAATCAACGACTAGTTGTTAGCCTTTTTGGTCCAAACAAGGCCTAAGTAGTAGGCTCCACATTTTAGTTCAGGCACTTTTTATGCAACCAGAAGCAAAGCATAATTGCATCACAGATTCACGGCACGCAGAAAACCCCCTCCACACCCACCTGACCACGACTCAAGAACATATTACATCCGACATCGGGGCCTCTAGTCGTCAAATCTAACGTGGAGGCTACAACAAATCCGCTTCTTATTTTTTAACTTGTGGTTGTGGTGCGCCGAAGTGTATTACTTTACAATCCACTCTTTAAATTATATCTTAGCACTAATAATCTACAATTTATTTGTGAGGGCAATAATCAACTATTTAAAATTATACTAGCCTCTAGTCATCGACATCTAGCATAAAGATATGTTGAATATCGTACATTATGTTGACGTATTCGGAATTTTAAAATTGCGAGAGCACGAGCTAGAAACTTCTAGAACCGGGCACAAAGATTTTAAAATTTCATCCTTTGAAGGAATAATTTTACATGAGCACCCAGTGAAATCTCAATTTCTTATAAATGAACAAGTTGTACTCGTCGAATGTGGTAGCATGTAGGTACCACTATCTTTTTTTTGCGAAGGGATGGGGTGTTATTAATAACAAAGAACAGTACAGACCCCAATTACAGAAAACACCCTGGAAGAAAAGAAAATTACAAGTAAGGACACGAAGGGCCTATTCGTAAAAATCTTGAACTTCCAGGAGATTCGCCAGCTTTCACGACGCGACGACGACTCCGCCGGACGCCAGCCGCCGGCAAGAAGCGCTGCCCGAGCTGAAGAGGAAGCAACACGTTGTTGGAGCCGCAAGATCCAGACGCCTTGAACCCACACCAGACGCCATCGTTGTCGTTGAACGATTATCGGCGACCTCCACTTCGGCCGGAACAGCGCAAAGGTTCCGCCACCGCCGGCAAGGAAGCCGACGGCCGGAATCCGCAGTCCACACGAGGGGACAGAAAAGAGCCACCAGCCCTTCGCAAGGATGGGGCAAACTAACCTCACGACGCCTCCAAAGTCGAGGACGAAGCCATCGGCGGGAGGAGATCGGAGGAGAAGAAGACCACCGCTCTTCACGCCGGAGGGGAGACCACCGGAGAAGAAGCACGGGCCAACAAAAGCTTCACACAATCCTTCCTCCGCGAGGGCCGACTCGGCGACGCCCCACAGCAAGAAGGTGTGGACATCAAAATCCGCCGCCGGGGCCATGGATCCGCCGACGGGGAAACTAAGCAAACCTAAGCTAACCTATACTAACCTAGGCCTACTATGTACAGCAGCCGGGGAGACCGGCTTCCCCTCCCCCTCCGGCGCCGACGAGGGCACCAGAGGGGAAAGGGAAGCGGCGGACGCGACCGGCGCCGAGATTCGCCTTTCGCCGCCTCTCTTTACTGTAGCGACGGGGAAAGGAGGGGAAAGGATAAGCCTTGCTTCCTTTCTCACCGTTTAGGTACCACTATCTGTTTATGCAAATAATATACTTCACTGAAGGGTTAAATGTTAAAATAATTTCAGAAAGGGAAAAAGTAACAAAACACCGTATATTTTCAAAAAATGACGAAAATAACAATACACCTTTGACCTTCGCCAAACAAAAAAAAAAACCTTTGTATTCTCATTCTTCTATACGACCAAATTACTTATTTGCCCGCGTCATCTGATTTCTGATTGCTGCAAGGTCTTCGTCGCAAAATCACCGCCCACTAATAAACCTCCGAGCGAACAAGGGGAGGCACTCCACTCCGTGCCTTCCTCCTCCTCCTGCGGGCTCTGGGCACGAGCAGCGGCGGCTGCGGGATCCCCCGCCTCTTCCCGGATCCGGCGAGAAAGGTGCGTGATCTTCCCGAATCGGGGCTTGCCCCATGCTCCTATCCCAACTCCTGCTCCCCTCCCGGCCATTCCGAAGATTCTCCACCAAAATTCTTGGCGATTTGGAGATTGGGGATGCCTGGTGCTCTGTGGGTAGTGTGTTTTGATTTTCCGTCGCGGATTGAGCGAATGTGGGGTGGGTTCTTGCCTGAGATTCATGGTTCTTGGCCTCTGGGCTGTGTCGGCGTTGGAGTCCTGCGGGCCTCCCCGCTGCGATCTGGCCTAGCCAATGCGCGGATTTAGTCCTCGGCGTGAAAGATTTGGCTGGGACTTAGCTACATTGCCTTATGTTTGGTGACGCGCTCTGGAGATCGCTAGCTGTGCAGTGGTTCAGTCACTCCGGCCCAGTCATGGTCTGAATTGTGCTCGCTTTGCTGGATTTTTGCATTTTCCCTGTTGTAAAACGGAGGTTATGTGCATAGCTTCGATGAATCCGTCCCTAAATCCTTAGTTCCATAAGTGCAAAATTAAAAATTCATTTATAGTTTTGGGCTTGCTGACAATGAAGCAGTGTGTGCGCAATTGGCGTTGCGTGTGGCACCATAGATAGGAATATTTTTATATAATAATGCCATCGTACCGCGGTTGATGGCTTACACCCATCAGAAGGAAGGTGAAATGGATACATCGTCAGGCTGGACCTGGCCAAGTTATTTTAGTTGCCTTGCACTTTTCTTTCATCCAATAATTGGACAAATCTTGTGAGTTATGTAGCGTCCATTTTGTAATAACTGCTTTCATGACGTTGCTTAAAAAGAAAGCAAGATTAATTTAAGTTCAAATCGTCATAGTCATAAAAATCCTGGTAGATCTGCAGTCCTTCTACTCTAATATGTTCTATTTCTTAACTACTAGTGTGCCTAATTATCGCTGTGCTTAAAAGTGCTAGTGGAACCCTACTTCCTACCTCAGGGAACAGAGTATTAGAAGTTATCACCTGAAAATCATTCGTTTGTACAGGGTATGTAGGGCCAAGAAAAAGAAGCACCATCGAAGCTCCTTTCTTTGCTTCCATGGTGGATGCTGTCTTTGAAATTTTATCATGATGCTCAGTCTCTTTGAGTCTTCTGGATTTGACACTGTTCTTATATCGACACTAATTTTGCAGAGTAGTTGACCTTTGAACCTTCTGTAAGATGGGTCGTGGTGTTAGCAGTGGCGGTGGTCAGAGTTCCTTGGGCTACCTCTTTGGTGGCGATGAAGCTCCAAAACCAGCTGACAAGCCTGCACCCGTCCAAAAGCCAACACCTCCATCGTCCGCCGAGAAACTAAAAGATATCCCGGCTGGTATTCAAAGTAGCAAAGCAAACAATTACGTCAGAGCTGAAGGCCAGAACTGTGGAAATTTCCTTACGGTCAGTATCCAGGAACACTATTGAATATATTTGGTTACCCTGTTTGAGTTAACAATTCAGTACAATTGTGTAGATGAATCAAGAACTTTTTTTCCTGTTTGCTGCCATTCACAATTTGTTATTTGTTTATGATCTAGAAGTACTTCAGGATATGCTAAGTGTTTTATGTTTCATGCATACGAAGAGTTGTTACTTTGGCAATTTTTCTACTTGCCTCACCCTTTCCCTTTCTGTTCTTTTATATTTGGCATTTTTTATGTGGTAGAATGAAAACCAAGTAAACACTGACAGTTATAACAACCAGAACATTTCATTTTATTTTTATTTGTGAGAATCATACGATGCCATTAATCTGTGAGAATAATCTTTGTTGTTTCTGTTGAGAATTGGTAGTTGAACAAGAGCTCAATTTCTTGTGGTTTGCTTGGATGCAAAAGTCATTTACATCTATCGAGTTGTTTTTTTTTTGTTTTTGTTTGTTTTTTTTTTTGCGAGGGACATCTATCGAGTTGTTGGTCTTTAAAAACTTTTGAATCATCCATGCTCTTTTACTATGAGATCGGTTATATGCTAAACCAACTTTAATTTCTTCATAACAATTTAGTCCAGACAGTATGTTTGTTCATGTACTCAGTTTGTGGCTAAGAATGATAAAAAAGAATGTCTAGACAAAAATAAGAAATAATTGCCTTGAAATGTTATGTTGATGTTAGCTGTTGTACCATGCTGCAGGACCGTCCTTCAACTAAGGTGCAAGCTGCTCCAGGCGGTGGTTCTTCACTTGACTACCTTTTCAGTGGTAGCAAGGATGGCAAGTGATGCTCACAGCTCTTAAGTTCGCCACAGCTTGGTAGAAAATTAACATGAAACTTGCATTCGCCATGAGCAGCTATAAAAAAAGACTGGTCATGGTATGTTTTCCGGATTGCTCCCATGTGCGCATGCGTTCCTCTGTGTGTATGTGTGATCAGCAGCTACTGTTACTGAAGTGCTGACCTCTATCTGTACTGTATGTGTTCTTCAGTCTGTTGTTGGAATTGGTTGTTGTGACATTGTGGGTGATGGCGTTTGATGTATAAAACTGTTCTTGAGTTGTGCTGTACCAGACATATTTTCTGCTTAATGCTCATTGTAGTAAAATTATTTCTGGTGTCGTCAGACGAGGATGTTTTTCTACCGAAGGGTTTATACATTTTTCTGTAGCACTGAAGTGTCACATGCTACTTCTCCAATATTGCAACATTTGATGGCGGCAGATATTGTCGGAAAGGCGCCACAGGGCCAGCAACATTGTACTAAGCATGTGAAACTTCTGTTTACAAAGCTTCGACGTTCAATTATACCCGTAATTCGTCACTTGAAATGCTGCAAGCAGACGACGCATTGGACCTGCCATAAGTTTGAAAAGCATCATTTTGCTAGTAGTAGTAATTGATAGTACGACCGATAGACACACACCATAGTCCGTGAGCATTTTTGGCGAAATTTCACCTCCAACTGCCACAATTTTTGGGACAATCTTTGCCATCCATCCCATCAGTCACCGCCTTGCGAGAAAGTTTGGAACAAGCCAGAAGATTAAAAAAAATAATGACAGCTCCGCCTATCAAACATCATCGAAACCGCATCACCTGTGCTCCCCGGCGACGAGACCGGTCGGCGTATCGCCCGTAAAACCTCGTCACGGACGCCGGCCACCGCGGCCAACCAGCCCGCGACAAGGATGGTGGCAGGACCCACACTCGTGGAATGGTTAGAGAGTATTGTGGTAGTATCAATGAGTTAAGCCTCCAATGCTAATATAGTGGGACGAAGAGGGTACAAACTAAGCAAGGACAGTTACAGCCTCAAATTTTCTCCCCCACGTAGATTTCTAAGTGGCCAAAACCCCACATCCTAACACCAACAATCGCTACACACACATAGTTACTGAAGCTTGCTCACTAATGCAGGATGAGGAGCCATGAAGGATTAAATGCTTGTTTAGTGTTTTATTAGTTCAAATAATCATAATTAGTCTCTCTGTCTGTCTGAATATAATTGACGTTGTAGCACTTGGCACGAAGATTAACGAGATGTGGTAAATGTGGGTACATATATAGAAAATGAGGAGGAGATAGAGATGTATTAGAAAGAGAGAAATGTGCATTAGGAAATGAGAATGTCAATTATTTTAGGAACATTAGATGAGGCTAGTATGTACTCCCTTCGTTCACAATTACAAGTCATTCTAGACTTCTCCAGTTTTCTTAAATTACATGTCATTCTCACTTCCCAATATGCACATTTCTCTCTTCTCAATACACCTCTATCCCTATCTCTCTCCTTCTTGTTTTCTGTGCACACACATTTTCTAATTCTCCTTAATTCCCGTACCCAGAACTAGAATGACATTTATTTCTTAACAGGAGTAGTATTTTATTACCTTTAATCAACCAAATCATTAGTGTTTATGCAGTTTTCATAAATTAATTGGTGGGGAATTGGGGGGGGGGGGGGGGGGGGGGGGGGGGGCATGACCACTTTAGTCTAACAATATAAGGAACTGAAGTGTTTTTTATTTGTCCAAGAATATAAGAACTTCTGAGTAGGACCCACCCATGTGCAATCTTTTCCAGCCAGCCTTATCTCTTCCCCACAACTTCACCTAACCGCCAACTGCTCTCTTCTGCCGATTTGTGCCTCCCACATGCACCGTCACCCCTCGCGTTGTTGATTTGCTTCCCCGCCACCGAACGATGGCGGAGCGTCTGAGAGTCATGGCGCACGGGTCTTCGTGTTGGAGTGCGCAACTGGGAGCCAGGCGAGCTTTGTCGTCGGCGAAGCACGCGCGGCTAGTTAGAGACGAGGTCCACGCTTCATGTTGACGGTGGCGGCGCTGGAGCGGGGAGATGCGGCGCGGGGCTTAGGCTCTCCGCACTTGTGTTACTCTATATCCTTCCTCTAAAAGGAATATTCTGTCCTGGTCATCGATATTCTCCCGCCGCCCCTTCTCTCTCTCTCTCCTTATCCATTCGTCTGGCGCCGTCGCTCCCCTCCCCGCGCGCCATCTGTCACATCCCAAAATTAGAGGCCTAAAACAATATAAATAAACTCTAATTAATGTTGGGTTATGTTTGAATTTCATACTTGAATTTTTCTGAAATTTCAAACTTCAAGCATGCATTGCATTTCATGTTCGCAGGAACTTCCTCGATTTTTCATGGAAAATTTATTTGGCCAAAAATCTCGCAAAATTCATCATAGGCAGGATTCACAGAGATTTAATATCTGTGAATTTTTCATAATTTTTGGAATTCGTTTGTTTCATCTAAAAATTCGTAGAAGTACCGGCTAGTTTGAAAAATATAAAGAATAATAATAACTTGTTAACTTGGGCTCGGCCCATTTAGGAAATAAAAGAAATAGAAAAAGGAAATCTTACCTTGGTCCAGCCCAACCCGACGCAGCCCAGCTCGGCCCAACTCGCGAACCGCCTGAAGCCGCGTCGTCTTCCTCCTCTCGCTCGTCAACGCCGCCGCACCGTCCGACCACCACGGCCTCGCCACGCACTCCCTCGCCCTGTGCGCCTAGGCTACGCGGCACGCTCTCCCTTCCTGGATGCCTCCCGTGCCTTCTCGCGGACGCTCGCGCTCTCTTCTTCCTTTTCCCAATTTCTCCCTATGCTCACTGACCACGGTGGCCCAGCGCGAACCGCCTTTCCTGCCTATAAAAATCGCAATCAACCCCTCAAACGGCTTCTTCTCGCCATCCTTATCCTCTAGAATCCAACCATGACCGCAACCGTTGCGGAAATCCGACGAATTTTCAATTTCCCCAATTCCGGCCGCCGTCACCATTGCCGTCAATTCGAACTCCTCCGGTGAGCTCCTCGTGCACTTCTTGTACTTTTGCAACCCCTGAGCATCACTGACTCCTATCCCCTTGTTGTTGTTCCTAGCCTTTGGCCGTGGAACCCTTGTCGCCGTTGCCGTCCCTGTCCAGCCGCCGCCGCCGTCGACATCGCCGCCTCTGGCCATCTTCAACTCGCGCGACACTTCGGTAGGTTTATTTGCCACCCGTAGACACTAGAAAGACTACAAAAACTCGTCGCCGTGCCTCCCTCCTAGCAACGCGATGATGCTCTGTTTCGGAGGACCTAGGTCGTCGTCGCGCCGCCGCTACAGGGTGCCCCGGCCGACGAGGTCACCACCGGGTGGTAGTTCTTGGTCGCGCGCATCACGTAGACTAGAAGTCGTGGAGGATTCGTCGCGGAGTCGCCGCCGGCGAGCAGCTCTGCCGCCGCTTTACTGTGCACGCGCGCTAATTTGAATTAGATCACACATAAACTGCCATTTGTCTAGCTGCGATTGGTTGAAATCGGTTTAACCGTTTTTAGCTCTATTTTGATAGAAAAATAATAGAGAAAAATTTGGTAAAAATACTAGAAAATTTCTTTACAAATTTTAGGACTTTTTGGTACTGATCATTAGGAATGAATTGTAAATAAAATTGCTAGATTAATTTGATAGCTTATTTTATAAGTATAACCAATTCTTTTTATAAGAATAAATAAGATATTTATATAATAGATATGCATACAATCACCATAAGTGAACATGAGTAATTTTCCTCTGTTTTCACCCATAGGAATGTTCATGTATGGTTTATTTCAAGTAATAGTTTGAATAATTAAAAGTTAAGCAACCATATGAAAATATTAGGCTAACCCTTAATATATTTAGGATCATTTATCCACTAATATATAATAACTAAACCTAGAGCATGTTATATAAGTATTTGGTTTGTTGCATGTGCATATAGATTCATTTGTATCATGTAACTTTACCCTCTAGCCATGATAAATTTAACCATAGGGATACATCTCTAGTTTATACTATGATTAAGAAATTTATTTAGTAAAGAATAATGAAACCTTAACAATTAGATTTAGATTGAAATATACATATGCAACATGTATGTTCTCCATGCAAATAGTTTATATTTGCACTTCCATATCCTTTAGCTTTATTTAGATGCTCAAGTTATATATGTAAATAGCATCATGTTTATATATCTAAATCATGTAAGAATAAACAATGGACATGGATCCTTAGGACATGCTAAATCTAAGTAATTTAGTTTAATTGCAAAACATTCTTGACGATGTCATATGTATGCATTCAAGGCACATAAGCATTTAGAGAGAATATAAGAGAATTTTAACCCATAAGGGTGTTCCTATATGCACTAGGAACCTATAGCTTTATTTTACATATACATCATCCTAAGGATATTTGTTATAAAAATCTAGTTTATTTGCTCATGTCTCTTTGAACCACACCATGTTCATCAATAGAAATAATTATGAATCTCATATAATAGATATGCACGCAATCACTGTCAATGAAGCATATGCATTTCGCCATTTTCACCATAAAGATTTAGAAAATCGATATCTATGCATACCGTCATATTAGCCATGCATTAATTAAACTAAATAATATACATGCATGTTTTCCTTTAAGAGAAATAAATAATAAATGACTTGTCTAGGTGAATATGGCCATTATAAGGCCAGGAATATATCTCTTAGCAATTATCACCGTAGAATAAATGGAGTCGCGAGAACCCTAGTATCCCTTCTTCTATTTATTTATCGATAGAATTCGAGAACGCGTAGTCCATTCGTACGAACTTCGAGTACATATTTATTTTTACGAAATGCATTCCATAATCATGCTCTTTGGTTTTTATTCGAAGTATGGTATTTCTATTGTAGATTTTATTGAATCTTCTTGGATGGCTTCTTTGGATCTTCCGGTGTTTATCGATCGTGGATCAATGCGCACGTGAGTGAATCGTCGAAGAATTACATCGTGGGAAGATCGACATTTGAAGATCGACATATGAAGTATAAATATAAAGGTGCGAGGCAAGCACACCCCCTTGATCATTTTGATCCTATGTTTGCGAAAGCATTTAAGTGCTTAATATGTAGGATTAATTTGTGCATAATTTATATCACTAAAAATGCTCATTTGGGAAATGGTAGATAATACCTATTTGATTACATCCCCTTTGTTGGACTATATCATATTCCCTTGTAATCATATGTTGGGTTATCATAATGGTCATACGCTCTAAGCTTCATAATATAATTAATTGCTAATTAAGCTTGCTAAAATGAATGGTGATATTTTGTATAAATGTAAGTACATGTATAATCATTAAATTTACGAATTATGTTGATGGGAAATTATTGTTGTTGATATATGATGATAATTTAGATGTTGACGGGTTTTGATGTGATAATGTTAAATTGGATTAATGATTGATTGATAATGATGATTTTGGAGACCCGTCACATCACATAAGGACCGGTACATTTGTATCTTGATTTGGGAAAACATCGTGCGACCATGGATGCTGGTATGGGACGGCCATGGCTAAGTAATTAGTTGAATGTTGCCTTGCCTTCTAGAAGTAGGGAATGTATGGATAATTTTACCCCATCTGGTATTTATTCAGAGGGACCTCCATTACTACGGTTTTGGGCTCAAGGTTTACTAATACAATGAATTGTACCCTTTTCCTGCCTAACTATCCATATTCGAAGGAGGGGATAAATTGTACCTCTGGGATGTTAGTGGTCAGGTTCAGAGGGACTTTTGACAATTTAGGGAAGGCAAGGTTAACAAACGGCTAATGAAAACGTCATGCGTGATACCGATGTGCACACTTCGTGAGTGCACGGTGCCTGCAACACCACAGACGGTCACTCACTGTCCATGGGTACAGCGTACAAACTCTGCAGAGTAATTAATCCATTCGAATGGCCGTGCTTGCGGTCTCAAGCTCCTTAATGATAGGTCTTTGTTTAGAGAATGGTTGGGATTAAAATTGATCATGATGGTTATTGATATATGAATGGCATAGATGATGATTTTATAGGAACTTGACATGGAAGTCAAGTATGTCACTTTAATTATATGATATTTACTTGTGCTTACATTTATGCAAATTATATTCAAGCAATTTAATTTAGTAATTATTTCATTAATCAAGTTTTAGTTTGCCAAATGCTCATTTATGCAAATTTACCCTTATTACCTTCCTTCATTTGACTTGCATATAATTATGATTTTGCTATTATTCACCCGCATTGCTTGCCTCCGAAAACTTGGTTTCAGAGATAACGAGGATCTCGGTGAGGAACGATGCCGTTCTTTCTAGGAGTTCAACTTCCAGTCAATTGCCTGTGGGATGAACACGAGGCACACGCTGGAGTTTTGAATTCCTTTAAGTTACCGCTGTGTTTATTTCTTAAGGTATTTCGTCGGCCGCGGAGCCAATATTTTGTAAATTTCAAATAAACTTGATAGTTAAATTTTGGTATGGCTATCTTTCCACTGTGATTACCGTGTGTACTTGTCGTTGATCCTGGGGCAAGTACGGAAAACACGGAGTTTCGGGTGATTTAATTACCCGGGACGTTGCAGTTGGTATCAGAGCTATATTGACTGCAGGTTGACCTAGATAGACCGGTCGTTAGATTAGATTAGTAAATTGAAGCCATATTTTCAAAATTTTCAAATATATTTAAGGAAAATATAGGAATTTTTCTCTACCTTTTCTAAATCTTAGTTTCTTTTCTCACCTATATTCTCATTTGATTTTGAGAAAATTATTTACCCACTCTCATCTCTTTCCTAGCTAAGGAGAAAAAGAAGAAGAAGAACATTGTCTTCTTTTCCCAACCTTAATCCTAAATATTCTTTATTGTATCTCATCTTGCCTTTGATTCTATTTCTTCCCTGATTCCATTTCTGATGTCCTATCGAGAGTTAAGCAAGAAGAGGAAAAGCATGATGATGAGTATTAGGACTTCTTCTCCCTCTTCCGCTTTCAAAATTTGATAGAAAGTAAAGTTGTACAGGCCGTAGGATGAAAATGTTAAGGTAGGATTATATGGCATTTTAAAAGTGCTATGCCATAGAGACCTATGAACATAACTCTCAACAAGAAAATCGTTTTCAAAAATGCCGGAAGTTTTATTCGCAATCGTTTTGTTCGTTCTTTTTGATTTGGTGTTTCTATGTGATTTCGGGTTTTCTTCTTAAAGCATAAAGTAGATACTAATATAAATAGTTTAAAAATTTTATTAATCTTCCTTTAGGATAACCTCATACTAGTTTTGGCTATGACCATAATCAAATTCTAACATTAGAATGCCGTTAGTTGTGCTTCCTAACTTATATTTCCTAATGCCGTAATCGCATACCTTTCACTTAATGTATTAAACATTTCTTTGATTCATTTCCATGCATAACCTATACTTTGTTAAAGCCGTGCTATCTTCCTTGTTAACCCGATGTCATTTTTATTTCAGAGAATCTACTCCATGATTCTAAAATCCTTTTTAGCATCGGTCCTACATGACCAATATTTCCTTGATAAATATACTAGTCTCCTATTTATGTTGTCATCCTCCTTTGTTGGTTCATTTGGTTTCAAAAGGGTCTCACCCCCCCTCGCATATCTATTTCTTCCATATCTTTAGTGCACCCTTACCTCTTTGATTCATGTAGATATAGTTTGACATATAGCATAAAAGGTGCACACTATTCATATCATACCTCTTTCTTTCAAAAGCAATTTATTTTTCTCTTTTCACTTTATGCAAGATCACTAAAAACTTGATTTCAGTTATTTTTCATTCTAGGTGAAGATATTCCTAATGTCATTTTGTACCTTGTATCACGTTTTGTATAGCGTGATTATTTTATCCAATCAACCTCCTTTGAAATTAGTTAATATGAGAATTTTCATAAAATTTCCACGCCAAATCTCATTCCACTATTCTTTGATAAATCAATAATCGTATTTCAACATTCAAAGGAAGGATAGAATTAATTTCTATAACCATGATATCTTATTTTCAAACTCTTCGACTTTTATCATGGTTGCTCTTTTGCACCTATCCACCATATAAACTTCCATGAATTATCCCTTGTTTCTAAGTCAGTCAATATTTCTTTTGCTCATAGAGTGTTTGTGCATTCCATACACTTTGAGATTTGAATATTCTTTACTTCCATATAAAATGACAATGATTTCAAAATCTTTCTTACAAAATATTATAGTTGCATGGCAAAAAGCTTTCCATTTGATCAATACTCCATTGAAATCTTTTAGAGGGAATGTTAAAGTATTTGTTAAATCTGTTTTAATATTCCTCTATTTTGTTTTGAGACTCATATGAATGTCCATGATCATATTATTTTGCATTCACGAAAAGTTTTGCCGTTAACTGATACATCCTTCCGTATAAACCCTATTGACCCGATCTTTTAGATAATCCTCGGTGTTAAATTCTATGACCCATAATTCATGAGAACATTTCCTCATTGATCTCCCGTCAAAATTCTATGAACCTTAATCTATGAGGAAAAATCTCAAAGTTTTGATTGTCATCCGCTCTATGAACAAACGATTTTGTAGTAGCAATGTGCCTAAAATTCAAAATCGTACCTACCTTAAGATCTTGGTTTTGCCAACCGATGATCATTTGGAAAGTAGGACTACATTGCTATGATTAAGTTTCCTTGATTTATATTGAAAAAAAAATGTCTTATGGCTACCATCCCATAGAAAGAAAAGGAGATATGAGACTATCGTACTATCTCGCTCCTTAATCTTTCCATTTCACTTACCATTTGTTAAAACTGAAGATATGATCATCTTTGAATACCTTCCCTAAAATGTTTGATATTATCCTTATATGTCTAATTATTTAGTTTAGCTATCTTACCTTGTGATAATATTCCCTTGTTTTATTGACTCGATGTCAATCGATTTTGATATCCATGGACATTATTGAATTGAGAACAATATCTCCCTTGACTTGTTTAATCTAGAGATCACTTGAACCATGTTGATGTGAATCTCTAGAATCAACCTTGATTTTTACATGATCCGATGAAAACCTTAACTTTCATGGTCCACAAAACATAGAAACCATGACTCTATGTTACTTTGATTTTAGAAATTTCTTTGATCTTGTATATTCTAAGGTAATCATCTTGAAAACCTTGGAATAATTCCTTATACTATTCATGAATAAACCTTGTTGTCATGAATTGTTCACCATCCTTACTTGAATGTCAAGTCATTCTACCATTTATTACCAATTCGCTGATCATACTTTAATAATTATTGTATCACATTGTTACACATGCCCATATTGTCATATGTCGCATTGATCATATATTTAGAATCCCTCATTATTTTATTAAATCCATATTGACTTGCTCTAAAATTTGTTTTGATCTTGTCCTAAAGAACTTGCCTCGTAAACCTTGGAGTAGGTTCCTAAACCATCCTTGATGTTCCCACTAGGTAATTTTGGTTGCAAGGATTGGTTGCCATTCTTCTCGGATGGCAAGTGTTGTGCTCATATATCCTTCAATGACCAACATGCCATTCGAGTTAAAAAAAACCAATCCTATTGATTTTACTTTATTTTGTAAACTCATCCGTTTTCCCGAGGTCGAATTCCATTGAAACACTAGCCTATTGATTTTGACTTCCGTTCTTTGGTAGGTCAAAATTCATAAAAACATTCTTACGATTTGAAAACCTCATGTTTCCTTGAACATAAGAAATTTTCCCTTATTCATTTATTGGGACTCGTGGTATTCAAAATTTTTCCATAACCAATCATATTGGTTCTGTTTCATCATTATAAATTCATTTGCTTACATGATCCTAAAACTCCATTGGATTGTCAGCTTACCACTCTTGACTCCATTCTTCAATAGATTATTTCATCAAAACTTTCTTGTGATTTTGAAAATATCATAGTTTCTCTGATCAAGTATTCTTTAAAATATTGTTTAAAAAAAATATTAGAAACATCTATCTAAATATTTCCCTTGTTCCCGAATCTATTCTTGAATGCTTTTATGCATTAAGTTGAATAAAATGAATTTTTCTCCTTTGATCATATAGGTACTCTCTAACGTTCGATAAAAGTTCAAGTTAACAAGATATGTAATGCTAACACACATGATGAATTAATACCAATGACGAGGAACATTAAATGTGTAATTCAAAATTTTCCTCTAACATCACTTTAAAAGATGAGGCATTTCCTCGAGATAAAGGAAAAAGGGAACTCATGAAGATACTTAAAGACGAGAAAATATTAGCTACATCAAGGAAGAAGCATGAGGGATGCGAGAAGAGGATTTATCACTACGAGGTCGCGAAGACGGAAAGATTTACTCTATACATTATGCTAACCCTCGCAACGAGATAACATACTTGATCATGGCAACGCGAGAGAGATTTGATGTTAACTTCTATACACCGTGGAAGATGAAGCTTCATACCGAAGTTCGAAAGGAAGAAAGTTTACAAAGAAATATTCCAAGTATAAGAACCTAACTATATCAAGAAAGAACAAGTGGACTACATGGATAGCGCTCGTCGCCCTCGGGCCTTGAAGATGAAGGAACTAACTTTATATGTTGTGCATTGCATTTCAAGTGTTTTATGAATGATAGGTTAAAATTTATTTAAGGGGGGTAGGACGTAAGATATATCTAACTCTACTAATATTTTGATCATACGAGTATTAATCTCTTTTATGAGCCGAAGAATTTTTTTTTTTGCAATTTTTACTAACAAATGTTAACAAAACCACGAAGATTTCTTCTAAAGAATTCCTCTTCCTCAAGATACCAATGTTCATCAAGCATGAAGGACATATATACTACATCGGAGAACAACCTCAAGAAATCTACCATATCGAAGAAGAAGAGGAATACGTGAAGATTGTTCCCTACGCGTGGCATGCCAAAGACAAAGAACTAATAACCATAACAATTAATTTCAAAACCATCCTCCACTAACTACTACGGAATAGGGATACGGCATATGAAGAATTTTCAAGAAAGTGATCACGTCAAAGAGGGAAGCAAAACCAGAGCGTGAAGATCATCCTCACATATGGCGTATCAAAGATCGAAGAACGTCTCGACACCTTAGAACTAACTTTCGTAAACATTCACACTAACACCTCGCGGAATCTCGAGGACGAGATTCTTTTTAAGGGGGGTGGAACTGTCACATCCCAAAATTAGAGGCCTAAAAACAATATAAATAAACTCTAATTAATGTTGGGTTATGTTTGAATTTCATATTTGAATTTTTCTGAAATTTCAAACTTCATGCATGCATTGCATTTCATGTTCGCAGGAACTTCCTCGATTTTTCATGGAAAATTTATTTGGCCAAAAATCTCGCAAAATTCATCATAGGCAGGATTCACAGTGATCTAATATCTGTGAATTTTTCATAATTTTTGGAATTCGTTTGTTTCATCTAAAAATTCGTAGAAGTACCAGCTAGTTTGAAAAATATAAAAAATGATAATAACTTGTTAACTTGGGCTCGGCCCATTTAGGAAATAAAAGAAATAGAAAAAAGAAAGAAAGAAGAAATCTTACCTTGGTCCAGCCCAACCCGACGCAGCCCAGCTCGGCCCAACTCGCGAACCGCCTGAAGCCGCGTCGTCTTCCTCCTCTCGCTCGTCAACGCCGCCGCACCGTCCGACCACCACGGCCTCGCCACGCACTCCCTCGCCCTGTGCGCCTAGGCTACGCGGCACGCTCTCCCTTCCTGGATGCCTCCCGTGCCTTCTCGCGGACGCTCGCGCTCTCTTCTTCCTTTTCCCAATTTCTCCCTATGCTCACTGACCACGGTGGCCCAGCGCGAACCGCCTTTCCTGCCTATAAAAATCGCAATCAACCCCTCAAACGGCTTCTTCTCGCCATCCTTATCCTCTAGAATCCAACCATGACCGCAACCGTTGCGGAAATCCGACGAATTTTCAATTTCCCCAATTCCGGCCGCCGTCACCATTGCCGTCAATTCGAACTCCTCCGGTGAGCTCCTCGTGCACTTCTTGTACTTTTGCAACCCCTGAGCATCACTGACTCCTATCCCCTTGTTGTTGTTCCTAGCCTTTGGCCGTGGAACCCTTGTCGCCGTTGCCGTCCCTGTCCAGCCGCCGCCGCCGTCGACATCGCCGCCTCTGGCCATCTTCAACTCGCGCGACACTTCGGTAGGTTTATTTGCCACCCGTAGACACTAGAAAGACTACAAAAACTCGTCGCCGTGCCTCCCTCCTAGCAACGCGATGATGCTCTGTTTCGGAGGACCTAGGTCGTCGTCGCGCCGCCGCTACAGGGTGCCCCGGCCGACGAGGTCACCACCGGTGGTAGTTCTTGGTCGCGCGCATCACGTAGACTAGAAGTCGTGGAGGATTCGTCGCGGAGTCGCCGCCGGCGAGCAGCTCTGCCGCCGCTTTACTGTGCACGCGCGCTAATTTGAATTAGATCACACATAAACTGCCATTTGTCTAGCTGCGATTGGTTGAAATCGGTTTAAACCGTTTTTAGCTCTATTTTGATAGAAAAATAATAGAGAAAAATTTGGTAAAATACTAGAAAATTTCTTTACAAATTTTAGGACTTTTTGGTACTGATCATTAGGAATGAATTGTAAATAAAATTGCTAGATTAATTTGATAGCTTATTTTATAAGTATAACCAATTCTTTTTATAAGAATAAATAAGATATTTATATAATAGATATGCATACAATCACCATAAGTGAACATGAGTAATTTTCCTCTGTTTTCACCCATAGGAATGTTCATGTATGGTTTATTTCAAGTAATAGTTTGAATAATTAAAAGTTAAGCAACCATATGAAAATATTAGGCTAACCCTTAATATATTTAGGATCATTTATCCACTAATATATAATAATTAAACCTAGAGCATGTTATATAAGTATTTGGTTTGTTGCATGTGCATATAGATTCATTTGTATCATGTAACTTTACCCTCTAGCCATGATAAATTTAACCATAGGGATACATCTCTAGTTTATACTATGATTAAGAAATTTATTTAGTAAAGAATAATGAAACCTTAATAATTAGATTTAGATTGAAATATACATATGCAACATGTATGTTCTCCATGCAAATAGTTTATATTTGCACTTCCATATCCTTTAGCTTTATTTAGATGCTCAAGTTATATATGTAAATAGCATCATGTTTATATATCTAAATCATGTAAGAATAAACAATGGACATGGATCCTTAGGACATGCTAAATCTAAGTAATTTAGTTTAATTGCAAAACATTCTTGACGATGTCATATGTATGCATTCAAGGCACATAAGCATTTAGAGAGAATATAAGAGAATTTTAACCCATAAGGGTGTTCCTATATGCACTAGGAACCTATAGCTTTATTTACATATACATCATCCTAAGGATATTTGTTATAAAAATCTAGTTTATTTGCTCATGTCTCTTTGAACCACACCATGTTCATCAATAGAAATAATTATGAATCTCATATAATAGATATGCACGCAATCACTGTCAATGAAGCATATGCATTTCGCCATTTTCACCATAAAGATTTAGAAAATCGATATCTATCCATACCGTCATATTAGCCATGCATTAATTAAACTAAATAATATACATGCATGTTTTCCTTTAAGAGAAAATAAATAATAAATGACTTGTCTAGGTGAATATGGCCATTATAAGGCCAGGAATATATCTCTTAGCAAATTATCACCGTAGAATAAATGGAGTCGCGAGAACCCTAGTATCCCTTCTTCTATTTATTTATCGATAGAATTCGAGAACGCGTAGTCCATTCGTACGAACTTCGAGTACATATTTATTTTTACGAAATGCATTCCATAGTCATGCTCTTTGGTTTTTATTCGAAGTATGGTATTTCTATTGTAGATTTTATTGAATCTTCTTGGATGGCTTATTTGGATCTTCCGGTGTTTATCGATCGTGGATCAATGCGCACGTGAGTGAATCGTCGAAGAATTACATCGCGGGAAGATCGACATTTGAAGATCGACATATGAAGTATAAATATAAAGGTGCGAGGCAAGCACACCCCTTGATCATTTTGATCCTATGTTTGCAAATGCATTTAAGTGCTTAATATGTAGGATTAATTTGTGCATAATTTATATCACTAAAAATGCTCATTTGGGAAATGGTAGATACTACCTATTTGATTACATCCCCTTTGTTGGACTATATCATATCCCCTTGTAATCATAGGTTGGGTTATCATAATGGTCATACGCTCTAAGCTTCATAATATAATTAATTGCTAATTAAGCTTGCTAAAATGAATGGTAATATTTTGTATAAATGTAAGTACATGTATAATCATTAAATTTACGGATTATGTTGATGGGAAATTATTGTTGTTGATATATGATGATAATTTAGATGTTGACGGGTTTTGATGTGATAATGTTAAATTGGATTAATGATTGATTGATAATGATGATTTTGGAGACCCGTCACATCGCATAAGGACCGGTACATTTGTATCTTGATTTGGGGAAACATCGTGCGACCATGGATGCTGGTATGGGACGGCCATGGCTAAGTAATTAGTTGAATGTTGCCTTGCCTTCTAGAAGTAGGGAATGTATGGATAATTTTACCCCATCTGGTATTTATTCAGAGGGACCTCCATTACTACGGTTTTGGGCTCAAGGTTTACCAATACAATGAATTGTACCCTTTTCCTGCCTAACTATCCATATTCGAAGGAGGGGATAAATTGTACCTCTGGGATGTTAGTGGTCAGGTTCAGAGGGACTTTTGACAATTTAGGGAAGGCAAGGTTAACAAACGGCTAATGAAAACGTCATGCGTGATACCGATGTGCACACTTCGTGAGTGCACGGTGCCTGCAACACCACAGACGGTCACTCACTGTCCATGGGTACAGCGTACAAACTCTGCAGAGTAATTAATCCATTCGAATGGCCGTGCTTGCGGTCTCAAGCTCCTTAATGATAGGTCTTTGTTTAGAGAATGGTTGGGATTAAAATTGATCATGATGGTTATTAATATATGAATGGCATAGATGATGATTTTGTAGGAACTTGACATGGAAGTCAAGTATGTCACTTTAATTATATGATATTTACTTGTGCTTACATTTATGCAAATTATATTCAAGCAATTTAATTTAGTAATTATTTCATTAATCAAGTTTTAGTTTGCCAAATGCTCATTTATGCAAATTTACCCTTATTACCTTCCTTCATTTGACTTGCATATAATTATGATTTTGCTATTATTCACCCGCATTGCTTGCCTCCGAAAACTTGGTTTCAGAGATAACGAGGATCTCGGTGAGGAACGATGCCGTTCTTTCTAGGAGTTCAACTTCCAGTCAATTGCCTGTGGGATGAACACGAGGCACACGCTGGAGTTTTGAATTCCTTTAAGTTACCGCTGTGTTTATTTCTTAAGGTATTTCGTCGGCCGCGGAGCCAATATTTTGTAAATTTCAAATAAACTTGATAGTTAAATTTTGGTATGGCTATGTTTCCACTGTGATTACCGTGTGTACTTGTCACTGATCCTGGGGCAAGTACGGAAAACACGGAGTTTCGGGTGATTTAATTACCCGGGACACCGCACCATCACCGCCGCCGCCCCTGCCTGTTCCCCAGCTCTCGCGCCGCCGCCCAGCTCCTCCCCCTGGCGCGCTCCCCCCCCCCCCGCGCCGCCGCCGTCGGGACCCGCCTCCCCCGCGTCGCCGCCGGGACCTGCTTGGGGATCTCGGCGACCGCGTCGTCCACCTCCCTGAGCTTCTCCTCCACGGCGGACGCGTCTACCTCCCCGCGGCGGCTCGTCCTGCTCCGAGCCCTTCAGCGAGTGCGGCAGCGACGACCTCTCCTTCACGCCCGCCGCCGCCGCGGGCATCCACCGCCTGCTCCTCTCCTGCGCGGCCGAGGCGCCGGAGGACGCCATCTCGTCCCTCGTCGCGGAGCTCGAGTCGCCGTCGCCGTCGCTGGACTCGCTCCGGCGCGCTGCTGTCGCACAACCGAGCGGAGCGGGAGCAGGAGCTCTCTCCCTTGATTTGTGCTTCGAATTGTTCTTCCAATCTTCGATTCGTGGTTCGATTTGGGCTTTGATTTGTGCTTCGATTTGCAGTTCGATTAGTGCATCGATTTGTGCTTCGATTTGCAGTTCGATTTGTGCATCGATTTGTGGTTCGATTTTGCGGCTTGGGAGGGCGGCAGGGTGTCGGCGAGGCTCCTGCGGGTGGCGCGGCGGCGGGGCGATGGCGAGGTTCCATTTGTGCGGCTTGGGCGGGCGGCGCGGCGGCGGGACGACGGCGAGGCTCCGGCGACGCTCCGGCGGGCGCGCCTCCCTCCACGCGCGCGAAGCAGTTGGGGCTGCGGCGGTGGGACGCGTGGGCCCCGCGCCATCGCGATAGAGGAGTTCCTCGATTCCGCTTGATTTGGCGTAACCGGAACCGAACGCTACCGTAGCGGAACGTTTACCGGGCACCGGTGCAGCGTCTGTTTCCTCTAAACGTTCCTGGAGGAACGTTTAGCGGACACCGGTGCGGGCAGTCTTAGAGCCTGGAGGTGGCACGGTGGGAGTTGTTTGCCTCCTCATTAATGAGGGCATTTTGGTCTTTTAGCCTTCGACTTACTTTTACCTTGGAAATCTAGAGATCCTTACGTTGTTAGACGGAAAAAGCATATAACCTCCTGTCTCTGTAAAAATATACCTCGTAATCTATGAGCATTTTAGACAAATTCACAAATTTTGGGACAAATGAAAACATTTCCATCCATCCCATCACTCACCGCACTTTGTTTGGACAGGCAGAAAATTAAACCAACCAAGAATGAAAGCTCCTCCCATCAAACGTCGATACCGTATCGCCGCGCATGCCTTTGGTGCTCCACGGCGACGCGACCGGCCGTACCCGCCTCGTCGCAGACGCCGGCCAACCAGCGGTCGACAACCACACGGTGAGCAGGTGGAGGAGGCGTCGCTACTGGCCAGCACGCACGGCCCGGTCTAGTCCGGTCAGGCGGCTCTATTTTTGGGGCATGGCCGGCCGTGCATGGAGACAGGGCCTCCTAGCATGGACTATTTATGGAAGCGTAGTACACTCGTGTTCCTGTTTTTTATGTCGTGGTTCCTACACGCACTCTGGTTACACACTCACGAGCTTACTACTACTCCTTCCGTCCTTCAATAGTATAAAACATTTTGAAGTTTTAATGTTTCCTTACATATAATGCATTCTACAGATTAAGACAAACTCTGTGGTTGGTAGGAGAGTTAGTGGATGAATGAGTTGAGGTAAAAATGAAAGGTATAATAGTCTTTTAACACTTTGACTATTTTTTTTGTTTGAATGCCAGAAAGCCTTATATTTAGGGATCGACGGAGTAGCTCCTAATTACTTCATGGACTATTTATGGAGTTGAAGTAGTGTAAAGAAAATTGCAACAAAAAATGGAAGCCTCAAAGAAATAGTAATTGGGAACTAGTGGTGCCAAGAAGCTAAAACACTAGCCTTGTTGCAGCATCAATCATATCGGACACCAAAATCATCGAATGCAAACATTTTGGGAGGAACAAAACCAGCATCCAAAAGGCAACAATGATGGTCGATTGGTCATCCTCCTAGCACTGGATGTAAGCTCGTACGTAGTAGGATGATTTGGTTGACCATCAGTATTGCCTCGCTACTTACGAAGAAGCTTATAGCTCTCGAATCGTCACCGTCGCTTGTCTAGAGTACTTGTGCTATATGGGACGCTTATATATCTGGATGTTTTGTGTTGTTATACTTTTTTTAGTATTTTTTATCCTTAAAGGTGTGTTATATGGGACGCTTATATATCTGGATGTTTTGTGTTGTTATACTTTTTTTTTTCTTTTTTTTTTTTTTTCTTTTTTTTAGAGCCCTGGCGCTGGCCAACCGAACACGTTCGGTTCTCTTATCCTTAAAGGTGTTAAAAATTAATTAGTAAAAGGGAAAATATTGGCTTCGTACATAACTAGATTTATTTATCTATCTATATATAAAATGCCTTTTCAAAATTTCTCCTTTTTTAGTGTTTGTTACAGTACAAATATTGGGAAAAATGGAGTACATTACCTGTTGCAGCCCGGCCCTTGATGAAGTCCCGTGGTTATTTCACCAAATTGGTGCACGGGATGTGAACTCGCGTGTTTATATTACGAAAACGGAGGAAGTAGTACATCGATCATCTTCATGAGTTTCCATGGACGTCATTGGGGCAACGTTTGGCCCTCAGTACGTATATCGATCGAATGTGAACTCGAATGGTGGTGCGCGCGTACGTATGTCCTTCCTCGTTCCGGCCGCCGGCCAGTCGCCCCCGCGCCGTACGCGCGCGCCCCCACCGCGGCCAACGCCGCGCCTCCGCGTGTCCGCCAGGGCCGCCGCGGCCAACCACCGCTCGACAGCGCCGCCGCCGCACAGGAGGACGGTCAACGACACTACTGCTGGGTCGACGTGCTCTGCTAGCTAGGCCATCGCTTTGCTATAAATAGCAAGCAGCAGCTGCCGCCATGTACACTCTGTTCTGGCCATTCGATCGATCGATCGACGGAGTTTTTCTCGCAACAGAGCCTCGCCGCGCGTTCAGGGCGGCGCCGGCGAAGAAGAAGAAAGGGATGGGGCGCGGGCGGGGGCGCGTGGAGGTGCGGCGGATCGAGAACGCGGTGAGCCGGCAGGTGACGTTCTCGAAGCGGCGGCGCGGGCTGGCCAAGAAGGCGCGCGAGCTCGCCGTGCTCTGCGACGTCGACGTCGCGCTGCTCGTCTTCTCCGACAAGGGCAGGCTCCACGACTTCGCCGCCCACGCCAGGTACGACGCGCCGCCCGGCCGACCCATCATCCTAGTCCTCCTAGCTACTACTACAGTACGTACGACAGAGCCATGAACATCCATGCATGCGTCCATATGCATTATTAATTCTACACTTGCTTTTATTACCATTTTTGAGCGGTGGGATCGATGCCTAATGCCTTTTCCAGCACTTCATCGTCTACCGGTACACACAAGCCAATAATTGGGTAATGATGCGCCATTGATGACCGTCACAACATTACCACTTTTTTTTCCCCTGAAATGTATGGAGATTCTATCTTTGCAACACCATATTTGGTTCATGCCGACGAGGGGACGCACCAGGGGGTGATGCTACTACAATCCTGAACTATTTATGGAAGCGTAGTACGCTCCTGTTCCAGCTCTTGCACGGCACTGTGCTGCCACCGTGTCTCCTCCTACAGTAAGTACTGCCCTGGAATCCTAGTACTGCACTGGTCACACTCACAATCTGAGCTCTCTGTTCAGATGGGGTGTCAATTAAGCATGCAGATGACTGAAAAGTCCGATGCATGTATAAAAAGCATCTCAAAAGAAAATATATACTCACTCACTCCATTCTTTTTTTTTTGTCGTTTTAGTCAACAGGAATGAGCTAGAAATGAACTACCCAAAACGATTGTCTGAATGACAAAAAAAAAAAAAAAAGAGGGAGTACACGAGTGGTAGTGGGTCATTTTTCTGCACGTCCTTGGATTGTTGGTTTTCACTGTACCAAAGCATTTGCTCGATCTCATACAAGTTCATTGCATTTTTTTGCCATGCGCAAAAAAAGAGGGCATCATGCGTTTTTTTACACCCTAAACTGACGTATTGCTATTTTTCCATTTATTTACTTCTTTTAACAGCATGGATCAAATCCTTGACCGTTATGAGAGGTACTTGTTGTCAAAAGCAGGGGATGCGATGCAAGAACACCCTGAACTGCAGGTTGGAAGAGAGAACCCTGTGTGAATTCTAATGTTGTTCTTGTCATCTTGATCTTACTGATGACTCCGAGTTGGTACAATTTATAGGAAAACATGAGCCACGACGACATCAAGTTGAGGTCCAGGATTGAAGCATTGCAGAAGAGCCAAAGGTAACACAATGCAAATAATTATTGACCAAAACAATATTAAAAAGAAACTAACTGTCTGCTTTAATCAAACCAAACAACCTCTGGAAAGTGAATGACATTTGCCAGACAAAACTCCTGTTTGTTTGAGGTGACCATTACTAGCTCACAGGACTAGCTAGGGCCCACATGCTCATGCCTGACATATTCATGGATCAGGAATCTCATGGGGGAGCAACTGGACACCCTGACACATAGAGAGGTCCAGCAGCTTGAGCAGCAGAT
The DNA here is from genome assembly GCA_012490785.1 of Eragrostis nindensis. NCBI lineage: Eukaryota > Viridiplantae > Streptophyta > Magnoliopsida > Poales > Poaceae > Eragrostis > Eragrostis nindensis. Next base: position 835,335 of record JAAXCT010000100.1, on the reverse strand, counting down.
AGAGATTGCTTTGAGAAACATCAGATCCAGAAAGGTATACGATCACATGCATGTTGAATGTGCATAAGTGGATATTTTCTTGATGATCATTTACAGTGTTCACATTGCATTTTTTTTTTTTGGTACTTTTAGGACAACATTTTGCTCAACTCAATCCGGGAGCTCCAAAAGAAGGCAAATATTCTCAAATATATTTTTAATTTGAATTGCTAAACATTTTGTTCTTTAAATTCTTTTAATTGTTTTTCTCCCTTCTTGCAGGAAAGGTTGCTGTTGGAACAAAAGAGAACTCTGGAGAAGGTAAATATTCTTAGTTACATTTGCAACAAAAAGCCTGCTATTTTGTGGCAGTGATGCATTTGGAAATTACAGCATGCACACCTTTTTTTTTTAAAAAAAAAAATGCACCTCCCATGTGCATTTTTTCGTCATGTATTCGCGACATCCATGGAGGTTATCTTGTCTCTGAAGCAGTCCATAGCACGTAACTTCTCCATTAGGAGTTAGAGTTGATGATTCTTGATTAGCCCACAATGTATGCGTCATGTTTGAGCCTTTGAGGTCAAGATAACTTTTTAAACCTGCTGTGTTTCATGTGAGAAGGAGAAGGCCGAACTAGATGCATCCCCGCACAAGAAGCGCACGTATTCCTCCATAGAAGTAGCCTCCCTTCCCAACCTCAACATCTGCAGGTGAGAGTCCATCTGATGCTTATTGCTTGGAATGTTCAGACATTCTGAACCTCTCAACCCAGTGGCGAGTCTAGGCCCAAGGATGGGGGTAGGCCGTATTCTATTTGGGCTCGCGAGGGTGGGCCGGAAAAGGGAAAAAACCAAAGAAAAAAAAGGGAAAAACGGTGCTACAGTGCTAGAAAATTTCACTGGGCTGAATCTGGGGGTGGCCGCGGCCCACCCGGCCCACCCCTTAGACTCGCCACTGTCTCAACCTGGCTGGCAAACTGCAGCACCGACGACTCCGACGAGCCGGGATTGGCCGTGGCGCAACCCTTAGCAGCGAGCGGCAGCAACTTGCCATGGTGGATGCTCCGGCGATCGGCTGACGGATAGAGGAGGACTGGGTTTGCATGTACTCAGCTCAAGACGCTAGAACTTATATACAGTTGGAGGGGGTTCAGCGATGATCTCCCTTGTTAGTACGTAGCTAGACTTTAGTGTTATCCTTGTAGTTAGTAGTGGGCTGATGGCAAGCATCAGTTTGTGCTGCTAGTTTAATCTGGTGAAGTGTCCGTAAAAATGATGCAGAACTGTGATTAATTTTAATTTGGGTGCTGTTTTATTAAGGGCATACTTGTATGCCACACCATCTCAATTGTTTTAGTTTTCTTTTCTTTGAGGGGTATCATTTAAATTGTTTTAGTTTTCTTTTCTGTGAGGTGTATTCATTTCAAATACTTGATATCTTTTTAGAGGATTTCAGTTATTTCTGGCCGGCCGGGGTCTACTTCCACTATATCCATGTTTTAGAGGATGAGCAGAAGCGAAGGTTCCAGGCAGTGACGGAGCTTGAGCAAAAATCAGAGGGATGCTAATCGAGCAAAAAATACCGGTGAACAGTGCCTGATAACTGTTTATTCAGTGTAACTTTTGCTTTGCCGGGAGGCCATGGCCTACCATGGTCATAAGGCTGACTTCAACAATGGGAGGCAAATCCATTTATACATCTCCTACTACACTGTGCATGGCACTTTTACTCTCCAACAGAAGATGCATATGGAGCAGGCAGTTTACATGCTTTAGTTTCCCTCTCTCCTCCGATGCATTTGCGAGTGTGGGGCCGCCGGAGGGAGCTGGGACGCAGGAAGCAACGGCGAGCGGGAGCGACTTCCTCCCCGGTGAGCAGGACCGGCACCAGAGCGGCGCGTCGCGCACGAGCGTGGACCTCACCTTGGTGACGGCGGCGGAGAACGTGACGGCGAGGCGGGGGAGGAGTGCGGCGCTCGGGGACAGCTACGGGGTGTGCGGGGCGAGGCAAGCCGGGCGCGGCACGACGGGAGCCGAGTGACGGCAAAAGGATGTCGTAGCGGCGGCGCGCGGCGGGAGGCGAGCCGCCGCGGCGCGCGGCGTGGCAGTGTCGTTGACTGGGACCTCGAGTGTCAGACTGACAGTGGAGGCTGCCCGCTCGCCATGGCCTGAGCTCCGCCATCAAGTTCTCCCCGCCTGCACCGTGGACCAGCCCGAGCCGGAGCCGGAGGCAGAGCCCTGCCCTCAGTTCGCTCCGCCATCAAGTTCTCCCCGCCCGCCATGGTGTGAGCTCCGCCCGACCATGGCTTGAGCTCCGTCCCGGTCCCTTCTCCCCTGACTAAAACTGCAAGGTGAGCGCATTTGGTTGAAATTTTGATTCCTGGTTCGATTTGGTCAATAGGTTTGATGGAATTTCGAATTTGGTTTCAAACCGTAGGTGAGGGAGCGGCCATGGATGGAGCGCTTGCTGAAATTGATATCCCCGGCAGCCACCACCTGCTGAAATTGGTCGTAGCGGATGAGGCCATGGCGTACGTCCTTCATGCGCTCGGGGAAGCACTAGTACATCGCGGAACAAGACGGGTTCAAGCTTCAAGGTTGCTCACGCTCCGATACAAATCGCCGCCTGATCTGCAACGCACCGCTCTGGATTGTTTCACCGCCAGCCAGCACTACTTCACCTCCGACTCCGGCCAGGCGCGGCGGCGCGTCGCGGGGAGGCGGGGGGGCGGCGCGCGCGGGGCGCGGCGCGGGCTGGAGGCGGCGGCGCGCGGCGCGGTGGGCGGCGCGGGCTGGAGGTGGCGGCGCGCGCTGAGCGAGCTCGGGGCGCGCGGCGAGCGGGCTGGCGGCGGCGGCGCGCGCTGAGCGGCACGCAAAGTGGCGGCAAGCTAGGGGCTGGGCGGCGACCTCGGCGCCGGGCGTTGTGTGCTGCTGCGCTGCTCGCTTCATTTGCCTCATACATTTTCCTTTCGTTGTTGGAGATGGCAGTGATAAGATGTATCAATTTCTACTATTTACGACAGGCAAAGGCCTATTTGCCTCTCCAAAATAGACATTGTTATTGGAGTCAGTCTAAGGATATCACATATCTCTGTCATGGTAATTCTATTTCCGATATTCCTATAATACTGTATCGAATTTGTTTCCGCTAGTACCACTATCGATTTCGCTATCGAGAAAAAAAATATGAAACTGAAAACGATTTAGCCTTCTTGCGACCGTTTCCCGACCCTTTCATCCCTAAATGAATGTGCATGGGTCGAAATTTTTGTGCACATGAGCCAGCTTTCAATGAATTTGAGCAGTATAGGGCTATTTAGTTATTTTGTCTGATATAAATACTCTGTATAAGGACAATACATACTAAAAATCTTAGTGCATATGACATTTTACAGCCTATAAAAAGTCCAGGATTTACACTAAACACTGAGAATAGAGAACATATTTGCATATCTATCTTATATTTTCATATAAAATTAACATTTGGACCCTCGATGCAGCCTCTATATATTTAGCATAATTTTGATAATATAAAAACAATATAAAAACATTGTAATCAAAATTATGCTAAATAGATGGTCCCGCAGGACTCCTAGCTCTTAGCTTAAAACAGAGGCCATATTTGCATGGTAGGTTGTATATTATAATAATATAAATCAAGTTTTACAAACATTGTTAAATCCAAATATCAATATAATTAATATTTTCATCTGGAAACATAAATTTTAATCAACCATCCTTCAATGTACCCTAAAAAGGATATTTATTCGAAACATATCTTTACAGCAAAGGCCTTCTTAATTTGAAACCTCTTATATCTAATTCGTTATAGATGCTAAAAATTCTTAGTGGTTCCTCTAGTCGAGACACTGTTACGTCTTTTTTTTTTAAATTCCCGAAGGCTGTATAGAATCCCTGATTTGAGTGGGCCTTACGCGGGAAGCATCGGAACAACTCGGATTATGGTTTCCTGTTTCGACTCGGATTGGTATCGTAATCGACCAGTCAATACTTGGGAATAATGTAAGCCATGAATTTCATAATTTGTATTAACAGTTGTTTCGTCCACTCGTTACAGGCAGGTGAGACATAATTGGAAGTGTCGATAGGACACTAGTATGATTGTTCGAAAATATAAAATCCTATATTGATTGCATATCTATCTTGTATTTAATAAAAAATTAACATTTGGACCCTCGATGCAAGCTCTATTTAGCATAATTTTGATTACATTTAATATAAAGACATTGTGTTATCACTGTACAAAACCACTTTGTCTCTTAACCAAGGTTGCAAATAGCGGGCTATAGAGTTTAGCGGAGTGCTCTCAAAAAAGCTATAGAAGCTATAGCGCAGCCATAGCGGCAACTATTGCCAATAGCGGTTTGCAAAATAAAGCAAACTTTTGACCAAAACATTGGTAAATTCATAAATTTGAACCCATGTTTCAAAATGCATGCCATTTGTCCAAGCATACCATCGTCCTAGCATGTATTTGCCATCTTTTCAAGCAGTGAAACCGTCCATATAATCAAGAAAGTAAGCATCATTTGAACTATGAAAAAAATAAATTCATCACCTTGTTTGACTTACGATTTATGAATTATAAATCATAAGTACATAAGCTCATAACCAGTTATAGCGGAGTTAGCGGATACAATTTGCGGAGCTATTTAACCGTAAAGTAGAGTTAGCGGGCTATTTGCATCCATGCTCTTAACATATGGTCCAGCACAACTCCTAGCTCCTATCTTAAACGCAGGCCATATTTGCATGATAGGTTATATATTGTAAGAATATAAATCAAGTTTTATAAAGAGTGTTGAATCCAATATCAATATTGTTAATATTTTTATATAAAACATAAATTTTAATCATACTATTCTTTCAATGGATCCTAAAAAGATACCTCTGGATCTAATTCGTTATAGACCGAGTAGGTCTGCGGCCTACCTGTTTGCCTCGGATTTGAATAGTCCATGTCTCACGGGAAATAAAAAGAAGCAAACCCAGCCACCGGGGTCGCAGAACCAGAACAATGGCAATCCGCCGGGAGAATACCCGCCGCGCAAGCCAAGTCAAAAAGAGGAGGACGAACAATGGATCATCAGCCATGGACACGCTCGCCGTCCTCCCCGACGAGCTCCTCGAGCACATCCTCCTCGGCGTCGGCTCCCCCGCCGACCTCGTCCGCGCCGCGTCCGTGAGCAAGCGGTGGCGCCGCGTTGTCGCCGACGCCGGCTTCCGCCGCCGCGTCTGCGCCCTCCACCGCGCGCCGCCCGTCGCCGGCACCTACTACAACAGCAGCCAGCTGAAGAAGCCCCGGGACAAGTCACGGCCACTCCCTACCTTCGTCTCCTCCAGCTCGACAATCGACGGCCGCCACTTCTCGCTTGACTTCCTCCCGGACGCCGACGTCTCCAGCTTCGTCTGGGACGCCATGGGCAGCCGCGGAAGCCTCCTCCTCTTGCACCGCGTCGACAGAAACGACAAATATGCATCAGTAGACTACTGGGACATGGTGGTGTGCGAGCCCGTGACGCGGCGCCACGTGAGGATCTCTCCGGCAGCGGCGTTCGAAGGGCACCGCATCTGCTGCGCCTTCCTCATCGACGGCGACGGCGGTGGCGGCATCGGCATCTCCAACTTCAAGGTGCTGTGCCTGCTCGACAGTTGCGTCGTCGGCGTGCTCAGCTGGGACGGGTCATGGCGCACAACTAGCATCGACGGCACGTGTATGGCCTTCAAAGAAGCCACCGAATCCTACGTTTACTGCTTCACGGGAGGAAGGACGACGGTCGCCGTCGACCGGCGCAGCGCCGACGTGTCCTACTTCCTGCTGCCGGACATCGAGGAATGGGATCTGAAGGCCCACTTCCACAACAGCCTGGCTGTCTCGAGTGGCCATGCCGACGGCCGTGACCGATTCGTCTTCACCGAAGACGGCAGCATCAAGGTCTTTGCGAGAACGGACGGCGGCCACGGCATGGAGGAGCTGGCGCTGGAGCAGATCATCAGCGTGTCGGAGGCGACCCCTTGTCGTCGTGGGAAGAAGGTCCGGGACATCCGTAGGCGCCTGCATCTCTGTGCGTCGATCAAAGGCACGCCGATGATCGTAGTTGCGCAGGGCCTTCGGTTGAAGAAGAAGAAGCAGATGTTGTGCATCAACGTCGAGATGCTGGAGGTGGAGGACGTGACCGCCCGTGATGACTTCAACACGGAGAATTATCCGTGCAAGCTTCCATGGCCGGCGGTCTTGCGTGCCTGCACGGCTCATAAGCTTCTCTAGCTGTTATCTAATTTTTCAGACGAGGAACAGTATAGTGTTTGTATGTAGTGACACAAGTTTTCTGGTGCAGTCAAATGTTATACAATAGACTGTTCATTTTGGCTTTCTAGTAGTCATGTATCCCTGACCCCGATATATTTTTGACATTGGTTATTTTGGCTATCTAGTCATGTATCTCTGACCCGGATATATTTTTGACATTGCCTTTGTAATTTATCATCGTTTTAGTGGCTAGGATCGATACTGCAATTGAACTCTGGACAAGCTAATCAGACATCATCTTGCCTAACATTTGCACGGGGCGTAGGAAAAAAAAAAACGAAATAGAAAAATAGCAAACCTCTGACTTGTTGGAAATATCCTGACGTCCTAAAATATTCCCCAAAGTTGGCGAACTAAGTCCGTTATATGATAAATAAAAGAACAATTCCTAGAACAGATTAACCTCGATCTGTTACATCCAATCAATTCAAAGCTTTGCCAATACATCAAGTTTATATATTGTGGCAGAAACTGTAAACCATAGGTCTTTTGCACTACTGCAAGTCTGCTACATTAGGGAAACAGAAGCACATTTTATATATCTAGTAACCTTACTATAGCATTAAGATCCATCCATCAAGCAGCAACCTTCACTTCTTGATCCTCCCAGCGTGCGCAGCCTTGAAAAGCTCCGTCAACACCGAGGGGTTGCTTGCCTCAAGACTCTTAAACCCCTCAGTCGCCAAGATGGCATCAAGAATTTCAGGTGACGCTCCAACAATGAACTCGATGCACTTGGCTTTGAGCTGTGAACAGTTATGCTGCTCCGCAAGAGCAAGTGTTGTCGCCGCCATGCCAGGCTCGATGACAAGGGCGAGCTTGCGTGCGCAGATGACCTTGAGCCTGTCTAGCCCGTATCTGTCAGCGGCCACAAGGAGATGTTGAGCCATTGCTGTTGCCGTCTCTTGCTTCTCCTCAAGCTCCGGCACCATGTCTGTGTAGATGAAGCCAAGCATGGCCTTGAAAACTGCAGCTTCCATTTCCTTGATTTCAATGCATCGGGAACTCTTTTCTTTCATCCCGCCAAAGAACTCCGCCTTGAAGACGGGAGACCTTGCGGCTAGTATGTTCTTGTGCGCGGAGAGGGACTCACCTGACACGACGAACGTGACATCTGCTCCGTCATCGTTCTGCAAGAGCTCGCCGAAGTGTTTTGGCAGATCAGATGACGGCACGAGGATAGCTTCTGGATCTCTGAACACGGTGATGGTGCACTCAACGGACACAGAACCGTTCCTGGTGAGGTAACCTGATGAGTCTGCTTCCATCCTACTCATGATTGTGAATTTTCCAGAGGAATCCGAAGGATGTTGAAATGATTTGGACGGACTAATCTTCTCAGCAGATGGCTGACGGATGCCACTTCGATCCACCAGCCGGCAGCTCAGATTCGCCGTTACTTTGTTCCCACAGGGCTTGCCGAGGAAGACAAGCTCGAGTGCCATGTCCAAGTCGCACTTGGGGTAGAAACGGATCTCCCATTGACACCCATCGACTTCCCATCTGGACGAGACGTAATTGGTTTGCTGCAGGACGAACAGGCTGCCGTAGGGCGGGCACCCGGCGATCTTGAGAAGGCAAACGGAGGGCTTGATGAGAGCAGTGCAGGTGATGTTCATGGTGGAGGCCCTAAACGAGTGCAAGGGCTGGGTAGCCTTGTTCCTCTTGGGTTTGTACAACAGCGCTGCACTTATTGGCATTATTGGCGACTGCTCGGGTGCAGGGGACGCGGTCATGCGAATGGACTTCTCGGAACTTGGACTCCAATGAATCAATTGACGGGTGCGATGGTTATAATTCCGTTTTCATAACAACGAACGTTAGCTAGGAGTCGAAAGATTCCTGATATGAATGGAAAATCTTACTCCACATCAAGGGAGCGGCTGCTGCTCTGCCTGATCAGCGCGGCGGTGGGCGCGTGCTGCTTTGCATTAGATTTAGCGGGATTGAGCGACGTCCCCGCATGTCAGACGCGTACGACTGTAACTGCTTCGATGAACAGAAACAGCCGGACTAGTTGCAACAGCCTGCGTACGTACACAAACTGCTTCAACGAACAGACCACGTATTTTAGAATCTGATACAATTTGTTAACACACTCAACAATTCAAGCTTTTCTCGTACGACTAAATTCTTCTTTTTCTTCTTCTTCTTCTTATTCAAATAGACTGAATTCAAATATCATTCATCCATTCATTTGCCATACAAGCATTCCAGATGTGGTACAAGAAAACTTTTGTGTATCACAAAGAGCTTCAGGTGTAGTCAGGACAAGTTTCAGGTCATTTTTGGTACTGAAGAAACAATGAAATTCAGCAACAATGACAGATTCAGCTGATGGTTTCTGCAAAAAAATCTTCGGAAGATTCCCAGTTGCTACTTCAATCCCAAATTCCCAACTACTCAAAACTTTAGGTACATGGAAACTCCAAACTCGTGTTCTGCAGCGTGGACAACCCCGTGGCTGCGGTGCTGGGAGAACAGCCTCGTCAAGCTAACCGTCACAACTGGCCATGGCGACGAGGATTCGGTCGCGGGGGAGGTTCTATGTCAACGTCGAGATGCTGGAGGATGAGAAAACGTCAGTGGCCGTGATGACTTCTACAGTTCTACAGGGTGTGGTATCCGTGCAAGCTTCCGTGGCCCCCAGTACGTGTTGCGTGCCTGCACGCCTGATGAGTCTCACTAGTTGTTATGATTATTTTTCGGATGAGGAACAGTAGTCATCATTTATGTGCAGACTCACAGAAGTTTTCTTGGGTGGTAGCTCTGCAGGTAAGCTTTTTTTTGATGGAACGCGCGCTCTGCAGGTAGCTCTGCAGGTAAGCTTTTTTTGATGGAACACGCGCTCTGCAGGTAGCTCTGCAGGTAAGCTTTTTTTTTGATGGAACGGGCGCTCTACAACGTACTCCGTACTAGCTAGAAGAGGCCAATCATCTTGGCTGCGTGTTCATAGGTATCTCTTATACCCTGATATGTTTGTGACATTGGCTTCGTAAATTTGTCATCGCTTCAGAGGCTAAAAGAAAGATAAGGCTACTCCAACAAGCAAATTAACTGCGATTGAACTCTAGTCTACAATAAATACCCCTATCTAGCCGAGTAAAAAGAAAATGCGCTATGATAAATTCTTCTCATCATCAAAACAAAACTTAACAGAGTAGTGCTCAGTGCGTTTGTTCCTTGGTCTCCAGCAAGAAGAGCCCAAACTATTTTTCAGACCTTATACTATCGGCCATACCAGCATCCATCCATCAACCCCTTTGATTATTTTTTGATCCTCCCGTGCGCAGCCATGAAAAGTGTGACACCCCGTGTCACCGAAGGTCAAATAGCTCCAACTTTGCGTAAGTGAACAGAACCAAAAAGCAAATCAAGTCAAATTCGAAATTCAAAATTCAAATAATGTCAAACCAATGCTCGTGAAGCAAGTTAAAAATTTCAATAACAACTTGCCAAGATAATAATTTCTGCAGCAAGAACATCTGAAAGGAGAATTTTGGGAGATTTTTCCATGATTTTTGAAATTCTGGAAGTTTCTCTAAAAATTCGGAGAAGTTCATGCAAATCCTGCTGTTTCTCAAATTTTAATTCAAATTCTGTTGCTCCAACCTACCTGGACCCAAAAGAGAAGTTGGAGCTGGATATTTATCCTATTTTCCAAGAATTTCTCATAATTTTTGGATGTCTGGAAGGTTCCCTTTTAATTCGACAAACCTGACAGCAAGAAATTCAAATTTCTTCAATTGAGTCAAATTTGATCCTTGTGAAGGAACTCCAAGTTTTTCAATAACAACCTACTCCAGCCAAAAATACCTCTGGATAGCTCATCTCAAATGGGAATTTTGGAGAATTTGTGGTGATTTTACAAATTCTTTTGGATGCCCAAATAAATCCCCAAAGTTGAAGAAGTACCCAACTTTGACCAGCTGCCATTTGAAATTCCTTTGGATTCCAGATGTGCATGTTGGCCAGTTGATAGATCTTTTCAAGAGCTTTCCAACGGTACCAAATTTGGGAATTGTGGAGCTCATTTGCTACTTCAAATGATGTGCCAACGTTTGGGAAATTTCTGATTTGAATAATTCAGAAAAATCGAAAGATGCTGTGGGACCCGCTTGTCATCCTCGTCGCTCTCACTGCGCGCGTCGGAGCCTTTGCTCCACGTTGCCGTCGACGTACGGACGATGCCGCGGCGCTCCTGGCCTGCCTCTCGCCCGCGCAACGGCAGAAAAAGGGCGTCCGCTCCCCCTCGGCCTTTCTCCCTCACTATTTCTCGCTCCCGTCGCCTCAACGCCCAAACCGGCCCAGGTACCCTCGGCCAATCCAGCCCAGCTTAGTGAGCCCAAGCCCAATCCAGTTCGGCCCGCCTACGGTTTAATCTTTTACGAAATAGTTTTAATCCCAGAAATTTCAGAAAAGCTTCAATAATTCGTAATAAATCGAAATAAAATCAGAAAAATGCAAATCCAATTTTGTTGGACTCCTTGTGAGCAGATCTATCCAACAAAAATGTCAGATCGCATAAATCTGTTTATCTGTTTTCTGGATAAATGCATAAGTATCAAATCTTGTTTAAATCATAAGAAATTCTCTGTAAATCAATAAATCACAAACTCTTGCCGGTTTGTAAATCATCTGATAACACACTTACATAACATTTTTTCACTGTCAGTTAATGCTTAATTATTTTCTTAGGATTTATTTAATCCGCTGCTTTGTTTAAATTATTATAAATAATCTGTATTACAATAAATCGCCAACATTCACTGTAAATTACTTTCAGTGGTACTCTTCACCAAAAAAATGCCACTGAACATAAATTAATTTTTGAAAATATTTAATTTAATTAACCCTCTCAAGTTAATTTAAGTAATTAACTTAATCAAGAAGTCAATGAAGGAAATACTTCAGACGAAAAGAATTATTTAAGTTTTGCACTTACAGTGTAAATGACTGTCCGAAATAATTAAATCATATTGCATCATATCATCGCATCTAACATGTATTATTTCCTTGTCATGGCATATAGTGACCGAGGAGACTCCGGAGCCTCTGGACTTCTAGCTGCCGGAGCAGGCGCAGGAGGAGCAGCAGACTGACCCTGTAGCTGACCCAGCTAGTATCGTCCCTGAGCCAGGCAAGCCCCGGTGCATGCCTTCCTGTTTAGATTTTTATTTTCTCACTTGATTGGGGCTAGTAATTGATTGTGCATTAGGTTTATTAGGAGTTGATGTGAAACCTTAGAACTGCATTAGGACTACCCTTCCGGATCCTACCTTGTGTCCTATTTTGTAGTAGTTGGTTCTAGGGTAACGTTAGAACTTGCTATGCTTAGTGGCTAGCGGACGGTAGAAGACGAGTGGTAGGTCCTACTCGCATGATAGGAATTACTCTGGATTGTACTAGCAGAATTTAGGATTGTTGCAGACCGGACGGGGATTATTTGTGTAGGATGGTCGGAGAAGGCTGGGCCTTCACGATGGTAGCCCCGTCTGTGTCGGTTAAGGACCGTTCGTTGTTGGCCCCGCTGAGCAAGCTTGAACGTACTGATTCACATGCTGGTCTTTATGGGGGTCCGGTAAACCGACGTAGCTTAGCAATCGTGGGGACGAACCTTACCCTGCCGCTCTGGGGAAAATAGGACCACGGGCAACGGCGGGGCCGGGTGTCGCGTGGGACCTGATGTTTCGCCATGATGCAGCAGCTAGATTTCGGCCTTGCGGGGGCTTTGTGAAAGGTTGCTATGTGTGGCCTGTGTGGCGCACATGGCGTGTGGTCAGGTTTCTCCTGCAGGATGTACATCGATGCCGCCGCTCTCGGAAATGAGCACCCTTGTTCACTGAGTCATATCGTAGTGTGATTTATGGATGATGATGATGATGATGATGATGATGCTAGATTATTACTGTTATATTTATATATCTTGTTGTACACTGTATTATATGATGTATTGTTACTTTATACCTGTTTTAGAGATAAGTGCACTGTTTTATTGGTTAAGTACTTAACTTGAATTAAAACTTGAAAGTAAGGACCAAGTAAGTAGTGCGCTTTTATGCAAGTGAGTCAGCCTACCCTTTGTAGCCTTTGCATTCTAGGAGTCGGCTGTAGTTAGCCACGTTGACGGGTAAGTCTTGCTGAGTAATTAGTACTCAGGGGTTGGCTCTTTATGTTTTTGTGCAGGTATCGTTTTTGCTTCCGCTGTTGCTTGGTGGAGTTCTTCAGCAGGTCCACATCGCAGGGCTTCGATGTGTGGCTTTTGTATCGTCGAGAGTGGTAGTTGTTTTATGTTCTTTAGACTTCCGCTGTGCTACTCACGTGTTTTAAATCATTTGAGACTTGTAATAACTTAAAGATGTAACAATTGTGCCTATTTATGTGTTGTACTGTTGCGTCTGTTCATCAGCGCGGACCGACTCGATCCTGTGAAACGCGGAAACGCTACAGCCATGAAAAGCTCGGTCAAAAGGCTTGCCTCCAGACTCTTGAACCCCTCTGTCGCCAATACAGAACCAAGAACTTCAGTTGACGCTCCAACAATGAACTCCATGCATTTGGCTTTGAGCTGCGAGCATCCGTGCCGCTCCGCAAGAGCTAGCGTTTTCGCCACCGTGCCAGCGTCGACGCCGTCGGCGAGCCTGCGTTCGCGCATCACCTTGAGCCTGTCAATCCCGTACCTGTCAGCAGCCACAAGCAGATGCTGAGCCATCACATTCCCCTGCTTCTCGTCGAGCTCCGGCACCTTGTCAGTGTAGATGAAGCCAAGCATGGCCCTAAACACCTCAGCTTCCATTTCCTTGATCTCAACGCACTTGGAGGTCGTTTCCTTCATCTCGCCGAAAAACTCAGCCATGAAACACGGGAGACAGGCCAGTGGCCTGGTGGTACGACGCCAGGAGCGCGTCCAAGCCGGCGGGGGTTCGAGCCCCCGTCCCACACCCGGCCATGCTGCGAGGTCGCGCTGGCCTTTGGCGCCTGTGTGCGCCGCTCGCGTCGGGTCCCGGCGTGAGCAAAGGGTGGGGACCACCCATATCAAAAAAAAAAAAATGAACACGGGAGACCTTGCAGCTAGTAAGATCCTATGAGCGGCCAGGGACTTGCCTGACACGACGAACGTGACGTCTGCTCCGGCCTCGCTGCGCAGAATCTCCCCGAGGTCCTTTTGAAGATCAGAGGAGGAGGAGGGCATGGGGATTGTCGTTACCATGACCCCCGGGTACCCTCATGACCAGCAGGGCCGAGTATCCTGACAAGGGTAGTCGGATCGGCCCAGAGGAGACCGAGTAGCCCATGACTCCAGAAGGAAAGATTGGCTAGTCGGCAAGATAAAATCGTTTACTTGTCTTGTACTCCAAGTAATTCCTTATTGTAACCGACTAGGATACTTTCTATGTAACCCTGATCCCCCGGATATATAAGGCGGGCAGGGGCTCCACCTCAAACACATCAATCCAATACCACGACATACAGGACGTAGGGTTGTTATCCTCCGGGAGGCCCGAACCTGTCTAAACCCTGTGTCTCGTGTTCACCATCGTATTCTTGGTTCCTTCGCTACCCATTATAATCTATCGAGGCCCTAAAACCTCGACAGTGGCGCGCCAGGAAGGGGGAGCGTCGGGATCCTGTTCGTCGAGTACGATGGATCGCTTCGTCAACAACTTCGCTCCAGGCACTCGGATCCGCTTCGGGAGCCTGGAGTTCGTCGCCGACACCTCCGACAACCTCACCCTCGTTGACTCGCCGAGTCACGTGGTTGAGATCGAGCCGGACTCTACTCTCGCCGAGTTGGAGCTCGGCTTCTCCAGACTCCGGGTCAGATCCTACTCGGACTACTCGCTAGCCGAGATCCGATCTGCCCTGGACAACGTTCGTCTTCACCCCGTTCAGCCGAGTTATATAACTCGGCCTCCTGGTATGTTCCCTTACGGTTTCAACAACGCATCTGCTATCTACCAACGGGACATGCAGGATCTGCTAGCGGCTCCAGGCGACGAGTCCTTCAATCTGGTGGCTTGTCTTCAAGACAGCCAGTCAGATCTCGACTCCCTGCACCACATCCTGGAGCAAGAAGCTGGTTACTGCTCTGGCGGCTCCTTATCGCCAGAGCGGTACGAGTGTTTTGCCCTCCTCCCGGGGCAGAACGATGGAGAGCTGCCTCCACCACCACCACTTCCGGCTCATCCACCGCCACCTCCACCGCCTCTTCCGGGGGCGAACGCCGTCGCTCCTACACCAACAACAGCAGCGGCAATCGCAGACGCGGCGGCGGTCACTACACCAGTCGGCGCCGGCTTCGCCGAGTCATCAGCGGCTGGTGCACGCCGGACCCTTCACGAGCAACGCAACCGTGCTGGCCACCTCTCCACCATCCCGGAGGGAGACGATGGACCTCAAGATGCCCATGATGCCAGCCGGCCTCACCGAAGAAGACAATCGGCTCAACGTAGTCTCTTTGTCGACGTCAACGGCCTCCAAGCATTCAGGACTCCTGAACAGAATATGGTGGCCAATCGCACCATCCTCGATGAAGTCGAGGTCGCGATGCGTGACCCCCGAGTCACCACAGATGCCCTTGCGGCCCTCATCCAACGAGCTAAAGGCTATGCTGAGGCAGCAGCTTTGCAGAAGAGTTACTCCTCTGCCAGGACAGCCAGCTCATCATCATCCAACAGACGCGGCCGTCGCTCTCACACCCACTCTCGGGATCGTGACCGTCCCCGGCAGCCGACTCCGGCCGTCGCTGACCGCCCGACTGGTCAACGTTCTCCTGACAGACGGGGCGACCCGGCCAACCGTCCCACGGACGTCAACAGACAGGCCAATCCATGGCCCGACTACGACGCACGGCGCCACATTGAGTCTCTGCGCCGTGACAGACGTGAAGACCAGGAGCGTGCCCGACAAGATGACTGGGATCGCTTCGGTGTGGGCTCCCCACATCGGCGTAACTCGCCCAGGCGCTCACGCTCCCCCCGAAGACCCCCGAGATCTCCACCACGACGCGGCTCGCCTGAACGCCAACGTTCTCCGCGCCGTCCGTCAAGGTCTCCTCCGAGACGTGCTCCTCCACGGCGGACTCCTCCAGGCGGGTCACCACCCCCGTCACCGCCCCGAGTGAACCAGAACCAGGAAGACGACCGCGACCGCCGCCGTGATGACGACAGGCGTCGCGATGACGACAGGCGTCGCAACGATGACAAGCGTCGTGAGGACGAGAGGCGTCAACACGACGACAGGCGCCGCGATGAGGAACGGCGTCACAATGACGATTACCGGCGTGATCGTGACGATGACCGTCGCCGAACTCCGCCTCGCCGCGGCAACGATCGCTATCACGACCGCAACTTCGATCGGCCCGAACAACACGGTGTTCCCCCGAGAGATCACAACTTCGACGGAGATCCATCTTCCATAGATGGCCTCCGCTCCTTCACTCGACGTCTCCGCAACTCGGCACGCTTCCCCGAGTCAATGCGCTTGACAAACATCGAGAAATACGACGGCAAGACCGATCCAGCCGAGTGGCTGGAGTCCTATGCACTCTCTGTCAAAATCGCTGGGGGCGATAGAGCTGTCATGGCCTGCTACCTCCCCCTCATGCTGTCATCCCCACTTCGGCGCTGGTTAACCAACCTTCCTGCCGAGTCAATTGACTCCTGGGATCAACTCACCCGCATAGTCATTGACACATATCGGCCGACTGCCGACAGACCTGCTCAGGGCAGAGACCTCAAACAGATCAAGCAACAGGACAACGAGTCCCTCGAAAAGAGATCCCAAGCGTATCGGAGTCTGAAGTGATCGCGGCCTTCATCGAAGGATGCACCGACCGCAACCTCGTCCACCGACTTGGCCAGAACTATCCGGCCACTGTCCGAGAGATGCTGGCGCTCGCCGACCAGTTTGCAGCTGGCAACGAGCTTTGCGCCGAGCAAAATCGCGACGCGTACCGCCAACGGCAGGACAAGAAGCGCAAGAGCGATAACATGGTCGCCCTTGCCGACAAGTCCAAGGTCAGGAAACAACAGCGTGGCCCCAGGGCGCCGGCCAACTACGAACAAATGCTTGACGAACCCTGCATCTTCCATGGCGGACCGTCAGCTACTCACAAGCTCCGAGACTGTTTGCGCCTCAAAGGCCTCATGACATACACGTCTCAGAAGCAAGAAGAGCCCAAGAAGCCGGAGGACGACAAGGACCAGGACGACTACCGCGAGCCCAAAGCTGTCCTTCACATCTTCGGCGGCCCTGACGCGTACGAGTCCAAGAGGAAGCAGAAGCTGACCTTCCGAGAAGTCAATGCCATCTCGGTCGACGCTCCTCGCTACCTCCCATGGTCAGAAGTGCCCATCACCTTTGATCGCAGCGACCACCCCGACTTCGTCGCCAAGCCGGGTCGATACCCACTGATCCTCTCACCCATTATTGATGAAGTCCGACTCAGCAAGGTCTTCATTGATGGTGGCAGTGCCCTCAACATCCTCTTCGTCAAGACACTCGACAAGATGAAGATACCGAGGTCGAGCATCCAGCCGAGTAACTCTCCCTTCCACGGAGTTATTCCCGGCCGATCTGCTCTTCCACTCGGCCAGATCTCCCTGCAAGTCACCTTCGGTGATGCCAACAACTACCGCAAGGAGTATGTCTGCTTTCAAGTCGCTGACTTCGAGTCGGCGTACCACGCCATCATTGGCCGGCCAGGATTGGCCAAGTTCATGGCTATTCCGAACTATACCTATCTAGTTCTGAAGATGCCAGCTCCTAAAGGAGTCCTCACGCTCCGGGCTGATGTCAAGCAATCCTATGCTTGCGAGTCCGAGAGCCTCGAGCTTGCTCAGCTACAAGAAGCTGCAGAAGGCAAGTCCATGCTGGATATTGAGGAAGACGCTGTTGGCGGTTCTTATGCGATAAAATTAATTCATTAATTCCGCAAGCGCACGGATCACCATTGTAGCATTTCACCTTGGAGTATTCCAGGGTTATCGTATTTATATTTCCGCAGGAAGTAGAGCAAAAGAAAGCTGAATAATAGCTATGCATTGGATAATTTAGAGAAAGAAATAATGTATCAACTATACTTGAGACGAGGATAAGATAGGCATGATAGATATGGGTGGCACACACATCCTCAAATCCAAGGTAATAACATAAAGCGTAGTATACATTTGGGAGAGCAACGAGATAGAGTTAAGGCTACCTGTATGTTTATCTATTATTTACTTTTCTAGCAGTCAAGTCTACAAAGATTATTTACTCTAGCTAAGCTCATACACATACAAGTCATGTCGTTTCGGGGCACACATGTGCTAGGTTAACCGATGAAGCTAGTTCAAACCTAGGGATCCGTATGCTATAATTAAGACCCTGCTGAGTCCAACCCGGACGTGGTGGATTACAGAGACCGGTGCAGCTGTCACATACACTCGCGGCTACCATCCTCCGTGGGGCTGGGTGCCAAACGTGCATAGGCCAAGTTCTAAGCGCCATGCTTACAACCCGCCTAGAGGAGCTACTCTTGATCAACGGAGCAGTCCTATCTAAGAATGACCAAGCACAGATTTCACACGACGTCATCTCCGACGACGGCACTCTCTCGTACTCGCTATTCCAACAATCACGAATCCCACAACAAGACTTCTACGAGCACTTACTTAACGAATAAATAAACTAAATAGAAAAGAACTACTAAAATAAATAAATAAAGATAAAACTAATTATATAATAAATAAAATAATATCTCAAGAGTAAGATACAAAGAACTATACCGAACTCCGAGAATACTCCGGAAGCCCGAGAGAGCTCTCACTCTACTCTACTCTACTCTAACTCTCAAAACTACTACTCAACTAAACTAATGAACACTTGGATGAAGTGTGATGGTGCGCTTTGATTCGGAGGCCGAGGGGTCCCTTTTATAGCTTGTGAAGGCGGTGGAAGCACCCTGGCCGACTTTGGAGAGGCGGCGCCGACAAAGTCGGCCGGCCGGCCTAGGGGGGTGGCCGGCCGGCCGTCCCTTCGGTCGGTTCGCCACCGTCTTCTGCCTGAACGCTCCAGATCATCTCCTGATGGCGGTCCGAAGGTCGGCTATTTCGTGGGGTCGGCAGAATTGGATTGAGGGCCAAGTAAAGGCCCAAATAGCCCACCTTCTAGAATGTCGGTGGAATTCTGCCGAGCTGGGCTTGAATGTGTGTTGAAAATTATTTTCCAGCCCACTGGAGGAAGCCTGGGGCCTGTGGCCACCAGGTGGGGCCGGCCGGCCTAGGGTGGGGCCGGCCGGCCAGGGATTTTCCCTGGCTGGGCCCACTTTTCTCCATTATTCACTCCTGCATCCAAATATCCACCAAAACTTGTGGAGTAGCATTATTCCTAACTACTATGCACAAAATCTTGGTGTTATGTATTTATTTACCGGTAGGGTGGCGGTCAAAACATGGTTTAACGACCGCCAACAGACGCTACTCCAGACGACGACCTCGCTCCACAGAAGAAGCAGTACAAGCTCCGGGTCAAGCACCTTGACCCCGAGATCAAGAAGATCACACTGGACCCGGCTGAGCCCTCCAAGACGGCCAACATCGGGACCAACCTCGACGACAAATAGGAACTCGCGCTCGTCAATTTTCTTCGGGAAAACCGGGACATTTTCGCCTGGAAACCCTCCGACATGCCTGGTATTCCCAGGAATCTTGCCGAGCACGCTCTACGTGTTGACCCGACAGCCAAACCTATCAAGCAGAGGCTTCGTCGCTTTACCCCGGATCGTCGGGAGGCCATTAGGGCTGATGTAACAAAACTGTTAGCCGCTGGTTTTATCAAGGAGGTCTTCTACCCCGACTGGTTGGCTAACCCAGTTCTTGTTCAGAAGAAGAATAAGCAATGGCGCATGTGCGTCGATTACACTGATCTCAATAGGTTTTGTCCGAAAGATCCTTTCGGGCTCCCTAGGATTGATCAAGTTGTAGACTCTACTGCCGGTTGTCAATTATTAAGTTTCTTGATTGTTACTCCGGCTACCATCAGATCCGACTCAAAGAGGAGGATTGTCTCAAGACTTCTTTCATTACTCCTTTCGGCGCTTATTGTTATCTAACAATGCCTTTCGGCCTTAAGAACGCTGCAGCAACGTATCAGCGTTGCATCCAGAAGTGTCTGGAAAGCCTTCTTAAGAAGCGAAAAGTTGAGGCTTATATAGACGACGTGGTCATCAAGACCAAAAATAAGGACGACCTTATTGACGACATCCGAGCTACGTTTGATTGCTTACGCAATTTCAGCATGAAGCTCAACCCGGAAAAGTGCGTGTTTGGCGTGCCCTCCGGTAAACTACTCGGGTATATCCTCACCCACCGTGGAATTGAGGCTAACCCAGAGAAAGTCGAAACAATCTTAAAGATGCCGGTTCCGAAGTGTCAGCGAGACGTCCAGAAGCTTTCGGGATGCATGGCAGCCCTCAGTCGTTTCATCTCACGACTCGGCGAGAAGGGCCTGCCGTTCTTCAAGTTGCTCAAAAAGCAAGACAAGTTCGTGTGGGACGACGAAGCTCAGAAAGCCTTCATTCAGCTTAAAGAGTTCCTCAGCTCACCCCCCACGTTGGTTCCGCCGGAGCCGGAAGAACCCCTCCTCCTCTACATCGCAGCCACCACTCATGTGGTCAGCGCCGCCCTTGTAGTTGAGCGACAAGAACCGGGCCAGATACAGAAAGTACAGCGCCCAGTTTATTTCGTCAGCGAGGTGCTGTCCAAATCTAAGGTCGGTTACTCTCATATCCAGAAGATTGTCTACGGCCTGCTGATGGCATCACGCAAACTGATTCACTACTTCCAAGACCACCCGATCATCGTGGTGACATCTTATGGCCTCGGTGAGATTCTGCATAACCGGCAGTCCACCGGCAAAATATCAAAATGGGCTATCGAGCTGAGTACTTACAATCTAACCTTCAAGCCACAAACGGCTATTAAGGCTAAAGCTCTGGCCGACTTCATTGCCGAGTACACTGAAACACAGGTCCCTCCCGAACCTGAGAAGTTTGAAGAGTGGGTCATGTACTTTGATGGTTCCCTTCAACTCTCAGGAGCTGGCGCAGGTATCCTGCTCGTCTCCCCTCGTGGTGATGAACTGAGTTACGTACTACAGCTGCACTTCAAGGTTTCCAACAATGCGGCCGAGTATGAAGCACTTCTACACGGCCTACGCATTGCCGTGTCACTCGGCATCAAGCATTTGACCGTGCGAGGCGACTCTCAACTCGTCATCAACCAGCTGAAGAGAGAGTGGTCATGCGTCCATGAAGACATGATCGCCTATGTCCAAGCAGCTGGCAAGTTTGAGGAAAAGTTCGATGGTCTGGATTATTTCCACATCCATCGTGACTTCAACAAGAAAGCCGACATGCTGGCCAACTTGGGATCCAGCAGAAGCGTCGTACCACCTGGTGTTTTCATGGAGATCATCTCTGCACCCTTCATCAAAAGGGAACAACCTGACTCTCAACAAGCCGAGTCACTGCAGCCGCGGCCTGACGCTTTAGAAGCCATGGTCGTAGACAACCCCGAGACCCCGGAAGAAGAAGACTGGCGAGTTCCCTACATCGACTTCATTGTTCATGGCAAGCTCCCGGACAAGAAGGAAGACTTCGAGGCCATCCACAGGAAGAGCAAGTCATACTAGGTCGTTGACGGGCAACTCCTCCGAAAAAGCGCCGATATAAGAGACATAATGGGACTCGGCGTCTATATGAAGTGTATTACTCGGAAAGAAGGCCAGCAACTTCTCCAGGACATTCACTCGGGCGTTTGCGGCAATCACGCAGCATCGCGTTCCCTAGTCGGAAAAGCCTATCGCCAAGGCTTCTTCTGGCCTACAGCCGTCACTGATGCTGAGCACATCGTTCGCACCTGTGAAGGCTGCCAGTTCTACGCTCGGCAGATACACATGCCGGCTCAAGCCCTTCAGACCATACCTCCGACTTGGCCGTTTGCTGTTTGGGGGCTTGACATGGTTGGCCCTCTCACGAAGGCCAAAGGAGGTTTCACCCACCTACTCGTCATGGTGGACAAGTTCACTAAATGGATTGAGGCTGTACCCATCCGAGATCAGACAGCCGGTCGTACAGTCCAGTTCATCTGGGACATCGTCTTCAGATTTGGCGTGCCTAACAGGATCATTACTGACAACGGCACCAATTTCAAGAATAAAGAAGTCGCCGCCTTGTGCGATGACGTTGGCATCAAGCTTTGCCACGCCTCTGCGTACCACCCAGAGAGCAATGGGTCTGTTGAATGAGCCAACGGCATGGTTCTCCAAGGACTCAAACCCCGCCTCTTTAACAGGCTCAAGTCTTACGCTTCCCGATGGGTCGACGAGTTACCTTCCGTCCTGTGGGCGCTTAGGACTACTCCCACTCGGCCCATGGGGCAAACGCCATTTTTCCTCGTCTACGGCGCCGAAGCAGTCCTTCCCTCTGAACTGGAGTATGGCTCTCCGGGAGTCACATCGTATCAGGCCGAGTCGTCGGAAGACCAGCGTCTGCAGTCCATCAATCAACTCGAAGAGATGAGGGAGGATGCGCTGAGGAAGTCGGCAAGATATCTCCAAGCATTACGGCGCTATCATCAGCGCCGAGTACGTGACCGAGCTTTTCAAGCCGGTGATTTAGTACTCAAGAAGATCCAGACAACAGAAGGCCGACACAAGTTGTTGCCTATCTGGGAAGGACCATTTATCGTCCATGAAGTCACTCGTCCTGGATCGTACCGACTGCAGCGTGAGAGCGGAGAACTCCTTCCAAATACATGGAACATAACTCAGCTACGTCGCTTCTTTGTTTAATTTTTATTCAATATTGTAATTACCTTGTGTACCTCATAGCAATAAAGTGCCTTTTTTCTCCATACAAGTTTTTCTTGACTCTGTAACCAGTAACAGCCTTACTGCTTACAGAGCCAGGGGGCTAAATATCACTCATAATCACCGAGTTATGTCACGAGTTCTTCTGGCCGACTAAGTAAGCCTTGTCTGTCCTGATTGTGAAGCTCCACCGAGAGTGCATAAACATAAGGCGGCAACTGGTCTCTGAAAACAGTCCAAAGAGACTCGTCCGACTGACACTCACCTTTAAATTCTTGACTTATGTCAATCTCATAGATCCCTGAGTTAGGATGGTCGCTCTGATTGTGAAACTCAAAAGTTAATGCCATCGCCCGAACGTGTCTGCCGACTCACAGTCCAACACTACTCGGCTGGCTGACAACGCTGAGTGCATAAACATAAGACGCCATTCTTTTCTCGAGATCGAAAGAGAGCGGCTGAGCCGACTCAACAGAATATCGTATTCACAAAAGGACTCATAGGTTCGTTTGTCGATTACCATATAATCCTACTTATTTACATTATATTGTATCTTTACAGGAATTTCACTCACTCCAGCCTCAGGGCGACAGAGACAGATCCTTTACCAGTTCTTCACCACATCTCGTGGCTTCGTTCATCAGCTCCAGTGCCTTCTCCTGAGTAGTCCCAAGGGCAAACCCCTGCTGCAAAGTCGACAGGTCCATCAGTGGGAAGTGCGACTTGACTACACTCAGAGTATGGCGAGAAGCAGTCTCTGCCAGCTGCTTGCAGTGAGCCTTCATGGCCCGTGGCACCTGACTCAGCGTCTCAGCTACGGAACCTTTAGGTCTGTCTTCAAGATCAGGCCACACGTACTGGAACACTTCGTCAGAACTCTGGTACAAAGCTGCATTTTCAGTCCTCAAGGTGCCAAGCTCACCTGCAGAATAACGATAAGTCGGTTTACATCGGCTACACATCAACATGCTATATTGCAAAGTATGGTGGCTCTTACCTTTGAGTTCTGCCTCCAGCTGCGTCAACCTGCTTGACTCGGACTTGAGTGCAGCCGATTCAGATTGCAGACGGTCTCGTTCCTTAACGATGGCTTCCGTCTCCTTCTGTCTCTCGGCTGCCTGAGCTCTCAGCTCCTCAAGTTTGCTTTTCATAAGTGGCTCATTCTTCCTCAAATGAGCCAGCTCATCTATGTCCGCCTGAGTCATCTTAGGTTGGGCTGTAAACAGTATAAAACGTCTATCAGAGACATCAAGGACAAACATGACAGTTTTTGGCTCGACTTATACCTGCTATGGTCTTCTCGAGTGCCGCATTCTTCTCCTTGAGTGCGGCCAGCTGAAGATTCAGCTGATCAATGCTGTCTTGTTGACTACCGATCAGTGCACTCTTGCTTGCTAAGGCATCGAACACTGACTCGGCGGCTGGATTCAGCACCTTCAAGAACTTCGTCTTGGCCTTATTGGCATCAGCAATTTTCTGACAAGGACCAGATGCTGTTAGTACTTTACTTATGGATTGACAGAAAGCACAAGAGTAGAACTTACTCGCTGGAGCTCTAACATGTCGAACATCATGCCCTCCAGCGTATCTTGTTGCTCTTCCTCTTCCTTCTCATTGATCTCCACCTGAGCTCTAACATGTCGAACTTACTCGCTGGATTTCCTCCTCTGGAGACGAAGGAGGATGACTCGGGCCGGCCAAGGATTGCTGCTGACTTAGGCCCTGTGTCTCCTCAATTGGTTGAGGAGCCGACCCACTTGCCGGAGCTTTTTGCTGAACCACCACCTGTGTTTCATCAGTTGCGGTGGCCTGAGGTTTTGAGCTGGCCTTCTCGGCCGACTTGTCACTTGGCGCTGCAGCATCAGCCTGCTCCACAGGCAGCGTTTGAGATGGAGGGCTGCAAAAGGCATCAAAAAGTCAGTAACTATCGCATTGTTGATATTTATTAAAATTGATAAGTATACCAATACTTACACGTCAGACACCCGGATTCTGATTACGGGCTGCTTCTTCTTCTTATACGCCTCCTTTGGAGGTGACGACCGAGGAGGAGAAGATCTGTTGCCTTCATGACTAGCTGTCACGTCCATCTCAGGATTTGGCATTTCAGCACCACTAGCACTGGCTGATACAGAGATAACTGTGACACTTTGTGTATCCATGGGAATCACATCCCCACTGCCAGTCGGCGCACCTTCAGGATTGGCATCCGATTGACTCGGAGCGACTTCCTGCAAGTAAACAAAAACCCTTAGTGGTGAATAAAGCATACAAAAAGAAATCTACATGCGCACTGAGTACTTTGGCTACTCTTTGGAGATATAACCCCGGACGCCGGACATGATCCTTGGTCTTCTTGGCCTTCTTGGGTTCTGGCTCCACCAACTTCTCAGGCGACTTGCTTCTCCCCTTTGGCGGGTTGAGAGCCTCGCCCTCACTCTCAGAGCTCGAGAGAATTAAAACTCTCTTCCTCTTCTGAGAGGCGTCACTTCTCGGCGGCAGCCCGCCCTGAGAAGACTGACCTGCAGCATACTCCAAGCCCAAACGACGAGCGTCACGGTCCTGATTGGTTTTGCTTCGCCGTTCTCGGGAACGAAGTGACTCACCGGCTGGGTTTGGTGTGAGATTTTTCGGAATGTCGGACTCGGCGGCAGAGTTCCCTTCATCCTCGGGGGCTTCTTCTTCTTCTGCTCCCCGGGCACTTTCGGTTGCCATCCGAGTCAGGAAGTGAGGCAAAAAAGGCGTCCAGATCGCTGTCCGACTCATTGCCATCATCGGCTAAGACCAAATCTTGGTCCCTCGCAGGCAGGGCTCTCAGGGAGCCGTCGTCGTTCACCGGGGGCTCCAGTCCTCGACTCTTATACCTATCCATCTCCTGCAAAAGGAAAAAGGAAAATAGTCATCAGCTGATATGCCAAGTTGTATATCCTCATATTTAACTCGGCAGAGTCACTTACCGCAGGCCTGGGGATCTTTCTCCAGTAACCTACCCACTGCATCGTTCCATCCGGCTTCAACATGGTCATGTTGCAGTTGGCGGTGAAGAATTCTTGACCTCGAGCCATCACTCGGAATCTTTGTGCTTCTTGATATCCTCCAAGGATGGGTTCTTGATCCTTGTCTCCTGGACCCTTCCAGGTCCAAGCAGGTTGTATCCTTGCCTTCAAAGGCTGAAATTTCCTGATGCAGAAGTTAATGGCGATTGCAGGGCCAGTAACTCCAAAATCAGGCTTCTTTAACTCAGCAATGGTCTTCACCAAGGCATCTAACTCTGACGACATGTCCTTATCTAGCTTACTCTTCCAGATGGAGTTGTAAGTTGGCGCCTTACCAATAAACTTTGGCAGAGCAGGTATGACGTTAGTGCAGTAGAACCACTCATGATGCCAGCCCTTGTTTGAGGTCCTCAACTCGTAGTCGAAGAATTTGTCCTTCCTGCGGAGTTGAATCCCGGCTCCTCCAACGATGGCTGGGTTATCGGCTGACGGATGTGGCTTCAAGAAGAACAGATGCCTGAACAAGTCAAAATGGGGCTCAATCCCCAGATACACCTCGCACAATGTCACAAACATTGACAGGTGCAGGATCCCATTTGGATTCAGATGGCATAGCTCAATGCCATAGAAGAACAACAATGACCTTAAGAATCTGCTCGTCGGCAACCCCAATCCACGGCGGAAGAAAGATTCGAAAACAACTGTTTCACCTGGACCGGGAGACGGGTAGATTTCACCCGATGCTGCTCTCCACCCGATGATCTCCTTCGGTGGAAGTAGGCCCAAATCAACAAGAGCCTGGAGACGGTCGTCTGTGGTGACGGATCTTGGCCACGCGACCGCATACTCCTCTTCGGTGGCAACCTCTGCACCTATGCCTCCAGCGACCACCACCATGGCATCTGCAGCTCCTCTCCCCTGCTCCTCCGCAACATTTCCTCCACCCGAACTGCTTGCGCCGGCGATCGGAGCGGCGGTGCTCTTCACGCGAGCCATTTCAGTGATCTTCAAGGATTGATTTGGTGTTGGAGAGTGAGGGATCTGAGGGTTGAATGCGAATGCAATGTGAAATGGTTCAACGGCGGCGAGGCAGTTGTTTTATTTCCAAAATGGACGCGCCTCAACGGCTGTGATCCATCTTATCTTGCCTCTATGGCTCAGATTAAGCCCGACCGTTTGGCTTCTACGATACGGAACCTCATTAGGGTTTCCGTGAGCGGGAAAACTGGCGCCTCTACAACTACTTGGGCGCGACTACTCGGCTAGTCTCTTCATTGACTCGGCCGACATCCACAAGCAAGATTCAGTCGGGAAAAGATGATTTTTAGCAAACATAAGTGCTGGAGTCTCTTATTCCACTGAACAAGATGAGTTACAATGCAAGACATGAACTGATGCAAACACTACAACACGAGCACAAGAACACAACACAAGATGCAGACTTGAGACTCTTCTTCGGGCACCATCAGCAGCAGATCTCTTCTGGATCTGGGCGCCCGGCGTCATCCCCATGCTTCCTCGCGGCCTTAGCCTCCACGACGGCTCCTGGTGCGGTCCGCCACGCGTGATGGCTTGTCCAGGCGGTCATGGCGACCCGGCGGCCACCTCCGGCGGTTCTCACCGTCCTCCTCATCAGAGGAGGTGGTGACGATGAGCTCCGGCAGAGCTGGTGCAGTTGGTGGTGGCGGCACCATAGCCAGTGGTGGTGCTCCGTACGGCACCAGATCCATCACCGGCGGCATCTCTACCGGCGGCGGCAGCAATGGCGGCTCGGGGGCTGCCGGTGGAGGAGGGATTGGTTCTCCAGGTGGTGCTGGCGCGGAGGAGGAATTTCTCTTACTCGCTCTTTTGCCTGCCATGGTGGTGAGCTCGAGTTCATTTCAATCAGATTGAGGTCTTTTTAAAGCCGAGACGATGGAATCTGGACAGCCACGGGACGCCTGACGTTCGCGCTGCCTTACCTGAAAAAGCAACTGGCCGATTCCCTCTGTGGAGTGAAGACAATTTTGACGGAATCGATTCTGTTATACAGTGTTGTTGTGACTCGATGGATAAGCTTCGGCTGACTCGGATACTGTGGCACTTAATTCTCTCTTTCATTACTCAGTAATGATGTGTGGAGTTGATTTCTGCCTACACATAATTTTTCACATAATGACTTTCTCTCCTTGGAGTCTGTACATAATTATGCTAATTATACACAGACTCGGGGGCTAGTCCATATGGACTCACTTGCGTGAGTCCAACAAATCCACTCGGCTGTTTATCAGTCAGACCTTTTTTTACTTCATTTTTGATGATCCAAGCTTTTCTAGTCTCTTTTGAGTCTGTGCACAATTATTCTAATTCTCCACAGACTCGGGGGCTAGTCCATATGGACTCACTTGCGTGAGTTCCATAATATTACTCGGTTCTATGCTAGGCACACGGGTTGCTTCGTCCTTGACTTTTTGTCGGATGATTACCTAGAAATTTCCTCATCTTTTTCTCAATTGTTTTCGTTGAGAAAATGCTTGGGGGCTACGTCTGAATCATCAGATAGAAACACGGGTTGTAATCATCCTCGGCTGAGCTGAGACAGATGGACCTAGACTACTAGTCTGGAATGACAAATTCTTGGCTAAGACTCACCTTGATCGATTGTTTAAGCAGTCCTGTGCACAAGAGATCGGGAGTTCAACATCTTATGGATGCAATTTTTCATCACATCTATATGATGCACTTATTCACTCGGATCAGGACAGTATATCTTGGTTCATGCTTGCTTTGAGTTTCTGTCCAATTCTACGAATTGCACAGTAACTCGGGGGCTACATCTATATGATGCACTTACGTGCATTCATCATAAATTCCTTTATGGATCTTGTCAGTTCTGAGAACTGGCTTTTTATACAAATTCCTTTATGGATCTCTTATGAACTTGCAACCGACTGAGTCGGCCATTATTTTTCAGATTCATCCAATTCTTTGACTCAGTTCAGTATTGGATGTCAATCGGTGTTATGCCTAATTCAAGGCCCTGCTGCCCCTGAGTCACTCGGGGCCAGGTATCTCAATATACAACAAGCTTGTTTCAGGTTAAATCCTTTTTAATTTATCAGTCAACCTGAAGATCTACTCGTACATGGAGAGAAGCCTAGTTAGGAAGCAATCAAGATCAATCAAAAAGCACTTGGGGGCTACTGTCGTTACCATGACTCCGGGTACCCTCATGACCAGCAGGGCCGAGTATCCTGACAAGGGTAGTCGGATCGGCCCAGAGGAGACCGAGTAGCCCATGACTCTAGAAGGAAAGATTGGCTAGTCGGTAGGATAAAATCGTTTACTTGTCTTGTACTCTAAGTAATTCCTTATTGTAACTGACTAGGATACTTTCTATGTAACCCTGATCCCCCGGATATATAAGGCGGGCAGGGGCTCCACCTCAAACACATCAATCCAATACCACGACATACAGGACGTAGGGTTGTTATCCTCCGGGAGGCCCGAACTGTCTAAACCCTGTGTCTCGTGTTCACCATCGTATTCTTGGTTCCTTCGCTACCCATTATAATCTATCGAGGCCCTAAAACCTCGACAGGGGATCGCGTCTTGGTCTCTGAACACGGTGACGGTGCATTCCACGGCTACAGAACCGTTCTTGAGGTAACCCAATGAGTGCGCGCCAAATCTAGTCATGATCGCCAGTTTTTCAGAGGAATCTGACGGGTGCTCAAATGATTTGAGCAGACTGGTCTTTTCAGCCGATGGCTGAAGGACGCCGGTTGGATCAACCAGCCGGGCGCTCAGATTCGCCGTCACTTTGTTACCGCGGGCCTTGCTGAGGAAGACAAGCTCGAGTGACATGTCAAAGTTGCACTTGTCAGCGCCGAGCAGCGTCGGGTAGAAACGGATCTCCGACTCGTACCCGTCGACTTCCCATCTGGATGTGGTGTACTTGATTGGGTACTGGTCGAACTGGCTGCCGAAAGCCGGGCACCCATCGATCTTGAGTAGGCAAATAGAGCGCACGGCCTGCGGTTCATGGCGGAGTTGAGTGCAGACGAAGTTCATGGCGGAGGCGAGTGCGGACGAGCTATGGAAGCAGAACAAAGTTAGTACAATGTAGTATTACATATATAATACAGACGACCAAGCCGTGCGTATCCTTCCATAACTCATTTATGGCAAGATGACTCCGGGTTTGTTGCGACAAAGAAATCGATACGGATGAGCAGGCTGCGACCCGTATACGTACTAACGTACAGAAAAGACACGACTTCGCGGGGCGTGTCTATTTCGCGCGCGCGCTGGGAGCGCGTCGCGCGCATCTTCCGACCGGCTGTCGGGTTGGTCTCCCACTGGGCCTCCGCTTTCTCATTTTGCACCAGCTCGTCCACTAGCGTGTCGAACAAAGGCTTGCTGGGTCCCACACCCCGTCCCACGCGCACGCCTGGTGCGTGCAGCACCTGTCGCCTGGTTCCCATTCGTACTACAGCTTGGTAGGGACGTGCATAGGCAGGGCCTACGCGGGCACGCATGTGGTTTCGTGCTTTCGTGTTTTGACGCATGCATGAAACTTGTACTACAAATCAAATGTACAAATGTCTCAAAAACTAGTACTACAAACTAAAATTTATAAACCAGCTTGTGTCAGAACTTTACGTTAGACAAACTTCTATCGAAACTTATGAACCACCTTGTGTCATAACTTTACGTTAGACAAACTTCTATCGAAACTTATGAGCCACCTTTTGTCGTAACTTTACGTTAGACAAACTTCTATCGAAACTTATGAACCACCTTGTGTCATAACTTTACGTTAGACAAACTTCTATCGAAACTTATGAACCACCTTGTGTCATAACTTTACGTTAGACAAACTTCTATCGAAACTTATGAACCACCTTTTGTCATAACTTTACGTTTGACAAACTTGTATCGAAATTTATGAACTACCTTTTGTCATAATTTTACTTTAGACAAACTTGTATCGAAACTTATGAACCACATTGTTTCAAAATTATGAATCAATTTGTATGAAACTTCTTTTTATTTTTACGGTGTGCTAGCTTAGAAATCATCTCAGCTTTCTGGTCCCAATGCATGCCGCTGACGCACCTTGGCCCCACACGCATGTGGCGACGTGGTTGACCCGCTGCCGCTGCGGAAGCTTCACACGGAAGGCGCGCTTGCATCGCACGTGGGCCAGGCCCGCAGGCGGAGGCTCGCGCGTCCACGCGAGAAGCTGAACGCGCGGACGCGCGTGGAAGAGAGTTTTCGCGACTTCGCGTTACATGACACGCTATTTAAGCGGAATGAAACATGGCTTGATCCTTGAATATTTTTCCCCAGAGAAAGAAATCCAAGAGGGTGCAAATGATACAAAAGTCAATTCATCCATCCAAATGGACAGTTCAAGCGAAGGAGATTTGTATATGCCGGAGTCCGCAAAAGATTGCACTTATTGTTGTCATGAGATTTACTGCCAGCGGGGAAAGTCCAAATAGAGAAAGATTTGGACCTCCTCACGTGTTTTGCTTCTAAACCAATAAAGAACCAGTTGAGGAGAAAATAGTTTTGACCTGCTAGAATCTACCCAATCTGTGTATCAACCATTGATCAAAATTAACCTCATCTAAAATACCATTGGATCCTGCCGTAGGGACTTCAGATCGGTGGACCCGTGATGGAGCGTGACGCTCGGCGTCATTCTCCGTTCAAAAAACCTGACATGGTTAAAACTTTTCCCACCGTGAGTTGATCTCTACCCGGCTGCAATTCCCACCTCCCCGATTTCCTCTAATCTTGATAGGCTTCCGTTTTTAACGTCAAATTTGAATTCCATTCCATCCCCGATTTCCTAGATCTGTTGCACGACCTTCGTCTCATCCCGCATCCCGCAGTGGCAGATGCAATCCACGGGTGATCAAGATCAAACAGGTTAATCGGGTTTTTGACGGGTTTAATCGCAGTTGATCATCCTGTCTCATGAGATTTTCTCGGGTGCAGTCGCAGGTAATAGTCATGATGATTGTTGTCTGGTGATGGTTTCGTCGACCTCCGCACGGCGTCTGCAACTGCTGTCGGCGTCCATGTTTATCGACCGATTGGCCAGGGATACAGGTGTGTGATCCTCGTCCAGGAAGCGTCATGGATGATCAGGATCCTCTTCTTGTTCGGATCCTCACTGCCACTCCTTCGCAGCTGGCTCGTCGACCTGCCATCTCCTCAGGTCACGGACTCACGGTAAGATATCTGTCTCAATCTATCCACTGGTGAAGTGGTGACGGATGTGCAGTTTCTTTAGTGTTTTAAATGGATAGAAGAACTCGATGTCCTGCACTACTGGATGAGTGCTAATGTAACACATTATCGATTGATGTTTGTGCTCTATTTTCTCTCTCTATTTTGCTGTGAGCGGACATCAGATCCATGAATGTCAACTTCAGTGGCATAAACTGAACTGCTTATCAACCTTTTTGTGAATTTTAGGCCTCGCTACTTGTGAATTAGATAAGTAAATGGCAAACTGTAAGCAGTTCATCAGCCTTTTAGATTATCATTATCATATATTATTACTAGCAGCTCCACATATCAGTAATTACTTCCATGGTAATTTGGCTTCACCCAAACCTTGTTTCTTTTTTTTGTCCTCCGCCACTGATAGGCTGTTGATTGCATCAGTCAGAGATGAAGAATTGAATGTATTTCCATATCCTAATTGCAGGATAAGAACTTGAAGACTAAATGCTGTATATCCATTTTGTTTTTTCAATTAATTGCTTCTGCGCTTAAGCTGTCATTCATCACTATGGTTTACTTTTACTGCTCTAATCAGGTCTTTTTACTGTAACAATACCTAACGAGGGTGCTCTAATCTTACAGTTTGTTCACATTGTTGTAGTCATGGGTTTTCTTAATGAAATGAAATGCGGAAGCGTGGAATATTGGGTCACCATTGATGTCTGAGAAGAGATTGGTAATGCATGTCCTCTGCTTGACAAAAACCGTAATGTAGAGGAGGTACTATGAACATTATTACATATGTACATTCAGAGTTGCACTTGTATTCAGAATATAGAAGTTCAGGTGACAGATGTGACCTGTATACACTACAGATAGATATAGTAACACTGAGACTTTGCCTTTGTCATTTTAGTTCGCTCACAGAGGCATTGTTGCAGAGACATTTTGGAAGCAAAGAGCTGTGACATTGTTATCAGTAAGCACAACTGTCGGTGGTGTCCAGAGGTATGTGCATTGGAATCTTCTCTCTTCAAAAAACTTAAACCTTAGTTAGGCAATTTGTTTACCGCAAACAATTTTTTTATTATAAGGTTCTGCCAGATGACATGACAGTACTTGCAGAATCTGCTCCTGAAGATATGGTGCGCTATCAAGAAATCTATTGACACGCAACCTGGCAGAGATCCTCATGTCATGCATCATCAGGTGAGTACATTCACCATGTGGAGTGAGTAAGCGAAACATGTCACTGAAACGGAAA
Organism: Eragrostis nindensis; assembly: GCA_012490785.1. Taxonomy (NCBI): domain Eukaryota; kingdom Viridiplantae; phylum Streptophyta; class Magnoliopsida; order Poales; family Poaceae; genus Eragrostis; species Eragrostis nindensis. The sequence goes on along the minus strand of JAAXCT010000100.1, from coordinate 802,683 downwards.
TAATATATTCATATGGTGAACTTTGGATCCTTTGTTGTCCATCATGATGATTGCCTAAAAACTTAATAAGTAATTGGGATTACTTGTCAACAGGTTTTGAAACTTTGGCTTGAGTCTGCAAAAATGAGGAGTTAATCTTTCATTATGCCAGTACATATTTCTTTGTCACCGAAATCTTCTTCCCGATACTCTAATGTGCCAATATTTTGCATTCTAATTTCATCCTTGCATTTGGGGTTGAACTTATATATAAAAAGCAATTCTGGTTGCTGCCAAGAGGAAAGCCTTCTCATTATCCAAGTTCATGAACAATTAGAGATTACTGAAAAAACCTTGTATTCCCTTTTCATTTGTGCAAGGTGAGAAGAGGGAAGAGGTGGAAAGGATAGTTCCCGTGGTAAGTGCGTGAGTGCCCAGGTAAGGCAAAGTCTGAGCTACTATAGTTTATGGAAAAAAGTCTTTGATTGATGTAAATAAAATAGTACATAAGCATATACTCCTATGCTTTCATTTTGTTGACGTTTTAGGACAGATGAATTAGTGCAGATTACACTAATTAAGCTGTCCTAACATCAAAAATAAAAAAATGAGGGAGAGTATAACATTTGATCCTAAACTGTGTTGAATAATGTCAGTTCATATGTGGGTGACAACACACCGACTCCATCTGTTTTATGCTTATCGGTGGATTGTTTTATCATTTGACCTGACATCGGTAAATTTTACATTTTTGTCATTACAGAATATCAATAGGGTTAACTATATTCATTTCAAGGTTTCTGGAGATAGACTATTTGTTGTGGTAGCCACAATGGTTAATGCTCCTCCCTTCTCCTGGAGCTTCTGCAAAGGATCTCTCGTATTAGAGAATGTCTATAGGGTGACTGATGGAGCATTTTGCACAACTTTCGTCATCTCAATGGGTGACGATGCGGGGGGTGACATTCGTGGCCATGCTTTTGTGAGGTAGGCGATACTTTTTCTTTGACTCATTAATTTGATGCTTTTGTCTCTTTCATGGTGAATGTTTGATGATTTGTCCATTTATTACTCCAGTTCTCTTTGCTCAATGTAGGTCTCAACTTTTCTCTTTTTTCTTTTCTTTTTTCTTTTTTTTTTTTTGCGGTGGTATGTAGGCCTCAACTTTGTGGTTAAGGAGGTGAGGTTGCCAATTATAAAGGAACTGAATTGTGGGCTCCCAAGTCTGCTATGGTAGCTGTTGCTTCTACTTATTAGCTCCTACGACATATTGACTTTATGAACAGCTGGTCAATGCCTTTTGTTTCAATTATTTTTTTCTCGGTGGTGGGAGTTGCATAGATATTGCACTTGATGTTCTAATTCTCTAAATATATATGTGACTTGAAAGTGTTGAATTAGTCAATATTATAATTCTATAAATTTGTTCTTGCAGCCAACGGCAGGAAGTAAATATGTAGTATCGAAAATGTGCTATCTTGACAATGTATGCTTATGTTGTGCGTTTGTAACATGTCTTCTATTTTTTAGTTTTGAGTTTTTTTCTGGATTATACGAATCATCTGGTCCATCGCCTTCACACTTATACTCTATATGTTTTTGAAAATTTTGTGTGTATGAAAGTGCATCGGTGCACAAGGAATAATTATTGACTGTCTAGATGATCGTCTGTATGAAAAAATTTAACACGTTACTGACGACAACTTGTGTGAAAGTGCTGCTCCATTGCTTAATCAGGGAACAAACCCAGCCGTGTGTGTGTGCGTAGAAGCAATAATATATTTTCATTAGCAGAGAAGTATTTGATGCATAATAGTTCAAAGTATTGTGCTCTAAAAATTAGAGTATTGTGGTTTCATTGTGAAATGATTTCTTTCAATTTGTTCCTCCCATTTTAAATGGAGACAATGTATTTCATCCAATGGAAAGTCAACAGCTTGTATAAATATAGGGAAGATTGCAAAAATCCACCTACATGTCATGTATGCATATTTTTATAAAAATTTGGGCTATTGCTGTGATTCTTCTAAATTATTTAATTCTTAATAGGTTATAAAAAGATGTGTAGTCAAGTCGCTCAATTTTTTAGACACGTGCGTGGCGCACGTGCATTGGTACTAGTGGAGATAAGGAATCAGATGATGGACCGTGTCGACTTCTACAGAGTGCACATGTCGTCCGATGGACTTTACGATTATCCGAACCGGTATGCTTCAGCTGCCAATTTGGCCTGACTAATTTTTATTCTTTGGTTCATGAAATGAGTGCCTACATTTTTCTTTCAAGCAAATTATGAAATGAACTCAAGGTGTGTCCCATGCAAACTTCAGCCACCGGTCTTGCGTGCCTGCACGGCTGATGAGCTTCTGTAATCTGTAGTCAGTATGTGATGTTTCAGACGAGAAGCAGTAGAGCACCCGAAGTGTTGAATGAAAGCGAACCCTGGCTGACAAAAGTCGAACGGAGCACACTGCAGCAACCAAACCATACCTGTCAGAACCCAAAATCGAAAACGTCCCGATTAAGAAATATTTCATCCACTGGTGCACGGGCCAAATCGCATGCAGATGTGCTCGCAGCCACCAATTGATCCACGCCAAGACTAAAAGAATGTGTTATTAATCTATCATGGGGCCCCGCTCACACTGCAGCTCCCGACTGGTAAAAAACGGAACCGAACTTTTGCTGTTCGGTTCGACGCAACACTACTGATGCTCTTATCTGCCGTCACACAAGTTTTCTGGTGGAGGAACCTAGCTCTGCAGCGAAGCTTATTTCGTTCCGGTCATCAACTGTACGACGTACGTACTAGTATAAGAGGCGATCATCTTGGCTGTCTTGTCATGTATCTCTTATACCCTGATATAATTTTGACATTCGCTTTGTAAATTTATCATCGTTTCAGAGGCTAAAAGTAAGATAATCCAACAAGTAAATTAACTGCAATCTATTATCTTAGTATTTGAAGGTCCAAAGAAGCCACCACGTTCGCTCTCAAGGCCACGAAATTACCACGTTAATTAGAAAAAAGAAAAGCTATGAGCCGTTGGATTTTATGAACATCCAACGGTCAAGATTAAACATCATACTCATATCAAAATAATTCATAATAAAAAGAATTCAGAATTAAAAGAGAACAGCTAAAAGAGTCCATATATATATAATACTGTTGATATACGGCAAGGTAAAAACATGCACACGGTAGACACGTGAACTCGGATCTTATCATAGGTGACGAGCTCTCCTGGCGTTGGATTACTATCTATATTGAGTCATATAGAGACAAGCTATAACCGTTAATTGTTATGATAATTCAATGGTCGAGAATAATGCGTGGTGTCCATGTCCAATAGAAGAGAAATTCGGACTGCAATTCAAACACCGTCCATATATAACTGTGAGTAAGAAAAATAAAATAAAAAATATGCATTAAGTTGGAGATGCATCTCGCTTCAAAGCTACAAATACAACTATATTGTTTCCTTTTTTTTCTTTCCTTCAAAGTGCATGCAGTGTCCATAAATCAAAGGTGCTCGGCAGCCGCCAATCATTGACGACGAGCGGCTGCTCTAGGCCCCCAGCAGCGTCGTCGACGACGCCAACTTGCTCAATTGGCAGATCCAATTGGTGCTACGGAAGCGCGAAGTCCAGATGGCTGTCGCACGAGCGACGCGAACATGCTCGATCGCGGTAGCTCAGCTGCCCGAGTCCAGTAGATCAATCGTCAGTTCACCTGGCGTTCATTGAGCAAGTTGTGCTGCCAGGGTCCTCCAACAAGTATTAGCAGTGCAGCACACGGGCACGGAAAAAGAATTGAATAGCAGCAGCTGTTAGGCAAGCAAGTAGCGAGAAAAAAATAGAAGCTTACAACAAGGATGCCTGCATACATGCGGGATGAGGTGCGGCCAGTCATCCCAAGCAATTTAAAGGCATGCATATAATCTGAACATCAGGATTTGGGATTTTCTTGCTACGACGAAGCGATCAACTTGAACAGGAATTGTAAGCTACTAAGCTCCGACGACGCAATTCACATGCCCTGGTGGTCTTTGACCGATGGAGAGAACTGGAACAGCTACAGACATGAGAAATAAATAGCAGTGCATACAGATTGGTATGGATGCATGAGTTTTTTGCTATAATAGATCAAATAGCGAGGAACAAAGAAAAAGGCTTGCTTAGAAAGCAATGGTGAATAAGATCGACATAATGCATCTTTCTTCAAAAAGAAAAGATCGATGTTGCATGGACAATAGTTTGTTGATGCGTCTATAGTTAGTGATTTATCAGTTTGTTTCTGCAAGAGATCAGTCCCATTTGGTGGGACCATTGCACTGACTTTGCCATCCTGGTGAAGCCCTACTGACAGGGTTAAAATAAAATAGATCCACTCGAAAAGACGTCCAATAACTCCTAAATGGCTTACACTAGAAGACGTAAGAAAAACATCAACTTTTTCTCTCTCACCAACTTTTCACCCTTAAAATTATTCACGTTGTCATTGAGAATCTGTTTCGCCAATCATTAATATGTTTTGCCCATCGTTTTTCAAACTGGATTTGGCTCAACTAATTAAAAAGCCTACTTTCTTAGGTTAGCTAGAGTCAGAGACTTTTAAAATTAGATACAGCGAACCGTATCAACCGTGCATATAGAAATCATACCTTTATCCGGCTGTGATTTTTTAATTGATTGGTTTTTTTATATAATTGACAAATATGATCATCCTTCATTTTGATTGGCACACGCTTGGAAGAAAATTTAAGAAACGACCCTAATACACTAGCCATATTTGATCACAAATTGAGATAGACCACTATTGTTCTATTGTTTTTTGTGTTCTGTACATTATAGCTGCGTTTATGGAATTCTGATGTTTATGTTTTTTTTGAGATGGTTGATGTTTATGTTTGGCTATACCTTCAAAGAAAGTTATGATGGTTGCAGCTTCTTTGGTAGTAACGGTCAATTTAATTAAATCATTTCATTATCTATAAATATGAAAAAATAGATTAAAATACTAATAAAATAGTGTATTAAGTCTAGCCGCGCTATTAGCGCGGGCCATCTTGCTAGTTATATATATATTTGACGGCGAAAAGGAGCCACCACGTTCGCTCTAAAATGCTAGAAATTCCCACGTTAATCCGAGAAAATAAGAAGAGAAAATTACCCACCACTGCCATTATAAAACAATTAGTCAGAAAACCCCCTAAAAATATTTATAAAATAGCTAAATATCCCTCGCACCTATTTCTAAATTACCCACCATGCCATTATGAGCCAAAAAAGACAGCTAAACAAACTATATTGTTTCCTTTTTTTTCTTTCCTTCAAAGTGCATGCAGTGTCCATAAATCAAAGGTGCTCGGCAGCCGCCAATCATTGACGACGAGCGGCTGCTCTAGGCCCCCAGCAGCGTCGTCGACGACGCCAACTTGCTCAATTGGCAGATCCACTTGGTGCTACGGAAGCGCGAAGTCCAGATGGCTGTCGCACGAGCGACGCGAACATGCTCGATCGCGGTAGCTCAGCTGCCCGAGTCCAGTAGATCAATCGTCAGTTCACCTGGCGTTCATTGAGCAAGTTGTGCTGCCAGGGTCCTCCAACAAGTATTAGCAGTGCAGCACACGGGCACGGAAAAAGAATTGAATAGCAGCAGCTGTTAGGCAAGCAAGTAGCGAGAAAAAAATAGAAGCAGACAACAAGGATGCCTGCATACATGCGGGATGAGGTGCGGCCAGTCATCCCAAGCAATTTAAAGGCATGCATATAATCTGAACATCAGGATTTGGGATTTTCTTGCTACGACGAAGCGATCAACTTGAACAGGAATTGTAAGCTACTAAGCTCCGACGACGCAATTCACATGCCCTGGTGGTCTTTGACCGATGGAGAGAACTGGAACAGCTATAGACATGAGAAATAAATAGCAGTGCATACAGATTGGTATGGATGCATGAGTTTTCTGCTATAATAGATCAAATAGCGAGGAACAAAGAAAAAGGCTTGCTTAGAAAGCAATGGTGAATAAGATCGACATAATGCATCTTTCTTCAAAAAAGATCGATGTTGCATGGACAATAGTTTGTTGATGCGTCTATAGTTAGTGATTTATCAGTTTGTTTCTGCAAGAGAGCAGTCCCATTTGGTGGGACCTTTGCACTGACTTTGCCATCCTGGTGAAGCCCTACTGACAGGGTTAAATAAAATAGATCCACTCGAAAAGACGTCCAATAACTCCTAAATGGCTTACACTAGAAGACGTAAGAAAAAACATCAACTTTTTCTCTCTCACCAACTTTTCACCCTTAAAATTATTCACGTTGTCATTGAGAATCTGTTTCGCCAATCATTAATATGTTTTGCCATCGTTTTTCAAACTGGATTTGGCTCAACTAATTAAAAAGCCTACTTTCTTAGGTTAGCTAGAGTCAGAGACTTTTAAAATTAGATACAGCGAACCGTATCAACCGTGCATATAGAAATCATACCTTTATCCGGCTGTGATTTTTTAATTGATTGGTTTTTTTATATAATTGACAAATATGATCATCCTTCATTTTGATTGGCACACGCTTGGAAGAAAATTTAAGAAACGACCCTAATACACTAGCCATATTTGATCACAAATTGAGATCGACCACTATTCGTTCTATTGTTTTTTGTGTTCTGTACATTATAGCTGCGTTATGGAATTCTGATGTTTATGTTTTTTTTTTGAGATGGTTGATGTTTATGTTTGGCTATACCTTCAAAGAAAGTTATGATGGTTGCAGCTTCTTTGGTAGTAACGGTCAATTTTAATTAAATCATTTTCATTATCTATAAATATGAAAAAATAGATTAAAATACTAATAAAATAGTGTATTAAGTCTAGCCGCGCTATTAGCGCGGGCCATCTTGCTAGTTATATATATATTTGACGGCGAAAAGGAGCCACCACGTTCGCTCTAAAATGCTAGAAATTCCCACGTTAATCCGAGAAAATAAGAAGAGAAAATTACCCACCACTGCCATTATAAAACAATTAGTCAGAAAACCCCCTAAAAATATTTAGCTAAATATCCCTCGCACCTATTTCTAAATTACCCACCATGCCATTATGAGCCAAAAAAGACAGCTAAACTCAGAATAATAAAAAATAACCAAAAATACCCTTCACACCTATTTCTAAATTACCCTCCATGCCATTAAGTCCAAAAAAAAACTAAATTCGGATTATACAGAATAGCTCAAAATATCCCTAATTATTATTTTTTATTTACCGAACATAACATTATGAGCTCAAAATAGCTAAATTTTATAATAATATAAATATCCAATAAACACTTCACCCGATTTCTAAATACACCATTATAAAATACATCGTGACATTCTAGCTAGCATGGCATATTATCTTATTGCATGACACGTTTCCTTCGAAAGATTTATTTGTAGCAACCATGACATATGCTAGTTGAATTATAGTCTACGATAAATACCTCTAGCTAGCCGAGCAAACAAAAACAAAATGCTCTAGGACAAATTCTTCGTATCATCAATAAAAACTGAACAGAGTAGTGCTCAGGCCCAGCTTCCAGTCTCCAGCAAGAAGAGTCCAAACTATATTTAAAAGGCATATAACGTACACAATCAAATTAAAGACAAAAAAGGGCAATTCATTAACTGAAAATAGTAGCTGCAGAAACTTTTGCCCAAACTGTTTTTTCGCTCTTGCAAGTCTGCAACATTGAACATTTGGGAACGAACACAGATTAGCAGGTGGCCAGATTAGCATCCATCCTTCAACCTGTTTCATTACTTTTGGTCCCTCCCATGCGCAGCCATGAAAAGCTCGGTCAAAAGGTTTGCCTCCAGATTCTTGAATCCCTCTGTCGCCAAGACAGAACCAAGAATTTCAGGTGACGCTCTTTGAGTTGGGAGCATCCGTGCTGCTCCGCAAGAGCCCATGTTGTCACGGCCGTGCTAGCGTCAACACCGAGGCAAGCCTGCGTTCGCACATCACCTTGAGCTTATGGAACCCGTACCTGTCAGCGGCCACAAGCAGATGCAGAGTCATTGCGGTGCCAGTCCCATGCTTCTCCTCAATCTCGGGCACCGTTTTTTTTTTTAGAAACGGGACTTTCACCCCTCACTTCATTAGGAAGTAGGTAAAATTACAGAGTTTTAAACGGAACAGCACTTCACCAGGACTCACACCAGGCTGAAAAGGTAAAGTAACCTATTACGACCCGCCTTACCAACAGCCAACTTGCCAAGTCTCACCAGCTACTAAAGGAAAGCAAAATAGCAACAGAACCAACACTAGCCCAAAAAGCGAGTCGTTTTTCACAGCATTATTCTTCTGGTCGCCGGAGCCCATCCTTGCGCCCTCTTGTATGCCTCACTTGCCACCTTTCTGAGTTGTTTGCTTCCTTCCATCGCCATCTCCTTTGTTCCTTTCTCTGTAGAATAGACCATTTGTCAATCCATGAGCAAATTGTATATATGATCTCTGTTGGATCTAAGAGCTTCTTATTGCTAAAAGAATACATGTTTCTACTTATTCCGAATTTCGTTACTAATAAAAGTAGGGATTAATTGGAACCTGTTACAACCGATTGCGCGTCACAGGCTAATACACGACCATGTGGTCGATCGTTTGGATGCAGAAAAGACAACCTGTCAGTTACAGGGCCGCCTTAATTCGGTGGTGCTGCGTCCTTCTGGAAACGCTTGACTAGATCCAGGAGGTTGGAGTGGGACGACCCGCCGTCAAGCACGGCGGCCCTTGCCTCGGCCGCAAGCGCGGCAGCCCGCCGCCTTCTCTCGTCCGCCTCCTCCCCAGCAGCCATGAGGCACCTCACGGCCTTCTCCACCACGTCCCGCCCCACCAGGACATCTTCTTGACCATCTGGAAGTCTGATGGCTCCTTCACCCCGATGCTGACACCGACGCCCAGCACCTCCACGACCAGCTTCTCGTTCAGGAACGCGTCCGTGCATTGCGGCCAGGTGACCATGGGCAAGCCAGCAGTGATGGCCTCTAACGTGGAGTTCCACCCGCAGTGCGTCACGACGCCGCCTACCGCCTCATGGGATAGGATCAACACCTGAGGCGCCCACCCGCTGACGAGGAGGCCGCGCCCAGCCAGCCGGGTCTGGAGATCGCGCAGGAACGCGCGCACCGTCTCGTCGTAGTCGTCCCAGTTCCTCAGCGCCCAGATGAAGGGATGCCCCGACGCCTCCAGCCCTAGGCCGAGCTCCACGGCCTGCTTTGGATCCGCCTGCAACATGCTCCCGAAGCTGACGTACACCACTGAGTTGTTGGGGTGGTTGTTGCTGTCCAGCCACCTGAGGCAGTCGTGAGCGCTCGTGTTCCCTCCTCTGGTCTCCTGAGTCTGGGTGCCCTGCTGGTGGTAGAGCGACACCGGCCCCACGGTCCAGACCTTCATCCTCCTTGCCGCGGCGTAACCGGCAACATACTCCGGCTCCAGGCAAAGGAAGGTGTTCACTATGATGCCATCAGCCTCAGCCAGCGATCGCTCGATGTCATCGGTGAACTCCTGCCAGCCAGGGATGGGGATCCCCCGGAAGAAACCCGGTGCCTGGGCCCTGGTGACCTCAACCCTCCTCCCGGGCAAACCCGGCACGGCGACCGGCTTGTTGACGGAGTCTCGGTCGACGCCATCTAAAGCGTTGAACCTTTTGACATTGTGCTGGCAGAGGAGAAAAAAGGCGGACATGCTGAAGAAGCAGAGCCGCGGGACGCCCAGGTTGGCGGCGAGCTCCGAGGTCCACGGGAGGCAGAAGTCGGACACGACACAGGTCGGGTACGGCGTCTGGCGCCGGAGGTAGCACTCCATTGGCGCGCGGAGCAGCGCCATGGCTCTCGTGTGCTTTATCTCACGCACCAAGGGAATGTCTGCTCCTTCCGGCAATCCAGCTCCAGCCTTGGCGTAGTCGAGGGGAAACTCGACAACCCGTACCGACTCTTGTGCGGACCGGATGCTCGCTCCTATCAGCGCGGCCATCTCTGGGGTGCAGACAATGGTGCACAGCGCGCCGTTGGCCGCGAGCAGCAGCGCGGTATCCACGGCAGGGATCAGATGGCCCTGTGCCATCAGCGGGACAAACACGAAGTGAGATGATCTCTTCGTGCTATCCACGACGATTCCGCGGCCATTTGCTGCGGCTGCTGCTTCACCATGGCTAGCCATCCTTGTTGGTGTAGTAGCTCAAGACAATAATTGTCTTAGGAATCACTAATAGAAATGGCTTTCGTGTGCTCTGAACTGTTAAGCTAGTCCCTTCGCCTCTTATAAAAGGTGCTGCGTGCAAGTAGCTCGTGCTTTTGAAATAAAAAAACTGCTGGACGGTCTGCGTGCAGGCACATGGATTGTCGTCGACAGACCATCGGAATCTTAGGTTGCACCTGATTGTGTTTTTTTTATAAAGCACTTGGTTGTTTAAATAAGCCACACGCACAACATGCATAACTGTCATTTAATAACTTTACATCTGGGGCGGAGGGTCTCATTTGAATCCTTGAATCGTCATCCTTGTCAGTGCAGAGGAGTCGTCCTCTGCATTAGGCGGTATCCGTGTTGTTGGAATACGGATCAAGATCTGTGATGCGTAACCAGATAAAATCTTTCGCACTGGTATTGCACAACTTCTCTCCATTACGAGCTGTCACACCTGGTTTTTATATGACCGTACAGGTATGCCATGACCAAGTCTCATATATGCAGTGACTTAAGTAAAGAGTAGAAACTGTGTTTAATAATGATTACAATCTTAGAGCAACTCCAACAGACAACCTAAACGAGTACCTATACCTAAAAACAGACTTTTAGGTAGCAGGAAGCCCTCCAACAGCCTCTCCGCGTGCCCCCTCCCCAACTTGCAGAAGCGCACCCAGAATCTCCGGCCTCTTTTCCTTCTCGTTTACAATCGTAGACGGGGTTTGGAATTTCTTTGGTCTCGCTTGATTTTGATTTGGGATGGTGGACTGGTGCGTCCTGGGATCTTTCCGTAGGGGATTTTGACGTAGCTGAAGAGCTGCAAGATTGGTCTAGCTGTTTCGCGCGAATTGAGCTTCAGACCCGTACGATTTGATCCTGATTTGGAAAAGGGATCTATTTTATCTACAATTTCTGCATAGAAGAGGATATGATGATTTCAATCCAAAGCCACAACAGTACTAGCAGTACGAACTGAGCAATTCTCTTTGGCTCGACTCTTAAAATTGCAAATAGTGTTAGCTTCGTCATGATTGAATTGAGGAATAAGGAATTCACTACCATGACTCGTGAGCTTGCTGCTCAGAAATAATATACAAATTCATTTCGATTGCGCTACTTCTAGTGCTTGCTGCTCTGAAATAATGTTGAAATGCTGACCACCGGTTGTAAAATGTTGCATTTTTTTAGATACGTCATTGTAACACCCCAGCCCAGAGTACGGCTCCAGGCCCGTACGCCTGCAGTGCGGGCCTCACCTCACAGTAGCAACTCTTACGCTTTCGTCCTCGCTTCGCGTAAAAGGGTTAACTCGGTTACTACTACACCCTGGACTGAGTATTTAAGCTGGTTTAGCTCCTGGTCGATCTCCAGTATGGGACTAACCCGCGGTGCAACAGTACCGCGCAGCTACAGTGTTCCGCGGCTACAGTGCCCGGACGCTACAGTGGCCCGGCCCACGGGTCGAACAACTGGCCGATTCTATTTTTGGGCTTGAATTAACATCCCGAATGTTACAGTCATGGTGTTGTTGAGTTCTACCATGGGGGGCAACTTCAACTATGCTTTTGCTAAATCTTTTCGTATTGTATGGACTATGTGTCGAGAATATTTGAACTTCCATTGGAATTTATATTTGAATCTGAAACCATTGTTGTTGAATTTTGTGAGTGCTTGAGACATGAAAATTTGGATTATGATGACAAAATAGTGTTGGAGATGATTTATATATGTCTGCTGTGAGAGGAAGAGAAGGAAATGAAATATAGGCACTCTGATTTTAGGTACTCTGGAAAAGTGCAGGCTACCTAAACTTAGAAAATTGTTTTAGATAGGTACCTAAAACTGCTTTTAGGTAGTCAGTTTTAGGTAAGCTGTTGAAGTTGCTCTTAGAATAGCCATAGACTCATAGTCTTAAACGATTCGAAGATGCTAGAGGAAGACTTCAAAACTCCATAACTCTATAGGGACGTCGACCGTGGGCTGCACCAGCTAGATGTAGTCACCATGTCTATCATAGAACGAATCACCACCATCCTCTGAGCAGCATTTCATATTTGTATGGGAGATAGCAACCATAGACTCGTTGTTGGAGTCTCGGATGCCCTAGCGTTAGACCTTTCGACATTGTGTTGGCAGGGGAGGAAAAAGGCGCACATGCTGAAGAAGCTGAGCCGCAGGACGCCCAGGTTCGCGGCAAGCTCCGAGGTCCACGGGTGGCAAAAGTCAGACACGACCCAGGTCGGGTACGAAGTCTGGCGCTGGAGGTAGCACTCGATCAGAGCGCGGAGCAGCGCCATGGCTCTCAAGTGCTTCATTGCACGCATCAAGGGAATATCTGCTCTTTTCGGCAATCCAGCTCCAGCCTTGGTGTAGTCGAGGGGAAACTCGACAACCCTTACCGACTCTTGTGCGGACCGGATGCTCGCTCCTATCAGCGCGGCCATCTCTGTGGTACCGACAATGATGCACAGCATGCCGTTGGCCGTGAGCAGCAGCGCGGTATCCACGGCAAGGATCAGATGGCCCTGCGCCATCAGCGGGACAAACACGGAGTGAGTGATCTCTTCGTGCCATCCACGACGACTCCGCGGCCATTTGCTGCGGCTGCTGCTTCACCATGGCTAGCCATCCTTGTTGGTGTAGTAGCTCGAGACAGATAATTGCTTAGGAATCACTAATAGAAAAGCGTTTTTCTTGGCTTACGTGTGCTCTGAACTGTTAAGCTAGTCCCTTCGTCTCTCGTGCTTTTGAAATAAAAAACTGCTGTACGGTCTGCGTGCAGGCACATTGATTGTCGTCAACATAGCAATAGGCTTTTGAAATAAAAAAACTGCTGGACGGTCTGCGCGCAGGCACATGGATTGTCGTCGACATAGCAATAGGAATCTTAGGTTGCACTTGATTGTGTTTTTTTTATAGAGCACTTTATTGTTTAAATAACTGTCATTTGATGATCTGTGATGCGTAAACAGATCATGATTAAAAAATCTTCCGCACTGGTATTGCACAACTTCCCTCCATTACGGGCTGTCACACCTGGTTTTTATATGACGGCACATGTATACCAGAATGAAGGTTCATACATGTGGTGATTCAAGTAAACAGCGAAAACTGTGTTTAATAATGATTACAACATTAGAGCAACTCCAACACACTATCTAAATAAGTACCGATACCTAAAAACAGACTTATATGTAGCAGGAAGCCCTCCAACAGCCTCTCCGTGTGCCGCCTCCCCGACTTCCAGAAGCGCGCCCAGAATCTCCTGCCTCCTTTCCGTCTCGTTAACAATCGTTGATGGCGTTCGGAATTTCGTTGGTCTCGTTTGATTTTGATTTGGGATGGTGGACTGGTGCGTCCTGGGATCTATCCGTTGGGGATTTTGACGTAGCTGAGGAGCTGCAAGATTAGTCTAGCTGTTTCGTGCAAAATTGAGCTTCAGATCTGTACGATTTTATTTTAGATAATGGGAAAATGATCATCCAGAGACTTGTACGATTTGATGCTGATTTGGAAAAGGAACCTCTTTTATCTTCAATTTCTGTATAGAACAGGATATGATGATTTCAACCCAAAGCCAAAACAGTACTAGCAGTACGAACTGAGCAATTCTCTTTGGCTCGACTCTTAAAATTAGTGTTAGCTTCCTCATGATTGAATTGTGGAATAAGGAATTCACTACCGTGACTCGTGAGCTTGCTGCTCAGAAATAATATACAAATTCATTTTGATTGCGCTACTGCTAGTGCTTGCTGCTCTGAAATAATGTTGAAATGCTGACCACCGACTGTAAAATATTACTTTTTTTTTTTTTTGTAGATAGGCCATGGTGTTGTTGAGTTCTACCATGGGGGGGCAACTTCAACATGGGAAGCAACAGTGGAAATGGGAGTGGGAATGGGAGAATGGGATGCTCTATGTTGGGGGATTGATTTTGGATGAACTATGCTTTTGCTATCGTTTCAAAAAAAAAAAACTATGCTTTTGCTATATCTTTTCGTATTGTATGGACTGTGTCGAGAATATTTGAACTTCCAGTGGAATTTATATTTGAATTTGAAACCATGGATTTCAATTGTTGTTGAATTTGCGGTTGCTTGAGACATGAAAATTTGGATTATTGTGATGATAAAATAGTGTTTGATAAAATATATGTCTGTTGTGAGAGGAAGAGAATGAAATAAAATATAGGTACTCTGATTTTAGGTACTCTGGAAAAGCGCACGCTAACTAAACCCAGAAAATTATTTTAGATAGGTACCTAAAACTACTTTTAGGTAGCCAGTTTTAGGTAAGCTGTTGGAGTTGCTCTTAGAACAACCATAGACTCGTGGTCTTAAACGATTCGAAGATGCTAGAGGAAGACTTGAAAACTCCATAACTCCACAAGGACATCGACCATGGGTTCCACCAGCTAAATGTAGTCACCATGTCTATCACGGAACTAATCACCACCATCCTCTGAGCAGCATTTCAGGTTTGTATGGGGGATAGCAACCATAGTCTCGTTGTTGGAGTCTCGGACGCCATCGAAAGCGTTAAACCTTTTGACATTGTGCTGGCAAAGGAGGAAAAAGGCGCACATACTGAAGAAGCTGAGCCGCGGGATGCCCAGGTTCGCGGCGAGCTCTGAGGTCCAGGGGTGGCAGAAGTCAGACACGGTAGGACATCTGACGCCAGAGGTAGCACTAGTATAATAAAAGCCTTTAGTGGCGGGCCTTTCTGGCCTGCAGTGGTGGGCAAAACGCCTGGCAGTGCGTTTCCTCCACTGGAAAAAAGAGAAGAGCAGTCACAAATGTCCCCGTCCGCCACTGCATGGCGCAAACAAGAATAAAAATAGCGGGCCTCACGGTCGCCGCACTGCTCGCCCTGCTGGGCCCACGGCAGTCGCACCACTAGCCCTGCTGGGCCCACGACCGTCGCACCGCCTGCCCTGCCATCGTAGGTCCCCCCGCGCCGTCGTGGAGGCTGGACGTCGCCGTCGTGGAGCTCGCCCGCTTCCCCGCCGCGTCGTCGCCACCATGGATGCCGCCCTCTTCCCCGCTGTACCGCCCACATCTGCATCCCCCACGCTTGCATCTGCAGCGACGCCGCACCCGCCGCCCCAGATATACAGACATGAGAGAGAAAAGAGTGAGGGAAAGAGGGAGGGAGAGAGAGACAAGACCTGTTCTACCAAAGACTTCTCCCTCTCTACACTTCACCTTCAGAAATCACCATACCATACGGTGACTCCCACCGTATCCTATGGTGGCTTCATCTTCTTCAGTTTCCAAAAACTCCTCACCTTCTGGAATTATTCGGTGAAACCTTCACTCTCTTTCACCGTATCATACGGTGACTCTTTCACCGTATCATACGGTGACTCCAACTCATCCTGCTAAAAATTCTCCTTCTCGAAGTTGATCTTGATCATCTCCTTGATTCTCGACTCCAACTTCACAATCCTTGGTTCCTTCACTTCTCTTGTTCTACTCCAAGTGTCTGAGGGACTCACCACGCATCCAAACATCTCTACACTATTGGGTACTCAAGTGAAACAACATGAACCCTATTGATATTTCGGTTTTTCCTATGGACTCAAGCTAACATCTAACCAAGCAAACACTTGCTTGGATCTAGCATGTCCTTAGCCTTGATCCACCTCTGGCCGCGACTCCGACAAGTCCAATATCTCAAGTTGTTGAGCAACCAATCATCCTTGACAAGAGGTTTATGGTTTGTTGACATGCACCACCGACGGACGGAGCTTCCTTCTTATGTGGCCATGATCAACATCCTACATGAAAATGTTAGTCACATCTACGAAGGGTCACCCAATCACCAAAACATTCAAAACCTTTTAGGTTTTCATGCTCCAATGGTCATGAAGCTTACACCAACGATTATCTATGAAGATAATACAGCTTGTATTGCACACATACAAAAGAGATATATAGTAAGTCAAAGGTCACGACGCACATCACACCTAAATTCTTCTCCACGCGTGAAATGCAACATAGTGAAGACATTATGGTGACTCATATTCGCTGATGTGACAATCTAGGAGATTTCTTCACTAGGGCCCTACCTCCCAGTTCTTTCAAAAAGCATAGATGAGGTATTGGTATGACAAGACTTAGAGAAGTGTGTAGATCAGGGGAGAATTTTCTTGGGCATATAATCCCTGTCACTACGGTATAGAAGACAACATAGTAAATTCTAGAAAAATTATACATTGTACTCTTTTTTCATCATTGAGTTTTTACCTGAAAGTTTCTCAAGTAGAGGTTATTAACAAAGCAATGTGAATCTACGGTACCACGTACTCTTTTCTCTGTTTTTTCCACTAAGTTTTACAAAGGAGTTTTTAATGAGACATGTATGTTGTTGTACGTAAAATGCCCTAGGGGGAGTGTTACAAAACGGATTTGGAGAAGGAAAGGAAGTTCTAGAAGAACTTGTCCAAGGCATCCTCCATGTGGGCAATTTACCAAAGAGGTCGACCTCTTTCCTAAATAGGAGAACCTCCAAAGTATATAGTGGAGCACCCCCGGTGTTTTTATTACCAGTTTATTCTGAGTAATAAAGAAAAGCTCCACCTTACATCGGTGTTTTTATTGCGTTTGAGAGGGACTTGAGGGGAGAGTTTCTGTGCACCGATCACATTGTATAACAATAGCTAGTATGGCTGCCCGCGCATCTGCGCGGCTAGACTTACTATACTATTTAAAATATTTTTATATTATTGCATTAGTTTAATATAGTTTATTATTATTATTTATTTTATACTCTATATTTATAAAATAGTAGAAAATAGATTGAATAATTTCTGACTGTCCCTCAATTTGAGTGTGAGATGAGTCATGATTTATTGTCTTATCTAACAATGTATTTGATTTTATTTTAGAAGTGAGGTCGGTTCAAACGTGGCATGCTAAACAACTAACATATGTCATGGTTGCTACCACCAAATCTTTTGAAGGAAATGTACCATGCTAGCTAGAATATCACGATGTATTTTTATAACGGTGTATTTAGAAATCGGGATGAAGTGTTTATTGGATATTTTTATTATTCCAAAATTTAGCTATTTTAGGCTCAATATGGTGGTAAATTAAAAATAAGAATTAGGGATATTTTTAGCTACTTTGTATAATCCGAATTTAGTTTTTTTGGACTTATAATGGCATGGAGGGTATTAGAACCAGGTGTGAAAGGTTATTTTAGTTATTTTTTATTATTCCGAATTTAGCTTTTTTTAACTCATAATAGCATGGTAGGTAATTTAGAAACAGATGCGAGGGGTATTTTTGTTTATTTTTATTATTTTGAATTTAGCTATTTTATAAATATTTTTAGGGGGTTCCTCTGACTAATTGTTTCATAATGGCAGTGGTGGGTAATTTTCTCTTCTTATTTTATCGGATTAATGTAGGCATTTCTAGCATTTTAGAGCCAACCTTTTCGTCGTCAAATATATATATATTAGATAAGGAGTAAAGACTAGGTTTATTTCTCTTGTAACTTCTTCTTCGTTCTTCATCCTCCACAGTTTCGCGAAGCCCAGCACTGCTCTGCATTACTTCACGACGGAGTCCCTCCCGGAGTTGTGTAGCAGTACGTAGTAAATATCCTGCTGCCGTGACAATTCAAGCATGGATCAACCTGATGCGTTCCAGCAGCCTACCCCAAAGATGGTGATCAAGATGGGATCTCATTCGGTATATCTTGCCGTGAAGACCGTTGTAAACCTGCCCTTCCTGGTGTTTCGCTGCCGTCAAGAGAGAAGCTCGTCTATTGTTAATCACGATGACGTCCAGCTGCTGTTTATCAAAGCAACGAACAAGCCGAAATTATGGGCCAACACTAAGGTACCAGTGCGACAGAGAGATACTTCTGTTTACCCTTCGTCCCTTGTCCTTGTAATTAGCCCTGGCACAAAACCAAGCCAGAAGCTCGAACCTGAAAAAACCCGATCCCGAACCAGAACAACCGGAAACCCAAAAAGTCGGGTGCAATCTCGGGTACTAGATGAAAACCCGAATTTAGTTCGGCCATTTCGGATTTTGAGTTCCGGTACCCGATTGACCCGATTCACCCGAACATCAACAGCCCATGAAATATATTTCCACTTTCAGCCCAGCCCAAAGCTTCCAGCCAAGCCGCAAGCCCACAAAATCACGTTCCAACTAACCAGGCAACTCGACTATCGATAGGTTTTTTTTTAAAAAAAAAGACTATCGATAGTACGGAGTAAACAACAGCCGCATCCCCTTCCCTTCTCCTCTTGTCGCTTCTTCGCGACGCCGCCGCACGCAGCGCCTCGGCCAGCCTCACGCGACGCAGGTGCGAGTCGCGCCTGTGCATGCTCTCCAGCTCTCCCCAATCCTCGTCGCCCCGCCTCTCTTCTTCCTCCTCCCCGCCGCGCTGACCCAAGGTGGTCCAACACAGATTGAGGCCGGACAGTGTGGATCCAGCGACTTCTTCTCCATCGGCGCGGCAAGCCCGACGATCGAGCACGGCTCCCCATTGCCTACATCATGTCCTCGGGCAATTCGGGAGTACCCAAACCCGAACCCGAAATGTCAGGTACCCGAATTTTCGGATTCCTCCTTGTTTCGGGTTAATTTCGGGTGCCAATTCTTAAAACCCGAAATTTGCAAAACCCGAACTGCCCGACCCGAAATGTCGGGTAAACCCGATCGCCCACCCCTACTTGTAGTTTGCATTCACCTCTCATGCATGGTCTTCTAGCTACATTGGGACCAGTCATACACCTGTCATACAGGATGGTCACACAAATCTCCGATTGAATCGAAGGTATAAAATCTGACACATCTTGGCTCTTAAATCCGCAGGCCGTGATATGACATGATTTATTTTTTGAAGCGAAAATGTCAAGTGCTCTGTGACTTGTTGCTTACTCCCTCTGTTTGAGTGCCCAGATTCATATAAATGTTCTGTGAATCTGGATATATGCTTGTTTAGGTTCAAAGAATGTTTTATGAACCTGGTACAGAGCTAGAACTTCATATATTTCAAAATGCATGGAGTAATGAATACTAGGAGATGATTTGAAGGGGGAAGAAAAATAGAGATACAGGCAGGGCAATAAGGCCCGACGACACTCTGTTTCTGAATGTGCGCTTTGACGAAACTCAATGCTTAGGACGCGACAGAAGAAGAGGCGTGAGCACCTCGTTGACTACCCTCTCGAGACCTGCCCAGGAGGAACCACCCGGTCCTGTAGCACGAGCCACGTTTTCCTTCCACTCCATCGCCGACCTCCTGGGCTCCTCCTCCCCCATCACCCGGCGAACCGCCGCCTCGACCTCCACCCGCGTGGCGCCCTCAGCGACCTCCACGCCGACGAGCCACTCCGTGCAGGCGAGCCTGCCGTTGGTCTGCTGGTCGGCAGCGACCGGACAGCACAGCATCGGCACCCCAGCACAGAGGCTCTCCAGCATCGAGTTCCACCCGCAGTGCGTCAGGAACGCGCCGACGGCGTCGTGCCGGAGCACCGCCTCCTGCGGGCACCAGCTCGTCACGCGGCCCCTCCCTGCCGTCGCCGCCAGGAACGCAGCAGGCAGAGCCTGTTGGTCATTCCTCATCACCCACAGGAAGCGGTAGTCGCTGTTGGCCAGCCCCCATGAGACCTCCTCCAGGCGCTCCTGGCTCGGTGTCACATGGCTCCCGAAGCTGATGAACACCACCGACCTGGGGTCCTGGCCGTCGAGCCAGTCCAGGCAAGCGCGGTCCTCCATGGAAAGGCCATCGACCTGGGGTTCTTCTTCTTCCTTGAGGAGGAGGAGCGGTGGTAGCGGCCCGACGGCGTAGATATGCGGCATGAGAGATGACACGGCGCTGAGGACCGGGCCCTCCAGCTCCTCCAAGGTGTGCAAGATGACGGCGGAGGGGACGGTCCGGTAGCACTCCATTATGCTCAGGATGTAGGTGAGCGCCGCGTCGTCCGGGTCTGTCGTGCGGATGAAGCTCGGGAAATCTCTCAGGCGCATGGCCTTGGGCAGCCCCGGCACCCAGTCGATGACCGTGTTGTCTAGGTATCCATTCCTCAATTGCTCAGCATCTGCACACAACACGCAGGGTCTTGTAATTTTTTTCTCTAAATAATTAACTCTTGGTTTCATTCATTGAGGAGTTAGCATTACTATTACTACTACTCATCATTGGCTAGCAGCTAGCATACCTTTGAGGGGAATAAGGCCCTTGGCAACGAGCTGCTGGCACTGCTGGAAAGCCATGAACGAACTGGCGCTGGTGCTCCAAAAGGTGACGCAGGGCAGGCCCATCTCGGCGGTGGCACGCAGCACGCGACCCATGTCAGAGATGACCACCGTGGCGACAGCGAGATCTGCAGACGGCAGCTGCAGTAGGAGCTTCCTGAGGTGGTGCGGGGCCGTTGACTGGATGGAGAAGTGCAGGGCGGTGTTGTCCCGCGCCGTGTCATCGTCGGACGACGGTGGCAGGCCGTCGGGGACGAAGACGAAGCGGAACCCTGGGGCACCCGCCAGCGCGCCCGGGCCGCGCGCGCGGAGGAGGCGCGAGCTGTTGTGCTCCGTGTGGACGAAGGTGATGTCGAAGCCGTGGCGGCGGTGGAGGAGCGTGGCGAGCTGGAACGCCGGGGTGACGTGGCCCTGCGCCGGGAACGGGAAGAACACCAGGTGAGGCCTCGCCATGGCCGCTCGATCGGGGCTGAGTGCCGGGAGCAACAATAAAATGCAATTTTTCCTGTGCTAGCTAGCTAATCAGGCGGCATCACCTTCTTGTAGCAAGCTGACAAGCAAGCAAATGAGCGGTTCAATAATTTTGGCACCGCACTGTTCAATTATTACAACTGTTTGGTGACCCTGCTGTGCTTGACACGATGGGTTTACCCGATAAAAAACAAAAGGTGACAGATTAACGCATGCATATGTGGCTCCACTTGTGTCAGAGTGTCAAGATTTTTTTCTTTTTTTTTGTTGCAAAACCGTCTGGAATCTATCTATTAATAAAAGAGATGACCCTCTCCGCCGGCCAACGGGGTGGGCCGGGGCAGGGGAATGACCTCCATCCCCGCCCAGCCCCATTCCCGATTCACTTATCGAGGAAAAAGCTTACCCCGTCCCGACCTGGACGGTTCTCTAGTCCCTGTTGGGGCCCTGCGGTGGGCGAGGGTGTTGGCGTCGGAGAGGACGAGGACGGCGGGGGCGGCTGCTGGCGGAGCTGCAGCGGAGTACCAAGATGTGACCCGTTTTTATCCTTGCCAAAAAAAAAAAGCGACCCAATGGCCGCGCCCTGTGTCAGCACAGAAAAAATAGTTAAGAATAAAGCTGGTGGTAAGGCAGTGTGTCCTGGTGGTAAGGCTGAATTGGTGGACTACTTTAGTAACTTGGCTCGAGTGCTAGTCCAGCACCATCTATTTTATTTTCATTCTTATATTTTTCTAAACATATTTTATGTTGTTGTATCAGTAAATCTTTTTTCTAGATGGAGGCAAGAATTGAAAGAGGAGTTAAAACGTTCTTTAAGATTAAGCCAACGATCAAATCTGCTTTGAGTGATTGCATTGACAACTTCCATCTGTATATAGATTTTCCTTTTGAGACATACTATATTCCTTGTACTTTTTTCGTTCTCTACAGTTTTGTCAAAACCAGTAGGGGCCTTCTCTCCTGTTTCGTCAAAAATAAAAAAATGGAGAAATTAGATCGCTTGGTTCTCTAGTCCTTGAGATCCTCCTCAAAACTTAACCGTTGTACTTTTTGAAAGGTACTTGGTGGTAATTTAACTCGTGTTATTTGATCGCGCAAGGCAAACTGCCGACGGCTAGTTGACAACTGTTTCTTTTCATTTAGCGAGGAGTTGACTTACTGTTTCCTTGATCACATCTGTTTTCGAATAAATAATAATAATATTTTTTTACTGACATAATATCTAGAAAATTTGCTGACTGCAGGAATAACCTCTGACACAATGTCTACTAATTTCACGTTCAAGTAAAAATTAGGAGTTGTTCAATTTTCAAGATAGCACCGTATGCTTCATTTTCTTAATTAATTACAATTGTTATTATAATCTTGAGTCGGACAACAGTGAAAGGTACACGTCGTTTCATAAAAGTCACTAGGCCGCTCTATGTACAACAGCTAAACGCATGGCTTTATAGCATATCCTATTATATATATACATGCTGAACAATTACTATTCTTCTCTTATCTGCTAGTAATTAACTTTTCTTATTGTTATTAACTTATTCTTGTTGAGAAATTTCTCCATTCTTTTCGGTTAGGTTAGAAATGTGTTACTGTATATAAAGTAAATAATAATAAATTATATGTAAACTTCTATAATAATATAAAAATAGTCCAGCAAGTCTAGCCGTGCAAATGCGCGGGTTGCCGTACTAGTTGATGGGAGATAAGAAACCTTGAAAGGGGCACAATTTCACCATCAAGGATTACCGTCCCAGATGGATATGTCACGGACGAAAACTCCGATCTAAACGAACACGGCCATCTCACCATCCACCACCGCTATCCTCATCTCTGACGAGGAAAATTAAAACTGAAATCCAACCCTTTCACAAAAGAGGGGCAGATTGATATTCCACATACAAGTACGAATAACTCGCCGCCGTCGAGCTCGTAGCTGAGCCCATCGTCGCCTCCTTCACCATATTTGCAATGGGAAAACACAAATCCGACTAACATCCAGAATAATGTCACTGAAAACCAAACTCTCACTAGCCTACAGCCATGACTATGAAGAACAACACGAGACAAAGGAGGGGTTGGAGTACCTTATTCTTCATCGATGATGGCACCTTCGACTCCCTACTATTGCCAAGACACATCCATGCCGACGAACTTGGCGATGCCACACTACCGTCGTCACCCTCTTCATCCGAACCAATAGAAAAACCTAACCCTAACAACCGCCATGGCAGCCGCCAAGAGCGACCACCACGGGTAGACCTAACTATCTAAACCTAAGAGGAGCTAACAGAGCGGAGCCGAATGTCGGGCCTTCCTCCTCCGACGGTGGCGAGGCCGCCAAATTCGCATGCATGCATCCATCAATCATCTTCATTTCTTTATCCTTCCTGTGGGGGCAGCCATGAGAAGCTCAGTTTGCAGCATCGTGGCCTCCAGACTCTTGAACCCTTCCGTCGCCAAGACGGCAGCAAGATTTTCTGCTGATCTTCCGGTGATGAACTCCACACACTTAGCCTTGAGCTGCGGGTACCCGTCACAAGTCACGCTGCTCGACGACGACTACCCGTCACTATGGGAAACCCCTCGTTTGCCGAGTGCCTCTGGGTTTGCCGAGGGCATTTTATCGGGCACTCGGCAAACCCCACGCTCGGCAAGAAAGAGGCACTCGGCAAAGGTCCCCATGGCACTTGCCGAGTGTAATTCCCATGGCACTCGGCAAAGTTACCATGTTTGCCGAGTGCTTGGGCCCACAACACTCGGCAAAGGTCGGGTTGACGTCGCCCGGCCGTCAGTGCAACTCGGCAAACCCTTTGCCGAGTGCCCAGGAAATGGCTCTCGGCAAAGAGCTCTTTGCCGGTCGGCATCTGCCGTGAGCTCTTTGCCTCGGCAAAGGGTTTGCCAAGTGTATATATGCCTTTGCAGGTGGTCTCTCCCGTAGTGCGTCACAAGTCGGGCTTCGTGTTCATTGGTAGACTACGGGGTCAAGAAAAGGTTAAGATATGGCGAACTGTAGGTAATGCTTCGGAAATTAAGGTGTAGCGCATAGCAGTAGCATAATATGACATCACTCCACACAACAGCAGGGCCAAATAAGGGTGTGGCGCCTGCCATGCCTTTGCCATCACGGTCCTCCGCCGCTGGACGGCAGTCACGGCACGTGTATGATCTTGAAAGACGCGACCGATGCCAACGTGTACTTCTTCAGTGGAGGAAGGACGATGGCAGCCATCGACCGGCTTAGCGCTAGCGTGTCCTACTTCGTGCTTCCAGACATTGAGGACTGGGATCTGCAGGGCCACTTCTACGTCAGCCTAGCTCTCACGAGTGGCCCTGCCGACGGCCGCGACTGCTTCGTCGTCGCCGACAAAGACGGTAGACTGAAGGTGCTTCTCAGGAAGGACGGCAACAGCATGGAGTTGGCACTGGATCGATCAGATCGTCAGTGCGTCAGAGGTGACCCTGGTCGTTCGTGGGGACAAGCTCCGGGACATCCGTAGGCGCCTGCATATCTGTACGTGGATCAGAGTCACGCAGATGATCGACGTTTTGCAGGGGCCTTGGTTTAAGAAGCAGCCGATGATCGTCGTTTCGCAGGGACCTCGGTTGAAGAAGAAGCAGATGTTGTGCATGAACGTTGAGACGCTTGAGGTGGAGGACGTGACCGGCCGTGACGACTTCTATTCTACAGCGTGCATTATCCATGCAAGCTTACATGGCCTCCGGTCTTGCGGGCCTGCACGGCTATAATGAGTTTTTCTCAAGTTATGTAATTTTTCAGACAGGGAACAGTAGTGCTTTATATGCTGTCACAAGCTTCTGGTGAAGCAATCAAGCTCTACAGCTAAAGTTTATTTCGCTCTGCTGTCTTCAGCTTCTGTCACTTGAATATCTGACGTCCAATGGGCTTCACCGATCCATCCGATCTGGCATGCTTCAGCTGCCAATTTGGCCTGGCTAATTTATTCTTTGGTTCATGAAACTAGTGCCTCCACTTTTCTTTCACTAAAATTATTATAAACCGGCAAGGTATCCCATGCAAACTTCAGCTATCGGTCTTGCGTGCCTGCATGGCTGATGAGCTTCTAGTCAGTATATGATGTTTCAGACGAGGAACAGTAGTGGTTCATGTGCCGTCACACAAAGTTTTTTTTCTGGTGCAGGAACCTTAGCTCTGGAGCTATGCTTATTCGTTCCTGTCATCAAGTGTACAACGTAGTACAAGAGGCCATTCATTTTGGCTGTCCACTCATGTATATCTGACCCTGATATAATTTTGACATTGGCTATGTAAAAGTTATCATCGTTTCAGAGGCAAAAGAGAAAGAGGATCGACAAGCAAACTGCAATTTAACTCTAGGATAAACACCTGTAGCTAGCTGAGCAAAAAACAAAAAAATCTTATAATGTACTATTTGAGGGAACATTAGGATGAGCCTCGTACTTGATCATTTATTTAAAAGGCTTGTAGCGGACAAAGTCAAAAACCAAAAGGGCAATCCATTAACTGAAAGTAGTAGCTGCAGAAACTTTTCCCAAAACTGTATTTTGTACTTTTGCAAGTCTGCAACATTAGGGAAACGAACACACATTAGTAACCTTATATTATCTGGTACCGTACTGGGCAGATAAGCCATCCATAAACCTCTTTCATTACTTTTTGTCCCTCCCGTGCGCAGATATGAAAAGCTCAGTCAAAAGTTTTGCCACGAGACTCTTGAAGCCCTCTGTCGCCATGACACCACCAAGAATTTCTGGTGACGCTCCAACAATGAACTGCATGCACTTGGCTTTGAGCTTCGAGGATCCGTGCTGCCCCGCAAGAGCCAGCGTTGCCGCTACCATGCCAGCGTCGATGCCGAGGGCGAGCCTGCGTTCGCAGATCACCTTGAGCCTGTCCAGCCCGTACCTGTCAGCGGCTACAAGCAGATGTTGAGCCATTGCGGTGGCAGGCCCATGGTTCTCGTCAAGCTCAGGCACCGTGTCAGTGTAAATGAAGCCGAGCATGGCTTTGAACACTGCAGCTTCCATTTCCTTGATTTTGACACGCTTCGAAGTTGTTTCCTTCATCTGGCCAAAGAACTCAGCCATGAATACCGGAGACCTCGCAGCTAGTATGTTCTTATGTGCGGCGATAGACTCGCCTGACACGATGAAGGTGACATCTGCTCCAGCCTCGCTGCGCAAGAGTTCGCCCAGGCCCTTTTGCAGAGCAGAGGATGGCATGGGGATTGCACCTTGGTCTCTGAAACACGGTGACTCCGCATTCCACGGCTACAGAACCGTTCTTGAAGTAACCTGATGTGAGTGCGTCAAATCTAGTCATGATCGGCAATTTTCCAGAGGAATCTGACGGGTTCTGAAATGATTTGGGAAGACTGGGCTTTTCAGCCGATGGCTGAAGGTGAAGGACGCCGCCGGTTGGATCCACCAGCCGGCCGATCAGATTCGCTGTCACTTTGTTACCGCCGGCCTCGCTGAGGAAGACAAGCTCGAGTGACATGTCGAAGTTGCACTTGTCAGCGCCGAGCAGCGTCGGGTAGAAACGGATCTCCCACTCGTACCCGTCGACTTCCCATCTGGATGTGGCGTACTTGACTTTGCTGCCGAAGTGTGGGCACCCGTCGATCTTGAGCAGGCGCAAAGAGCGCGCGGGCTCGGTGATGATCGCGGTAGTAGTGCATGAGAGGCTCATGGTGGATGGAGATGGGTGGGCAGCGTTGTTGTTCCTCTTGGGTTTGCACAACATTATGTACACAGCGCTCTGCATTGATTGACATTATTGGCGACTGCTCAGGAGCAGGAGACGCATCGTGCATGGAGATGGCCTTATCGGAACATTTTTTTTTTAGAAAAAGGAAATAGTTTCCCGCCTCTGCGTTTTCACACATAGCGTTCGTACTTATTACATTTTTTTCAGCTCCTCGGCTGAGATCAAGGGATAAAATTAAAGACAAAGTCTATTATTGAATTTCCATCCATTCCTCACGAAGAACTCCATGGCAATAATCTCCATAGAAAGGCTCGCTGAACGGAGCTTCTCCTTTGTCTCATCACGCTGCAGCAAAGCCCAAAACCGCAGCCAATACATTCTCCTGAAAACCGCCTGCATAAAGGAAGTATATTTGACATTATCGAAAATTATATCATTACGACAACGCCATATGGCCCAACATAGGGCAGCCGCCCCTACTAAAATAGTTTTTTTCTCTTCTAGAATTACTCCTGCTAGCCAATTCCCTAACATATGGGTTATAGAAAGAGGAGGAGGTAAGCCGGTAGCAATGGTAACGATCCTCCAAATTAACATGGGACTCGAATAATTAACCAACCAATGGACAGGCGTAATGGTGATACTTCCGTTTACACTTCGTCGAAAATCCTAGCCGGTACTTCCTCCTGCGATCACAACAACGCTAGCAAGGAGTCGAAAGAACTTCTTGATGTGAATGGAAAGTCGTATTTTTTTACAATACTGTAGAGTAGATGCGCTGAAAAACAAACAGAGTACTTGTTAATCTGCCTTGTCACTTCCGATGAGTTTAAGCTCTGATCTTAACAGCAGAATTGCCCGCACCGTGTAGACCAACCGAACCAAGAGCCTGGTACAATTGTAACATTTTTCTGTTCATAAGGGTTGATAAATCGTACAAAAGATGATTAGATTGGATACAATGATAAATTAAGCATCCGAAATCCAGCATATTATGTAAATTAAAGTACCCTTAAAAAAGTAAAAATTAAACCTATTCTATCTGAGCTATATTTGCATGGCATTGGCAGGACATATAGAGCTCGTTCGGGTTGTCGCCAACCGCCGTGCCAATTCGACAACTTGCCAAATACTCCATTGGCGTGAACAAATCAAAGTCAAGGTTTGTCTTTAGTTAAGAAATTATCAAACTGTTGTTTGCATGAAACATCTACTCGATACCATTTTCCCACAAAGGTGAGATTCATAATGCTACAATCCAACACGGTGAAACAAATCGAACTGTTGATGTCCTCGCTCCAGGTGGCTGTTTCCAACTTTTGATGTCATATTTTGAAGACATCTAGCTACTTTAATTCAAAATGACACAGACAAAATTTTCAACCCATTTTACAAAATTAATGAAAACTAGTACCAGCAGTAAGTTTGAACAAATCATAAGGGGTGCCATGGCCCCTCCGCCCCCTTTGTCTCCGCCACAGCGAATGCAGCAGGAAAAATTCAGACATGCAGAGGGTCAGTGCAGTCATGCATGGAAAGCCGGCGGCCATGGCAGCTCGCACGGGAACGCGACATCATGATAAGCATCCTTGGACGCCTGCTCCGCCTCCATGGTCTCGATGTCCAAACGGTACCCCCACCTTCGTCCACGATCTACCACGACGATCCCCGTGTCCACCGCTGTCACCCTGACCCAACCTTTCCCGCCGGAGAAGTAGGACGACGGGTCGCACCCTGGCAACACGTCAGACAGCTGTATCATCTTCTCCAATGCCCACCCGCTGCCGTCCTGGGATGTAGCAAAGAACTTGAGAACTCCACATTCTTTGTCCCCGTTGATGATGATACGCGGCTCGCCGTCGCGGCAGGCGGCGACAACCAGCCTTTCCCAGTCCCAGTCCTCCGAGCCGGCCGCCGGTAGCTTGGACGTCACGAACTCGCCGACGTACCAATACAGAGACGCCTTGGTGCGACCAAGGTACTCCATCGTCTCCCAGTGGACGCTACTCTCCTTCCATGAACCAGCTGCTGCCGAGGAAAACATGACGACGCGGTGATGGTCGGTGCACGGTACCACGGAGCTGTCGCCGGCTCAGTTAACTGAGATTTTATGCAAGTCTCAGTCATTTTTTTTTGCCGTACGATTACCAACTCAATTAGCAGAGCACTCTGTGCTGGACTCTGTTATGGGTTTGGACGTTGTTACAAGCCTCTTTTTATTGGTTTAGTTGCGATTTCAACTCGTGGCCACTGAGCAGTCACATAGTTAACTGAGGCTGTGGACTGATTTCAAACATGTCAACCATTTTCTAATGTGTTGTTGCTTTACGGGAACCTATGCCGATCTTTCATCAGTGTAGCTTCCTGAATAGCATAAGATAAAGCAAACTCCCCATCAATGAATGATACATGTTGAAAAATAAAAAAATATTCCCACGTTGTAAACAAAACAAAATTATGGGCAGTATATACTAAAATTACTAGGTTACCAGATATCTATTATATATATATTTGACGTCGAAAAAGAGCCACCACGTTCGCTTAAAATGCTAGAAATTCCCAAGTTAATCTGAGAAAATAAGAAGAGAAAATTACCCACCACTGCCATTATGAAAAAATTAGTCACAAAACCCCCTAAAAATATTTATAAATAACTAAATTTGGAATAATAAATAATAGCCAAAAATACCTCTCATACCTATTTCCAAATTACCCACCACGCCATTATGAGTCAAAAAATAGCAAAATTCGGAATAATAAAAAACAACAAAAAATACCATTCACACCTATTTCAAAATTGCCCTCCATTCCATTATAAGTAAAAAAAACTAAATCCAAAAATACCCTTCACACCTATTTTTAAATTGCCCTTCATGTCATTATAAGTAAAAACTAAATTCAGATTATAAAAAATAGCAAAAAATATCTCTAATTATTTTTTTAATTTACCCACTATACCATTATGAGCCCAAAATAGCTAAATTTTGGAATAATAAATATATCTAATATACATTTAATTCCTATTTCTAAATACACCATTATAAAAATACACAGTCATATGTCTAGCTAGCATGGCACATTTTCTTATTTTTAGCATGACATATTTTCTTCAAAAGATTTATTTGTATCACGACACATTTTTTCTTCTTACCATGACATATGTTAGTTGTTTAGCATGGCATGTTTGAACTGACCTCACCTTCTAAAACAAAATCAAATACATTATTAGATAAGACACAATTCCAAGGTAAATGATGACTCATCTCACACTCAATTTGAGGGACGATCAGAAATTCTCCAAACTATTTTCTACTATTTCGTACATATAGAGTATAAAATAAATAATAATAATAAACTATGTTAAACTTTAATAACAATATAAAAATATTATAAGTAGTATACTAAATCTAGCAGCGCAAATGCGCGGGCAGGCATACTAGTTGTAATATTAATAGCCTAATGTTGTAATTTTGTCACCGATAGTAAGATTTACTCATAAATGATAGTAAATGACACAACACGGTCTTCTCATCTTTGTTGTGTCTTGAAATATAAAATACAAGCACAAGAGTATATACGAAGGAGCTCTGCACTCCATGCTTTAGTTCTCACTCGAGCATGTCCTTTGTTTTTTCTCAAATCACTTGAGCATGTCTTAACATCCAACAAAATGATAAAACACGATATGTCTGAGACCAGATCTTAACATCGAACAGCTTGCAATAATGACTAGAAAAGAGGCTCGGGAACAGAAATTTCCCAATTCATGCGCAAACATAGAAACAATATATAAAACTGAGGGATTTAAATAGGTAACAATATAGAAATTATACCAGTCAAAAAGAAAACAATAAAGAAGTTATCGAATCAACTCATGTAGAGCTAAAATGAAACTTCAGAAAATGGTATATTCCAGACTGGCCACGACGCATCCCTTTCATGTCCCTTCCAGAAGCTTCATAAATCCAATACCATGGCCTATAATCATGAACCATGCATGTCAAGCCAAGGCCAAAATCACAAGAAAGTGATATGTAGAAATATGGGATCCGAACAAAAAAATGAATGAATAATTTGGTAAATTGACAGCTATAAAAATTACAACAAGAAAACAAGAAAATTATAAACCACAAGGCAACAAATCAATTATACTTGTATGGGCCTCACGGTTGAAAGGAAAAGAGGAGGGAAACTTGAAGGGTAAAACTGGCCTGATAAGAATGTAAGCAAAAGGAAGTCCAATCAAACAATTAAGCCGCTATGGCCTGATAACAGGAGCAAGCGGGTTGCTTACAACATGAAGGGAAATTAGACTCTGAGACACAAGATAGGCCTAACAGTTCTGGTGTCTACTTCTAGAAAAAAAAAATTCTAATGGCTGGATGAAAATCGAACGGTTGAGAAATTTGACTGAGAAAAAAATTCTCAGTCAACTGAAAGTCCTACATCAAAGTCGATTCGCATTTCAATGAGTAGAGGCACGGTACAAATGGTCACAAATTTGACTATTTTACAGATCGAGCAAGTAACAATCAAGAGCACCTTTATATGGCAAAGTAACAACAAAAAGGCATGCATACATGGCAACGTTGCAGTTGCACTAGAGGCCGTGCACCTCCACTTATTCAATCATATTTGCTGGCTGGTATGTTTTCTATCGCTGTTTGATCAATATAAAATGATATAATATTAACTATAGTTAGCATGTTCATCAGCCATACTTTTTTTTTTCCTGAGGGAGCAGTTTTCCGGAGAGCACTTGATCAGAGACGATATCATATTTATATAATTATAATGGGGAGAAAATAGGAAAAATAATAGAATTTCTCTGATTTTTCTAATTTTAAGATGTAGAGAGAAAAATGTAAATCTCAGATGCCGCTTATTTCGTGGCTTTAAAAAAGTGTGTGATAAGCCAATGGACTTGAACAAAAATATATAGACCTACTGGACCATGATTTTGAATTATCATATACGTAGATAAGTTTTGTTTGAAAATACAAACTTTCTGATTAAAAACAATGCCCAGCTATGGCCCATATATAGTTTTCATTTGAATTGTTAAGACTTTATATTGCTCTTGGTAACAGACTGCTAATAATGCTTTTGAATGTATACTATCTGGACAGATTAAAGCATAAACAAATAGTGTAGAACCAACACTCATTCGCAACCAAAAAAAAAAAAAAACAATGTGGCACCAATCTATATTGATAAGGTTTGGGCCATACATCAGCTTCCCATTTGTATCGTCCTCAGCTGCTTTCACAAATATTAAAATCATGGAAGCAATTTGAAATGTTAAATTTCCACAAATATTGAGTCATGTCATATCCTTCCTTTTCATTTTTTTTTTAGAGTTCCTTCCTTTTCTTTAATCTTGTAGATGTCCTGCCCTTTTCTCACGTTTTGACACGTTGCCTTCCTACCCGCTCGACACGTTGGCCTTCTACTGCAGTTTCTACAGTTCCAACCGATCCCCAATCCGTCCAGGTCGCCGTTGATTGCTCCGCTGATCTGGCATTCAGGAAGGATCGAGCAGGTCCCAGTTCTCACCCCTACAGAACTCACAATACCCATATCCGGCCGGTGGTGGATACCGGAGCTCCACCGCTGGCCCGGCGCGTCGACGGCGGGGGTGTTGCTCGACGGCCAGGTGGGCCCCACGGACGCGTCGACGGCGGCAGCGCTGCTAGCAGCCAGCCAGGCGCTCGGAATGTGGCGGCGCGGCTCCACGGCCAGAACCACACGCGGAAGGCGGCGACACTACCTCGCCATCTCGGGGATCGATCTGCTTCTAGCATCGGGAGGGTGTCCGGATGGGATGAGCGCGGCCTCACGGCGCAGCGACTCGCCCTGCCGCGGTCTCCTCGGACACCACCGTTGCCTCCTAGAATCTCCACGGCGTCTCCTTCACATCGACATGGCTTGCATTTCCGATTCGCCGTCGCAGTTGCCCACGATGCAGTGCTGCACCAACAAGTGGATCGGCCCTGCCCCTGCACCCTGCTGCGCGGTGAGATCTGAGCGCCCGTGTGGCAAGGGGGATGGAGCCCCTGTGGCCATCGGTGAGCTCTGCCTTCTCTCTATTTTTGTGGCAATGAGGTAGGCTAGATGTTTGCCGCCGTCCACTGCCTCTCCACGCGTTTAGCATTTTTTTTTATGGCCCCTGAAACTTTGGTACTTTCTTCCAGTTTGCCAAATTTATTTACCACCCCACGTATTTTAGTTTATCGTATTTCCGTAGCTAACTATAGATA
This sequence comes from Eragrostis nindensis, assembly GCA_012490785.1. Taxonomy (NCBI): domain Eukaryota; kingdom Viridiplantae; phylum Streptophyta; class Magnoliopsida; order Poales; family Poaceae; genus Eragrostis; species Eragrostis nindensis. The sequence continues at coordinate 769,806 of JAAXCT010000100.1, read as the reverse complement.
GCAGAGAGATAGTATGACACAGAGGATGATTGTGGAACATGGTGCAGGGTACGGAAGGCATCCAATTGTTCAAATGCCGTCCGGCAATAAGGTCAATCTTATGGGTGCATCCTAACAATCACAATTTTGTTCTGTTCTACAATTAAGGTTTAAAACTACCTCTTATCTTCAGATGCAATGCACGATCGCATGAATTATTTTTTTGACGGGAGGATCACATGAAGTATGTGAAATCATTATCCTTTCTTTTAGTTTGGTCAGCTCAGAATTTCAATTTGACGAAGCTACTCAACAAAGAGAACATATTGTTTTTCTACTCAGGTTCTCACATGTAAGTTTCCCATCGGAAAGCTTCAAATTAAGTTCAACTATTATCTGAATTTCTCCTACAATACCATGATTTCAATTCATTTCATTATTAACTTGAGGCTTCCGACTACATGTTTTTAACAAATTATGTATTTTCAGTCCATCAGTATGATATTCTTAAATTTACAGGTTCGTTGCAGTTATATCAATAGCTTTTAAAGGGCTACAATACAGTTTGGTCAGCTCTGAACAAAAGAGAACGTATTGTTTTTCCTAATCAGGTTCTCCCATGTAAGTTTCCCCATCGAACAGCTTTACATTATGTTCAACTCTTATCTGAATTTCCCTTACAATACCAGATTTGATTTCAGTTCATTATTAACTTGATGCTTTCTGCTATATGTTTTTTAACAAATCTTTATTTTTTCATTCGATCAGTATGATATTGTTAAATTTACAGGTTCTTTGTAGTTATAGCAATAGCTTTTTAAAGAGGTACACATCTTATGTTTCCATTGCTGATTTTCAGATGTTATTGCAGTCCAAGATGTTATTGCAGTCCAAGCTGACACGGAAGTATGTCGAGTCGCCAAACAATCTTTCCTGATTCACTTCTAAATACTGAAATATGAAATTGAAATAGGTCTCCCCTAAATGAAATGAAGAAATAATATGGTTGTACAGAATGCAATAGAATGTGTGCTTTGCAATTGAAAGACATATGTCCTTGGTGGCATAAATGTATCTGCCTTGGCCTATTCATGTTTGCCACTTCAGTCTTTGTCTTTTCGTTTGGTGATTTTTATTGTTTCTTATCAATTCTATTTCTTGGATGAATAAGTGACTATGCCATCGACTTTGTATTTTCACCAATATAAATATAATTCTTATATGGTTTTCTTCTACTTGCAACTTTTAGTTTAGTTTTCTGCATGATTTTGTTAATTGCATGAATAGCCAACCATTCAATCATGTTGTGCTTTTGTTTGTGTAAATAATGGGAAGACAACCTAATGAATGATAAAACCGGAACATCAATCAACAGTTCTGGATAAAAACGGTGCATTGGTTTCATCTGTTGAGTTCTAAGATTTGGACAATAATCCTAAAGATTTCAGATCAAACAAAGTATAGGCAATGTTTAGTATGAAGTGTGGGGGATCCTTTCTGTCCTGATTCAGAACTGAATAATTACCTCCTAACCATGATTTCTTGCCTTCCAAACAGTTTTTTTCCCCTTATGTATTCTTTTATTCTATTGACTTTATTCATCCTTTACCCCCTCCGTACCTAAATTCACTTGCTTATATTCAGTACTGTGAAGTAGTAAGGGATTGAGTGGCACCAGCGGCAACGCGCAGGGTTTCTACTAGTATACAATTACTTTTGAGCTTCAATAATAAACTAACTACGAAGAGAAGCTAGCATTGAAGCAAGCAAAAACTTCGATGTTGCTTTTTGAGCTTACCAAAGAAATGCTTGGATACAATTGCAGAAACTGCAACAATGTCCTCGCAAAAAAAAAAAAGAAACTGCAACAATGATTTTTTTTAATTAGACAACAATAGAGAATTTCAGTCCCAAGTAAGTTGGATAGGCTATGGATGAAACCCACGATCAGGGGATTGAGGTAAAGATAGTTTGAAAAAGAAGGAAAATTAGTTCTCTTGAGGGAACTATATTTAAGAGTAGTGGTGCATTTAATAGTTTCAATGTCCACATAATAATTACCAGTTTTACCACCTATCTAACAAAGAACAATTTGACTTGTATTTATTTCTTAACCCATCCGGTGTATGTTGGAAAAAAAACATATTCCAAGATGATAAAGAATCTTAGACACATTCCAATTTTGTCATGAAGATTGCTAGGATTAGGATCAACAAGCTAAAAAAAGTGCGCTAAATCAGACATCATCTTTCCTAAGCAGGGGCTTAAGAAATCGAAATGAGAAAAAGACAGATGCCGACTTGATGGAAATATCCTCACGTCCTCAATAAAACTCCCCAATTAAAGCTGGATCAACTAATTCCTATATGGCGAAAAAAAATTGTGAACAGATACTTACTCGATCTGTTACACATCTCATATTAATATCCCCCGAGTTCCTTTGCACTACTGCTATTTTAGTGACCTTACTAGGATTAGGATCATCCACCAATGACCTTCATTTTTTATCCTCCCGTGCAAGGCCTTGAGAAGCTCAGTCAACACCGAGGGGCTGCTTGCCTCCAGACTCTTGAACCCCTCCGTAGCCAAGACAGAACCAAGAATCTCAGGTGATGCTTCAACGATGAACTCAATGCACTTGGCTTTGAGCTGCGAGCATCCATGCCGCTCGGCAAGAGCCAGCGTTGTCGCCACCGTGCCAGGTTCCATGCCAAGGGCGAGCCTGCGTTCGCACATCACCTTCAGCCTTTCCAGCGCGTACCTGTCAGCGGCTACAAGCAGATGTTGAGCCATTGCGGTGGCGGTCCCATGCTTCTCGTCAAGCTCAGGCACCGTGTCAGTGTAGATGAAGCCAAGCATGGCCTTGAACACTTCAGCTTCCATTTCCTTGATCTCGAGGCACTTGGAACTTGTTTCCTTCATCGGACCGTAGAATTCGGCCTTGAAGACGGGAGACCTCGCGGCTAGTATGTTCTTGTGCGCGGCGACGGGCTCGCCTGACACGATGAACGTGACGTCTGCTCCGGCCTCGCTGCGCAAGAGCTCGCAGAGGTCTTTGTTTAGATTGGGAGACGGCATGGGGATAGCTCCTGGGTCGTCCAACACGCTGACGGTGCAAACCATGGACACAGAACAGTTCTTGGTTAGGTAACCTGATGATATTGCAGCGTCCCTTGTCATGATCCGAAATTTCCCAGAGGAATCTGAAGGACGCTGAAATAATTTGAACGGACTGTTCTTGTCAGCAGATGGCTTATGGATGCCCCTTGGATCCACCAGCCGGCATCTCAGATTCGCCGTCACATGGTTCCCACGGGCCTCGCTGAGGAAGACAAGCTCCATTGCCATGTCGTAGTTGCCGTCATCGCCGCCGAGTTGCCTAGGGTAGAAACGGATCTCCCACTCGTACCCATCGACTTCCCATCTGGATGCGATGTACTTGTCGTTCTCCGAGTGATGGTCCGAGTCCTCGAAAAAGCTGGGGTATGGCGGGCACCCGTCGATCCTGAGTAGGTGAACGGAGATCGCGGGCTGGCCGTCGGTGAGGTGAGTGCAGATGAGGTTCATGGCGATCACGGGAGGGGGAGGTTCATGAAAGCAGAATAAAATTACTCCAAGGAATATATGAGTTACATATATACAGACCAAGCCACGCATATCTTTCCGTATCTTTCCTCCTGGTTTGTTGCGCAAAAGAAATTTATACGCATCGGCATGCTGCGACTGTAAACAAGACACGTACGAGTACGACTCTGCGTTTCAGGTATTTACATGACACCGGTTCAAGGAAAGGAGATTTGCATATACCACTGGTGTCCAGCATGCAAAAGATCGCACTTATTGTTGTCTTGGGATTTACTGCCAGCCGTTGCTCCTTATGTGTTTTGCTTGGAGATAAGGAAGCAAATGATTTAGTACAAGACAACCTCAAGTGTTACGGCCGATCGAATCGTCACCAATAGATCAAAACACAATTGCATTTACGGGAACTCGCTAGGCTTCTTCATTCTTCATCCTTCATCCTCCATCCTCCTGTCTGCTTGGGTTTCCCGAAGCCCAACACTGCTCTGCATAACTTCACGACTGGGTCCCTCCCGGAGTTGTGTAGCAGTAGTAATTATCCAGCTGCCGTGACGATCAAGCTAGGATCAGCCTGGTGCGTTCCGGCTGACTACCCCAAAGACAGCGAATGAGACAGGAGCTCTTTCGGTATCTTGCCGTGCTTTGAACCGCTGCCCTTTTTCGGCAGCTCGTTGTCGTCCTTCGTGAACAGTTCATCCTGTCGATGAGAGGGACGCGAGAGTGTGCGAGATGATAAGCTGATAAGCTCCTCTAGTTACTATGCAATTTTTCAGACGAAGTGCTTTATGTGCTGAGTGACAGAGGTTTTCTGGTGAAGCTATCAAGCTCTACAGCTAATGCTTATTTCTCTCTCCTGTCATCAAGTGTACAATACAAGATAGTATAAAAAGTAGTTCATCCTGGCTGACTGTTCAGGTATCTCTGAACCTGATGTAATTTTGATATTGACTTTATAAAATTTATAATGGTCAAGTTGCTACAAGGGAAGAACAAATTAAGGGAATCCAACTTACAAACTCCAATTGACCTCTACGGTAATAACCTCGGGCCAAACGAAATTTAATGTCCCTGCGTTTATTTATTATGACCATGAACAAGATGTGGAGATAACATGAGCCAGATGTCGAAGGCCAAAATCCTACGCAAAGTTAAAATTTTCCTTGGCAGATGTGCCACGATAGGCTGCAATCAGCAGGCTGCTTGAAACAGAGGGGCAGGAAAGGCAGTGAGAACTGTCTTCATTGTGTGTTCAAAGAAACAGTTAATCATATTTACTTCAACTGAGTTTTGGCTCATTTTAGTTGGTGCTGTATCTAGTTTTATCATGAATTTATCTTGGCACTAGCTAGTTATACTGAGATGACAAAGGGTGCATTGGCTAAGCTGTATCTGGGCAATGCTGGTTACGTTGATTGAAACCCAGGATGACAACAGAGGGGACAAAAGGACAGTTGCATCAGCTATGGTAATTAAGCCAACAATGACATATGTAATATAACTAAAAAATTTTAGACCCTGTAGCAAGCCACAGGTAATTTTCCATTTAAACTTAGATGGGGATTGCAGCAAAATTACTTTGCCATATAACAAAAAAGCAAACTATGTTTTGTTGGAAAGATCCTCACGTCCTCAACAAAACTCTCGGAAACTAATTAATTCTGTTACGAACCATATGAAAAAAATTCGGCGAACAGGTATTGTTACGTACCTGTTACTACATCCAATCGATTCAAAGCTTTGTGACTACATAAAGTATTTAATCGATTAATTCAAAACAGTAGTTGCAGATTTAAGCAAATTGTTTTCTTTTTGCACTACTTCAAGTCTGCGACATTGGGAAAAGGACATTTACTGCTAACGTTTCCATCTGCCACGTACCGATAAGATTAGCATCCATCAATGAAGCAGTCACCTTCATTTCTTGATCATCCCGGCGTGCACAGCCTTGAAAAGCTCCATCAACAAGGGGCTGCCTGCTTCCAGACTCTTGAACCCCTCGGTCGCCAAGATGGCACAAAGAACTTCAGGTGATGCTCCAACAAAGAACTCGATGCACTTGGCTTTGAGCTGCGAGCATCCCTGCTGCTCAGCCAGAATCAACGTTGTCACAACCGTGTCAGCGTCGACGGCGAGGGCAAGCCTGCGTTCGCACATCAACTTGAGCTTATCCAACCCGTACCTGTCAGCGGCCACAAGGAGATGTGAAGCCACTGCGGTGTCATCGAGCTCTGGCACCACGTCGGTATAAATGAAGCCAAGCATGGCCTTGAACACTGCAGCTTCCATCTCCTTGATCTCGATGCACTTGGAAGTTGTTTCCTTCATCTGACCGAAGAATTCAGCCATGAAGACGGGGGACCTCGCGGCCATTACGTTCTTGTGCGCTGCGAGGGACTCGCCTGACACGATGAACGTGACATCTGCTCCGCACCCGCTGCGCAAGAGCTCGCCGAGGTCTGTTTGCAGATTTGAGGATGGCATGGGGTCATCTTTGAAGACGGTGACGGTGCATTCGATGTCCACACGACCGTCGTGGTTGAGGTAACCTGATGACTGTGCTACGTACCTAGTAATGATCGGAAATTTTCCAGAGGAATCTGATGGACGCTGAAACGTTCTGGTCGGACCGAACTTTTCAGCAGATGGCCGATAGTTTCCCCTTGGATCCAGCAGCCGGCCGCTCAGATTCGCCGTCACATGGTTCCCGCTGGCCTCGCTGAGGAAGACAAGCTCCAGTGCCATGTCGTCGTCGCTGACGAGGTACCTAGGGTAGAAACGGATCTCCCAGTCGTACCCGTGGACTTCCCATCTGGATGCTATGTGCTGGGTCTGGTCCCAGTTGACGTAGCTGCCGTGTCTCGTGCCCCCGTCGATCTTGAGTAGGCGAACGGAGCGCACGCGTACGCCCTGGGCCTCGGTGAGGTGAGTGCAGATGACGTTCATGGCGGAAGTCTAAACGAGAGCTATGGAGGAACGGGAGGGGGAGGTGCGACAAAGAAGAATAAAATCATGAATATGAGTTACATATATATACAGACCAAGCCGCGTATATATCCTTCTATAACTGATTGATGGAAAGATGACAGTGCGATTTAATAGGGCAGTATTGTTGTCCCTCCTGGTTTGTTGCGACAAAGTAATTGATGATACTACGGATCAGCAGGCTACGACCGTACACGTACAGAAGATACGAGTTAGGGCAGGTACGAATGTGTTGTCTTATAGGTGGTTTTATTATTATAAGATAATTTATAATATCACATATACAATGTATGGTTGTTATAGTTGTCTCAAAAGAGTGCCATACTTTCTTTATTTGTGGATGAAAAAAAGAATATTTATGAGTTGCATGGCAACTACAACTCCTACAATGATGTGAAAGCCGTCTCATACTCCTAAATTTAAGAGCATAAGGTGGTTGCCTGGCGAAACAACCGCCTCTTTCTCTCACCTCTCTCTCTCTTCCATGTCATCAAAAATTCCTATGGCAATGCATGAGACGGGCTATGAGACTGCCTATGTGTAGTGTTGTACCTGCCCTTAGCGTTTCAGGTATTTATACATGACACGCCGTTTTTAGTAGCGAGAGATAATTTGTGCTCTAACATAAATATCTATTAGACAGGGAAAGGAAGTTCTAGGAGAACATATCCTAGTCCTATTCCAATGTGTGGGCAATTTACCAAAGAACTCTCTCTCCTAGTAGGAAAGGCTACCCCCTACCCCGAGTATAAATAGTGGAGCACCCCATGATATAAATCACCAGTTTTTCTGAATAATAAAGAAGAGGCTCCGCCCTACATCGTGTCTTGTCTCTTATCTACTTTTCCGTGTTGTTCTCTACCGCCGATAGCGTGTTACAACACGTTATCAGCACGCTCTTCCGCCGAGCAGAAGAAGTCGCCGAGTAGAAGAAGTCACCGCCAGGAGGAGTTGGCGAGTTCCGCCTTAGGAAGCGCGCCAGCCTCGTGAATCGAGTCGCCTCGATTTCCGTGCTCAACGACATCAACATCCGTGCCAACACGAAGCTGTTGACGGGATCAGGGAACGACTACACGGCTACTCAATCTACACTGCATCGACTCGCAATCGACTACATCGAACCCTAAGGTATCATGAAGTTCTACCCTATCGGTCCCGATCGATCACTCGACTCGCAGTCCAGGATCTGAAATCCCCAAGCATAATGGCCCAGGTTTTTCTAAACCTGGATTTGCTTTAACCTAACCTAGTATTTGGTTCTCATCATGCATCTTTTACACACACAGGTGGGGCTTGTAGCCACCACCACCGCCGATGAGCACAACGCCGGCGGCCACATGCACAAGATGTGGCTCGCAGGCCACCACACACAGGCATCAGCAACAGCAAGCATCATAAAATAAAGTAGAGGAAAAGGGAGCGGCTATAAACCTAACCCTAACCCTAGCCGGCAAGATGGAACTCGCCGGAGTACAAACTGCAGAGCCAACGCTCGGGGGTGCAGTTCATACACATGGGCCCGCATGTCCTCATACCTCCTAACCCTAACCCTAGCTCATCGGCGACGAGGTCAGACCTCGCCGCCGACCACCCGAGCTGCGCACAACTCACCGGACCGAGCCGAAGCTCGGCCTGAGCCGCGCAGCGAGCCGCACCTCGGCTCGGCCCGGTTTCCTCCATCGCGCAGGGCCCGCACGACCCCGCCGCCGCTCCTCCGCGCAGCTGCACGACGGCACCGACCCGCCGCGAGCCCCCACACCGCCTCGCCAGGACCGGATCTGGGGTCGAGGTCGCCGGATCCGACCTCGGGGCCGCCAGATCTGGGGGTCGGGACCCCTCCACCGCATGAGGGTCCCCGGGTCTTCGTCCTCCTTGTGCACGACGGCAGTGAGCAGCACGCTCACCCGCCGCCGTATCTCGCCATACCGTGCCGCCCGCAACCGCGCCACCCGTCGCCGCATCGCCCGCAAGCCGCGCGCCATCGCTCCGCCTCCGCGACCGCCGCACCGGGGCCTCGCACCGCCACCCCGGCGACGAGCCCCGCACGTGCTCGCCCAGGGGACCCCAGTCTTCCTCCTCCGCGCACCATGGCGCCGCACCGCCGCCGCGAGCTCGTTTCAATCCTATCCGCCTATCTCTTATATGCCGGCCGGGCAGGCCGGCGTGGTGGCTGGGTGTAAGCTTCATGACCATTGGAGCTAGGGAAACCCCAAGGTATGAATGTTTTGGTGATAGGATGAGAACCATGAATGTGACTAACACTCTTTGTGAGATCTTATAGGTCACATATGAAGAAAGCTCCGTCCGTTGGTGGTGAACGCCAACACACCATGAACTTAAATGACAAGGATGATTGGTTGCCTTCATCTACACAAGAACGGACTTGATGGAGTCGCGGAGAAGATATGGATCAAGGCTAAGGACATGCTAGATCCAAGCGAGTGTTGCTTGGTTAGATGTTAGCTTGAGTCCATAGGAAAAACCGGACTATCAAGAGGGTTCAAGGTGGTTCTCTTAGTACACACTAGTTATAGAGATCATTGGATGCATGGTGAGTCTCTCAGGGGCTAGGGTGGCAGAAGAGAGTTGAAGGAACCAAGAAGTTCAAGTTTGGAAGAAGAAGATCAAGAAGAAGATCGAAGCTGCGAAGTCAGAAGAGACCGGACAGTACGGTCATGGAGACCGTACAATACGGTCTACAGAGGAAATCCAGACAGAGGAGCTCAGGTTTCTGGAAGTTGAAGAATAGAGACCGGACAGTTGACCGGACAGTACGGTCCTAGGGACCGGACAGTACGGTCTCTATTGGAGTGTTCCAGACAGAGAAGCTGAAGTTTCTGGAAGTTGAAGAATGAAGACCGGACAGTTGACCAGACAATACGGTCAGGGACCGGACAGTACGGTCTTACAGGAGAAGAGCAACAGAGAAGGAGAAGTTTCTGTTGGCTGAAGAGGAAGTGGAGACCGGACAGTACGGTCCTAGAGACCGTACAATACGGTCTGCTTTGAGAAGAGGAGCAGCACTCCCTGGAAGCCGGTCTGGTGAAGACCGGACAATACGGTCAGAATGGAGACCGGACAGTACGGTCTATTGTATGGTCATCACGCAGACTGGGCAGTTTTGGACAACGGCTAGTTTGAGGTTGGAGGCCTATATATAGTCGGTTGTTTACCTCTTTGAGGTGCTCTTGGACCCAGGAAAGAGGGGAGGTGCTGCCAAGAAGCCAAGAGGAAGAAGTGTGAAGCACTTGAGAAGGATTTGGAGTGATCCTAGTGCTTGAGAGAGTAGCAAGTTGCATCCTTTGATCTCTAGGCTAGTGTGGGCTTGAGAGAGTCATCTAGGGCTGTTACTCGTGGTCTATGGCAAGGCCTAGACCGGTTAGGCGTCGGTGTTGAGCTGTCCAAGGAGATTGTGGAAGTCGACACAAGTTTGTACACGGTCTTGGAGCTTCCCGTGCGAAAGAAGCATCACTAGTGGAGCGCCCTTTGGCACGCATCAAGTGCGGAGCCTTACCTCCGGAAGAGTACCCGGGATCGAGCCCGGCGGGACGTGCCCGCGACTTCACTCGGAGGGTGAAGTGTGCTCTAGGAGGGATCGCCATCGAGCGGAGGGACGGGGTCGAGACTCCGACGGGAGTGATCCACGTGGAGTAGGGGAAGGCGCCATCCTTCCGAGACCACGGGAAAACATCATGAGCATTCTCTATCCCTTCTCCTTTACTACTCGCATTTACTTATCGCACTTCATATGATTGCTTGTAGTACTTGAGTTGTGCTCTTATCTTGCTTGTGTGTTTACCTTGGTACCTACTATCTTCACTAGGTTTGCTTGTTTGCCTTGCTCGTGTGCTTACTTGTTATAGCCTATCTAGTAGCTCTAAGGACTCTACTTAGTGTGCCTAGTATCTTGGTTGCCTTGTCTCTAGTTATCTTGTTACCTTGCCTTGCCTAGCTTAAGTCTTCCGCTATCTATCTATCTTGTGCTAGGTTGCTAGTGTGTGTGTGTTTGTGTTATCTATATGCACTAGCTATATAGGTTAAGGATACTCCTTAGTGTGCTTTACCTTGTTACTAGAACCACTCGCTACGAGTTGCTTGGGTGTAAGTGTTTGGAAATAGATTCTAGAGTGCACCGATTCACCCCGCCCCCTCTCGGTCACACGATCCTTACACTGGGCCGGGATGGGCCGTGTCCGGCCCACTAGGCCGGCCTGTTTCAGAATGAACAGAATAATGCGAGGAAAATTCAAAAAGAAGAATCTAAAATTTTGCGAAAACCCCCTGGAAAAGCTAGAAATTACAGTTTAGCCCTGAAGTTTTACACAAACCTTGAAGTTTTCCAGAATTGAACCCGCAGTACATAAATTTTACAATTTGGCCCATATTGTTTTGAATTACATTTTGGCCCTGAATTATTGTAAAATTGACCATGTAGTCTCTGGAAATTTTCTGGTTATAGTTATTTTGCAAATAACACCTCGGGTTTAAGAGAAATTATGTCAGAAACATAATAACTTGATGTTTTTGCTGTTTGAACCTCCTGTTTGTGCATAATTACTATGTTCTTGATCTGAAATCATGCATATCATGTATAATGAATTGAAACATGATTAAAAGTGCCTTTAATCATAGCAACATGGTTTTAGGTTGTTCTTGGAGTTTTTAATCCATTACTTTATGCATTCTACAACGGGGTTTACAAGAAGTAAACTTATGCATTATTCTTTTGTACATCTTGTAGATGTCTAATCTTGTGAAACGTGAATTCGATGTACTTGCCCCGAATGGCATTAACTATCTTGCTTGGTTGCGTGATGCTGAAATCCTTTTATGTGGGAAAAATCTAATCTTGAAGACGATTAGACCCAGGAATGAGGATACTGATCCATCAGAAATGGAGAAAGCTTAGGCATTACATTTCCTGAGCCATCACTTAAGTATTTCCCTGAAGAGTGAATACATGAATGAAAGTAATTGAGGCATCATGTGATGCTGAAATCCTTTTATGCAGGATGACATAGAGAATGCAAGCCACAAAGAGCACGCCTGGGCCCACCTGTCGGCGCATGCCCACGACTCACCCGAGCGCGAGCCACGCGACGGACGACAGGGAGGGCTTTTGCCACGGACTTGCGTTTTTATGGGTAAATAATAATAATAATAATAATAATAATAATATATTTTATTATTATTATTAATAAAATACTTTAGTAATGATATTTTTAACCTTTTGGGAATGATATGTTTACTTACATACTTTAGTAATGATATGTTTAATCTTTTGGGAATTTTATCATCCCTATTACCAAACTCGATCATTTTGTTCTATAATGTCTTCCGCCCAGAACTCTTCCGTTGCGTGGGATCAGAATTGTTCTTGCAATATGATCATGTTCGACTGGTAGAGACTAGAATTGCACTTTTGCTTACCTGTTTACTTTTGGAGTCTCCAGTTAGTAGTTACTTTTGATTGGCAACTGGGTTCGTGCATGAGATGAACTACTTTAAAGGAAACTTGGATGTGAATTAACCGACTCCAAACAGGACATAAAATTTAGGAGTCCGAAGATTCTTGGTACCAATGGGAAATCGTGTACGTAGAAATCAGATGCGACGAGTTTATCGTATCTTTCTGTGCATAATTGGATTGAAACTTGGTCAAAAAGATGAATAGTTGCAGAGACAATGCTGGTGCCAATGGAGTGAACATCTACGCAGGATAGTGAGTCATGGTTATATGCATGCCACATCATCACAATTTTTATGGAAATGACCGTATATCTAAACTAATAAAGAACCAGTTGGGGTACATATCAGTTTTACCTTGCCAGATTACACCCACCAGTCGATCCACCCTTGATCTAAATCCACCCTTTCTTAAAAACCATACGATCCTGCTAGGCTGGGTGGGGCCAATAGGAAAGGAAGCAAGGAGACGGGACAATTGTCCTGGTGCAGTACAAAAAACGGGACAATGTCCTCCCCGCACCTGGTTTTTTTTCACCATCTCTTTCCCTACCCTTCTTCTACCGTGAGCAAAGCATTCCAAACTTACAAATCATTGCTTTCCTTTTTTTTTTACAAATAAATCTTGCAACGTCCTGGTGGTGTTAACACGTCCTGGTGCTTTCCTTTTTCAATCCAACAATTTTACTTTCCTTCTCACCGTGAACAAAGCTTTCCTTTTTGACGAATCAATTTTCTTGATAGGAAAGTTTGAATCCAATTCCATCCCGGAGACCAGGCGGGCGATTGAGGTGAGTGAGCGGCGCATGAGGAGCTAGGGTTCGAGCATCCGGTGGCGGCCGGATTGGGCTCCGGTGTGGCGGTTGCCCTCTTCCCTCGCGTGTGCGTCCTTGAACTCCACTGCTAATCATGTTTTTGGGTGCGCAGGTTACGGCGACGGCAACTAGGCTGCCAGTGCGAGGCGGAGCCACATTGGCGAAGGCGAGCGGTGCAGGGCAGCGAGCAACGGCGTCGAGGGAATCTCTGTGGACCGTGATCCTCAAGGCCATTCCGCCTCCAACGCCTCATCCTCTCCTGCAGCTCCTACTTCAGGTGAGCTCTCGAACGCGGTGCTCCGAAGTTCGTTTAATTCCTTGAGGATCGGGAATTGTTGTTGCGATCTGGTCATCTGCGACTATTTAGAGACTAGAATTCATTTCAATCGGCAAGTGGATTCCGTTCCGATCACCTTTGTACTTTTCTCATGCCTTACCTCCTTGATCACTTTGAGATCAGTTCTGTTCTATCTTCTCTATTTTATGGAACTAAAGTCATCTATATTATCCTGATGGATATGATCGAGGTAGCTCTTGACTAATGCTTCGATTTGAAACTGTGCTCTTGTAATTCCTGTGTATTATGATTACTTTCTTAGCTGGTAGAACGAGAACCGATATATATACTTCAGAATTTTGATGGTAGTTTTATGGCCTTTATCCTTTGTTTATGCCTTGACTCTTGACCTGTTCATTCAACATATTAGGGAATCTCACTCTCCGTTTTTCTTACAGTCTCTTTGTACAGGCACATAGAACGCTTATGTCATTTGTTGATCTTTGTGCACCACATTCTTTATCTATGTGTCCAATCTCTATACAATATATCAGTGGTGAAGTGCCGCAACAAACAGGAGATTTTCAGTTCAATTGTTGTCCAGCGTAGACTCCACACCTTCTTTAATGGATGCAGCGACATTCGTATTCTTTTTGAGCTGCTAGCCCTGTTGGTTAATAATCATGTTTCTTGGAGGATGCTAACATTTGGCAAATAAAGTCAATCTCACATTCATACCTTGTAGGAACTGCAAAGATCTCTAATGATGAATAGTAAGTCCTATGTTTCACATCCTCACTGCTGAAATTTTTTTCTTTCAAGTATGTTTTTCTTTTTGTTTAACACATAGACGTGTGAATGAATATTTACCTGAATGATAAAATAAGCATTTGAATTTTTGAGGCAGTATATTTGCAATCTCTTTATCTGCTGATAAAACATCTTTTTAATAAGCTATTCATAAGAACAGTTTAGAGCTAAACTGCATTTTATTTCTATGTAGCAGATGACATCACATGTCCTTTGGATTTCTTACACAAACCTGAAGGAAGTCAACACGCTATTCTGCCACTGATGCTAGACATTGCAAGGCTTCCCAAGGAAAACTTTATCACTGCACCTATTTGCAAATTTTTTAATGTTACGATGACACGTTGAATTATTAGGTGTTGTCGACGGACTGATGCTAAAATTATGTTTTTCCCTGCCTATGGACCATTCCATCGTCGCATATGCTATAAAAAGCTGACCAACAGTACTATCTACCTGAATCAAGTCTTACCGAAATGTGCAGCTTGTCTGAGCACCGGTTAATTGATAATAAGCTCCTGTGCTAGGGCAGAGGATTCTTGCGATCCGCACATGCCTATGAGTCATAGCTAAGGTACAATTCGTTTTGAGTGTGTGTGTTCATTTTTTTTTAAAAAAAATAAGAAAAGGTTAGGCCACTTCTGATACTAAGTTATACTTACTAAAACTTAATCCTTTTGTTTCACATATACGTTATGGATGACAATACAAATGCTTTGATCCAGTGCTCTTATGCCGAGTCCATGAATGCGGATTTGCTGACCAAACTTGTGCAAACAGATTTCTGTTTTCCATACATAGTGATGCTTGTGTAAAATCAAACTATCAGAGTAAAATAGTGTGTCAGCTAAAAATATTATGTTTGGCCAATAAAAATTATTTTACTGATGGTATGCGTATACTATACTTCCTTGGGATCCTTTTTGGATGCCATGCTTGTTATATCAAGAAGACGATTTTTATGGATTGCAGCTTCATTTCATTGCTCACCCCGGGTGTATTTTTTTTAATTTTAGTCTCTTAAATTTTTGAAAGGCACCAATTTCTCTAGGTGATGATCTGGTGCTGTTAAGAGGCAACCCAAAGAACTCAAGTTTTTCGTTGATAGAATTACTGGAATTTTGGCTTCCAGCTTATGGTCATATGAGGTTGTGGCCACTGATTCATTTAAAAGTTAGCTGTTTTATGTATGGCCACTGATGCATTAAATAATTTATATGTTAGCAATAGTTTGTTAATTACAGTTTTGAAATTGTTTTGTGGTGAATTTCAATTTATGTGTTTCTCTTTTGCAGGATGAGGAATGTCAATGGTTCACCGGTTCATGGCCTCTCCTTCCTCTGTGGTGAAGCTTTCGATCCGCATACTCTAGCAATTTTGGAGGTGCGACCCTAGATTTTGCCTAGTGGGTAGGCCATGTGGTAGTCATCAAATTTGGCAATGTGCCACCGCTTGAGGAAGGGAGTAAGTCTGAAGTATCGACCACACAACCATGAGAGGCGTGACGAAGATCATGAGGAGGCAGAAAAATATCCACTCATGAGATGATGCCCATGGCCCATGACCATTTCCTACACACTGCAAGCGTAGTAGTTTAAATCAGGTGCATAATCACTTCAAGCGTAGGAGTTCTAAATGAGAGATGTTCAAGGTGGACATTATAAGAAAGGGCTTGCAATGATTGAGGTTTTAGCCCTATTGTGTTGATGTTTTCTTCAGAAAATTTCTCAATATAAAATGAGAAGTAAAAGCAGATTATGGTGGGAGGACAATTTGAACATTATGATGAAATGTTTCGTTGACGAATCAATGATTGAATGGTGATGTAATAAAGTCATGGATATTTTTATTTGCCACAAGCTGTCCAGGCATTCTTTTATTTTGTTGATCCTTATATGAGATTGTGCTTTCTCTTGAAATTACATGTAGGATGTTTTCTTCCAGCGGGAATAAGCTAAACATACTCTCAGGTATAAAATGGCACTAGCTTTCATATCATGTTTCCATACCAACTAGATTAAAGGTGTATTTTGGTATAAATAAATTGTACCACGATTTCTTCCTTCCTCTTTATATTCCATTTAAGATGCATTGGACTTTAAATTTAAGCTACAAAGGTCCTGCCAAGTGGTGTATTTTTCTCGATCACGTGCGTGGCGCACGTGCATTGGTACTAGTTGGAGCAAAAAGAGCGAGCTTAGTGGCCGTAATTTACATACCAAATCGAAACGGTGGGACAAGTACAATAGCCGTTCATGCATTTACTTGAAAAAAAAGGCACGCTCTTTCTTGTTTTCAACAATTCTCCCCAAAGCCGGGTGAACTATAATTCGGCTATTTGGCAAAAAATATCAGTGAAGAGATATTACCCGATATGCTACATCTAATTCAGTCAAAGCTTTGCCAATACTACATAAAGTATGGTTTATGGCAGAAACTTTATCCAAACTCCTTTTACACTACCGCAAGCCAGTCTGCAACATTAGGGAAACAGAAGCTGCCTCCAGACTCTTGGCAACAGATCACGACAGACAGACACGGAAGTTATGCTTTAAAGGACATCACAGCGAACTATGACTTGATGGAAAGATCCATTAATTTATATTAGCAGTTTCTAAACTTTTAACCAAACTTTCTTCTGTACTACTGCAAGTCAGCAAACATTAGGAAAACAGAATAACATTTGAGGAACCTTACTAGCATTAGGATCGATCCATCAATGACCATCATTTCTTCATCCTCCCATGCGCAGCCTTAAAAAGCTCCACCACCAAGGGGCTGGTTGCCTCGAGACTCTTGAACCCCTCCATCGCCAAGATGGAACCAAGAATTTCAGGTGACGCACCAACAATGACTCGATGCACTTGGCTTTGAGCTGAGAGGACCCATGCTTCTCAGCCAGAATCATTGTTGTCGCCACCATGCCAGTGTCGATGCCGAGGGCGAGCCTGCGTTCGGACATCACCTTGAGCCTGTCCAGCCCGTACCTGTCAGCAGCTACAAGCCGATGTTGAGCCATTGCGATGGCGGTCCCATGCTTCTCGTCAAGCTCAGGCACCGTGTCAGTGTAGATGAAGCCAAGCATTGCCCTGAATACTGCAGTTTCCATTTCCTTTATCTCGATGCGCCTGGAGGCCTTCTCCCTCATCTCGCCAAAGAACTCGGCCCTGAAGACCGGAGACCTCGCGGCTAGTATGTTCTTGTGGGCGGCGAGGGACTCTCCTGACACGATGAACGTAACGTCCGCGCCGGCCTCGCTGCACAATAGCTCGCCAAGGTCCTGGTGAAGACTGGGGGACGGCACGGGGATATCTCCTGGGTCACTGAAGACGGTGACAGTGCATTCCACGGACACAGAACCGTTCGTGCTGAGGTAACCCGATATGTGTGCTTCGGCCCTAGTCATGATCGGAAATTTTCCGGAGGAATCCGAAGGAAGCTGAAACGATTTAGACGGACTGATCTTTACAGAGGATGGTTGACGGATGCCACTTTGATCTACCAGCCGGCAGCTCAGATTGGCTGTTACTTCGTTCCCACGGGCCTCGCTGAGGAAGACAAGCTCGAGTTCCATGTCGAACTCCTTAGGGTAGAAACGGATCTCCCACTCGTACCCGTCGACTTCCCATCTGGATGCGATGTACTTGTTGTGATCCAACTTGAAGGAGCTGGGGTAGGGCGGGCACCCGTCGATCTTAAGCAGGCGCATGGTGCGTGCGGGCTCATTGAGAATAGTGCATGTGATGTTCATGGTGGAGGGCCTAAACGACGGATGGATCGAGATGGAGTGGGGCGTGCGAATTGGCAGAGTATTGTTGTTGTTCGTCTTGATCTCCAGCGAGAAACTTTTTAGTCGAGCGCTTCTCGCCATAGGGCGCTTATATTGACATTAGAGTTGTTGGAGGACTGGGATCGTGCATGAGATGGACTTCAAGGAACTTGGACGTGAATCAGCCAACTAGCCGTCAGCACGACGCAAATATTAACCGAGTCCAAAGAGGACGCGAACTCTAGGAGTCAAAAGTTTCCTGGTATAAATGGAAAATCGTGTTTATTGACAACACGTACTGTAAATGCAACTAGCATGAACGGATGAACACCCGCGCATTGCAGGTCTCACATTGACAGTTCAGAAGAAATCTCCGTTTGTTGCATGCCGTATCTTTATTGCAGAAGAGGAAGATACTTGCATGGATGAAGTCGTTTGCTCCTAGCTAGTGTTGTAGTTTGCACTGATATCTTGAATGTAGCTTTCTTGTTGTATCCGTCTCCGCGTATATCTCCTGTACAGTAGTTTTTTTCTCTCTCCCTAATACTAGTTAGCTTAGATAGTGCTGTTAGGCGAAAGGGGCTTTGGCTTGAGTGGTTAAGGCTCCTGAGTAAGCAACTCTCAGGTTCTCCATCCTCGGTGGGGGCAAATTTTCGAACTGGGTCACTAAAAAAAAAATTTTTCTCGCCTTTCCCATACCAAAGCATACACTACACGAAAATGACTAATAGTCATCATGCAAAATACTTAGTCACTAGGCATAAAAGAGGACTAAAAACACGACCAACAACTGTGAAATTACGAGGCACTAGAATAGTAGAGAAATGAAAGCACAAGAGATTGCGGCGCTCACAGCATTTTGGTAGACATGGGTAATCTCTAGCGCCGACGCGTGGACTGCCAACGTCGTGGACCTCTTTCGAAGCAAGCATGTCGCACACCATGCTTCGGTTCGCGCCGACGGGCATGGGCCGCGAGTGTCCCGCCGTGCTAGTGGGCTGCAATCCACCATCAAACCTTATAGCGGCAATCCACTATCGGACCTTCCAGCAGCAATTCGTCGCCACAGGCTGCCATGACCACCTTCCGCGGCCACCACAACGCCATGGTAGGTTCAGTGGGCATCGGCGGGCCATGGGCCGCCATGCCGCACGAAAACCCAATCAGTTCGGTGCGACGAAATTTGTCGACGACCTCGGCAAAGGTAGGCCGTGCCCCCACGGATGCAGACCAAGGCCTACGTCGACAAGGCATCGGAAAGCCTACGTCGACAAGGCATCCGAAAGCCATCGTCGACCTGGCTCGGCCAAGGTGGCCGCCTCCTCTAGATCTCCGGTGCTGCCGTGGAATGAGGTTTGCGTCAACTCCAGCGAGTCCAGCCAGGCATGGCCGCCACGTCATCGCCTCCTCACCACTGAGTCTTGCGCCGTAGCACGAACGCACTTGGGCGCCCTGCTCCCTCCTCCTCACCGGTGCCCTGCGTCATGGCGGTGCTCTTGCCTTGGATAATCTTGATGGATATGAAGGTGTTGTTCCTTCGAGTGCTCTTGCCTCGGTTCCTTGGTCTCCAGCAAGAAGAGCCTAGCCACATCCATATATGCCCTGCGCATGGTGTTATGACTTATGACCACGAACAAGTTGTGTCCTTTATCCAATAGATTAAGAGCTTATTTTTGGATACATGATCTAAACATCTTAGTCATGTGTTCGCAATAAACTCCGAACAAGGTCTTAAAGCGTGGAAGCTATTTTGACAAGCTAGATATTAGAGATCATCTAGCCTAACATTAGGAGAAATTTTAAAAAAAGAAAGGCAAAATCTCCCAAAATCTGGGTGAACTAATGCGGCTATTTAGCAAAAATTCAGCCAACAGATACTACTCGATATGTTACATCTAATCGATTCAAAGCTTTTCCAATACATAAATTATTTAGATTTGCGGCACAAACTTTTATCCAAAGTCCTTTTACACTACTGCAAGTCTGCAACATTACTGAAACAGAAGCGCAATTTAGTTATGCTTTGCCTCCAGACTCTTGGCAACAGATCACGACAGATAGCCACGGAATATATCACATAACACAGCAAGTCATGCTTAAAAGGACATTGCAGCGAACTACTTGGCCAAAAAAAAGGGACAACTATGACTTGTAGGAAAGATCCATTAATTTAAAGTAGCAGTTTATGAAACTTTTAACCAAACTCTTTTTGCACTACTGCAAGTCTGCAACATTAGGAAAACAGAAGCACATTTGGGGAACCTTACTAGGATTAGGATCCATCCATCGATAATCATAAATTGTTGATCCTGCCATGAGCAGCCTTGAAAAGCTCCATCAACAAGGGGCTGCTTGCCTCCAGACTCTTGAACCCCTCCGTCGCCGTGATAGCACCAAGAATTTCAGATGACGCTCCAACAATGAACTCGATGCACTTAGCTTTGAGCTGCGAGCATCCGTGCTGCTCAGCCAGAATCAACGTTGTCGCAACCGTGCCAGCGTCGATGCCGAGGGCGATCCTACGTTCGCAGATCTCCTTGAGCAGGTCGAGTCCGTACCTGTCAGCGGCCTCAAGAAGATGTTGAGCCATTGTGGTCGCAGTGTACTGCTTCTCATCGAGCTCCGGCACCTTGTCAGTATAGATGAAGTGGAGCATGGCCTTGAACACTACAGCTTCCATTTCCTTGATCTCGATGCACCGGGAAGTCTTTTCTTTCATCTCGCCGAAGAATTCAGCCATGAAGACGGGGGACCTCGCGGCCATTACGTTCTTGTGCGCGGCGAGGGACTCGCCTGACACGATGAACGTGACATCTGCTCCGCACCCGCTGCGCAAGAGCTCACCGAGGTCTTTTTGCAGGTTTGAGGATGGCACGGGGCTACCTACTTGCTCTTTGAACACGGTGACGGTGCATTCCATGGTCACAGAACCGTTGTGGCTGAGGTAACCTGATTCATGTGCTGCGGACCGAGTAATGATCGGAATTTTTCCAAGGGAATCTGATGGACGCTGAAACGTTTTGGTCGGACTGATCTTTTCAGCAGATGGCTGACAGATGTCCGTTGGATCCAATAGCCGGCAGCTCAGATTCGCCGTCACATGGTTCCCACTGGCCTTGCTGAGGAAGACAAGCTCCAGTGCCATGTCGGAGAAGCCGTCGCCGCTGCCGAGTTGCCTAGGGTAGAAACGGATCTCCCAGTCGTACCCGTGGACTTCCCATCTGGATGGGATGTGCTTGGTGTGCTCCCAGTTGAAGTGGCTGCCGTAGGTCGGGCACCCGTCGATCTTGAGTAGGCGAACGGAGCGCACGCCCTGGGCCTCGGTGAGGTGACTGCAGATGAGGTTCATGGCGGAAGTCTAAACGAGAGAGCTATGGAGGCACGGGAGGGGGAGGTGCGACAAAGCAGAATAAAATCATGATGAATATGAGTTACATATATACATACAGGGAACGAGCGCCAGCTCGTGCGGCAAGTCTCCCGGGTGGGGAGCGGCCGGTCGTGGGTTCGAGCGCCGCTCGACCCATGATTCCCACCGAGCACTGTAGCGCGTACAGTGCTGCGCACAGTGCTGGGCACTGTTGCTGCGCCTGTTGCTGCGCACAGTGGAGAAAAAAATCCCCTCGTCCTCCCCAGGCCAAAGCACATGGTTAAGACTCGCGCCGCAGCTCACAACGGCCAGCTGAGTCCCTGTGTATGGTTGGGGAGGGGGTTCGGTGGATTTTCTCGGCCTGCGTGAGGGGCTTTTCTCCTTAATGCAATGCCGTCGGGGGGGCTTCTTCCCCCGGCAGGTCGAGTTTTTTTTTTACATATATACATACAGACCAAGCCGTGCGTATCCTTCTATAACTGATTGATGGAAAGATGACATAGGGCAGTATTGTTGTCCCTCCTAGTTTGTTGCGACAAAGTAATTGATACGGATCAGTAGGGCCTACGACCTTACGTACAGAAGATAATTCAGGTACCGATTGAACGATAATTCAAGCCGGATGCAACATGGCTTGATCCTTTATATAGTATTTTTTTTTCCGGAGAAAGAAATCCAAGAGGGATCACTGATATACAAGGTAATTTATCCACGCAAGGGATGTTCACCGTCTGGGATGATGATCCTAAATGGTAGAATTTACAGCTCTTTAAGGTTTTTTTTTTGTCTCTCATAAATGAAGTTGGCATTGATTGAGATGTTTTTGTAATCAGCGAATGTAACATGATTTAATATCATTAATGAAATTTTCTTTTTGCAAAAAAAAAAATGAGATCGTTCACCGGGAAAGTGATTTGAATATGCCAGAGTCCAGCACGCAAAAGAGTGCACTTATTTTTATCTTGAGATTTACTACCAGTAGAAAAAGTCCACATGGAGAATGATTTGGACTTCCTCACGTGTTTTGCTTGGAGATAAGGAACCAAATGATCGACAAGAGAACCTCAAGGGTTAAGGCCGATCGTATAGTCACCAATAGATCAAAACGCACTAGTACAAAAAAGGCCTAATATGACACTTTAAATTTTACAGTAGTGGCGGACACATATCGATACGTCACTGCAAGCCCGGCGTCAGTTACTGTAGCAGCTAGCAGTGGCGAACATGCTGACATCAGCGGACACCAAGCACTGTAGCGAGTTAGCAGTGGCGGACGTAGTGATGTCAGCGCAGCCTGTCACTGCAAAAAACCCTCCAGTGGCGGGCGTGCTGACAACATCTTAAGTGCCACTTGTGTTTGTGCTTGCAGTGGCGGGTTGCTTGCGTCAGCAGTCCGCCACTGTTGTCATCCGGCCCAATAAGCCCATCTTAGCCCGAAACGATGCTTCATATATAAACAAGACTTAGGTTTTTCGCATTTCCCATCTGCACTTCCTCTCTGGCTGCTACCTCTTCCTCTCCCGTACATGCCGCCGCCCTTCTCTTCCCTCCTCCCTTCTCCACTTCCTCACTGGCCAGGAACCCCACGGCGCGGCCGCGGGGCCAGGGTGGTGCCTCGCCCTCCATCTCCTCGACTCGCCGCCCCCCGTCTTCCCTCTCTCCGAAGGCCGCCGCCACTCCCTTCCCCATGCGAGCGGCAGATACGGGGGGCGGGCATGGCGCGGAGGATCCCGGCCAGTGCGGCGCGGCGCGACGGATCTCGATGGGCGCAGCCCGGCGCGGCGGATCTGCCTCCCTCCCTCTCCGCCGCGCTGACAAGGAGGTGGAAGCGGCACGGCCAGATCTGCGGGCACGCGCCACCACGAGGCGGGGGCTGCGTGGATCTGGCTTGGCGGTGTCCCTGCGCGGCGCCGGCGCTCGGGTGGCGTGCGTCGAGCCGGCTAGGGTTCCGGCGGTCTCCCTCCCCTTCCCCTCGACGACGGCTCCTCGGCGACTACTCCGGGCGGCGCGGCCTCCTCCACGGTGGCTCCCCACAGGCGTCGCGGCGACCACGGCAAACGGCGGCGCGGCGACCACGGCGGGCGTCACGGCAGCTCCTACATGACTGTGTCAGCAAGCTCGATGCTTCCTGCTTCGGTACTCTCCAATCTACATGACCACGGCGGATTTCTAGTTTTTCTGCCTGTACAGATGTGCAAATCGCGAGGACGGCTGCGGTGTGGGAGCTCAAGGGAGCCATGAGGACGTGTTCTTCGCCATCTGTGCCAAGCACTTTTTAGCCTTTTTCTTTTGTTGGATGCATTCAGGTGGATTCAGAGAAGGAGAGAAGCAATCGTGATCTGTAGTGATTTGACATGAAGGCTTGTAGTGATATATAATACTTGTGATCTGGTTCTAGTCCAAAGCTTTGTTCATGTTTGCTGCAGCGAATCGTTGTAGTTAGGATGTGTTTTTACTGTCTTAACCTGGAAGGGATATCCAATATATGTGTTTCTGATTCTGACTTTTGTTATCCTGCAGAAGGAATCCACTTCTGAATGCTGAACGAAACACTCAAGCAACAAGGAAGTAAAAGGTAAAATTCTGAAACTTTGACTAATTAGCGTTTCTGTATGATAACAGTATTTTTTTCTTGCAAACAAATTATTATGATTGTTTGGATAACCTGACAGTATGTTTTACCCTGCTTGTACAATTCTTTCTGACCCACTTTTCATTGTTTGAGCTCTAGAGTGATTTACCTTTTTTGAATTCTAGAACTTAGAGCTAAAGGACAGCATATATAGTGCGAAATCAATTTCTATCCTATTTGCAATGACACCAGTTTGAGCTGAATTCGTAATGGAAGGCAAAACTTGAGCATTTATGTTTGCTTTTCAGCATTACTTAGCGTTGTTACTTGCAGAAGTATGGTCGAGGTTGACTGCCTTTTGCATAGCATAGCATTGTTGTCCTGTCGTTTTGGATAAAACCAGCTAATGCATTGGATGTTGACTGCCGAGCCTTTTCTAATTATAATCATGGATAGAAGCTGTTGCTTGCTTACCAGGTGTTCTTAAGCATGTAGAGTCTTCTGTTGTATCATGCAACACTATGCTGAAAACAGACTGTATTATTCAGTTTGCAGATAACCAATCTTTGGATTCTGGAGCAGGTGGTAGCTACTGCCATTTGTAGAGCTCATTTAGTTATGTTTCACATATCTCTCTCTCTCTCTCTCTCTCTCTCTCTCTCTCTCTCATGGTAATCCTTAGGAAGAGGAAGAGCATGCAGGAGCTGTGGTTTTCGAAACCCTATATGGCAACATTAAAGGAGACAACAGTGCAGATTAGAGGTATTAGGGGCCTTTTTTTTTTTAATTTGACAAAACCATTATAGTGGCAGGCATGCTGATGTCAGCATGCCCGTCACTGTTGAGTCTGACTCCAGTGGCGGACACGCTGACGTCAGCGTGCCCGCCACTGAACCTGATTTCCAGTGACGGACGGTTGTGTCCGCCACTGCTCTTTCGAGAGCTAGCAGTGGTGGAGGCGTCGTGACGGACATTTTGTCCGCCACTGCAGGCCAAAAAGGCCTGTCACTAAAGGCCTTTTTTGTACTAGTGATGCTACAACAGTTATCGTTTTGTTTCCGAAAATCTAACAGATGCTTGAGTGTTTTGGCCCTCTCCAATACTAAATTTTCTAATGTCCGATGAATGACTACCTTTTTTTTTGCGATTACGTAGTACAACTCAGACACTCACAACGCACGCACACTCTCCCCAATGAATACACATATGTAAACTCTACTCCTACGAGTATCTTCGAAGACTGGGCCGACAAATCATCGAGATTGACGAAGTCACCACTGACGCCTTGCTGTCGACGGCCACATCGCCTACCGCTGAAAGCACAACGCCGTTAAATCCTAAAAACTTCGCTCCCACAGAGAGTCGAACTCAGGACCTGATGTGCTACTTGAGGCTCTTGTAACTACTAGGCTACATGCCATTTCGCCGATGAATGGTTACCCTGTGTGTGCACGTTAGATTGGTTTGTATGTAGGCCCGTTTAGTATGATTTGTTATTTGTCTACCGACGGTAGGAGCATCTCCAGTAGAGTTGCTAAAATAAATTGCTAAAACTAGGTTTCGGTACATGAGAGAGAAGATTTTACAAATATTTCTATGCTCCTCTCCAGCAGAATTGTTAGAACTGGATATCTAAAAAGCTACATGTACTTAGGGGGTGTTTCACTAAATGGTTATGACACAGAAAAACTAAGAAAAAAATACAACTAGGGCTTTTCTGCAAAAGCTCGTGGCAATGGCACAAATTCCCCACCATCGTCAATCTCCAGCCACCTCATGAAGAATCACCGGCGCGCCTCCACATCGAGGACCTACCCCCAAATCCACCACCCGCCATCTCGAATTGAAGATCAACCGCCCCTTGAGCTCCTCCTGCACATGGGCCTGGGCGGAGCTCGTTCGTGCCATGGCCGAAGGCGGAGAAGACAGGTCAAGTGCACGCGGTGGTGAAGGGCATGGGGCTTGGCGTGGTGGCGGCAGACATATACAGGGCATGCGCGTGGCCTTGGCTTCTTGTGGCGCCGTCGACAGGGAGGACTGGATCAGGTCTTCACGGTGAGGCGACGGCGCGGGATGGTGTGGCTGCCCCCTCATCGGGACCGTGGCGGCAGCCTTACCACCGCGCGGACTGTGGCGAGCACGCTAGGGCAGCAGGGGGAGGCACGGCTCCATCGCCGAAGGGAACATTGGAGGGGGCCCGGTAGAGGGAGAGGGCCTGGTAGAGGGAGACACGGGGAGAGGAGGCGCGGAGGGGCCCCGGGACAGCATCGCAGTGGACACCAGCAAGAGGCCGTGGCGCCTGGCGAGATTTTTTTGGCAGCGAGCTAGCAATGGATCGAGTCGTGGCAGCGCACGCCTCAGGACTTTTAGCATGCAGCGTTGCGTTGTTATATTTGGGTCTAGGAGAGAGAAATTTAAGTAAGTTGTTAAAAAAACTAGTACTAATGCATGTGCGTCACGCACGTGTCTAAAGGCTCAAAATGATATAGCATAGTATAATTGGATAATAAAAACCTTAATTAAGCCAACAAAAATTTTATGTCACTGGTAGATTTGTATCAATAAGACCCAAAACAAATACTATTCATTCACTCGTTGATTATTTGTCTTTTGATAATACGGAAGACAAAAGAAGAGTCAAATGTTATGCACTGATATGTTAATCCACCACACCCCAATGACCAAGAGTTCTTGCCAGATATTGAATTTCGAAGGAGTGGACAATAAGCACACTTTTATTTCACTGGGACTGGGTTGCCGATACAAGGAGTTATCAATGAATTACAAGGAGTCCTTGCTGGTATTAAAGCATTGCTGTTGTTGGGTTGCTGATCTCATAGTTTTGCAGTGTGAACCTCGAGGAGATCAATCTCCATGATATGGATTTGAGCCGCATCACCTACAGTGGATAAAGTGAGTAAAACAGCACCAGATAGCTCCAACTTGGAGGATAAAGTGTATGATTTGCTATGGTGTGGCTCAAATGCAATAAATTAAAGATGAGATAGCAAAATCAGCACTTCACCGTCGCAGCACTTCACTGAACAATTTAATTCCAAGCACTTCTTTAAACAGGTCAACAACAAAAACAAAGATGAGATTTCGAACATTTAAATTAGCAATAACCATGTGTTCATTTTATTTTATTTTGACCATGGAGAGAGTGTCTTTTCAATAGGTGACAGTGTACAAAAGATGCTTGTGCAGGAGTGGATCATGGAAGCATGTATTTTCTTAGCTAAACATGATCTCTAAATAAACGTTTGTTTCATTTGAAATTATTGAAACCGGCAATGGCCATCAGATTTCTTCTAAAAAAATAATATTTTCATTAATTGCAGTGCCTTAATAGTTATATGACAAAACAAATCAGAAATACCTAGCTTCAGAGAATTTATACTTGCCAACTTGTGGATAACACAGTTATTTTCCTTAGAACATGATATTTCAGATAACAAGCTTGTGAAAATGATTGAAAAATGAGCTGGTGAGATGCCAACTTTTACCGGAGGTCACTGTACATCCGATTGGATCGGACCGTAAATTTAGACATCGTTTGGAGTCCAGATACCTACCGTTTTGAATCTTGATGCCGATGCCACCCTAGTAGAAATTCTTTGCTTCTCAATGAATCTTGCAATAGGAGACCTTATTATTGCACCAAATGCTACTCACACCGGCTTGGTCTCACCAAACATATCTGTGGCAATTTGGGAACTTTTTACTTCAGTAAAACGAGAAAGTAGCACATTGCAGATATGAGGTCACTGAAAAACTGCCTAAGAGAAACTGCAAGTACTTCTTGAGGATCTGTTGTCTCATAAGTAGAAGACCATGAAAAAAAAAATGATACAACCCTTCGCTCCACACGAAAATAACTCATCCATCCAGTTCGCAGGACCAGCTGATTCTAGTGCCTAAGCAATAGACAAGTAAACAATTTTAATCTTGTCAGCTAGCTTGAAACAACTAATAAACGAGTAAGAGATATTTAGTCTGATTGCATCTAATCCATAATCTGCATAAACACACCATTCAGCTAGGATTGTAGATTTCAGGAGCATGCACTGGTTCTGTGGAAGTAAAAGAGGTTTAAGTTGAGAATATTATAGAGTTGCATCTTTACTTCATTCAGTACTCATATAGAAAATGAATTAATGCAGGCAGTGCTTCATTTCAGCCAAGGACCTGCCACCTGTCACTGTTCATGAACTAATCTGCAGCAGGCAGTAGCATGAATCCCAAGAGTGATGCATTACCGACCTGGTTATTGCAGGAAAAATAAATGCAAGTGAAATACAAGAAATTCTTAAGCTGTTACAGTCGAAAAATGGAAATAAAGACAAATGAAATATTGATACAGTGGAAAATGAAATTTAAGATAAAAATACCTTAAAGTTGTTAGAGTGGAAAATGGAAATATTGATACAGTTGAAAAATGGAAATAAAGATAAAAAATACCTTACGTTGTTGCAGATTCTAAGGCATGCCCTCCTGTCCTTTGTCCTACAAAATATAATTCCTTTGAAGTGGCTATCAATTCATATATAATACTGTATGATAACAATATAAAAAGCTACACAGCATGTGAAGATACACGTCATGTACTCTCTTCCCTGATGCCAGTAATCATGTTGACACCCATCAGCCATGAAAACCCCCCACAGAAAAAAAAATCCCTTAACCAGTTGTAAAACGCCAAAGCATGCTACAAATTTATCACATAGTCTCAGTTAAATATATTAGAGTTCTCATCACCATGATTGCCGCATATATACAAAGCCTTGGGCCCTTGACATTTGCACATACAAGCCTTTCATAGAAAAAAAATGAGGTAGGCAGATTAACTATGTGCAATTTCAAAATGAGAATCTGGTATGGCATGACAGAGATAACCTTCTAAAAATATCAGAGCCACAAGATTTCAACCTATAGCGGCCAAATCTGGAATATCCCTATACCTTTACATTCAAATGTCTTAAATATGCATGAAAAATGAGGAAATAATCTTCGACCTGTTGCCCACAACCTTAAGATTGTAAGATAGTAGTTGTATTGCCATCCAAAGCTTTTTCTACATGTGGAAACGGTGGATATCAATCCAAGCGCTAAGAAATGGCATGGGAATATTTCAATTAAGAAGATTTCCTTTAAACAACATAGTGTTATTGTATTCAGAACCAATGCTTTCTGCAGGTTGAAAACTATTTGGAAAATAATCCAAGCACTCGGGTTTTGGATGGCACGGCATTCCATCAAAAAGAATTTCTTTAAGCAAACGAGGTGTTTCAGTACTTTTAATTGACACCAAACCTACAATAGATTTTTATC
This sequence comes from Eragrostis nindensis, assembly GCA_012490785.1. Lineage (NCBI taxonomy): Eukaryota > Viridiplantae > Streptophyta > Magnoliopsida > Poales > Poaceae > Eragrostis > Eragrostis nindensis. Next base: position 740,853 of record JAAXCT010000100.1, on the reverse strand, counting down.
CCTGCAAAAGTCAATATAAATGCAAACACATGGTGAGTACGGAATCACATTCAGTCACCGACTCAAGTTATCTGCTACAACTCACATGTCTAACATCCCTCAACTCAAGCAGGCATGCAACATGATTTGCATATAACAAGCTACATTTTTAGTGATTACCACGTATAGAGCTAGCTGCAGTTTCGTAATTCAAAAAATCTAAAACTAATAGAAGATCATTCCATTCTACTATATCAAGATCATTCCATTCACTGCATATTTCTAAGATCATTCTATTACAAGATCATTCCATTTGTTTCATGACGATATGCTTTATATCACTGAACACAATTAGTGAGAGCCATCTCTAAAAGCGAGGAAAACCAAACATGGCAAGTGGCCAAAAAAAAAAAAAAACTACCTGTACACATTGTCAGTTCATATGGACGGCTTTCCGATTAGTCTCGTCAAGTTGATATTCATGTCTGCACTCAACAACAAAAAGTAATTAAAATATAATATACTATCCAGCAAAAGTAATGTATATACTACTGCAGTATGTGGAAATCATAAATTGCCGAAATTTACTGGACGAACTGAAAATAAATGAATTGAACTCTGCAAGAAACACATGTTTCTTCTGAATTCACATATCCTCGTAAGAATTGTCCTCCAACACAGTTGATTATTTCTGTTGAAAAAGAAGAGAACAAAGCAGCTTCCCACCATCTTGAGCAGGAGGCGATGCTCCTCAATCTTTCTTCTGGTACCAGAGAGCTTATGCGCCACGGAGTCACTGAGCCCAGTGAGGTGCCCTGTTGTGAACATCTGAGCCAGCCAACCAAACCATACCGCCTCAATTCAAGAATTCCAGTAAACCAAAAATTAAAACAAAATGGGGGGAGAAATCAAGAACCAGATGACTACGCATGTACTCCTCTTCTTCCTCCATCTCGCCCGGACCAGGTGCCGCCTCCTCGCCCCCGGCGACGACCTCCTCCCAATCCTCTGGCGTGCGGGACTCCCAGTACGAGGCGGCAGCGACCGCAGAGGCCGGGGGCGGCGAGGTGGCACACAGGGGCCGGCCTCCTGCAAACCGTGCGCGGGCGCGGGGAGGCAGCGGAGGTGGAGGCGCCGCCGCCGCCGAGCGCCGAAGAGGAGCGGACGGCGCCGCTGGTGAGGCGGAGGTGCCGGCCTAACGGGTTGCGCAACATCAACTTCCACGCAGTCGTTGCTTGCCGCGCCGCTCCGCTCCACGCTTCACCTTGCACATTGGATCCATCTTCCTCTGGCGTCCGCAGGCGGGGATTATGGAAACGTGGGATCTGGGAAGAAGACGAATGGAAAAGAAATCGAGGGAAGGAAATCAGGAGCGTGAAATCCGGAGGGCTCGGCGGGCGGGTGGGAAAATCCATCGGTGAAAAAAATCAACGCGATGTCAGGTTTTTTGGCTGTGGAATGACGGGAAAACGCTCCAAAATGTCTCATCTTCGACGTGAGGTCGTTATTGGCCGGTTTGTATGATACTCCTTTCGTTTTTTAATATATGACGCTGTTGACTTTTTTCGTTACGTTTGACTGTTCGTCTTATTCAAAATATTTATATAAATAGCTAATTGTATAAGTTAATCTTAAAATGCTTTTGATGATGAATCTAATGATATTCATTTCACATTAGTAAAGTAATTATTTAAATCTATATTGTTAGTCAAAGTTAAAAAAAAATTAACGGCGTCATATAATTAAAAACGGAGGGAGTAGATTAAAAGGGAGAGGGTGTAAATTAACGGTTGATCTACAAATAGGTAAGGTCTGGCAGGGTAAAACTAATTTTTCTCGCAACTGATTCTTTATTGGTTTAGATAAGTATAGCAATTCATATAGCAATTCTGTTGGAACAGTTTTTTTTCTCGTTTTTAGGTATTTTGGCAGTTTTTAGGTCTAGTAATCCAATTTGGCAATTTTGCTAGAGATGCTCTAAAGATGAATACCCTATACATAAAATGATTTAAATACATGTGAAGATTTGTGCATTAGAGATATAGAGTTTATGGAAAGAAAAAATACTTTTGTGAAATGGTGTTTTTTTTTAGATTCCAAAAAAATACATGAGTTTTTTATTACATAGTTTTTGTTGGTATATGCTATGGTAACTAAGCCAATGATAGTATCAGTAATATTATGAAAATTTTAGCTTGCGATATTAACTTAGAAGGTGATTACTGCAGCAAAACTACTTGGCCATTGAGAAAAGTAAACGATGCTAAAAAAATTAAGAAAAGTCTATCTAATCTATCTATCTATCTAATCTAAACTAATAAGGCACGAGTTGTGCGACCAATGACCCCTCACCAAAATATTTGGGTACTCTCCTCTATACCCACCCTTAATCTGATTGGGCCCGCAACCTGTAAACCATCTAAACCGTGGATCATACAAACCTTATCCACCAGCGTTACGTTACAGGCAGGTGTGACGGGCTTCTACATTCTAATTGTTAACGCTACGATCGCTCGTTGTTATTTTTTCTCACATTGGATCATCGATACCCGCCCCGACCCGCCCAGCGTAATTTCCGTCCCTCGTGATTCTCTGGCGAATTGTTTCCAAAACGTCTGCGGCGGCTCCGCGGCTGGCTGGCTGTGGCTAGGAGGTCACTGGATCTGCGCCACCTCATGCGTCGGAGAGAAACGATGATGCCGCGATGACTCCGAAGGCGGTGAAGAATGACGCCACGCCGGATCGGGATTCATGGCTGCTTCTCCTCCAACCTCAAGATCGGGATCATAACTCGTAAGCACCACTACTTGCCATCCTTCCCCCTTCCCCTCTGAACTGGTGGTGGTTCTAGGTGGGGATCGCTGGATCTTAGGTGCGGGCAGCGACTAGAGTATGCCGCTGAAGGCACCAGCTAGCAGGCAGCTCGTCCAGCGCGTGCCACACAGTCCCCACCGCCAGCATCAGCCATCAGGGGCCGGTCGAGTATCACCTGGCGGCTCATGGCCGTCAACATCTTTCCGTCTTCCAGGACCGCATCTTTCCCTTCTTCGTTAATTTAGTTACTGTTAGATGCTTCCTAAACATTAGAAGTCAAAACATTCCGATCGTGGTTGTAAATTGGCTTTTGCCGTTGTAAATGAACCATGCCACTATTATCTTATGTTTTAGATCCTGCAAGCATTTGTTTGCCGAGAGGGAAAACTGATCAAGTACTAGAACTGACACAAGTTTCTAACTATATTGACTATGATATTTGAAAGCTCAGCTGGTTTTATCATTTCATTATTAAAGGCTTGACACACACCTTGCAGTTGTTGTTATCATCTGTAACAACGTGGTGACCAGCGAGCTAGAATCGATGTCGGGGAGGCCATCGCTATGATCGACAATGCAAGGTGTGTGGTTGACATAGTGGAGCATAGTTCTGTTCTTTTTCTTCTCATTTTTCATATTCCTTTAGTTTTCCTTTCAGATTTGCGAAAATAGGTTCGGCAGCACCTAGGCTGGAATTGATCAACAGGCAGAATGTGTGAGGAATTGCCAGGCCAGGTCATGAGATAAAATCAAGCTTCAATCATTAGCGTAATGTTTCCCTTCCAGCATTCAGTCTGTTCATCTTATTTAGAATCCTTCACACCGCCTTCTCAATCCACCCGATGCTTCCGGAAAGTGTTTCACGGAAAATTTAGATCGTAGTTTGATCTTCTTGTTGTGCATCGGATTGAATTATACAATGCACAATATACTAATGTGTTGTTTCTCGTGGCACAGGAGTATCTCGTGGTGTTTTTTCCGATTGTGCGTAGTGCAGGAGTATCTCGTGGCACGTTCTGCACCAAGCTTATTGTTCTTTTCGCATCAACTGGAATGGCAAGACTAATCATTCCTCTATAGCCTGAAAATTTTTGCCACCACTGACGAGGCTTCGAAGAAATATATTGTAAAAGCCAGCTTCATTCCTTTTTGTTGTTTGGTGGCCATGAGAAGAGGTACGTCATGCAGTTAACGGTACTGATATATGTAATATATCTTTTTTTAGATCATATATGTAATATCTATGCAGATAAAAAACAGTTAACTGTACTTATGTACAGTTCATATTTCTTGCGACATTGTTTTCATGGTTGTATTGATAATCTTTCAACCAGTATGCAAGAGATGGAGGATATGAGGTTAGTAAGAGCACGACCTGTCCTACCAATTGCTTATTTTGTGCTGAGTAGAATATATGAGTTTAAACCTACAGTGCCATTTTCTTACCTAACTTGACAGTGTAAATCTGTAGAATTAACTAAATTTTTTGCCCATATGTATCAATATATTGGTTTGTCTCAGCTTCCATTGATTTATGCTTTGGGTTGGCTTTTTTTATGATTATATTAACCCATGCCATTTTCTGGAGTGGAAAAAGAATTACCATGTCAAGATAATTGGACTCAGTCTGTGCCATAATATTCCAGTACTCTATTTGGCCCTTATTTTGTTTCTTGCCATTGTTGACTGTGATGGCATGAGGAATTATGATTTTAATTTAACCTGGAGGAAAAGATGAGTTAATATGGAAACCAAACAAGAAAGGGATTTGGACAGCACAAAGTGCTTACAAGCTCTTACATGAGGAATATGTCCCAAAAACAGTAAGTAAACTAAACATGTCCCCTCAATCAATGTCCATCATAAAAAAGATTTGGGACAAAAAGAATATTCTTCCAAGGGTTCAAATGTTTATTTGGAGGCTTTTAACTAAAAACCTTGCAAATGCTCAGCGTGTTCATAGAAGAATGAAAAATATTACTTCAATTGTGCACGCTGCGGCAAGGTGGAGAATGACGAGCACATTTTCTTTCATTGTCCCTTTGCAAGAGCAGTATGGTTTGCTTCTCCGTATGCTTTTAAATCAGATTACCTCAGTGGCTCTTGCGCAACTATTATTTATTATGTCTTAAATAATCTGCTTTCTGATGAAGACTAAGATCTTGTCTTCTACATTTTATGGTTCATTTGGAAAGCTAGAAACCTTCTCAGATTTCAGAAGAAAGAAATTTCCATTTTGTCTGTTGTTTTCCAAGCTAAAGCGGCTCAGAAAGCTCAGTATGAAGCTTTTGGTGTGGAGCATATTCTTGCAATACCTCTTATGTCTCCCACACCCTTAACCAGGAGCTTCCTAATAGCTCTACTTCTCAGTGTCATTGAAAATCAGATGCCTCTTATCATGCAGGTCAAGAGTCAGGTCTTGGAATCCAAATAAGCTTCTTTCGAAAACAGGAAATGTGGAGTCTGCAAGCACAAGTTAAAACTTCTATTGCAGACTCCCCTCTTCACGCTGAAGCTTTAAGCATGTATCTTGGTTATCAAATCCTTTGTTTCATGCAGGTTAAAGAATGTGATTTCTTTTCAGATAATGCTACCCTTATCTCCTTCATGAAGAATATTCAAGAATCAGCACCAGACTGGAGATTGCAGAGCATCAAAAGAGACATGGAAGGCAATGGGAAAAACATGAGCATGAACTTCTTCCATGTTCCAAGAGAAGAGAATTTCATTGCTGATGCATTGGCTAAAAGTTCTTTAGCTGTTTTTAGATATGGCCCTAGGTTTAGTTGCTCCAATATTAATCATAGTAATGGATGTCCTGTAAAAAATCTTCTCCATAATTTCCCTACCTGGGCTAAACTTTGTAATCTCGTCTGCATATGAATGACAAGCCCTATAAGGGCGTGCTTCCTTCAAAAAAAAAATTACATGTGCCATATTTTTGTCATTTTAAAATAAAGAGGGGCCAACATCCAACCATCCATTTTGTTGATTTTTTGCTATTTGAAATATATATTTAATCATGTGTTAATTTTCCTTTATCGTGATATCATAAACCATTTTAAAAAATATTTGTGTTATAAGTGATATCATAAGAACACGTCACGATATATGCCGCATGGAATATTATGTGAATGTGTTGGTTTTCTACAATATATTAAACGATCTTTAGCTATGTTTGCTTCAAGAATATATTATACCATCTTATAATAGTCTGGGTAGAAACAATAAGTAACATCATATTATTATGTTTCCGTACAATGCCATGATGTTTTGGGCTGCATAATATATTGAAGTTGTGTTTCATACTCGTGACATCGCGTGGAACAATATTTTGCCGTGCGTGTCGCACGGGGTTAGTAACTAGTAAACAATAACTTGTTGGACAAATCATAATAGATTCTTAGTTTTGGCAGGTGGGCCCCATGGCATTACTGTTTTACTGTTACCCTGTAGCAGTTGTTGTGGACCGCCGGATCAAGTCGCTTCGTCAATCCAGCCGTCCGTTCCCGCATTTCTTCCTCCGGCCGACTCAGGCCTTGTTCGGCAAGGCAGTTTTCAAAACAGAGCAGGAATGTGGCAAGGGCAGGATTTATTGGATCCTGCCGTTTCACTCAAACCACCTCCTGTCTGAAACCACTCCCTAAATGAAAACTGTTTATCAACATACATGTTCGGTTATGCCTGTTCGTTCCTATTCCTGATCGTCAAAACAACACAAAGAGGCTTGTGCTAATCCACTACTAGCAACAAGGATAGTTGTCATTAGCCTGACAAGCAGGAGCAAAAATTTATCCTAGTAACTACATTTCTGAATATGCTCAACGATGTGAACGGCATATCTATCTGTATAACAAAACTGCACAAAAATAATGACTTGAAAAACTGAGAGAAATGAAATTATCCGAAGCCAACGGCTGAAATATTTTCACTCTCTAGCAGATTAGTCATAGAAGAGCACCACCACGTTATAAATTACAACTACTAGAACATTTTGTCACTCTCAAGTCTCAAATTGACTAGTCATAGAAGAGCACCACCACGGTACAAATTCATTCCATGGGAGTTCCCACAAGTGATATCAAAAGCATGAAACATTTACAATTTTGATATCACAGTTCACAGCTCCCACACAGAACTCCATGGTGTACTGTTTCTATTGAACATATGGCGATGCTGGACGCTACGTTGTGTGCGAAGCTATCAGATATCTGTCAACAATTGTGGAAAAAAAATGATAGTTAGTAGCAATCTCTGGGTATAATCAAATTTTCCAAACACATAGTGATTCACTGCTAGATCGATTAAGAACACGAACATGTTTCTATCCCTGTAGATTTTATCACCACAAAAGAAACCACATGATTTTACAACTAGTTTACATAACTTGACATAAACAGTAGGTAGTAGACTAATCTATGCATGTCGTAGAACCTAGTCTATGCATGTCGTAGAACCCTCTTCACTAATTAATTTTTAGTCTAGGCAAGATTCTGCTTGCAGGTTAAACACATAAAAAGAGTGAAGCTACTCTAATTTCAATCGTAATCGTCAATTCAATCCAGTATCTAGATAGTAGTAATCGTCACCGGCCATAATATAATTTAAGCACTACAACAATATCATTCCTTGATTGCATTGCATATGAAGTAGTCTAACAAGATCCAGACAAGAATTGTTATTGTACTGCACTAGCATGAACTCAACTAATAATTGCCAAATGAGAATCACATTAGATGCCGATGAACAACGCCACACCCATAAGCTATTCCACAAGAGCAAACACTACGGCCAAAATATTCTCTGAACTTTCATGCCCCGTTCCAGTCTGTATGGTGTGCGAAGTTGGGTGAGGAGATGAGAGGGGAAGAAAGAGAGAGCGTCGCGGCCAAAGGCTTACCGGAGAGAAGGACGTGGGAGGTGGAGTCGCCGTCTCCAGCCTGGGTCGCCGCCAGTCGCTGCTGTCCAGCCTGGGTCGCCGCCGCAGCCGTCGTCGTCTCCAGCTTCGCGTTAGGTCACGACGCGTCGCTCACTGTGGGCTGTTTCAATCCGGGAGGTCGGACTCCAGTTTTTCTTCCGGGCCGTCGGGGAGGAGGCAAGGCCGGAAAGGGCCCGGAGTTAGAACGGACCTGGTCTAAATGAACACATCTTCCTGGCCAGAACCGTTTTGAGGCCTGCTCGATTATTTCCGGCCGGTTTCGCCGCCTTCCAGGCCCGTTTTGGTGTAACCGAACAAGGCCTCACGACGTTCGCGAGGCACCGATTATCTTCTCGATCGTTCCTCGTCTCGCTCCTCTCTCACCGCCGCCGGTTCCACTCTCGGTCTCTCCATGCGGCGGCGGCGGCAACGGCAGCTCGGCACAAACCACAGTCCACAGATGGATCCAACCTGCTTCCTCCTCCAACAGCAGCACCTAAGAGACGAGAGGAGCGCCCCTCGCACCACCCAGCAGGACTTCCTTAGCGCCTGCGCCTCCGCGCCGTCGTACGGCCGCTCCGCTCAGGCCGCGTCGTACCTTGGGTAAGTTTTCCTAAGTCCGCCGCCAGTTCCACCTCCAGAGCCAGGCTCTTGATCTTTCTGACCCTGGTGTCGTCCTGCCATCTCACCTTACTGGCTACAGACTGATCTGTGGATAGAGGATGGCTACCTATGCATCGCTGATTCGAAGGACCTGAAATATATTTGGTATGTTTCCTGGTGCTGATTTTTCGATAGTTACTTAATGATTCAAATTGGTTCGCCCTGATGTACTTACCCAGCATTTGATTAGTTTGTTAGGATTAGGTTCGACATTATTCGCCTCTGCATCTGTTGATTACAAGTCCTTCGAAAACAGATTAGAATCTACACGCGGTGGATTTGTAGGGAAGTGGTATCTCCTATTGGATACAAGGATGTGATTCTTGGTGGAATTTGAGATCCTCAATGACGGCCTTCTATCCTGATAGTTCATTGTTTGCCGTCCATTTTGATAACCCAATGAAAATCTTGCAAGAACTGTTTACTTATTCCAGTTTTACAAGGCTAGGTGACATGTATGAATCATCAAAGTTTTCTCTGTTTTTTTTTTCTAATCTATGCAGAAACAGGACAGGAATTTTCTTCCATCCCTCAATGAATTTAATGTTCGAAGCAGTTTGTGCACGGTTGAATTGAGAGCATTACTGCCCAAATCGCTGGCCAAATCAAACAACTTTCCCACTGTATGGACAAATCGATCGCAACCAGCCCTTATTCACCACAACACTGGGCCTCTCAGCAGCTGTACGAAGTGGAATAACATAGTAAAGCCTCTGACCATAGCTTTGACATCAGAGGTGACCTCTGTACTTCTTCAAGAGAAGTTAGGATTTTTTTTTTTAAATAAGTTGTCAATTGAGTTCGATTCAAGAAAAGATCAGCTATGTTAGACAGTTTTCAATTAAGACACACAATTCCATTTTTATGTGATTTCATCAAGAATTTCGGGATCAACTCTAATGTCTCAAATCTGCCTGCTTCGTATTCGTTTCACTGAATAGCTAAACTCAGCCTTTTTTCTTGTCAAATTTGACTGACAAAATACGCTCTTCTACAGTGAGTTGACATTGAAGCGTACAAGGCGGTGACAATTATATCTGGGTGCTGAGAGAACACCAAGGCGATCAAGGACAAAAGCATGGACTTCTATACTCATAGTACCAGGTAAGTTTCAACTCTCCTGATACAAGGTGTTGATGAATCAGATAGAAGAGAAGCTTTTATTTTGGACCCAGGCAAAACTAACAAAAAACTTTGTGAGGAAGAGAAGCTTTTGCTAACCACAGAGTGTTGTGCTTTGGGTCATGGGCATTGTAGCTGTAGGGTCAAGAATGTATATGTCGCAGCCTTTGTGCAATCTATGAAAGGAATGGAATCCTTCTTTGTACACAGCCTTTGTGTGTTAGTTTGCTTGCAAAATCTGATTTCATTCTGGCAAATTAATTTGATAATTTCTGCAACCAATTCATTGTCTGCATATATATCATTTGATAGCCCATCGTCTGCCAGCGTAGTAAATTCATTAAGCAGCTTACTAAGAAAGTTTGAGATTTTAAGCATTCTTACTGAATTTATTTCACTTGCCATGGTTACGCAAGTATATAAATAATGAGTTTCATTTATATTTGAAGTTGGATAAAAGGAAGAAGTATGTTCATTGTTTATTTCCATACCAACCTCTTATGTTTTGATTTTCCTTGGGGAAATTAATTAGTGATTCTTTTCAGGCATTGTGTTCTCTTTTGGTGATTTCATTTACTTCATACAAGTGTTTATCAGTTTTGCGCCAGGTGGACAGTTGATATGTTGATTCTGTTATATAATTACGTCAGTCTCAAATGTTGCAACAAGTGACATGATGCATCATGTGACATTACTCTGATTAATTAGCATCTCCTCCTGGCAGTTAATTTGTGTTGCCATTTTGCACACTACTGTTCTTTTCAAGATTTTATCTATACTTTTTTTTCACGATTTTTTCTCCTTGATATACAAGAGCTTCATGTGTTGCAGCAGTCCAGTACTTGAGGGTCACCTAATGGACACCTTATGCCCAACTAATCCACGTCTACATGTTGATGTTGACATCAGCGACATGTTTTACCATGTTATGTTGAATACAGCTGCAAGCAGCACAAATACTTTCCAAATTAAATGAAGCTCCTTGAGGTGCACCATGGATATCGTTGTTTTCTGTTTCATGTAGCCATAATACTTGCATGTTGACCTGGAAGTAACCCATTAAATCGTTTTTTTTAAGCTCAAGTTAAGACCTACGGTTCCTCTTGATAAAGACTTCCAAAGACCTAACTATTGGATATAAGCATAAATATTTTTTTTATCATGTTTGGATGTAACATTCATGACACTAATCTCTATAGTTGAGATTTGCACTCATTTATAATCTTAGTTCATTATTTTCTCTTTGTTTGAGAAAGGCTCTAAGAAACCATGTGAGTTTGCGCTTATTTATAATGTCAATTCTATCATTTTTCTTTTTGTGATGCATTCGCTTCGGAAAGGATCTATATACCCGCGGCAATTTGCCGTGGGGTTCCATCTAGTAATATCAAAGCATGCATACCAGCAACCGGTACAACGCTTTGCCAATGCATAAAGTATTCATATATATGTTGCAGAAACTTGTACCCAAATGGTTTTTGCACTACCGCAAGCAGGTCTGGAACATTCAGGAAACGAACACACCTTAGTAACTTTTCTATCTGACATGTACCGCCAAATTTGCATGCATCCATCAATCACCTTCATTCCTTGATCCTTCCGGCGTGCGCAGCCTTTAGAAGCTGATACAGCACCAAGGCCGCCGATCCTCCGGTCATGAACTCCAAGCACTTAGCCTTGAGCTGCGGGCACCCGTGCTGCTCAGCTAGAACGAGTGTTAGTGGCCACCGTGCCAGCGTCGATGCCAAGGGCGATCCTGCGTTCGCCACATCAACTTGAGCCTGTCCAGCCCGTACCTGTCAGCGGCCACAAGGAGATGCTGAGCCATTGCCTTCCATGTCTCCGGCTTCTCATCTAGTTCTGGCACCGTATCGGTGTAAATGAAGTGAAGCATGGCCTTGAACACAGCAGCTTCCATTTCCTTGATCTCAACGCACGTGGTGGTCTTCTCCTTCATCCCGCCAAAGAACTCAGCCTTGAAGACGGGAGACCTCGCGGCAATGATGTTCTTGTGCGTGGCGAGGGACTCGCCTGACATAATGAACGTGATGCGACTTGCGCGAACTGATCATTTCAGCATATATGACTGATGGATGCTCTTAGCAACCTCCATGGCTACCAGTACAAATCCTCACACGAATAGTAGGTTTGGGTACAAATTGGGATACACGACCTCAGGGGAGAGGGAGGTCAGACTCAGCAATGGATTAGAGTAACAGAGAGATGTGGAGGAAGAACCCTAGGACTCGGGAGTAGAGGAGGATTGGGTGTAACACCCTGTGTTTTGCCACATTGTAAAAGTCACTAAAAATTTGAACTTTTTCGAATTCCAACAAATTCAATCAAAGTAGAGGTTAATTTCATGCCAAAATTGAATTTTTGAATTTTAAATGTGCAACAAATCACACCATGAGCATGTTTGGAATTTCTTGTTTTATTTATGTGTTCATTTGGTTTTGATCCTTTTCAAATTTGAATTCCATTCAAATTTGTATCCTAGCTAAATCCTGTAAAATGGTTAAACCATTTCTTCCCGCCGGGCCGCCCTCCTCTCTTTCCCTTGGCCGGCCCAGCTCTTCCCTTCCCTTCCCTTCTTTCTTCCCCGGCCTGCTCCGGCCCAGCCTCCCTCTCCTCCCTTCGGCCCAGCAGCGGCCAGCCCGCCCACTCCTCCACGCGTCGCCGACGGACGCGCGGACCCCGCCCGTCGTCTTCCTCCTCCCGACGCGCGGCGAGCGTCGCCCATGCCGCCGTGTCGCCGCGCCGTCTCGTCCCGTCGCCGCACAGGACGCCGTCTTAAGCCGCACGCGTGCACGCCCGCGGAAGCTTCGCTCCGTCCCGTCGCACAGTCCCCTCGACCAACTCCACGCGCGGACCTGCCCTCTCCCGTCGCCTCGCCGCAAATCCCGGCGACCGAGCCGCCATGCCTCGACGTCAGCCGCGCTCAGCCTCTCTCCCGCCTCGTCGCATCCGTCGCACTGTGGCCGTTCCACTCGCTCGTCATCATGCGCATGGGCGCTGTCCTCCCCTGGAGCGCCGTCGCGTCCGCATTGATTTCCGGCGACCGAGCCGACGACCGAGCCGCCCAACGGCTCTCTCCCCGACGCCTATAAATCCCAGCGAGCTCCGCGCCGCCTCCCTCCTCCCTCACGTGAACTCAACCACTCCTCGACGCCACCCAAACGCCCAATTTCCACTTTTCCCCACCGGCGTCCCCTTTTTCTCCCGCGACTCGTTCGGCGACTTCCCGGCGAGCCAACAGTGGAGCTCCGCCCTCTCTTTCTCTTCTTTTGGCATCGCCGAACCCCAGCTAGCCCCGTCGCGCCCTTTGTTCTCGCAGCCGAAGCGTGGAGCATGGAGTTCCCGGCGGGCTAGGGTTCCGGCGGCCGCCATCGTCGACGTCGACTTCCGCTTCCCCTCCAGCCGCGCCGACCCCACTGTGAGCATCGTCGCACTCTTCTCTCTCTCCCGCGCCATCTTTTTCTCTTCTTCTCCCCGTGCACGAGCACTCGCACCGAGCTCCTCCACCCGCCGCCGCGCGACCTCGTCGCCGGCGTGCTTTCCGGCCGCGCTCGGCCGAGCCGAGGCGCGCACCACACTCACCGCACATCTGCGCACCCGCACGTGAGCACACACTCGTGGGAACTCCACTCCCGCGCCGTTCCCCCTCGCACGCCGCCGCGCCGCCGAACTCCGGCGAGCTCGCGCCGCCGCTCCCATCAACCCCGTCGACGGCATCACCCCCAGACGTCTTCGCCGTCACGCGTAGGCCACGTAGACGTGCTTCTCGTCGCATTCCGACCACCGCAGCCGCCGCCGGCGTGGATTCCGGCGACGCGCCGCCGCGCTCCCCTGTTTCCGGCGCCTTTTGACCAGCCGCGCCGCCGCTGACGTGGCACGCCACGTCGGCCTAGGGGCCCCACACGACCCGGTCAGCCCCAGCCCAGTCAGCACGGTGCACGAACTCGGTGCACCGTGGACCGCTCTCACACACCGCGCTGGTCCACAGCTCACGTGGACCAAGTCCACAGAACAGTACCAAAACAGTGCACCGGCCCCGCGGGCCCATCTGTCGGCCCCACACACACATGAAAATTGCTAGCGCCACACAGCAAACGTACCCAAATTCTTTTTCGAGCACTTTTCTAATATCAGAAAAATCCCATAAATTCTCCAAAAATACTAGAATACCTTCTAATCATTTTCCAATACTTGATCACCTCAGATTAATTAAGTTTTGCCCATACTTAATTAATCAAGCTTAGTTCTATTTATTTTAATCCTACCAACTTCTAAAATCTATATCTTATTCATTCTAACTCCGATTTTGACGATTCTTTCGCCAAAATTCATCTAAATTCATGATCTATCCAATGCTACCAGAAACTTCTTCATTGATGTTATTTGGTCTTATTTGGTTTAATGCTTGTTTAATTAATTGCTTGAGCGGGTAGATTTATTTGTCGTTATTTACTTTTAATCGATAGATAATCAAGCTTTTGAGGAAGAAGCTGAGGACCCGGATTACGAGGACTTAGAAGACGAAGACTTTGGTGAAGGCAAGTCCTAACCCTCCTTTGATCATGATTGATCCTATGTTTATAAATTCCCTACTTAGAGCCCGTTTACAAATAAATATGCATGTTGTTTAAATGCTAGTATGTCCTAAGTACTTATTGATTGCCATGCCTTGTTATTGATTACCCAGCTTCCCTTGTTATACTTAGGGTCCAACATTCGTTAATTATTTAATGATTAGTTGGAATGCTATGCTGCTTAGGACTGTTGTACATGAGTACTTAATTAATCTTGCTATACATGCTTTTGTGTTAAATGCGTGAGTGCTCGGTGGTGTGTGTTGTGAATATGATAATGTGGGATGGTAATTAGTGACTTGTGCAACCTCATAGTGGGGATACTTTGGCGGGAGCAGGCGAGGTAGTCCTCAGTGGGGAGGGCTATCTCTGGGATGCAACTCCTCTGTGAGGATAGCTATTGAAGATGCCTGCTTCGGTCGTATAAGGACCGGTTCCTGTGCCGCCTGGCCTAGCACCCTTCGTACAGCCACAAGTCTTGTATGGGAAAGAGTTGGAACCACACCCTACTATAGTGTCCACCCGGTATCCACTCGGAGGCAGGAGTTGCAGCGGAAGCCAGGAGAAGACTCGCTGACAGTGGGACGCGAGCCCGGCATGTGGATACTATTCAGGCCTTTCTATACGATATGATATGTGATGAAGCCCCTGGTCGGATGATTTTCCGTGGGTGGATGCCGTGGTGACACCAAGTAGGTACGGGACCTCTGTATGCCTTTCCTAACCACGACGGTGGAAAGGACTGGTATACCTTGTGGGGAATCGTGTACAACCTCTGCAGAGTGTAAAATCTATCCGGATAGCCGTGTTCCACGGTATTGGACGACGCGAAAGCTTGGCCACACAAGATTAGTATAACAATGTGAGTTATCTCCTTGGCGTGTTTTTGGAATACTCCGGTGTGGAACCGTGCGCTGGTTTCCTGCCAGCATTAAAACTTGGGAACTGGCGGGATGGATTGCATCTCCCCCAGGGCCAAACAACCCCACTAAAAGATATCAATAATCTTGACTGTAGTTGCAACTGGCTTTGCTTTTAAAACAACCTTTGCATAAAGATGGCTTTAACCGCTATGCTTAAACCTCAGCCTATCCTTGGTTATACCCTTGCATGCTTTTACCCCTTGTGTTAGGGCTTGCTGAGTACCTTATGTACTCACCCTTGCTTTAATCATTCAGATGAAGAGCCCGAGTATGAGTTCCAGGATGGTGAAGATGAAGAGTAGGGTTCTGTCCGCTCTCGAGTTGCCTGTAGTGGTCCCGTCTCCGCTTTCCGCTGTAGTGGTGTTTAAGTGGTTCTGTTGTAGTAGTTCATCGATGTGATGTTTGTTGTAATAAGACGGCCGCTGGCCGAGTGTTGTAAGACCTTTTATGTATAAAGGCTTGTATGAGACTTGGTAATATTTATGTAAGTGATGACTCTGTGATGACATTCTGTGTAAGTGTTCGTATCAGCGTCTGATCCAGGGACTGATACGGGTAAGCACTAGTACTTCAGAAATGGGGTACGACAGAGTGGTATCAGAGCCATGCTTGACTGTAGGATGAACCCTAGAATGGAACGAATGTAAGAGAGTGATATTTTATATATATAAACTATATTACAAAATTTTACTTCCTGTACTGTCTTTACTTTATAAAATTTTGTTCCGTTGTTGTGTACTTACCCATCTTCAACTTTTGTTGAACAGATGGAGGTCCAGTTGGTAGACAGCGAGTGGTCCTTCAGCTACCAGATCGGCACTGCAGGCTTTCCCACTGTCCTTTGGGAGACCCTGCAGAGGTTCGGCTACACCGACCGTCCAGAGTACCGCACCCGTCGCTCCGTCCAGCACGGCACCCAGAGGTGCGAGGTTCGCGTGACTATCCTCCAGTCACCCGAGCACCCTGACTGGGAGCCACTGACAGCCACGACCTTCGGCGCTTCACTCGCCGACGCCTACCAGGCAGGGGCCCGCAAAGCCCTACTCCTCTTCTGCGAGCGACACGAGCAGGACGTGCGTGGCACGCCGTCCCGCTACTTCCCGCTCTACACCTTATGCCGCCCGGCGTGGCGTCGTAGGTGGAGGGCACTCCAGGGTTTGAGTCAGACAGAGGACAACCCCGCCTTGGTTGCCACCGTTCAGTACCTTCTTGCTTTGGACGACCTGTACGAGCAGCACCAGCGACAGTGGTCGAGGTGTGTCACCAGAGCCGAGGAGGCAGAGACTAGAGAGAGAGCCCTCAGTGAGCAAACTTACAGAGACCCAGGCACGACTCACACAGACTCAGTCAGTTCTCGAGTTCACTGCAGAGCGCTGGCAGGAGGAGACAGACAAGCTTAGAGAGACTCAGGCACAGCTAGCTGCAGTTCAGGCTCAGCTCACAGAGACCCAGGCTACCCTAGAGCGTACCAAGAAGCTTTGGAGGGAGGATGCCACCTACCTTATCAAGAGGTTGGACAGTTGTTACGTGGGGTGCCACACGCACCACGGAGGACCCCGTCGCAGGTTTCTCCCGAGGGTCAAGGGACTGCACCGCCACTCACACTACGCAGCACCTACAGACTCAGAGGGTGATGACGACACTACAGACACAGAGGATGACTCTAGTGACAGTGAGGATGTTGGAGGTGCAGGACCGTCCAGAGTAGCACAGCAGGCAGCCCCAGTTCCCTCAGAGGCAGCACCAGACCAGGCACTTGTTCCAGTCCCAGCTCCCACAGAGGTTGCTCCAGTCCCAGTTCCCACAGAGGTAGCACCAGCTCCAGTGGCAGCACACGGTTTTCTGATGGAGTCTGACAGTTCAGAGGACGACGACGACTCAGCACACGAGGAGGACTCAGTGAGGACAGAGGAGGAGCCCACAGAGGACGAGGATCCTGAGATGGCAGTAGACGACCCTGAGCCAGAGATACCAGAGGACCACCCGCAGGGAGAGGAGGCTGCTGAGGACGAGCCGTCGGAGAACATTCCGTTCTTCGAGTTGGAGTACGACAGTGACTGGGCAGAGCACTCAGATTCTTCGTCAGATGGCCAGCCTCCTGTGTACAACATACCACCTGAGTTCCACCCGATGTTTGAGGACGACCAGTCAGAGGAGTCAGAGGACTCCATGGCAGATCAGATCGTCGATCTCACAGGAGACGAGGATGCGATGGATGAGGATTACCCAGCAGTCGCTGACTCACCAGCTCACCCCCAGCCAGCAGTTGTTGATCCACCAGCTCCGTACCAGCCAGCCCCTGTTGCACCACCAGCTCAGTACTACCCCACAGTTGTCGTGCCACCGGCTCAGTACCTGTCACCACTTGTTGCACCACCAGTTCAGTACCAGCCAGTGTTTGTTGCACCCCCAGCTCAGTACTTTCCAGCAGTTCAGCAGCAGGCACCTGGACCCCAGATGTTCAGTGACTCAGGACTCTTCGAGTACTACCAGTTGCTCAGTGCTCACTACCAGTGGAGCGACCCCTTCGACCTGTACCAGGAGTGGCGCAGGGACCGTGGCTTCGACCTGTGAGCAGCAGTTAGCAGTGATGGAGTTAGCTACCAGCAGCACTTGTGGCAGCAGTGCTTGTACCCGTAGTTTGTTCAGTCAGCAGTGTGTGTGTTTGTGTAGTCCAGCAGTTGTGTGTCGTTGTATCATAGTGTACCTTGTTGTCGAGTCCTGTATCTAGTTGTAGCCGTCAAATCCTTCTATATGAAAGGATTCGGGTATGTGTGATCGAACCTTGCTATGATGTATATGTAATGCTATGATGTTGTAATGATGCTGGATCTTCATGTTTGTATGTTAGTTATCTTCAGTGTTGCCTTGTTTCCTCGTTAAAGCTTGTAGCCTTAATCTCACCCTTCTTTATCAACCATCGATCAACAGATGCCTCCAAAGAGGTCCGCTAGAATCCAGCAGCGCCAGAGGCGTGCAGCACATGAGGAGCCAGAGGATGATGGCCATGATACGGGCAGTGGACGTGGACGTGGCAGAGGCAGAAATAACAACCAACGTGGAAGAGGTAGAGGTGGAGGCAGAGGTGGAAACATTGATCAAGACCATCAGGAGGATGAAGCTAGCCAGAATCAGCAGGAAGATCATGATGAGGTTGGAGATAACAACCAGAGCCGAGGTGGAGGAAACCAGAACCGTGGCAGAGGTGGAAGAGGTGGTGGACGAGGTGGCGGACGAGGTGGAAGAATACCTCAACCACCTGTCACTAACCTAGTAGCAGTGATGGATAACCAGACCCGTCTGATGGAGGTTATTGCCCAAGGACTTCTAGACCGTACAGCTGGTCCCCAGAACAAGATGTCAGAGTTCATGAGACTCAGGCCACCGACCTTTGAGAGTGCTGAAGAAGATCCCTTGGCAGCAGATGATTGGCTGAGAGGCATCACCAAGAAGCTACAGGTTGTCAATGCCACCGACAGAGAGAAGGTTCTTCTGGCATCTCACCAGCTCATTGGAGCAGCTAGTGAGTGGTGGGATAACTACTGTGAAGCTGCAGAGAATGCTGATGCTATCACTTGGGATGAATTCCAGGAGGAATTCAGGAGGTACCACATCCCTGAAGGTATCATGGAGATGAAGGCAGATGAGTTCCGCTCTCTGAAGCAAGGAGCCATGACAGTGAATCAGTATATCAGGAAGTTCATGAAGCTGGCACGCTATGCACCTGATGATGTCAATACTGACAAGAAGAAGCAGGATCGCTTCAGGAAAGGACTCAGTCCCAGTTTGAAGATGCAGTTGATCACTCATATCTATCCAGACTTCAACACCCTGATGAACCGTGCTATTCTTTTGGAAGATGCTCGTTCTCATCTTGAGAATGACAGGAAGCGCAAGTTCAATGCACAGAAGTTCAAGCAGCAGGAAAGGAACCAGAGGTCAAGGAACAACTTTTCTCAGAGGCCCAAGCACCAACCGACCATGCAGTACCGTACCTCAGCATCAAATCAGCAGAAATCAGTCCCCTCTTACCGCAACCAGAGTGCGGGTAGTCAGCAGAAAAGCAGCCCCAGTGTTGCCCAGCCAGCCCAGAATGAGAAAAGGACATGCTTTCACTGCCGTGAACCAGGTCACATGGTTGCCAGATGCCCTTATCTGAACCAGAACCAGGCACCAGCTCAGTCACATCAGCCCAGCAACACCAGGACTGCAGCATCAGGAGTTGGACGTGGTGGACAGCAATCCTCAGGACCGCAGCGGAGGAACAACCAGACCTTCGGTCGAGGCAAAGTCAACCACATCAACACCGAGGAAGCTGAGGAAGCACCAGACGTTGTCCTTGGTGAGTACCTTGTCAACTCCACTCTTGCAACAGTTCTGTTTGATTCGGGAGCTTCGCATTCGTTCATATCTTCGAGTTTTGTTGCTGCACATGGTTTTCCAACTGTTTTGCTCAAACAACCCCTGATAACAAAATCCCCTGGGGCAGAAATTAAGTGTTTGTTGGGATGTCCCCGGGTTAAGATTCTTTTAAGTGGGGTAGTGTTCCTAGCAGACCTAGTAGTGCTCAAGTCTGCAGGAATAGATGTAATCCTTGGAATGGATTGGTTGAGCAAGCATCAAGGCAATATAGCCTGTGATACCCGAAGAGTATCCTTAGTGAACCATCAGGGAATCAAAGTAGAATGTAAACCAAGAAGGGCAAGGACCACACCTATGGTATGCAGTATTGAGGCTAAACCCTTGGAGGAAGTACCGGTTGTCTGTGAGTACCCAGATGTCTTCCCGGATGAGCTACCTGGAATGCCACCAGACCGAGATATCGAGTTCATCATTGAGCTTCTTCCTGGAACCTCTCCAATAGCTAAGAGACCCTATCGGATGGCAGCAAATGAGCTAGCAGAGTTGAAGGCGCAGATAGCAGAGTTACAAGAGAAAGGTTTCATCAGACCCAGCTCTTCTCCTTGGGGATCACCTGTTCTGTTTGTCAAGAAGAAAGATGGCAGTCTCAGAATGTGCATTGACTACCGTTCACTCAACGAAGTCACTATCAAGAACAAGTACCCACTACCCAGGATCGATGATTTGTTTGATCAGTTGAAGGGAGCCAAGTTCTTCTCCAAGATCGACTTAAGATCTGGTTACTATCAACTGAAGATTCGAAAAGGAGATATACTTAAGACAGCTTTTGTCACCAGATATGGTCAGTATGAGTTTACAGTGATGCCTTTTGGACTTACCAATGCACCGGCATACTTCATGAATCTGATGAACAAGGTCTTTATGGAAGAGTTAGATCGGTTTGTTGTAGTCTTCATTGACGACATCCTGATTTACTCCAAGAGCGCTGAAGAGCATGAGCAGCATCTGAGGATTGTACTTGAGAAGCTGAGAGCACATGAGCTCTATGCTAAGTTCAGTAAGTGTGAGTTTTGGTTAAAAGAAGTTGCCTTCCTCGGTCATATCTTGACAGAAGAAGGTGTGGCAGTAGACCCAGCCAAGGTTGAAGCAGTTACTAACTGGAAGCAACCCACCAATGTGACAGAAATCAGAAGTTTCCTTGGATTGGCAGGTTACTACCGCAGATTCATAGAGGGATTTTCTAAGCTAGCAAGACCAATGACCGCCCTGACACAGAAAGGAAAGGAGTTCAAGTGGACAGAAGCTTGTGAAAAGAGTTTTCAGGAGTTGAAAAGAAGGTTAACCACAGCCCCAGTGCTAATCCTACCGGATATCCATCGAGATTTTGTCGTATTCTGCGACGCATCTCGACAAGGATTAGGATGTGTCCTGATGCAAGATGGAAGAGTGGTAGCTTATGCTTCAAGACAGTTGAAGACTCATGAGCAGAATTATCCAACCCATGATCTGGAGTTAGCAGCAGTTGTGCATGCTCTGAAGATCTGGAGACACTATCTTATTGGAAATAAGTGTGAAATCTACACAGATCATAAAAGCTTAAAGTACATCTTCACACAGTCAGATCTAAATCTCAGGCAGAGAAGATGGTTGGAATTAATCAAGGACTACAACCTGGACATACAGTATCACCCTGGAAAGGCCAATGTAGTGGCAGATGCACTAAGCCGGAAGGCTCATTGCAACAACATCAAGTTGAACAGGCGAAGACCTGAGTTACTGGCAGAGTTCGAGCAGTTGAATCTACAATTCATAGATGCAAGCCAGTTAAACACCTTGCATGTTGAACCAACTCTGGAAAGTCAGATTCGAGCAGCTCAAAAAGAAGATGAGGAAATACAAGAGTTAAAAGAGAAAACAGGAGTGGAGAAAGCACCAGGTTTCAGAGTAGATGATCAAGGCACCTTATGGTACAAGGATCGAATATGTGTACCTAAGAATGGAGGTTATCAGCAGCTTATCATGGATGAAGCCCATAATTCAGCATACTCCATTCATCCAGGATGTACCAAGATGTACTTGGACCTGAAACAGAAGTACTGGTGGACAGGAATGAAAAGGGACATAGCAGAGTTCGTTGCCCGATGTGATATCTGCAGCAGAGTCAAGGCAGAACACAAAAGACCTGCAGGACTGTTACAGCCGCTACATGTTCCAGTATGGAAATGGGACGAGATCAGTATGGATTTCATTGTGGGGCTACCTCGTACCCAGAAAGGAAATGACTCGATATGGGTCATAGTAGACCGGCTGACAAAGGTCGCACACTTCATAGCAGTGAAGACAACCTACCGAGGGGACAATTATGCTCAACTGTACATAGATAATGTTCTCAAGCTACATGGAGTCCCGAGCAGAATAGTGTCAGATCGAGGTGCCCAGTTCACCTCAATATTCTGGAAAAGTCTGCACAAGCTACTGAAAACAAAGTTGGACTACAGCTCCGCTTATCACCCCCAGACAGACGGACAGACTGAAAGAGTCAATCAAATACTGGAGGATATGTTGAGAGCATGTGTTCTAGCTTATGGGAAAGATTGGGAGAAAAGTCTATCCTTTGCAGAGTTCTCCTACAACAACAGTTATCAGGCCAGTCTGCAGATGTCACCCTTTGAAGCTCTATATGGCAGAAAATGCAGAACACCCCTCATGTGGTCAGAAGTTGGAGAACGATCTTTCTTTGGACCTGCAGTCATCAGAGATGCCGAAGAGAAAGTTGCTTTGATAAGAGAAAATCTGAAAGTAGCCCAGAGCAGGCAGAAAAGTTATGCAGATACCAGGCGCAGAGATCTGAGCTTCGAAGCAGGAGATTATGTGTACCTCAAAGTATCACCAATACGAGGTACTCGAAGATTCAGAATCCGAGGGAAGTTGGCACCCAGATATATCGGACCCTTCAAGGTACTCGAAAAGATAGGAGCAGTGGCATACCGCCTTGAACTACCTGAAGAGATGTCAGACATCCACAATGTTTTCCATGTTTCACAGTTGAAGAAATGTCTCAGAGTTCCGGACGAGATAGTACCACCGGAAGTAATGGATCTCCAACCGGATCTCCGTTATCAAGAGAGGCCCATCAGAATCCTGGACATTGCGACTCGGCTAACAAGAAGGAATGCCATACGGTTCTGCCGAGTGCAATGGAGTAACCACACAGAAGGAGAGGCTACATGGGAACGCGAGGATGATCTCAAGAAGGAGTTTCCCTACCTGTTCGAGGAAGAGCCTGAATCTCGAGGACGAGATTCCCTTTAAGTGGGGTAGGTTTGTAACACCCTGTGTTTTGCCACATTGTAAAAGTCACTAAAAATTTGAACTTTTTCGAATTCCAACAAATTCAATCAAAGTAGAGGTTAATTTCATGCCAAAATTGAATTTTTGAATTTTAAATGTGCAACAAATCACACCATGAGCATGTTTGGAATTTCTTGTTTTTATTTATGTGTTCATTTGGTTTTGATCCTTTTTCAAATTTGAATTCCATTCAAATTTGTATCCTAGCTAAATCCTGTAAAATGGTTTAAACCATTTCTTCCCGCCGGGCCGCCCTCCTCTCTTTCCCTTGGCCGGCCCAGCTCTTCCCTTCCCTTCCCTTCTTTCTTCCCCGGCCTGCTCCGGCCCAGCCTCCCTCTCCTCCCTTCGGCCCAGCAGCGGCCCAGCCCGCCCACTCCTCCACGCGTCGCCGACGGACGCGCGGACCCCGCCCGTCGTCTTCCTCCTCCCGACGCGCGGCGAGCGTCGCCCATGCCGCCGTGTCGCCGCGCCGTCTCGTCCCGTCGCCGCACAGGACGCCGTCTTAAGCCGCACGTGTGCACGCCCGCGGAAGCTTCGCTCCGTCCCGTCGCACAGTCCCTCGACCAACTCCACGCGCGGACCTGCCCTCTCCCGTCGCCTCGCCGCAAATCCCGGCGACCGAGCCGCCATGCCTCGACGTCAGCCGCGCTCAGCCTCTCTCCCGCCTCGTCGCATCCGTCGCACTGTGGCCGTTCCACTCGCTCGTCATCATGCGCATGGGCGCTGTCCTCCCCTGGAGCGCCGTCGCGTCCGCATTGATTTCCGGCGACCGAGCCGACGACCGAGCCGCCCAACGGCTCTCTCCCCGACGCCTATAAATCCCAGCGAGCTCCGCGCCGCCTCCCTCCTCCCTCACGTGAACTCAACCACTCCTCGACGCCACCCAAACGCCCAATTTCCACTTTTCCCCACCGGCGTCCCCTTTTTCTCCGGCGACCCGTTCGGCGACTTCCCGGCGAGCCAACAGTGGAGCTCCGCCCTCTCTTTCTCTTCTTTTGGCATCGCCGAACCCCAGCTAACCCCGTCGCGCCCTTTGTTCTCGCAGCCGAAGCGTGGAGCATGGAGTTCCCGGCGGGCTAGGGTTCCGGCGGCCGCCATCGTCGACGTCGACTTCCGCTTCCCCTCCAGCCGCGCCGAACCCACTGTGAGCATCGTCGCACTCTTCTCTCTCTCCCGCGCCATCTTTTTCTCTTCTTCTCCCCGTGCATGAGCACTCGCACCGAGCTCCTCCACCCGCCGCCGCGCGACCTCGTCGCCGGCGTGCTTTCCGGCCGCGCTCGGCCGAGCCGAGGCGCGCACCACACTCACCGCACATCTGCGCACCCGCACGTGAGCACACACTCGTGGGAACTCCACTCCCGCGCCGTTCCCCCTCGCACGCCGCCGCGCCGTCGAACTCCGGCGAGCTCGCGCCGCTGCTCCCATCAACCCCGTCAACGGCATCACCCCCAGACGTCTTCGCCGTCACGCGTAGGCCACGTAGACGTGCTTCTCGTCGCTTTCCGACCACCGCAGCCGCCGCCGGCGTGGATTCCGGCGACGTGCCGCCGCGCTCCCCTGTTTCCGGCGCCTTTTGACCAGCCGCGCCGCCGCTGACGTGGCACGCCACGTCGGCCTAGGGGCCCCACACGACCCGGTCAGCCCCAGCCCAGTCAGCACGGTGCACGAACTCGGTGCACCGTGGACCGCTCTCACACACCTCGCTGGTCCACAGCTCACGTGGACCAAGTCCATAGAACAGTACCAAAACAGTGCACCGGCCCCGCGGGCCCATCTGTCGGCCCCACACACACATGAAAATTGCTAGCGCCACACAGCAAACGTACCCAAATTCTTTTTCGAGCACTTTTCTAATATCAGAAAAATCCCATAAATTCTCCAAAAATACTAGAATACCTTCTAATCATTTTCCAATACTTGATCACCTCAGATTAATTAAGTTTTGCCCATACTAATTAATCAAGCTTAGTTCTATTTATTTTAATCCTACCAACTTCTAAAATCTATATCTTATTCATTCTAACTCCGATTTTGACGATTCTTTCGCCAAAATTCATCTAAATTCATGATCTATCCAATGCTACCAGAAACTTCTTCATTTGATGTTATTTGGGTCTTATTTGGTTTAATGCTTGTTTAATTAATTGTTTGAGCGGTAGATTTATTTGTCGTTATTTACTTTTAATCGATAGATAATCAAGCTTTTGAGGAAGAAGCCGAGGACCCGGATTACGAGGACTTAGAAGACGAAGACTTTGGTGAAGGCAAGTCCTAACCCTCCTTTGATCATGATTGATCCTATGTTTATAAATTCCCTACTTAGAGCCCGTTTACAAATAAATATGCATGTTGTTTAAATGCTAGTATGTCCAAAGTACTTATTGATTGCCATGCCTTGTTATTGATTATCCAGCTTCCCTTGTTATACTTAGGGTCCAACATTCGTTAATTATTTAATGATTAGTTGGAATGCTATGCTGCTTAGGACTGTTGTACATGAGTACTTAATTAATCTTGCTATACATGCTTTTTGTGTTAAATGCGTGAGTGCTCGGTGGTGTGTGTTGTGAATATGATAATGTGGGATGGTAATTAGTGACTTGTGCAACCTCATAGTGGGGATACTTTGGCGGGAGCAGGCGAGGTAGTCCTCAGTGGGGAGGGCTATCTCTGGGATGCAACTCCTCTGTGAGGATAGCTATTGAAGATGCCTGCTTCGGTCGTATAAGGACCGGTTCCTGTGCCGCCTGGCCTAGCACCCTTCGTACAGCCACAAGTCTTGTATGGGAAAGAGTTGGAACCACACCCTACTATAGTGTCTACCCGGTATCCACTCGGAGGCAGGAGTTGCAGCGGAAGCCAGGAGAAGACTCGCTGACAGTGGGACGCGAGCCCGGCATGTGGACACTATTCAGGCCTTTCTATACGATATGATATGTGATGAAGCCCCTGGTCGGATGATTTTCCGTGGGTGGATGCCGTGGTGACACCAAGTAGGTACGGGACCTCTGTATGCCTTTCCTAACCACGACGGTGGAAAGGACTGGTATACCTTGTGGGGAATCGTGTACAACCTCTGCAGAGTGTAAAATCTATCCGGATAGCCGTGTTCCACGGTATTGGACGACGCGAAAGCTTTGGCCACACAAGATTAGTATAACGGTGTGAGTTATCTCCTTGGCATGTTTTTGGAATACTCCGGTGTGGAACCGTGCGCTGGTTTCCTACCAGCATTAAAACTTGGGAACTGGCGGGATGGATTGCATCTCCCCAGGGCCAAACAACCCCACTAAAAGATATCAATAATCTTGACTGTAGTTGCAACTGGCTTTGCTTTTAGAACAACCTTTGCATAAAGATGGCTTTAACCGCTATGCTTAAACCTCAGCCTATCCTTGGTTATACCCTTGCATGCTTTTACCCCTTGTGTTAGGGCTTGCTGAGTACCTTATGTACTCACCCTTGCTTTAATCATTCAGATGAAGAGCCCGAGTACGAGTTCTAGGATGGTGAAGATGAAGAGTAGGGTTCTGTCCGCTCTCGAGTTGCCTGTAGTGGTCCCGTCCCCGCTTTCCGCCGTAGTGGTGTTTAAGTGGTTCTGTTGTAGTAGTTCATCGATGTGATGTTTGTTGTAATAAGACGGCCGCTGGCCGAGTGTTGTAAGACCTTTTATGTATAAAGGCTTGTATGAGACTTGGTAATATTTATGTAAGTGATGACTCTGTGATGACATTCTGTGTAAGTGTTCGTATCAGCGTCTGATCCAGGGACTGATACGGGTAAGCACTGGTACTTCAGAAATGGGGTACGACATTGGGGAAGAAGATGAACAGGAGCCGTAGCTATTTCTGATTAATCATTCCATATCCTGCCTTCTGCCTTTTGTACTCCACGCCCAGGCAACCCAAACAGACCGTGTTCTGGCCCAAAGCCCATGTGATGGCGGCCCATCTATATTCTTAACTAGCACATACCTGACATTCCCCTCTCCTTGAAAAGCGGTTTGCCCCCAAGCCGCTATGCTGAAGCCACCAGGATCCCAAGGCTCTTGCAGGTTAAGGTGCTCACATAGCCTTAACTGCTTTAGCATCATTGTGCCTTCTACTGTGATGAACATCAATGATTCTAAAGCTGCAAGGACCAGCACACTAACATGATGCTCAACCTGTATAGCACCTCCCAGCTCCCATGGTTCATTCAGTTCAGGATCATTTGCTAGTTCCAGCATAAGAAAGGTCGCCGCAATATCACGAATACCCATTCTTTCAGCAGGAATTTGCAGCAGTTTAGACATGTCTCGTGTGTGCTGCATGATTGTGCTGAAAATAAACTCACATGCCCCTTGGAAACTGCATGATACTGCTTCCATTCATGCTTTTTCACTGAATCTGTGAATAAGCTTGCAACACCCACTAACAAATGCAATCTGAGAAATCCCAATGTTAACAAATTCTCATCATGCTTGAGTTGCTTCACGGTCCAAATTCTATTAACATGGATGGAGATTGCCATACTAGCATCACCTTCTGTAAATTGCATGTAGTCATCATCGACATGTGAAAAAGCCACCTTGGTGTTGAGGTTTGAACATGATGAACACACCACAGAACTGCCAACAATTGAAGCAAGTCAAGGGTATCGGCCTCGATCTGAGACTCTCTCTCACAACATGCATAAGAATGAGTGATGGCCATAGAGTCAGCTGAAACAATGTCTTTGGATAGAACCACCCTGTGCTTAACTAAGCATATAGCACAAAGAGATATCACCACCACGCCTCTGCTGCTGCTATGAATGTACATTTGATTAGCTCCAGAGGTTAAACCAGCAGCCACATGCTGTGTAGCAATGCCAACACACACTGATATGAGTAATCTAATAAATTGTTTCACTCTGCATAACACTTCGGAGTAATCGCGCTGACAAAACTGGTCCAGGTCCTTCACCTTTCTCATCTTGCAATTTCCATATTTTCTGAACGACATGATGATTCTTGCATATCTGTGACCCATAATTGCACCTCCTCCAGCTTGTTCATAAACAACAGGTGGCGGCCAAGGTTGCTTCAGCAGCATTGCACAATCTCCTTCAGTTGACAGTCGAGATATCATAGTTAACATCATCAGAAACCCCAGTTTCAAGCTGCTTGAACCTGATACTTGCACTAGCCCAACTGAAAACTGCAGCTTTCCACCATTGTGTTCCACTTTTTCCTCTCTATCACCACTGAAATCTCTATGTGTTGGAGACGCTTCTTTATGTAAGTAAATCTGAATTGAGTCGTGCGCCAACAATACCAGTAACTCAAGCAAGGGAACAGGATGCTCATACTGCAAGTTCAGTCTAGCAAGGGACATAGACAATATTTCAGAACTGGAAATTGCATACATGTCCAGCAATAACGTGGAGTGCTCTTCAGTTTTGTAGTAGCAGAAGGATGGCCATGGTAAAGGCCGTAGCAACGGGCCATCAGTGATGCATTTTAGGTCTGTAGGTGGTGGCCATGGTTGCAGCTCAACCCAATCCAGTAAGAACAACCATGGATTCACTGCACTCACCTCACAGCTTGTCTCCAACATCACCAGGACGTCCATCCAGTACGCAGGCAAACCAACGTCCCAAATGATGTCAGGCCTGTCGAAGAGGATGATGCGATGCATGCAGTGGCGAGGACACCAGATGGCGCATGGAAGAGGTCCAACATGACATCCTCGGCAGTGGCGTACACCGCAGCAGGAGCCGTGATGTCGATGAAGACGCTCGGGCATTTCGTCGAGCAGGTGATGGGCACGCCGATGTGGATGGTGCCCAGGTTGATGCCCATTGGCCGAGGTCGCATCGGCTGCAAGGATGGGTCGAGGTAGAGCTCCTTGTCGCTGGTGGTGGCTATGGCGGACGCTTGGTGCCGGCTTGCCATGTAGTTGTGGTCGGGCACGGCCGCAGTGGCGTCTGGTTCGTCGGACACGGCACTGGGGTCGACGCAGATGGCCGAGGTGGCAGCAGCGGCATGGATAGGGTTGGAGAGGACCTCCGTGGGGACAGTGCACGCCGGAGCGGGCATGGAGACGTCGTTGACGCGGTTCGGGAATTTCGTCGAACACCTTGTGAGCACGCTGGTGTTGATGTCGTCGGGCTCAGCGTCGGCGGTCGAGGTCGAGGTTGGGGGTGACCTCCTGAGCCACCGCAGTGTCGAGGACGTCCGAGCCCCTGCTTGTACAGGCGCCGGATCGAGCAACCCGTGCATCCCACTTGGCGAAGAGTTCGTCTAGGCCTTCACTGAACATCTTCCTCTGCCAATCGAGGACGACTTTCAGCTCCTCGAGCGCGGTGTCCGAAAGGACCGGTGTCTCTGATACCATATTGTTAGCAACCTCCCTGGCTACCAGTACAAATCCTCACACGAATAGTAGGTTTGGGTACAAATTGGGATACACGACCTCAGGGAGAGGGAGGTCAGACTCAGCAATGGATTAGAGTAACAGAGAGATGTGGAGGAAGAACCCTAGGACTAGGGAGTAGAGGAGGATTGGGGAAGAAGATGAACAGGAGCCGTAGCTATTTCTGATTAATCATTCCATATCCTGCCTTCTGCCTTTTGTACTCCACGCCCAGGCAACCCAAACAGACCGTGTTCTGGCCCAAAGCCCATGTGATGGCGGCCCATCTATATTCTTAACTAGCACATACCTGACAGATGCCGCTTGGATCCACCAGACGGCCGCTCAGATTCGCTGTCACTTTATTGTTACCACGGGCCTCGCTGAGGAAGACAAGCTCGACTGCAACGCTGACGTCGTTGTGGCGCTGCCTAAGGTAGAAACGGATCTCCCACTCATACCCGTCAAACTTCCCACCTTGATTGGACGTAGTCGTTCTCCTGCAATAGCGAGCAAACATGGCTGATCGGAAGGGCAGCGGACCAGCGGTGCTTGTTCCTCATGGGTTTGTACAACAGCGCGGTGGTTGTAACATCTTAGGTTCCCAACATAGCTGGGCCTGCTCACACACTGTGCAGACTTCATTCGCCTCACCGATCTTTTACGTTTTCGGCCTCGCTTCACGTAAAAAAATTAACCTAATGTGGTGGATTTTGGACAACCTAGTCTTATATGTTGCCTTTCTCCCACTAGACTAGCAAGGTGGGACTAAGCTTTCAATTCCTCATGCACATGGACCATTTCGGACCTAATCACAATGAACCGGATGTCACAGTTATCTTCTGTTATACACTTCGTCCAAAATCCTTATTTCCTATTGTCGTCCTCGAATAAGTGTCTTTCTACCTTTGAAATTTCTCCTTGAAAGAGTGTGGCGCTAGCCTCCTATGTGCGCTACTCCTGCATTGATGAGACCAGAAACAATAAAAAAGCACACATTGCCTCCCATGTGCGACTGACTCCTGCATTGATGAGACCAGAAACAATTAAAAAAAAACACAGTGCAGCGGCCTTGCCTTTCTAGTCTCATCTCGTCCTCTCCAGAAGCAGCACATCCTAGTCTGAAAAAACAAAAAAGAAGCAGCACATCTGTCTAGATGACAAGCAGTGGCGCTGGAACTCAGGACGGCGGCTGCGAATCGCGCGGCCTGGACGGCAACAACAGCAGCGCGGCGGCCGGGACTCGCATGGCTGCTGCGAATCGCGCGGCAAGGGCGAACTCAGGCCTGCACTGTGGAGCTCGATTCGTCAGCTCGGACCTGCGCTGTCGAGCCTGATTCGGCAGCTCAAATCACCACGATTGCTGCTGGGGCAGGTGGCCCCCCTTCCGCGGCCTCCTCCCGCGCCCGTGGTCCCTCGCACGCGACTCCGGCGTCCACAGGCTCCCTATCCACCGATGGGCGCAGGGTGATGCAGACCGGCGCCGACGGCAGCGAGACCTACACGGCGATGGCCACGTAGGGCAGGGCGGTGTGCTCTGCTTGTGCTTGGGGCAGGGGGACGGGAAGGAGACGGGCTGGAGAGGAGAACGCGCTTCTAATGCGCGCGCGCGCTCGGGGCCGTACGCGCGCATTGGCCCGACAGCAAAGGACAAGAGCAAAGGCCGGTGTCTCCCGTTTTCCTTTTCATGTGTAAACGGCAAACCAGAAAAATCGAAGGTGTCAAAAGTTTCACGAATTTTTTTCCAAAAACTTATTTGAAGACTTTCTATTAAACTATACAAAAACTCTTCTAAACAACTTTTCAAAAATCTTTCAGATAACAGCAAAGTTTTTTAATAGCTTTTTCGAAAACTTTTGAATAAAAGCCAAGAAAAAAGTTCTCAAATCTTTCTTCTCCGGTGGCGGCCACCCCGCCACCAGCCGCCGGCGACCCAGCCGACACCCATCCCCATCGGTGCGGACCCTCTCAGATCTTGTTTTCTAGAGAGAGAGAGAGAGAGAGAGCGCGAGAGACCGCAGCGGTTTGGGCACTTGCTCCTGTGCCCCATGCTCTTCGTCGTGGTTTCAAGTGGTTTCGAGCAGGGCTACTCGAGGTGGTCATGGCTGGTTTGGAGAGAGAGAGAGAGAGAAGAGGAGGAGGAGGACCGGTGGGGAAGAAACAGAGAAAGAGATAAGCCACGGTGAAGAGATAAAGCAGTTGGGTTGGATGTGGGACCCGTGCACATGGGCTGCAAGCCAGCAGATGCGCGCGCAGTCAAACGCGCGTACGCGCGTGGTAAAGAAATTTCGATTAATGAGGGCAGCAGGGTCATTTCCCCGTTCCCTTGGTTTCGACGACTTGGGGGGTGTTCGGCAATTTAGGTCTAACGGTCACATCAAAACTAATCTTGCTATTTAGGCATCTTAAATAAGTTTAATTACAAAACCTTTTTACAGATATGGGCTAATTTGCTAGATGAATCTAATGAGTCTAATTAATCTATGTTTCGTTACAGTGATGCTACAGTAACCATCGTCTAATCACGGCTTAATTACCATCATTAGATTCGTCTCGTAAATTAGTACAAGGTTCTGCAGTTAGTTTTTTAATTAGACTTATTTAAAACATCTAAATAATAAGATTAATTTTGATGTGACCTTTAGGCTTAGAGAAACGAACACCCCCTTGGCCCAAAACGACACTTATTCGAGGACGGAGGGAGTAATCAATAGCAACAGTGGCTAGGAGTCGAAACATTCCAGATATGAACGGAAAATTCTGTTTACTGACAACACTATGGATGAAAATGAAAAACAAATTGACTCTTCTTATTCTGCAATGTCTGTTTCGGTGAGTTCATGCCTTTGATATTAATAGCAATGGAGTTTTACTGCCAAAATAATGACCATTAGTTTGAGGGCAGATTCGTAAAAGCATATTTATTAAAGAATTAACGTTTTATATTAACAAAAACAGTTGTTGGGCCGGTTTGCGTTTATTTGAAGCCCAATTAAAAAAAAAGCCCAGACCCTGCGCCCGTGCCGTTCATCCCAACGCCCGCCGGCGTTTGTCCTAGCGTCGTTCTCTTCCCAGCGCCCGCGTCGTTCATCTCAGCGCCGCCGCTGTTGCAACTCCATGCGTCGCCGCTGTTGCAACTCCATCCTTGGCGCCCCCGGCGTTCGTCCCAGCGCCGTGGTCGCCGGGCTCCTATACATTACGAAAAAAGAATAAAGATCCGGAGCAGGATTTATCTTGATGCGTATCCTCCCATATGTACAGGAGACGATTGATGGTGCCGTACTATTCATACTCCCTCTGGTTTTAAATTATTGACATTTGACCATTTTTTGAGTTACGTTTGACCATTCGTCTTATTCAAAATATTAGCTTAAATATGCAAAATTATAAGTTATACTTCAATTTCCTATAGTGATAAAACTAATCATAACAAAATCTATGATAATTTCTAAAATATTTTGAATAAGACGAAAGATCAAATGTAACTCAAAAATAGTCAAACGTCAACAATTTAAAACCGGAAGGAGTATACGGTGCCGTAATACAACAGATCTTGATTCGTACAAGCATTTGTGCCGTACTACATCAATCCCAAACAACTAGAATATACAGACCAGGTTCGGTCAATGTAGAAATTCAAAAAAAAAAGTCGTCTTCTTGTAGATTACTATTTTGATTTTATTTATGAAAATAAAATTACTTATTGTAAGTCTACTATTTTTCCTATATTACCCTTACTAATGGTTATTAAGTAGTGGATTTCTGATATTAAATTTAAATCGTCGGATCAAACTAATGGCCAGTATATTCGACATTAAAATTCCTCAAATAGCAGAGTCACCACAAGGCATAGACCAACAAAACCAAGAGCTTGGTATAATTGCAACATTTTTCTTACTTCAGTGGCCAAAAATTCTGCAAAATTCTTACTTCAGAAGTGCTTCCTGTAGAATTTTTGGTTGGGCAAAGTTGTTATTAAAATTTTCGACTGGCTTCACAAGCATCGGTTTGGCATTTATTTGAACAAAAGATTTCGAAGTCAAATTTGATTTGGAGTTGCGTTCTGATCAGTTCGGGATGTTTGCAGGAGCTGGGCCGCAGTGACATGGGGTGTCACAGTAATCATAAGAACGGTAGCTATATAGGAGTCGAAACATTCCTGACATGGACGGAAAATTCTATTTACTGACAACACAATGGAGGCAATGAGAAACAAATTGACTCTTCTTATTCCGCAATGTCTGTTACGGTGAGTTCATGCGCTTTGATATTAGGCAAAATTGTCTGGGACACACTGAGAAATTGTGGTTTCGTCTATAACACACCAACAAAGTCGAAATTGTCTGCAGCACACTACGATTTTGGAAACTCTTGTCCGTGACACACTATAACCATTTCATAATTGTTTTCAACTTTTTTATCTCAATTCATAGCATGCATTAGAATTTGAAACTTGGCACCAATGTACATTGTTG
Organism: Eragrostis nindensis; assembly: GCA_012490785.1. Taxonomy (NCBI): domain Eukaryota; kingdom Viridiplantae; phylum Streptophyta; class Magnoliopsida; order Poales; family Poaceae; genus Eragrostis; species Eragrostis nindensis. Next base: position 707,277 of record JAAXCT010000100.1, on the reverse strand, counting down.
GATTATCTATCATTAAAAAAATGAAGCTAGATTTTTTTTTTGATTGTTTGCACCGCGTGATCATTGTTTTAATATTTAATTTGTCGATCAAATCATTAAAAAAATGGAATAAAATCTACCTCTATTTTTTAATGATAGACAATGCAACAATGTACATTGGTGTCAAGTTTCAAATTCTAATGTATCTTATGAATTGAGATAAAAAAGTTGAAAACAATTGTTAAATGGTCATATAGACAAGAGGTTTCAAAATCGCAGTGTGCTGCAGACAAATTTGACTTTCTTGGTGTGTTGTAGACGAAGCCGTCGTTTTTCAGTGTGTCTCAGACAAATTTGCCTTGATATTAATACCAACAAAACCAAGAGCCTGGTACAATTGCAACATTTTTCTATACATAATGGATTGAATAATGATGCAAGAGTATGGAGGCAATGCGCAAATTAAGTATAAAAAGTCCAGCACATTATGCAAAATAAAGTAACCTTTATACAAACTATCATGACAAGAATCAAGACGGTACGGCTTGAAAAGTTCCGACACGGAGAGGTTGGGTGCAGGCATGGAAGGCCGGCGGCCATGGCAGCTCGCACGGGAACGGGACATCGCGAGAGGCGAACTCGGACGCCCGCTCCACCTCCATGGTATCGACGTCCAAACTGTAAGCCAACTTCTCATGAATACCATCCACTAGTTCTATCCCGATGAGCGCCGTGTCAGTCACTGTCACCATGATCCATCCCAGCTCGTCGGAGAAGTAGGATGGATTGCACACCGGCAACACGTTGGATAGCTGTATCGTCTTCTCCAGCGCCCACCCGCTGCTGCCGTCGTCTTGCTGAGAGTATTCTGCAAAGAACGTAAGCGCGCCGCCCTCTCCCTCGACGATGATACGTGCCTCACCGTCGCGGCGGGCGACGACCATCTGCCCGTTCCAATAGTCCTTCTCCGTCCGTGGCAGCCTGGACGAACTAATCTCGGCGGTTCTCCTGTCCATGGCAGCCACGGTCCTGTCTCCGACGTGCCAGTACAGAGACGTCTTGGTGTGACCCATGAACATAGTCTCCCAGTCGTCGATGCTGCTTTCGCTCCACGATCCAGTACTCTCGCCGCCGGCCGACGAGGCCATGAACGTGGCGGCACGGTAGCGGAAGCGGTCGTGGAAACGTTCACGGAGCACGCAGACTAGCCCGAAGCTGAACAGGTCGTCGCCGCCGCCGGCGTCGAGGAAGAAGGGTCCCGTGCCGACGTCCCAGATCTCAGACCTCTCCAAGGCAACAATCGTGTGACGTCGCGTGAAGGGCTCGCAGACAACCGCGCACAGACGCCACGGATAGTGTTCCACGTAGGTCAGGAGGAGGAGGCTGCCGCGGCTGTCGCTGATCCTCCAACACGACGGGTCAGAAGAACAAATGTCGTCGGACCATAGGAAGTCGAGGGAGAAGCGGCTGCCGTCGATGGCGGCCGACGGCGAGGGGACGAAGACCGGGCATGGCCGGTTGACGTCGGGCATGGTCGAGCACTCGAGCTGTCGTAGTAGTAACCGGCGATGAGGCGTGGTCTGTTGACGGAGGCGAAGCGGCGGAGGAAACCGGTGTCGCGGACAATGCGGCGCCAATGCTTGGACGTTGATGCTGCGCGGATGAGGTGGAGAGGCGAAGCGAGGCGCAGGAGTATGAGCTCGAGGACGTCGTCCGGGATGCAACCATGGCGCTGCCTCCCCAAAAGGCCAAAACTATCTATTTAGGTAGAAGAGGTCAACTACATCAATACGAGGACATATATATAGATACACATATACTATGTCAGACTCCGATTCCAACTGGAACAGTGATGCTGAACAAGGTTCCGATACCGATTTGGGTCGCTGATAGCCAAGTACTGCGGGACGTTGTACTGAATCCTATTTTGATCGTCTGAATTTTCTTACAGAGCGAACCATCTGAGTTATGCATGTTTATACTGTTGAAGAGCAAAGCAAGAGGAGAACAAAAGCACAGATTTGTAGAGAGAGATGGAGGGAGGTGCGATCCGCGCTGCAGATTGGGTGGTACTAGATCTGTTCTCCTTTTATTTTTGACTTTCACTAGTTCATATGTTAACTAAGCAATGTCAACAGTACAAACACGTTCTTGGTACCATCCCGTTTGATCTGTTCAACTCGGTGCCTTCTTTTACGTGAACGACAGCAGTAACTTGATTTCCCTATCACTTGATGGGAACTTTTGTTTGTCACATTGGCGACACAAAATAGAAATGTTCTTATTTCCAAGGAAACTAGAAATTAAGGTGGTCTGTGCCCATTGAGGTATCTTTGAACTAGAAGTTTTGTGAAGTGTAAACCTTTTGAACTTGACAAACAACAACTGCCTCTGTTTAGCAAATTTTGACAACATATAAATAATACTCCCTCTGTTTAAAATATAAACAGTTTTTGACTTTCAGACTTCACATTTGACCGTTCGTCTTATTCAATTTTTTTATGAAAATATAAAACAAATAAGTCAAGCTTAAAGTATATCTAATGATAAAACAAATCGTAACAAAATAAATAATATTTTTTAAATTTTTTTGAATAAGACGAGTGGTCAACAACTGCATATATTTTGAAACGGATGGAGTATATTCATGTGTAACTATAGCACCATCCACTAGAAACAGGTACTATATTGGACATGAACAAGCCATCCACGGTCACGCACGCTTCATTGCTTGATGCGGCAGTGTTCATATCTCATGTACAAACCATCATGAATACATGAAGGTACAGCTTGAAAAATTTAGACATGAAGAGGTTCAGTGCGGGGTATCATGGAAGGCCGGCGGCCATGGCAGCTCGCAGGGGAACGCGACACTGAATAAGGCGTCCTCGGACACTTGCTCTGCCTCCATGGTCTCGATGTCCAAACGGTACGGCCAGCGTTCACCAAACAGTTCTATCACGATGAGCGCTGTGTCAGTCACTCTCACCATGATCCATGCTCGCTCGTGGGAGAAGAAGGATGGATTGCACCCCGGCAACACGTTGGATAGCTGTACTGTCTTCTCCAGCGCCCACTCGCTGTCGTACTGAGACTTTGCAAAGAACTTAAGTACGCCTCCGGCCTCTTTGATGACGATACGTGCCTCATCGTCGCGGCCGGCGACGACCGTGTGCCCGTTCCAGTAATCCTGCTCCGTGCCTGGTAGCCTGGACAACGTGATCTCGGCTGTTCTCCTGTCCATGACGGCAACGGTGCTGTTGTCGACATGCCAGTAAAGATACGCCTTGGTGTGACCCATGAAAAACATACTAGTAGTAGTCGGCAATTCGATGTTGCTTTCCCGCCACGACCCGCCGCCGCCGCTGGCCAACGAGGTGAACGTGACAGCACGGTGGTGGCAGGGGTGGTAGTAACGGTCACGGAGCACACAGACGAGCCTGACTGGACAGGCTTATGCCACCACCACCCGCGTCGTCGGCGTCGAGGAAGAAGGGTCCGGTAACAACGTCCCAGCACCCGGACCTCACCAAAGGGGCAACAATGGTGTAACGTCGCGTGAAGGGCTCGCAGACAACCGCGCGCAGATGCCATGTGGAATAGTTTTCCTTGTAGTCGTTGAAGCTCAGGAGGAGGAGGCTGCCGCGGCTGTCGCGGATCGTCCACATCAATGGGTCAGAAGAACATATGTTGTCGGACCAAAGGAAGTCGAGGGAGGAGAAGCGGCGGCCGTCGATGAGCGCCGATGGTGAGGGGACGAAGACCGGGCTTGGACGGTTGACGGCAGGTATGAGCGAGCTGTCGTAGTAGGAACCGGCGACGAGATGTGGTCTGTTGACGGAGGCGAAGCGGCGCAGGAAACCGGTATCACGGACAATGCGGCGCAAACGCTTGGACGTCGATGCTGCCCGGATGAGGTGCAGAGGCGAAGCGAGGCGCAGGAGTATGAGCTCGAGGACTTCGTCCGGGATGCTGTACGTGCGATCCATGGAGCTTCCTCCCCAAATCTATCTATTTAGGTATAGGTCAATGATATCAATACGAGAACATATATATACCCAACTATCTATTTCAGACTCCGATTCTGACTGGAAGCAGCGCCGGTGATTATATATGATGAAGCAGCTGACTGAACTAGTTTGTGGTTCCGATACCGATTGGAGAGAGCTTATAGCCTGATACTGCCGTTGTACTGAATGCTATTCTGACCGGCCGTTTGAATTCTCTCTTACACTTTCCATTGCCAGTGTTGCTCCCAAGCTTCGTCCCCGGCTCGACTAGCTTCCTCCCTGACGCCGACGTCCGGCCAGCGGTCTCCAAGCGTCTGCTGCATGCGGACGTATAATGAGATTTTGATATTTTGATTTAATTCTTCGATGGTGCAAACAAGGTATTTTGAGTAGCAGAAAAAAACAGAGGACACTGCCCGACTGTTTAAAGGTCGTATGTTTTGATTTAATGTCGGATGATCTTTATCGAGCTCGCCATGCATGGTGATTGTGATTCAATTCTTCGTTGGTGCAAAGAAGGGATTTTGAGTTGCGGAAAAAAACAGAGGACACTGCTCGACTGTTACCAAGGTAGTGCTGCAGAGCGACATAGTCAGGTGTCCACCCACGCCGTTTGTTTAAGGAAATTGAAAACAAAAGATAGATTTTCTTAGATAAATGACAAAATATCCGGCTTTTTGCATAAGGATGCGTACAGCCCAAAAGAGTAACATTAAAGTGTTTGAGAATCGGATACTCAAATGAAGACTAAACATCAAGCCTAGTATGCGACAGCCATCCATGCTTGGTAAACAAGCTCATAACCACCACTTCAAACATATGGCACGTTTTCTATTTTTGAAGGAACATATGGCACGTATTCACCACCACCTCATGTAGATCTCTTTTTGCAACAATCTCCAAAAATGAAACCAGTATTTGCTGATTTCTTGTTAAAAGTAATATCATTTGGGCATAGCCATATCGACTTAAAGCCGCCACTCGTACACGCATTACTTTCCTTTATTTAACCCCCTTTGAGGTTGCTATAAGGTTGATTAAGATTGATCGTTTGATTTATAATATTAACTAAGGCATCAAACTCTAGCATATCTTTACACTAAAATTTTGAAAGGAAAAGGTAAAGCTCAACCGAGTGTGTTAAAGCCATGTGTTCCAAATCATGAATTTTAAATGGCTTAGTTGGGGATTTATCCATGATTTGGGATGCTGAGCATAAGGTGAGAAAATTCATGTATTCAAGGCATATCAACACTTGATATTTGTTTCAACATAAATATGGTTCATTACATTCAAATTAAATCTAATTTACATACCAATTTTTAAATGTACAATCTACAGAAAAATTGATATTAATAAAAATTTATATCTCATCTAAATCACAAGTCATGATTTTTCGCTAAAAATAAAAATCGGAAGCGCAAGAAATACTCAATTGTTAAATGGACGGTCCTAGTACGAAAAAAACTTTATAAGACTGATATATTTTAGAGCGCATGATTTTTGAAGGATTTTGAATTTAATAACAAGGATTTCACTAGGCTAGCTATAATTGAGGTCACCAAACAATTTGAATATTAATGACACATACTAGAACCTATATGAAAGTGTATCTACATAGTCATCAGCAAGGCTAGCCATCTAACAAACCCTCGAGGGAACTAAGCTTGGCCTTGAGCTTTCAGTGGTAAAAATAATTGTAACTATCTTTTAGCCGCTTAAATTTACACTTTGATACCTCAATAGTTTATGTTAGTATAAGAATAAACATCGATGAAAAGGCTTGAAATTGAGCTTCCCCGGTATGCCTCCTATTGCTAGGTAAAGAAGCTGCATGGAATAAAAGTTGCTTAGGCCTCATCGATATTAATGGACTTTAGGAAGATTAAACATAGAGCATGTTAAAGATTATAGATACAACGGAAACTGTTGAGATGTTCTATGTTTAGGAAGACTAACTTAGCGTCATTATTAATAGCATCTCAATACACAATCTTTATGTAGTTGTTATAATGTACTTTTGTGGCCCACCACATGATTAAAACCAGGCATATTGAAAGCATAGTTTTTATCCTGACAGATCGATCACCAAACACTTGGGAATAATTTAAGCCATGAGGTTCATAATATGTCTTGATAGTTGTTTCATCTGAACATTATAGGTAGTTGATACATAATTGGAAGTGTGCACTTAGGACACTAGTATCATTGGTCGAAAAGTTTAAATTTTGGATCCTCCATGCAGCCAGTGTTTAGCATAATTATGAGTAAATATAATATAAAACATTGTGTTCACACTGTACAAAACTACATTGGCTTTTACCATATTGTTCAGTAGGACTCCTAGCTCTTAGCATCAACACTGGCCATATTTGCATGATTGGTTGTATATTATAAGAATATAAATGAATTTTTATAAACAGTATTACATTATGGTCAATGGACCCTTCAAAGGATATTTTTTCGATCGAAAGATATTTCGTGCGGAGATGGCCCTCTTTGAACCTCAAGATCTAATTGGTCATAGCTGCTGAAAAAGGCTCTAGTCGTTCCTAATTGCCTTGCTACTCCTCTAGTCACGGTGATTTTTTTTTCTCCTGACGGCTGTAAAGAAACCCTTTTCGTGGGCTTCACCTTCACGCGGGTTGCATTGGAACGGTCTGAGTAGGTCGGTGTGTTCCACTTGGATTCGAGTACTCCATTTGTCTAGGGAAATAAAAAAGAAGCAAAAGGTAGCTAGATCAGGGTTTCTAGCTATCAGTCTAAGTTCATCCTTGCGAACACTACAATCTCAAATTACCAATCCGAATCATCTTTCCGACGCACCTCGCGCTTTCTCCCTCTCAATCCGCCTCCCTTCACTCTGTTGAGAGCCACCTCCATTCCATTTCCTGCGAGCAGCGCGCGCTGGAGCTAGCCGCTCACCCTGCTTCCGTGGCCGCCCAGCACCTGCCTCCGTTGGTGTAGCTGCTAGCATCATCTAGCCTGTCGTATTTCTCTGCAGTGTTGGTGAAGACTCGAGACCCCAAGAAGGCAGGAGCACCACGGGCCGTCGCGATGCGCGCCAGACGGTGGTCGCTGGCTCCACCAAGCCAGCTACCACTAGCTAGATATATATAGGTTTTTCCATGTTATAAAGAGTAGGAAGAATGGATCTGCCATGGACACGCTCGCCGTCCAACCTGAAGAGATCTTGGAGCTCATCCTCCTCGGGGTCGGCTCACCGTGGAGTGGACCTCATCCGCGCAGCGTCCGTGTGCAAGCGGTGGCGCCACGTGGTCGCCGACGCCGGCTTTCTGTCGGACCCCATTCATGGAATCCTCGTGTTTACCGTACCAACCCTGGATCAGTAGTTAGTACACACAAACAAAGTGTTCCATTGCACATACACGAGTATATATTACATCCCATAAGGTTCAGATCATGGTCTTAAGTTATAAACCAGGTAAAGGCTAGCTCACTAGCCTGGAAACTACAAACTTAAAGAAGATATATTTAAACACCACAGGCAAACTTGAGCAGACGTCGACCCTACTCATCGTTATCATCTCCTGCGACTTCTTCTTCTTCCTCTGGATGAAAGCAGCAAGAGTGAGTACATAAGGTACTCAGCAAGCCCTATGCTACTTAAGGGTATATGTATACATGCAGTGGTTCAGCAAATCAAGAATACATAGATAAAACAAGGGAAATTTGATTGTCATAATTAGTGGTTGGCCCTGGGGGAGAATTATCGATCCCACCAGTTCCCAAGTTTTAGTTGGGCCTTCTGACCTCAATGGTCATAGCGACGCACACTTGCCATCACTTCCAAAACACGGGTGTCTATACACCCACTCACGCGCCAAGGAGTAGAAGAGAGTGGCTAATCAATGTGATGCACATGAATGTGTCATATGCCGTGACAACGTCCAATCGATTGAATTTTACACTCTGCAGAGGTTGTACATCTTTTCCCACAGGCTATGCACTCTTGCGCGGGAGAGTAACATAATGCCTTATCCATCTTCTCCGAGTAGTCCCACAAGTTCACCACGGAGGGTCAGGGGCCAAGGATTAAGCACGACACAAGGGTCATAGTGTGCGGGGATTTCACTCCCGTATAGCCGGCAACGAGCATTCAATACTCGATGTATTTCCCCCAACCAGTCCGCTGCTACAACCAGCCACCAGGTGAAGATTACTTGCGGAAGTACCAAGAAGGTAGGAAAAAGTCCTGCCCATAACAGGTTCCATGGTAGTACGGAAATCATCATGTATACAGTCACAAGAACCGGTCCTTATATGGCCGAGCAAGCACCATATCCCACACTAGGGGTCTATCACACCATCAACAATTCACTAGTGGCCTTGCTCGCGATCCAACCCATCCCACGTTCATCATCACCAACATTATCAACACCCTAGCTTGTTGCTACTCCCAACCCAATTATTACTCACACCACCAAACTCATTTCAACGCATTTGTAAAGCATAGATTATGATGTAGCAATGTAGAAACATTGCGGGGTCCTAAGCCATTTCTAGTAGCAAGGTAAATTATGCCATCATTGAAATGATGGACACATCCTAGGGTTAACAAGGTGATAAGTATTCAAGGGTAAGTCAAGCACCATTATTTATGTCTACATACTTTGCATAAATAAAGCTAAACAATTAGGATAATAACTACCCCAAGTAGTAAAAATAACAAGTAATGCATAATAATTAATTAGACGGCCATATAGGTGCATTGCAAAACATTAGGATCAATCATGATCAAGGAATGTAGAGCTTGCCTTCGAAGTCCGGGTCTGACTCCTCCTCGTATCCCTCGGTCTCGGGTCGTCCTCGTGCTCCTCGGGATCTACGCGTAACAACGCAAAAATAAATACTAACGTATAAATAAAATAAATCAAATAACTCCAAATGAGAATCAAATAAAATAAAAGGGAGAGATCAGAGGGGTTTCTGGAGAATCCAAAGGTAGAAATGGGTTCTATGAATTATTTCCTATTTTCTGATATTTTTGGGAATTTTTCTTACATTGGAAAAGGCTCAAAATAAGGTTCTGTGTACACTGAGCTGGGTGACTCCAGCATTTCTGGCGCGGTGTGAGGCTGACAACTGGGCCCTGTGGTTCACTGTGAACTGGCCCACGTGGAGGCGCGTGTGTCTGCGGTCCACTGGACCGAGTGCACGCGTGTGCGCGGAGCGCGGCTGGCGTGGCGGTGGGCTCCATGGCGACGTGGCGTGCGCGGGTTGGCGGCGGCGGGTCACGCGGCGGCGCGCGGCCGTGGGCAGCGGTGGCTCACCGGAAGGATCGCCGGCGGCGGCTGTGGTGCTCAGGGAAGGGCGAGGAGTGGCCGTGGAGGTGTTTCGAGGTGCGGCGAAGCTCGGCGGTAGGTTGCGCACGTGCGAGGAAGGCTGGAGCGGCGATGGCGAGGTCGCCGGAGTTGGAGCGGCGGCGGCGAGTGGCGGAAGTGCACGCGAAGCAGGTTTCGTGCGACGCGAGCTGGTGCGGAGGATGCGCGAGAGGATGACGAGGCTGTGCAGGGTGATCTCGTCATCGGGCTCGCGGTGATAGCGGCTAGCGACGCGCGGAGGCCGCGGCGCACGGCGGCACTCGACGTCCGTGTAGCCACGGGCCGGGGCTTGCTGATGCTTGTGCCAGGGAAGGTAGAAGAGGTCTAGATCTACGCGCAGGGCTAGGTAGACGAGGGAAAAGAAGCTCACCGGCGGCGGATTTGGCGGCGGGCCGGAGTTGAGAGAAAAAGAGGGAAACGGCGATTAGGCGGCGATGGAGGTAGAGGCTCACTGTGGAGTGGTTGTGGGGGTGCAGTGAGTCGAGGCGAAGCTTCATGGGGGGTTAACGGGATGCGAAGTTAACCGGAGTAGTGAGAACGCTCGACGGCGGCCAGGTCAAGCGTGCACACGCTCTCGGGAGCTCGGAGCGGGTTTGCGGCCTCGGTTCTCGTCCGCTAACTCGATGCAGCGTGTCGCGCAGTGAGGCGAGGCAGTGGTGAAGCATGGCGTGGCGCGAGGAGTCGCGGCGTTCACACGGCGGCGCTGTGGTTCAGCTCGGGGCGGCGAGGCGGTGCGGGGCGCAGGCGGGCAGGGGCGCAGAGCGGCGAGCAGGAGCGCGTGGACTTCGCGAGCGCGGGCGCGGCGCGGAGTGCTTGGCGGGAGCTCGGCGCGCTGGCTCGGCGGCGCGTGGCACAGCGGCGGGCGGCGTGGCGTGAGGTGGACGACGGCGCGTCGTCCACGCGGGCTCGGGCCGGGCTTGGCTGGACGCGGCCGGGCCGGAGGGAAAGGGAAAGGGATTGCGCGGCCCAGCGAAGAAAGGAAAGGAAAATGGGCCAGGGAAAGTCGGCCCAGGAGAGGAGAGGGAAAGGAAATAGTTTAAACATTTCCAAACTCGGAAATCCAAATAAATTCCAAATTAAACCCAAATCAGCTCAAATAAATTCGAGTAAAATTTATAAAATCAAAGCTTTAAACCAGCAATCATGTGGCACGTTCCCATTCTAATTTATTTTATAAATTTCCATCTCTCCTATATTTTGTACTAGCAATAATGAGCTTTTATTTTCAGAAATTCTAGATGTAATCCTAAAATTCTAAGAAATTTTCCAGGAGTGATTTTCATTAAACTGTTATTAAGATTTGGGATGTGACACTTTCCTCCGCGCTATCCACGCGCCGCCCGTCGCCCGAGCATACTAGTCTACGATCGAGAGCAAGCCGCGGCGCCCAGGACAAGTCACGGACGCTCCCAAGCTAGCTTGGTCCCCTCCTGCTCGACGACGACGGCCGCCACTTCTCCCTGGACTTCCTCCCGGACGCTTTGACTCTGGAGCGCCATGGGACAGCCGCGCGCGGAAGCCTCCTCCTCCTGCACCGCTTCGACAGCAAACGGTCCGGGACATGGTTGTGTGCGAGCCCCTGACGCGGCGCTACGTCAGGATCCCAGCTCCTCCAACGGCGTTCTGCCACGGCCACGGCGACCTCTCCTTGCATGGCCTACCTCGGCAACGGCGGCGGTGGCCGCCGCCGCATCGTAAGCGCCAGACAGACCGGCAGACTGAAGGTGTTCGCCAGGACAGACACGGCGACGGCATGGAGGTGAGGTGGCGCTGGAAAAGATGATCACGTTGACGGAGGTCATCATCCCTGTTCCTCGTAAGCGCCGGCATATCTGCACGCCAATGGAAGGCACGCCGATGATCGTTGATCGTGTCGCCGGGGCATGGAGAGATTCTGCGTAACCGTCGAGACGCTGGAGGTGGAGGACGTGACAGGCCGTGACGACTTTCACAGGGTGCATTATCCATGCAGGCTTCCGTGGCCTCCGGCCTTGCATGCATGCACGGACGGCTGAGTTAAATTCTATAGTTATGTAATTTTGATAACACTAGAGCTAAAGTGAAGAGAGTATTTCTTTTTTTTTCCTATGAAGGTGCATCTTCCTCTGACTATGGAGTGCTCAGGCCCGCGGTTCCTTTGTCTCCAGCTCGAATTGCTAGCCACGTCCACATATGCTATTTACCCTGGGTGGCGCAGTTTGTGGCCAGTATTGCAGCACAGTTCGTCAGTCAACAAATATCCTTACTCATCAGAACAGTCATGGGACAAATCAAGAGCAGCTCTCCAATGAATGTTCAGTAGATTAGGCTTCCTTGCATTGCATGCCTCTCTAGCTGACCATATGGATGTACATGTTCACCGTTTCGAAATTTGCGTCCATGTGTGTGCCCTTCTCATTCTTCATTGGCGGACACCTTGATCAGCACCAATAGTAGGATGCACCAAAATCACACAAATTTAGTAAATTAACGGCACGTTCAATTTTCTCACTTCTTTTGTGAAAGGGCATGTGGCTTAGTGGTTACAAGAGCCTCAGTAGCACAGGTCCTGGGTTCGACTTCTCGTGGGAGTGAATTTTCTAGGATTTAACGACATTGTATTTTCAGTGGTAGGCGATGCTTCCGTCAATAGAGAGGCTCCAGTGGTGAGTTCGTCAATCTCGAGGATTTGCCGGCTCAGTCTTCGAAGATAATCATAGGGGTAGGGTTTGCGTACGTGTATCCATGGAGGTGAGTTTGCGTGCGTTGTTAGTGTCTGAATTGTACTGTGTAATCGAAAAAAAATCCTTCTTGACAGGTATCATTTCCTTTGGTACCTTCTCAGATGACTAGGTGAATACCTCGCGCGTTGCTGCGGAAAATTCATGGTAGGTTCTCAGTGATTGTTAGAATGATGAAGTATAATATTAGTTAATTGACTTATTAGGGTTTATAAAGTTCACCGGTTTAGTTAGTAATATTTTATATAAGCTGTCCACTCCGATGCTTGATATATGCCGGAAACTAACCACCAGCACATCGTGGTTTCTTATGGTTTTTTTTTTTATTGTTCGGTGAAGTTGATCTATCTTCAATGGCCAGCAGTATTCTAAAATTCTCAGAGAACTGCGAATAACAAATTCTCAGAGGAAAAGTATCAGCAGTGTTAATAGTATTGTCTCTTGACATTGTAAGATAAAGAAGGTTAACAATGAGCCTCGAACAGGAAGAAATTTTAGTAGGTAAAATCTCAGCAACCATTAAATCCAGCAAACATGCTCATAGAAAATGACCACTCTAAGTGTATTAGTGTTGCTTGCACACGACACAGCGATCAGTTCCATGACTAGATGGATCTCTACTTGCCGCTAAACATAGAAGGATTTGGACTTGATTGTCCACTGAAAGCAGGGCAGTTAGAGGAGAGATAAAATCACATCCGAGTAAGTTAAGACTGCAGAAAAAACAAAAGAAAAATCAAATAAAAAGAGAAGGGGCAGAGGCGGACATCTATTGAGTGCAGGGCCGGAGGCGAGTTCCATTGGGTAGGTTGAGGTATTGGGTGATGCTCAGTGTTGCATTGTCTGGATGGAGCCGATGGCCTCTTTGTATCCCGCATTTGCCGTATTCTCTCGCTATGCTCGCAATAGAATGTAGTGGCTACGCTGATCACATTTTAATGGTGACTCAGGATGAGACTGATGGGAGAGGAATTGCAAAAAGAAACATATGCTATTAGTTTTCCGCTAGTGGTGGCAGTTTTCTGTGTAAATGTGTGGCAATTAAGAAGGATCAATTGGCACATAGTAGCGGCAATTTCTTCATATGGCATTTGTGATGGCTTAGCTTGCTAACGTTACCGGTACTATTGTAGTAATAAGTTAAGGATGGGAGCAAATGGTCATTAATCCCATGGGATCGTCTGTTTGGGTTGGCAGGGGATGGGTGAGCTTGAACCAACGGCTAGATACAATTTAAAGGTCATGATCTGACGGTGGAAATAAAAAGGATGATGTGGCTGTATGAGAATTGAGAGAAATATGAGTTAATGGCTTGTAGTTGGTTGCACTTATAAAAAAAGAGTAGATTCTGGAGCTGTTATTAACATAAAATTTCCACGGATGCATCTATTTCCATCACAATTAATCCTACAATTAAGGAGTAATTATTGAAACTAAACATATGCATGCAAGCGGGTGTGTGGCTGGGTTGAACCCGATTGGTTGTGCGTACGTGGCTCACTCGGGTGGCCTGGATACTGAATAGCTTATTCAGTACCAGGGTATAGTATAGAGGTTCCCTATATATCTATCATTCCTTTTGACTTAATCGTTCTTTCGGCGAGGTTTTTTTTGGGATCGCTAAAATCTACCCAGGTATTTGAGAGGAGGCCGTCACCCGAACTTTTATGCATAGCAAATTCAACGGAATCGCATCTTCCTCGACTCCGGCGGAACTCTGGCGTGGTCAGCGAACGGGAGGGTCAAGGTTAGTGTTCGGAGTTGGGGGTTGGGGGCTCACTGGAGAGCACCGGACCTAGAAGGAGGTTTGGGGGAGGAAGGCCGGCCCGGTGGTGGTGGCGGGAGAGACAGCGTCGTGGAGCTCCGACGAGACCTAGCTCGCCGAGGCCGGGCGGCGGCACGTGGGGGTGGCGGCAAGAGCTGGGCGAGATCAGTCGGGTTGCAAGAGCAAGAAACGTGAGGTGGAAGAGAATGGGATGGCCGTTGGATGTTAATCTAAGGGATGAAAAATTCGGGTATTAAGGAGATGTTTTTACCCGGGTAGGATCTAGACAGGGCCCTTTTTTTACATTGATTCGTCGATAAAACATCCACCAAATCGAGTCGGACTTTTTTTTTGAGACCAAAATCGAGTCGGACTTGGCCACGTGCAAGGCGGAGGGCTGCCACTATAAATAAACATAGCCAGGCGAGGCAGGGCACGACACAGCACCCTTGCGCGTCGAGCTCAGGAAATCGAAGCTGATACGACGGCTAGTAGAGGGAGGCAGCGGCGACCATCGACAGGTCTCCGGCCGGCAGCATCTCCGGCGTCATGAAGAAGAGATCGCAGACGGACGGGATGCACAACGGATGGACAGGGACGAAGAAGAATAGATCATTGGAGGAGCAACGGGTGGATGGTTCGGGGTCGACGAAGAAGAGTCCGTACGAGCACGAGGAGCACGACATGTCGGACGGGCATATGGAGAAGCTGTACAAAGGCAACAACGACGTCCGGGAACAAGCGCGCGAACACGCGGCCGCAGTCGACATCTACGTCCAGTACGCGTTCCGCGAAGCCGCCGCATGGCGAGCCGCGAGCCGAGCCAAGCACCCACCCGCCGCCACGGATCAAACTAGCATACTTTTTCTAGTTTTAAAGTGTTGATCCTATTGACTTTTTTTTTTTTTACATTTGATCATTCGACTTATTCAAAATATTAGTTCAAACAGGCAAAGTTATAAGGTATATTTTAATTTTTTAATGATAAAATAAATCATAATAAAATATATGACAATTTTAATTTTTTTGAATAAGACGAAAGGTCAAATGTAATAGAAGAAATCAACGGTGTCAACAATTTAAAACCGGACGCTGTTGACTTTGAGTTTTTTTTTTTTGAAAACGCAGGAGAGCTGCGCTTCTTTGAATTAGAGAGAGAATAAAAGTCCCCTTACATCTGCCTTATCTCATACGGGGACCAAATATGAGACTCGTTTTACAACAATGGAACTTTAAAACCACTAAACAACTGATAAAAAACGTGACCAAAAACAGGAAGGTGCTAGCTTAGCAACCCTCCTTTCAGACCTATCCTTCCCGGTTTTTAGCACCAGCCATACACCACAGACCACATTCATCCTTGATTTCACGCAAGATAGCAGAAACCGAAGGAGGGGCGCCGTCGAACACACAAGCATTTCTGTGTTTCCAAATCCTCCAGGCTGTCAAGATGATCAAAGAATTCACCCCTTTTCTCTTGTCTTTCGTGACCTTTTTCATTGCTCGTCGCCACCAATCAGCAAAGCTTTTCTCAACAAGTCTAGGCGCCGGAGCAACAAGATTCAGAGAATCAAAATATGAAACCAGACCTGTCTTGCCACTACACAAGTAGATAGCAAGTGCTGGACATTCTCCTCTTCTTGGTCACAAAGAGGGCATTTCTCCGGATGCTCAAGGCCCCTACGTGCCAAGCGATCCGCTGTCCAACATCTATTCTTGACTACTAACCACAAGAATAACTTGCATTTCTGCGGAGCCCAAGTTTTCCACAGACGACGCCAAGGCTCGAAGGTTACTGACCCATTGAAGAAAGCTCTATATGCCGATTTAGAGGAATAGCAACCTGATGCTTCAAACTTCCAGATGTGTCGATCATCTTGGTTCGTGAGCGTGATGTTCATTAGGCAGTCCACAACCTCAAGAACTCTCTGATCCCATGCCATGACAACCCACCCCCATTGCGAATATCCTGCACCCAAACCCCATTATCAAGAGCTTCAGCCACTGTTCTTCCTTTGCGAATTCTTGATGCAATAACAGCAACAACCGTCGGCGCCAGGCTTTCAATTGAGCAGCCATGCAACCAACGATCCGACCAAAAGAGGGTGTTGTTTCCATTGCCGACTTCTGTGGTGACTGCAACTGCAAAGAGAGCTAGCGCATTAGGGTGTGAGGGGAGCTCCAGGTCAGTCCAAGGTCGATCAGCTCGAGTCTTTTTAAACCACTGCCATCTCATTTGTAAGGCCCATGATAAGACCTCCAGGTTAGGAATAGCTAGTCCTCCAAGGTCCAAAGGTCGGGTAACCTTAGACCAAGCGACTAGGCAGCACCAGCTCCAGGTCAGTCCAAGGTCGATCAGCTCGAGTCTTTTTAAACCACTGCCATCTCATTTGTAAGGCCCATGATAAGACCTCCAGGTTAGGAATAGCTAGTCCTCCAAGGTCCAAAGGTCGGGTAACCTTAGACCAAGCGACTAGGCAGCACCCCTAAACCCTTTCCTTGCTACAAGAATCCCTTTTGGATTTTTTCCACCGCTTTAATGAACCATTTGGGGACATTCATAGCAATCAGCAGATACACAGGGATCGCTGAAAGCACAAAACGCACCAGAGTTGCACGTCCTGCTTTATTCATGAGCCCTGCTTTCCAACCCGGGAGCTTGTCCGCAATCTTCTCAATCCATGGCATAAGGTCCGACTTCCCGAGCTTCTTGTGAGATAGTGGCAACCCCAGATAAGAACATGGGAATTCCGCTAACGCACATGGCAGCGTATCACTGATTACCTCCGGAGCAATCTCCTCACATCTGATGGGCACAATATTACTCTTTTCTAAATTAGCTTCCAAGCCTGAGGCCTTCCCAAAAATATGAAGAATGTCCCTGGTAACCACCAGCTCCTCTTCCACCGGCTTGATGAAAAGAGCTACATCATCTCCATAAAGCGAGAGTCTCTGTCGCCGTTGACTTTGAGTTACGTTTGACAATTATCTTATTCAACATATTTTAAAATTATCATATATTTTATCATGATTAGTTTCATCATTAAAGGAAATTGAAATATAACTTATAATTTTGCGTATTTAAGCTAATATTTTGAATAAGACGAGCGGTCAAACGTAACTCAAAAAGTCAACGGTGTCCACAATTTTCTGAGGGAAACAAGTTTTTTCTGAGGAGGATTTTTTTTTCCTCCTTGAGTAGTTTTTTCAAACGCTAGTTTTTCTTTTTGAGGGAAATCAATGTGCTAGTTGATCGTACTGAACATACTATTTTATACCTAATCCAAATTGGGAAACAAGTTTTTTCTGAGGAGGAATTTTTTTTTTCCTCAGCTTGAGGCGAATTTCCTGGGCCGGCCGAGGCCATGCTACTGTTTGCAATGACGTTGAAACCTGGTCCAGACGACATGCGCGAGTAGTAGTGGGCCGGGCAACGATCTGATCCATGCATGCTTCGCCCTATTCTCGAATACATGCGCGAGTAGTAGTGGGCCGGGCAATGATCTGATCCATGCATGCTTCGCGCTATTTGAATGGTCCTGCATGTTGTGCATTCAGGAAGCATGGATCAATCTATCTCCAAAAAAAAACATGGATCAATCAAAGGTTAGTTGAGAATGAGATTTTCGTCGAAGTAGGTTACTCTTGCTGTCCAATCTAGTCTCGTCCTGCCCGTGCGTTGCAACGGGAGCTATAAATTCGCATAAAATATTTATAAACACAACATCTAAATCAATCAACAAGTAGAAAACAGGCTGGAACAGATATCCTAAGATTCGATGAGCTCATCAGTTCAAATTTTCTTTAATAAAAGGATGTAGTATGTCTGAATCTAATAAAGAAGAGTAAATTTCGTAATACCTCGTGCTTTATGGTCCTTGTCTCACAAAACCACATGAATTTTGGCTTGTGTTTCACTTAACCTCATGTTTTATGGATATATTGTTTCACAAAACCCCGTCTCTTTCAAAAATGGTCATGAATATAGCATGTGAAACAATATATCCTTTTGCTTGCAAGATGGATGTGATGTACTCAGTTTGATTAACCAAATCTTTTAGTTGGATGCGCGACTATATCTTCCAAAGTTAAATTAGTGATTCATATTTTTTTGATAGAGGATAGAGTTTTGTAAAACTATTTGACCAGAATACCTGAGGTTAATTGACATGAGCCAAAATACCAGAGGTTTTGTGAATTGAGGACCATAAAACCTGTGGTTTTACGAAATTTACTCTAAAATGAACATACGAGAACAGAAATAAACAACATCATCGTCAAGAAACAAGGACCTCATAGATTCATAAGGAAGGCCACAGTACAAATTTCATCTCATAAAATCAAATAACACTGTTATCCCATGCTTTCATTAAATTCTCGGGCGTGCTTCCATTAAATTATGTATCACAAATAAAATGTTTAATCTATCATGCATCCAATTTCCTAGAAGCTTATTTGCAAATAGAAAAAGTAATATTGTAAGTGCCAATAACTTTCTAGATGTTTCTAGTTTTGGTTAGATGGATGACGACGGACATTTGCAAATAGAAAGAACTAGAAAACTCGCGCGGCGTTGCCACGCGTACATTGGTATTGCGATGGATCCCTGATACCCTTATTTTGATCACATATATCACAGATAGATACATTACGATTGATCGATGTTCGTAACTGTTGGATTATCAGGAGCAACTGGGAGATTGAGAATTCTTTCTGAATAGCCTGAAGTACTTTAGTAACTTCAATAAAGCTTTATATCCGGGGCAGATTCTCATATTTGACATTTTAGTATTTTGACACAACCAAAGTAACCCGTTATGTTTTCTAAATGCATCTTGTGTTTTTAGAAATTACCCTTTATTTTCTTGGACAGAATGAAAGCTGAACCCAACAGAACACACCAGTGGTATAAAAATAATGAACCTATGCCAAGTCCAAGGGTTGTATTGCAAACAGAATATACAATCTATTTGTACAAAAAAGGGGAGTACAAAGTACTAACGCAATATTTAATCAGGATATATAGAGTGTACTTAGAATGTCATGTGGTAGGGCCAAGATGATGAAGCTTCAAAAATAGGATGATGAACTTTCAAATGTGGAGTATAGGAATTCATCAGAGATGAAAAACTTCATGCCAAACACTGGTTGAATTGGAAAAGGAAATAAAGAATTATGTTTCTATTTTATATGTTACATAGCAATTTACAGTCGGTCCCAACGGAAATAGCAGATTGATCATAAAGCTCCAACAAATAATGGTTTTATTATTTGTTGGAAATAAATGAATAGGAAAGAATTTATATTGCAGAAAGTGCATAATATGTCTAGCGTATAGACTTCATCAGGATACATCTTGCCAAAAATACTCATGATTCCCTTTTTTATTGTTCTTGTATTCTAACCGTCATTGCAACTTTCGTGTCAGTCATTTCTCTTTATATAATTTTATCATCGTTATCATTGCAAGATAATGCGTACTGTAAGCATAGTTCACCGTAAGCATAGTAGATAATCCTGTTGTAATTTGACTTAGCAGTGCAGACCAGGATAATTGCTTTACTATGTTTGTTGCAATATTCAGATATATAATAACAATTAAATAAAGCAATGTAACATGGCCAGCACTGTATCAAATCCAAACAACTTTGGTGCTGCTTAATGTTTGAAGAAATCTATATTGATTATGAATGCTATCTAGCAGCTGAGAAAGTGATGAATAATTTTCAGATTTTTACACAGAGGTAGTTAATTACATTTTCTGATTGCTGTCCATAAATGACATGAAAGATACACATTCAACAACCTCTAGAATCATGTCAATGTTTTCACTTCTGAAAGCAATTGTTCAATTAAAAAAACAGCCATCGAAGTAGCTGATGGTGGTCTTCTATCAGAACATATGGAAAGAGACAATTACTTGGAAGGGATTTCAGCTTTGTAATAATTTAAGCTTAAGAGTGTGTCTACAGCCATACCATCTAGCAATCTGTTTCTATTTACGTGTAAAAAAATAAATAGAATGACACAATACACACCTTACATCTATTAGTATAATCCAAATATAAAGGTAAACAACAT
Source organism: Eragrostis nindensis (assembly GCA_012490785.1). Classification (NCBI taxonomy): domain Eukaryota; kingdom Viridiplantae; phylum Streptophyta; class Magnoliopsida; order Poales; family Poaceae; genus Eragrostis; species Eragrostis nindensis. Next base: position 687,377 of record JAAXCT010000100.1, on the reverse strand, counting down.
TGGCTTATTGAACAAAATCAAGTGTACCACCATTTTGCGGAGCAATTAGCCGGATGTTGTGGTGTGTGGCAATGGCCAACCGGTTGCACATTTGCTAACAACAATGGAATGGCATGGCATAGGTTCACATTTCTATTGTTGCCATCAGGCTGCTCCCCTTCTCTCAGTCTATGATTTCACAGCAATGTTGCCTTCTACATTGGCAAAGGTTATTTGTCACATCAATTTGATGCACTTCTGGTGCGCTTGCTGCAATTCTGCATATGTTCGGATAGCCCAAAGAGTGAATGGTGGACTGACAGTGCATTTTCCATGGCCGTTTAACACATGAGGTCCTGAAGCCTGCAGGCTGGACATTCTGTCGAATACGTTGGATGCAGTGGCAATGGCGCAACAGCTTGTTGTTAGCAAGCATTGAGTCTAACTGGGTTGCTCTGATTCTTGCCAGAGGAGAACAGGGAACACGACGGGTGGGCTGGTCATCCCTGTTGCGGTAGATCGAACGGGAGAGCATTGAGTCTAACCACGGAGCGCGGGGGCGGCGAGCTAGAGCTCAGGGGCCGGCCATCGGGCGCTAGGCGCGGAGATGCAGCAGAGGTGGAGGCGATACCGTTGCCATGCACTGAATGAGGAACGGATTGCGCGGCTGGGCCAGCCTCCGGCGACACTGCGACAGTGCTGATGCGATATCGTATTGCCGAGTTCCCCACCTCGAGCACATCGCGCTGCGCTGCGTCGGGGTGGGTCGCGAGCTTGCCGGGCTGTAGTAGAAGCCGAAGGCCGGGCAGACGGGCCGGGACAATGGCGCGGCGAAGCCGGCTGCCGGGAAGGCGACCGAGATCGGGATGGAGGAGCGAGCGACGTCGAGCCTTGTATCGAAGCTTCTGGTGAAAGAAGGCTGGAGACATCGGAAGCGTTGATGCGCATATGAACGGTGGAAACGAACCAGCCAATCACAGCCTAGAGAACGGGACGGGTTTTAGAAAGTAAGAGATTGACGCCGTCATCTCGTATTCTGTCAACTGCATTTCATCGAACAGAGTGGGAGCGTCCGCGCTGCTCGCTTCTCTGTCAAACTTCCGTGCCTGCACAACCCTCCCCTCTCACCAAACTGGAGATCATTATGGTCCTCGGCAATGAGACCTCGGAAGCCGAGCTCCTCGCGACGCCCTACCCGCCACCGCAGCTCTACAAACTCCGCCCGGCTCTCTCGCCACGCCGCCGCTCCGCTCGGCCCCCCTCGCGTCACGTTGCGCAGCTCCACGGGCCCCTTGTGCCGCGCCAAGCTGCCCCGCCGCGACGCCGCCTGACGGCCTTCGCGCCGTGCAGCTCTGCCCAGCCTTCCTACGGCGTCGCGACGCTAGCCTGCTGCGCCGCAGCTCCGCCCGGCCGCGAGCGCCGCTGCTCTGCCCGAGCCCACGACGCGGACGCGCTGCCTCGCGCCCATGACGCCGACGCGCTTTACGTTGCGGCACCCTCTGCAGCTCCGCACGACCTCGTGCGGCTTGCCGCACCACCCGCTCCAGCTCCTCACAGCGCCCCTCGCTCCGGCCTTGCGTATAGCCCATCGCGTCGAGCTCCCTGGCTGGGCGGCGTCACATGGTTCGTGCAACAAATTGTGAGACTCCGATTGCAATGGTTTCTCCCACTCGAAGTCCCCACCGTACATGTCGAACACCTGCGAGGTGCGAGCTCCCTGCCTCCCCCATCAGCTGCTGTCGCGCTCGCTCATCGCAAGGAAAAAAAAAACTGCAAGAAAAAATTGAGGTCGGTGGGATTTGAACCCAGACCTGCTGAGTACTATGTGAAGAAGCTTAATGCTGGAACACAAGTTAGTATGCGTTCAGGTTCTATCCGAAACGAAAAAAGATAGGATAATTGATTGGACTTGAATCAAACTCAATCCAGTTTGGTCTGAAAACTGAAAAATCCGACTGAAATTTATAAACTGAAAAATCCAGTTTCCTAATTAGGCTGACGACTTTTTTTAGACTTAATATGTAGGAGAGATTTCAATTGTTCTTTTTGGTCGGGCTTGATTCCATTACACCCAGGTGCTGGACCAGTCCCAGACTGCAGCCTGCAGCGATTTCGGCCAAAATCTTACAAAAGTTTGCCAGGGCCTTATTTTTTGTTAATCAATGAGCGCGCATGGGCCGGCCTTTAATGAATTCGAGTAGTATACAGACAGACATAGAAGTCTTTTTCAAGGACAAATCACTTGGTGAAATCAAATCCCAAGGAAAACATCCATGAGTACGCTTTAGACAAACTTGTACCTCATGAATCATGTGATGATGAATGGACTTTGGATCTATATATGATGATCTTGGCCTCCCCTAATTCATGCTAAAGCTGCGGCCATGTTAGCCGGGATTCAAATACATCTTGCTACTCCTGGACATACATTATGCTGGCATGTTTGTTCTGAAAAGTGCCACGTTCATGATGCCCGGCCTTTTCCGGTTTTCCCTGAAACTCACTGAAACGTGTGCAACTCTCACGACCTTTGCTACTGCTACTACCTCATGGAACTAAAGCATGCAACTTTCGTTTAAATAGCCCGTTCACTCCAAATAACAAAAAAAAAAAGAGAAGAAAACAATGCCTTTTACAGCAATCACCAACATGATGCCCATGAGTGCACATCTGGGAGCTGTGCTGGCCTGTCGTTGATCCAACTCAAACAAATGTTACAGAACTGTATTCATGGATAATATAGGATGGCCATCAGCCAGCTGATCAGGACACACATTTGTCAAAACCGGGCCGGCATATTTGCCACCAAATCACGCTACAGTGCATGAATTTATAACCAACTGTAGAGTAGGCGAAAATAATGAGTTTCAAGATCCATGGGCCATGATGATTGATTGACAAAAGAAAATGTCGTTATGTCCTTGCACATGTTCCTCTTTCTTGGATCACCCTGTTGTCCATCAAGTGCAATTATTGTTTAATCTAGGGATTACCAGTAAATAAAGACAGAAGAAGTTTAAACTTGATTTGTGTAACGTAAATGCCTTATGATAGTATGTTTGGCAAACTCGGCTTGCAATGAAACATACCACATTTCCCTGTCGATCGAGGTTGATTGTTTAGGACGTGAGTTTATTATATACTCTGCTTTGCACAGCCAACCCTTTAAAACCACCTTTAGATAACTATCTTGACAATTTCAATATCGGCACACGTGTTGGGAAACTGGGAACAAATTTTACATCTCTATATTAAGATATTCAATATTTCTCAGAACTGAAGAATAATATTTCTTTTGCTAATGTCACCAAATTAATTAATCGATCATCACCACACAAAAACCACCGCGGCTAATATGGTGATCGGGCTTTTATGGTTTATCAAGATCTTAATTGTCAAATCCGAGTATTTACTGTGAGTTAGCCGTCAAAATTTCTTAGGAGGTACACAATATTATTCGCCCTGTTGTGATTGTAGACTTGCATCCGTGGAACAATATTTTTAGTTACAAGTCAAGTAAGTTAACCAGAAAGGTAAAATAATAATAGAAGAAGCGAAAAGGCGTGGGAGTAGGTGGCTGCCGGCCGACCTACAAAAACAACCACAGTGTGCATCGTGCATGGGACAAGCACAGCTGTACAAACAGAATCACCATGTACGATTCTACCCTCACTCCTCTCCGGGGCCCACATGCCAGCCGGTACTGGTTATGCCGCACCGTGCCACCGGCAGCTTCACCATCAGGTCCATCACTACTTCACTGGAACTCCAGCATCTACGTGCACACAGGTCCGCCATGGCCAGGCCCCTGCATTCATTCTGCCTCCACCGGATCAAGTCCGGCGGCGGTGCGGCTGCCGCGCCTCCGCAGATACGTGCTAAGGAGGAGGTCTCCTCCTCCACCGGTGGTGATGGCCATGGCGACGGCGACGGGAAGGTGAATGACGTGAAGGATGATGAGGAGACGACGGCCAAGAAGGCTGCCGGCAATGACGCCGCCGTGGGGAGGAAGGTGATGGTGGCGGCGGACGGCGGCGGCGAGGAGGCTCGGACGGCGCTGCAGTGGGCGCTGTCGCACGCCGTCCGGCCCTGCGACACCGTCGTCATCCTCGACGTCGTCAGGGGAGGCGGCGGCGGCGGCAAGAACCGTACGTAAGCCTTCGGCAATAGTACTCTCGCCGTGATCACGAAATACGATCACATATTGTAGAACTTAGAAAGATGAGTTACTTTTGTTTGGTTCCTGTTATTAGGTGGCGATCCAAGAGGTTGTCAGCAGCTGGAGGCAATGAGGAGCATCTGCCAAGCGAAGCGACCAGAGGTACGGCAACTAGAACCGGAAAACAGAGCCTAGTTTATCTTTCCTGTCAAGCTAATATTTAGTACTAGATGCAAAATTCATTCAGCAAAGTGTCAAGTGTGTTGTGCATACATCTTAAGGAGAAAAAAAATCAGCAGTCACCTTATAGTGTTTGCCACTTTTTCTCATCGAATATTTATTTTTGCATTATATATTGTTGATAGATTTTCCGCTCTAACTTGTTTGGTTTTCTTGGTTGTATTTAAATTAAACTTTGCATTCATTTATAGTACGATGTTGAATATTGTTATGCTTGAAGTGCAACATCACAACAACTTAACATTAGAATAATCGACCAAAGAACGTGATCAAGGGGAAACTGGTAACATCAAGAGATTAAGACTGATTTTGATGTTTCAAGCTACAACTGTTGCACATTTAATGTCCTAGTGATGGTCAATAAAGTAGACTCTCTGATCTGCTATGGCGAATTACTGTACCTAGTCCACCAAAATAATTGGCATCCTTGGGGCTGGTACAGCAAGTACCTGTTAACGTTGAATAGACCACCGTCTCCTCTTTGGTACAAATTTTCTTTCCAGCAGAGTCGAATTAATCTCCAGTAGGGTTCAACTGTTCATTGTACCAAACAAGGACTCCGTGAATTTGCACCGACAAGTTGGAACTGATTCTTGCATTCCATGAAAATGTCCAAGACTGCCCCTTTCCTTGCTGGCATGTGAAGTGACACAACCATCCTCTGATCCGCTATCAACAGGCTGGTAAAATACACTTTGCCGACACCAAATGATCACCCTATGCCTTTCACATATGCACAAATAGAAATAGTAGATAAGCAGACAACCATAATTCACTGGATGCATTCGAACATTTCCTTCAGATAAGGCATTCTAAATCAAATAGTACCCATAAGGGCCCCATTTACTGTCAGATCTAAAGGAAAGGATGCCAGCAAGACAGAGCGGCAACTGCAAGCAAAGATGAAAGATCACAACTAATAACACAGGGTGGCATGTGCTGATCATCATCAACGGGTTCATGCATGTCCCCAGACAGGATCATGCATGGCAGGTATGTTTCTCAAGATCAGTGACCCTCACATCAGAAAACTCAATTCCGTACTCTAACCAATCAACGCAATAAGCCTTTCTCCTTTTTGTTGTAGAAAAGAAAATGAGTTTTGTCACTTTGTTTGATAAATACTCCTACAGATACAAGCTAGAACTGTTTGACTCTTGACTCGTGTTTTTGTTCAAGCAGGTGCGCGTGGAGCTATCCCTGGTGGAGGGGAAGGACCGAGGACCGGCCATTGTGGAGGCGGCGAGGAAGCAGGGCATCTCGCTCCTCGTCGTGGGGCAGAAGAAGCGGTCCGTCACGTGGCGGCTGCTGTCAATGTGGATCGCCGGCATGAAGGGTGCGGTGGCGGCCGCAGGTGCCGCCAGCGCCGCCGACTACTGCGTGCAGAACGCGGCGTGCATGGTGCTCGCCGTCCGGCGCAAGAGCCGGCGAGGGGGAGGATACCTCATCACCACCAGGCGGCAGAGGGATTTCTGGCTGCTGGCCTGACTGAGGCTCACTGATCTTTGTGGCGTTTTCGTGTGACGCGTCAATTGGTGTTGGTAGGAGTGGTTTTCTAGGTGGTATAGATAGCTGAATGGTGCTGAAGTTCATAGATAGATAGGGCAAAGAATAATGCAGTATAGCGGTGATGCTGCCTGCTTTGTTTGTTGCTGGTTTACAACTGACATGGAACTATGGATGGGAGCATTGAGCGATTGATGGTTTGCATGTTTGCAATAAGAAACGATCAGCTTTTGCAAAGAGAACTTGCAGAAATTTGACAGCCAGGCATAAATGAGGACTTGTAGGCACACTCTGAAAGGACACCTGAAGAATGACAGAAATGAAGGAAGAAGAGTTTGCGTGGTACATCGTGAAACACAAATCATTTGCCATCTAACAAGATGCCATGTAAATTCTACATTATTTTATTTGCAATAGCATATCACATCAGTGTCGGACTAAAATGAACTAATTCATGAAAAAAGAAATCGACAAACATTATTCTTGCATATGCTTCACAAGAATGAGTCACTAGTATCCCCAGCTAATCAGGTTGTGCCATGAGCAAAGGAAGCACTGGAAAAAGGAACATAAACAATACAATGGTGCGTCGTGCATTGCCGTAGCACTACTCAAACCGCAGAGCTCTGTTGAGTTATATACAACACAGCAACTCTCTAACCTCGGCCTTCACTTGTACAAAACCTGAAAGTTGATCCCACGATGGTCCAGGTGCGAATCTAGGACGCCTGGGGCGTCTCTTGAAGACGATACATTGTGATCTCTTGCTGCTTGAAGTACCTCCGATCTTCCTCGTCCACAAGGACCAGATTCAGGTAATACTTGACACTGAATTTGTTGTTTATGTTGCGGTAAGTCGGGGTCAGTTCATAGGGTGTCAAGAACAGCCTCACTGGAATAGATTCACCTGCAAAACAATTTGATTAAGCATGCAGCAAACCCATCCTCAGAAAGCCGCTACGATTAGTTTTGGCAGGGTGGGACCAAATCCAGGTCCATCCACACATAATTCAAGGATGGACCAAAAATTGGCTCAGTCCTGGCTCATCCAAATGGGTGCAACATGGGCAAGCAGCTAAGCAACAACTGCATACAAACAGATTCAGGCTTTAAACAATATGCGGTGCTTGATAATGACAAATCATGGCCATGGATATCTGAAGCAAAGGTGCTACCTTATGCATCATGCAAGTTCCTTTTGTATCATTGAGTACCCAGACAGACAATCCTATTTCAAATGCAGACTGGACCATCTATGGTTCCTAGCAAAAAGGAAAAACCCAAACATTTACCCCCCAAAAAATGAACTCACAAGAGTACTACCCTGTAATTTAAAATGATCTTGCATCTATCATTAGCGATTGAAATCACGCAAAATTAATGCACTGATGTACTGCATGCATTGCATCATTACTATGACAGCCACAAGTGCAATAGATGCACATCAATGCTTTAAAACAACGAACGAAGCATGGACCCATAACTGTCTAAAACTCAAGGCACACGACAAACATGCAAAAGAACTGATAACTTGGCAGATGGAAAAGTAGCAACAAACACTATTATACCTCTGACAGGAGCACCATCCATCAACTCAAATTTTGCAAGAGTCTCTGTTTCAACGTAAGTGTTAGAGCCTGATCCTGTGGATTCCCGGCGACGAATCTCCAGTTCCATGTTTTTTATCTTTATTCTAACAAGAAGAAAGTATATCTTCCCAATAATCACATCATTGAGATGGTACCTTAAAAAAATTGTAAGGTGATCAATAAATCGAGCTTCAAAAGTGAGAAACTTAATAAAACAGAAAGATGGGCCCTACATACAACATTGAACTTACTTGCTTTTACTGTATTCAAACTCAATATGTAAGCAATCCTCAATTCCTACTTCCATCTGAAAGGGAACATTCAGTAGCATCAATTACACAATGAAATATACAGAAATGTACTTGCGGCCAGATCATTCTCAATTCCACCACATCAAATAGCAAAAGTTATGCAATCACAGATATTATGGAATAGCAATAGGCAACCAAATTATTAAATTTCTCATTTCAGAATAACTATAAAAACTCAACTAAAATGTTTTCCATCACACCAAAGCTGTTTAATCTGTACATCTAGCTGCAATCAACTTAATAAACTATCAACACAATATTGTCTCTGAAATAATACTATTTCTCATTTGAAGAAGAACACTGCAAGACAAGTGTTCGCAGACTACAATAATATATCAGATAACTGTCTGTCACACTTATAACAATATACCAGATAACATCATTTCTGAGGAGATCTGGTGCATTGTTTACTTTCCTTCCAGAAAGGAAAACGGTAAGCAGTGACCAAAGAGTTAAAGAAATATGTTCAAACAAAAACTTTCACCTCTTTTACTGTTGAATATTAAAAACCAATATTTCTATGATTCGCTACCTGGATGATACACAAGTAGAAAAATATATCCATATGTTTTCAAAAGATGATAAAGACGAATTAGCTCATTTCTTGAAGAAACAGAATGATCGGTTTTCCCGGATTCGAGCAAATGAAAATGACCAGTTTCACAGGTTTCTAATTCTACTAGAACCTGGTGTTACCATAAGGTAAGCTAAGATAAAATGCAGAGAGATTTAGTCAAGGTGGTTTGAAGGACTCTTAACACACAAAATGCCACTCTGATTAATAGAACCACTTTGTTGCAAAACAATCATGCTCTATGCTAAGATCCTAACATGTTGTACAGGCATCAAATTAACAGCTCGCTAAACTCACCTTGATACTGTTGTTGATTGTAGGGACTGGAGAGTAGTTTCTTACCTGGCAAAAACAGGAAGATAGTAATTATATATTCCACAATTTGCTAGAACAAATATAAGTTGATAAAAGCATTGTCTTGAATGTCTTTGACTTTGAGTTAATGTTAATGAAGGCAAAAGAAAATGAAACATACATATTGCAGAGTGACAATCAGATAACAAATTTGGTGAAATGAATCGTTCCGAACAAGCATACATGAACTCTATGGATGATGCACGTCGTTCAACAAGATCATATAAAAATGAATGGCAGTTATCAACTTACACAGAAATCACGGTATTCCACAATATTCCCAACATAGTTTCTGCCAACTGTGACCTTTAAGATATACCTGCAAGCACGTCAAGCACAATTTAGTCTTTAGAGGTGCTTCAATAAGTCTTTTCGTGCAGCACCTCAACATTATATTATCATTACGAACTCAATGGATATTCAAAACAACTGAGATGTTGTAAAAGGGGCTCAAGTTCAAAGTAGTTATATGTGTTATAGTGTACTCATAAATAGATGATTAATTGTTGGATTCGCTCAACCCAAAAATGAGCATGCAGGAGCTTAGGAAAGCAAGATAGTATTATCTCAAATTTCGGAAGCCAAATATAGAGGCAAAATATAAAAAACACAGAAGCCAAATATAAACCCACCCAAAATGTACTTGTGTTTTGCTATCACATAATGCCTTTCACAGTAAATATTATGTTCCCAACTGTAAGTTGGACATGCCTACAGAGGCAGCAAACAACAAGTTCAAGAACAATTTTATGAAACTTCGCTTTTATGCCACTTATAGGTAGGGTAAGGAGAAAATATCAGACATTGTGACAAAAATGACAAGGAAACTGGAAATCCCACAGGTAAACAGTTAAGCAGTGGAAACTGCAAGAACAAATCTTAGTCTCAAAAGATTCAAATTTAAATTTAGCAGACTAAATTTATGTGGAAAACTGTGATACTGGCCTGAAAAATCAAAAGGTGCAATTGAATAAACTTTAAACCATCTGTTAAGTTGAACCAATACCAAACATGGTCCAGGAGTTTTTGCAACATAATTTTGTAAATCTGGAGGATCCAGGTAGCAGTATAAATGTAAAATATGTAAAGAAACCATTATAAGTACACGCTTCTCTAAATAATAAAAATTGCTTACCTCAGTCTGACATTAGTTCCGTTGTAAGACTCATATGGCATTTCAACAGTAGAAAACTCGAATGGATATGTCTTCCTTTCATATGTTTCACCAGGAACATCTAACTCACGTACTGCAAATACAATCAGAGAATCTCAAGTCACAATAGCTTCTCACAAAATAATAATATGAATGCCAAGCTAGTATCTGTAGCAAGAACTGGATCAACACTAGAATGAAAGGCATTTAGGAAAGTGTGTTAAGCTTAAGTACAAGTCTAGGCATGGTGATTTGGTCTTACACCAACAGCACAAAGAATTTCATTGTGTTTATTAACTAATATCATGAGGCTACTGCTGAATAGTTTTCATTTTTTTTCTGCTTGTCTTACGTATAGATCCTTAAAGCCTTCACAGAGCTTCACTTTTATTTTTCCTAACATAACTCAATCGTACACTATATCCTTACAATCATACCATTAGAAAAATATATTCGCAATTTCATAGGATTCTGGATTGTATCCAGTATCCACATATCAGCACCTCCTAAAAGGTATCATGAAGAGAAACTAAGGATGATAAGAAGGTTCAGCAGCAGTATAATGCTTTGGCCTGATAATTACAAATTAGGCTACGTTCCTTCCCAGATATCAGATATTTATAACATGAACGAAAAAGATCATAAGACATCCAGAGGATCACACAATATAACACAAGAGTTATTGGCATCCCATGCATCAGAAACTCACCTAAGGAAGTGAAGTCATAGAAGTTCCCTCGGTCAAAATATAGCTCTGTAAAAGAATTGGCCACCAGTTATATTTACAAGAACCTAGAAGGGCCCAAAGTACTAAAATAGTAGACGAAAGAAAATAATAAGTGTCTACTTACTCCTAAAAAACACAAACGTTAAGTACTTTACCCAAGAAAGAAACCATACACGCAACCTGAGGGTGGCAAGTACTGCAAAATAATTCTAGCACAATTGAAAATGCAATTTGCCAAATAAATATCATTGTACACATGCCAAACTTGCAGATTTTGTAATGAAATAGTTGGAGACAGCACAAATCTCAGAGCAACATAGAAAAATGGAATATATCCTACTGGCAGAAATCTCGGTGTCAAGAAATCATCCAAACAAGTAGTATTTTAGGATCACAACAAATAAAATAAATCCATAACACAACCTTAGTAGCATATAACTGAGTGTGACGATAACATCTTTGAAGCAAGTGTTGTCATTAACTTGCAGCAGGATTTGACAAGACAAGCAGCAACAGGGGCAAACAACATACCTATTTGGCCCAGCAACTCATCTTGACACCCATGTGTTCAATCCTTTTACCCGGGACTGGTGCTATTGATACCTGACCACCATTTTAGCTGAGCTCAATACTAGGGCCAAGTAAGGTACAAGAGAATAATCACACAAGGAAATAGTACCTCTCCAGATATTGTTTCCAGGCTCTGAAAAACAGGAACCATTGTAGTCTTCCCATTGTCCTTCTTGACTGAAACCTGTGAATTGACAATGGAAGGAACTAACCATCTGTAAGCTACAAGCCGAAGTCGTGTCTGAACTGAAAACAGTATGAACATGGGGATATCAACAACTGTACCTGCTTCCTCGTCCTTGCATCAGCGAACGTGATCGAGATGTCACATGGCGGCTTGAATGCTCCAATGATATAATTCTGGATACATACACCCACACAGTTCCATTATGATAATGCAGAGTCACACAAAATCAGATGCAGCGTATCAACATTGAAAGATAGATTAAGATTTAAAACGGTTCATGCCGATGTCACTACCAATCTGAAAATTACTTGGTCGCTAGACAGATCATATACAGTTTCATTATGTACAACAAGTCAACAAGCACTCTAGTTTATTATGGCATCTTGGTCAGAGATGAACTATCAGCCAAAATGGTGATGTGAACCAAATTGGTGCCACCAAAATTAGTGTGCAGATACCAAGCCTCAGAAATCTGTTACCCTGCTAGAACACAATTAAAGACTCTCCAGACCAAAACTGATTAGGTCCCCTGCTGCCCCAAGCTGGCCCCTGGGTCCAACTAAGATTAAATTTGGCAAACATCAAGGAACTATAATCTAGTGACAAGCAGAGAACTACATTTGGCAGCAAGAATTCGATCGGGGCAGCCGCAATCGCGGAATCAGAGCACCAAGCTTCAGAACCCAAGAAACCTGGGCGCCTCCCACAGGCTGCGCCAGCAACTAGCCACTAGGTTCGGCTGACCTTTCAAGGGCGAGACGGCGGTGGCTCCGATCACCCGCCGGACCGCGCGCGGGTTGCGCTGGCCCAGTGGGGTCAGATTCGCGGCTCGAGGGTGCGCAGGTTTGTGAGGGCAGAGTACTGGGAGGAGGGGGAAGCGAGAGGGAGGGGGGAAGGAAGCTCCTGCTAACCATGGCGGCGCCTGCGGCGAGGAGGCGACGGGAGGCGGCGGCGCTGACCGTCCGACGTAGCCGGGGAGATCGAGATCGGGCGCCGCAGAGGAACTGACTGGTGGGCTTCTCTCTTTCTCTGTTGTTTTCTCTGTTTACACGCGGGAGGGGCTGACTCGCAGGCCCGGATTTCTTACATTTCCGTCTGAGCTGGATGGGGGGCAAACAGCATTGCGCCGCGTACCTTTTGCACATCTTGAGGTGGCAGGCAAAACATTTTGCACATAGCTCATATCATAATGAAAAGAAATGTAAATTCAATGTATTATATGCAATACTATGGTCAATTTTTCTAGAATCCCCTGATTTCCCACGTCGTCACTCGCACGGCCTTCTCGCCATAGTCAAATTTTCATAAACCCAACAAACATTTCGCACATAGCTCATATAATACTTCTTGGGCCTTCTGGAGCTATTAATGTCGGCATCCTTAATGACATGCTCGTGAACGGCGGACGCCGCTTCTCTTATTATAGGAAAGAAATGTGCGCAATAAAGGGCTAAGGAAGGATTTTTTTTTAAAAAAAAAACGTCTTTTCAAGAGACCAGACTTAGAGTAATTTTTTTTCTATTTAAGAAAAGAACTAGGAAATAATTTTATTCTTTTCGAGAAATGGGACTAGGAAATTGTTGCCTGCCACTTCGATTGATAGTTCACATAAAGGCTTAAAACTTGGTTCAATCTATTATATATATAATTGACGACGAGTCACCACGTTCGCTCTCAAGACCTAAAAATTCTCACGTTAATTCAAAAAATAAAAGAGAAAATTACCCACCACTACCACTATGAGAAAATTAGTCACAAAACCTCCTATAAATATTTATAAAATAGCTAACTACGGAATTATAAGAAATATCTAAAATAGCCCTCGCACCTATTTCTAAATTACCCACCATGACATTATAAGTCAAAAAAATAGTCAAAATAATAATAAAAAAGCCCAAAAAAACCCTTCACACTTATTTTTAAATTACCCACTATGCCATTATGAGTCAAAAAATAGCTAAATTGGGAATAATAAAAATTAACAAAAATACACTTCACATCTATTTCTAAGTTACCCGCTATTTATAAGTTCACAAAATAACTAAATTCGGAATATAAAAATTTTTACGCACATACCACCACTATGAGTCCAAACTAAATTCTGGAATAATAAAAATAGCTAAAATACAGTTAATACCTATTTTTAAGTACACCGTTATAAAAATGCACCACCAGATGTCTAGCTAATGGCACATTTTCTTATTTTTAGCATGACACATTTTTTGAATAGATTTATTTGTAGCATGAAACATTTTTTTTTCTTACCATGACATATGTTGGTTTTACATGGCACGTTTGAATCGATCTCACTTCTAAAACAAAATCAAGTCCCTTTGGGCTCTACGTAAAATTATTAATAAAAAAGTAATAACAATAATATGGGTATTGGTGCATCCTATGAGAGGTATCATGCCATTTAAGGTCTCAAAATCTACTGAAATGTATTCTACAGTGACAAGGTAATATTTATAACTTAAGTAACATGAGTTCTTACCTATTATTATTTTATATTGTACTCGTGATTCATTTGTTATTCTAACACACTTACACCATACTTACCCGCTTACTATTTCGATGTTGAATCCTTGCTAGCTAGTTGTCATAATATTGGGTTTTACATGCTACTTATAACCTAGAAGTTGTATAGATGAACACCACATGCTATACTCCTATTAGATTGAATGGATCCTATAATTAGATCAATCTCCAATTAGATTATTATTCAAATACAATGGGTTAGCTAATACACAATCTAAAATAAATGATGACTCATCTCACACTCGAATTGAGGGATGGTGAGAAATTCTTCAATCTATTTTTACCATTTAATAAACTATGTTAAACTTCTACAATAATATAAAATATTTTAAAATAATATAGTAAGTCTAGCCGCGCAAATGCGGGCAGCCATACTTGTTGCATTTATTTGTCTGAGAAGTGGGAACTGCCTTGGGTAGGCCGTACATCACATAATCATAAAGAGAATAGACGGGAGGGTGCTCTGTTACATCCATGATCCAATCGATTCAAAGCAACCTCTTCAGTCTTACTTAATGGGGTGCCTGGTAAACAATTCAAATGTAAAAGAGGGGTAAGACAAGGTGACCCTCTATCCCCTCTCCTATTCGTTTTGGCTGCTGACTTGCTTCAAAGTATCATCAACAAGGCTTACAGACAGGGACTGTTGGGAACACCAATACCTCAGAATATAGCTATAGACTTCCCAATCATTCAATACGCAGATGACACTTTAATGGTAATGCAAGCAAGTGCTAGACAACTAATATTCCTTAATAGTATACTAAGCACTTTTGCAGAAGCTACTGGTCCGAGAGTTAATTATAAGAAATCTTGTATGATACCAATAAATGTGGCCAGTGACAAAGCTCAGATCCTAGCAAATACTTTTGAGTGTCAACTTGGTACCTTGCCATTTACATATTTGGGGTTCCAATGGGAACTACAAAACCTCTAGTCAAACACTATGCTCCAATCATGGGAAAAAATCAGGAAGTGTCTCTCTGCTAGCTCCAGGTTTTTACAATATGCTGGTCGCCTACAACTAATTAACTCTGTGGTATCCTCTATCCCAACTTATCTGATGTGCATCATCAAAGTTCCTGAACAGATGATTGATGAACTCGACATTGAAAGAAAGCAATGCTTATGGAGAGGTAACGACACATCCAAAAAGACTCCAAATCTTGTTTCATGGGAGGAAGTGCAGTTACCTAAAGAAAAAGGTGGTCTGGGAGTTATTGACTTAAGGCTACAGAATAAAGCTTTACTCTTGAAACACCTTGTGAAATTTTACAGTAAAAGGGATCTGCCTTGGGTCCATCTTATTTGGAATAAATATTATACTCATGAGGTTCCACATCATGCAAGAGAAAAAGGGTCTTTTTGGTGGAAGGACATCCTCAGGCTACATAATGAATTCAATGGAATTGCACACTGCAACATAGGCAAAGGAGATACAGTGTCTTTATGGAATGATATGCTGAATGGAAATATATTTTTTGATAAATACCCGAGACTATATTCTTTTGCAAAGGACAAATACACTTCGCTCTATGATGCTATGAACCAAGAAGATTTTGATTCTATTTTCCATCTGCCACTGTCGCCACAAGCTTATGAAGAATTGCTGCAACTTCAAGCAGATATTGGACTGTTCTGGAATGACACTGAAGAGCATGATACATATTCTTTTATATGGGGAGTGATGGAATACAAATCAAGAAAATATTACAAGCACAAATTTGCTGGCAGATCATGCCCAGTACCTTTCAAATGGAATTGGAAAAGCAAATGTATGCCAAAAATCAAATTTTTTATCTGGCTACTACTAAAAGACAGAGTTAACACAAGAAACATGATGAGGAGAAGGAACTGTCATTTGGACTCAGGATACAATTGTGTGCTCTGCAACTACAATCCAGAGGAAACCTTGGAGCACATTTTCTTCCATTGCCCTTTCAGCGTAACATGCTGGTACACAATAGGGATTGTATGGGATGATGAGTTGAACATTTATGACACCGTGCTGCAGGTAAAGCAAAATTTCCCTTGCCAATTCTTCACAGAAATGGCAAGATTTTTGAGAATAAGATCCCAAGCATTATCAATTGGAAGCGCTCATTCAAGGAAGAGGTGACTCTGCACTTGTACAGAATCAATGAAAGGCACCATCAACCTATTAAACAATGGCTTGCTGCCTTGTAATTCTACTGTTGTATGTTGTATCCTTTTTTCCTTGTTTTTCTTCCTAGATGTATAGTTGTTTGTTTTAGTCCTTAGATTTAGTGTTAGTAGCAGCTTTTGTAACATAAGACTCCTGTTTTTCCCTTTGATATAATGAAAATCGACAAACACTGTGGGGACGTTCCTCACAGTTTCACGTCAAAAAAAAAAATCGATTCAAAGCTTTGCCAGTACATAAGGTATTCAGATTCATAATTTAAATTATACTTATGACAGAAACTTTTACCCAAACTTTTTTCACTACTGAAGTCTGCAAGCATTAGGGAAACGGACACACATTAGAAACCTTATACTATCTGATGATAGGTATACCGGACAGATTAGCATCCATTCATCAATCACGAATCACATTCATTTCTTGACTCTTCCATGTGCTGCCTTGAGAAGCTCTGTCAACACCGAGAAGCTGCCCGCCATCAAAGTCTTGAACCCCTCGGTCGCCATGACGGCGTCAAGAATTTCAGGCGACCCTCCAGTGATGAACTCCACACACTTGGCTTTGAGCTGCGATCACCCGTGCCGCTCAGCTAGAGCCAGCGTTGTTGCCACGGTGGCAGCGTCCAAGCTGAGGGCGATCCTGCGTTCGCAGATCACCTTCAGCCTATCTAGCCCATACCTGTCAGCAGCTACAAGCAGGTGCTGAGCCATGACTGTCGCTGTTTCCTGGTCATCGTCAAGCTCTGGCACCGTGTCGGTGTAGATGAAGCCAAGCATGGCCTTGAACACCGCAGCTTCCATTTCCTTGATTTCGACAGACTTGGAAGCCGTTTCCTTCATCTCGCCGAAGAATTCAGCCATAAAAACAGGGGACCTTGCCGCTAGCACAATCTTATGCGCAGCAAAGGACTCGCCTGACACGGTGAACGTGAC
Organism: Eragrostis nindensis; assembly: GCA_012490785.1. Classification (NCBI taxonomy): domain Eukaryota; kingdom Viridiplantae; phylum Streptophyta; class Magnoliopsida; order Poales; family Poaceae; genus Eragrostis; species Eragrostis nindensis. The sequence goes on along the minus strand of JAAXCT010000100.1, from coordinate 670,394 downwards.
GTCTGCTCCGGCTTTTGTCTCCAGAAAGTCATCGAGGTGTTGGTGCAGGTTAGAGGATGGCACGGGAATTGCTTCTAGATCATTGAACACGGTGATGGCGCATTCCATGGTCAGATCAGTATAGTTCTTGATGCAACCCTTGGATTCTGCCTCGTACCGACTCATGATGACAAATGTTTCAGATGAATCTGAAGGTCTCTGAAAGATTTGGATCTGCTGGCCTTCTCAGGTGAAGGCAGAAGGGTGCCGCTGCCGCTTGGATCGACCAGCCGGCCGCTTAGATTAGCTGTTACCTTGTTCGCGCTGGTGCTGAGGAAGACGAGCTGAAGTGCGATAGTGTATGAGTACGGGCACCAACCGTAGCAACGAATCTCCCACTCGTTGCCGTCGACCTCACATTTGGAACTGACGTGGTAGTTGGCGTCCTTGTGCGTGTCCCAGTGGTAGCAATCAATCTTGAGCAGGTGGACGGAGCGTTTGCCCTCCGAGAGGTGTCCGAGGTAAGTGCAGGCCAGAGCCGCGGACATGGTGGAAGCACTAATGGTTCCTTCGTGAGTTTCTCGCCGTGGTACGAATATATACACAGCGTTTGCACTTCAAAATTACTGCTCGGGTCGAGAGCAATGCATGCGATCGAATGACTGCTCGGAACCTGGAAACGAATTAATTAACGGAGTGAGCAGTGTGATATACTATGCACAAGGGATACCATCCGTCGCCACTCGTCGGCTCCCGCGCACACTTCGCCCGAAACGCTTGGGAATGCAATCGGTCACGAAGCTGTTCGGCTCCCTCTTCGTGGAAAAAGCCTTGTCCGGCTGTGATCAACTGTCCTAGCACGACTCGTCGTCGGAGGTTAATTAAAACTGCTCCCTTAAATTCCCTTCCGTTTGCGGTGCTGATTGGGTTGTTTAAGGTTGCCGATTGGGTCAATTACTGGTTCCCAAAAAGAAAAAGATTGCGTCAACAACTATCCTTTGTGGATTGCGGTGCTCGCTATGAAGCGGTGCTTGCTATGAAGCCGAGAGCGTGGGCAGCGGTACGTGTTCGTCTTTGTTGGATCGTTGACTGGCAAAAGATTGTTGATTTCAATATCTATAGAATTAGCTGATTAATTACCCTGCGTGTTGCTGCGGGAATTCGTTTGTGATTGCAGGACATCTAAAATAACATAAAAAATATTTAGATAATTTTATAAAGAATAATGTTTTGGTCATAATGAACATTCGAACGAATGGTAAATTTGGCATCCTTTCTTGTATAAGTTGTGTGCGATTTGACCCGAAAAAGTTATTAGTTGGGCAGGGCATGTTAGTAGAGGTGGAAAATATGGACCTTGATAAGCAAATATGTGGATCTAAAACTGCAAATAAGAAATCCGATAACAGTGAAATGGTTAGCTCACGTAAAAACAGAACAAACAGCGATATGGAAAAGAAAGAAAGAAAAATTACATGTCTATGGTAAGGTACTCATTCAGAGTGAAATTTAGCCAGGCGAAATTGGAATAATGCATGGACGCTAACTAAAGGAGTAATGATATGTATTGTGCAATTAATGCACTCTAATATTAGCTTATGTGTTGTTTCTGATAATAGTAACAAAATATGGGATGGGGACAACTAAGCACATGGAAGCCGTTGATAAATAGAAGAGTCTATTGTAAGCATATGTGTTTTAGTAAAGAAAATATATAGAGAAATTAACAAAAAGTTACAAAGAAAATTGTGACATTTGGACTCGATCGGTTGTTCATGAGATTGTGCACTCAATTTATAACTGAAGAACCATGTTTTCTTGAAATGTTAAATATTCATTATAATAGGAATCGCTGCAATCATTTCCATTCAAAATAAAATTGCTAGCCCAATTAAGCTGATGCACAGGCTATTAATGCACTATTTTAAAGTAGAGAGGCATGCCATGAAGCAATATTATGCCATTTATATCAGGTTATCCAAGTCTCTGTCATATGACTACATGTGTCGGGCAAAATGTTCGCGTCCTATTCAAAAAAGGGCAACAGAATTGAAATGTGATGAAGTACAACTACACTTCACTGAGAAACAGGGAAAGTTTTCAAACAATATGCTTGATTAAGTGATTCAATTGCACACAGGTAATTCTGAAAATATCGATAACCTTTGATGGATTAAATTTGTATTTTGTACGCCTCCATTTGAGAAACTATTTTGGGGACAGATTAATTATTATGTGGGATGCGGGCACATAGCAACGGCAGCAAAATGGACTGGACTACCGATGAGGAGTTCCGTATCTTCTTCCTAGCTCAAGATTTTAATTTGCTCCTTCAGGTACTCGATTTCAGCACAGCAAGACGACGAGTTTGAGATGCCGATGTACGTGGTGTGAGAAGAGGGAGCAACCATGCGTGGCCAGCAGATCGGAGGCAACTTTGGACTTTAGGAGACGAGTAGGTCGGCTTAGGAGAGCACGGCGTAGAGATTGACACGAGTTATTTAACAATGAACTCTGACTTTTTTGTTTTTTGTTTTTTTTGCGATGCTGGCGTTTGGACGTACAGAGGTGTTTAATTATCCTGGAGTTCAATGGGAGTGTGCAAGTGGGATTTTCTCTCTCTTCTTTCTTCGATGATAAATTTACAAATTAAAGTCAACAAGGAAATTATAGACAGCAGCCAAGATGATCGGGCTCTCATACTACTACTGTCGTACCCATTTCTGGAGCACTAGCGCTTACCGTATCAGTCCCTGTACCGTATCAGTCCCTGGATCAGACGCTGATACAACGCTTACACAGAATGACATCACAGTCTCATACCCTTTTTATAATATTACCAAGTCTCATACAAGCCCTTTTATTTTACAAAAGGTCTTACAACAAAGGCCAGCGGCCTGACCACAAGAACAGACAACACACCGACTAGCTGCTACAGCAGCAGCACTAGACTACTACTCCAGCGGAAGACGGAACGGCACCACTCCAACAGGCAGACTTGCGTGCAGGCTGAACCCTAATCTTCACCTCCATCAGCTTCTAACTCCGGCTCATCTTCTGAATGATTGAAGCAAGAGTGAGTACTTAAGGTACTCAGCAAGCCTAACACAAGGGGTAAGTTATGCAAGGGGTTTATCAAAGGATAGGCTGAAGTTTATCACAACAAGGCGTGAAAGCCAAGTTTATGCAAGGTTGTTTTGAAAACAAAGCAGTTCGCAATCTAATCAAGTATCTGTAGGGATTAGTGGGGTTGGGCGGCCCTGGGGGAGTTACTGTCCATCCCGCCAGTGCCTCAAGTTTTATCACTGGCCGACAACCAGCACACGGCTCCAAACCGGTGTATTCCGAAAACACACCAAGGATAACTCACACAGAAAAGTCTAATCGAGTGTGGTCTTTGCTTTCGCGTTGTCCAATACCGTGGAACACGGCTTTCCGGAAAGATTCATAACCTCGGCCGAGGGTGCACAAATTTCCCCACAAGGTAGATCAGTCCTCCACCGGTTTCCCGGCTTGAACTTTGCTACTAAAGGTCTCATACCTGCCAGTATCTCCACGGCATCCACCCAAGGGCCAAACCAAGGGTCTATGAAAGCATGGCTCCAAAAAGAGTCTCCGACCGGACCTCGAAACCGCACTGGCCCGAGTCTTCTCCTGGTCCCGTATACTCCGCAAACCGGGTGGGTACCGAGATCAACCATAGGGTGTGGTTCCAATCCCCATCCTATACTGGGCTTGTGGCTGTGCGTATAGTGCTAGGCAAAGGCGGCACAAGAACCGGTCCTTATACGACCGAAGCAGGCACTCCAAAAGCTATCCTCCCCGAGGCATAGCGTCCCAGAGATATCCTCCCCACTGAGGACTACCTCGCCTGCTCCCGCCAAAACATCCCCCCACTATGGGTTGCACTTATCATTAATCCCACCATTTCACATTTACACACACCACCAAGAGTCACGCATTTTACACGAAAATCATGCGAGCAGGATTAATTAAACACATATGGTGAAAGTCCTAAGCGGCAAAGCAATCCAACATATCATTAAGGAATTTAATGACGTTAGTTCCTAGGGTTAACAAGGGATCAGGATATATTCAAGTCAAGGCATGCAAACAATTATTGCATAGGACCTTCTAGCATTTAAATCCATTTAAATACCATGCACATTTATTTGTAAACAGCTCTAAATAGGATATTTTGCAAACATAGGATCAACATGATCAAAGGGAGTTAGACTTGCCTTCACAAAAGTCGTCTTCTTCTTCTAAGTCCTCGTATTCCAAATCCTCGGGCTCTTCTTCAAAGACTTGATTATCTAGCGATAAAAGAAAATAAATCTACCGCTCAAGCAATCAAGCAATAAATCAAATAAAACCAAATAGAGACCAAGGTTAGATTGGATCTGGTGGCAATGAATAGAGGACGATTTTAGATGAATTTTGGCGAAAGAATCGCCAAAATCAGAGTTGAAACGGAGGAGATATCGATTATTCACTTTTTGGGAAAGAAAATTAATCAGGATTAAGCCAACTTAATATGGCATTGCCATAATCCTAATTAATCTGGAGTGATCAAGGGTTGGAAAATGTTGAGAAGGGTGTACAGTATTTTTAGGAATTTTCTAAGATCTTTCCGATACTGGAAATTGCTCGGAATAGAAATGTGTGTGCACATTCTTGTGTGGACTTAGCATGTGCAGCACGTGTAAGAGATTGACATGTGGGTCAGTGCGCGGGATTTCAAGGATAGTGCCAAAATGCACTATGTCGAGGCGGCACAGTGTGCCGAAATTACTTGGGTGCAGCACAGGGGTTTCAATAAACGTGCACGACGTGTGGAGTCACGATTATAAGATTTATCGTGACGGGGTTTTATTGAAAAATGATAGGAATTTAGAGGGTTGATAGCTCAAGGAAATATTCCAGAGCTTCAAAACTAGTACCAAAAGGTACTACGCGTTTATACGAACGCGTGAGTGCAAGAATCGCTCGAAACGGAGTTAAAACGAAAAAGATATGAAGGTTTGAAGGTTAAAGGGCTTATTTGCAAGAATAGAAATATTATGAGGGCTTATTGATAAAAACACAAAGTCAACAGGGACCTATTTGTAATTTTGGGAAAGTTCAGGGGTCTCGGTGTAAAAAGATAGGGGCTAAAAGGTAATTACAGAAAAGTTTAGGGTATTTTCTGTAAAAAGACAGGACTTAAACAGAATTAATAAAAAGATCAGGGGCTTATCTGCAAGAATGCAGGGCCCCGGGATTTTTAAGATTTTCGGAATTGTTTTTGAATGGGAAAAGATGGTGGACTTGGTGCACCATGAACCGAGGGGGTTCATGGGTCTTTGGTTCACATGGACCGGGTGCACGGTGCTGGGTGAAAGAGGGAGAGAGACTGACGGGCGGGGCCCATGTGCTGACGTGGCCCGCCACGTCGGACGGGGCGCGGCCGGGTCACACGCGACGGCGACGTGCTGAGGAGGGCGGCGGCTCGCCGGAGGCATCGCCCGCGGCGGCTGCAAGGGGCGGAAGGGGTCGGGAAGTGGCCCTAGGGCATCTACGCGCGACGACGGGCTCGGGCGCGGGTGATGTCGTCGACGTCGACCATCGGAACGGCGGCGCGGGCTCGCCGGAGTTCAAGGTGGCGGCGGCGCGCAAGGGAAAAGGGAGTGGGGGTGGGCTTTTCGCGAGGGCGTGTTGCCGCGCAGGTGTGTGCGCGTGCGAGGAAGCCTACGCGCGTCTCGGCTCGGCCGGGGAGTCACCAAGGCGGCCGGCGGCGAGAAGGGGAGGGCGGCGGGTGGCGGCGCTAGGCGAAGTGGATGTGCGCGCGCGGGAAGGAGGAGAAGAAGCGGCGTGGGGGAGAGAGGGCGGCACGGGGAAGCTCACCGTAGGTGCGGCGAGGCCGGAGGGCGACGGGAAGGCGGCCGGAGCCGGAGGGGAAGGCGGCGACGATGGTTAGTTCGTCGTCGATCTCCGCACACCGGCCTCGGCTCCAGTCGAGAAGGGGGGATGGGGAGATTAGGCGTGGAACGGAGGAGTGAGAGAGGGGACACGTTGACGACGGGACTCGCCAGAGGTAGGGCAAAAGCTCGCCGGAGCTTGGACAGAGAGAGAGGTAGGGGAAAAGGGAGGAATGGCTCGGAGAGGGGCTCGGGGCCTATTTGATGACCGGGAAGGCGGTGGAGTGAGAGGCGGCGCGGCCAAAGGCGCGCGCGTCACGGAAGGGAGGGCGGCAGTGCTAGTAAGGCGGTGGCCGGACTTGACGCGGGCGTCAAGAAAAGGGGCATGGGCGGTCGGGCCTCGACGGGACGCGACAGAATGGCGGTGGCGCGGCACGTGCTCCTCGTGGCGGTTCCTGGCGCTCCGACGCGACGAAGGCGGTGGCGGGGACCGGCCGGCATGGGCGCGGCGCGGGATTCCCGCCGGCGTGGCCAGAGGAGAGGGACGACGCGGTGGGGGGCCCGCTGGTGCGGTCTGGGCCGGGGAGCAGAGCGACGCGGCCCAGGAGGGAAAGGGAAAGAGGAAGGGAGGGAAAGAGCTGGGCCGGCCGGGGGAGAAAAATGAAAAAGGGCGGCCCAGGAAGGAAATAGATTTGATCTTTTTCTGGGAATTGAAAGGATTTGAATTTGAAGAAGATCCAAATTCGAATAGGGATTTAAACCAAACAAGCACTCAAACGGGAACAAAGAAAACCTAGAGATGCTCATGAGATGAGTTTTATGCAAGTTTTCAAAAAGAAAAGTTTTAAAAAATTGGGGTGGTTTGGCTAACTTAAACACGCACTTGTTTTTAATTTGTTTTAAAATTTGAAAAATTTAAATTTTAGTAGATTTCAAATGAAGGCAAAAACACGGGCGTGACAATCTACCCCACTTAAAGAGAATCTGGACAGCAAGGAGCAGAAAGTTCTTCATTCTTGTATCTGTTTCCAGATGATCTACTGATTTCCATATTGCTAACTTTTGGAGTGGGGCCTACCCCACTTAAAAGACTTTGACCTCGGGTTACTTTCTGTTGATGTCCAACTTAACCAGCTTACAAAGACTTACTGTAACCGTTGTTCGTGCGTCCCTGAACATTGATGTTATTGAGGTAGCTCCTTCCAACATTCTGTATGGTTTGCTTCTGCTGGACGGTTGATGGGGATCCACTTCGTCCAATACCGGAGGCTTGTGTGTTGGCACTTCTTCCACACTTTTCTTGAGCTTTGGCGCGAGACGGTTTCTTGTAGGGACAGCTTGCAATGAGATGTCCTGGATCTCGGCAATGAAAGCAGAGTCTGCGGTGGTTCGGTGTCTCAGAAACACTGCTCTTCTGTTGATTTATCGAACTCTGGCAGGGGCTTCTTGGAGCGGACGGTTGAGAGCTTGCTCCTGTGGTTCGGGGCTGCATTGTCTCTTGATACCTCATCTGGCGTTGGGTGACCTTTTTGTTTGTCAACATTTCCTGTTCCTTAGCCTGCTGTGCGCTATATTTTCGCTTCCGTTCATTCTCTATGTCAGAACGGGCGTCTTCAAGCAGGATGGTGCGATTCATCAACGTATTAAAATCTGGATATATGTGAGCCACGAGCTGGATCTGAAGGGCATGATTGAGTCCTTTTTCTGAAGTGATCTTGTTTCTTCTTGTTAGTAGTGACCTCTTCGGCTGCATAGCGTGCTAGCTTCATAAACTTTATGATATACTGATTCACGGTCATAGCTCCCTGTTTCAGAAAGCGAAACTCATCAGCTTTCATTTCCATAATACCTTCAGGGATATGGTATCTCTTGAATTCCTCCTGGAACTCATTCCAAGTGATAGCTTCAACATCTTCTGTAGCTTCACAATAATGATCCCACCATTCACTTGCTGCTCCTGCGAGTTGGTGAGATGCCAGAATGACTTTCTCTCTGTCATTGGCATTAACCACTTGTAGTTTCTTGATTATACCTCTTAGCCAATCATCTGCTGCTAAGGGGTCTTCTTCGGCGCACTCAAAGGTTGGAGGCCTAAGCCTCATAAATTCTGACATCTTGGTCTGTGGACCTGGGTCACGGTCCAAAAGTCCTTGGGCAATTAATTCCATCATACGTGTCTGATTGTCCATGACTGCCACAAGGTTGATGACAGATGGGTCTGGCAGGTGTCCACCTCGTCCACCTCTGCCACGGTTCTGCTGTCTTCCACCTCTGTTCTGGTTAATACTGCTGCTTCCATCTTCACCTTGTTCTTCCTGCTAATGCTGGCTTACTTCTTCTTCTTGTTGCTGTTGATGATTATTATCATTGTTTCTGCCTCTGCCTCTACCTGCATTTCTGCCACGCTGGTGAACTGTTTTGCCTCTACCACGACCATGGCTTGCATTCGGGGCTTCATTCTGGGCATCATTTTGAGCCTCATGTGCACGGCGTTGACGTTGTTGTATTCTGGCAGATCTTTTGGGAGGCATCTGCTTCTCGGGATAAGGAGAGATGAGAAGGGATTTACGGAAAATCTAGAGCTACGAGCAGAACAAGATAATGAAAAAGAATTTCCAAATATCTTGCGCACACTCAAACAAGAAGAATCAGCATCAATACAACATTACAGCAAACATAGCATCATAACAGAGGCTCGATCACACATATTCAAGTCCTTCTATATAGCAGGACTCGACGGTTAAACCTAGACAAGAGGACTCGACAGCAGGGTGACACTAAGTACAACGGCACTCCATAGTCTAGCTTGTGAGCCGTTGTTGCTTGATGTTGACGGGCCTTCTGATGGCTTGTCTTCTGCAGATTCTTGGTTTGACGGAAGACTCTTGTACTTTTGACTTGTAGTTGTCAGGACTGGAGAGATCAGATCTCTTTGCTGAGGGCTTCCCAACGGGTGCGACCTTTTGGAAGGAGGGATTTTCCAAAATGGAAGCGAAGTAAAATAGAAAAGTTTTACAAATAGTTTTTAGGTATAAAGTACCACTCATTCTCACTCGATCCAACCTAGGGTTCAACCTGTGGCTCTGATACCACTCTGTCGTACCCCATTTCTGGAGCACTAGCGCTTACCATATCAGTCCCTGGATCAGACGCTGATACAACGCTTACACAGAATGACATCACAGTCTCATACCCTTTTTATAATATTACCAAGTCTCATACAAACCCTTTTATTATACAAAAGGTCTTACAACAAAGGCCAGCGGCCTGACCACAAGAACAGACAACACACCGACTAGCTGCTACAGCAGCAGCACTAGACTACTACTCTAGCGGAAGACGGAACGGCACCACTCCAACAGGCAGACTTGCGTGCAGGCTGAACCCTAATCTTCACCTCCATCAGCTTCTAACTCCGGATCATCTTCTGAATGATTGAAGCAAGAGTGAGTACTTAAGGTACTCAGCAAGCCTAACACAAGGGGTAAGTTATTCAAAAGGTTTATCAAAGGATAGGCTGAGGTTTATCACAACAAGGCGTGAAAGCCAAGTTTATGCAAGGTTGTTTTGAAAACAAAGCAGTTCGCAATCTAATCAAGTATCTGTAGGGATTAGTGGGGTTGGGCGGCCTTTGGGGACTTACTGTCCATCCCGCCAGTGCCTCAAGTTTTATCACTGGCCGACAACCAGCACATGGCTCCAAACCGGTGTATTCCGAAAACACGCCAAGGATAACTCACACAGAAAAGTCTAATCGAGTGTGGTCTTTGCTTTCGCGTTGTCCAATACCGTGGAACACGGCTTTCCAGAAAGATTCATAATCTCAGCCGAGGGTGCACAAATTTCCCCACAAGGTAGATCAGTCCTCCACTGGTTTCCCGGCTTGAACTTTGCTACTAAAGGTCTCATACCTGCCAGTATCTCCACGGCATCCACCCACGGGCCAAACCAGGGGTCCATGAAAGCATGGCTCCAAAAAGAGTCTCCGACCGGACCTCGAAACCGCACTGGCCCGAGTCTTCTCCTGGTCCCTGTATACTCTGCAAACCGGGTGGGTACCGAGATCAACCGTAGGGTGTGGTTCCAATCCCCATCCCATACTGGGCTTGTGGCTGTGCGTATAGTGCTAGGCAAAGGCGGCACAAGAACCGGTCCTTATACGACCGAAGCAGGCACTCCAAAAGTTATCCTCCCCTAGGCATAGCGTCCCAGAGATATCCTCCCCATTGAGGACTACCTCGCCTGCTCCCGCCAAAACATCCCCCCACTATGGGTTGCACTTATCATTAATCCCACCATTTCACATTTACACACACCACCAAGACTCACACATTTTACACGAAAATCATGCGAGCAGGATTAATTAAACACATATGGTGAAAGTCCTAAGCGGCAAAGCAATCCAACATACATTAAGGAATTTAATGACGTTGGTTCCTAGGGTTAACAAGGGATCGGGATATATTCAAGTCAAGGCATGGCAAACAATTATTGCATAGGACCTTCTAGCATTTAAATTCATTTAAATACCATGCACATTTATTTGTAAACAACTCTAAATAGGATATTTTGCAAACATAGGATCAACATGATCAAAGGGAGTTAGACTTGCCTTCACAAAAGTCTTCTTCTTCTAAGGCCTCGTATTCCAAATCCTCGGGCTCTTCTTCAAAGACTTGATTATCTAGCGCTAAAAGAAAATAAATCTACCGCTCAAGCAATCAAGCAATAAATCAAATAAAACCAAATAGAGACCAAGGTTAGATTGGATCTGGTGGCAATGAAAAGAGGATGATTTTAGATGAATTTTGGCGAAAGAATCGCCAAAATCAGAGTTGAAACGGAGGAGATATCGATTATTCACTTTTTGGGAAGGAAATTAATCAGGATTAAGCCAACTTAATATGGCATTGCCATAATTCTAATTAATCTGGAGTGATCAAGGGTTGGAAAATGTTTAGAAGGGTGTAAAGTATTTTTAGGAATTTTCTAAGATCTTTCCGATACTGGAAATTGCTCGGAATAGAAATGTGTGTGCACGTTCTTGTGTGGACTTAGCATTTGCAGCACGTGTAAGAGATTGACATGTGGGTCAGGATTTCAAGGATAGTGCCAAAATGCACTATGTCGAGGCGGCACAGTGTGCCGAAATTACTTGGGTGCAGCACAGGGGTTTCAATAAACGTGCACGACGTGTGGAGTCACGATTATAAGATTTATCGTGACGGGGTTTTATTAAAAAGGATAGGAATTTAGAGGGTTGATAGCTCAAGGAAATATTCCAGAGCTTCAAAACTAGTACCAAAAGGTACTACGCGTTTATACGAACGCGTGAGTGCAAGAATCGCTCGAAACGGAGTTAAAACGAAAAAGATATGAAGGTTTGAAGGTTAAAGGGCTTATTTGCAAGAATAGAAATATTATGAGGGCTTATTGGTAAAAACAGAAAGTCGACAGGGATCTATTTGTAATTCTGGGAAAGTTCAGGGGTCTCGGTGTAAAAAGATAGGGGCTAAAAGGTAATTACAGAAAGTTTAGGGTCTTTCTGTAAAAAGACAGGACTTAAACAGAATTAATAAAAAGATCAGGGGCTTATCTGCAAGAATGCACCCCGGGATTTTCAAGATTTTCGGAATTGTTTTTGAATGGGAAAAGATGGTGGACTCGGTGCACCATGAACCGTGGGGGTTCATGGGTCTTTGGTTCACATGGACCGGGTGCACGGGGCTGGGTGAAAGAGGGAGAGAGACTGACGGGCGGGGCCCGTGTGCTGATGTGGCCCGCCACGTCGGACGGGGCGCGGCCGGGTCACACGCGACGGCGACGTGCTGAGGAGGGCGGCGGCTCGCCGGAGGCGTCGCCGGCGGCGGCTGCAAGGGGCGGAAGGGGTCGGGAAGTGGCCCTAGGGCATCTACGCGCGACGGCGGACTCGGGCGCGGGTGATGTCGTCGACGTCGACCATCGGAGCGGCGGCGCGGGCTCGCCGGAGTTCAAGGTGGCGGCGGCGCGCAAGGGAAAAGGGAGTGGGGGTGGGCTTTTCGCGAGGGCGTGTTGCCGCGCAGGTGTGTGCGCGTGTGAGGAAGCCTACGCGCGTCTCGGCTCGGCCGGGGAGTCACCAAGGCGGCCGGCGGCGAGAAGGGGAGGGCGGCGGGTGGCGGCGCTAGGCGAAGTGGATGTGCGCGCGCGGGAAGGAGGAGAAGAAGCGGCGTGGGGGAGAGAGGGCGGCACGGGGAAGCTCACCGTAGGTGCGGCGAGGCCGGAGGGCGACGGGAAGGCGGCCGGAGCCGGAGGGGAAGGCGGCGACGATGGTTAGTTCGTCGTCGATCTCCGCACACCGGCCTCGGCTCCAGTCGAGAAGGGGACGGGGAGATTAGGCGTGGAACGGAGGAGTGAGAGAGGGGACACATTGACGACGGGACTTGCCGGAGGTAGGGCAAAAGCTCGCCGGAGCTTGGACAGAGAGAGAGGTAGGGGAAAAGGGAGGAATGGCTCGGAGAGGGGCTCGGGGCCTATTTGATGACCGGGAAGGCGGTGGAGTGAGAGGCGGCGCGCCCCAAGTAAGGCGGTGGCCGGACTTGACGCGGGCGTCAAGAAAAGGGGCATGGGCGGTCGGGCCTCGACGGGACGCGACGGAATGGCGGTGGCGCGGCCCGTGCTCCTCGTGGCGGTTCCTGGCGCTCCGACGCGACGAAGGCGGTGGCGGGGACCGGCCGGCATGGGCGCGGGATTCCCGTCGGCCTGGCCAGAGGAGAGGGACGACGCGGCGGGGGGGCCCGCTGGTGCGGTCTGGGCCGGGGAGCAGAGCGACGCGGCCCAGGAGGGAAAGGGAAAGAGGAAGGGAGGGAAAGAGCTGGGCCGGCCGGGGGAGAAAAATGAAAAAGGGCGGCTCAGGAAGGAAATAGATTTGATCTTTTTCTGGGAATTGAAAGGATTTGAATTTGAAGAAGATCCAAATTCGGATAGGGATTTAAACCAAACAAGCACTCAAACGGAAACAAGAAAACCTAGAGATGCTCATGAGATGAGTTTTGTGCAAGTTTTCAAAAAGAAAAGTTTTAAAAAATTGGGGTGGTTTGGCTAACTTAAACACGCACTTGTTTTTAATTTGTTTTAAAATTCAAAAAATTCAAATTTTTAGTAGATTTCAAATGAAGGCAAAAACACGGGACGTGACAACTACCTCCATCTTAGTTGACGTCCTAGCACTAGAATTTTTTCTCAGTTTACTTGACGTTCTCACAAATCTATGCACAAACATAGGCCTGGCAGCTACCTGTTTGCTAGTTTTTACTAGGTCAGTACTTTCTTTAGGAGCTAAAGTGACCTGTTTGCTAGGCCAGCATGCCCTACCTATTAATGAGAGTATCTAGCTTCTCTTAATCTTTGTGCCCAACACTAAAACGTCATGTAAAATGAGGAGGAAGTATGTTGTTGTGTACAGTTGATGACAGGGAGCGAAACAACTGTTTAGCTGCAGCGCTGGGTTGCTTCACCATTGTCACTGTTCCTCGTCACAAGAATTACATAACACCTAGAGAAGCTCATCAGCCGTGCATGCCCGCAAGGGAAGCGGATCCTCTGCAGTTACTGCCCTCTGCAGTCGGGTGGCTGCATGTGGGGGCAGCGGCGTGTGCCCCCCACATGACAGCCACAGCGGCGACTGCAGAGGATCTCATTCCCCCGCAAGACCGGAGGCCTTGGAAGCTTGCACGGATAAGGCCGCTCTCCATAGAAGTCGTCACGGCCGGTCACGTCCTCCACCTCCAGCGTCTCGACGTTGATGCACAACATCTGCTTCTTCTTCAACCGAGGCCCCTGCGAAACGACGATCATCGGCGTGCCTCCGATCCACGTACAGAGATGCAGGCGCTTACGGATGTCCCGGACCTTGTTCCCACGACGATCAGGGGTCGCCGCCGACACACTAATGATCTGCTCCAGCGCCAACTCCATGCCGTCGCAGCCGTCCGATCTCGCAAAGACCTTGATGCTGCCGTCTTTGTCGGTGAAGACGAATCGGTCGCGGCCGTCGGCATGACCACTCGTGACAGCCAGGCTGTTGTGGAAGTGGCCCTTCAGATCCCATTACTCGATGTCCGGCAGCAGGAAGTAGGACACGTCGGCGCTGCGCCGGTCGACGGCGACCATCGTCCTTCCTCCCGTGAAGCAGTAAACGTAGGATTCGGTGGCTTCTTTGAAGGCCATACACGTGCCGTCGATGCTAGTTGTGCGCCATGACCCGTCCCAGCTGAGCACGCCGACGACGCAGCTGTCGAGCAGGCACAGCACCTTGAAGTTGGAGATGCCGATGCCGCCGCCGCCGTCGCCGTCGATGAGGAAGTCGCAGCAGATGCGGTGCCCTTCGAACGCCGCTGCCGGAGAGATCCTCACGTGGCGCCGCGTCACGGGCTCGCACACCACCATGTCCCAGTAGTCTACTGATGCATATTCGTCGTTTCTGTCGACGCGGTGCAAGAGGAGGAGGCTTCCGCGGCTGCCCATGGCGTCCCAGACGAAGCGGGAGACGTCGGCGTCCGGGAGGAAGTCGAGCGAGAAGTGGCGGCCGTCGATCGTCGCCGTCGTCGTCGAGCTGGAGGAAACGAAGGTAGGGAGCGGCCGTGACTTGTCCCGGGGCTTCTTCAGCTGGCTGCTGTTGTAGTAGTTGCCGGCGACTGGTTGCGCGTGGTGGAGGACGCTGATGCGGCGGAGGAAGCCGGCGTCGGCGACCACGCGGCGCCACCGCTTGCACACGGACGACGCGCGGACGAGGTCCACGGGTAAGCCGACGCCGAGGAGGATGTGCTCCAGGAGCTCGTCGGGGAGGACGGCGAGCGTGTACATGGCTGCAGGTTCATTGTTCTTCCTCCTCTTTTTCACTTGGCCGTCGGCGCGTCTGGTAATTTTGCCGGCGGCTGGCCATTGTTCTCGTTCTGCGACCCTGCAGGTGGCTGGCTGGTTTTGGGGCTCGACTAATCCGCGCGCGCGTGGGTGGAGCGCGAATTCCGACAGCGTCGGACAGAAAACAGCGGCAGCCACGTCCGTTCGTTTTTGTTGTGGGTCCCTCGTCTGATGGTGAACTGTGGTGAGCCCAAGCACATGTAGCAGCAGTTGATCACTCGGGGTAGGTGCACGAGAGCAGCGGGAGCAGGTGAGGTGGTACAGTACACGCGCATGGGCAGCAGGCCCGCTCGAGACATGCACACAGTCAGTAGTTATAGAGTAATTTATGAGACAACTTTTTTACAATAACTTATGGAACAACTTTTTAATCGTAACTTATGGGACAACTTTTCTATCGTAACTTATGAGACAACTTTTCTACCGTAACTTATGAGACAACTTTTCTACGACGACTTATGAGACAACTTTTCTACGTTAACTTATGAGTACCGTGACTTATGAGACTTTTCTATCATAACTTATGAGACAACTTTTCTATCGTAACTTATGAGACAACTTTTTGTATGATGACTTATAAGACAAATTATTTTTCTTACACTTACGGAGCAATTTTTTCTTAATCTTATATCAGAAGTATGAATGAAAGTTTGTACTGCTAGTAAAATATTATAAGAGAGGAAGCATTAAAAAAAAAAAGCTTCGCGTGTGTGCATGCAGGACAGAGATAACCACTGCCACTCATGCTCTATGCACAGGTCCTAGCTAATCCCACACAACGCTTCCCCACACGCTGGCCCCACTAGCCCCAGCACCATCCGGCTCCCACGCACGAGCGCCACGCGAGGTTCTGAGCGCGCGCACGCGCTCAGAACTGGAATTTCGCTGGTTTTGTTTGCTTTTATTTACCGACGAGGGATACGAAGCATTATATATGATCCAATTAAGGGAACCGAGTAACTCGGAGTAGAGAGATGCTGGTTTTGACTCGGAAGCGAGCGATCCAGCGTGAAGCCCACGCGAAGCAGGTATCTCAACGGATTCTTCATCCCGTCCGTGAGGAGAAAAATAATTAATTTTTTTTTGAGATTACACAGTACAACTCAGACACTCACAACGCACGCACACTCACCCCTATGAACACACGTACGCAAACCCTACCCCTATGAGCATCTTCGAAGACTGAGCCGGCAAATCTAGAGATACGAAGTCACCGCTGGCGCCTCGCTGTCGACGGGAGCAAAATAATTAATTTAACGGCATCCTCGATCCAGAGCATTCTCTGCTCAGTTTTCATTGTAAATCGAGACTTTTTAAAGGCTGGCACTAAAATTTTAGTGTGAATCTATTATATATTTAATTGATCACGAAACGGAGTCACCACGTTCGCTCTCAAAGTCTAGAAATTCTCACGTTAATCCGAGAAAATAAAAAGAGAAAATTACCCACCACTGTCATTATAAAAAGATTAGTCATAAAACCCTCTATAAATATTTATAAAATTGCAAAATTCGTAATAATAAAAAAATAGCCAAAAATATCCCTAAACTACTTCTAAAGTACCCACCATGCCATTATGAGTCAAAAAATAACTAAAATTCGAAATAATAAAAAATAACCAAAAATACCCCTCACACCTTTTTAAAATTACCCATCGTGCTATTATGAGTCAAAAAACAGCTAAATTTGGAATAACAAAAAATAAAAAATACCCTTCACACCTATTTCTAGGTTACCCATGATGCCATTATAAGTGTAAAATGTAACCTAATTCTAATTTACCCACTAGTCCAAAATAGTTAAATTTTGGAATAATAAAATATCTAAAATACACTTAATTTCTCTTTCTAAATACACCGTTATAAAAATACACCGCAATATGTCTAACTAGCATGTTACAGTCTCTTATTTCTAGCATGGCATGTTTTCTTCAAAAGATTTCTTTGTAGCACGACCCGTTCTTTTTACTACTATGACATATGTTAGTTGTTTAGCATGTCACGTTTGAACCGACCTCACTTCTAAAACAAAATCATACAAAATGGGTTAGCTAATACACAATCCAAGATAAACGATGACTCATCTCATATTCAAATTGAGGGATGGAGAGAAATTCTCGAATCTATTTCTACTATTTTATAAATATAGAGTATAAAAGAAATAATAATAATAAACTATGTTAATTTTCTATATATAAAAAATATTTTAAATAGTATAGTAAATCTAGCCATGCAAATGCGCGGACAGCCATCCTAGTTGTTCCTTATATGGACTATATGGTATAATTTATGAAAAAGACTTAAAAATCCTTATACTACTCAAATTCATTGATAAGCTGGCCCGTGCTCATTCATTCGGAATCCCATTCAGACAATAAAAAAAAGTGCGAAAGGGCGTGTATCCGAGTAGTTATAAGACTGTCTCTAATGGTGAAAACCCAAATGAAAGACCCAAAACACCAAATAGATCACCCTATGGTTGAAAATAGGAGAGCCAAAAACCTCTATCTCAAACAGACTCCTAAAATGGGGTCCCCAAAGCTCCTTCCGCCATCGCCGTCGCCTCGCGCATCCGCTGCCGTTAGGGCTTCATTCGGCTCGGCTCCAACCAAACCGTGGCGGCGGCAGATCGACGTGAGGGTCGGCGAACCAAATGTCGAGGGCGGCGACCGATTGACGTCGAGGAGGGTCGGTGACCCTGTGGCGGCGGCGGATCGACATTGCGCCGCCCTGGGGGAGGAGCTCGGGGACTTCTGACGCCGGGGGTGGGGGCCTGCGAAGGTGGAGGTCAGGCAGGGAGGGCAGGGGGGTGGGGGTGCCGTTGGAGTTAATCTAGGAGCCTCAGGAGCACCTTAGGTCCTAGATTCGACTTTCTGTGGGAGCGAATTTCCTAGGATTTGATGACGTTGTGTTTTCAATCATAGGCGACGCTCCCGCCCACATCGAAGCGCCAATGGTGACTGTTGGTGGTTCCTATGCGTATAATTAAATTTCTTTAATTCCGCAAGCGCACGAAACATTATTGTAGCATTTCACCATGGAGTATTTCAGGGTTATCGTATTTATGTTTCCGCAGGGAAGTAGAGTGAAAGAAAGTTGACTAATAACAAAGTAGTTGTACTTATCGTGAAAATAACAACAACTATACTTGGTCGATATGGTTGGCACTCATAAGGTAATCCTAAGATAAATGAGATAAAAGCAGGCTAAATTGGGAGGACAACGAGATAAAAGACTAAGAATTCCTAAATATTTATCTTATATTTAATTTTTCAGCAGGTAACTCTATAAGATCATTTACTCAAGCTAAGATCATGTATATACAAGGCACGGTCGTGCCAGGGCTTAATGAACCGATCCTACTAATTCACCCTGAGGATCCGTCCGCTATAAACTCCCTAATAGGCTAACCCAGACGTGGTGGATTACAGAGACCGGACACATACACTCGCGGTTACCATCCTCAGTAGGGTTAGGTGTCAAACGTGCCAAGCCAAGCTCTAAACACCATGCCTACTGCCATACCAGAGGAAATACCCCTAATCAATAGACCAGTCCTATCTAAAAATAGAGCACATATTTCACCAAGCACGGACACCATCTCCGACGGAGGCATTCTCTCATACTCTTTAGACACAATCACAAATCCCACAACATGACCCATATGCACACTAACTTAACTTAAATAAATAAAATAAATAGAAATTAACTACTAAAGAAATAAATAAAGATAAAGCTAAATATATTAAAAGAATAAATAATTCTACAAAAAGTAAAGATACAAGAACTATACCAGAACTCCGAGAAGACCTCCGTAAACCCCAGAGACCTTTCAGCCTACTCTAACTCGCAACATAACCCTACTTCTACTCTAAACGAGTAACGGAAAGACTATACTTGAATGAGATGCGAATTGTTTCTTAAGATAGGGGAGCTTTCATAGTGCAAGGTGGAGTGGCGGAGCCACTAACGCAAGTTGGCCGGCCTAGTAGGGGGGCCGCCAAGCCGCTCGATGTGGCGGTTCACCACCACCATGCTCTTGGACTGCTCTGATCTCCTCCTGGTGGCAGTTGTCCTTCGTTGGATGGCAGAACTGTAGTAAAGGCCAAGTTTAGGCCCATTTGGCTACAAATGTTTGCCACATTTGATCACAATCTCATGCAACAGTTTTATGTTCTACAAGATTATGAAACCGTCATATGAATTTAAGCGTTGAGAGTTGCAATTTCATTCTACATTTCAAGATCATAAAGCTGACGTCGTCACGTGGAACATTTGGAAACTGTGAATTGAAAGCGTCGATTGAGATCAGCCTAATAGCATAATATTTTGGCTAATACACATGTCAATGCTTTAGACAACATTACTCTTGCACAATGTGTCTTGGAGCTTGTGCATCGATCGGACGGCTACTAGTTAGAGCGGGTATAATGGGGTTGATTTAGCCGGCGAAATGCGGACACCTCAGCACGATCTGAAGTGGGAGAGAGAAAAGAAGAGAGAGATTAATGCGAACGACTTGTGAAACGGTGGGACCAAGAAGGAGCATGCATTTTTGTGGGGCCGACTTCATGCTTTCTTGCCTCCTATTGGCTTCGCATTGCTGCTGGTGCCCAAAGAGTATTAAATGGTAGTAGGGCCCGCCATCACATCTCTCCATGCATGTGTGAGATGTCGTTTCTCGCAGCCCGTAGCGGGCGCAGCCATTAAACTGCTCTTAGTAGCCCGCCTTTCTTCTCTGTTCTCTTCTCTACCGTCCAACTCTGCACAAATATGATATGGCATCCCTTTTAGCCCGTTTACATCATCTCAGTATAATGGTGTCAGTTTTATTGTTCAATGCATCTAGGAGTATAGTGGTGTTAATATAATTTGATTTCCCATTGATACCAGGAATTCTGCGACTCCTAATATCTTGTTTGTGTCTTGTTTTTGACTATCACATGGCGGGGCAAAACTTTTCGTAGACTATCGTTGCTAGCTTGTTCGCATCTTGTTTGAGAGCTCCTGCCAGCTCGGGTTGTGCAACCGGTCAAAGAATCAGAAGTCTCCGGAAAAGAGGGGCTGTCCTCGGCGTGCTGAGGTTGAGATTGATCATAGGAGGAAGTAAAGTCGTACTCTGAACGAAGTGTAAACGGAAGGACTTCTACTGCCTCCATCACTCTTGTCAATTGCTTAATTAAAGTCCAAGTACCGAGTAATCCTTTCTCATGCGCGATGCGTCTCCTTGGCTTCACCCCGAGCAGTCGCCAATAATGTCAATAGGTTCAGCAATGTGTATATATTGCTGTACAAACCCAGATAAACTACAACGGAGCCATAAAACATCCCCACTCATCTTGATCTCATCTCTATCCGTCCCGTACCGTACCTTCATCACTCGTTTATGTCCTCCACCATGAACATCACCTGCACTGCCCTCACCGAGACCGCGCGCGCCATGCGCCTGCTCAAGATCGATGGGTGCCCGTCCTATGCCAGCGTCTTCACGAGCTCGGAGCACAACAAGTACATCTCATCCAGATGGCAAGTCGACGGGTACAAGTGGGAGATCCGTTTCTACCCTACGCAAAGGGAAGAAGGCTTCTACTACATGGCACTGGAGCTTGTCTTCCTCAGCGAACCACGTGGGAAAGAAGTGACAGCGAATCTGAGCTGCCGCCTGGTGGATCCAAGTGGCATCCATCAGCCATCTGCTGAAAGCATCAGTCCGCCCAAATCATTTCAGCGTCCATCAGATTCGTCTGGGAGATTTCCGATCATGACTAGGACGGAAGCACATTCGTCAGGTCACCTCACCAAGAACGGATCGTTGACCCTAGAATGCACCGTCACCGTGTTCCAAGATTCAGAAGCAATCCCCGTGCCGCCCCCCAATCTGCAAGAAAATCTCGGCGAGCTGTTGCGGAGCGAGGACGGAGCAGATGTGACGTTCATCGTGTCAGGTGACTCCATCGCTGCGCACAAGAACGTACTAGCCGCAAGGTCTCCCGTCTTCAAGGCTCAGTTCTTTGGCGAGATGAAGGAGAAGAAATCCCGGAGCATCGAAATCAAGGAAATGGA
Source organism: Eragrostis nindensis (assembly GCA_012490785.1). Taxonomy (NCBI): domain Eukaryota; kingdom Viridiplantae; phylum Streptophyta; class Magnoliopsida; order Poales; family Poaceae; genus Eragrostis; species Eragrostis nindensis. Next base: position 649,555 of record JAAXCT010000100.1, on the reverse strand, counting down.
AGCTGCAGTATTCAAGGCCATGCTTGGCTTCATCTACACTGACACGGTGCCAGAGCTGGACAAGAAGCATGGAACAACAACGGCAATGGCTCAACATCTGCTTGTAGCTGCTGACAGGTACGGACTGGACAGACTTAAGGTGATGTGCGAAAGCAGGCTCGCCATCTGGATGGAAGCTGGCACATGGCGACAACGTTGGCTGTTGCAGAGCAGCACGGATGCTTGCAGCTCAAAGCCAAGTGCATCGAGTTCATTGTTGGAGCGTCACCTGAAATTATTGATGCTTTCTTGGTGACCAAGGGGTTCAAGAGACTGGAGGCAAACTGCCCCTCGGTTTTGACTGAGCTTTTCAAGGCCGCGCACGGGAGGATCAAGAAATGAGGTAATGGATTGATGGATCCTAGTCTGGCCGGTATGCACCAGAGAGTATGGTTGCTACAATGTGCTTCTGTTTCCCTAATGTTGCAGATTTGCTGTAGTGCAAAGAATTTGGTTAATTAAAAGTTTCTGCAACTTCTAATTCAGTTAATAGATTTTCCTTTTCGTTTTCGCCTTTGTACGTTCTGAACCTGTTTTATATAAGCAATACAGGGTTCCACCTTCTATGTCCTAATAAAATGAATTGATTTTAAAATTTGTGTATTGGCAGAGATTTGAAGCGATTGGATGTAACAAATCGAATACAGTTCACCTTTTCTTTTCATATGGTTGATGCCAAATTAGTTCTCTACCATGTCACGAATTAGTTCTCTACCACGTCTAAGCTTTCAAGAGTTTGTTGAGGACGTGAGGATATTTTCCACAAGTCATAGTGACTGACAATTAGGCCTCGGCAATGAAGAAAAAACCATTGTTTCTATGTGAAAGTTGTAAAATTCGTTTTTTTTTGTGGTTCGAAACTGCCATGGTTTGTTATATATGGCGCCATAGAAAATGGACACATAACTGCGAACAAAACTTGCTACACTTTGACGGAGTGCTCACTTTGTTGGTACCCTGCGTTCATGCAGTTTCTGGATGCAGGAAGTAAATTCTTGAATTGTATATGCCGCATGGTGGTATGTTCACGTACTACATATAAACTCCTGCTGCTGCCACCCACCCGGGTGAAAAAAATTGTACGCTAAATCCCGGTAGTTAAGCTAATATAGAAGCCTATATGTTTTTGGCAAATACAGTTGCTTCTTAAATCCGGGTACTAAGCTTACACATCAATATGCAGTTTCCGGAACCCACTTGATATGTTTAATATGATGGCAAAATTTAGCCACACGGGTGCGATTGTTTGAGAAGTTTTAAAGATTCATGCTTTTCTAAAAGTAGCAATTGAAGAATTTCTCAAATTACTTTTGGCAAACCATGACTCAATTACACGGCCACCTTCCTATTTTTTTGAAGTAGGACTTTTAATTTTCTGACGTGGCCATGAAAGCAGTCCAATTATATTGTCCCGTAGCATAAAGGGAAGTTTGGTCACTGTCGTCGTGCAAGTGCTGCCATTGACGCCAAATGGAGCCGCTCATCAAACCAGACGGAGCACAGCTGTTGCCGAGTACGTGAGTGTGTTGCCTATCCATCAAATTAAGTTGCTAGAAATAGAAACCGCGGTCATTAGCAATGGCGCCGGGCCAATTCCTCTTTCTCCTCGGCACAGGCATAGCTGCAGTTGGCAGCTGCTCGTCTGTGGGGGCTGGCTATAGGCCTGTCGGTAATGCCACTACCGGAAATCCCTGATTTGCCGTGTGCCAGGGGGCACACGGCAAAGCGGACAATACACTCGGCAACAATTTTGCCAAGTGTAACACACGGCAAAGCTCACTCGAGGACGGGACACACGGCAAAGACCTCATTTGCCGTGTGTTTTCCGTCGGGCACTCGGCAACACCTTTGCCGAGTGCAAAAGGGACCCTCGGCAAAAAAAAGTGGACGGACGGCGCCCTGACGGAAGAAAGCTTTGCCGAGTGTCAGGTTACGCACTCGGTGAATCTTTGCCGAGTGTCCGGATGCTGGACACTCGGCAAAACCTTGAAGGTTGCCGTGTGTCCTTGTGCGGGACACTCGGCAACCCTTGGAAGGTTTGCCGAGTGTCTGCGAAAATACACTCGGCAACCGTTGTATTATTTGCCGAGTGTCTGTGCGCATACATTCGGCAACCGTTGTATCATTTGCCGAGTGTCTGTGCACATACACTCGGCAAAGTCTGTTTCCAGAATAGCTTTTCGTCAGGCTTTGCCGAGTGTCTTTGCACAGACACTCGGCAAAGCTATTTTCCAGAACCTTTTTAAATTATTTTTTCCATCATTTCTTTTGACAAACACAGGCAGTTAACATATATGACATTGAACATCCAATTCACAACCACATCCACATCCAATAGTCCACAAATGCTCACATATTTCACAATTACACATATATATCCACAAATAGTCCATAAATCCACAAATAGTCTATAAACTTCACAAGTTTGTTCACAAGTCCACAAATACTAAACCACAAGTTTGTTCACAAGTCCACAACCACAAATAGTCGCTAATAAGATACAAATCACATAAAGGGAGGTGGGGGGTGGGGGTGGGAAAAGATTGCGAGCTGCCGATAGATCTACGTCTTGAACTGCAGCATTCGACCCCGTCGATCCAGACAGATGCTGTAGAAAGGATGACATATAACATTTGTGATACAACATATATAGCAGAACTATAAGTTTTCTAAGTTTGTTTAAGGTTGTAAAGAGACGCACCGGAGATATTGGAGGACGAGGACCCCAGGGCACCTGTGCCGGCAAAGGGTGACCCATCGCCTCAAAGTGATTCTGAAAGAAGGAGAACATCTCTGTCATCTGCTGCGACACCTGCTGCGACACCTGCTGCTGCACCTGCTGCGCCATACTCGCCTCGAGCTGCTCCCGCCTGATCCTCTCTTCCTCAAGCTGGGCCTACAATATTGAATCAAATGTTATACTCAAGTGCATGCATCCTAATATTAAAAGTGAACGAACGATGAATGTAACAGTAATAACCTAGAGGGCCTGTGTAGCGGTCGGTCGTTGGCGTATGCTCGGGCCACCGCTACCGCTTCGTGCGCGAATCTGGGACAGCGTGGGAGTACTTGCCGTGTCGATGACGCTGTCACCGAGGTAGTACCGCCCATGCTTCTTGCCTCCTCCCGCCCTCATGACGACTTCGCCATCGAGGTCGTGTGACCTCGGATCGAAGTCTGGCCCATGGACCTCCTTTGCCACCTCTGAGTATGAACTCAGGCGGCTATGGACGCTCGGGTTGCTGTACGCCTCGGGCCCGTCCTCCGGGTTGTACTGGATGTCCGCCGTCGCCTTGCCCTTGTGGGCCAAAGCAAAAGCCTCGAAGGTGTTGATAGGCTCGCCACCATGAGACGCCGCCAAAGGAAAAAAAGATGATTAGAAATTATGCATTATTGAGCGTTAGAATAAAGAAATGATTTAACATACATATCTGGCCGCATATTCGTTGAGGCTAAGACTGCCCTGATGGTGCGGTACACCTTGCATCATCAATCGACGCTCCCGGCAAGCATTGTGCTGCTCCTCCCAGTCCTCACGGCACCACTTGTCCACCAGCTCCTCCCAGCACGTGGGATGCCCTGCCATCCACCACAGAATCGCCTACAAGTCATGAAGAATGTGACATATACGAAGCTAGATCAAAATAAACATATATACTTAATGAAATGAAAGCTTGGTCTATATTTACCGCCATGTATTCTTCCTTTGTCAACCTCATGCTAACTGCGGCCTTCTTTGCCACCCTCACTTTCTTGCTAGCGTAGAATTGAACGATGGCCTGGGCGCGCTCCTCGTACAGCATGTCCTTCACAAGTTTGTGACACGCTGTACGTGCCACCTGATGTGCCAGGGCCTCGGTTCCAGGCTCAGGTCTATAGAAATCCTGCATACATACGTGGTGTATCGAATCATTATTTCAAGAATGTTGTATAAATGCGAATGGGGGTAACAATGTACGTAGTGAGCAAGACTTACCCACAGCTCCATGAGCACCCGCTCCAGCTTGTTGCGGAATGTCCTGCCCTCTCGATCCTCCCAGTCGGATGCGGCGGCATAGTGCTCAAACGTACTGGCTAGCTCTATTCTGTTGCCAATCAGAACGTGGCCTGGGAAGTGCAGCCTGCACAAGGTACCCAAGATGCCATTGACCTTGCGTTTGTGGACACCCGCGACGATTATGTCCCAATTCCTGCCAAAATCATTAAGATAATTGTTAGTATCAATTGTAATTTAAAACATATGAAATGAAAAGGTATTGAAAACATATAAAATAACTTACAAGGGAGGGCAGGGGCGAATCATCGGACGACTGTTAAAGGGCATCGGTCGCTTCGGGAGAGTCGACGGCCCTCGCAACCAGACAGTTGGCTCCTCCCCCTCGCCCTGAGGCTCCTCCTCCCCCTCCCCCTGAGGCTCCTCCTCTCCCTCGCGCTGAGGCTCCTCCTCCTCCTCGCCTTCGCGCTCGTCCTTGTCGCCCTCGCGCTCCTCAACCTCGCACTCCTCCTCCTCCTCAGACGAAGCCTCAGGCGACGGTGACCTGCCTCCACCCCTCCCTCCACCCCTACCTCCACCTCCTCTCCCTCCACCCCTGCCACCACCTCTCCCTCCACTACTCCCGCCTCCACTACTCCCGGACTCACCTTGTCCTTTTTTTTTTACTCGGGTAAAAAAAGGACAAGGACTTCAAACTGCCCACCATTGTGCCCCAATCACCTGCAATTAATTCAAACAAGTAAACGATTAGCATACTATAAAACAGATGCAAAATTTAAAAACAAAAACAGAAATCGAAATAACATTGTATTATAAATAGTAAATTAATTAGGACGGACCATGCATTGTATTAAAAATAATCATCATCGTCGATATTAGTTGGATCATTAGGCTCGTCGTCCCAATCATGCATGTCGACATAATCATGCCCGGCGGCGAGCTCCGGAGGAGGAATGTCGTCATCACTGTCCAGATGTAATTTCTCAAGTAATTCTAAGTCCTTCGCATTATCAACCTCATCTCCATCGTCCTCATTGTCGACTTCCATTCCAAACACTTCGTTTAAGTCTATCACAAAACTCCCTTCTAGCCCATTGTCTTGAAAGAAGTCATCTCCGTCATATGTGTTTGGGTCTATGGTGTAATCGGCATCGTTTGGGACAGATAGTTTACCGTGTGGCAATACCTTGTACACAATATCCCAACCTATGAGACGTTCGTCGGTTTGGCACGGGTATGAGAGATAATAAACTTGTGTGGCCTGAGTAGCCACGATGTACGGATGACTGCTGAATTTCGACTAGCCCAAGATTAGGAGTCCGTCTCACTGCTTCCGGATCAAACCAATGGCATTTGAAAATTACAGGATTAAGAGGTTTGGAACCAGGAAACTCAATTTCATATATCTCTCTTCAATTCTACCATAATACTCGACGCCATCAAGGCCCGGCGTTAAAACCCCGGTATTGGTGGTTCTTCGATTCGGACGCCTCTGCTCGTAGCTTGTTGTGTGAAAGCGATATCCGTTGACGTCATAACCATTAAATGACCTGGCCCTATAGGCACAACCGGCGGAGACTTGTCTCAACTCGGGACTCATGGATGCATCGGTTTGGCCCTGCACGATAGAGAAGGATAGGTCTTTAATTAGTTAAGAGCAACTTACCGCATGTCAAACTAAGTACGAGATAAATCGGACGGTACCTTCTGTTTGAACCAAGAAATGAAATCAGGCTTTCTATTTCCCGCACCCTGCCTAAGTAGGGTCTCAATTTCATTCGATGTAGGTTCCCTTGATGCACGCCAGAATTCATTAAGAAATTTCCTGTGCCAACAAGGAACAAGATTAAGTGGGTTTCATGCACAAGAGTGACTACTCAAAAAGAAAGTTGGTTGAGAACTTACCCCATGTACGGCTCGACTTCTTTAAGGTTGGTCAACACATATAGCATGATCTTGCGCCACTCTTGATGTGTCAATACCTTGTTGGTCGCACCACTTGCGCTTCCGAGTTGCCCTTGGAAAAGGCTGAGGGTTGAATCATTTTCGGCAGCATTGTAACGAGAGGGTGGATTATGCACGCTAGGAAGGTTGTCAGCATAGTACTTTGTTGTGAAGTTTGACACCTCCTCGAGAATGTATGCCTCTGCCATTGAAGCTTCAATTTTACATTTATTTTTACATTTATTCCGAAGAACCTTTAGACATCTCTCAATTGAATAGCACCAACGGTATTGCACAGGCCCACCCATTCGTGCCTCATACGGGAGGTGCAAAATCATGGGTTGCATCGAAGTGAAGAAGCCGGGTGGAAAGATTTTCTCCAACTTACATCAAGACAGGTGCCATTTTTTCCATGTCTTCTATCACCTTTTTTGATACCTCCTTAGCACAAAGTTGTCGAAAGAAATAGCTTAACTCTGCCAGCACCTGCCATACATGATCAGGGACATAGCCTCGAACCATCACGGGAAGAAGCAGCTCAAGCCACACGTGGTAGTCATGACTCTTGACTCCAGTGATTCGCATAGTAGATAAGTTCACTCCCCTCCTCAGGCTGCAAACCCATCAGGGAACATTAACGTTTGGAACCATTCAAGTACTTCCTTCCTTTGGGCCCTCGTTAGGACGAAATCGGCATTAGGCTTTGTCCATTTCTTGTTGCCGGGTTTAGGAGGTGCCATGTGAAGCTTAGGTCTGTCGCACAAGGTTGCTAGATCCACTCTTGCCTTCACGTTGTCTCTTGACTTATCAGGATAGGCCATGATTGTACAGAAAGCCGCCTCTCCAATATTTTTTTTCTGTGTGCATTGGGTCGAGGTTATGTGGAAGAAGAATGTCATCCATATAGGACAGTCTATACAAACCTGAGATATGAATCCAGGCATGTAGCTCACCATATCCCACAAAACCATCATTATTTTCATTGACCTTGAGGGCAGCTAACTCGGCACGAACATCGGCACATGTCATGATCTGTGGTGCAGGGTCATTAACTTGTACACCTTTCGTAAAGTTTTTTATGTCTCTTCTGAATGCATGGTCAAGAGGGAGGAATTGTCGGTGTTTGTCGAACGAAGAATACTTCCCACCCTTCTTCAAGTAAATGAACTTCAGCTTTGACTTGCATACTGGGCATGGGAACTAGCTACAAACATGAATACAAAAGGAGGTCTTTTTGTCTCACCTTGCTATCCTGCAAAGTGCCGAGTCGAGGACGAGCCGAAGACGGTGCAACAGCCTCTACCTAAAAAAAATAAACATAATAATGTCAAATATAAATTTCGGCAGCACCTCCCCTGCACGGTGAGGTTTCCAACACCTGCAACAAACCAACGGCACGATGGCCGACAACCATTTCACAATTCCTCATTTCACATTGTTATCTCCACAATCAGGTTGGGCAAATTGCATCAACATTTATTTCTACACAATTACCAATCTTAATCTTCACAATTACCACTCAAACATTTGCAAGCATTCACTCCACATATGCGAGTTTTTTTTAGGGCTGGCCGGTCCCTTCAGCTTTGTGAATGCATGCATCAAAGCGAAATGTATCAAGACACGATAATTCAATCAGCTTTGTGAATCATCCCAAAGCAAACACATGGACAACTAAAGAAGGAGCATGCCAGATTGCCCTGCACATTGTTATGGCTGCAGGAAAGCCAAGCAATTTCTCAGGGGCTGGAAAATTGCATGACCACCGCACGTGCAACTACATACGATTGCTCAGGCTCACAAAAATGGTTGGGTCTTATCCGTTAGCATCCTTGCAAATACCTCATACTAATTCGCAGGGAACCCAGACCAGTTCATCATCAGCCTTATAAATTTCAGCAATCAGCATGCATGTACAGCTCCGTGGTCATATATCGAACGCAAAGAATGCACTAACAAGAAGCGGGAGGCGCAGGAGAAGGAGGACAAGGAGAAGGAGGGAGACGCGGCTCACCTGACCGGGGCAGCGACGGGGATGGCGGCGGGCGCGGCGGGCTCGGTGGGGGCCGCCGCGCCGGGGATGGCGGCGGGCGCGTCGGGGATGACGGCGGGCGCGCCGGAGAGGGCGGCGACGGGGTGGGGGCGGGGCCGGCGCCGGCCTCGGGCGCGGGGACCGGTGGCGGCGCCGGGCTCGGTGGGGGGCGCCGCGCCGGGGATGGCGGCGGGCGCGCCGGGCTCGGTGGGGGGCGCTGTGCCGGGGATGGCGGCGGGGTGGTGGGCGCGCCGGGGCAGGGGAGGCAGGCGGGGTGAGGGCGGCACGGAGGGGGAGACGGAGGGGAGGAAGGCGGGTGCAGCGATGGCGGCGGGTGACGGCGGCGCGCAGTGAGGAGAGAGGCGACGGCGGCGGCCGAGATCCACTTTTGGAATTGGACGCGAGGAGAGAGACGGCGCGGGCGCGGATCGGCTAAGTCACGGGCCAACCGCTTTGCCGAGTGTCGAGATCCAGGACACTCGGCAAAATAGTACTTTGCCGAGTGCAGCTATCCAGGACACTCGGCAACATAATACTTTGCCGAGTGTCCAAGATGTAGACACTCGGCAAACAACGCGAGCCAGGGACTTAGCCGTTGCGGCGCCCTCGCCGATTTCTTTGCCGAGTGTGGGAAATTTTGCCGAGTTTTTTTTATTACACTCGGCACAAATTGTAATTTTACCGAGTGCTCTTGGAACCCGACACTCGGCAACGTTTTGTGCCGAGTGTTCACCATTTTACCGAGTGTGGACACTAGGCATAAATAAAAAGGCCACCTCAAAAAAAATTAAAAAATAGCAAACAAATTCAAAAAATTACCAAAAATTGCATTGATGCTTTTCATATGATCTATTGTCTATAAAAAATATGTATGAAGTCAAAGTCAAATTCGAAAACCGATGTGACTCTATATCTTAATGATCTTTCTAAACTCTATGTCTCTTCTTCGGAGATTCCTCGTTTTGTAAACAACGTCCGTGACAACTTGCGTGAAACCTTTTCTATTATTTATCACAACATCCCCGTATGATATCGTGACGTCCTGACAAATCTCACAATTTTCTGACATTATTTGTATTTTATATAATTTTAAAACAATTCGGTCACACGATCGTACTTATACTCATGTACAAGATGCGCGAAATTTCATTTCATTTCCTGGATTCGGCCTCACGTTGAACTCAGCAACGTGAATGTCATTTTTTCATTCACTCGATTCCATTATTTGAATCACTCGCAGTTCACTTTGGACTTATTACCAAAAAATATAATTAATACAAATTAATAGCTAAATTTAACAAACGGATCATGAAATGTACCAAATTTCAACATGAAGTATAATGAAGTGTATGGAGGCAAGGAACAAATTTTGGGTTCAAATTTCTGAAAAAAAACAATTTGTTTGCCGAGTGTGTATGTTTGCACTCGGCAAACTTGAGTTTTGCCGAGTGTCCCGTTAAGGGTGCTCGGCAAAGCGGCGACGGCGCCGTCGACCCTAACGCCCCGGACATGTGACGTGCACATGCACGAGCGTTGCCGAGTGTCGACATGCAGGACACTCGGCAACTGTCCCTTGTTGCCGAGTCTAGTGTTTTTGCCGAGTGGCTATGGTCAACGACACTCGGCAACAGATATGTTTGCCGTGTGTCATTCTTTTGCCGAGTGTGTTTTGTTATGCACTCGGCAAAAGGCCACCTTTGCCGGGTGCCCGACAAAATACACTCGGCAAAATTGGCGACACTCGGAAAATCGCCGTTTTCCGGTAGTGTGTGCTTAGCAAACACTTGACCAGTCATTCATTATCCACGTCCATTTTTTTTTCTGATATGAAAAATCTAGCGCGGAAATTATTTGGACAAGGGATTGGAGTCACTCAAACTACGTCCATTTTTTCCGCATGAAGACATAATTTGGACAAGTGATTGGACGTTGGAAAGAAGGAAGTTTTGGAACCTTTCCAATGTTTTTCTCGGCCATGTTTGGACTATTCCACGACGTAGGCAAAACCATTTGTCCTTAGTCACCGACTGCATTCCGCGACTCTGAGCCATGTAGAAGCGAGCATCTATATTCCTCGCGCCAAGACTGATTGTCTCACATACCACACATTAAATTGAACAAAATCCATCTCTCGTTTCTTTTTTTTGTGTGTGTTGATCTGCAACATCAACCTTTAGATCGAACGGATTTAGTATTGGCAAAGGAAGAGATTTCATTGGAGGATCAACACGGAACGATGGGTTACATTGGAGGACCCAGAGTGTGCATCCTACAGAAATCAGTGGTGTCTCGACCCCCTTCTTCATCTCGGCATGGTACATGTGGCGCCTCCACTGCCGCTGCTGGCGTCGGTCCCCGCACCGGATTCGGATGGGGTGCATCTAACTACCGGCGGCATGTACATCGCGACAGGCATCTTCGCAGGGAGGTTCGGCAATGGCGCTTCGTGTCGCAGCACGTTCACCGCCTGCCTGATGGTTGGCCTGACAGCGTGGTCAGGGTGCGCGCACCAAAGCCCGGTGACCATCACGCGTTCCATCTCCCCGCCGTCGAACTCACCTTTCAGCCGTGCATCAGCCGCATCGAGGATGCTTCCGCGCCCGTAAAATTCCCAGACCCATTGCACCAGGTGCACGGTGGCGTACTCTTCGGAGTCCTGCACGACGACGATCGGCCGCCGGCCGCACACGATCTCGAGGACGACGACGCCGAAGCTGTAGACGTCCGATGCGGCGCTGGCCCTGCCGGCGAGCATGCACTCTGGGTCAATGTAACCCATCGTGCCTGCGAGCGCTGTCGTGTGCGATTCCCGCTCGTGGTCGACGAGCCTGGCGAGCCCAAAGTCGCCCAGCTTGGCGTGGAAGGATGCGTCGAGCATGACATTGCTCGGCTTGATGTCACGGTGGAGAACACACTGCTCCCAGTCCTGATGGAGGTAGAGAAGTGCAGAACCGATTCCAAGCACGATCTCGAGCCTGCAAACAGTAACATGCTGTAAATTGTTGAATCTGCTAGAAATTTAAGAGAGCAACCATTGTACTTAATTGGATTATTTAGCATAGTACGGTTAGTACCTGAGCTCCCATGACATGACGTTGCTCTGGCTGTGGATGTGAGTGTTAAGGCTCCCGTTGGGCATGAGCTCATAGACAAGCAAGAGCTCGCCGCCGCCATGGCACCAGCCGATGAGCTGAACGAGGTTGCGGTGCCTCAGCCGGCTGATGATCTTCACCTCGGAGATGTACTCCTTCCTCCCCTGCTGAGAGCTCTTGGACACTCTTTTGACCGCAACATGAAGATCCATATCTTTCAGGTACCCGCGGTACACCGATCCAAAGCCCCCTTCGCCGAGCTTCTCGTCATCAGAGAAGAACTTGGTCGCAACAGCCAACTCTCTGTACCGGAAACGCCTTGGCCCTGCCCCTGTCTCGAACTCCTTTTCGAGAGGCTCATCTTTGATCATGAGTTCACGCTCTCGTGCCTTTTGCCTGCAATGGAGCAACAGGAACCGAACCAAGATCGTGCCAGCGAAAATGAGAAAAGTCACGGCACCAACCGTCACGCCGGCTACAAGCGCCGCCGATGGGGCGCCCGGAGAGGGTGGCAGCAGCGACGGCGACGACGATGGTGGCAGAAGCTGCCTCGAGTGTGGCAGCAGCGGTGGTGCGGGGGGCATCTCGGTCGGGATGGTGATGCTGAGTGCTTCCCCGACGCTGTACGCCATGTAGCAGCTGTAGCCCTTGACGTTGCCGTAGGGGATTGGCGGCGGCAGATTCGCCACGAACGTGGTGAGACACTTGGCACACTCACTGGCGCTGAGATCCCTCGTGCACTGCGCGAGCCCGTAGATCACATGGGATCTGCCCTGCGAGTCCGTGTACGGCTCGCTCCCATTCGCCAGTCGCAGTTGAGAACCAGCAGCCTGCTCAGCGAGCTGACTCATGAGCTTCAGCCTCGTGCTGTTCATGCCATCCATGTAGAGGCCATAGGTAGGCGTGTCGCCGTTGATCACGGTCGTGTCGGCGACGGAGAAGAAGGACTCGTTGGAGTACCGAAAGAGGCAGGCGCTGAAGGTGGCCTTCACTTCTCGGCTGAAGGGGCACTCCTGCTGCACCGCATAGCCTGCGGCTTGGAGGCAATCATGGCACGAGGTCGAGTTGCTGTCGGCGTAGCACATGATGAGACCAAATACCTTGTTAGGAGGGTCGCCGACCGTGGCGTTGTCGAAGCCCCCGTTGGCGATGGCGCTTGGCGGAAGTTCATCCATGAGGTTGATGAGGTTTGCGCGATACTGGTTGCTGGCAGTGAAGTTGTCCGTGGTCGAGCAGTATCTAGAAAGCGGCCTGAGGGCTGGGGTAAAAATATCGACTTGGACGCCATCATTCCGTGTTATAGCAGCTCCGTCGAGCAACAAGAAGATAGTGAGGAGGAGGAATAGCTGCAACGCCATTGCTAATGGCTACAGAGCAGTTGTTTCTCGGAACTTTTGATGGAAAGGGAGCATACTCGCGTACTCGTGTCATCGATCGGTAGGTCAAGGTCGACGTCTAACAGCTGTACAGGGGTTCAATTCGATACGTTTGCATGTGCAAGTTGCAAGATGACAGTGACCACACTTCCCTATCATTTGATGGGACTCCTTTTTGGTCATTTGGCATTAACAATTATTGAAGTTGCAGTTGCAGTTAAGTATGAATCTTTACAAAGGATTGCCATTTTTGCTATATTTAACGACTTTCAACGATTGGTTAGTCGATTTTTGATATTTCTAATGTATGTAGGATGGATACCTGGTAATGAAATTTTGCGGGGTTAAGCACATATACTGCTGAGAGGTTTTCACTTTAAGTGATTTAATACGTTCAAACCTCAAATAAAGGTAATACCATAAGTCATGTGTTTGATTTGATGCTGTTATTATGATTGACCTCCCGGATATATGTGCGTCCTATATATCCGGGAGGTCAACCTTTGATGGTAAGATTACTAGACAGTTATTATATATCGGGGCAATACAAGCTAACGTATGTTTCTAATTTTCCTTTTATGACATGTATTCTTACTAGCGTCACTTGCCTGACCGGCCTAATCGATCCCCTCCAAGCTAGTCAGACTCTGCCAGTCCTGAGTATCCGAGTACTAAATGTCTGAAACGACAACAAACAAAATGGAGGGAGTACTCGGATACTCAGGACACGTCTGAAACAACAAGTCAACAACAAAAAGAACGGAGGGAGTATTCAGTATCCAGCATCAGCACATCTGCAAAAAAGCAGCACCGTTGTAGAGCAGGCTCATCAAAATAATGGAGCAGTAGAGTGAAAGAGACTGTAGCTTGGCTAACATTAGCCCCAATGGATTGGCCACTACGAAAGCTCTATTGAGCCACAAGACGACGGTGTGGAGCGGAATTGCCCCCACGCCATTTCTAATGGCTGCCAAGCAATCAGTTTCTTGAATAATTCACTTTGTCATATAACACTTAATTGTTGCTCATATGAAATGAAATACTTTGTCCTCATTTATTCAAAATGAAACTACAATTAAGTGTTAATCGCAAAAAAAAAAAAAACTACAATTGGTACTAGCCTTAGTGTACCATGCCTTATAGGATATAAGCATTTGTTCAAGGGCCTGTTTGGTTGTTCTTTTCTTACCTACTTTTGCTTTCAGAAAAGCTCACAGCCAACCAAAGGCATCGGCTGTCACGCGTCTTCTTCCGAAAAAGCAGCTTTCCTCCAAGCCAAAACTCACAGCAAGCGGCGACGTGCTTTCTTTGGCTGTGGGAGCGTGAAGTTGGAGAAAATTACCCACTGCCACTCGTTATGCGTAATGGTTCGTTCTTTCTCTCCCATTCTCCTTCCCTCTCCATCGCGACAGGCGACAAGGCGATAGGGTTGGGCTAGCGGTGCCGCCCCTGGGCCCCGCCCGCCGCCCCAGTCCGCCGCCCCCAGCCCCCGCCGGACGCGCCTCTCCAAGATCAACTCGATTCGGCGGCGAATCGAAGCTCGAACGGTCGTCAACGCCCTCGCCCCATCTCCGATCGAGACCGCCCCATCTCAAATCCCTGTCCGGCGTCCCTGGTGCTTTCCCTGCTGCTGCCCCGACTTGAATCGAAGGCGCTCGTCTCCAGCCCGGAACTGCTTGCAGACGCCTACTCCTCTCGAAATCAACCATCATCCCCGCAGCTGTGACCTCAAATTTTGCATCAAATGGATGAGCCACAGCTTGGGGATCCGATTCCCCCACTCCCCATCCACTTTCTCCCCCTATCCCCATGTCGATTTGAGCTTGGAGGGCTCATTGCTGCCATGAACGAACATTGCACAAGCTTTTGTAAACAGGCCCTCGGGTAAAATTGTAATTAATTGTATTACTTATGTGTCTTGACAAATTTACAAAAAACCCCTATATTTTAGGAGAATTTCAAAAAGGCTTTTTAAAATTTAAACCATGTGTTAATGGTGGATGTAATTTTAACAAAATAAGATTTCCTTTATAAAATAATCACTTACATATTAATCTCTGAACAGGAAAATGTTTTACTATCAATTTCTTTATATAAATTGTTTCTCAGACATTCACGGCACAATTTTACGATCAATTTCCATATATACTGTTGCTCAGACATTCAGGGGCGTTACAGTTATTTCACAGCTTTTCCACAGCCACAGTCGTTTCAACCAAACGGCTTTCAGCTTTTTCCACAGCTCACAGCTCACAACAGCTTTTTCACAGCCAACAGCCCAAAGCAGCTTTTTTCACAGCCACAGCACAACCAAACACACCCTTCGTGTACCAATAGGATAGAACTATGCGGTTAGTCTTCATCCGGCGGCTCATCATTGTGCTCTTCTCTTCCTGTGATCCATGCCGGATGGGTTTGTTTCCTTTTATTTTCCGAGAGACATAAAGCATTGGCCTCGGAAGAGGAACCGATCGGAATAGGGCTGACCTGATACGTGGCCGGTTTCGACTGGGAAGCCATCCGCATGCCCACGCGAACCAGGTTATCTCAACGGAAAGAAAATCACGGCGGAGCATTATTTCAGTCTCTCTGATTGTTCCCTGATGTCCATTTTTTTTTTTGTAAAACCTCACTCTTCTTTTCTTGCCTTGCCAATTATCAGCATGTACTTTGCGATGCCATGAATTTCCTTTCTTACTCCCTCCGTACCACAATAGTTGACGTTTTAGGTGAATCTCGTTTTGCCGAATTACTTACGTCCTAGCTTCCCGAGGCGTCGTACACCTCGTGAAACTACCAGTGTGGGATCTTCTGTGCCATTTCCTCCCCACCCCACTCTCCCTCACCAGTCTCCTCCCCCGCCCCGACGCCCAGCAACGCTCTCTCCTCCCCAATCTCCTGCCGCGAGCACGAGGCCGCCGACGCCGCGCGCTGCGGCGGACCCGGTCGGGGAAGGCCTCCGACGCCGCACGCTGCGGCGGATCCGGTCGGGGAAGGCCGCTGGCGCGTAAATATCCTTCATGGCGTCGCACCTCCGGGAGCTCGTCGTGATCTGCAGTGGTGATGGAGGTTGAGGAAGAAGGCGGCGGCCACGAGCAGCAAAGGAAGAGGGAGGCGAACACGGCGTATGGAGGACGGGATCCGCAGACAAGCCTCTGCTGTTGCTATTAAATGCTGCTCCGTTCTCTCCTTAATATTTGTGCCAGACTCCAAAACGTCAAATATTTTGGTATGGAGGTAGTACTAGATGACCTGTTATACAGTTATATCCCTCCTTTTTTAAATTGATGTCGCCGTTGACTTTTCGAGTTACGTTTGATATTCAAAATATTAGCTCAAATATGCAAAATTATAAGTCATGTTTCAAATTTCTCTAGTGATAAAACAAATCATAACAAATATTTGATAATTTTTAAATTTTTTTGAATAAGACGAGCGGTCAAAAGTAACTTAAAAAGTCAACGGCGACATCATTTTAAGAACGGAGGTAGTAGTAAGAAAAAAAATTGTTGTGAATTTCCTTTCTTACTTGACATCTGCTGTTATATATATAGTTTTACTTTAAACCCTAAACCCTAAACCCTGAATCCTACATGGAGGAGGTGGTACAAGTTTGCCCCATCTTGGAAGTTGTAGCCATGAGTGTCTTCGCCAATTATGGATGGCCGTCGAATAGTAGACTTTGTACTTACTCTAATATGGATTCATTCTCTCATTGGTGGATATCGTCCTTGTAATAATTCCAACTTTGGGCTGTATAAAAGTTTTGAAAATTAATCATCCACGATTGATGCAATATTATGGATGAAACCAAAGTTTTAATGCAAATTCGAAACTACTTGCGAGTTTTAATGCAAACCGAAGTGAATACAAGAGCTGCTAATATGGCCACCAGCTTTGTCGCCTGCAGCTGCTCTGTTCTTCGCCCGCACTGCAGAGTACTTTGTGCAGAAAAAGACGAGAGCAAGGAGTTGGGCACTTACCCCTCGTAGCCGAGGAGTGAGGATGTGCTGCAACAAGTACTTGATGTGTTCTAACCCCTGCTTTCCTTCCCAATAGGCAGGGAAGAAGCAGAACTGTACTCTGTTTTGCAGGAGCAGGACAGGGGTTTGGAGCGTTTGCCGTGGATAATAAGAAAAGAAGATGCTGGTTGCTAACAGAAGAAGCTACTTGACTAGAAGGAAAATGCATCACCACTACGCATGGAGCTGCAGCGAATAGGAATGCAGCATGGTGCCATACTTCTGATTTTTGCCTATAACTAGTTCTACTGATTGCCACGATTACTAAAGTGTTTAGATTCCTAGCTGAACATGTGTGCCATTGATATACCTTAAATCATAAATTCCTGGAATTCTATTATCTTTGGGCAAAGAATAAATTCTGAGCAGTAGAGTTCCACATCTGAAAAATTACATAATAACTAGAGGAACTCATTACTTTCATTAGCCGTGCAGGATGCAACACCGGAGGCAACGGAAGCTTTGCACGGAAAATGAATTCCTTAGACGGACTCCAACAGAGGCTTCATATGGCGACCTATACCCAAAGTGGGTTGTAAAGGGTGAAAACAAGCCTCCAACAGGTGGCCTAAACAGGACACCCATTTTTGGGCTGAGGGAGGTCACGACCGAAGAATGGAGCAGCACCAAGCCGTTTGCAGTGTCTCTTCCTCCTCCGCGCTCGTCCCCTCCTCACGGCAGCTGTGCGCCGCTCTGGCGTGGAGCTCCTCTCACCTCACCGCCGTCTCGCTGCCACCCATGGCCGCCACCCGCACCACCATCCCGCACCCGGGCCTCCTCACCCCGCCGCCCATGGCCGCCGCCCGCGCCACCATCCCCGCTCCTCCTCCGCGCCCGTCCCCTCCACGCGCCGGAGATCCTCCTCCGCCGCGTGTCCCCTCCTCCTCCTCCTTCACCCCTCCCTCCTGGAGGAGCTATTCCGGTGAGATCCCGCTCTTTTCCGACGCTCCTCCCCGCAAGGGCCCCCTCGCTCCAGCGCGCCGCCGACCCTCGCGCCCGCGCGCCGCCCCGGCGTGCCCCCCCCCCCCCCCCTCCTTCTTCTCCGCCACCGCCTCCTCCCGTCGAGCGGCTCGTCGTCCTCAGCCGCCGCCGGTGCCTCGTCGTCCCTTGTCGTCCTGTCGAGTCGCTCGCCTTCTCCCTCGCCCGCCTTGGCGTCCTCAGCCGCCGCCGGTCCCATCTTCTCTCCGGGTGGGCGGCGATGCGACGGCGCGGGGCGGGCGTGGAGCGACGGTGCGGCGCGGCGACGCGGGGAGGAGCTGCACGTCGGTCGCCTTCCTCCTCCCTCTGCTGGGGGGCTGAGTTGCCTGGCCTGCCGCGGTGGGGCGGCACCGGCGAGCGCGGAGGAGCTCGAAGGCGGGCGCCGGCGCCTGGGAGGAGCTCGGAGGTGGGAACGCAAGGCGGCGGCGGGAGTTGGCGACCTATTCATGGACTTCTGTTGGAGATTCACATTTTTAGGTGCAGTGTCTTTAGGCCTAGGGACACCCATTTCATGGTTTAGGTCTTCAATTTGGGTACTCACTGTTCGAGTCAGTCTTAGAAGCCGTGCAGGCATGCAAGACCGGAGGACCAGGGATCTCCTCTAACACACTAAATCACAACACTACACAATCAGTGGCAACATGTCCTTCTATTGCAACTAAAATTGACAACTATCGCAATATGCTCTATGTATTGCCACTACAAGAAAAATGCCTTCTAAGCACGCTTTTCTAGATACGCTTTTATACATCAACAGCTAAAGACGTTTTTTGCGACGATATTGAGATCGTGTCAAATTTGACACATTAGATACGCTTTAACATGAGTAACAAAATAGACATGTTTTTTGACATGCTTTTTATAACATCTTAAAGTGATACAATATTAGACACGCTTTGAACTGTTAGTACGCATCATAAACACGTTTCTTGACATGTTTTTGATAACATCTCACAATGATGCGATACTAGATACGTTTTCAACCATTATTAGCCCCTCAAAGACGATTGTTGACATGCTATTGAGAATGTCTCAAAGTGATATGACATTTTGACACGTTTTCATATCTAGACTCATGTAAAGACGCTTCTTGATATGTTATAAAGAACGTATAAAAATAATACGATATTAGACACGCTTTCATCGTATGTAGCCTCATCTGGAGACAGTGTTGACACCTATCAATGATTCTAGAGACGTTGAAACATTAGAACATATGAGTAGAAAAGAATATATGTCAAACCTATTCAGAGTTGTTTGCGAGAGGAGATGGTTAGATGAGCTTGCATGAAACAAAGAGATCTCAGGTTCAACTCCTACTAATGGCGTGGATAAATCAAAGGTGTCTACATTATTTGACACGTATCTATAAAGACAACATACAACATGTCTACATTTTATAACACACTTGAATCCATCACAATGAAACGTGTCTACTTCAATAGATACGTATTGTAATTGTATCTATGAAAACATATCTATATATGTAGATAAGTGAATAACGTCTCTATGGAACATCGAAACCTTTGTAGGCACGCTTTCAAAAATCGTATCTACTGAACTCTGACACGGCCCGTGCGAAGACGCCTCGGACACGCTTTGTGAAAACGTCTCTACATCTTGATAGAGACGCAATATGCGTATCTAACATATTAATAAAGCGTTAGTGTGCAACCAAATCACATTATTGCAAAAAAAAAAAAAAATTGGTGGCATTAGCCCTAAAACCTTGTAGTGTGTCCTCCACCTCCAGCATCTCAACGTTGACGCACGACATCTGCTTCTTCTTCAAACCGAGCCCCTTGCAAAACGACGATCATCGGCGTTTACGGATGGTCCGGAGCTTGTCCTGTAACATCCCAGACAAAAGAATTGAACCTTTTAGCCTAATCCACGTTTGGGCCTGATTAGTGGGCTAAAGGAGAAGTGAACTAGGCCTTAGTTGAGTCCGTTTCAGAAAGAAGAGAGGAAACTGAACCCCACCGTAACCCACGTCGTCTCCTCGGTTTCTAATCGGATCGATCGTTCGGAGGAGGCACAGGAGGCGGCTGCGCCGGTTGTTCATCTTGGCTGGATGTCCTCCCCTGCGTCTCCCATTGAAGGCACCGTAGAGGTAAGAGCTACTGCTAGTGCCGTCGCCCCTGCATCCCTCTGAAACAACGATTTTGGAGTTGCAGACCGAAGAACGATGAGTTGTTGTGAGATCAGGAAGGCCGACCAGAAAAGGGGTTAGGGGAAAGTCGTGATCAGGCTTAGGTAATGGCAAAGAAATCTTTCTTGTTCTCCCTATTTTCAG
This sequence comes from Eragrostis nindensis, assembly GCA_012490785.1. Classification (NCBI taxonomy): domain Eukaryota; kingdom Viridiplantae; phylum Streptophyta; class Magnoliopsida; order Poales; family Poaceae; genus Eragrostis; species Eragrostis nindensis. The sequence continues at coordinate 629,782 of JAAXCT010000100.1, read as the reverse complement.
CGTTGGTTCAGTCTTTAGCAATTCGGGCTTAATCTCTGGAAGCAACTCGTGATAGTTGTCGGATAGCTACAGTTTTTCTGTAGCCTGTACAGAGGCAGATGAATCTGGTTTTACAGGCCCTTAGAGTTCGGTTCTGAAATACTTGTGAAAACAAAAGTTGTAGAGGATTTCAATACCTTTCCATAGAGTGCTTAAACACCTAATTGGGTTCAGTAGAACTGGAGATACGATTTTCTGAATATCTACTGTTTGCAGTACGATATGTGAACTGAATATCTGTTTTGCGTGTCAGTTTAACCCAGCGTACAGTCAGAGTTAATTTTTGAGTTGAATACCAACCTTGTAGATAAGTTTCTTTAGATGCTCTTAGTGTTCTCATTTACCCTTTTATCTGTTGTATAAAAATAGTTATGAAAATGTTAAGCTGATTGTGCTGTGTAGATAGTTTTCGACGTCTTGGGACTGTTTTGGGTTTTTCTTTGCGAACGATCATAGGAGCGTTTTACATTCTGTTTTTATGTGATAATAAGGTCTTAAATATGCCGCTACTACTGTTGAATCAGGTGGTAGTGCTTCTGTTATGCGCCATGGCCCCACGGCTGCGCAGGGGGTCCAGGGTGGTTACTGTTCACGCCCTCAGTATAAAGTCTATCAAGATTGTAATAGATTACTTAGGGGTCAAGTTGTACCCCCTCTATATAAAGAGGGGCAGTCTATCAATAAAGGGCAAGTAGAAGTTAGAAGGGTAAAACCTTAAAACTCTCTCTCTCTCTCTCTCTCAGCCGCCGCCCCCTCTCCCTCTTGCGCGCCGACGCCCTGCTGCTGCACGATGACCATAACAACTTGGTACTCAGAGCCAGCAACGACCATGGATCCAGACGCTTCACAAAGTCAATTGATTGCCGATGCAATCAAGTGGATGGAGGATTTCGCCCAAGAATTCAGGAGGAAATTGAACCCAAATTTTTCTCCTCCATCTACTCCAGTGCAGCCACCGCCGCCAGTATATCGGCCCCCTCAATTGCGTGGGACTGATTCACCAGCTGGTCATCAGACCGCTCCTCCATCGTTGCAATCTTCAATAGAGGAATTCTCACATGACGAGGAGGAGGATTTCTTCTCATCTTCTGTGGATGAGGAGGAGACGAAGATCAGGCCTGTTCGACATCCAAGTCATCATGTTTCTTATAAACTTTCTTTCCCAGATTTTGATGGTTCCTCAGATCCTCTTCCTTGGCTTTTTCGTTCTGAGAAATTTTTTCTGAATCAACGGGTTCCGGATTTTGAAAGAGTAGAATTGGCCTCTTTTCATCTTCGCGGTGTTGCTCTCAATTGGTTTATGATTTTTGAAAAGTACAACGGCACACCTTCTTGGCCTGTGTTTGCTACTGCTATTAAGGCAAGATTTGGACCTCCTCCGATGGATAAATCGTTGGGATCTTTGTTTACTCTTCGACAAACAGGATCCTTGAATGATTACACAGATCAATTTATGGTTCATCTTACTCAAATTGATTTCTTGCAGCCAGTTGATCAGGCTATGTTATATGTTGCTGGATTAACAAATCTTCTTCGCATTGAACTTGAGTTACAATAGCATAATTATTTAGATGAAGCTATCCAGTTGGCTCGAGCTTTTTCTAGATCTTTACCAATTCCTTCCAAGGAAAATGTTTTTGCTCCGGCTTTGTCTCTGGTAGCTACACCCACTGCGGTCCAGATTTCTCTCCCTTCTCCATTGTAGCCAGCAATTGGCCTCGTCCAGGCACATGTAACAGAGGAGTTTGGCATCGCCATCGGTAGCAACAGCCTCACAGCCACAGTTACCGCCGAACCGGGCTGCTACAGTACCAACGCGATGAACAGTGATCGCGGTGCTACAGTATCCGCGCCTGCGTCAATACCGACGGAAAAATTCAGGTCAGCTTCATTTGTTTATGTAATGGAGATCGTCGATTCCGCATCGTCAACCGATGTTCTCTCATCGGGAGGCGATCTCTAGCCTTCGGTTGCCGATCTGGCACCCCTTCTCGCTTTGGATCCGACGCCTGCAACCCCCCCCCCCAGATCTTCGTCAAGCCGGCGGAAATTGATGCTACAGCGGTAGATCCAACCGCTATGGAAATCGATGTGGAGGAGCCACATACGGCTGCGGATATCACCATCATAGTAGATCCGTCGACTAAGGAGGGAATTGCTAATCAGGTTTGCAATGATTACGAAAAATTTGTTGGTTTTTCTCCTCTGTCGCCTATTGCCTTTGGATCATATTATTGGATCTCTAAAATCCAAACGAGATTTTTGTGTTGCATCTTCCGATTCTCTGAAATTTTCTGGATTACAACATAGATGCACGCTGAAATTTGGAGCAAATTTGTTGGGATATGAGGTTCTGGATTTTGGGATTTTACGCAAAGGAATTTTGCAAACATCCTTCATAGCACCATCAGCTGAAGTTTTCGTATCGGGAAGTCTTTTAAAGATTTTGGTTGTAGAAATTGTGACTACCAAGCAGATTTCCCCGGAATATGTGGTTCCAACAACTGATTTTTCACCACATCTAATGTTGATTGAGGATGAATCTCGTTTGGATTTTAGTAATTCACATCAGCAGGACACATCTCAACGGAGCCGCTCAATTCAGCCACGAAAGGATTTTCTGGATTTTTTATTGGTTGTTTTGTGCTTAATTGCAATGAATCAGAATTGTTTGAAATTGTTGCTTGGAAATTGTTCACAATTATTCTATGAAGATATGTTCCACGAGAGTATAATCTCTATTGTCAATCACTATAAAGATCTATTGGAATTTCTATTGGAGATTTCTTGGCTGACGGAACTCAGTCCTATTGGGTGAGTATTGCTTTGGGAATTCTGAATTGTGGACAGCTATCCCCTCAAATTGGTCCCTGCCACAAGATGGATAATATCATTATTACCATGGCTGCACCTGCGGCAATTGATGGCGCCAAGGAGACCACCGCGGAGGACCCACGCTACATCAAGCCCTCTTCCAAGGTCTATGGGGAGAAGTCTTCTCGGGAGGGTGCAGCCAACGCGACAAGGGGCTCTACATCGACAATTCGCCCCTTAGCATTGCCTACACGCCCAGCTCTAGATCCAGCAATGCCGTTCGTCGTCATCAATCCGGAGAACACCTCTGGATCAATTCTAACGATCGATCCGGCTGTACAAGTGGAGGTCGTGTGCTATCTAGCCGCTTTCTTTCTAATCTTCGTCGACGAGGGCGTTCACGCGCTCCAGGACTTCATCGACAATTCGTCGCTTGATGCAGCAACAGTGGGAGTCACACCATCTATCTTGGATGGTCTTGGCTCGCTTCCTTAAACACTCCCAGGTGGTGGTGGGCACATGGTCGACCAGCACATGGTTGATAACATTATTGCTACAATAGGGATTATGCCGTCCGATCTGGGCAATGCAGTTTTCGTTCCTCCAGTGCACCAATGCGTCGTGGACATGGACGTCATCAGCATCTACTCCAGCAATTGCCGACAGGTTCGCTATGACCACACGTCCCTGTCACCAAGAGGCGTGCCTTCACCAACAATTGTTAAGACGACAATTGTTCTTGCTCCAAACGTCAACAACTCTGCGACTGAGATGTCTCAGGAGTTCGCTGTTGATGACAATATGGAGTTTATCGCCAAGATTCCACGAGCTGCAGATCTGAATCTACAGGTGGAAAGTAAACGCCATGACATCTTCATCAAACACGCTCTACATTTGAAGGACGACTCAGCAGCCATGGATGGTGCCAAGATGATCATCAACATAGACAACATCAAGGACAGTAAGAAACTCGTGTCTATCCATGTTTATTTAATGTTATTTTGCTTGCAATGTCACTTCTGTCACCTCCTTTCATCATCAACAAAGTTCCAACCAAGTGGAAGGATGACATGTCTTCTGGCCTCTCAACGGTCTCCTTCATCATTCATCCTAGAGCAGGCGGCTCTGGTTCGGATGAATTCCTAGGGACAGGAAGTCCCGAGATATGTGGTGCTAAGGGTGGGACTCATCTCCCCACCTTCTTTTACGGCGCCAAAGGTGGATGTACCTCCACCCTCTACTCCACAAACAAACGCGGTGGCGTCGAAACCCTTGTGCCAAGCTTCAACAGTGGAGACTTCGACAACGGGCTCGATTTCCTCAACATCGAAAACATCAGGGACTTAGCATCGGCACCCAACTGCCATGCTCAAGTTGGGTTTGCTACGAGTCGCCTGTTATCTTGGAGCGGAACACCAACCAAACCGCGGGCATTATTCTACAAGCAAAGATGAGTGCGCCATCTGGGATAGGTGATCCTAAAGGTGTCAACAGCTTCTTTCAAAACACTGGCATGATGAGCTTCATCAGCATTGTTTACAACTTCATCCTCAACATCCTCACCAACATGTTGAAGTTTTGTACATCAACAAGCCATCGACTATCATCTTCAAGCCCGGGAGGAGAACACCCCAGCATGGGGACGTGCTGGCTGGAAAAGGGGGAGGAGATGTTATGCGCCATGGCCCCACGGCTGCCCAGGGAGTCCAGGCGATTACTGTTCACGCCGTGAACAGTAATAGTACCGGCGCTACAGTAACCACGGGCTCAAAGGGGTGCCTTGCCTATTAAGTTAGATAAGTTTGGTCTAGAGTCTTCTAGATTGTAATAGATTACTTAGAGGTCAAGTTGTACCCCCTCTATATAAAGAGGGGCAGTCTATCAACAAAGGGCAAGTAGAAGTTAGAGGGGTAAAACCCTAAAACTCTCTCTCTCTTTCTCTCTCTCTCAGCCGCCGCCCCCACTCCCTCTTGCGCGCCGACGCCCTGCTGCTGCACGATGACCATAACAGCTTCCAACTCTTGATTTGGCGAGTTCCCTTCATCGTCACCGGTTAAGAGGCAAGTAACGTAGGGGATGTTGCAATCGCTATGTCTATATGCATGTTTTGCATCTTTTCTAAATAAAATGGCAATACAACAGAGATACTATCACTTTGCCTTACTTCTTGCTGAACCATTGATGGTTGATGATCATTTATTTGACTTTATTAATTGTTGCATGATGAATGGTTGTCGAACTCAATAAGTCGTCGTATGTGTGACATTTGGATCAGTTTTATCTATGCCATTTTATATGATTGAGGAATGATTATACCTTGAACTGATTGAGAGCAGCGGTATTATGCATACTTGTGATTCATATGCATACATATGCATTATTTCATATGGAGATTAAAGGCATGTCATCGCCATCGCGCCATGACTAGCACCGGTACATGGAGTTGCATGAGAGGTTAGCATCATCCAACATAAAACTCTCAACTGGAGTTGCATCATGGCATGCATAGATTCTTATTAAATCAGAGGTTGTTGAATTATCATGGAGATTTTGGTTGTCTTTTAATTGGAGAATTATGGATGGTTGACTCCATATCTTATCATTTAACTGAAAGTGTACTTTTGTTTGAATTATTGCTTCTCATGTTGGCTGTTTTTGTTCATTTGTTTTAAAGCTAATAACCAACTATATGTGAGATATGTGTGTATTCATAGCCGTTGCTTGCTGAGTTTATCTCACCCCTTTCATCTTTCAGGTGCTAAATATATAAAACGAGCATGATAGGCATCGGGAGTAGGTGAATTGCACGTGCACACATATTTTGATCTTCGACCATTAGTTTGCTCTTGTTTATGACTTTTGAGTTTGTAATAAAGCCTTGTTTTTTTATGATTTATACTAGTTTTGAGCAGGGTGTTACATGTCCCCAGTAGGACCAGGGATCACTTGTGACACACTAACGATTTGCTCCAGGGGTCAACTCCGTGCCGTCGCTGTCCGTCCTCGCAAAGACCTTGACGCTGCTGTCTTTGTCGTCGAAGACGAAGCGGTCGCGGCGACATGGCCACTGGTGAGAGCCGGGCTCACGTCGAAGTGGGCGGCCGGGTTGTATAGTTCTTACCCGTGTCGGCCGGGTTGTACCGTTTCTCATTGGAAATCGGAGTTGTGTCCTCTATTAATTAATTGTTGACGACATGTAATCAACTTGCAAGTGCAAGCATAGATGTCGTTTAAGCTGACAGTGGGGACTACCGGTCGAGACTGCCTGTGCATCGGGGGTTTGGGCAGGAGAGCGCCATGGATTGTATGTACAGCATCCCGGACGATGTCCTCGAGCTCATACTCTTGCGCCTCGCGTCGCCTCTCCACCTCATCCGCGCAGCATCAACGTCGAAGCGATGGCGCCGCATCGTCGCCGGCGCCACATTCCTCCGCCGCTTCGCCTCCGTCAACAAACGACATCTCGTCGCCGGTTCCTACTACGACAGCTCGATCATACCTGAAGTCAACCGTCCAAGCCCGGTCTTCGTCCCCTCGCCGACGGCGCTCATCGACGGCAGCCGCTTCTCCCTCGACTTCTTATGGTCCGACGACATAGACCCATGGTGGACGATCAGCGACAGCCGCGGCGGCCTCCTCCTCCTGACCTTTGACACCTACGTGGAAGACTGTCCCTCGTGGTGCCTGCGCGCGGTCGTCTGCGAGCCCTTCACGCGGCGTTACGCGATTGTGGCGCCCCTGGAGAGGTCCGAGACCTGGGCCATCCACACGGGGCCCTTCTTCCTCGACGCCGGGGATGACGGCGGCGACGACCTGTCCAGCTGCCGGCTGGTCTGCGTGCTCCGCGACCGTTTCTACGACCGCTGCCGCCACCGCGCCGTCACGTTCGACGCCGCCTCGTCGGCCGGCGGCGAGAGAGGATCGTGGCGCAAAAGCCGCATCGATTGGGAGAGCATGTCCTTCATGGGTCACACACGGTCAGCTCTGTACTGGCACGTAGGGGGCAGGACCGTGGCCGCCATGGACAGAAGAACTAGGAAAAAAATTTCGGCGAAATTTCACCGAAATATCCGATATTTCATCTTTTCCGGTGGGGTCCGAAATGAAATCGAAATGAACAGTGCTGACGAAATATTGTTCTTAACCACCTTCGTGAGTGCAAATTGTCTTGTTTATGTATGCAATCGTGATGTTTAATAGATTTGAGACAATATCTTATGAAATCATGTCAAATTTTTTTTGAAAAATTCAAATTTTGTTCGTTGAAATTTTCAAAATTTCCGAAATTTCATGTTTATCGGTGACCTCCGAAATTTTTTACTTCCGAAATAGTTTTCCTAGCAGGAGAACCGCCCAGTTCTCCACATCCAGGCTGCCAAGCACGGAAGAGGACTACTGGAAAGGGCATTGGGTCGTCGCCGGCCGCGACGGTGAAGCACGTATCGTCGTCGACGGGCCGGCGGCACGCTGAAGCTCTTTGCAAAGTCTCAGGCGGGCGGCAGCAACCAGTGGGATCTGGAGAAGATAGTACGTCTATCCAACGTGTTGCCAGGGTGTGACCCGTCGTGTTTTTCTGGACGCAGAAACGCAAGTGTCCAGGTTACGGTGACAGATACGGCGCTCATCGTGATACAACTACAGGTTGGTGAGAGATTGGTGACAGACACGGGGCTCATCATGATAGACCTAGAGGATGGTGAGAGCTTGGCGTACCGCTTGGACGTGGAGACCATGGAGGCAGAGCGGGTGTCCGAGGTCGCCTTCAAAGATGTCGCTTTGCCGTGCGAGTTGCCATGGCCGCCGGCCTTCCGTGCCTGCACTGAACCTATAGCTCTTCATGTCTGAATAAGCCTTCCAACTGTACCGTGTTGCATTCATGATTATTATCGGATAATAGCAGAATGTAATAAGAAATTAAGAATTACAGTAATGGGCAAATATAATTATGAGGCGATGTATCATTTAATAACCTGAAAGGTGAAAAAGGACATGATCCACTTAATTGCGTCCATAGATCAGTTCATGACTAATAAATTAATAACTAGCAAACGTGCCCGTGCGATGCCACGGGCTGATCGGAAAAAGATGTAAAAATTAATTTACTGAACATCAATTTTAAACAAAATTGAATACTAACAATTCAAATTACAGTGCTCTATGGTAAAGCAAAACTACCTCAAGTGATCTAGTGATTAAGGATCAATATACTCAATGTCCCGTGATTAATGATCAAATTACAATAAGAATTCAATACAAAGATCAAATTACAATAAGAATTCAATACAAAGAACTGTTCTCATATTCCCTCACGTCTGCTTGCATTTCCTTCCTTTGCACTACCCGACTCCATACATACGCAGAACAAACCTGCTACTTAAGAATTAGGCGCAAAGAAAATCAATCTGTGCAGTAAACCTAATTTAAAGATATGATGTCCTAGTTTGCATTTTAAACTTGCGCCTCATTAAAGGAAAGATGTTTGAAAAAAAAAAAGCTGGGAATAGCCTCTGCATTATTCAGTATATTTATGTATCACAAATTCCATTTAATATGTTAATCTTCATTAAATCTAATTTGAAAAACTTTAGAATGACCACAAGAGGTAATACAACATCTAAATAGTATTCATCTTTAGGGTTCATCAGGAAAACCCCCAAAGTCATCGAGTGATCTATAGTAAAGCGAAGACAAAATGAAAGGGAAAGATGAAATTTAAAGAGTTAAGTAATATCCAGGCAGGAAGAACACATGGATTGATTGTAAGTTTAACTTCTATGAACATTATACATTAGCATTACATTCACACAGATATTGCCACAGCTCAGCAAAGAAATATCCAACAATAAACAGATGTGAGATTCAGGATAGTAGGTATTCCAATTTCATTTGCAGCATGGATGCCCCTCAGGCTGTCATCGCACAAGGTGTTTCAAGTAAAAAACAACCAGTCAGTCCACAAAAGCATTCATAAAAAATATCACGGCAATGAAGATCATAATCATTGTCATACTAAAATATCAGTGAAGTTCATGCATTACTGTAACGTATATCGGAGTTGCAATACATTCAGCATCTATGGATCTCTGTTCTCTATGCTAATCCAGATCAGATTGAACACCAACAAGTCCGATCAAAACCCATACAAAATCCAAGCCACATATTACTGCTTTTAAGTAAGAGAGATGTCATATTCATCCTATTCTTCACAGGTGTAAAAAAGGCAAAGAGAATTTTTAAATGGTTTCATCAGTCATGAATCAAATAGTGAGATGCATCAATAGTACATGAAAATAAAGTTGGCAGCTCGATCTAACAAACTAGCCTCACTATGGAATAATCAGATGATGATGCTATATTTGCAACCCCTGATGCAATCATGCAAACCAATCCGGAATTGACATTGCAAGATGAGATGACACTGTCGATGGCAGAAATCATAAGTCGTAATAGGTCGATAGAACTTAACAGTCAACTGAAATAGCTTCACCCTCATGGGCTCATCGCCTTCTCAAACAACCGGGCAATTTCAAGTTGAACCATTTAGCGAAAGAAAGCTGATTAATGCAAATGCAAAAATTACATGCCACAGGTGTACATTGCCACCGCTCAACCAATTTATGTGCGTCTTCCAATAAGGTATATGTTCAACATTTCAGGTAAACAGGGAGCAATAATAATCCGTTATCGCCAAAAAAAATTTAAATCATGCGAACAAATTACGAAAGATGTTCAAGTTATTACCTAGAGGTTTTGATTAATCTTCATGCCGCTTTCTCTCCCATCTCCCTTCCATTCTGCCTCCCTCGTCCCTCCTCTGTCCACAATCCTTTATGTCAAGCACACCGCTCATTGATCAACAGACAGCCAACAGTAGCAAATGGAACATAATATCAATTGGAAAGTAGATTAAGAACATGTGGAAGCTATTCAGCAATCCAATAAAAAAATTATGGAAGCAATTAAACCATTTCAGATGAGACATCACATCTAGAACACTCAATTTGTCGGGACGTACTAAAAATTTTCTGATGCCAAGGATTGTTGGAGCGATCAAGTATACTTAACCTTGCTTTATCTCAGTTATTCTAATGGATAACACAAATAGTCTAACTACAGCTCTTCTTATGTGAAAGACACAAACATTAGTTAGCACAAATTCAGTATATGTTCCATGAACGGTTAGAGGAAAAATCACTGAGAAACATAACCACACAAAATCGGTGAGGTCTGAGCCGTGTAAATCTGTGAGCCATTAGCACTGATTCGTATGGTAAAAGAAAAAAGAAACGATAAGGTCTGTACACTGCAGCCAGGGTTGTAGGAGCGGTTACCTTGGTGCTCGCATTCTTGCCCGGAAAGTTGCTTCAGAGGCCGCTATGGGTCGTACTTGCTGCCAGGCATCGATATGGGACCATCCGCCACCACGAGATAGACTTCTTCCAAAAAAATCTGGGATCATCCAACCATCCGCCACCGCTACAGATCCAATAAACTTAAAAGAAATTTGGGGTAAATAGAGAGATTGTGTACCCAACAGCCAATGAAGGAAAGCTCTCATCTTCTTTGTTCCATTGTTGGGGGACGTTCTTCTCTACTTCAAAGAATCCTGGCACTGTCTTGGAGACACTCCTGTGCTAGGGGCGGCCTGGCGCCATGGATCGAGGAGCCAGGGAGGGGGCACAGTCTTGGAGACACTCCTTCGCGGCCGGGGAGGGGCCTGCCGTCGTTGTTGTCCGTGCTCGTACCCTCGACGGAGCGTGGAGCTGTGGTGACGCACCGATTGAGCGGGAATTACGCACCGATCGAGCGGGAATTGCTTGGATTGGGAAGGGCGAGCAGGAAGCTGGGCGGGTGCGCGGAAGAATTGGGGGCAAGCGACTGGGGGTAAGCCTCGGGTTCGGGAGTGCGATCTGGATTGGGAGTGGGGACAACCGTCCGAGATTGGGAGCTAGGCGGCAGTTCGCGTGGTGGTGAGGCGGCCTCGACGGCGGCGCCCAAGCGATGAAGCTCTCTGCCGCCGCCGTCATGGGTAACGATACACACAGGTACATGCTTCTCCGTCTCCCCGTTTCACTAGCTTCCGAAGCCGGGGGCGGCCGGATTTGTTGGGAACGGCAGCTAGGGTATGGTGAGAGAGAGGGAGAGTCAGGAGGAGAGGAAAGAACTTTTGAAGAATTCGGGAAGGAGAGGAAAGCGAAGGGAGAGCCGAAGAAGGCCGCGACACGGACAGAGCCGCCGTCGCGCGCGGACGGCGGAGAGGAGGGGCCAATTTCTTTTCACGGGATGGGAGGAGGATGCGACGCACGGTGAAATCAGAAGACAAATAATAAGTGCAGGGACAGATGATCAAGTCACTATATAAGTCAAAGAAATAGCAAGTATTTTACTGTTAACATTACGAACAACCATGTTTTTTTTTAAGCCAAAGTCAGCAGGGGAAACGCAACCTATTTTTTTTTATTCTAGCCTGGTTATTTGCTTCCAGGAAGAGTTGAAGCTTGCCTTCGATCAGACACTCGGTAGCGGGTTCAAAGACCCGGTGCATGGACAATGCACCTAGCAATACCTCCAAAGGAAGAGTAGAAGCTAGGTCTGCTAGATGCTACTCATGTGCTCTAACCACTAGGCTAGAGGCCCTTTCGCTACGAACAGCCATGTTATTCAACAATCTAGTCAAATGCCTCGTCCCAACATTCTAATCAGAAAGAAATAGGAAAACACATGCAGATTTGTTGTGGTCGTTGTTCTACTCTGGCGAGAGACGGGCAGCGCGATGCCGGGGCCGCTGCCCGGAGGCGCGCTATGGTTGGGATGGAGTGCTAGGGTTTGGGGGAAGGTGCGGCTAGGGAGACGGAGAGCGGTGGCGGCCAGGAGAGCTTGGGAGCTTACCATGTAGAAAGATTTGCACGCAATGCCACGTAGTCATGTTTTCCTTGGCTGGTTCATGGAAGGAAAGTAGCGTTGACTGGGAGAAGATGGAGTACCGTGGTCACACCAAGGCGTCTCTCTGTATTGGTACGTTGGGGATAGGACCGTGGCTGCCATGGACAGGAGGACAGCCGAGTTGGTGACATCCAAGCTACGCGCATCTGGCTCAGAGGACTGGGACAGGGAAAGGCTGATCGTCGCCTCCTGCTGCGACGGCGCCGCCTATCATCATGAGCGGGGACAGCGAATGTGGAGTTCTCAAGTTCTTTGCTAGATCCCAGGACGGCAGCGAGTGGGAGCTTGAGAAGATAATACAGTTGTCGGAAGTGTTGCCGAGGTGCAATCGGTCGTACTTCTCCAGCGGGGTGGGATTAGTCAGGGGGACAGCGGTAGACACGCACATGGATCATCGTGGTAGATCGTGGACGAAGATGGAGGCAGAGGAGGCGTCTCGTTCCCGTGCGATCGAGCTGCCATGGCCGCCAACTTTCCATGAGTGCACTGAACTTATCAGTGTCGTCTAAATTTTCGGGATATAATGGCTTTGGATGCATAATCGTTTTATACCAGAGAATATGAAAACAATCACAATCTAGCAGTGTGAGTACCATGGATGCCGTGGTCCACTGCTATTTGGGCACTATTGTTGGCAAACATCTTCGTAATCCACTGTAGACTTTCTCACCATTTATGTTATGTAGAGCACACACTAGGTGTTGTGTTGCCAAAGTTGTATGGGGAATAATTGCACGATGCTTTGAGGTCCAAACAAGTCCAAACAGTGTGGCTCAATATTGGCAGTGGATCAAAATGGTCCTGCCTGGTGGTGAGAAAGTATATACTGAAGGGCTTGCGGCAGTATGTTGGGTTATTTGGAAATCTAGGAATAAAGCGTCCTTTGACGAAGTTATTATTAAGCACCCTTGCGACATTATTTTCTCTCTGTGCTTTTCTTCGTTACTGGGCAGGTTTGTGCTCAACAAAGATGGGAGAGGTCCTAGAGGCTGGTGCACAGTCCATGATGCAATCGGCGCTAAACATTCTGAACAGACAAGGACGCTGCATCGTACGCACAATCTAGGAGAACGAAGGCCCGGCAAGCGGCGGAGAGGCTGATCAAGATGAAGATACCTGATCCTTGCACGATGTTGTCGTCTAGAATATTTTGATAGCTTTAAGCTAGACTGGATTCTGCTCTTTGCTGTGTGTCATCCCCTGTGGTAGTTACCCTGCGAGGTCGTAGCTGCATAAGTAGCGCCTCAGGTGTCTCTTTCATATTCTTTGGAGATGTACTTTCGCATCCCTCCTACATCGCTCCTCTAGAAACTACAGGGGTGGGGGGGGGGGGGGGGGGGGGGGGGGGGGCATTCGATTACCGATTCATCCGTGCCTGCCACGGGAAAAAGAAAAAACAAAGGTTTCTCCCGTTCTCCATCGCCCATCGCCCTCCTCCTGTGCTCCGGCCGCTGCCGATTCTCCCCTCGTCGGAGCCTTGTCTCCATCTCCGCCCCTACCCTCGTCGGCATAGCTTAGCAATGCTCCGCTGCTCCTCCGGGCGGCCGGGGCGTTCCGGCGCCTGCGCGCGAGTGCGCCGCAGGCCCACGTTCCCTGCTCATTCGGCACTACTACTCATGCGCCATGCCGTAATCCAAGCTGCGGTACGTTTTCTTCCGTTAATTTGTTAGATGGACAGTGTTTATTGCATAACGTATCCGTAGCATACAAGATTCATCCACGACCTGTTGTGCTTGCAGGTAGCCTGATTAATTTGTGATGATTAGGGATTGGGTTGTTCAGTTCACCTGTTCGTAAAGACTTTGCAGATTTGTCCTATAATATAAATAAAAGGCGTATAAAACACCGCAGCCATTCATATTATTTGAAGAGTTTGCGTTTCTGGTTGGTAAATCAAAGGATGATTGTCCATTGAGGCTCTTTTTGGTGCAATTCGACATCAATGTGTTCACGAATATTTATACACCAAGCTGTAGTTCTTCTGATAAAAAGGTGTTATGATTCTTAGGCACAAAAAATAACTTTCAGATCGATGACGATGGAAAAAGATGTCTACCTACCTGGGTTTACATTTACATTGCTTTGTAACCTGCCTCCGCATATTGAGTTTTGCTCGGCTGACCATGACCAATGTAAATTAGATATGTTTCAATCCTATTATGTTTCATGGAGTTGACAGTGAATCTGATTGTTAATTGTTACTAATCTTAATAAATTGTTCCTGTTCACATTTTGTATTCTAGAAATCCATTGTTACTTTGCTGTAGTTGTAACACGGTGACAAGTTCAATGCTACTGCCTTTTCATAGCTACGGCACTCATCCACGCATGCAATCAACGCTGCTACAAATTTAGCTCAATTGATCATGGATCGGTCAAATCAAAAGCGGAAAGTTGTTTCTACAGATCATATGCAAGGTATGTGTCAGACCCCATTTCTGGAATCTGTTGTGCATCATGTATCAGTCCCTGTATCAGTAGCTGATACGCACAAGAACACAGATATGATACTTAAAAGCATACTTCGAATAGGTAAATAAATATAATACCTGATATAGAACCTTTAGTGGTGGTATGACAAGGATTCATAACTAACCAAGTACTACCAGCCAACTCAAGGTGAAGCAGACAGCGGAAAACCATGGCCCATGGCCACAAGCAGACTTGAGAAGCAGAACCGAAAACCCAAACGGTGTCGTCTTAAATGAAGGCTTCTCCTACTAAACCAACAAATGCAAACACGTGAGTACATAAGGTACTCCGCAGGCCCTACACTACTCAAGGGTATATACATACATATTTGGTCTTAGCAAGGATTAGGCTTATATATGGTTCATTTGCATAAAGCAAACTTTATGCAGGGTTCATTAAAGCAAGTGAAGGATTCATAGATAAAACAGAGAATTTGATTGGCAATATTTTAGTTGGTTGGCCCTGGAGGAGTATGAACATTCCCGCCAGTTCCTAAGTTTTAGTTGGGCCTTCTGACCTCAATGATCATACCAACCCGGCATACTTGTCACAACTTCTAAAACACGGGGCGACTATGACCCACTCACACATCAAGGATATCTTAGAGGTGGCTAATCAGTGTGACGCATATGAATGTGTCATATGCAGTGACAACGTCCATCCGGATGAATTTTACACTCTGCAGAGGTTGTACATCTTTTCCCACGGGCTACGCACACGTTGCAAGGGGGTACGTAACGCTGATTCCATCTTCTCCGAGTAGTCTCACAAAACCAGCACGAAGTCACTCAGAGGCTGAAGACATGAAAGGTCACTTTATGGCACAGCACACCTGTAACACATAGCAGGGTACGTCGTGCTCCTGTAACACATAGCAGGATCCTATAACAAATAGCAGGACATGCAGTATTCCGTAACTAATAGCGAGTTCTGCGAGCCGGATCACGGGTACGTTTCCTGCGTCTTTTCCTGAATCTTCGTTGCATCTACCAGCCTCCTGGCGGTAATTGCAAGAGCAGGGTAAGTCCTGCCCATTCAGGTTCCGTGGTTGTACGAGAATCATTATGAATACAGTCACAAGAACCGGTCCTTAATGGCCGAGCAAGCACCAGATTCCCACACCGGGGGACTATCACACCATCAACAATTCACTAATGGCCTTGCTCGCGATCCAGCCCATCCCATCATCACCGTCACCATCATCATCACCTAACACAATTGTGTTACTCCCGACCCCAATATCACGCACACCACCAAACTCATTTCAACACATTTATAAAACAAGGTATGTGAGTAAGGTGTGGCAATTTAGAAACATTGAGAGGAGTCCTAAGCATAACTAGTAGCAAGGTGAGCGTACCATCATAGAAATGATAGAGCAATCCTAGGGTTATCAAGGTGATAGGTAAACAAGGGTAAACAAGGATCCAGATATTCATGCCTAGATAAAGTGGCATCAATATCGGTAAGCAAGTAGGACCATAACTACACAATCAGTAAAATAACAAGTAATGCATAGTACGAGAGATGGCCATATAGGTGCATTGCGAAAATAATAGGTTCAATCATGATCAAGGAGAAGAAGAGCTTGCCTGGGAAACGCTATCCTAATCTTTAAATCCTGGATCTTCAAGCTCTTCTGTCAGAGTCGATGTCTTCAAGTTCTTCCTCAAAGCTTGTATCTTCCAACTCGTCCTTGAGCTTGGATTCTTCAAGATCTTCTCTGAAGCTTGGGTCTTCTCGATCTTTTTCGAATTCCATGTAAGCTAGCATATAAAATATTACGTATAAACAACTATTGCGAAAGAAAATAAAGATCGAAAAGAGAGCCAAATAAGATCCAATTGGACTCCAAATACGAAATGTAACACTAATGGAGGTTAAGAGACATAAATCATGTATGATGCATCAAGTTTTACTTAAGAAGGTTTTATTATTTTAAGGGGGGCTATTAGGAGTGATGCATCCAGCACTAGGATTTTGAGGTGAAGAGATGCTAAACAAGGAGAAGTGCATGCTTGCTTGTGAAGGTGGAAACGAGCGTGTGTACGTGTTCGTCGTACATTTGAGCACTATGGCTTTATATAGATTGTATCCTATATAAAGGTTCATGCAATAGTTGTACTGGGGCAAGGTGTGCCATTTTAATTACTTCCATCATAAGCATTATCTAATGTTGATTTACTATTACTTTATCTATTGAGTTAGTTGTCATACGTCGGGCGTATGTCGGTGCTACGTGCACATGATCTTGCATGATATGAGTGCATGGTTGCAAATAGAACACAAGGATCAGTCATCCAAATGGAAACTAAAGTAGCAATGAATAATAATAACTCAAATAAATTCCAATAAAATAACAGAGATAAGAGCGAACAGTAAATCAATAAAGCTTGGTAGGATCGATGGCCACATGGGGGACATATTTGGTTTGGCAAGGATAAGGTTGAGATGCATTGTGATAAGGCGGATATTAGGTTTCGGGGTCGATTGATGTGTCGGGAAGGGATTTGGTCAGACGAGAGGGGGACTTATGGCATTGACGGCTTGTTGGTATATTGTGTGGCTCCGAGGATAGCACCAAAGGGTACTACGCGTTTCCACGGACGCGCGAGCGCAAGAATCGCTCAAAACGGAGTTACGGTTGAGAATTTATGTAGGTTTAAAGGTTCTAGGGGCCTATTTGTAATTACTGAAAGATTGTAAGGACCTATCTGTAATTACCAAAAAGGTTAGGGGTCCCTGAGTAAAATGATGGGGACTGAAATGCAATTTCAGGAAAACTATAGGGGTGTTTCTGTAAAATGTATAGGACCTAAACAGAGTTTAGATAAAGCCGAGGGGCTTATCTGCAAAAGTACAAGGTCTGGGATTTTCTGGGATTTTTGGAATTATTTTTGTATTGAAAAACGGGTGGGCCGAGTCCACGGCTTCCGTGGACCGCGCGAGAACTGCGGCCCACCGGTCCACGGTGGACCGATTACATAACCCGAAGGGGTATGTAATCTGGGCCGTTCGCCGGGAGATGGACGGCTGAGGGCGATTTTGGCTGTGTACGGTGGCCGGCTGCGATAGGGACGGCGGCGCCATGGGTGAGGGTCACCGGAGTAGCCGTTTCGACGCTCCGGTGGGCCAAACTCGGCGCGGAGAGGCTCGGGAGAGAGAGGAAGGGACGGGGGATTCACGGCGGGGGTTGTCGTCGTCGTGCGAGGGCGGTGGCGCGCTTGGCGACGGCAAGGGGCGGAGCTTGGCGGCGGCGCTCGACGGGAGCCTGGCTCCGGTGCTTCTCGAGCTGCGCTGAGGGGCGCGAGCGAGGCGGGGGAGCATGGCGAAGCTGGAGCATGGGGAAGGAGGGAGTGCTCGTCGTTGTGGAGGCCGAATCAACCAACGGCGAGTGAGAGAGGAATTTGGGGGGAAAAGGAAATTAGCAAGTCGTAGAGCTCAGGAAGGGAAGAGGCAAGTTCGAGAGGGAGGAGGAGATGCGGCGCATCCGTTTTATAGGCGAACAGAGGGAGAGAAGGGTTCCGAGAGAGTGGGGCGCGGCGCGGCAGGTGCGGCGGCTTCGTGGCGTTGGTGCGGTGCGAGTGGGGGCTCGGTGTGCGCCGTAGTGGGGTGGCTTGGTCAGCTCAGTGCGCTGCGGCGCAGAGCTGAGTGGGCGTAGTGGGGCGGTGTGCGGCAGGCGGCGGCGTGCGCATGGGCGCGGCGCACGGGAGGAGGAAGAAGGAGGGCGAGCGCGGGCTGGGCCGGGTCGGCTGGGCCGGGGAGAAGGAGAAGAGGAGGGAGGCGGCTGGGCCAAGGAAGAGAGAAGGATGAGTGGGCCGGGAGAGATGCAGCCCAGGAGAGAGGAGGGAAGGAAAATGGTTTGACATTTTTCAGGAATTAATTCAAACGGATTTTGAATTTGAAAATCAAACTCTCGAGGCAACTCAAACACCAAAGGAAAATCTGATTAAATAAAAGGGGAGCAGACACTTGAGCATATGTTTTATATTTGAAAATTTCCCATTGTAATAAGTTTGGACTACTTTAATGAATTTTACTTCTGAAAATTTGGTGACGAGGAAAGAAATAAACAAAAATTAAATTCGGAGTGATTTTTATTCCTTTTGTCCTGTTTTGAAATTTTGGGATGTTACAGTATGCCTTCTCAGATTTTATTGGATTCAGTTTTCGGCCTGCTCCGTTTCACATAACTTGGTTTTCTGCAACATACATAACTGGGAAATACCACTATTTTCTTTTGTGAGGGCAAGATGATTCCATTGATGAACATCAAGGCCAAAAAGACGCTCCTTGGTGGAAACTTCGGTTTGAGTTACTTAGTTCTCTGACATAGACATGCATCATATAGTCAAGTTTAACAAGGTAACGTATTATCCCCATAATTTTATTATCCAAATTAACAAACTAACACGTGATTTGCCCTCCTGTTCCTAAATGAGTTATAATAACTTAGCCTTACTTTTTAGCTCATTTGAGAATCTTTTTTTTTGAATAGTCCTCTGGCTGGCGCATCACATAACCAGGTAATGCATTAGTAGAATGTACTTTCGGTGCTCATATGAAACAAATTGTTGCTAACTACCATATATATTGCAGTTTATTTTTATCACAAACTGGAATCTTCCACCGTTATATTAATGCCGAGTAAAATAGTTTCTCCGTAGAGTTGGTTTCACCACTCAATTTTTACATCAGAAGGATATACTTTTGGATCTGGAAGCACAACATTAACGTCGCAGAGGATAGAAGTTCTCATATATCTATGTAGTGGAAAATCATCATCAATTAGTTTATACAGGATAAACCAAAACACTTAACTCATGAAACTTCTAATGGTCAGGTGTACGCAATCTGCACTGTTGTTGGACTTCATTTGTGGTGCCTCAAACACTTGGATTAAAACACCATAACTGCTGTTCGCAGGTCAAGGGTAGGTTCCACCAAAGAAGACATAATCCTGCTGGTCATTCCCATTCAGCATGAGTGAAGTTTAACAGTCACTTTGAGTTATCTTATGGTTTAACTGCTGCCTGCTGTCTACATTAAGTATTGGGATTGGAAATGAAATGAAATAGCATACACAGTCATTTTGAGTTATCTGTGGCGTTGATAGGTACCCAGGTCTAACACAATTGCTTATTATCTGCTTATTGATCCCTGTTTGGTATACGGAATGGGTGTTTCAACTCTACTTATGGACATGAGAATGCATTATATTAGAGTATATTTCCAGTTGTAATTCAGTGTTCTTGCTTATCTAAGGACAAATGTGGCGGTCAATTTAATATTATATTTTTATGGATCGCACCATACATTGAGTACTTATTCTATTTATTTCCATATTAACTAAACAAATGCAAAAAACTATCTTCGTAATTGTCACCGCTTTTAAGTTTGATTACAAGATAACCATGCTGATTTAGACAGCACAGTTTGGAAGAGTAAATTTGTTATATATTTACATTCTATTACGCAACAGCTATGTTTTATCATGCTCTTTTGGTTGTTGCTAGTTCTGTTATTTCTAGAGATCTGGTAACAGAACGGAGGTGGGGGCACTTTCTCTCGTTTCGCGATCTTTGCTAGTTGCTGTAACAGACGCGCTCCGTCCTTTTGGGTGCAGCTGGGTAAAAATCTCGTTTCCAAAAAAAAGAGCACACACTAGGTTGTGTAGAGCATACACTAGGTTCTAGGTGTTTGATAGTACGTCCACCATCTCTTCACTGCCACATTCATCAGCTTCTTCACGCCCCGGGTACTATGGCTTTGGTTATGACACGAAGCCCTTATCATCCCTTTGTTTACTATACCAGATGTTCCTAGGCTATTATTCCAACAACTTTCGGACTTGGCGTTTGTAAATCTGAGATTGAAATCTTGTATTTTTATTTTGCCAAACAGTTATCCAACTGTTTATAAAATGTCAAAAGATACACATTGGCAGCAATGCATACTCAACCACACAATTGCTTGCTAAATTAGCTTTTCTGTATCTCTAGGGTTTAGAGTTTAGGATTTTGTTTGTGCTAACATCTGGGCTAACGTCGGTCACCAAATTATAGCATCAGTTTTAGTGAGGATCCAACCCCTCAATACAGCCGACCTTTGGGCTTAGACGACACTTTATACGATTTTTCGTCATTAGAACATCACTTCATACTGTTTTTTCATCACTAAATCAGCTTGTGTGTCGAAATGAGAAAACAATACTTCAAAACGTCATAAATCAGCACATCTATATATACTATATAGAAGCAACCCACTAACAATCAATAATTGCTATAAAGCTTGATTCTCATGCTTCCACGTCATCTCATAAGTTTGGCCCATCGGATCACGTTTTGTAACGCATCTTGTTCGTCCAAAGTAAAATGTCTCCACGCTCTAGCCATTCTATTCAGCCTTCAACTAGTAAGATGGCCCGCGCAAATTGCGCGGCTAGCTCCGTTAACTTAGTTGTTTTATACAATAAATTTATAATGCTATATAATGGGCATGTCAAAATTTTGCATTGTACAAAAATTAATTTAGATTTTTTTTAATTGTCATAGATATGCTGAACCATATTGAACATTATATTTTTACAAGAATCTTTTCTCCTTCTTCTGATTAGTTAACGTTTCTTTCTTTACTTCTCGACTGATATTATTTTGGCGAACTTCATCGTCGCCCTCATCGAAACAAAAACGGAGACGAAGCGGCCATGGGTTGCAGTTCCCAAACATATATGTCACAATGTGTGATCTTGCTGAACATCCCACTCTTTACCGAGATTCCACACCTCTGTCTACCGTAATGCCAACCCGCTCTTCGCCAACCCTGTTTTCTTCCCATGCGCTGCTTCGTTCCGGCCCAATCAGCCCACCCCTGCCATTCTTCCTCCTCGCTCTAGAGTGACACCCATCGATCACCACTGCACTGCCGCCATCAACTCTGTAGAATCCCTTAGCCGCGTGCATTTGGATCACCAGATATCCTCTTCCTCCTCTGGTGGACATAGATCCTGGGAGGGAGGCAAGTCAAGTGGTGAGTGGCGCTGGGCGAGCCGCGAGGTGGTAGTTCGCCTCCGAACGCGGGTGGTGGTTGTCGGTGGTGGGCCTGTTCGGGGGCGGGGGCGTCACATTGCTAGAATTTCGTGGCAGGCAAGGTCTACTATGGCGGCGGATGGGTGTGGGCGGAGACGGGTAAGACACAGGGCAAAAGCATACATGACCTCTCTTATGCTTTCCATTGATGTTTGTCGACTACCTGCTCTTGAGCTCTTCTTTGCCCGCGGGATTCAATGTCGATGCTTTTTCAGAAAAAAAAAAACCGACGCCAGCCATGTTGGTGGTAGCTGTAAGAGGTGGGCGACGTCGGGCGGAGGCGTCACATCGAGAGTATTTAGTGGCTGACGGAGTCAGATTTTGTGAAGTGTAATAGTATTGCATGCACGTACAACTCAGCAACCAACAAATCTCTGTTATTAGTATAAATATATCTTTTGTTTATTTAATTCTTGAGGTGGAATCCAGATTATTAAAATCTTTGTACAGCTAAATACCAAGATTAAAAATCTTTGGTATTTAATTCTAGAGTATTAAATTTCAGATGCTCACATATTTGAACAGCTAAATGTCAAGATTAATTGATCATCTTCTATATTTTTATTATTACCTTTTTGTGAGTTTTTTATTAATAATTGTAGAGGAATACAAACTTTCTTTATGGCGCAAGTCAAATATCCAAACACGACTGCCAAGGTTATTTTATTTGATCATTTCAGACAACACTCGAATAATTTTAGATCTTTAGAAAATCAGGTTTTGAATTTCGGTAATCAAATACGACATCAACTTGTTAAGACCTATAATGGCCCGTCAAAACTTGTGTACAAAAAAATCAACCTATCTGTCAGATAACACAATTTCTCGTGAACTACGGCGTCAAAGGTACTACACCTAGTGATTTTGTATGGGGGAAAATCGGTGTGTACTATCCCGTGTTCTTGCATTCTTGATCCACTTTTGGTATATGGGGCATGCACGTTTCTCCTTTATTGGTAAGTGAGAGTTGGACCCCTGTCGTTTAAACATGGTACACTCTGACAATTATGTAAATTCATAGATTAATTAATGATGTAATATATCAACTTTGTTTTGTTAGTCGAAAAGATAACACATTAGCAACAGGCCTCCGAAAATAAGTGCCAAAGATGAACTGCAGACATGAAAATGTGAAGAGTTCATCTTTGAATCAATAAGGTAACAGAGCAATGTATCCTCTGTGTACAGGTAATTATTGCCTAAGTTGCAACATAGGAAACTGCAACATGCGTAACATAGTGAAAACCAAACAAAGAAATTGATGCAGAAATACCTATTGCATTATGTAAAAGTTTTGACTAAACAGACAAAATTCATGGTGACTACTGGAAATTATGAAATTAGTTAATTAGCATATCTTAAACAAAAAAAAAAGAGCGTACGAAGCTCCTCTCCTTGAAATCTCATATTAAAGAAAGAAGGACGGCTCACATGGTATTAACTGAAATCAGATCGTTTAACATGAATCTTGATAGTTGGGTAGAAGCTCCATGCTAAAGCCCACTTCAACACTTCGAGTGGTTGGCATCACGCTCTCCTGTTTACATACAGGTCGATACTCTAGATGCCAATTCGCTTGGGCTGCCCATTCAAAAGCCTGCTTTAATGGTAGTGCTAAGCTACATTGATGCCACATCGGTATGCAATTGATCCATCTCATGATGTTGTTAATTAGTCTGACTTCCACTGCTATGCGATCAAGTTGTTCCTGTTGTCATTTGATCGATGTCCGCCAAGCAATAGTCACCGATTCGGTGCAAACAAAGATTGGACTTGCGATTTATCATCTCAATATGTAAACAGGTCAGCAGCATTACCGGGACGTTGTTTGGTTGGGATGTACTTTCTGCTGCTACTCCGTTGTTCCGTCTACGCCGGGAAACTCCGACTGGATTAGCACCTAAATATGATTGATTAACTCCATTGGCATTGAGCCAATGGCTACGCTTCTTTGCGTTCACGGCAGCCTCGCAAGATCAGAGTAGTAGTTTTTAGCACCTCGAGCTGCGGCTGCCACTGGCTTTGACAATCTGGCTGGGTGTGTGTTTCCTCCTTATCAAGCTACCGCCCATATCTGCCAACGGGGCCATGTCCTCCTTGTCGTTGCTCCCTTGTACTGAAGAACAACGGGCATGCGGTGTTGATTCGCACATGTAAATTACCCTGTTTTGCTAAAAAAAAAATCATAGAAGAATTGAACTCACCAAGGTTGTTGGTGAGGTCGAGCATGTTCTGGCACATGTTGATGTAGGCGACCTCAAGCCCCGGCCGCGACGCACAGAGCTGTTGGAGCATGTCCTGCTCGTCACTGGCCACCTGGTTGTACTCCCCGACGCAGCCGCCGAGCTACCTGCCGCCACTCGATGTCATTGTCGGATTGGACCTGATGGTCGTGCCTTGCTACATGATCTTCCTCATGCCCATGGTTGTCATTGCTGAGATCCCATCAACCATCGTTGAGCGTTTGCTGACCTTAGCCCCGTCCCCGTCTGTTGCGCATGCTTCTCTTTCCTTTTCTTTTCTATAATCGTTAGTATAGCAAGTGTTTTATCACGTTTCCAACTTAATTCGAGTTGTAACAGATCTACAATTTTTATTTCCGATAATCAGCGGGACTCACGTGCTACAGCATATTTTTTATTCTGAAATAATGCTAATCCAATACAGGTTGTATCTAACATGGACTCTTGCGTTAATCTAGATCGTTCAATCTTCATAAAATCCAATGGCTCATAGCTTTTCTTTTTTCTGATTAACGTAGTAATTTCGTGGCCTTGAGAGCGAACGTGGTGGCTTCTTTGGACCTTCAAATACTAAGATAATAGATCCCCATAACCCCCTTTACAGCAAGAAACTGCCGAAGGGGAGAGCCGGAGAGGCCAGGCATGCAGAAACCGCCACCATCACTGGGCAATCAAGAGACCCTGTCATCAATGGAGTTATTCCTCTCTCGATCATTTCCCCTCAGAAACTTATCCCAATCTTGCTGCTTAAAATCGAAGCCTTGGACGGCTCCACTCCACCATCTCTTCCGTGCTACTAGGATGCTGCCTCAATCACCGTATTCATAAACCATCTCTGCAGCTATGAATCTTTGATATTGTTTGCATGCGTACAGGTTCATAAAAAATGATGTCCCCTCTGAAGTATTTCTTTTCATCCTTCAGCTCTCCCCCTGATCTCTCATCACAATCTCACTCCAGGTTCATCAAATTCCCGGTCATCGACCATCAAAAAAAAAATCCCGGTCATCTCTTCCACAGATACATGGTATGTTCGTTTGTTTCAACTTACCATTAGCAGATTTACCCTCTATGATAGGCTTCTCATGTACCTCATTGGTCATTATTCTTAGGGTATTAAAAGAATTTTGTTCATCGATAATTTCAGAGATTTTTGTGTAACCTTTAGATATCATTCAATAAATTTTAAATTATATATGTACTCATTCTGATTCAGATATTTAATGTATATTCTTGAAACACCGCAGCAACGTGCGGGGAACCACCTAGTTTATTATAATGCCATCCCATCACACAGAAAACAGCAACCCCCCCCCCCCCCCCCCCCACACCCCCCCACACCAACATCATCAGTAGTATTGGTATACATTTACTCGTAGGTTTTGAAGCTACCTTCTCCAGTAACAATATCAACACTTTTAATTACAATCAATATGCTAATTACATAATGGTGATTAATTACTTACCTTAGGTATATAATCAATGCGCATAGTTTAAGACTAAGAGCGTCCCCACGGCCGCCACAAAGATCCAGCTTTTATATTTGTGTAAGGAAGAAAGGGAAGAGAGAGAGAGAGAGAGAGAGGAGAGAGAGAGAGTGGGGGGCGGTGGCGCTTCCTCAAGCGCTAGCACTACAAGCAAGACTGACACGCCTTCTGCGTAGCACAGCACTATCCACCAAGAGTCAGCTGCTGCCTCTACCGATGGGCACACTGTAAGGCGGCAGTCCTGGTGCCATTAAGACCAACAAGTCACAAATACTACCTGAAATAGTATCAGACACATTCAATGTTTGTGCCGTGCTGAAGAAAGCTCCGACCATCACCTTCTAGCCTTTCCACGAAGTCTTCTGGCATGTTTCGAGCATACAACTGCTGGAGCGACCTAAGGTAAGCAAAACCTTCAGGGACAGCACTGAAACTCCACAGCTCACGAAGCTCGAGATAGGTGAGGTTGGTCAATGATCCATCTTCTATCTCCATTGACTTTAAGTTATCCAATTTCCCCATGAAGAGATGTGTTAGCTTGGGGAACCATCCTGAACAAAACAACAAGGTTGCCCCCTCATATGCAGAGTAAAGATTGAGGTAGACAAGGTTCGGCATCTGGGACAATGATCTAAGAGGATCTTGTGGTATCCTAGACCACCGCATCGATAAGACCTTAAGCTTCTGACAGCCACCAGAAAGGGAGGAAACAGTTCCTTCTTCCATCTTGCCAGTCAAGTACAGTTTTTCCAGATTTCTAAGGCTGAATTTCTCCAAATTGAGCACTTCATTGTCGCCTTTGGTTGAAACAGCCAGTTTAGAAAGGACGCTCATCTTCCTGATAGAATCCCAGAGGTTTTGGTTGTGACTTGTCAGTATTTCAGTAATACCCAAGCTCTTCAGCTGCGTCAAGTACCTAATATCTTTTACTAGATCCTTGCTAGCCTTTACCTCCCTGAGAGTCTGCAAGGACTTGAGACCACAAATGTTGCTTGGTATTGATGTGCCAAATAGGTCATTGCTCACAGACAGGTGCCGAAGTCTTGTTAGTGTTGCTACTTCACTAGGCAATTTTGTGACACGAGTAAACCTCAGATGCAACGTCTGTAGACTCCTGATTTTTGCCACTGACCTTGGGATTTTCTTCAATTTTGTGCGTGACATATCAAGGTAGTGCAAGTTGAACAAACCAACTACTGCATCTGGAACAACCTCAAGGATAGAGTATCTGAGGCACAGAACCCTTAACAACCTGAAACTTGACGAAGCAAAGCTGATCCATTGAATTGTTACATTTTTGTCAAATAGTAAAAAAGAGCGCAGCTGCTGAGAAACTAGACTTGGTTCAATAATTGGGCCTCCAGCATGCACAGACAAACGACGTGCTGCATCACGTGCGTTTGTCCCATCTATATGATCACATATACGAGCAAACCTTTCTTTTCTTGATATGCTGTGAGTGATTTCTCTTACTAGATCATGCACTTGAAACTTTTTTGGCCTTCCAAACTCGTTCCTTTCCGTAACTTGAATTAACGACCGTTGAGTAAGCTCCTTCAGGTACACTTCTGCCACTTCTTCCGGTGTTGTTTCTGCTCCTCGATTTTCTACAAAACCTTCAGCTATCCACAGCCTGATTATCCACTTCCGTCTAATCTGGTAATCCTCTGGAAATAAGCCAAAGTACAAGAAGCAATTTTTCAAATGGGCTGGAAGGTCGCTCAAACTTAAATTTAGAACATTTGAAACCCATTTGAGTTCTGGATTGTGTGTCAACTGCCAATTAAGTTGGTTATAGAATGATCGCCACTCATGTTCCTCCATATCTCTGCAAGACAAAAGACTGCCGATAGCCACAATAGCAAGTGGCAATCCTTGGCATTTCTCTACAATCTTTTTAGCCCAAGGAACGAGACTTTCAGGGCATGCTACCTCACTGAGCTTTGAAAATGCCTTTTTGTTGAAGAGCTTCCATGACTCTTCCTCCGAAAGGAATCCAAGCCTTACAGTATTGGTCTCCTGAGCTAGCGATGCAACACTTTCTTTGCGAGTGGTAACGATGATCCTGCTCCCAAGTCCATTCTTTGCGAGTGCAAGATCAATGAATGACCAAGAATTCTTTTCCCACATGTCGTCAAGGACAATAAGGTACCTCTTGTCTGCAAGGTAATTCTGTATCCTCTCCACCATGTCTTTGGGATCACTCATAATGTTATTATTTGTGCTGAGATGTAGTTTTTCATAATTCTCTGCAGAACATCTTCAACTTCAAAATTTTGTGACACCGAGATCCACATATAACTGTCGAATTTCTTTCTGACAAGCTCCGTCTTGTAGATGCTACTTGCAAGGGTTGTTTTACCTGATCCACCCATTCCACAAATGGAGACAATAACGCGCCCCATGTGTCCATCATTCAGGCAATCTGTCAAACTTCGTGCTTGACACTCATGTCCAACCATTGTATTGTCCTCATTTAGGTATGATGAATCAGACATGTAGATACGACGGCTAACATTCTTACAGGAATTGTTTTCACTGTAGTCAGTTACCTTGATGCCATATCTCTCTTTCATGATTGTTAGGCTCTCTAGACGAGCCTTCACATGTTTTAGCTGAAAAGCAATATGATGCCATGTACTGATATTTCTTGAGAAGTGGAATACTTTCCACAATAAACTTTCTGCACCATCCATCTTTCCGAGAAGAAATGCATATTCATCAATGATATCTTCAACTTCAAATGCAATCTTTCTTATATGCTTTAGCCAGGACTCAAATATTTGGTTATCTGCACTGCTTGGATCTACATGACTTATAAATGCTTGCATTATATCAAATTCACTTTCAATTTCCTTCATACTGTTTTCAACATCAAGCAAAATTGTGGCTTCTTTCCCCAGTTGTGTACCGATTACTTCCATTGCAGAAGCTCCTAGGATAATTGCAATTTTCTGAAGCAAAACAACTATAAAAGCTTCCGCCATGGTATTCTTCAGAGAGAACAGTCTTTACTTTAGGGTATATAATAGAAAACCACTGCAGCAACCTTGTAACATGAAAATTTTGAGTTTTAGCTTCACACCACAGTCAAGTAAATAAGCACATGCTTGCATGGTTGGAATGCATAATAATAACACAGCCCATTTGCACCTCGTGTAATAGTAGTTTAATTTGGGCCCATGAGGCTCAATTGATGTGAATTTGTGAGAATATTACCACATAGCTTGTTTACTCAGTGTGCGGGCATTCGTTACTGTTTAAAGCATGTCATCTTCAGGTCAACCCTTCTACATGAAGCAAAAACTCTTGTTGCATTTGAGCCTGTAAGAGAGCCGTAAGAGGATTTTGCGCTCAAAGCATCAACTCTTGTTGCATTTGAGCCTGTGCATGAAGATCGGCCATGGACATGACGAAGCTGTGGGACAAATTTTGAATATCCGGCTATCTGCTTGTCATACTTCTGGATATTGTTTCCGCACCGCTACCCCACCACATCAGCTCTATATAGCTAAGCCATGGTATTACAAACATAAAAGGGACATATGCACGAACTCCATATATGTATTACATCGTTGTAAACAGGACAATATTTCTACTTAACAATATGTTCTTTATTCTTCAAATGGCGTCCATGTGTGTTGACGTTTAATATGGCAAAAGTACACCATGCTAAATTTCGTACATTTCCTCATTACCTTACAGTTTTGGGTGAACTGGTCATTCAGTACATAAAAATTTGATTGACGAGTTTAAGTTACAAACCACCGACAATGATGTGTGCCTGCTTGCTGATGCGTATGTGTCGCCAGATCTTCGCTGGCAGACGGGATGGAGATGTCCCCGGATGATTCTATGGGAGGGGCAGGGTCGCAGGGACCCTGGCTGTGGACTCAGACGGCACGAGTACCGGTGATATCAAGCACACATGACCGATTTACCCTGCTTTAGGCCACCCTTGGTCGGGATAATAGCCATATGTCCTGCTTTGTGCTGTACTGGCAAGTGAAAGTGGATGTACAAGGCTAGTGAGACTAGTGGACTTCTCTATTGACTTTGGACTTTCTGAATCATGACTATCTTTAGATTCTGTACCATTGGCAGTCTAATGTTAAAATGTATGCATCACACATCATATGTATTATATATGAAACAATTTGGTATAGTAAATTGATATTAGCTGCATTTTCCTTATATTAAACAGTCATTTTTAATATTCGTTTACAAAAATAGGGTCGATATGCTCATTTGGTTTGATATGGCTGTTTCCGAAAGCCAATTTTCACATGAATTTGGCAGCCTGGGGCAACGCCCGGGGTTCCTGCTAGTTTCTTGTTATTTGTTCATAACAACCACATACACATCAATTAAAATATCATTAGTAGTTTGAATAATAGTTTAAGTTTCGCTCGTTCCTTGTGGATTTGATATAAACTGGGGATATTCTAAGGGAAAAGCAACAATTGACACTGTACACTTACGGTATACAAATTAAGGTGCCATTGTGCTGACCAACAGGCACCTTCGTTGAGGCTATGGGAGGATACCACACATGTCTCTCTCATCTAGGATATGGGGGTAGAGTTGTGGACTCCTTGAAAATGCGTGTGGACACGGTATGTGTCTCTCTCATCTAGGACATATGCTTTCATCATCCCTTCGTTCTAATGTAGGCGCCGGGAGAAATAGTGCGAAAGCCTATACCCCCTTGCTGCGGGTGACAACAGTATGTGTCTCGAGATGCCATTCATCTAGGTCACACACTAGTACAGATCTGCTGATTTATGACGAAATTACTGTAGATTTCTCACTATTTTGGGGGTTTTCCCCGTTTTCGACCAACTTTTATGATGTTTCGGCGTTCGTCACTAAAAATGCCAAAACAGACCCATTTGTTGACGAAAAGGCGTCATTGTTACCATTTGGCCGACGGGTCGGGTCATTTATGACGAAAACTAAGCGTCATTACCCTTCATTCCAGGATTTCGCCCGCCACATCCTAGTTAGCATATGGTGGACCCACATATTCGTCGCCAGAGGGGGATTTCACCCGCCCGCATCCTAGTCAGCACTTGGTGGACCCACATGTCAGTCAAAACTCGTCATTTGCTAGAGGATTCCCGCACACGCATCCCAGTCAGCATTATTCTGGACCCACACTTCAGGCGCTATTCGTCATTAAAATGGGGAAAATATGCCCGCAAGCATATTCTAATCAGCACATAGCGAACCCACACGCAACACGCATCCATTCGCAAAAATAATAAAAACCCACACGCATCCTGGACCCACATATGCTGTGTGCGGCAACGCAGAGGCCGGATACTATTTCCATTTTCTAAAAAAAATCGTGGACCCACATGTCACGCTATATTCGTCACTAGTCATCTTCCAGCCCAATTGAAATCTGGCTCACTGGTACTTTCCTCGGCCTGCACCGTGCTGAATTCGTGCGGCCCAAATATTTGGATGGAATTTTTTCGTGCGGCCAGCCGATCCATAGCGATGATTCCCCGATGCGTTATCGGACCTTGTTTTCTTTTCTGGCAAATAGGAAATGAGAGGTGTGATGGGGAGGAAATGGTTCTTGAGAGAATGAATGGTTGAGATTCAATATGACGGATAAATCAATGGCGTAGATTTACCACTCTATTTCCATTTCCCTATCCCACTCTCGATTTCCCAATTGCCAAACGGCACCTTCGAAAAATTCCATGATGTATCAATGACAAGTAGGACCTGATTGAATTAAAAAAAAGTAGGAACTGATTAAAAAAATAAAAAAGACTAGCGAAACTCAGTCCAAAGAGATGGTGTGGATGCAAACAGCCTTCTTCTTTTCCATGTCTGTAGTGCAGTGCTCGTTCCTCCGCCTCTCATCCGCGCCGCCGAGCTGCCTCTCGCCGTCTCCTGTGCTGATGCAGAGCACTGGACGGCTGGCCTAACCATCTTCTCTGTCCTCCGGTTGTTGTAAACCCAGGCACGAGAGAACAGCGATTCACCGCTGCCGTACTGTACAGATTCGGAACCCGACTGCATAACCCTATGTCCAGCGTTTCGCCGCCGTCGTGCTTCTCCACCACGTTCCGCAACTCCGAGGTCGATTCCTGCTGCCGGTGATCTACGCTGGGTGGCTGCCCCATCGCCCTCTTCATCTTTTGCAGTGGTGAGAACCCAACTTATTTTTCCCCTTTTCTGAGCAATCCCCCAAGTTTTTTTTTTGAGCCACTATATTCCTTTACTGATAGAAAATCTGAGACAAATGCTATTGAAATTCCTTGCCTGTCGTCGCTGTATGCAATTTCATGGGATTTATTATCGATTTCAAAGTCTTATTTGATTTGTGTTTGCTCACGCTCCGCCACTGCTTCCTTGCAGTTCAGTGACAAATAGCTCATACCAAGCATCCACGATCACAGCCAAGATAGGGTGCTACTGTCCCTTTTGGGGACACTCAGCGTGCAGGGAAGATGAATGCGGGCACTCAAGCCCAGACATCTGGTCCTCACACGAGGCAGAGAGGCCGATCCAGTAAACAGCAGAATGAGGTTATGATAGCTGGTACCTTAGCCAATCAGCGTCCCGGTTATGCGCGTGCACGAGGCGGGATTAGTTCTGCGAACAAGAGGCCTCGAACGGCGATGCCTTCAGAGGGTTATTCCAAGAAGCGGCACCGTTACATGACCGTATTTCGTATCACGACGATGATGATTCTTTGGATGACTGTCCCGAGGAAGAAGAATCCCCATCTTGCAAGCAAGAGCAGGTGATACGTAAGGATAAAAGCAAGCATCTCAAGGCGTTACGCTTGGTAACACCTGAGATATGGTCTGCTGGGCGTGATCAGTTGACTGCTACTCATCGCAGTTTAATAGAAACGTGGAAAAGAGGAAAATCAGACTGCTTGAACACAAGATACTGTACTGGCCTGCTCTGAAGAAAGCAGCGGGGTGTACCAACATCTACGCATACTTTGCCCATCAAAGGATTGAGTGAGTTAGTTTCACAGCACAGCAAATATGTTGAACGATGGGTCCGACAGTTCTATGCTACAGCCTACATTCCTTTTAACCGAGGCTGGATAGGATTCATCTTTGAGGGAAAAATTTACGAGTCCGAAGAGAACAGCTAGCAGAGTACCTCGGAGTTGATCTTCACAAGGACGGGTGTATACATCGGTTAGCATACTCAGACGAATCACCTCCTCGCCGTCCTAAGGGTGGCAAATCCCCTTCGAACGAGCAGCTGGATCTAATTTTTACACAGGCCCCGACAGGAAATGTTCCAAGCACTAATGATCTTACCAGAGAGGCGAAGGTGGTTCACAAAGCACTGAGGAGGACCTTGTTACCACGGTTGGGCAATGCTGGCGTTATGACTCATCTACAGCAATGGCTCCTTATTCACTTCATGGGTCTCCAACAGTTCGACATTGTGGACTTTTTACTTTGTCAGATTGAGGATGTCATCACTAATGGGTTAGGTTTGCGCCGACAGCAGCCGTACGCTCACATCATCTCGTACTTTCTAAGTCAGATTCGCAGGGACAAGTACAAAATCTACGAGGAGTCGTCAGAATTCAAGCAGTACATTCCGGCTAAACCAGAAGAGATACGCCATGGCCCGAGGGACAAGAAGATTGAAGCCGTTCACATGCTCCAGCTGCTGATCAGTTTGCTGCAGGTAGGCTGTCTGAGAAGGAGTCGATGTTGCGAGTGGAAGTGACGGCAACCACGTTAATCCGCTGACTTTGGGACACCCATGCCACAATGAGGCAAGTGGCTCGGGCTTCAAATCAGGTGTTCATGAAACATTGACATTGCCACCAGACGGTAGTACGAACTGCAATATTACTACTGATGAATACAATGTTGACGATGCATCTTACGACCGCGATGGCAGATTATACGTTGTTCAACGGGACACAGGAAATTTGATTAATTCATGTGATGTAGACCAAAATGGTATAGAGCAGATGGCCGGTAACTTTTGTCAGCATGCTGTGAACAATGACCAAATGCAGGAGGACATTGCTGCTGCCGAATGTAACATAGGTATCGGCAGCAAGATATTTGACGAGCCGCCTTTCTGTGTCGGTGGACTAGAGCAGCAACTCCTGAAGGGTACTAATGCAAGCATTAGTGAGGCACAACTCGACGTTCTAGCGACTGTGGCGGAGAAGCAAACTGGCGAGAGTATCTCTGATACAACTCATGCGGTGGAGGCCCCCACTTCTCCCAAAAGGACTCCATCTCCTGGAAGTTTATCTTTAGTTGACTATGATATTACCGAGGTATAGTAGCTATTGACTCGGAGAGAGAAAACTTGAACTGATACATTAGTCATGTATTCCTTTAATTTTTTAAATGATTGTAACGATTTAGCCTTGCTTTTGTGCTCAGGGTCAGGTGTCTTTATTGTGTAGTCAATAAGAACAGGTGAAATTGTTTGAAATACAAGAAAGGAATTCTGTCGTCATTCAATCTTCATGCTAGTGCTGTGGAAAATTAATATGCGGGAGAACGGGTTTTTTGTATTTGTGAACACCGTTGGCGATGACGCTTTTCATGGCGGCAAAGTTCTGAATTATTTTGAATTTCTCTCAGTCAAGGTTTCTGTCAGGTAGATCAGGTGTGGACAGCACTAGCAGTAAACACAAAACAATAGCTGTTCCCAGGCTGTGAAATGTTTTGTAACCTGAATGGTGCGCGATGAGGATAGTCATGCCATGCTTTTGTAATGAACATGCACCGAACGATCCTCTGATGCAAGAACGCAGACAATGGACAATCCTCTGATGCGAGAATGCAGGCAACAGACAATCCTCTGTTGTCTGTGTAGTGTACTACACCAGACGGTCTGTTGTCCCAAAGGTCTACAATTCATCCGGAGTGTTCCGTGTCAATTCAGGAGATGTTCCGGTGTTTGAGATAGCGAGTCTTCCCCTCTGTTGTTGGAGTTTGAAGTTTGAACTCCTGACGATCCGTTGCCAGAATGCTGGCATAGGACGATCCTCTTTGCTAAAATTTCAATTGTTTCATCTCGTGCTACGAAACCTTGAACGATGCCGAAGAAAATTGTTAGCAAAGGACATTCCAGTTTCAGTCTGCTGAGAAGGCAATCAACAGACAATCCTCTGATGCGAGAATAGAGGCAACAGACAATCCTCTGTTGTAAGGTCTACAATTTTGTTTCAGGGCGCCCTACCTCTTGGACGAGAATGAGAATGCAGGCAACCGACAATCCTCTGATGCGAGAACGCAGGCAACGGACAATCCTGTGTCGTAGGTGTTTAAAGACCAGACGATCCGTTGTTGAATAGTCGTAAACACCAGAACATCTGATACAACTCTTTAAATTCGATATTGTAGTTACATATAAATTCTATATATTCACGAGAATTGCGGCAGAGAGTCGCACAAGAATTGATACTCACCGGATGTTGCGTTGATACCGACCGACCACTGAGCAGATCCCAGGTCAAATCAATTCACGGGCTTTTTCACGCGCCCAACGCCGTGCACAACTCTGATCTTAACAGCTCCACAAGTTTGTGGGCATACGTATCTCATAAATGAGTATTTATTTGCTCATGTGGATATCAGAACTACCGTTGCATACTGTAAATCACAGGAACATCTGTTGTTTTTAGTGGTGAACACAGGAATGTCTGATTCAACTCTTTTAATTCGATATTGTAGTTAAATATAAATGCTCAAAGTACAACATACAACAGGGGATGTTCTGGTGTTTGAGATAGCGAGTATTCACCTCTGTCCCTTTGTTTCAGCTTGTGCTATAAGAGTGCGTTCGGATGGGAGAATAACATCAGATTCTTACCTGAATCAGTTGAATCAGTTCCAAACTGTCAATCGGAGAAACTTTTCACAAAATAAACTAGGTGCGTTTGGTAGAGCCACAGATTCTCATTCGTAGTACACTAGTACTTGGCTCAACATTCATCCGGCGTATTCCGTGTCAATTCAGGGGATGTTCCGGTGTTTGAGATAGCGAGTCTTCCCCTCTGTTGTTGGAGTTTGAAGTTTGAACACCTGACGATCCGTTGCGAGAATGCTGGCATAGGACGATCCTCTTTGCTAAAATTTTGATTGTTTCATCTCGTGCTACCAAACCTTGAACGATGCCGAAGAAAATTGTTAGCAAAGGACATTCCAGTTTCAGTCTGCTGAGTTCAATAACGAGAACTTGCGCACAATCAGAATCGAACGGTCTTGCGACAAGGCAATCAACACACAATCCTCTGATGCGAGAATGCAGGCAACGGACAATCCTCTGTTGTCTATGTACTACACCAGACGGTCCGTTGTCCCAAAGGTCTACAATTTTGTTTCAGGACGCCCTACCCCTTGGACGAGAATGAGAATGCAGGCAACAGACAATCCTCTGATGCGAGAAACGCAGGTGCTGGCGGTCGTTAAAGCATGTTTTGACCGCCACCCTACCGGTAAATAAATGCATGTCACCAAGATTATGTGCATAGTAGATAGGATTAATGCTACTCCACAAGTTTTGGTGAATATTTGGGTGCAATTATGAAGGAAAGTGGGCCCAGCCGGCAGAAAACACAGGCCGGCCGGCCCCACCATAGGCCGGCCGGCCCCATATGGAAGCCACAGGCCTTGGCCTTCCTCCAGTGGGCTGCAAACAGGCCCACAACGCAGAATCAAAAGCCTGTTCAGAAGAATTCCACCGACGTTCTAGAAGGTGGGCTGTTTGGGCCTCAACTTGGCCCTCACTCCTCTTCTGCCGCCCCCACGAAACCACCGACTGGACAACCGTCATCAGGAGGCAATCTGGGACGTCCAGGGGCGAGGCGGTGGCCAACCGCCACAGTGGACGGCCGGCCGGCCACCCTACTAGGCCGGCCGGCCTGCCTTGGCGGCCCCGCCACTCCACCTTGCGCTATAAAGCTTCTCCTGTCCTAAGGACCCTATAAGTACCCCTGGCCGGCAGTGGAGCAACTCGCACCTCACACTTGAGAAGAGAAGACCCCAAGTAGGGTCACGCTCTCTCTCATGGAAGATCACTCCACTTGTGTAGTTTAGAATAGGATTAGTATTTTAGTCATGGGAGTTAGAGTAGAAGTGAGAGCTTCGCTCGGAGCTCCGGAGTTCTCTTCGGAGTTTGGGTAAAGTTCTCGTGTATCTTTTCTTTTATACTCTTTTTAATATAATTATTTTCTTATTTATTTAATTTAGTTTTCCTTTTAGTTTATATTTATTTGTTTAAGTAATTATTATAGAGAAATTCTTGTGTTGGATCCACGTCTGTGTATGGTAGATACGAATGAGTTGTTTGCTTGAGGACTGGCAGTAGGGACATAATTGCCTTATTGTCACGTGTCCCGCACAATTTATTTGGATTTATTGTTCATGGGTGGCTTGCTCTTTGGCCAAGAGTAAGTTACTAGGATAGTTGTAAGCAAGGTGCTTGGAATTGTTCTAGCGTGTTTTGCCCTCAACCCCACGGGATGATGTGGTAGCCGCGAGTGTAGGTGACAGCTACACCGGTCTCTGTAGTCCACCACGTTCGGGTTGAGTGTGTAGGGGCCTAGACGCGGTCCGTTGACCGGATACGTTGAACCTAGTTCTCGGGTTGCGTGTCTTGGCGGCGGCCGTGCCCCTGATGCACTTGAATGTATCTTTAATGAAAGCTTAAGTAAATAATTGTAGACTATCGTGAAACTAAATGCTAACCCCTAGGCTGACTGATACCTTCTTCTCGTTGTCCTCCCAAACTAAATGCTAATTCCTTGTTATCTACATCGATGGATGTTCTCCTGAGTGCCACACATATCAAACATCTGTACCTCTGCTTTGGTCTAGTTTGCAAGTTATAAATAATAGATGTTTCTTTGTTAATTCATGATATTCTTAGCCCTGCTTCCCTGTGGAAAAATATAAATACGATAACCTTGGAATACTCCCGGGTGAAATGCTACAATGGTGTTCCGTGCGCTTGCGGAAATTGAATTTAATCTTTTTGCGTAAGAAACGCCAACAAGCATTTCTGGCGCCGTTGCCGGGGAAGCAATGGTTTAAGATATCTTTGATTGACATCGAATATCTGTTATGTTAATTTGCTGCTAGCCTAAGCATCCACCTGCATTTTGTTTGAGCATATCACCATCGCATTTGCATTGGTTTCTTTCCAATCCATCTGCATATTTAATTCCCCTCCATCCCACCCGCTGCATTTAAAAAAAACCCGAGTGCCCAATCATAGGCCTCGGGCTTTCAAAAAAAAAAAACCGAGTGCCCAATCATAGGCCTCGGGCTTTGAAAAAAATATTTATAAAAAAAAAAACAAAGAGAAGAACCCGAGTGCCTAATCATAGGCCAGGGATTTTGCAAGAAAGGTTGGATTTGTATGACAGGAAGAAGGAGCCATATGTGGCGGAACCAAGATGTTCAATGAAGAAATCTATAGCTTAGCCTTGCATACGATTGCAAAGGCTAAGCTTGGGGAGGTACCGCCAGGTACGCATATGCAATTATTCCTTGTTTTTCTTGTCATATATCCTCTCCTTTCATAAAAAAATAAAAAAAAAATAATAATAAAATGCTGCCTGAATCGTTCCATGCTTTGTGAATGCAAAAGTACATTGACTTGCTCTCTGGTGAAAATATGCTGCATCTTTTTAACCATAGCTCTTGCTCTTGAAGTTCCTATTCTTACATGGGTGTTGGTTGAGCTGTTAGTCATAAATCAATCGCCTGCTTCTCTTTCTGTTGCTTGGGTGCGGCACTTCTGTGTCTATGGTCTTTTTAGACTACGCCCGGTGTCCGTCTGAACAACAGAAAAACACATGCCTCTATGATGCTTTAATGACAGAAGGAAAGTATAGCGTCCTCTGCTCTCCTCACATAGTTGATTGAATTAGACGTGGTGTCTAGGTTGATCAATGGAGCTATAGAGATGTGTCGATTGTAGACGAATAGATTTGTACTAACCATTGCAGGGATCCTTGAGAGCAAACCAAGTACATCAGGCAACATGAAAAGCACATAATTCAAGAAGGAGATACCCACAAGGCGGACCCAGTGCTACCACATGAAAGATTTAATCGCTTAGCTTTGCACATAGTTGCAAGAGCTAAGCTTGGGGAGGGACCGCCGGATGAGTACTTCTGTATACGATATTATACTCTTCTTGAATTGTGCCCTTTCCTAAAAAAAAAAAATATTAGGTTCTCGGCAAAGCCCAATAGGGGCTAGCCACCTGTATCACCCTCATTCTTTTTGCAGACACAAGAAGAATGGAGGAAGCGGCCTATTCAAGCTTAAGTCTTGCGAAGACTCAAGCTTGGGGAGGACCCCCAGGTAAGTATCCCATCGATCAATAAAATACACCCTGTTTCGAATAAAATGCTAGAATCTTGGTGCATGCTACACTTAAAGGAAATGATGATCAAGTTACATAACTAGTTCCCCATGAGTCGCATCGATGCAACTTCTACTCCTGACATACGTGTTATCTTTACTCGAGCATGATTACATCACAAGTCTTGCTACATTATGTGGGTTGCATTTATTACACCAAGTCTAAGCATTGTGAATTATGATATGGCATTTATTACACCAAGTCTAAGCAATTTCTTAGCATGGTGAAAGTCCAGAGATGTTTTCATTTTAATTGCTGCAAGTACCTAAAAACCCTTTCGTTTTGGAACACTTCCCTTGTGAGGATGTTTTTACCTACCAGAGCCATATCATGAAAAATATTCGAAAAAGCCCCACTCATAGCCAATTGTTCATGCGTTGAGTTTAGTTAAGGTTTAAATGCTTTTGAGAGTAAGCACTCCTTCTTCCGGTCATAAAACTCCTCCGCGTGTGTTGTTGTTTTCTTTCCACTCAAAGGGGATGTTTGGAAAATCAACCAAGCATCTTTCTACATTTGCAAAACTTTCGGTCCATTCAAAAGGCTCAAGAATATTTCAAAATGTTTTTACGGACCATACAAAAGTTATAGCCTCATGCACCATGGAGCATATTATCCAAAAAAAAAAAAGAAAAAAAAAAGAAGAGAGAGTAACTCCATGGTTGCATCCCAAAATAAAAGGCTATATGGTTCTTATCATAAACATCTTGAGCAAAGTAAAAGGGCCAAAGTTTTCAAAACCTCCTTTCCATAAGTGTGCGTTCATCTTCTCCCCCTCCATCACAACTTTCCCTATGACCGGAATATAAGGAGTTGCTATGTCTCTTAAGATTTATTCTTTAGCTTTACAACATATGCATGGCATTTGTGCATTTCATACCAAGCTCCATATAAAAGCCTTGTCTGGTAGAAGGTAGGAATGAGTAAAGCTTTGTAGGAATAGCCTCATAAGAGAGAGAGGGGAAGTGTGAACCAAACAAAGGAGAAATTTTACCTTGTCTTGCAGCACATAAAAAAAAAAAACTCTGGATATTTACTTGTTAGAATTGCATGACTCGTCCAAAAAGTGCAGTTCTGATTTTCAATGCTATATGACAAGGTGAAAGCATATAAGCCCCACGAAAACGCAACATTTATGAATACTTCCGTGCTCTTGTATCTTTACCACTATTTAGGGAGTATGTTGTTGCATCTTTATTACCCATGGGGCACTTTTTATTAACTTCTGATCCGCCGGTACCCTAAGTTCTGAGTTTGCTCGGGACGAGCAAAGTTTAAGCTTGGGGAGGTTGTTGGCGGTCGTTAAAGCATGTTTTGACCGCCACCCTACCGGTAAATAAATGCATGTCACCAAGATTCTGTGCATAGTAGATAGGATTAATGCTACTCCACAAGTTTTGGTGAATATTTGGGTGCAGGAGGCAATTATGAAGGAAAGTGGGCCCAGCCGGCAGAAAACACAGGCCGGCCGGCCCCACCATAGGCCGGCCGGCCCCATATGGAAGCCACAGGCCTTGGCCTTCCTCCAGTGGGCTGCAAACAGGCCCACAACGCAGAATCAAAAGCCTGTTCAGAAGAATTCCACCGACGTTCTAGAAGGTGGGCTGTTTGGGCCTCAACTTGGCCCTCACTCCTCTTCTGCCGCCCCCACGAAACGACTGACTGGACAACCGTCATCAGGAGGCAATCTGGGACGTCCAGGGGCGAGGCGGTGGCCAACCGCCACAGTGGACGGCCGGCCGGCCACCCTACTAGGCCGGCCGGCCTGCCTTGGCGGCCCCGCCACTCCACCTTGCGCTATAAAGCTTCTCCTGTCCTAAGGACCCTATAAGTACCCTGGCCGGCAGTGGAGCAACTCGCACCTCACACTTGAGAAGAGAAGACCCCAAGTAGGGTCACGCTCTCTCTCATGGAAGATCACTCCACTTGTGTAGTTTAGAATAGGATTAGTATTTTAGTCATGGGAGTTAGAGTAGAAGTGAGAGCTTCGCTCGGAGCTCCGGAGTTCTCTTCGGAGTTTGGGT
Source organism: Eragrostis nindensis (assembly GCA_012490785.1). Taxonomy (NCBI): domain Eukaryota; kingdom Viridiplantae; phylum Streptophyta; class Magnoliopsida; order Poales; family Poaceae; genus Eragrostis; species Eragrostis nindensis. The sequence goes on along the minus strand of JAAXCT010000100.1, from coordinate 589,271 downwards.
AAAGTTCTCGTGTATCTTTCTTTTATACTCTTTTTAATATAATTATTTTCTTATTTATTTAATTTAGTTTTCCTTTTAGTTTATATTTATTGATTTAAGTAATTATTATAGAGAAATTCTTGTGTTGGATCCACGTCTGTGTATGGTAGATACGAATGAGTTGTTTGCTTGAGGACTGGCAGTAGGGACATAATTGCCTTATTATCACGTGTCCCGCACAATTTATTTGGATTTATTGTTCATGGGTGGCTTGCTCTTTGGCCAAGAGTAAGTTACTAGGATAGTTGTAAGCAAGGTGCTTGGAATTGTTCTAGCGTGTTTTGCCCTCAACCCCACGGGATGATGTGGTAGCCGCGAGTGTAGGTGACAGCTACACCGGTCTCTGTAGTCCACCACGTTCGGGTTGAGTGTGTAGGGGCCTAGACGCGGTCCGTTGACCGGATACGTTGAACCTAGTTCTCGGGTTGCGTGTCTTGGCGGCAGCCGTGCCCCTGATGCACTTGAATGTATCTTTAATGAAAGCTTAAGTAAATAATTGTAGACTATCGTGAAACTAAATGCTAACCCCTAGGCTGACTGATACCTTCTTCTCGTTGTCCTCCCAAACTAAATGCTAATTCCTTGTTATCTACATCGATGGATGTTCTCCTGAGTGCCACACATATCAAACATCTGTACCCCTGCTTTGGTCTAGTTTGCAAATTATAAATAATAGATATTTCTTTGTTAATTCATGATATTCTTAGCCCTGCTTCCCTGTGGAAAAATATAAATACGATAACCTTGGAATACTCCCGGGTGAAATGCTACAATGGTGTTCCGTGCGCTTGCGGAAATTGAATTTAATCTTTTTGCGTAAGAAACGCCAACAGCAGGCAACGGACAATCCTGTGTCATAGGTGTTTAAAGACCAGACGATCCGTTGTTGAATAGTCGTAAACACCGGAACATCTGATACAACTCTTTAAATTCGATATTGTAGTTACATGTAAATTCTATATATTCACGAGAATTGCAGCAGGGAGTCGCACGAGAATTGATACTCACCGGATGTTGCGTTGATACTGACCAACCACTGAGCAGCTCCCCAGTCAAATCAATTCACGGGCTTTTCCACACGCCCAACGCCGTGCACAACTCCAATCTTAAACGGCTCCATAAGTTTGTGGGCATACGTATCTAACAAATGAGTATTTGCTCAGAACTACCGTTGCATATTGTAAATCACAGGAACATCCGTTGTTTTTAGTGGTGAACACAGGAATGTCTGATTCAACTCTTTTAATTCGATATTGCAGTTACATATAAATGCTCAAAGTACAACGTATAACAGGGGATGTTCTGGTGTTTGAGATAGCGAGTATTCACCTCTGTCCCTTTTTTCAGCTTGTGCTATAAGAGTGCGTTTGGATGGGAGAATAACATCAGATTCTTACCTGAATCAATGGAATCAGTTCCAAACTGTCAATCGGAGAAACGTTTCACAAAATAAACTGGGTGCGTTTGGTATAGCTACAGATTCTTTTTTTTTTTTGAGCCGATACAGCTACAGATTCTCATTTGTAGTGTACAGATTCTCATTCATAGTACACTAATACTTGGCTCAACATTCATTCGGTGTATTCTGTGTCGATTCAGGGGATGTTCCAATGTTTGAGATAACGAGTCTTCCCCTCTGTTATTGGAGCTTGAAGTTTGAATACCTGACGATTCGTTGCGAAAATGCTGGCATAGGACGATCCTCTTTGCTAAAATTTCGATTGTTTCATCTCGTGCTACCAAACCTTGAACGATGCTAAAGAAAATTGTTAGCAAAGGACATTCTAGTTTCAGTCTGCTGAGTTCAATAACGAGAACTTGCGCACAATTAGAATCGAACGGTCTTGCGAGAAGGCAATCAACAGACAATCCTCTGATGCGAGAACGCAGCAGGCAACGGACTATCCTGTGTTGTAGGTGTTATACACCAGACGATCCGTTGCTACAATGGTCCAGTTTCAGCGCGCGCTACCCCTTGAATCAGAACGAGAGTAAAAGTGTGTGGACAAGAAATGCAATCGTGACCATAGTTAGCCAATGTAGTACAGTAGTATATACCAGGCGTATGTCTTAAGACAGTAATAGCACGTGTAAAGTCTAGTGAAGGGACGGCTAGTCAACCGAAAGTGACGAACCTGCCCAAAATCTGGGGCAGGATTCCCTGACCCATGGGCCCGGACCAAATTTTGGCCGCCCGCTCAAACTGGCTGCTGGGCAGCGTGCTCTGGGCTTTCGAATTTTGTTCGGGGATGGGCGAAACGAGGAAATGTCGGTTTTGTGCCTGTTGTCCCGAACGCTTTTGTGTCTCCGCGAAGGGTATTTTGGGAAAGTACCTCGGGCAACTCTTAAAATATCCCCATTCTTCTCGTCAACAGTGCCATCCCCAGTTCAAAAAAAAAAAACCATGTCCCCAATCCCCATCTCTTCTTCTCGTCGCACCATTGCTGCGATCTCCAATCCTTCTCCGCCTCGTTCGCCGCCCCGTACACCCTGGTCGCCCATTCCTGACTCCCACGCCGTTTCTCCCGGCCCCCTTCTTCCCGGAGTGGAACCACCGATGGCCGGTCGTCCTCGCCAGACTCCGACGACACCAGTGTGGAATGCGGGACTGAATCGGAAGCATGAAGGTACTTGTTTTTCTTGTTTCGTAGCACTTGATACTCGTTTAGGTTGTCTGTGATTGTTTGTTTGATGCGGTGATTGCCGGTCCTCTTTCCTTTTTGTTTTTAACTATGTTCGGTTGGTCTATTCACGTGCCGTGCCATGCTGAGTTCATGAGTATGTAGCTTGGGTCTGTTTTGTTGATTTTCAGATCCCGAAAAATCTTCGGATCTGTAGTGGGGAATGGGTTCAAGGTCTGTGGTTGCCTGATATCGTCACTTTGATGTTGTTTTTGACTTAAAACGTAGGTTAAATGCTGAGTTCATAAGTATGTAGCTTGGGTCCGTATTGTTGAGTACTGATCCAGAAAATCTACGGATCTGGAACTGGGAATGGGTTCAAGGTCTGTGGTTTCCTGATATCGTCACTTTGATGTTGTTTTTGACTTAAAACGTAGGTTAAATTCCTTCACTGTAATCACATATATTCTTTAACTACAATCGAACTGGATGTGTGCCAAACGTTTCCTGTTTCCGACCTATCGAGGAGGCAAGCAGCCTGGCATCTCGATTAGATTAACTGCATCTGTACCATTCTCATTCGAATGCTGGAACCGTGATGATTATGCTTCTGACTGTATTCATCAAAGTGCACTGCAACGCGAAATAATCTGTATTAACTTGAGTGTTATTTAAAGCTTATTGCACACATGAGTACAGCTACATACTTTGATAATTACATTCATTTGACTTCGTTTCTATATGCATGTGGAAGGAATAACAATTAAAAGTGACCTACCAGCGGGAGACCTGTTGGAGATGCGGTCAAGCCCGTTCTAGAAGGTATCACAACGTGAATTTTATATTTTATGAACCTTCAAAATCTGATTTGGCTTCTTTTCTTTCTATGTAAAGCATACTGTAGCAGATAACCTCATCTTACCATAATGCACCATGTACAGGAAAAGCGTGTGACAATACAACATAAGAGTGAGGAGGTCGAATCAGCAGGGTCTCAGTGCTACATCTCTGTGGTAAGAAGCTAAAGGAACAATGCCTCAATAACCAATCACGAAAGCTTCATTTCATTTGTTGTTGCAAGCTTACCTTTTACTTTTTTGTCCACATCTTTCCAGAAGAAAGAGATGCATCGGGCTGGGAGGCGACTGGATCTGACATTTTTGAGGATAGCCAGACACCTTTTGTAAGTCGTTGTCCCATTTTATCTCATCTTGCACATTGGGTACACTTCAGGCAATCTTAGTACATGATAGAAATCTGAGTTGACGCTCTTTATTTGCCAGGATGATGCCGATAACGAAACTGTTCCTCAAGTTGTGCAATTTGGTACAGTTGTTGAAGTTGTGGGCATCGAGTCACCCTCCAACGTGTGCTCCAACTATTTACAAGATCTTCAAGCTGAAGTTCTGACAACTAAAGAAGGCCACAAAGCACTTCGACGACAGATGGATAAGCAGCAGCAAAAGTTGGCAATGTTGAAGGAGGCACAAGAAGTAGAAGCAGCAATGAAACCTCTATCCAATGAGATTGAATGTTTGACGAAGCAAACTGAAGCTGACAATGCCCGCCTGGAGGAACTTTTGCTGAAGCTCCATCACTTGCCGCGTCCTGGACAAACTGTACACTGAAATCTTAAATATACTCTCCTTACCCTTTGGTCGTGCGATGGATGTAATTTTGTTTGTTAGTTGTTATTTGGGATTATGCCTCGCGGCACATGTTTATGAACGGTCAAGAAGAAGCTTTGTATATATATTCTGTCATTCCTGTTCTGTGATCTGTGTAACTTCTGTTACAATTTAAATGACTTTCGGGATCGTAATTGGACAAAGAAATGGGCCAGCAAAATTGGAACCCGGCCCAGCTACTGTATGAACTAAAACCATTTACGTCTATGGGCTGTAAACACGACGATCCAATAATACGCTCGGCTTCTTCCGGGCTCTATTTGGACCGTGCAACAATCTGTGACGAAATGCGCACTGACATGTGGGTCCGACCCAGCCAGCCCACGAACAAATAGTAAGAAGACGTCCCACTTTGTGGTGAGACCCACCTTCGTTATTGGGCTTGGAAGTGGCCATAACTATCCCCTTGCCCACGAGCTAGGACGAAAAGGCCCAACAAAATACGGGCCATCGATTTCGGAAGCCCAGCTGAAATTGGGCCGTAAGCGGGCTAAATCACGATTTATGACGAAAATAGGCGATGCCATGTCAGCAGCCACGTCGGATCGCTATCCGACGTGGCCAGTGGCTATGTGCGACTCAGTTTATGACAAATGAAGAACCGTCACCATCCTGTGGTCTGCGCTTAAAAAAGGTCATAAATCACGACTAGCCATGCTCGACTGCTCACGGACCCTAAATAGTCATAATCGCGATTTATGACGAAATTTTCGTCACTAGTAGCAGTCAGTGACACCTTAATTTCGTCATAAATTAGCACATCTGTTCTAGTGACAGGAGTGTTTTCATAGTGCTCCTGGCTTGTCGGAACTCCGGTGGAAAATTGAATCTAATTTTGGTGGGAATTCATTGGTGCTTTTGGATTCAATTGATGAGGTGATCTGCTGTACGGTTGGAGGGTTCAAAGTCACCATATGTTGCCCCCAATAGGTTCCCTTTGTGATCAGCTTCATGCTCAGATGGTTGGCGGACTGATGACTGATGAGGTCACGGCGGGTGTTGGTCGGATTTGCTTGTGCTTGGTAGATCTGATGACTTCTCTAGCAGCCGGATTAGTGACTATCAATCTGCTAGAGAAGTCCATCTCTCTCGTTCCCTCATTTCGTCCCGTCCTTTCCCTCATGGATGGTTTGCATGTTGGATTATTAGCAAGCAATTACATGGGGACTCTTTCATGAAGGCAATGAGATAACTTAATAGACACTGGACGCAGGCGACCTTAGTGATATTCATGTGAGTTATTTTTCCATTTGATTTGTTTACTAATTAAACATGGTTGTGTGCGATATTGTAGAGAGGTTAGAAAGGTTGTGTGCGGTACCGCAGAGATCGGAATGTAATTCTATTTTCAAAATCAAAAAGACATGTAACTAAAGTGCATATTTATACATTGGTAGCTCGTTGGCGGCGTGGAGTGAGGGATGCATGGGACCAGCTAGCTATAGCTTTTGTGGCCGTAGTGGGCTGATTGGGCCGAATGAAGAGACTAGGCCACATCATTTGCCGGCCCAATACATCTCCGGAATATATGCGAATCTAGTTATTTCATTTTTTTCCAGATATTCTCTCAGTACACCAATATAAGCATTTCTTGGTTTGTTGTCATATATTAAACTTTTCAAACATTTATAAACAAAATCTATAAAAGTTATATTACTTTAAATAAAATAGTTACGAATTATAACAATTGGTTGCACGTACGACGAATATACTGGCATGAAATCAGAAATGTTATGATACTTTTATGATAATGGTTACATATTCATTCTTTATTCATCTCTTTTTCTTCTTTTGCATTTAGCTTTTGCCGAAAGATTGTTCTATGTACTTACCCCTTTCCAGGGAGAGAGGGCAGACCGGTATAACTTCTTCGGGAATTTGGCCTGTAACAATCACCTCAAAGACAGAAGAACCCAACAAGCCAATCTGAGGGCAAAGTTCTCCTTGCAACCTAAAAGAAAAATGAAACAATAAAATGACCATGGCACGCTAATTAAGTAGTTTATATCTAGGTTAAAATTCTAATGCTCGATTTGGACAATAATCATCTGCAGAACAATTTGATGGAATCTTTTCTACACTTCTGCGAAAGAATTTGAAAGCCCAACAAAAAAAGGCGAGAGTTATTTCCCACCTATCTGAAATCAGAAATAACAGGAAAGGCGAGGCAACCCATCAAGATTTGTAAGAACATGGAAGAAGAGTACCTGGCACCTTAGACGAGAGCTTTGTGGAAAGGTAAAGCTAAGGCGGAAGAAATGAGGATCGCGGGGTCCGCTGCCGGCAGTTTCGGGATTTTACTGCAGGGAACGCCAAAACGGCGTTGACTCAGAGTCGTCATTATTGGCTTTACCTAGTCACTATCTACCTACCAGTGGAACGAAATGGTGCTGGCCCACACCATGACCTTATTCAGTTGATTCCAATGTCTACATGTTTCTTCACACAAAAAAATCTCTACATGTTTTTAATTTATTGTTCCAATTCAAACAATTTAATGCAGTTTTTTTTAAAAAAAATCGTGTCCACTTGATTTATTTTAGCTCTAAGGCAAGCGCTGAGAGCTCACATTGTTTTTTTTTTTTTTTTGTGGTGGAACCAATCTTTCTGATTGGAAATAGATTGTCCACAAGTAGTGACATTTAAGCAGTTATGTGCGACGGACAGTTGAGATGTAAGTGATTTTTCTACCATTTCTCATCAGCGTAGGCTTTTAACATAGTAGTGCATAGTAGCTCAATAATAACGATAGAGGTTGGTAGATTAGAAGCTGTTATTAGGGGTACTTAATTTAGATCGATTTTCCTCAGGACTTAGACTGACTTCAACAGCCGAGGCATCCGGGCAGGCAAATGGAAAATAGCTCTTCGATTGACACTGTGCATGAGAAATTCGTCTCCAACAAGGACAGCCAAAAGGGCATGCATTTTGCATGGGAGGAGAGAGGGAAGCTAAAATTGGCTTCCCTCTCTCCTCCGAGCCATTTCTTGTCTCGGCCGGGCCCACCTGGCGACCGCCGGCTGCACGCGAGGGCGAGGGCGATGGTAAGCGCGGCGCGGGGCGCGGGGCGCGTGGCAGGGTGCAGCCCGGGGCGGGGCGGGGGGACCTGCGGCGCGTGGGGCGGGGCGCTGACCGCGGCGCGTGGCGGGGGGAGCTGCGGTGCGGCCCGGGCGCAGGGCGCTGACCGCGGTGGCGGGGCGTGTGCCGGGGCGGGGCGCTGAGCGCGGCGGCGCGGGGCCGGGGCGAGGCGGAGCTGGAGCTGCAGGACGAGCAGGGCACAGGCTGCGCGTGGGGCCAGCAGGGAACACGACGGCGGCGGCTCGCGGCGCGCGGGACCAGGGACGGCGAGGGCGTCGTCGGCGCGGCGGGCAAGCTGCAGCAGCGCGCTGGGGACGAGAGCGCGCGGGACGAGCAAGCCTTTGCCTTTGCATCTTGTCTGTTGGAGACGTCAACAAAAAATGCTGCTTCTTTTACTGTGCATAGGAGGCAAAAGGACCTTTGGCTCTCCAAAATGGCTTCCAATTGTTGGAGTCAGTCTTAGATAGTACACCAAATGAATGCACAACATTAGTTTCTCCATTCAATGGTCTAGATCTTCCTTATTACCATATCCATTCGATCCCCGATTTCATAGGTACCATACAAGTATTATTAGAAAAAGTTACTTAAACTAGTGCAAATATGGCTAATTTAGTGGCTCAAAAAGAAAACAATGGCTAATTTAGGGATAAATAGATTCGGATGGCTATTTTGCCAAATCAATGGCGAGATATTTTTTTAGAATTCCTAAGATCTGATTATCATTAACATGGATGCTTAAAAAAGGCTTCAATTTATCAATATAAAATGGAGAGGAAATTATTTTTACGGGGTCATTTGGCAAATGGGAAATGGGCTAGCAAATGTGAACCGTTCATTAATCATACTATTACAACTAAACCTTCCAATCCCTAAGGAAATATTTCGCTGTCCCTAACCTATGCTCCTCATTTGCCGCTGACCAAACATCATGTACGTGCTGTTAGATATTTTGGGTCCCATATTAAACTACAAAATGGACCGAGGCTGATGTGTCAAGACTTTTCAAAACAATGGCCTTGTCAAAAAGACATCTCACAATTCCTTTGGTTGACAAAGACCGTGGATTGTCCGACCCGTGGCCCGCCATCCAAGAAGCCGTGTTTCCAAAAGGAAGAAACATAAGATGATATGGACTGTTTGTGTCGTTTGGCACATTTTCTGTGCTGTTTACTTCCTTGGACTTCTGTTGCCACTGACAAAATTTCTGATCCAAACAGCAAGGGGACATCTGCGATGAATTTCCTTTACATTACGCTGGCCACATGGGTCACTGTCTCCGCAATAAATGCCGAATGTCTGCTCTCTTCCACACCAATGACCTCCTTTGATGTGTGACAATAGGAGCAACGCGGTGAGTATCGAGGCCAGCGGATTTTGTAGCAACGCCTCATTACCTCGCTTTCGAACGCGTTTACACTATTCCTTTTGAACGCGTTTATTATATTCCTTTCAAACTAGGGTGAAGATAAGACAGACAATGTCTAGCCGCTGACCGAGTGTTATGCCCCCCTCCCCCACCCCTCTCAGCGGCCAGTGAGGGAGATGATGGCAGATGTGCTAGGGCAGCGGCAGAGTGAGCAGAGAGAGAGAGAGAGAGAGAGAGAGAGAGAGAGAGAGAGAGAGAGAGAGAGAGAGAGAGAGAGAGAGAGAATTGTGGCAATAAACCCCTTATTTTACTTGATTACATCAGCTTACACCTCTTTGATTCGGATGTGCTAGGGCAGTGGCGGTGCCAAGTTGAGCTCGTCATCGACCCAGCCCATAATACAGAGGCAAACAAAAGATGCAGTAATGGTTGTCTAACACCATCAGTCCAAGAGAAAACAGCAGTAAAGCATACAGGAAGATCCATCCAAAATATTCTAATATCAGGTGTTTCCAGAAAGTTTATAATAATATCATTGAAAACCGATTGGTAGATTGCTATACACGCAAGGAGAATTGAGCTCTTATTGGAGTGATCATATATTCCTCTGCTCACTCTAATCACACAAGTGTTGTTTTTATAGAATCTTAGGGACGAGGCCCCAGTCTATCATGCATTGCACTCAAGACTAAATTGTATCATTCAGTTTCACAGCACCGATAGCCGCAGCTCGTTTCAGACACGCTCACACGCCCCTCACATTTCACTCACAGAACCACTTTCCTTTGTCTCTCCCTCTGACTTGTATTGCGTCAGAAACCATCTGTCCAGCTGAGTGTCTCCGGCCTCCAGATCAACTCCCCCAGAGTAGATACATGGTGGTCGAAATTTGCAGGTGACTTGAGCGGGCAAAGAATACTCCAGTCTTTTATCATGGGGAGGATTCTTCTCCAGGTCATACATCCACTCGTCCAGCTTGAAAAACACAAATGGTTTCTTAAGTTCCAGACAGTCCCCACATCACTGCAGAACTGAAAATGTTGCAAACTAAATGCTTTTTATCACACCAGTGTTCTGTAACGCACTTTCTGGTGGCTTGATAAGAATGTATGATTTCTCATCCTTATTACCAATTGAAACCTTACAATACTATATATTGGCGTCGAACCCTCAAATAATAATATCGAACATGGTGCGGCACGTAAAAGTAATTAGTTACCAGCGCTATCCTCGAATCCGAGAAAAAATATATGCCACATCCCCATCAAATCGAATTTTCAACCTACTTCAAACTACCTACCCTCCTCTTGCTCAGCTCAACTCCTACTCCTCCCAACTAAGAATAAAACCCACACCCAAGACCTCCATCCCCCGCAATTGTTAAGCACCATCCAAGTGAAGATGACTACTCTTCATCATGGGATGCTGCTTCATCTGCTGCCTCCTTCACGCTTAGGTGTCCTCCTACTTCTCGTCTCGCTAGCACTTCCAACCTGCCACTGCCGAATACTGAAGCAACCCGGAAAGAGTAGCTCAGAGGTCAAGCTACCGAAATGGAAGGTAGTCCTGGCCGTCCTGGTGCCCGTGCTCCTCGGCGCAGTCCTCGTCGGGGCCTGCTGCCTTCACTGGGCAGCGCTCTGGAACAGGAGGGGCGGCGGCAAGCCGAACCTGAGATCGGTCAACGGTGGCATGACGCGAAGCGACCCCACGGTGGAGTCGGCCGGCAGCGCTGACACCACCGCGGCGAACGACGGGCCGGGCCAGCTCGGTTGCGCCAAACGAGGCCAGCAAGAGACGAGCCATGCCCGGCAGGGGCGAACCAAGGCGACAAGGCTGTTCGACTATGACGTGGTCGCCAACGCCGCGGACGGCTTCAGCAGCAGCAGCAGCGGCGAGCTCGAGCTGGGGCGGAGTTCATCCGGGACCATGGTCAGGGGGGTGTTGGTGTCCGACGAAGGTTTGGAGACTCCTGTGGCCATCAAGGTTTTCCACCATAGGTTCAGCGAGGCGACCACCCAGAATGTCTTGGACGATCTCAAGGGCCAACCCCTGAGGCACAGAAATTTACTCTGCCCTCTCGGTAAGTACTCCCTCTGTACACAAATATAGTGTATACTAGTTGTATCGTAAGTCAAACTTTTTAAGCTTCTATCGAGTGGCTGCACGACGCCGTATGGTGGCCTGGCGGCACGTTAGGGCAGGAGGGTTGGCACGGTGCTAGGGCACGAGGGGGTACGGCGCGCTAAGGCAAGGAGAGGGGGTGGCAGCTTGAGACATAGAGAAGATAGGGACAAACCCTTAGCTTTTCTTTTTTTTTTTGCGGGGACAAACCCTTAGCTTATTGTTCCTTGATCTAATTTGTGTACACCCCCTTGTTATATAGTGGGCATTGACACTTGACTCCCATATAATCTATGACTTATTTTCCAAGTAACTCTTACTTGACCTCTAAGTAGACTCTAAAGATAGGATCTGATAATGATGTTCTGTTTTCTAAATTATATGGACACTTTCAAATTATTTTATCTAGCCATTTTGGAAAGCTCACTATGGGAAACGGCATGTTTGCCAATTGTCTGGGGCACTCGGCAAAGGCCCTATTACACTAGGCAAAGACTTTGGAGTGTAACACTCGGCAAAGAACCTACGTCAGAAATCTGTCGGCAAAGGGCTCTTTACCAAGAGCCAAATGTCGGGCATTCAGCAAAGACTTTGCCGATTGTCCACATGGCACTCGGAAAAATAAAGTTACATGACGGCCCTAAACGGTCGTCACTTGTTGTTTGCCGGGTGCCCTGACGTGAGGCACTCGGCAAACATTGATTCTTTGCCGAGTGCCCCTAGCCCAGGCACTCGGCAAACATGGACACTTTGCCGAGTGCCAGGGCCCGGTTCTCAGCAAACATGGTCCCTTTGCTGAGTGCCAAAGCCTTGGCACTCGGAAAAGATCCGGGGCACTCGGTAAAAAATTGTCACAGATTGCAATAAAAAGTTTAAATTCACTACAACCTGGACTAAATTCACACCAAATCACACATATACAATCACCATCATCAGAGACACATATATATCACCATCATCATCACGGGCACATAAATTATCACAAACACTAAACCACATGACCACAACCTCAAGTTCACATAGAAAACGTTCAAAGTTCAAATAGAAGTCGACAGGCACAAGTTTATCAAATGAAAACATAACTAGCTAGTTGGTTCATAGTTATAGAAGTTGAAAGACAACTACAAGTGGTTCATTGACGAGGTGGTGCCCACGGCTACCAAGCATTTGGCGGGGAAATCGGATTGTTGGATCCCACCAATTGATTCTGCACGAAGAAGAGATTGCATGTGTAAGACAAGATTACTTCATCGTATCATACTTGAAGGTAAGAAATGAAATTACAAGGATCTCAAGTGACTCACCGAAGTACCTGTAGGAGTAGTGGGGAAAGGAGGAGTGCCGAGAGTAGGTGGTACAGGAAACAGCCCGAGGCGGTGGCGGGAGACCGGGTACACTCTGCATGTACTGGAACATCGCGCCCCACATCTGCTGCGTCCTCTGCCGCTCTGCCTCCAGCTTCGCCTCCATCTAGGCTTCCATCTTCTGCCGCTCTTCCTCCAGCTTCGCCTCCATCTGGGCCTACAATATTTTCATCCCAATGTTACAATGCATGGCAAAAAACCATGTAAAAATCAATGAACGACGAATAAAACAAAAATAACCTGGTGTTGCTCAAGCTGGATCTGTGAAGCGCTCTGCCGTGGGCTTATGGGCGGGGCTGAGGCCGAGCTTCTTGCTCGGATCTGGGAGAGGATGGGAGTAGAGGCCGTGTCCAGTGTGCTGTCTCCAATTCAGTAGTGGCCATGCTTCTTACCTCCACCCACCCTCATGACGACCTCTCCATCAAGGTCCTCGGTGCTTGGGTCCCACTCTGGCCCGCGGACCTCCCTAGCCATCGACGTGTACTGACTGAGGCGACTATGGACGGTGGTGTTGGTGACGACTCGGGCGGGTCCTCCAGGTTGTAGTCGACTTCGGGCGTCGCCTTGCCCTCGTGGGCTATAGCCCAAGCCTTCAACGGGGGGTAAGGTTGGCCGCCATGCGACGCTGACAGGAAAGAAAACAGAAAGATGATTAGAAATTATGCAAAATTGAACGTTACAACAACAAAATGAATTCACGTACCCATATAGCCGCGTACTGGTCAAGGGTAAGGTTGTCTTGATGGTGTGCTGGACCAGGCATCATCAAACGCCGCTGCCAGCAAGCGCTGTGCGTCTCCTACCACTGGGGGTCACACCATCTCTCCACAATATATTCCCAGCACCGGTGATGGGGGGCGCACCACCACGCAATCACCGACACGTCATAAAGTATAGAAAATATAAGAAGATGAAATTAAGCGTACTTAATCAAGTATAGGAAATATGAGAAGATGAAATTAAGCGTACTTAATCAAGTATAGGAAACATGAGAAGATCAAATTACCTCCATGTATTGTTCTCGAGTCAGCTCTATGGTTCGTGCCTCAGCTTTGTCCACCCTCATACGCCGGTACTGAGCGTAGAAGGTTATCATGGCCTGGACACGCGACTCGTAATGCATGTCCGTAACGAGTTTAGAACATGCATTGTACGCCGCAAGGCGCACCCGCTCCATATACTCTGGCTCAACCCTGAAGAAATCCTGCACATAGACGCGATGTATACTGTCATTATTTCAAGAATATCCAATGAACGCGATGTATTGAGCAAAGCAATGCAAAGAAGACTTACCCACAGCTCCCCCACCACCCGGGCCGCCAAGTTCTCAAAGTGTCTGCCATCCCGATCTGGGAAATCGGGGACGGTTTTGTAGTGCTCCCAGGTACAGGCCGGCTCCTCTTTGTCGCCCACAGGCACCAGGCCCGGGAAGAGTTTCCTGCACAAAAGACCCAGGATGCTATTGGGAAAATGTTTCTGGTCACGTGGAGTGATCGTCGTCCAACCCCTGCCGAAGTGATCAAGACAAATGATTAGTTTCTATTGTGATTTTTAAGATATCAAATGAGTTAACATTTAAAGTTACTTACTTCTTCCCTGTGGGTCAAACCAAAGGGCGTTTTTCAAAAGGTATCGGTCGTGTCGGGAGTTGTGCGGGACCTCTTTGCCACACACTCTGCGCGCCCTCAGAACCGAAAGCCCCTACCGCCTCCTCCTCCTGCTCCTCCTCCCCGTCTCCCTCCCACTCCGAGCCGTGAGCGGAAGGTGTCTCCTCCTCGACCGAGTGCTCCTCGTCCTCCGGCTCCTCCTCACTAGACTCGTGCATGGAAGGTACAGGCGACGGTTCCCTCGCAGCCTTCCCTCCTCGACGCCTGCCGCCACCTCTGCTGCCTCGACCCTTCACTCGACCCCTCCCTATCCGGGACCCCTCAGCTGAACCGGACCCCTTCCCAGTCGCCCGGCTGTAAAGCAACGTCGCCGACCTCAGCACACCCCCGCCCACCATCTTTGATCAATCACCTGCAATTAAAAAGATTAGATCCATCAGTATTTCGAAATAGATGCAAATTAAATAAAACATCTATTACAAAGTAATATAGTATTGATAATATTAAATTAATTAGTACGGACCATACATGTATTACAAATAATCATCAAGATCGGGATTTGCTTCATTGTATGCCTCATCATCACTATCACGCATGTCGATATCATCTTGCACGTGCTCCGAAGGCGGAATGTCCTCAGTCGTATAAATGTAATCGCTCAAGTAATTCCAAGTCCTTCGCATTTTGAACCTTATCTCCAGCATCGCTGTCAACAACTGTTTCATTGTCTACTTCCATTTTGATCTCTTCAGTTAAGTCTATCTCAAAACCCCCTTCTAGTCCATCTTCTTGTTTTCTATGAAATCGGGCGATCCATTTCGTGCACCCTTGCAAAGAAGGATATCAACTTCGACCTGTGGGGTAGGAGGCCTTGAGGCATGCCATAATCTATCAAGAAATTCCCTGTATCAATATATGGACCAAGTGGGTTGGATGCGGAACAATTGGGTTCGATGCGGAATTATGAAATTTGTTCATAACTTACTTCATGTACGGCAACACTTCGGTAAGGTTGGTCAACACATATATCATGATATATAGTGCGCCACTCTTGATATGTCAGGTTCTTGTTGGTTGCTTCACTTCCACGTCCGTATTGCCCTTGGAGAAGGCTGAGGGTCGATTCATTTTCGCCAGCGTTGTAACGAGGGGGTGGATAATGCACACTCGGAAGGTTGTCAGAATAATATTTTGTTGTGAAGTTTGACACCTCCTCGAGAACGTATGCCTCTGCAATGGAAGCTTCAATTTGCATTTATTTTTACATTTAGTTCGAAGAACCTTTTGACACCTCTCAATTGGGTAGCACCATCGTTCTGCGCAGGCTCCCCATTCGTGCCTCATACGGGAGGTGCAAAATCATATGCAGCATCGAAGTGAACAAGCCGGGTGGAAATATCTTCTCCAACTCAGAGCAACACAGGCGCCATTCTTTCCATCTCTTCAATCACGGTCTTAGATATCTCCTTAGCACAAGCTTTTTTTTTACACCTCGTTAGCACAAAGCTGGCGGAAGAATTAGCTCAACTCTACCAGCACCTGCCACATATGATCAGGGAGATAGCCTCGAACCATGACCAGAAGAAGCAGCTCATGCCAGATGTGGTAGTCATGACTCTTGGCCCCGTTGATTCGCATAGTAGTCAAGTTCACTCCCCTACTCGGGTTCGCTGTAAACCCATCAAGGAACATTAACGTTTTGAACCATTCTAGTACTTCCCTCTTTGGGGCCTCGTCAGGACGAATTCGGCCTAAGGTTTTCTCCATGACTTGCCGGATTTAGGAGGCTCCATGTCTAGCTTAGGTCTATTGCATAAAGTTGCTTGATCGACTCTTGCCTTAACGTTGTCCCTTGTCTTATCAGGAATGTCCATGATTGTTCTGAAAAGTGAAACGCCAATGCCATGTTCAGTGTGCGTTAGGTCAATGTTATGTGGAAGAAGAAGGTCATTCATACAGGAAAGCCTAAACAAGCCCGAGATCTGAGTGAAGGCATGTAGCTCACCATATCCCACATAACAAACGTTCTTGTTCATCGACAGACCTGTCAGGAATTGCGGTGCCGGGTCGTGAACTGCTGCACCTTTCGTAAAGTTCTTTTTGTCTCTTCTAAATGGATGGTCAAGTGGGAGGAATTGTCGGTGTTGGTCATACGAAGAAAACTTTCCACCCTTCTTTAACCAAATGAACCTAACAAGATGCTTGCATACTTGGCATGGAAACTTCAAGTGAACGCCCTAGCCGCAGAAACAACCATACGCCGGGAGGTCATGCAGAGAGTAGAAGTACCAAACATACATTTGTTCATACCCCTTCCTCCCAAGCACGGATCAAATCATCAATCAGAGGCTCCATGTAAACACACATATTATTTCTCGAATTTTCAGGAATTAATTATCATTGACAAGAAAATGTTCTGTCGTTGAAAGACGACGCGGGGGGGGGGGGGGGGGGGGGGGGGGGGGGAGATTGAGGGGTATAACGAACACAGGCCAACAACTGTATGGGGCAGACCCCATTCCGCAAGGATTGAACCCATCTGTCGCCAGTGCCACAAGTACATTACGAGCCTCCATAACTTTCTCACGATGAATCCCATCAAAACGTTTCCATGCTTCACCATCGGATTGACATACAAGCTTAGTGGGCTTGTATCGCTCTCCATGTTTGTGCCATGTCATCTGTTTCGCAGATTCCTCAGTCATGTAAAGCCGTTGGATCCTCGATAAGAATGGAAGGTACCTTAGGATCTTCACGGGGACCATGAGATGCCTCTTTTGTCCTTCACCAGCGTTCTACCTCCATGAATCTAGAGGATTCACACTTTGGACAGTATTTTGCTTCCGCGTGCTCTTTCCTGAATAAGACACATCCTTTCGGACATGCATGAATCTGCTCATATGGCATCTTAAGTGCACTAAGGAGTTTCTGTGCCTCATACATGCTCTTTGGCAGAATGTTCCCTTCCGGAAGCAGGCTGGCAATAATTGTCAACATAACATCGAAGGCGTTACGACTCAGGCTAAACTGGGACTTTACGGCCATTAGGCGTGCATGGCATCCAGTTGAGAAACCTGGTATGCCCGTGAAGAGGTCGCTGTGACGCAGATAACATGTGGTAATACACCTTTGCGGTCTCCTCAGGCTCCTCCTCCCTACGTGTTTCATGGAACTGTGCTTCATGATAGTCATGTAACATGTCTCCTACCCCGGCATCAGCATCACAATCATCCACGCGTTGTCTCACGACCTCCTCCCTCATACGATCGGCTTCACAGTGGTAGATCCACTGGGTATAGTCTGCCGTAAATTCATTCTTAGCAAGATGTTTACTCATCTCCAACTTTGTTTCTTTCCTTGTGTTGTTACAATGGCTGCAGGGACCAATGCTTGTTCCAAGAAAGCCATGGCCTTGTCAATCCATTCACTTGTTTCAGAACCCTGACTTGGGCGGCCCGTGTACATCCACTCACCGTCACCCATCCTCTAACACATCAGCGAGCAATATAATATTCATTGGCATCTACGCGATGTTTACAATGTCTACTAGGTAAAAATAGGTCCTAATCCCACCCGACGATGGCCGACGATGCGTAGATGGGGTTAGTTCCCAAGGTCCATTTCGGTTGGAGACAGAATTTCAGCAGCACCTCCCTGCTCTTCTCCAAATACATGTCCGGGGAGGGATATTGTGTATCTGGAGAACAACAGGGAGATGGTGCCGAAACTCTGTCTCAAACCGAAATAGACAATGGAAACTTACTCCATCTACGCATCCTCAGGCTATCCAAAAAACGTGGACAATTCAAAACAGATACGGTCATAGATATGCAAAGATTCGATCTGCATATCTCCAACTATATCTCTTTTGAACGGGAGACGCCTAGGTTACGCGTTACCTACAAACATGAATGGAAAAGAGGGTCTTTTATGTCTCACCTTGCTGTCCTGCAAAGTGACGAGTGGAAGACAGTGGAAAAGCCTCTCCTGCTAAGAACGGAGCAAAAACCCGTAAATTCAAAATTTCGACAGCACCTCCCCTATAGGGTGAGGTTCCCAAAACCTACAACAAATCAACGGCACGATGGCCGACAACCACTAACAACAAATCAATGGCACGATGGCCGACAACCACATTAGTTCAGCAAATAATTTTTGTTTCGACCACATCACTTAGTTCAATTTCATTATGAATTCTACAACATTGCAAATAATTGACTACATTGTACATGTTGCAAGCAAGCAGTAGAGCTGCAGCGGCCTCAGCAAGCAGCAGGGCGGCAGCGGCATCAGCAAGCGTCGTTAAGGGAAGGGAGAAGGGAGGACGGCGTACCTGCGGATGGCGTCGGTGAAGGAGGGGAGGGAGACGAGGTCGGGGCGGCACTCGGGAGGTCAACGGAGGGGAGGGAGACGAGGTCGACGGCGGTGGCCGGGGCCGAGCCCCTCAGCGTGGCGGCGTCCCGGGCGTCCCTCGCCGTGGGCGCAGTGGAGGAAGGCGTCGGGGCGGGCCTCGGTGGAGGAGGGCTGACGGGCGGGCTGGGTGGAGGAGGACCGAGGGGCGCCGGACGGCGTCGGGGGGGCTCGGTGGCGGACGGCGTAGGGAAGGGGGGGCGATGGAGGAGGGCGGCGGCGGATGGCGTCGGAGCGGCGGCGTGGGGTGGGCGCGGTGGAGGAGGGTCGAGGCGGCGTGGAGGACGACGGCGCGGGGTGGGCGCGGTGGACGAGGTGCGAGGCGGCGCGGAGGGCGGCGACGCGGGGTGGCGGAAGGCGGTGGCGGCGCGGCGTGGCGGAAGGCGGCGGCAAGGGCGCGAGGTGGAAGAAGGAGAGGATAAGGGAGAGAGGGGCCGCGCCGCTGGGGGGTTATTTTCAAAACTTTCCCGAGTGCCCGATCTAGAGCACTCGGCAAAGATATCGGCGCACGGCAAACAATCGTTTGCCGAGAGCCCTAGGTCAACACTCAGCAAATCCATGTTTGCCAAGTGCTGAACCACATCACTCGGCAAACATTTTCAAACTGAAGTTCAATTTTTTAAAAAAAATCACAAAAAATTCAAAAGTTCACCAAACTTTGTTGTGATACTATATGTTCTATTACCTAAAAAAATTTAGAGTGAATCCATAATGTGACCGTCATTTTGATTCGAAATCTATACGATCACTTCCCAACTCTGTGGATCTTCTTCGGGGAAGCTCCGATTTGTAAGCAACGTACGTGACAACTTGTGCGAAACTTTTTGTTCGATTTACCACGGGCTCCACGTATGATATCACGATGTCAGGGCGAGTCTCGTAATTTTCACACTTTGTTTGTATTTTATAAAATTAGAATACAATTCGACCACACGTTCGCTGTAATATTTTGTGTACAAGATACGTTATTTTTCCTTCCATTTCATGGTTAGGGCCTCAAATTGGACTTAGAAACATGAATATCATTTTTCCAGTCACTATATTTCATTATTTCAATCACATGCATTTCAAATTTGAATTATCTTCAATAAATACTTTAAAGGAAATAAATTACTTAAATATAGCCAACGGTTTCAGAAAAATACCAAATTTTGACAAGAAGCACCACGCATACATAAAAGGAAGGTAGAAAAAAATATTTGGCCAAAAACAAAAAAAAATATTTTTGCCAAGTGTCCACGCGAGGCACTCGACAAATATCATTAGTTTGCCGAGTGTTGGTCCTTGCACTCGGCGAACAACCTTTTTGCCGAGTGCCCCTAACGGACACTCGTCAAAATATTGACGGACCTAGGGTCCGTTACTCGCGTCCATTGCATGTGCGTGGCACGTGCCCTTGTTTGCCAAGAGTGGGTTTTTTGCCGAGGGTTTTTTTCTATTTGCCGAGAGCTACATGTCTGGCACTCGGCAAAGATATAGTTTGTCGAGTGGCCTGCCAGCTAGCACTCGGCAAATACCCTCTTTGCCGAATGTCTTGTTTTTGCCGAGAGTTTCATCTGGGGCACTCGGCAAAGAGGCTGTTTGCCGAGTGCCCGACAAAATGCTCTCGGCAAACCCGGAGGCACTCGGCAAACGAGAGGTTTCCCGTAGTGGCTGGGGCTGCAGCCCCGCCTAGTCAGCCTCTTGCCAGCGTGCTACCTGTGGCCTCGTTTAGCCTGCGGGCTGCTGCATTGTGTGTTGGACTCGATTGATGGCTGGCCCATAACAGGTGCCCAAGGTTACCATTGTTATTGTATTTATTTTTATGGTTTTTACCTACTTCTTAAGCCATTCTCAATGTAAGTTTTATTCTTATTAAATATCATGTCGCGTAGGCAGAAAAGATGACATGACACCAAATTTATGAGGAGAGAGAAGAATTGAGTTTTTCATAGGTATGAAGCCTAGAGGACACGATTAACTGAACTTTAAAACCGAAATGAAACTCCAGGGAGAGGGTTTGGGTTTCGCACATTCACTTACTCTCATTGGACACTTAGATGAAGTATTTAAGTTCTATATACGGCAACACATGAAACCGTGAAAATGAAACTTTGCATTGAGGGTGTTAGTTTCATTCATCACTCAGAACTCTTTACGTGACATGTCACTGTAAATCACGCGCATTGGAATCTTGCACTGAGACTGGTCTCCTAGTGCGTACGCAACAGTGATTTGTTTGATGTCCACAGTATAGAGTGCACATATCCTGTGCTTTATTATTTTGATATAACATAAAAAGCAATATATATATGAAGATCAGCGCATCTTGGTTAATTTTCAGGCAATCGTGTTTATTATGTTGCAGGGTACTGCATGTCGCAAAGGAAGCTATACGTAGTCTACGAGTACATGGTGAACGGGAGCCTGGAGCAGAAGCTCTTCGCAAGGAAGAAAAGCAGCCCGAGCCAGGTGCTGAGCTGGTCTCGCCGCTGCAGCATCATCAAGGGCGTCGCCGCTGGCGTTCACCACCTCCACAGCAACGGCGCCGTCCACGGCGCCATCAAGGCCATCAACGTCCTCCTCGACCGGGACATGTCGGCGCGCCTCGGCGACTTCGGCTACTCAAGGGTCGTGTCTTGGATCAGCTTCAAGGACAGCCCGTACCTGGCCCCCGAGTGCTGGCAGGACACGAGCGTCAGCGTCGAGCCTACGTGCGAGATGGACGTCTTCTACCTCGGCGCGGTGATCCTCGAGGTCGTCTGCGGCAGGAAGATCACTAACAACAGGGTCCCTGGCTCTGGCTTCTGGTTCCTCGTGGACTGGGTCGGGAAGCTCTATGGCGACGGCCAGATTCTTGACGCTGTCGATGCAAGGCTGGCTGACGACTTCAACAAAGTTGAGGCTGAGAAGCTCCTGCTCCTCGGCCTCGAGTGCAGTAACGTGGACCCCAAGCAGCGGCCCTCGGCGGAGGACGTCGTCAACATCCTCGCCAGCAGCATATCGCGGCCGGACCCGCGCGTTAACGAAGCCGACGTGTGAATTTGTTTGTACCGCCCAAAATACATTAGTTAGGAAAAAGTTAGTTTCTTTGATCATTGCAGAATTTCATATTCTTTCAGTGATAGGTAATGTCCTCATCAACATCGATCTAGTGAGACTCCATGAATCTATAGATCAGCCGGCCCAATTTATCATCGGAGCGCTTCTAGGGTATGTAAAGGGTGAGGGTCTGCGTCTGTATTGTGTTTCGTGCAAAAAGTGTTATTATTTAAGTTGATCGTATTCTCTTTTGTTAGATTGGCAAAATGCAGTAATTTAAGTTTTCACTCGGGAAAAAGTGCTCAAGTTAATTTATGATGAGCCATTGGAAGTCGAACATCAGTATGGCAAAGGTCGGAGATGAAGGGTTGTTTACAACATATAGGAAGTCGTTGTATATAAAAAGGCTAGGTAAGGAAAAACTGATCATGGAGTGCCTAGCTTGTATACAGACTAGTAATTTGCCCATGCGCTGCTACGGGAGATAAAACATTCACTATACTCGAAGCATGATGAAAGCCTTTGGCACAACAATTACAAATTTAACGCATGCTAAATATTAGTAATCCATGGTTAAACATCACTCTGAGGATCAAGTTTACACAACGCACTAATGGCATCCACCAATCTAGATCAAGGCTACCTCTTTTTAAGTCATCGGAAAAAAATTAGGAAAACATCTAAAATTTGATTTCCATTATGCAGAAGGCAATTAATTTTGCAATCCATAACCACGTTCCAATTCAGCCTCAGTCTCTCAATGGAAGTACGAGTCAAGAACTAATTCAAGACCATTTATGCGGTTCTTGCAACAACAATGGCAACTCTTCTTTCGTTTTTTTCCCTGACAACATACAGACGTGACCCAAGAGAAAAGGAAGGCAAGACAATACAACTGCAGAGAGACAGGGATACAAAAGAAAGAGACACAATGAAAACATACTACGACTAATGGACACTACACATCCGTCAAGATGAACAGGACTCGCTGAAGCTTCTCGAACCGGGTGGTGACTCATGCAACAAAGGAAGATCTGTTACTGGATGTCTGGATCTTGCACCAATTAGAAATCATGATCAGCAAAGTTCTGGTGATTGTCGATGATTTAGTTACAGAGCCAGATGCCCTCCTTGGTGAATTGCTTGCCCTAGCATCCCAGTCGTTGATCTCCCAGCTTCCAGAATCCCAACATGACCAGGTTGGGTACGGTTAATAAAGTTGGGCTCTTGGAGACCTTTCTCACTGACTGCCTAAATTAATGAACTCAGTGCACAGTTCCTTGAACTGATAATTTTATCAAAAAATTATCCATAGGGTAAGCTCAAACCGTTGAACCAGCTTTTATATTCCTCTCTTTTGAGGGGGAAGGAGGATGTGCTGATTGCAAGAACATCACCTTTGGAGAAGGGAGCCAGAAAAAATGTCAACAGTTTGAACACACACACACACACGTGCGCACACACACAAAAAAAAAAACTGTTTACATGAGCAGTTGAGCTTGAGCATACAGTCTCAGATTCAAATATAATTTCCTTAAGGAGTGTTTTACCTGGGCATACAACAGCTTGTATAAACACTTTATCAAGCTAAATAAATGGTTTTTTTCTTTTGCCAAGTTGGTGTTTTACTTCAGTCAGGATGCTCTAATTTAATGAAGACGATACTTCAATCCAGAAAATTATTTAGGTATTTATTCAGTTTCATGTCGCAGTCATCTTTTGGCATCTTACGATATCAAGGAACGTGTTGCAAATAATTCTGAATGCTGCAAATAATTCGGTACATGAAGTAGAGCAATGACTGAGTCATTAGTGCAAAAACAATGAAGCTGCAAAAGTTTATTTCATACTCCTCATGGCCAGTTTCTTCAAGAGACCCTGCTAGAGAATATATACAACAGGGGAAAAAATCAACTTTATAGTTTATAATATTGTATAAATGAAGGATAAATAACATTAGAAGGAGAAGCGAACACATTGAAATATCATCTTTTGTGGAGCTATGGTCCTCAATTTCAGTTTTTCATGGTGGCAAAAAGAATTCTGAACATTTTTGCATTTTCAGCCTCTCCAAAAGCAAGATAAAAAGTAGTAGTATAGAAAATCTTGTGACTGATATGTCCTACAGAGACACAAATAAAGGTCAATAAAGTGCTTTCAGCTAGTGGTTTCACAACATAAATGAAGTTTTATTTGTTTATGAAGAAAACATATCAACGACTGAACAGTGGGGTTCTGAAATAATGCAGTATGAGATCATGTCAATCTTCCATATCAAATTAGATGATTGGTTTATCTGGCATGAAGTACTACTAACATTGTTGTACTTCAAAGTCATTACTCCTCGTGATCAGCTTGGAAATCGGCTTGATCAACTGAGTATTACCATGAAAGCAAAATGTTTCTCGCGTTCATGGTTAAGGAAATACAAAAACAATTATGCGCAAGATCTGTAAAGGTTCACCTCAATCTATTTCTCCAAAAGTAAGTGAAAAAGGTTCTACTGGGTTGAGTAGCGAAGTGAAATTTAGATTAAAAGCCTTATGCCATTGTCTTTCTATGTCTAGTTTTTCTCATATTCTTGTGTCAAACATATTAATGCCATTGATGTATGATTTTACTCAGTGGCGGAGCCCTCGGTATGGCGAGGTAGGGTGCTCTCCATACCTCAATTTTTCTGCCAATTTCCTCTATATATCGTTCATCCAATCTGCTGTTCTGCCGCCGCTCACACCATTGAAGGCCTGAAGGTCTGAGACAAAGCGAACGGATGGGGAAGAAGATGAACTAGGCCAGGGAATCGTTATCTCTAGACTATGGACCGGCACATCCCGTCGCCGTAATACATAGTACCTACGAAAAATATACGAAGCTACAGGGGTAAAACTTTTAAAACACTACATATGTAGCTATCCTTTTATCTACTATGTTGTCAATCTTAAAGCAACTCCAACAGACTAGGTAAAATATGCTTTTTCTCTAAATATTATTCACAGGAACCTGAATATAAGAACCAGATAACACAACCGGTGTTCATACAAACCCCCGGCACTTGAGTAATATGAAAAGGAACACATGAACCTTGAATACTCGACAAGAAGAATAGAAATCTTGAATCAACAAACATATGAAATCAAAGACACCGAATGGAGAATATTCAAAGAGAAAAACATGATCCAACAGTCACATTCACATCACCAAAAAGTTCGTCATTGCACTTGCCTTAAACAAGCTTGGCGAGAACCCGACACTCTATCGACACCGGAACCGTTCCAACCTGTGAAGTGAAAACTACACATAAAACCTTTGCTAGCATCGAAACAATTCTACACTACGTTTTCCCAAGAATTATTTCAGAAAAAAGGCTAAAACACGTTTTTGTACACTATTCCAGAATCTGCTAGAAACCTGACTTCCTCGCTGTTCGGTACTTAACTTCAAATTCCTTAAGCAAATGCTACAAACGAATACATTCTGAGAATCCACAGAGAATTTCCCACCACTTTCTTTATAGCGAGTTTTGCTACAAAATTCGCTAACTGGGCCAAAAATAATTAAGTAGGAAACTGCGCAGATTAGGAAATCCTGAGACAGTGGTACTAAAAATACATTTTCTCCCTAACCACTTATCGGAACTGAGTTATACCAACGCCGTTAGAAAGATAAAAGCATTATCTACAACTTTTGTTATTGACCGATGATCAAAATCTGAACCAATTAATACCAGATTTACGATTAACCAATCAGTCAGAAATCTGATTGCTTGAATGTGACGCGCGCCAGTTGTCTAATGAAATAACCTCATCTGTGAACAGATAGGGACTACTTAGGAATAAACCTTGAGGCAGGAAACTCCAGTTTGAAAGGAAATTGATGAGTCCCACGATTTGCCCCCTTCTTCTCCCTTCTTCCTAATTCCCTCTCCTTGGGCCCCTGAAGTCAGCACAGCAGCAGCACTGAATAATTCAGTGCGTAACCAGCAGCACTAGCAAGGCCAACAGGGCAACCTTCTTACCTTCTCTCTCCCCCTTGCTTTTTTAGATAATGGGAAAAGAGTACCCGGCCTTGACCTCAAGAGAGGCTACAGCCGTTCATTACAAAATTGCAGCACTTTCGTCTGCACTTACACGAACCAAGTAAAGCAAACTAGACGACATGACCAAGTAAAGCACTCTCTCCCCCTTGCTGTGTGCGCACAGCTCACCCACGGCCTGCAGCAGCAGCAATTGCTCAACACACCAGGACGTGGCAGCTAGCAGTAGAGCCTAGCAGCAGCCTGGACTGGAGGACCAACCTTTGGAGCAGCAAGCAAAGCTAGGTCAAGGCAATGGCAAGGCAGCGGCGTTCTGTAACTTGGGCAAAAGGAGGAGGCGGTGGCGATTAGAACCGGGGCATCGGGAGGAGGCGGCGCCTGAAGGGAACGGGAACAGATGGAATTTGTTGCTTATTAGATTAGGAAACCTAGCCATCCAATAGTCCATGTTACTCTAATTGCCACGAATTCATTCGACAACCAAATCCCGCGTATGAGTAGTCAAATATAATCGTTTCGACGAGCTCTACGCATCTATGTTCTCCGATCGTCCCTCCGAGTAACGGTTCAAAAAGTCAAATTTTGGTCAACTCCGGAAGTCTTTCTTTATTAATTTTTTTTTAAATACTTGGGATATTACAGTGAGATTGGTCAGGGTAACAGACAGCGATAGGCACGACGATCAACATGGTTGGAGAAGATGAGCGTACCAAAAATTGAGACCATGCATGAAAGCAGACCAACGTGTGCTCGAAATACAGCTGCCAGTGCATGGACGCAGGAGAAGATAATACAGCTATCGGACAGATGTATTGGATCCCTTTCTAGATGCTCTGGGCCTCTGGCAGAAGGCGGGCCGATCTTCTGTCAGAGCATCCAGAAACGGATAGAGAGTCTGGTCACCACTGTCACTGTCACGGCGCAAATGCATGGAAGGAGCGCACCGAGTTGGATAGTTCAAAGTTCAAACCCGTTGGAACGCAGCTGTTTGTTGTGGACCTTTGACCAACCGATTTGAATAGTACGTGATCACTGTGCAGAGGGTGCTGCCAATTCCATAGAAACTCCCAGAATCTCACTGCCCTGCTGCCATTAGGAATGGCGCCGCGGCGATTGCTGTTCCTCCTCACCGTTGTCTTGTGGCTCGGCGGAGTCGCCGGCTGCCATTAGGAACCGTGCACCCGCGCCGATCCCTATTCCTACTACCTACAGCGTCGTTAGTATGGTTTCCAGCTACTGCTCGACCACGGACAACTTCACCGCTAGCAACCAGTATCAGGTGAACCTCGTCGACGTCATGAACGAGCTTCCGACGAGAGCCATCGCCAACGGGTGCTTCGACAAACACCACCGTTGGCGATCCTCCAAACACGGTGTTTGGCCTCACCATGTGCTACGCCGACAGCGACCCGACGTCGTGCCAGGAGTGCCTCCGTGCCGCGGGCTACGCGGTGCAGCAGGAGTGCCCGTTCAGCCGAGAAGTGAAGGCCGCCTTCGACGCCTGTGTCTTCCGGTACTCCAACGAGTCTTTCTTCTCCGTTGCTGACGTAACCCCGACTTCCAATGGCGACCAGTCTTTCTATGACCTCAACATGGCCGGCATGAACAGCACGGGTTGGAAGCTCTTGAGCCGGCTCGCTGACCAGGCTGCTGGCTCCCGGCTGCGATTGGCGAACGGGAGCGAGCCCTACAAGGACTCGAAGGGCAGATCGGAGATGATTTACGGCCTCGCGCAGTGCACGAGGGATCTCAGCGCCAGTGAGTGCAATAGGTGTCTCATCACGTTCCTGGAGGATATGCTCCCGCCGTACACCTACGGCAGCGTCAAGGGCTACAGCTGCTACTTGGCGTACAGCGTCGGGAATCAATCAACATCACCATCCCGAGAGTGATGCCCGCGCCACCGACATCGTCGCCGCCGCTACTGCCACACTCGTCGCCGTCGGTGCTGCCACCCTCTTCTCCGGGCGCTCCATCGGCGGCGCTTGTAGCCGGCGTGACAGTTGGTTCCGTGACTTTTCTCGTCCGCGCCGGCATCCCCTTGGTTCGGTTCCTGTTGCTCCGTTTCAGGCGAAAGGCACGAGAGCGTGAACTCATGTTCAACTACGAGCCTTTGGAGAAGGAGTTTGAGACACGTGTCGCTTACACCGGCACAGCGTCTGGGTTTTGTTTAAAATGCAGTCACCAGTTCTTCCGAATTAAGAGAAAACCATTATACTACGTCAAAAATCCATCAAACACCCTAATTTCTCACGTCTAGGATGATTTGTATCAGGTTTGTAGGCTACCCTTACTTTCTCCTTGGAGTCCGAATCAAAATACATAGTAGTTCTGATTCCGTGTCGGTTTGTGTAACTATCTATACGCCCTGTAAATCCAAGCATGGGAGTTTGTTTACCTACGCATTAGGGTTCTGAGAAGGAAGAGCCATGGATTGCACGGACAGCATCCCAGACGAAGTGCTCGAGCTCATACTCCTGCGCCTCGATTCACCCGTCTCCCTCATCCGCGCAGCATCAACCTCCAAGCGTTGGCGCCGCATCGTCGCAGGCGCGGGTTTCCTACGCCGCTTCGCCTCCGTTCAAGGGCAGCCACATCTCGTCGCCGGGTCGTATTACCACGGTAATGTCATCATTCCCCATGTCTTCGTCCCCACGTCTCCATCATCGCTTGTCGACAGCAGCCACTTCTGCCTCGACTTTTTACAGTCCGACGACTACGACAACGTGTGTTCGTTTCATCCTTTGTCCTGGAAGATCAAAGACAGCCGTGGGAGCCTTCTTCTCGTGGCCTACAACGGTCACGAACCACACAGACCGTGCCTGCACATGATTGTATGCGAGCCCCTCACTCGACGACGCCACCGGATTAATTTACCCTTGGTGAAAGGCTGGACCATCCACAGCGGGCCTTTCTTCCTGGACGCTGCCACCGAGGATGCTAGTGCCAGCTTCTCCAGCTATGGGCTCGTATGTGTGCTCCGTGGTCCAGGCGACAGCTATAGTGTCGCCGTGTTCTCCTCGTCGGCCAGCGGGCGTGGTTCATGGAAGGCAGTTAGCGTCGACTGGAAGAGAATGGGTTTCATTGGCAAGACCAAGAAGTCGCTGTACTGGCGTGTCGCGGACAGGATCATAGCTGCCATGGACAGGAGAACCGCCGAGTTCTCGACATCCAAGCTACAAGCTGGCTTAGTAGACTGGAGTAGTTGGCAAATGCTGACGGTCGCCGCCTGCCGCAGCGACGAGCCGCGTATCATCGTCAACGGGTTCAGAGAACGTGGCTTTCTCAAGTTCTTTGCCAGATCCCAGGACGGCAGCGAGTGGGCACTGGAGAAGACCATACGGATAACGGACGTGTTGCTGGGGTGCGATCCGTTTTGCTTCTCCGGTAGGTTGGGATGGGTCCGGGTGACAGCGGTAGACACGGCGATCATCGTGATTAGTAACGGAAGCTGGTCTTACCGTTTGGACATCGAAACCATGGAGGTGGGGCGGGCGTCCATGGATGTATTCCACGATGTCGCGTTCCCGTGCGAGCTGCCATGGCCACCGGCTTTCAAATACGTGCCCTGAACTTATCAATGTCGATCGTCTGAATGTTTCCAGGCAGCTATAACGGCTTTGGGTGCAAGATATGGTTTCTACCAAACAATATCATAGCCATCACCAATCCAAAGCAGCATGACAATATGAAGTCTTCTGTTGGTTTAGTGGAGGTGTTTTCGATTATCACCAGTCTTTGGAATTTTTAATTTAATATGCACACATTTAACTCCTTTCATTTTTGAATGGGATTTTGCATTCATTTTTTATTTAAATTTATTTAAAATTTTTATGAAATGTGAGAAAAAGATCCCGGGACAGCAGCGAGTGGGCGCAGGAGAAGATAATACAGCTATCAGATGTGTGCAGTCCGACCTACTTCTCCGGTGGGGTGAGATGGGTCAGGGTGACAGCAATTTTTGGTGCTGATCGACCACGGCCATGATGTAGCATCAAACACTGCATGTCATGGTCGGTCCTGCGCGTTTTTGAGGCCATGGCTGTGCGGGGCACTTTGGGTTTCAGAGTGGGCAATTGACCGGGCAGTCGTCCAACGTGCCGTACGTAACATCTTTGTCCAGTCATAGTGTCATAAGCGGTAATGCCAATGAATGAATGACTCGCCTGCATAAAAAGGAAACGAATAATTCTTATACCGTGACTTGAGGGATTAAAGGAGAGGACTGCATGCAAGAGTTTTCCATTTGGCAACTAGGAAAACGAATAAGCGTGACAAAACTTCCATAGATAAAAATTTGGCAAGGCGATTACATGCAATAATTTGATTTTAAGCCTCCACATCAGCGGAAAGTTTGCGTGACATCTGCCGTGCTGAGAGTCTGATAATAAAGAGCCGTCCGCTCAGGGGCTCGCAATAGAAAACCACACGAGCAAACGGGGAAAAACAAACTTCCCCCTCCTTTTTCTCCGTCTCCAACAGTCCAGTTCGACGCGAGCGGCGGCGGCGGCGAGATGAAGATCTCCGTGAAGACGATCAAGGGCGCCTGCTTTGAGATCGAAGTCAATCCCACCATCAACGTATCCATTGCACGCCTCCGGCCGATCTGTAGTAACGGTTCTTGGTCGCTGGATAGATTGGCGCACTACTTCGAGACATTTGGTTGCGCAAGGGTTCGCTGGGGGCCAAGTCTTGGTGAGTTCTTGTGTTGGGTCTGTGTGCGTGTTAAAGCCGGGGAAGAAGCTTGCGTGAATTCGATCTGATGATGGCCGGTCCTGAATCCCGATGAAAGAGTGGCGTCGCGGAGTTCATGTGCAGTAGTTAATAATTGCCGATTTCAGCTTATGCTTTCTTGGTCTGCTTTACGATGAATGCTGGATTTGGAATATTTGATAATGTGATTGATGTTGTCAAATTCGTGATTGAGTTGGCTGCCGGTACAGAAAAACTTCATAAATCAGAAAGTTCAAGCTACACATCTTTTGGTTTTACTCATATTAGGATGTGGATCGATTAATTGTGCAGTCTTAGATTTCATCCTGTTTGATTAAACTGCCGGTGAGTTTCAAATTCGCAACTGATGTGGTTTATGCAAAAAGGTTGCTGATGTGAAGAAACTTATTGAGGCTGCTACACAACGGCACAATGTCTACCCAGCTGACCAGCAAATGCTTCTACACAAGCCGGGGGAGGTGCTCAACAATGACACAACCTTGGAGGAGAACAATGTTCGGGAAAATGACTGCCTCATCGTCCTTCTGAGTAAGGTAATTAAGCTACCTCTTGACATTCTGGTTAACGCTCCAGCCCATATTTTCTCGCCTAGAATGAGTACTGAACGCCTACAATTGCTTCATGAATGATTTGTGTCATTGGCATGATTTGTATTATTGGCGGGCGATGAAATAGTGGCACCTCATGCATATTGGATGGCTGTCGTTATCAATCGGGAGTTATCTCTCTTGCAGCCAATTTTCTAGTTTTAGCAATTTCCTGGACGGAAAATCTATGTGACACTCGATTTCAAACCTTGCCACAGTGCTCAAAGTTCAAGCCCTACGATCTATTTACCTTCAAAATTAACTTGAAACCATTTCAAAGTGACTAGAAACATCTGATCATAACTATTTTGATGAACAGCAATCGGGTTACGTCAAGAAGTCAGATGAAGTGCCAGAGCCACCTGTCGATCTGAAAAAGGACCTCGCGGAGCTCTTGCGGAGTGAGGCCGGAGCAGACGTCACGTTCATCATGTCCGGGGAGTCCCTCGCCGCGCACAAGATTATGCTAGCCGCGAGGTCTCCCGTGTTCATGGCTGAGTTCTTTGGCGAGATGGAGGAAAGGACCTCCAAGTGTGTCGTGATAGAGGAAATGGAACCCGCTGTGTTCAAGGCTATGCTTCATTTCATCTACACTGACACGGTGCCGGAGCTCGATTGCGTGAAGGGGATCGACTGTGTCCGCAATGGCTCAGCATCTGCTTGTAGCTGCTGACAGGTATGGTCTCAAAGGGCTCCAAATGATCTGTGAACGCAGGATCGCCCAAGGCATCAATGCAAGCACGGTGGCAACAACACTGGCACTTGCAGAGCAGCATAACTGTTCACATCTCAAAGCCATGTGCATCGAGTTCATTGTTGGGGAGTCACCTGAAAATCTTGACGCCATCATGGCGTCGGAGGAGTTCAAGAGTCTGGAGGCAAGCAACCCCGCAATGTTGACTGAGCTTTTCAAGGCTGCGCACGGGAGGATCAAGAGACGAAGGTGATGGATGGATGGATCCTAGCTAGTCTGGCCAGTGCGTACCAGATAGTAGAGTTACTGATGTGCTTATGTTTCCCTAATGTTACAGACTTCAAGCAGTGCAAAAAAAAAATTTGGTTAAAAGTTTCTGCATCTACTAATGTAAATTAATGGATTTCCCTTTTGGTTCTTGCCGTAGTAAATTCTAAACCTTTTTTTTACATGTTTATATTAATATATAGTAACTAGGCGGCTGCCCTCCTGACTCCTGTTTCCTCAAAAACAAATTAAATTCGTACAACTTAAATTAAACATTAGGTGGCTGCCCCTAACTTAGTATATCTGAATACTTTGTGCATTGGCAGGGAATTAAATTAGTCAGTAGGCGGCTGCCCTAACTTAGAATTAAGATCTAAATATTTTTTGCGTTGGCAGGGAATTAAATTAGTAAGATCTAATACTTTGTGCATTGGCAAGGCTTTTCTTTCATATGGTTGACAGCCTGATTTGTTATCCCAGGTCCCAGATTTGGAGAGTTTTGCTGAGGACGTTAGGACATTTTTAACTAGTCACAGTTTGCCTTTTTTTTTTTTTGCCAAGTATATTTTGCTGGAATCTAAACCCTTAAAGAACCAGTTGGGCGGAAAATGATTTCTACCCTGCCAGGTTATACCCACCTGTTGATCTACCGTTGATTAGCACCCTAACCTTCCTAATCTACCGTCAAATCCTGCCAAATCCGGGCCCACGGCGGAGGAGGGGACATTTTCAGCGTTACTCCCGTCAGATTCAGTGCAAAAAACCTGACATCCCGAAATCTTTTCTCACCGGGCTCTGTTTCTCACCCGGCGACCTCCCACCTCCCCGATTTCCTCTCATCCTTCAATTTCGTTCGCCTTCCATTTCTCCTCCTCGATTCCTTCCTCCGCATCGTCGTTCCCTTCCATTCTCAGGCGTCGGGAATGGCGGCGGCGAGTTGAGGCCCATCAGCACGGGCGAGCGCGAGCCGCCAAGGAGGATGGATCGAGGCGGAGATCGCCAACCGCCGTGGTGGCTGCAGCTGCTGGCGATCCCCGCGTCGTCCATCTCTGATCCATCGAAGGTGAAGAGGGGCGACGACGACGCGGCTGGATCGGTCGCCGGCGACGTGGGGCCTCCTCCTTTCCTCCTTGACGACGGGATTCTGCGGCGACGCGACCACCAAGACGATGGCGACGCGACGACGGCGGCGGGGGCGGGGGCACAGCGCGACCACGACGACGGCGACGAAAACTGCCTGCTCATGGTCTGTTCCTTTTCTTCCTCTTCTGGTCGATCCTGAGTTCACATGCCTAGGGTTTAGAGTTCAGAAGTGATCGATCTGCGTGCCCAATCACCTGCCTCACCGCCGCCGCCTCAGGCCAAGATGGCCGTGCTAAGGTTTCCTTTGATCTGGTTCTTGATTTCTCCCCCCATTTTGTTTTAATTTTTGGTGTACTGGAATTCTTGAACTGAGGCGGTATGGTTTGGCTGGCTGGCGCAGATGTTCACAGCAGGGCACCTCACTGGCCTCGGTGACTCTGTGGCTCATAAGCTCTCTGGGTACCAGAAGAAAGATTGTCGAGCACCGCCTCCTGTTCAAGATGGTGGGAAGTTGCTTTGTTCTTCTTTTTCAACAGAAACAATCAACTGTGTTGAAGGACAATTCTTACGAGGATATGTGAATCCAGAAGAAATATGTGTTTCTTGCAGAGTTCAATTCATTTACTTTCAGTTCGTCCAGTAAATTTCGGCAATTTATGATTGCCACATAATGGAGTAGCATATACATAACTTTTGTTGGATAGTATATATTTTAATTATTTTTTGTTGTTGAGTGCAGACATGAATATCAACTTGACGAGACTAATCAGAAAGCTATCCATCTGAACTGACCATGTGTACAGGTTAGTATTTTTTTTGGCCACTTGCCATGTTTGATTTTCCTCGCTTTTAGAGATGGCTCTCAGTAATTATGTTCAGTGATATAAAGCATATCGTCATGAACCAAATGGAATGATCTTGTAATAGTAGAATGGATTCAGCAAGAAAAAATGGTTGATACTTTTGATAGATTCTTAGAAGTATGCAGTGAATGGAATGATCTTGATATAGTAGAATGGAATGATCTTTTATTAGTTTTATATTTTTTTGAATTACGAAACTGCAGCTAGCTCGTATATGTGGTAATCACTAAAAATGTAGCTTGTTATATGCAAATCTTGTTGCATGCCTGCTTGAGTTGAGGGATGTTAGACATGTTGTAGCAGATAACTTCAGTGTGTGACTGAATGTGATTCCATACTCACCATGTTCTCCATATTGACTTTTGCAGGGTTAAAAATCTATCGCAGGTTTGGTGTCAATTAAAAGTACTGAATCACCTTGTTTGCTTAAAGAAATTCTTTTGATGGAATGCCATGCCATCCAAAACCCGAGTGCTTGGATTAATTTCCAAATAGTTTTCAACCTGCAGAAAGCATTGGTTCTGAATAAAACTATAGCACTATGTTGTTTAAAGGAAACCTTCTTAATTGAAATATTTCACATGCCATTTCTTAGCGCTTGGATTGATATCCACCATTTCCACATGTAGAAAAAGCTTAGCACGGCCATACAACTGCTATCTTACAATTAAGGCGTGGATAACAGGTCGAAGATTATTTCCTTCTTTTTCATGCATATTTAAGACATTTGGATGTAAAAGGTACAGGGATATTCCAGATTTGGCAGCCATAGGTTGAAATCTCGTGGCTCTGATATTTTTAGAAGGTTATATCTGTCATGCCATACCAGATTCTCATTTTGAAATTGCACATAGTTAATCTGCCTACCTCATTTTTTTTCTATGAGCAAGGCTTGTATGTGCAAATGTCAAGGGCCCAAGGCTTTGTATATACACGGCAGTCATGGTGATGAGAACTCTAATATATTTAACTGAGACTGGTAGCTGTGATAAATTTGTAGCATGCTGTGATTTGGGGCGTTTTACAAATGGTTAAGAGAATTTTTTTTCTGTAGGGTGGTTTTTCATGGGTGATGGGTGTCAACATGATTATTGGCATCAGTGAAGAGAGTACATGACATCTTCACATGCTCTGTAGCTTTTTATATTGTTATCATACAGTATTATATATGAATTGATAGCCACTTCAAAGGAATTATATTTTGTAGGACAAAGGACAGGAGGGCATTCCTTAGAATCTGTAAGACTGTAACAACATAAGGTATTTTTTTATCTTTATCTACATTTTTCAACTGTATAAATATTTCCATTTATCATTATTTCCATTTTTTCACTGTAACAACTTAAGGTATTTTTTATCTTTATTTCCATTTTCCACTGTATCAATATTATTTCCATTTTTTGACTGTAACAGCTTAAGAATTTCTTGTATTTCACTTACATTTATTTTTCCTGCAATCAGGTCGGAATGCATCACTCTTGAGATTCATGCAACTGCCTGCTGCAGATTGGTTCATGAACAGTGACAGGTGGCAGGTCCTTGGCTGAAATGAAGTACTGCCTGCATTAATTCATTTTCTATATGAGTATTGAAATGAAGTAAAGCTGCCACTCTATAATATTCTCAACCTAAAACTCTTTTACTTCCACAGAACCTGTGCATGCTCCTCTGAAATCTACAACATATCCTAGATGTATGGTGGGTTTATGCAGATTATGGACTAGATGCAATCAGACTAAATATTGCTTACTCGTTTATTAGTTGTTCCAAGCTAGCTGACAAGATTAAATATTGCTTACTTGTTTATTGCTTAGGCACTAGAATCACCTGGTCCTGCAAACTGGATGGATTGAGTTATTTTGGTGTGGAGCGAAGGGTTGTATCATTTTTGTTCATGGTCTTCTACTTATAGACAACAGATCCTCAAGAAGTACTTGCAGTTTTTGTTAGGCAGTTTTTCAGTGACCTCATATATGCAATGTGCTACTTTGTGATTTTACTGAAGTACAAAGTTCCCAAATTGCCACAGGTATGTTTGGTGACACCAAGCCGGTGTGAGTCGCATTTGGTGCAATAATAAGGTCTCCTATAGCAAGATTCATTGAGAAGCAATAATGAGTCGGATGTGTAGCAAGAGATGCTTTTATATTACAAACATAGGTGATTCCATTTTCTAAAAAGAATATATACATTAGGAAATGGTTATGTTGAGCAGTAGTTCTTTCATATTTACGAATTTGCATTCACTACTTTTAAATTTAACTATTAGATGTACTGTTTTTGTAGGAATTGGTGTTCCTCTTGATTCTTTTTCTGCCGTGATTATTTTTTATAAGGTTCATATTTATTTTGCTGAGAAACTTTTAGGACATGGTCACTGGATGTGATCAAAAACATTTATACAGGTGGAGGTTTAACATGATTTTTTTCTGCCGTGATTATTTTTTATCTAAACTGTTTTTATTTTTCAACCGTTTCATGTAAATCTTTGAATTAGTGTCACCAAACTTTGATTCTTGCGTACTGGATTTTTTGTTCAGATAATAATTGTTAATATTTTTGTTGTGATACTATATGTCATAGTGTCATACTATAATCAGCATAAATATAACTGGAATATAACATCAGCTGCTGCATTGTCACCAATGTTTATCATGGTTCTATGCAGCAGACGCCCGTCATCGCCCGAACATCACTACTGGAGTAGGCATTGAAAAACTTCGGCATCAGGTCACCGACTCACCGGTAGGTGCATAATGGAACCGAAAGAGGGGATGGCCGTTGATTCATATGACGAAGCTTATGAATATTACAACATGTATTCATGGGAGAAGTGCTTTGGAGTAAGATGTAGCAGCAGTGCGAAAAATGGCGAAAGGTAAGAGCTCTGATGAAGGAGAAAATATTTTTGTGCCAGGTCAGATAATTTCTGACCAAACATTACTGTTACTTATTTTCGATCATGAATATTTCTGACCAACCATTACTGTCACTCATTCCTTTCACTGAGAACAAATATTTACCTGCACAATTTCTGTTGATCTATATTGCCCTATGTTCTAAATGGAAATGTTGTTGTAGTCGTCTCTTCCAACTTCCAAGGGAGTTCTCACCCTTCTGTATGCTTGTCTTCTGAATCTAATGCAAATCTGCCTTGCTGTTAACTTTGCAAGTTATAAAGAATTTTTTTTTCAGAGACCTAGAGTTTAAAGGGAACAATATTCCTTTTTCCAGAACAAATGCACACTTTGTTGTCTAAGCAGGTTCCTATATTGTTATCTATTTTTCTTTCTAGGTGTTGCCCACTTTTGCATGATGATCAGAAATTTGCATAACCTTGATGGGTAAATCACAATTTATTTGTTTGATGCAACCAGTATAGGTATGATCTGACAAGGCTGAAACAATTTATCTTAGTTCAAAAGCATATTTGTAGTAAGAGTTCTAACTCTAACATTAGGTATACTAATTGCACTTTAATTAGATTTTTTTCATTCAGTTTAATTTGGCCACAAGGCTGACAGTATACCGTTAGGAAGCTATAATATTTCTGGTCTATTTAATATTACTACATATATGTTTCTTGTTCATGGATACTTGAGTACTCAGTGCACCTGGAGGGCTATAATGTTTCTGGTCTGTTTAATATTACTACATATATGTTTCTTGTTCATGGACACTTACTCAGTGCCCCTGGAGGACCCATTCCTCATCCCTTCTCATTTGATGATTTTTTTTTCTGTTTTCTGATGTTTGTTTCACACAATTATTAGTTTCCAATGCTTGGCAAATTTCAATATGCACTTGTTGCAAGGTTATGGACCCAACCGGCATCTCAGTAACCAGCTTCCTCTTCAATTGCATGAAGCTGACCAAAGATACGGTGATAAAGGTAACCATTAATTCCAGGCAATTTGTTTGCTCCTTTTGTTGAAAGAGGCAATGTGCCAAGCTCCACGATACTTCTGACCTGCTTGGATATAGAATAGATGCAAAGTTACTGCTTTTCTTGACCCTTTTATGTTCTCTCATGGATTCCAGATTATGGATGTTGTAATATTTGGAGGGAGGCATGTTGATTAGTGTACGTAGAGCCATAATTCTATTATGAATGGATTTATAGGTTCAGGGAACATGCTGACAAGTTCCATTCCTAGCACCATGAATTCAAATGTTTGTATTATCCTTCAAGATCCTGAACATTTGGAAGACGTACTGATCCAGAATGTATGTGGTCAGCATATACAGAAACCATGCAATAGGATTACGATTGTTGAGATCATTTATGGCATGGAGAGCTATGAAAAAACTAGGAGATTACATCGGTCTGTAATAATATAATGTGAGTTTAATATTATAATTTGTGGTGTATTAGATCATTATGCAACGGCTCATGATTTCTGATTAATTAACTTCGAGCAGTATCCTTTACAATTGACCAATTCCCTTGATCTATTATGTATTTTAAACCTGCCCAAAGTTGAACTTTGCAAAATGGAAATACTTTGAATCTTTCTTTTATTCCTCTCAAGATGGTGCGACAGATTTCTTGAGTTTAATTCTCCACTAACCATCCCTGTCAGTTCAAGAAAATGTGTGAAAAGTTCCTCTCAACGTGACGAGCAATCTCTCGCACAACCATGATTATGAAAGTGTGAAAAATTAAACCGGCTTTGAATCATCCAAATTTTTGTAGAAAGGTTGATGTCCATCATTGGTTTATTGTTTTACGAAAATAATGGATCAAAACTTATATCTTTAGTTTTGTTTCTTGCATTGTATTATTTGTCTTGCATATTATCAAAAGATATTTGATCAACCAATGAACAAATAATATGACTTGTGTCTTATCATTTTAACAAATTTTTTTATTGTCATGAGTTCTGTTGCCTTAATTAAAGTGTTTCACATTGAATGTGTTATGCTATAACTTGAATATCGTTTGAAGTCTTTTAAACACGTGCGTGGCGCACGTGCATTTTTACTAGTAACCTTAAAGTATAACTAGCTGTGTTATGTGATATGTTCGGTGGTCGCTGAAACTGAGTTGTAACTGAGAATTAGGTCTTGACAATAACGAAAAAATATATTGTTTCTACGTGAAATATTGTTTCCAGAACTGCCATGCATGGTTTGGTATACCTGGTGCAATAGAAAAATGGATAGAGATTTGCGAATCAAACTTGCTACACTGATTGAATTTCAACAATGTTGGTACCCTGTGTAGAGGTTTCCGGATGTAGGAAGTAAATTCTTGAATTGTGTATGCTATGGTGCTATTGTCATACTACATGTACACTTCCTCTGCCACCGCTCTCCCGTATGAATAAGATTTTGTAAAATGCTAGCAGACGGTCTTACAGTGAAGTGTCATAAATCACTGGGTGATATATAAGAGCCTCGTTTTGTCCTTCATTTTTTATATGATCAATAGAATATTACCAAAGTAGCCCTGAAAATATTTTTCTGTCCAAACCTATTTGAGTGTCAAATACAAGCCAAATTACATGGCACGCACTCACCTATTGAATTTAACCATGTGTCTCAGTGTTTCATGTAGTAGGGTTCAGTACAAGACACACAAGGTCCTAGTGATGCAGGCTGCAACACTTCGAATGGGGAGCCTGTGGCGGAGCTTCGGCCAATTTTCAGGGGGGGGGGGGGGGGGGGGGGGGGGGGTCGTGGGCTGCTGGACTAGATTGGAGGGGGCCGGTTAGTGGGCCAATTTCTGGCCCGATGTCAATTACATGGTGAAAAAACGTTTTTTTCCTTGGGCCAGGGGGGAGCTCAAGCAATTCCTGGCTTGTTCCATTCGGATTGTGCTGATCGTGGGTTCGGATAGGGAATACACGGAGAGGACTTACTGTATGTCCGCCATGGCCGAGTGATAGCTCGAGCCAATGGCTCATAAGCGGAGAGGAGAGGCTGCGGAGGAGCAGGTTGATTAGAGGTTGCTCCGCGCGAGGTTCTCCTGGGTCGCTCAGGAGCTTGAGGAGAATGTCGACAACGGTGACCTTTGACGCGGCAGTGGGGAGGGGCAGTGGTGCGTGCCAGGCAGTGGAGGCGGCGCCGCGCGAAGAAGCTAAGGCGGCGTGTCGTCAGGGAGATAGAGGAGATGCGAGAGAAAAAAAAAAGAAAAATGATGTGGCACCTGACATGTGGGACTCACCGTGCCACATCGGACAAAACCACTCTGAAAACCGCTGAGAGAGGTAAACTGAAGTGAGAGAAGGTGTTGAGGGGGTCAGGCTACCTGGTTTTTTATAATTGAAGGGAGGCAAATAGGACTTTTTCCTAAAATTTACCAGCCTATATGGACTGCGTATCTCTATGAGTAAGATGTATTAGCACCATTTTTTCATAATTTATTTCCACATGTATACTTCCACCACGACACACACGGGAAATTAAATATTTAACTTTATATATATATAAGTTATGATTTTATACGTTTCTTTTGGCTGACATCTTAGGAGTGCCAAAATATGTGCCAACACGGATGATTTTGGCGGCGGTGTTTCTTACTGAGCTATCAGGGTTTTTTTTTTTCGAAAGACTGAGTTATCAGGTTAGATTACCTTGAAAAGAAGAGACACGTGGTGAAAGGCAATTGGCCTTGCAGCCCTGCACGGGACCACGACTCGTATGATAACTGCTGACACGTCGAAATAGAAAACCAGGGGAGCAAAAGGGGGAAAAACAAACTTCACCCTCCGCCTCCAACCGTCGAGCTCGACGCGAGCGGCGGCGGCGGCGTCGACGAGATGAAGCTCTCCGTGAGGTCGACGACGAATGGCTCTCGCTTTGAGATCGAAGTCGATCCCCCCATCAAGGTATCCATTGCACGCCTCCCGGTCGATCAGTCGTCACGGTTCTTGGTCGCTGGATAGATTGGCGCACTGCGCGAGATTTGGATGCGTAAGGGTTCGTTGCGGGCGAGATCTTGGTGAGTTCTTGAGTGCTGGGCCAATGTGCGCGTTAAAGCCGCAAACGAAGATTGCGTGAATCCGATCAGTGATGGCCGGCCAGTACCGATGAAAGAGTGCTGTCACGGGATAGTTTTGCTGGATAAAGGTGTCAGATGGCGCAGCAAATTATGTTCAGCCGTGTCCGTTTTGTGCTTGATGCATGTCTGATATTGGCAGCAGCTACAGAAATTTAAGATGACCTTCTGTTTTTAAGTTTGGATATAGATTGGACGTTTGGTGAAGATAGCATCAGGCAAACGTATGTCGTCGTGCGAAATTCGCATTCAAGTGCAGTAGCTGGTAACTGCCGGATTCAGTTTGCTAATGCTTTTTTGTCTGGTTTACGATGAATTGAAGTTGTCAAATTCAAGATTAAGTTGGCTGCCGGTACAGAAACCTCCAGAAATCAGGATGTTCAGAATTATTTTAGTTTTACTTTCATATTAGGATGTGGATTGTGCAGTCTTAGATTCTATCTGCATCTTCTTCCCTGGCTCTCTTTCAATCCTGTTTAGTTATACTGCTGGTGAGTTTCAGACTGGCAACTGATGTGGTTTATTAAAACAGGTTGCTGATGTGAATAAAGTGATAGAGGCTGTAAAAGGGCAACATGTCTACCCAGCTGACGGGCAAATTCTTATATACATGGGAAAGGTGCTCAAGGATGACACAACCTTGGAGGAGACCGATGCTGGCAAAAACAACCCCGTCGTCCTAATGATGAGAAAGGTAAGCTACCTCTTGATATTCCGGTCCATGCTCCAAACCCATATTTTGTAAACTTAGAGTTGTTTCGCTTGCAGCCAATTTCAAGGTTTAGCACAGCCCATATTTCTTTTCTTTGCTCTGTGGTATTTCCTTTCCTCTGGCTTTCCCTTTTGGTTCATGCGGTCGTACATTCTAATCCTTTTATTTTACCTGTTTATTTAATATATAATCGGTAGGCAGCGCCCCTTCAGTTTCCTCAAAACAAAATTAAATTAGTATATCTAAATACTTTGTGCATTGGCAGGGCAATCAATCTACTGCATGTAAGAGACCGAGTGGCTCCTGTTTTCAGGTAAAGGCGGATTCCAGCGCCAATTATTTGCGAATTCCTTCTTCAATGCGCATGCAAGCTTATATATTTATCAATCGCTAGGCCGGCCCACACCTTCATTTCTTTCTCCCCGAACACTACAGGATTCTCAAGTTTTACCGACAGTATTTATCCATGTGGCCAATAGTTTTGTTTTCTTAGGCTTTTAGTATTTTTAACAAATGGCCGACAGTGCTAATAGTACAAATTCATAAGTTTTCCAACAGTTGTACTAATTTACCAACAAGGTCATTCCCCACAAAGTCATCACATACAGTTATAGAAGCTTATTATCCAAATATACTAAAATATTGTTGGCCACTTCAAAGAAATTGTTGGGAAAGTTGTAGTGGAAATAGATTTAGTGTCCTCTCGGCCGCCTAAATTAACTTGTGATTCCTGAGAATTCACATGAAACTTGTTTAAAATAACTTGAAGCTCATTCGAAATTAACTTGAAACTATTGGAGTATAAAGTGAATTTAAAAATATTTGAAACTTTTCTAAAAAGATTGAAACCAATTTAAGTTAACTTGAAAGTTTAAAAATTGACTTGAAACATCTGAGCTACTTGGATTTTTTGCAAATTGATAAGAAATCTGATTGCTCCAGTTTGTAATAAAAAAGCACTTTTAACTCAGTGGTAGAGTAATGCCACGGTAAGGCATAATAAGTCATCGATTCAAATCCGATAAAGGACTTTTCCGCTAGTGGTAGAGTAATGCCACAGCAAGGCAGAAGTCATGGGTTCAAATCCGGTAAAGTACTTTTCTACGAAATTCATTCACTTTTTTTCTTTTTTTTTCTTGAATCTTATAGTAAGCTCTGCACAACAAGACACTGTGGATTAAGAAGAGGAGGTAATGCAGAAATTACGTACTCTAGCACGTCACATGAACTAAACAATTAAAGTTTGAAAGTCCTGTGCTGGTGGTCGTGGGCCTCAAGTGCTGCTACAAATCATTTCAGCTGAAAAGATTCAGTCCATCCAAATCATTTCAGTGTCCATTCAATTCCTCTAGAAAAATTCAGATAATGACTCATTTTTTATGAACAGTTATCGGGTTGCGTCAAGAAGTCAAAAGAAATCCCCGTGCCACCTATCGATCTACAAGAGGACTTCAGGAAGCTCTTGCAGAGTGAAGCCGGATCTGACGTCACGTTCATCGTGTCTGGGGAGTCACTCGCCGCGCACAAGATTGTGCTAGCTACGAGGTCTCCCGTCTTCATGGCTGAGTTTTTTGGCGAGATGAAGGAAAGGACATCCAAGTGCGTCGTAATAGAGGAAATGGAAGCCGCTGTGTTCAAGGCCATGCTTCATTTCATCTACACTGACACAGTGCCGGAGCTCGATTACATGCAGGGGACTACTGCACCCGCAATGGCTGAACATCTGCTTGTAGCTGCTGACAGGTACGGGCTCAAAAGGCTCAAGATAATCTGTGAACGCAGGATCGCCCAAGGCATCGATGCGAGCACGGTGATGACAACACTGGCTCTTGCGGAGCAGCATAACTGTTCACAGCTCAAAGCCATGTGCATTGAGTTCATTGTTGAAGAATCACCTGAAAATCTTGACGCCATCATGGCGTCGGAGGAGTTCAAGAGTCTGGAGGCAAGCAACCCCGCAATGTTGACCGTGCTTTTTAAGGCTGTGCGCTGGAGGATCAAGAGACGAAGGTGATGGATGGATGAGTCCTAGTCTGGCCAGTGCGTACCAGATTGTAGAGTTACTAGTGTGCTAACGTTTCTCTAATGTTGCAGACTTGCAGTAGAGCAAAAGTAGTTTGGTTAAAAGTTTCGGCATCTACTAATGTACATTAATGGATTTCCCTTTTAGTTCTCACTGTCGTACATTCTAAACCTTTCATTTTACCTTTTTTTGGCGATCAACATTTTATTTTACCTGTTTATTTATTAGTAGGCAGCGCCCCTTCTGTTCCCTCAAAACAAAATAAAATTAGTAGATCTAAATAATTTGTGCATTGGCAGGGGCTTTAAATCTGTTGTACGTAACAGATCTAAAGTATATGCTCACTCTTCTTTTATATGGTTGACTAGGGGAGTGCCCGTGCGTTGCACGGGCGTAAATAACTATACTTTTATTCAGAGTATTAGCATAGATAATTAGAGTAGCATAATCAATTAGAGTATTTCTCAACAAAATGACACTGTCTATGGGTTTAACACGTTTGAACATCCTGCACACATTTAATGTTTTTCATGCATGTTAATAATATATATAAAGTACATGATTATCTGTTAACAGGATAGTAATCACATTTCTTATCCATTCCATCTAGAAGCCTGCTACGGCGTGGCTTACAATTACTCATACAAACATAAAGAGATGATTACATAAACCACCCCACATATGTCATTTGTAGTTTGAGATTCACATCAGTGCTAACATTCAAATTTTGGAACCAACTGAAAAGTAGAAACAGGTACATGGTCACAAAAAAGCGTCAGTATGTCCAGCTCCATATTATGGGAAAATACAGTCAATATCAGACACTGCATGTGTTCTATACCATACTATTTTTTCTTTCATGAAGTTTACATCAACACTCAACGAAGTTTCCTTTCTCCATAGTCTTTTCTCCAGTAAATCACAAACACAAATGTGAATTTATGGATAGGTTACTACAAAAACAATCATTCCTTTCTCTCATGTGTTAAACCCAGCACACGCTTCGTCCCAAGTCACTTTCCCTCACCTCCTCCGCCTCCTCCCCCCCTATGCCATCTCGCAGCCCGGGGATCTTTATGGCGATAGACGGGCTCAACAGCGGCCGAAGATAAGAAACTTGCCAAAATTAGTTGACACAGTTCAATATATATTGTAGTACTCCGTGTGGAAGATAAGAAACTTACCTGTCATGCATCATATACTGCATTAAGTATGAACGATGGCATGCTCAATGTTGGGACTACATACTGGGGAAAGAACACTGCAATTCTTTTCAAAGTCAGTGTCAATGTTACATTAATAGCGCTGTAGCATCTATTAATCATTTGAAATTAGTGGAGCAAAAAAGGTTAAATGCTAATGAATTAAATTCATGACGTCAAAACTCTGGTACTAGATAGTGAGGGAAAAAAATTCGCTGATGAAGACGAAATGGACAAATTTATCCTTAATCACTTATGTAGTGACATTACGGATGAAGTTATGGATACAGG
Source organism: Eragrostis nindensis (assembly GCA_012490785.1). Classification (NCBI taxonomy): domain Eukaryota; kingdom Viridiplantae; phylum Streptophyta; class Magnoliopsida; order Poales; family Poaceae; genus Eragrostis; species Eragrostis nindensis. The sequence goes on along the minus strand of JAAXCT010000100.1, from coordinate 544,461 downwards.
CAGTGAGCACATTGTGTTGTCTCATACTACCTTTTCTCATAACAAGTCCAAGGATAGAAATCGGAAAAAGAAACAAAAATCAAAGGGTTAAAAATGAAAGGAATCTTTTGGAACAGTGATGGGTTTAAGGACCCAAAGAAACATAGGTTTGTTTCTGAGTTAACTAAGGAACATAACCTTAATTTCATTGCGATTTCTGAGACTGTTAGAAAAAATTTCACTGATCCCTTTCTCAAAAATTTGTGTGGGGGTCGAAATTTTATTTGGCATTGCAAGGAACCTAGAGGCCGATCTGGTGGGATCCTCTTGGGTGTTGACCTTGATTTATATGATATTGGGGCAATTGACGAAGGCGACTTCTATGTTAAATTCCATTTGTGCAATAAAATTGATAGTTTCAAATGGGCATTAGTAGCCGTCTATGGACCTGCACAACAGGACCTAAAGGAACAGTTCTTAACTGAATTAGTTCATATGTGTAGTCATGAGAACCTTCCAATTTTAATTGGTGGCGATTTCAATATTATGAGAAGTCCAAACGAAAAAAATAAGGATAATTTTGACCATCGATGGCCTTTTCTTTTTAATGCTGTAATCGATGGCTTAAATTTAAGAGAAATAGAAATGTCAGGGAGACAATTTACATGGGCAAATTCTCTACAACATCCCACTTTTGGGAAACTAGACAGAATATTAGTTAGTACCGAATGGGAACAAAAGTATCATTTATCGACTGTTATGGCACTATCTAGAGATATATCTGATCATACTCCTTTACTCCTAAATTCTGGTGATTCATCTATGTATAATCAACAACCTTTATTCAATTTGAATTAGGTTGGTCATTACGATATGGTTTCACTGATATGGTCAAGGAAATTTGGTCACATGAACATGGTGGTAACACTCCTATGGAAAAATGGCAGCCAAAAATACGAGCTTTACGCCAATATCTTAGGGGTTGGGCCAAGCACACCAGTGGGGTGAATAGAAAAGAGAAAAAGGATATTCTTGACAAATTGAATGTTTTGGATAAAAAAGCTGAAACTAAATTGTTATCACAACAAGAATTAGACATAAAGAAATGTCTCCAAAACAGACTCGCACATTTGTTGAGAGAGGAGGAATTAAAATGGTATCAACGAGCCAAGGTTAAGGAGCTACTCGAGGGTGACTCACAAACACCAAGTATTTCCAACTTATCGCAAATGGTAAGCATCGGAAACTAGAATATTCCAGTTATGTGATGGAGACCAAATTATAAATGGTGATAGTGAACTTAAAAAATACATTACTTCCTACTATAAAGGTCTCTTTGGTCCACCAGAGTCTACTAGTTTTGGGATGACATCCCACAAGTAACTAATCTGGAAAATGAGGCATTAGTTAGTGAGTTCACCGAGGAAGAAATAAGAGCAGCAATCTTCCAAATGGAACACAACAAAGCCCCTGGGCCTGATGGTTTCCCTGCGGAATTCTATCAGGCTTTTTGGGATACAATTAAGTTTGACTTGATGGCTTTGTTTAGTGATTTCCATAAAGGTAACTTGCCTTTACACAGTCTTAATTTTGGAACTATCATTCTTCTACCAAAATGTAGAGATGCAGAGAAGATACAACAATATCGACCGATATGCTTGTTGAATGTGAGTTTCAAAATTTTTACAAAGGTGGCTACTAATAGAATATCAATGGTGGCCCAAAAAGTCATAAGTCCTACACAAACTGCTTTTATTCCGGGTAGGAATATAATGGAAGGAGTGATTGTTTTACACGAAACAATTCATGAACTTCATCGAAAAAAACAAAGTGGGGTAGTATTTAAAATTGACTTCGAAAAAGCATATGACAAGGTAAAATGGTCATTTGTTCAGCAAACCTTGAGAATGAAAGGATTTTCCACTAGATGGATTCAGTGGATTAATGCTTTCACTCAGGGTGGAAATGTTGGTATTAAACTAAATGACCAAGTCGGAAAGAATTTTCAAACATACAAGGGTTTACGACAAGGGGATCCCCTTTCTCCTATTCTTTTCAATATTGTAGTAGATATGTTGGCCATTCTTATCAATAGGGCAAAAGAAGATGGCCAGGTTGAGGGCCTCGTTCCACACCTTGTTGATGGTGGTATATCCATATTACAATATGCAGATGACACTATTATTTTTATGGACCATGATATGGAGAAAGCTACTAATATGAAACTATTGTTGTGTGCTTTCGAACAATTATCGGGCCTTAAAATAAACTTCCATAAAAGCGAGGTGTTCTGTTTTGATCATGCAAAGGATCATGAAGCAGAATATTCTCAGCTTTTTGGATGTCAAGTGGGTAGCTACCCATTTAGATATCTGGGGATCCCAATGCATTTTAGGAAGTTAAGTAATGCAGATTGGAAAGTTATAGAGGAGAAATTTGAGAAAAAGCTAAGTAGCTGGAAAGGCAAACTCATGTCTGTTGGGGGCCGTCTGGTTCTAAATAACTCAGTTCTAACAAGTCTTGCCATGTTTATGTTATCTTTTTTTAGGTCCCTAGGGGAGTCCTTGAAAAATTGGATTACTATAGGTCAAGGTTCTTTTGGCAAGGAGAAGGACATAAAAAGAAATATAGACTTGCTAGATGGAGCATCCTATGCCAACCTAAAGAATTAGGATGGTTAGGGATCCAGAACATTGATATACAGAATCAATGTTTATTAAGTAAATGGCTCTTCAAACTCATTAATGAGGATGGGTTATGGCAACAAATGCTAAGGAAGAAATATCTACGGAACCAAACATTAACACAAGCTGAGAAGAAACCAGGGGATTCACATTTCTGGGCGGGTTTATTGAAGGTTAAAAGTATCTTCTTAAATCTTGAAATCTTTGTTCTAAGCAATGGCCAACAAGTCAGATTTTGGGAAGATAAGTGGTTAGGTAATGCTACCTTAAGGGAGCAATATCCGTCTCTGTTTGACATTGTTCGACATTGTTTCAATGTTTTTAGTACTATACCTCTAAATATCTCTTTTAGGAGAACATTGATCGGTCAAAACTTAAATCTTTGGCATAACCTTGTTTCGTGCATTACACATGTTCAACTCGCTGATACTAAAGATTTGTTTAGGTGGAGTCTCACACCAAGAGGACTCTTTAATGTGCAATCTATGTATAAAGCGTTGTTGAATAACGGAAATGTGATCCATAACAGGAAAATTTTTATGTGGTACTTGTATAAACAAGTAGTCTTAACAAAGGACAATCTAGCTAGGCGTAATTGGCATGGTAATAAGAAATGTTGTTTTTGTACTAAGGATGAAACCATTCAACACTTATTTCACTACAAGAAATCCTGTAATCCATGATGGTTTAAGAAAACGTCATGAATAGTATATCATCTGTGACGATTGTCAACTTTTCGGCATGGATCAGTAATACCAAACCAACAAGCTACTCACATTTTTCAAAACGTCCCAAGTGATTGTACGAATATCATCACAGAATAGACTATAGGTATAATGATAGTTTGGTTATGAATTTAAATGCATCAAAGAATATATCATAGGTACAATGACACTAGGGCGGCGAGATTGAATTCGTCACGGACTAGACCATAGCTAAACTAATACTATGGTGACGAGTTTGAATCTGTCATGGATTAAACCACAGGTGCAATGATACTTTGGGGACGCCGTCACGGATGAATATCATGGTGAAGATAATAAAATCCGTCACGGATTAGACCATAGGTATCAGAATATTATAGTGACAATTTTAAATCCGTCATGAATTAGAACATAGGTATAGTGATATTATAGTTGTCACGAATTAGAACATAGGTATAGTGACATTATAGTGACGAATTTAAATGAATTAGAAACATAATTCTGAAAAAAAAATATACGTGGTTGTGTCAAATAGCTTGTGCCCTTTGTACATTTCTCCTTATACTGATTCGTGACATACAAAGGGTGTGTTCGTTGCATGGGGTCTAAACTTTAGAGGATTTTTGTAACGAATATTGTAATTACAAATAAAGTTTAATTACAAAACTAATTTCAGGACTCCGCTCGAATTCGCGAGACGAATCTAATGAGAGTAATTAAGGTGCGATTAGAAAATAGTTACTGTAGCATCACTGTAGCAAAACATAGATTAATTAGGCTCATTAGATTCGTCTCGTGATTTAGAGCCGTGACATAGGTTTTGTCATTAAATGAATAAAATAAAAATATTCTTAAATAGTAAGATTCTCTTTGATGTGACAGGTCTAAACTTTAGAGGAGGGTGCAACGAACGCGCCCAATGTTTAAAAAAACAAGTCATACAGGGATCGAAGCAGAGATCTTATCAGTATGATGAAAAATTTATTTTGTAATCGGAAACCTCATCTTATACTATTGACTCGGTAACTCAAAAAATATCTTTTACTTTCTTTACCACTGCGCTATTGTACACGGGTGGGGAAATTTCTGATCCAAAATAAAACATCGATCCCCGTCCACTAGACTCTCTCTTCTCCTCTTCGCCTTCACCTTCCTCAGAACTGCCCCATTTTCTCTCGATCGGATCTCTCCCGGAGTGGGACGCGTCCAACAGCACGACCCCCCTCTCCCTCTCTCTCGTGGGCGGCTGCACGGCAGAGGTGGGACCATGGGGTCCAGGCGGCGGCGGTGCTACGCGGGCAGCCACGGCGACGGCGGGAATGCGGGGCCCAGCCCCTGCGACGGCGCGACTGCGGGGCCCAGCCCCTTCGACGGCGTCGACACGGCTGCTGCGCGGGCGGTGGGGCCTGGCCACGGAGACGGCGCGGCCACGGCGGCAACCACGACGACCGGGCCGAAGCTGTGGGCCGTCGACCTCGACGGCGACCGGACTGGGATCCATCTGCTCTGCGCCCGCATGGTCCATCTCGCCCCCCGACGCTGATGCAGCTCGCCTCCGCATCCGCAGGTTCGTTTCGAAGCTCCCCTGCGTACAAGTTGCCTGACAAATTTCCTGAATGATGGCTTGGTTGGGTCAGCGTTTCATTGTACTGCTCTGATTTCATGATTTATTGCCAGCAATTCCTCCTAAATGATGCATCGATGTACTTTGTAGGCCAAACAAACTGCTAGTCTCAAACTTTTATAACTGAGTCAGTAGTTTGTGTAATGATTTGAAGCTCTCATTCGCTAACCAAACTGCTACTCTCGAACAGTTATAACAGAGAAATAGATGTTAATTGTGATTCGCTTCTGTACCCTGTTGGAACCCAGTATTATTGGAATCACTGAACTGGGTGTGTATATGCTGTTCTCACCATATGAATAAAAATACTCTATGCATGGGATGAATTATATGTGGGCTTGTTTCAGTTGTCGTGAATGCAATCGAAATCTGAAATGCAAGTGACCTGATGAACAATCTGAAGGTTAAGCTGCATGCTTGCTAGGTTTCTACCTGTGCCATTGACCATTGTTCATACTTTGTAGTGCTAGTATACACTGCTGCCTGCTTGCTTGATGTGTGGTGGTGCCATTGTTCATAGTGCTGCAGCCTTCATGCCTACTTTTGCTTTCTCAATTGCTGCCTGCCTGCCTTCTTTCTGTTCTTTGCGATTAATTAATTATAAGCATTTTTTCCAATGTCTAAATTCTTTAATGGTGCTTTTGTAGGATAGGAACAGTGGGAAACAACAGAGGAGAAAGAATGGAAGATGTATGGACAAAAACGGATGTATATGTATGTTGACTATGTTTTCTTTCCGCTCCGTAATAACCGATCGTGCTCCTGGTCTGTTTTTCTCACATTTTCCATACTGAACTACCTTTTCCTTTACATAGGATCTGGTGTAATACGACAAGAAGTTTTGATGCTCTAAAAGTCAGGAACTCGACACGGAAGGTAAGCTGAGATTCTAGTATTAAGTCAGTAGATAGATACATAATGAACAGATTTAGAGCTCTTTGTCATAAATTGTTATCGATTCGCTTCACTGTTCATGATTTTTTACATAGTGAAGTAACAGTTGACTTCGTCATGTATTTATAATACTCTGATCCAATGTGCTACAACAAGATCCACCTCTTTTATTCAGTTCTTATGAGCCATGGACTTGTGGTTGTAAGAGACCATGTAGTGTTTTTCATATATGCTAGACATACGACGGTATGCATGTTCAATGCACGTACAATGGAATTTACTTAGGTTAGTGAGCAAAGTTTTTGCTTGAATGCCAGAAAGCTAGTTGCATATTCGTGTAGTTTGCTCATCATATGCTGATAAATCGTGTGTGAAGTGATTCAGTTTCATGGTACCTACCAGTTAATACATTGTATACCAACCCTGCAATCCCGATTTGTTGCATCAGTTCTGTGTTTTTGAGCTATTTTTTTACACATAATTCTCTTAACTCGAATTAAAACTCTTCTATAATCATGTGTTTTTAACTCTTCAACAGGACTTAAGGATCAGAACGAGAGGGATGTGCACATCTGTGGCTGGACATTGTCTGCTTATATTTAAAATACATAGGCAATATACCTGGAGTGAGTCCTTGACATGTTTAGCTACTTGAGATCAGTCATGTAGGTTGGCATTTTTTCTTGTAACCTCTGATTCATGAAGAAATTGTGGTGATCCTGACCCATGACTTATGACATTTTGCGTGCCTTGTAACCTGTGATTGTGTATTGTATTGCTACCTTGGATTATGTTAATTGTGCTGCTTTCAGCAATGGCGTATGCTCTATTTGGGCAAGGAAATAATGGTATAGAAAAATAATCTCTGACGTTTATGTTCGTCGCTAATTCTGGGTTTGGATTGGGCTACAGGGCTTTAATATATTCTATGACGGTCAATAATTGTCACAGTTTGAGTTGATCCGTGACTGTTTGACAAAAACATCACCGGGTTTGGGCTGGGTTACATGGGCCTCAGCTATTCTATGACGGTCAATAAACGTCACGGATTGAATTGATTTTTGACGGTTTGGTAGCAACGTCACGCAGGTCAATCCGTGACTCTCAATACATGATCAAATTAAAAAAACGTCACGGATGGCACATCGTGACGGTTTTTTAGTGATCCATGACAAAATTTAGACGTCATGAATTACAAGATTTGTTGTAGTATTTATTGATTGTCATTATGCTAAATTCCTATGGAGACTTGTTTACTTTTGTTTCGACTTAAAACCACCCTTTAATATATCTCATATGTTTGGTGGTTGGTTCAATGGTGTAGGTGTCAGACTAAAAAAACAACTACTTGTTGGGGTTGCAGCTTTATGCTGGGCTATCTGGTTAAGTAGGAAAGATATTGTTTTTGACAAGGAACCTATGATAATATATGCAGGTACTCTTCAGAGGGACTCATTTGGATGCGGTTTTGGTCACAGCTGCAAAGGAATAATGAAGACAAAGAGATGATGACAGATGCTTGCCGACGTCTTGAGGTGTTGGCAATGGAAATCTACCTATATCATGGATGGAGATTTACTAATAGAATTTGTTATTAATAATTCTTGTCATCTAGATTTTGAGTTTTGTAATGTGTGCGTTTCCTTTCACATTCGGCAGACGGAAGTGCTGCAACTTTGTAATAAAACGGCTGTAACCTCCTAGTGAGGCCAAGGCTGGGATGTTTCCCATCATCTAAAAAAAAAGAAAAATGTTTGGTTTTAACTAAATGAACAGAGTTGACGAGCTCAGGCGAATGCTTTGACGTACAGGAAATTGGCAAATTGTTAACCGACCCTTGAAAGATATTGGAGCGAATATCAGGTTTCAAACTTGCATGCAAGTGAATTGTCAGTCAATCACTCTACGGAGTGATGGAAGTAGTTTTCTCCTCTTTTTATTAGTTCTCTTTGGTTGTTACTTAACTATGAACATTTGGTATTTGAAAAACTTAACATAGCCGATTGGATTACAGATAACATTATGCAGGTTTAATTTACAAATTCCTATAGTGTTCTTACATAATTGTTGATGAGATATCCTTCCTGCAATGACAATAGTAGTTCTCATTTTACTGAATTAATCCAGTAAAAGCAACCAAACAAAATACGAAGACTGCAGAGCTTACTCATCAAGAAAAAAAAATCCAGCATCAGAAAAGCATTTGACCTTTGTTGTTGCTGGAAGCAAGTCACAGAATCTATCAGTGTAGTATTGCAGCTAAACCTACCAATGCGCAACAGCAATATAACTTTAGAGATGATGCAAGTCCAAACCTACCAATGCGCATCAGCCGGTTGGGCATTACTTCATACACATTTGTCATCACAACACCCCTTTTGTTATGCAACAGGTAGGGTGAAAAGACAAGCATCTGCATGGCCTTCCACTATCTTTCTGGATTAAATAGTTGTATCTCCAGCAAAGTTATTAGAAAATGAGTCAAGTCAGCCACACCTTGTAACCTCGAATATCTGAAAATCAGGAAAAAAAATCACACCGAGATTTTTAAGAAGAGCTAATGAGACCATCCATACAATGAGACATTCAATAGACAGCCATCAAAGATATATCCTGGTGTAACCTTGTCCCTACATGCAAAAACTAATGATTTGAACAGAATCAGGGCATGAATCACTTCAGTATATCCGTAATTTCCGTAATGTGGGAAAAACTTTTATTTTTTTTGCAAATATATGATAAAACATGTTATCTCATCTAAACATAATATGATCCTTAGCAACAGTAAAAGGCATTAAAACAATACCTTATTTGGTACTCAAAAGATCCTTGCGTGTTATCTGCTATCCCCTGGCAGAAATGCATCTTATAAAAAAGAAGAAATTAAATGCAAATCTGCACAGGCTGCATGTGATTTTAGCAGGAAAGAAAAAGCAACATAATACCTGCCCGAACTGCATGCAACAAAAGTGAAGACGATGTCAATATGAACATCAAGTAAAGGATTTGAAAAGATATTGCATCATTGCAGTTGCTGTTCAACCGTATGATGGAACAATCCAGAACAAAATGGCATGAAGTCCGGCAACATAGTATCTAGACCTTGCAATGAACACAACTGTGATTATGTTTTCTAACCCTCATTCTGCAAACCGCCAGCTTTGATCAATCAGCAAACAGTACTAAATATTAGAAGAATTCTATCGTTGTTTCCATGAGCTCGAAAACTGCATGGTTATTGCATCTAGAGAAATCAGTGATTATTGGAGCCAGGAAAATATTAGATAATAGAGATGCTATGGACATTACTAATTGGAAGATTAGCATAGCACAATAATCACCTCTGCAAGGCAACCGCAACCAAAAACCATACCTCATAGAACAATAATCACTCGTTGCTTTGTTGAAATTAGCAGATCAACTGATGTACTTATCAATCCAAGAGAATTTATATATTAGGGGGACTCACTAATTTAGAAAATGCAGACAATAATTGAAGGATGGGTGCAAGAATTAATACCTCATGTAAGCCACTTTTGTGACGGGGATCAAATTGAGATCCAGCCACCGTCGTGGTGCAGACGGCTCAACTTTTTTTTTCCGCTGTATACCGTCGTAACCTCCGGATGGATTCAATTGCTGCCGCCGCCATTGCCTGCTTTTGCAGCGGTTCGGATCAATTTGATCTCTGGCATCACGCTCTGAAGGGAGCCAGAACTACCAACAGCGGATTCCCGGCACCTCTTCTCGCCAGCGACAAGAGAGGCCCTCCTCTCATATTTATGAGGGAGCCCCCTCCTCCGTGCGAGCCTTTTGCTATGCTGTCATGGTTACAAGAGCGGCCCTCCTCTCATATTTATGAGGAGCCCGGGTACAAAGAGTTCAACAACAACTCTACACTCTACCTCTACACCAACTCGTACACTATATTCAACACGTATTCCAACATTTTAAACTTCACGGATTACCCACCCAGACATGCTTTCTCAGTATAAAGGCAGACATGGAAGGGTTCCTTGTGCACAGAATGAGGATGCACGCAAATCTTGAATTTTATTTATCCTTATACATATATATAGGGGTTTCATGAAACATATATGCTATATATATATATGTAGCTTTTAACAACATGCATACTCATGGAATTTGAAATACTGCCAAGTGACGTTAGGATTTATTGACATAGACATTGTTCTCTGGGGTCATGGGGAAGACATCGTGCCTCCGATGCTTCCTTCGATGAATCTTGCCCCAGATGGATCGATCGGTCTTGCCGGCAGCTCAGGCGCAGGGAATGTTGGGGTCGAAGTCGCATAAGCAATAGGAGCGGCATGCGGTGCATGCGACGAGGCACTTGGTGGGGCACTTGGCTGGGCAGGGGACCTTGCAGGCGGGACAGGACACCACGGTCGTGCGCTTGTGCATCGTGGGGGTGATGACCTCGGACCTGCCGCCGGACGGGATGCCACCATTGGGAGGTCCGTTCATCTCCTTCCCCACCTTTGGACCTGGCTGGTGGTGGGGCGGTGCCTTCACAGCGGCCGCCGACCACGACAGCGCAGCAAGAGCCGCCACCACCACCACCACAAGCTGCTGCACAGCCGGCCATTGTAGCTACTAGTAATTAGCTTGCTCAGACGGATGGAACACAATCGATCCAAGAGGTTGCCACCAATTTATAATCTGATGCGGAGCCAGCTAGCTAGCTAGCTTGTACGTGGAGGTCAAATGAGTGGCTTACATGGGAAGTGGCCAGCGGGCGAAGCTAGAGTTAGATTGATCGTGGTGCAAAGCATGTGAGGTTTATGATTTCTAGAGGACAACCATGAGCTAAACGAGGTGCACAAATAGTTAAAATATAGTGGTTGGTACTGAAATTGTGATTGTACCAAGATTCCCCCATGGAAGTCGCGTAAGAGGGCATAAAGTTAAAGTAAAAGCGTACATCCGTCGTCTATTGAGGACGATGTTACCCTGCATTCAGCCCTGTCGCATCACGTGCTTAAGTACCTATTTTCAATTGATGCAGATCGATCCATGCTAGCTTCTACACGCACGCACACGCTAAAGTATCTGCACAAAACTTTAGGTTTCCAACACGCATATGCACATGCTAGCACGAGATGATGTCCATAACGAAGCTGTTCCTCCAAGAGCGCCAATCCGGGCCCGACGCGGCGTGGGCTATGGCAGACGAGCTTCACCTAGTGAGCCGCCCCCGGTTCACATGTCTGGAGAGCTCCGCCTAGAGCGCCATTGTTGGCAAGATCCGCCCCGCGAGCAGCGCATCGGACACCATGGCGGGCCTAGAGCTCCGTCACGTGATGAAGCGGGCTTCGTGTAGGCGTCGGGAGCTGGGGCGGTGCCGTGTGGAGGACAAAGATGAAAGTGGTGGCATTTGGACGGATCAATCACGTGCAAGCAAGCCTCCATCGCAAGTACAGTTGAGTTTCCTCTTTTTCCTTTTATTTGGCAAACTTGAGTAATAGTGTTGGGTTGACTTGATAGCAACGCCTTAGAACTACCTGGATTTACTGCATTGTTCTAACACTGATGAGCAGCAATAGCGCAGCGTGCCACTGGAACACTAGTTATTTTCCTTGTCATATATAGATTGATGAAACCGCAGATGATTCGCTCTACTGATGGTTTCCGCTTTCCTGTCGTCGTTCTTTCCATGAGGAACATCTGAAACGCAGGACAGATTCCTGCTGCAGGATCATGCACGGAGATGCATCCGTAGAGAGGTCCATCATACTTGAGATAGCAGCTGTTGCTGCCATGCTGCATAGGGCCTGATCTTGTGCTGCATAGACCCAAGGTGGAGCAGAAATACTAAATATTCAGTTCTTCGGTAATTAGTTTTATCAGCTTTTTGAGAACTGAGCTTGGCTCAGTTGGCCAGCAGCGCCAGCCGAAAGGCTCGGCGCGCGCCCACCCGGGTTCGAGCGGCGCTCACCCGGGTGCCTCACGGGGCACTGTAGCAGTGAACAGTAACGCGAGTTACTGTTCACTGCTGACAGTGAGGTGGTAAAAAAATCCCCTCGTCCTCCCCAGTTCAAAGCACATGGTTAAGACTCGCGCCGCAGCTCACAACGGCCAGCTGAGTCCCTGTGTATGGATGGGGAGGGGGTTCGGGGGTTTTCTCGGCCTGCGTGAGAGGCTCTCCTCCTTAGCAAAATGCCGTCGGGGCGGTCTTACCCCGGCAGGTCGAGTTTTTTTTTAGTTTTATCAGCTTTATTTTCTTGAACCATTAAAAATGATGAATAGAAGCGAACATCAGCTTTACTTCATTGTGCATCGGTGTGTCGCGGGCTTGGGTTCTCTTAAGCTATAGGTAGTGGCCCTAGCATGCCAGGTGCAGAGCTCTCCCACTGCTAGCCGCGAGCTGAGGTCTCCAGAAAGCTTAAAAGCGAAAAGCTCCCCCAAACAGGGTCGCTTCTCCCAGAATCAAAAGGCTCTAAAAAAAAAACTCGTTTTACACTACAAGCTGAGAAGCGACCAGAAGGTAGATTCCCGAGCTTTTCCACTGAGTCTGCTGGCGCCCCTCCCAAACTCAGCCGCGACAGCCGCCTCCCCGTCCCCAGGGCCTCCGCCGAAGCTATCCTTGCGGCCACCACCGCTCCTCCGGCCGCCTCCGCCACTCCCCCGACTTCCGATGCTGCTATCCTAGGAGCCATCATTGATTCCCGGCTCCTTCGATGTCCGCCACCGCTGGCCTAAGCGCCGCTTCCCCAATCTCCTTCGCTTTCCCAACATCCGTCGTTGCAGGCCCAGCCCTCGCCATCGCTGTCGCTGGAGGAGCCGAGCCGCGCTTCCTCAACAACGCCACCGCCTTGACCTCCCTATTTCGACGCCACCGCCACCGCTCCCTCCCGCGAACACCTGAAACAAAGATGAAAGTGGTGGCATTTGCACGGATCAATCACGTGCAAGCAAGCCTCCATCGCAAGTATAGTTGAGTTTCCTCTTTTTCCTTTTACTAGCCTATCAAGTATCAACCCGTGCAGATGCACGGGCTAGCAATTTCATTATGTGTATACAGCATTAATTTAACTTCAGGAAGATGAGAAGATTTAGAGATTTCATTTGACTCCATGCTTATTACGGATTGGCAACAGGTAGGAGTAGAGATTCAGTTTGGAGTCCATAATTGTTATGGATAAAAACAGAGGAGAAATTTAAGTAATTGTTTACAGTTAGTAAACTGATTCTTTCTATTTAGCTTTGTATTTTACAATGTTGTACGTACGCCCTCAACATGTTGGGAGGGCTTTAAATTTTCATGGCTTTAATTATTGAAGTAATTTAAACAATGCATGGTCATATCCTGTTCAACTTTGATCATGCCCAAACACTACTTATGTATTACAAATATAATTAAACTCACGGTCCGCATATATGAGGACTCGCTCTGTAACATTAAATATCTGTAGAAACTTCTCAGGACATAACTCGATTTTCTACAGGAACTGTGAAAATATTTTGTTCCATATAGGGTAAACTGTTCTCATATGTCGAGAGAAATACAATCAAAAGGATCTGATTGGGATCAACATGAATATAACTTTGGTTGCTCTGTTCTTAACAAAATTTTACACTATGGATACATTTCTTTAATAAACACCAAATTAATGTGCTGTTGGAAAGCTAATTATATTTGATCTAACGCCAAACTGCAGCCACATATCAGTCTATAGCAGAAGTTACCTTTCCACGCATCTTCCCAATGAACTTGATCAATCTTCAAGATTTTTAACATGGACACGTAGCTCTTTTCCCATTTAACATGATGTCCTCTTTTGTCAAGTGATTTCTTCTAATGCATACAACAAATTCCTATTGAACTTTGGCTGACTGTATGTACTTTTGATTAGCTCGGTTCAACAAAACACTCTAGGCTGTCTCAAATTTTTGTGGGTAATACTCCCTCTATCCAGAAATTTAGTGTACATCTAGTTTTGTCCTGAGTCAAACTTTTTGAACTTTGACCAATAATATTTAGAAAACCGTAAAGATTGCAATATGAAAAATGCTTTTACTAGATTCATCGTGAAATGCACTTTCATAATATATAACTCTCTTACTTTGAAATAATATGTATTTCTAGATATTATTAGTCAAAGTTCAAAAAATTTGACTTTGGACAAAATTAGATGTACACTATATTTCTGGACATAGGTAGTAATAAGCAAGGAAAAAATTTTATGCTTTGCATCGCCTACATGCATGTCCGATGGTCTTTTTTCTTCTTTATTTTTTTTCTCAATCGACCTCTTCCTGCTTATCTTTGTCTTGCCGTCGCTTTTGCATACTCCTGAATAGCAACAATTATTGGAGGCGTCACCGGAGCATCCGACAGAAATTTAGAGGCATAATTTTAAGGAAGTAGCTATTGAGCACCGGTAGATCCAATGGCATCATGATCCAGCAAGGTATCACGGCAGGAACGGTATCCGCATCTTCGTCACTGCCGTACGTTGCGTGTTGGTTTGCTGTTTGCTGAGCGTCTGGCTGCGGCTAGGATTTTATTTCTCTATGACTTCAGTCCGACCTTCCACGGCTCCTCTTCGGAGTTCACCATCGGATGATCGGTCTTTTGTTGAATCAGGGCTGCATTGATAGTAGTAGTAATAGTGATTAATCTAAAAATGTGTAGGTTCTTTTGTTAACTTTTTAGTAATCAATGTGGTACTCCCTAGGCCTAAGAGTAAGGGTGAAACCGGATCAGATACGGACGAATATTGCCTATCTCCTATTCTATTGTATAATAATAATGTTTTATTCGGATCCGGAATCGAAGCGGATAGTATCGGACATTTATTTCTCATCCCATACCTTATCTCATATTTTGTCTTCGGAATCGGAGTCAGACATAGATATTATGATAGGGTTTGTAATGATTAAAACTTTTTTGATAGTTACACAATTAGAGTGGAAAAGGACATACCCTTTATACATGATTAAGAGAATTTTGGCTCTTATTCATGCCAATCTCTTGATTTTGTATTATATTCTTGGTGTGTAATCGTTATTAACTTCCTCAAATCACATGAAATTCGGATTTAGGATGGATACAACTCATCTTGTGACCTATCTCGTTATTATTCTTGGGATTCGAATTCGGGTACGGATAGTGTCGGATACTCATTGATGCGTCATCTATTTGCCCATATTTAATTTATCGGGCTTCGGTCGGTCGGCTGGATATATCCGCCCCGTTTTCAATACCTGAGAGTATGTGATAATTTTTTTTCTTCATTCCTCACAAACAAAAAAAAACTTATCTTAGTAAAGTATCAAGATAATAGGTCACCTATCAAACATAAGGCTTCATATCTACTCACAAGATGCAAACATGCAGAACAAAAAATGATCATCTATGAAACAACACATCTTTGTTTAAAAGAATATGCTTTACAAAAATCTCTAGTTTTTGCCTAGTGCATTGAAACGAATGGCCAATGGTTCTTCTCCTTCCCTATAATTTTTTTTTTAAATGGACAAGCTAGGGTGTTGCTATCTTCTTGGACATTTCCCATTTGTTATTTACTAATGGCAGGCAACAACATTTTCATTAGGATCTTGGTCGGTGATTATTGTTGGTAATTTATTTTCACCCTTGGGGATTGTCCAAATTCGCCTAAGAAACTCTCAGAAAATTAAGAAAAATACATAAAAGCACAAAATCCTGGGTACGTATTTGTGAAATACACTGAGGAAACATTTGATATCACTTATAGTGATGACATAAAGGAATCACCATGCAAAAACTCACTATGCTTAATCGATGGTAAAGAAGAATTCAATGTTTTTTCTTTAAAAAATATGTAGGCTATATTACTATAGAAGTAGAATCTGGAAAAGAATACAAAGAGAAATGTATAGAGAAATAAATACGGGAAATTGAAGGTTTAGATGTTGGCATTAGTCATGCGAAACAAAAATGAATTTCTAATAAAAATCTGGAAAACAAAACCCTAAATCTGATTTTGAAAAAGCTCTTAAAATGAGGACAAGAGAGAGAACAAAGATGGGAATAAAAAAGAGCTTCAACTTAAATTTTCACAAGATTAAGTTGAAGGCTTAACATTAGACAAAGCAGAGGGATTAAAAACCAAAACATTTTGTTACGAAAATGAAAATTCTAAAGTAATAATTTGCAACCAGATTGAGAAACCTCAACCACCATCGTGCCGCGTCAGCAGGGACCCGAGGAACCACGCTGCACGCCGTCGACGAGGGGAGCCACTGCCTAATTTGCAGGTGCCGACGAGGGGAGCCACCACCTAATTTGCAGGCGCCGCCGCTGCTGAGAAACCACACCTTGTCACCAACAACAAAGGTCTGATCGACGCCCACACTACTAACGCAGCAATCAAACACCACGGCATCAATTTGTTCAAGGTGTTGTTTCCATGGTGCGTCCGCGCGACCTCCTCTCCTCGCGTACGATAGTGCTCGCCTCACCACCATGACGGTCGCCTCCGTCATCCCTTCTCGTCCCTCACGGCAGTATAACCGCCCGGGTTGATTCAAACGCCCCATTGCTCTGAACTGCCTACACGTTTGCTCACTTGTACCATGCGTAATGGAACGGTGTGCTTGGTTGCTCCCTTACATATCTATATAATGAATTTTTTCATCAACCTTTATCTTGAAAACACAAAAAGCCGTCGATATATCGCAGCATCATCTTTTTCATTATTTTGAATTTGTGTCCTGCAGAAAAGCATAAAAAAAGAGAGAGTAAATTTCACAAACAAACAACTATTTGTGCTTTTGTATGACAAAACTACAATTTGAAGCCTATTTCACAAAACTACAACTATTTTGATGTTTGGTAACACAAACCTATAACTTTTGTAGCATGATCCCACGTGTCATTCACAAAAGGGCTACATAGCCTGGTCCCACTTGGCAATCATACATGTGCTACAAAAGTTGAGTTTCTTGTTATTAAGGGTCAAAATAGTTGTAGTTTTGTGAAATAGATTTTAAAAGTAGTAATTTTGTGACAAAGGTACAAATAGTTGTAGATTTCTGAAATTTACTCTACATAAAAAAAATATTGAGATTAGCCAATATCATATTACATGCATTGCTCTATCCACGTTTCTATCGGGTAGTGATTATTATGATCATGGAACTAAAAGGCTCAGTAAATGGTGGGATAAGACGTTCATAAGAGCTTGCCGTGAGTTTCGGAGAAGAAGAGTTTCGGAGAAGAACAGTACTTAGTAGCTGCAGTAATTTCTTAATATTTTTCAAGCGCAAGACATGGATTGGGCATTTGTTTCTAGAACAGTCAATATATAATTATTTGGCACTATGTTTCTTCTTTCTTTCTTTCTTTTTGAGACCTGCTGTTAATGTTTCCTTTATTGCCATGCCGGCAGCGTTTGCACAGTACCAGTCGCGGGCCATGGTTTGCTGCCAACGGGGGCGCACTGTAACATCCCAAATTTCAAATCAAAACTAAAGAGGAATAAAAATCACTCAAATTTAAATTTTCGTCTAAATCTCATCTTGCCAGGAATTTTTTTTAAAATAAAACTAACTAAAATATATCAAACTTAGTTGGAATATGAAAATTTTGTAATTTAAAATTTGTGCTCAAGTGTTTTGCTTACATTTAATAATTCATTAAAAATTTGAACTTTTAAAGCTTTCTAACAAATTTAATTAAAGTGGATTAAATCTCCTTTCAAAATCAAGAATTGAATTTAACCCTGCATAAAAATTTCACCATGTGCATTCCTGGATTTGTTTGCTTTTATTTTGTGATTCATCAACTTTATTTTCCATTTCAAATTTTAAGTTCATTCAAATTTGAAGTCCCTCAAAATCCCATAAAAGAATAAACCTATTTCCTATCCCTAACCCTCCTGGACCCGCTCCTCTCTTTCTCCCGCTCGGCCCAGCCCAACGCGCCTTCCCTCTCTCCTTTCTTTTTCTCTTCTCCTTTCCCGGCCGCAGCCCACTTCGGCCCAGTCCGGCCCAACTCCTCATCCCCTACCTCCAGCTCAGCAGAGCTCTCTCTCCCTGCGCCGCCGTTTCTCTATCTCTCCCTCTCTCTCTCTCTCTCTCTCTCCGGTCCCTTTCCTTGGCGCTGTAGCCATTCCTCGCGGACGTCAGCAACAGCAGCACGTCGCCATCTAGCGCTAGCGGGATGTACGGGGCGGCGCCGCAATTTTGACCCGGAACCGCACCGCCGGGAATCCCGCTCTCACAGACGCGCCGCCGACCTCCGCTCGCCGTCCAAATGCGCCGCACCTCCAGCCTTTTCTTCCTCGCCAAGGCGCCACCTGACACAAGCCCACGCGCGCTGCAACACTTAGCCGCTAAGTAAGCTCCCCGCCTTCAATGCGTGGGAAAAATCTCGCCCGTCGCCGGCGATATTTTGTCATGGCCGCCGCCTCCCTCTGCCTATAAAAGGACCTGACGTCTTCCTCCTTCTCCGCCTCAACCCATCGCCCCACCAGAGCTTCGAGTTGTGCTCCAGTGAGCCCAATTTCTTCGTGTCGTGCTCCTCTGTTTCTTCCCCAACGTCTGGCTGCCGCATCGATCTCCACTGCCGGCGCGTTCCTGTCCAGTCTGAGTCCCTGGTAAGCAACCACAGACCCTACTCGACCTCCTCAATCCACTTTTCCCCGGTATTCCTGCCTCTCCCGAGCTTGCACCGAGCAGCCATGGCCGTCCCTCTTAATCCCCGTGCAACTGCTAATTCCCAATTAGCCGCCACCAAATTTATGCCTCAAATGGAGCCAGGACGCCGAGAAGATCCGATTTACCCACTCCCTAGTCACCCTACTACCTTTTCCCCACGCGGATTTGAGCTCCAGGTGCTCGTCCATGGCGGACAGAGGACGAACTCCTCTGTTCTGTATCGATCCCCTGTGTTTATCTGTCGAGCAGAAATATTTCCGTGTTGGGCTCTTGTGGCTGCAGCCCACATGGATTAGTCTGGCCTGTTTCTCCTTTGTAGCCCGAACACCACCAGCAGGCCTTTTCCTTGTAGATCGGACAACATCAGCAGCCCAGCACGTGGTGCTGTTCCTTTTTATTTTCGGAATAAATCAAAAAGGCCCACTATAAAATCAGTATCTACACCATCCGAACTCCTATGGATCTGATTCTTGCTCCTACATGTATATAAATTCAAAACCTACCTATCCATACCAATTTTATAATATTTGGCATTTATTTGATTTTCTCTTTGAATTGATATTTTATTTCATTATTGGGATTTACCTTCTTGCAGTTTATTTATAACCTTTTAAGTGCATGTAAATAATACTGCACCATCATGCACTATATCGTATGCATCCTTAAATAAACAACACCTTTGTTTTAATAGGCTCATCCGTGTTAAAAAAAATAATAAAGTTTGCTTGCTAAATAATTCTTTAACATATTTCATGTTGCATATAGAATTGCATGCATAAGTATAAGCTGCACATGTACATTAATATCTGCATGTAACCATAGTAAATTTAAATAAATAACTTTAGTTATGTTAATAAGCTCATCGGTGCTTGTAAAATAAAATATAATCTTTAAGCCATAGGTTGTATAACCCTTAATACATGCATGCATGCCTAGATTTATATACGTATCTGCAGTTGCACATCCTCTCCTCAAACCACTCATGTTATTTAGTAGAAGTAACTTAGACTTTATATAATAGATATGCACGCAATCACCATCAATGAAGCATATGCATCTCACCATCCTCACTTTAAGGTTTTAGTAAATCTTTATGCTAAACCCTGCACCTTGCTCCTTTTAAGAGAACTTAGATAATTAATCGTTTGTCTAGGTGAATATGGCCCTTATAAGGCCATGAATATAACTTGTAATAAATAATCTTTCATAAATAAATTTGCATCGCATAAACATAGCCATTTTTTTGGAGTTTTATCGATACTTTTTGGAGTTAATTGGATCTTGTTGGTTCTTTTCGATCTTTATTTCTTTTGCGGTAGTTGTTTACGTAATATTTCTATGCGCTAGCTTACGCGAGATTCGAGGAAGAGCCAGAAGAATTCAAGGAAGATCTAGAAGATCCAAGCTTCGAGGATGAGTTGAAGAATCCAAGCCCGAAGACGAGTCAGAAGATACAAGCTTAAGAGGAGGACTCGAACACATCAACTTCGACGGAAGAGCTTGAAGATCCAGAATTGAAAGACTAGGATAGCATTCTTCAGGCAAGCTCTACTTCTCCTTGATCATGATTGAACCTACTGTTTTCGTAATGTACCTATATTGCCTATTCTCGTGCTATGCATTACTTGTTATTTTACTGCTTGTGTAGTTATGGTCCTATTTGCTTACTGCTATTAATGCTATTATTTAGGCATTAATACATAGATCTTTGTTTACCCTTGATACCTGTCACCTTGATAACCTTAGGATAGTTCCATCTTCTATGATGGTACGTTCACCTTGCTACTAGACTGCTTAGGACCCCTCGCAATGTTTCTACATTGCCACACCTTACTCACTTATATACTTTTACAAATGTGTGAAATGAGTTTGGCGGTGTACGTGATACTTGGGGTTGAGAGTAGCACAACTGTGTTAAGTGATGATGATGGAGACAGTGATGGGATGGTAGGATTGCGGGCAAGGCCATTAGTAAGTGATTGATGGCGTGATTTTAAGTGTGATAGTCCCCTAGTGCGGGAGACATGGTGCTTGCCCGGCCACATAAGGACCGGTTCATTCAGCCTTTAACAAGATGATTCTCGTATAACCACGAAACCTGTTATGGGCAGGACTTACCCTACCTTCTTGGTACTCTTACATTGTCCATTTGGAGGCCAGTAGAGGCAACGGAAGCTCAGGAGCAGACCCGGGAAACGTACCCGTGGTTCGGTCGCGGAACCTACCGTCTGTCGGGGGACCCGTTGTAAGTCACGGGAATGCCGCCTGTCCTGGTGTTTGTCACAGGATCCTGCAAATTATTACAGAAGCGCAACGTACCTGTTACAGGTGTTGTGCCGTAGTGTGACATATCAAGTCACAGGCCCCTGAGTGAGATTCCGTGGTGGACTTGTGAGATTACTCGGAGAAGATGGACTAAGCGTTATGTTACTCTCCGTACAAGAGTGCATAGCTCGTGGGAAAAGATGTACAACCTCTGCAGAGTGTAAAATTTATCCGGATGGACGTTGTCACGGCATATGACGCATCTTTGTTGAGTTCGATATGATTAGCCATATTCATGATTCCTTGATGTGTGCGTGAGCAGTAGTCTGCTCGTGTTTTGGAAGTGATGGCAAGTGTGCCGGGTCGGTATGACCATTTAGGTCAGAAGGCCCAACTAAAACTTGGGAACTGGCGGGAATGCTTCATACTCCTCCAGGGCCAACCACCTAAAATATTGACAGTTACTTCTGTTTTATCTAAGAATTCCTTCACATGTTTTAGTGAACCTTGCATAAAATTGCTTGCTGCAAATGAACTATACAGCCTGTTCCTTGCTAAGATCAAATATGCATATATATACCCTTGTGTAGAATAGGGCTTGCTGAGTACCTTATGTACTCACGTGTTTGCAATTGTTGGTTTAGTAGGAGAAGACTTCGTAGAGAACGACGATGATTGGGTTTTCGGTTCTGCTTCTCAAGTTTGCTTGTGGCGTTGGGCCATGGTTTCCACTGTCTGCTTCACCGTTAGTTGGTCGGATGGACTTGGATAGTTTTGAATCCTTGTCGTACCGCCACTAAGGGTCTTATATCAGGTATCTTACTTATTTATTTATCCGAAGTATGCTTTTGATTATCATATCTATGTTCTTGTGCGTATCAGCTACTGATCCAGGGACTGATACAGGATGCACAGCAGATTCCAGAAATGGGGTCTGACAGAGTGGTATCAGAGCAATACTTGACCGGAGAACGAAAACCTAGGATTTGTCGCGTTCGAAAACGACTATTTTCAAAACTAGTTACAAAATCTTCCGTAGCACCTCTTCCCCATCTTTTAAAATCTCTTGTTCCTCTCACGACCAATCGCAGAAGTCACTTCTCAACTCACTATGTCTGCACAGGCACGCTCAACCAAGTGGACGACCCCGACTACATGACCATAGAAGTGGAGAACACATTATACCAGGTTTACCGTAAACCGGATGTGGTTCCTAGACAAAAAGGCAATATCAACACTGCCAAGGGCACCAGACTACAGAGGACATGTTACAATTGCCGCAACCCCGAACATAAGGTCGCTAATTGCCCCTTCTATGAACCAATCAAGGAAGCAAGAGCTGTAGAGACCAACATGAGGAATGAAGTGCCTCAAGTTTCAGGACTATCTGCAGAGATTGAATCTGTAATACCGGAAAAGACTCAAGAGCAAGGTAATTGCAGTAATGGGAACAACAAACAAACAAACCTGCAGTGTCATAAACCTGATAGAAAGAGTCGACAATTTAGAAGAATCAATGAGAAGTATCGCTAAAGAAGTTGCCGACCTAACCAAAGCCCTGCAAACCCGAAAGAATCAAAAACGTCGCGGACCAAAGAAGAAAGATGACAATGAAGCATCGGGTCAAGGTACGTCTGAACGGCCCAAGAAGCGAAGACGTTGCTTCCACTGCAAACAGGAAGGACACATGATAGGCGAATGTCCTGTATATCACAACGAGAAAGTGAATAAGAGCATGGAATGACTCAGAAACAAGGACAAGGATAAGTGATGCCCCAGTAACGTGTCCTAACCTTTGAAAATTTACAAGTATACTACTTGTGCTAGAAGCATCGTAATGGGTTACCTATGAAGAACAACCTTGCAAGCCTCGATCAATACATCGGAAAGATGGCACCACTAGTATGTATACGATATTTTGTAACCTTGATGATAATCAAAGTTGTAAGAGAGTTGTAAATTTGTCCTTGAGCAATGAGAAGTGGCAGTTCTTGTCATAAGAAGACGGGGAATAGTGTTACAGGTGCATGGATAACCTTAAGCATCAAGTCAACGAAGCACCTCCAAATGCAACAAGGTTTTTCTTTGTCCAACTAAGTCATATGACCCTCTCGATTTCTTTTGGTCAACGGACTATTGGTCGAGTTATGATGTCAGCAGAAGTACCGATAGTATATCCACCTTAAAACCTTAAACCTCGTTCGTAGTACGCAACACCTCAGTCCACAACAAATAAATCGCGTTGTTTGTGTGATTCGATGTTTTTGTCGATTTTGACTTCTTAGTTTTCTATGATTGTGTGCCCTTAATAAAAACCTAAACATAATAACAACAATAACAACAATTTAATAGCTAGAATCGTAGCTTAACAACAGCTTAAGGCCAAGACCCTTCCCTAACCTCTGCCTAAACCTCTTTTGGTGGAAACAGGATGCCGCCAAAGACGCCCGTCCGAGTGCAACCTTGCCAACAACAACAAGCAAGCAATAGAAGACCCTCCGCATACCGTAGCGAAGAACCTGAGGTTGCTCATCTCAGTGAAGAAGAATACCAAGAGAGCGACAATGACAACCAGAATTTTAATGGGATGTCTCAAGCATCACCCCGTTGGTCAACCTCACAGAAATAATGGCCAAGCAGACTCAACTCTTGGAAATAATATCTCGAGAACAACAGAACAATCCTGGAATCATTTCTAAGATAACAGAATTTATGAAGCTCAGGCCACCTGTCTATGACAATACAGAAGATGACCCATTAGCAGCTGATGACTGGCTCAGGAACATCAATAAGAAGCTTAATGTGGTCAATGCCAATGATCAAGAGAAAGTGATGTTAGCGACACATCAGCTTGTTGGTGTAGCGGCAGAATGGTGGGACAACTATCATGAAGCCGCAACAGAACCTGACACCATCAAGTGGGATGAATTCCAGCAAGCATTTCGTGAGTACCATGTCCCCACAGCAATTATGGATATGAAAGCAGATGAATTCCGTACCCTTACACAAGGATCTATGTCAGTGTATGAATACCTCAGGAAGTTTATGAAGCTGGCTCGGTATGCACCAGATGAGGTCAGCACGGATAAGAACAAGCAAGACCATTTCAGAAAAGGTCTCAACCATAACCTAAGGGTACATCTGGTCACTCACATCTATCCGGATTTCAGTACACTGATGAATCGAGCCATTTTACTCTAAGAAACACTGATGGATCAAGAAAATGACAAAAGCCACGAGATCCAGTCATGTGAGCCGAAAGAGAAATGCGAAGTGCATGAGTGGAAATCTCCCCAGAAGCAAGAAAACCGAGAAAAGAAGAAACAGAAGAAGAAGAAGAAGAAGAAGAAGAAGAAGAAGAAGAAGAAGAAGAAGAAGAAGAAGAAGAAGAAGAACAAGCTAGCGCGTGAGGCCATCTGGTTTTAAAAGGCAGAGTACTCAAAGATAAAGCAGCGAAGGCAAACCGCAGGAAAAGAAGGTACCATGGGCAAAACGGAAGTGCTACCTATGCCGGAATCGTGGGCATCTCGCAGCAGATTGCCCTGGAACAATCACATATGGAGACAACGAGTGACAACCTCGTTGAAGCGCAAATCTACCGTACCCTGAGTTTGGACATCAAGGAGTAAGGAACTTTATGAAGAGCACTGTAAGAGCACTATAATATAAGCAGCCTTTTGTACTCTGTACTTTGGAATATCAATAAAGTATGGTATCCAGAATTGTTGAGAATTTCAAGGAATATAGTGATGGGTTAAATGATCTGTTAATCTTAGACAAAAATAGGCTTCAAGCCACATCAATGGAGATGTAAAAGTCTTTTTAAAACCCACTTTGCGGACAGTTTGGAAATAAAGGCGTTTGGAAAAGGTCACCATGAAATGATAAGAAAAGCCTAAATATCTTGGATAAGATAATCAGAACAACAATGGAACTCCTCGGTACTCCGAGTCCAAATCCTTTTAAGTGGGGTAGGACCCCCATACAATCCTAAAGAAAAGAACCCTGCCATATCGATCCGCAGTGCCAAAGATCACAAGGATAGAAAGAATCCTCTATCAAGGCTCGCAGCATCAAGAAGCCTCCGACAAATTTTGGATATTACCACCGTCAAGCAAGAAGATGCAAGACAAGTGCCACACCAACCAGAAGACCGTTCGAATCTCGAGGACGAGATTCCTTTTAAGTGGAGTAGATCTGTAACATCCCAAATTTCAAATCAAAACTAAAGAGGAATAAAAATCACTCAAATTTAAATTTTCGTCTAAATCTCATCTTGCCAGGAATTTTTTTTTAAAATAAAACTAACTAAAATATATCAAACTTAGTTGGAATATGAAAATTTTGTAATTTAAAATTTATGCTCAAGTGTTTTGCTTACATTTAATAATTCATTAAAAATTTGAACTTTTAAAGCTTTCTAACAAATTTAATTAAAGTGGATTAAATCTCCTTTCAAAATCAAGAATTGAATTTAACCCTGCATAAAAATTTCACCATGTGCATTCCTGGATTTGTTTGCTTTTATTTTGTGATTCATCAACTTTATTTTCCTTTTCAAATTTAAGTTCATTCAAATTTGAAGTCCCTCAAAATCCCATAAAAGAATAAACCTATTTCCTATCCCTAACCCCTCCTGGACCCGCTCCTCTCTTTCTCCCGCTCGGCCCAGCCCAACGCGCCTTCCCTCTCTCCTTTCTTTTTCTCTTCTCCTTTCCCGGCCGCAGCCCACTTCGGCCCAGTCCGGCCCAACTCCTCATCCCCTACCTCCAGCTCAGCAGAGCTCTCTCTCCCTGCGCCGCCGTTTCTCTATCTCTCCTCTCTCTCTCTCTCTCTCTCTCCGGTCCCTTTCCTTGGCGCTGTAGCCATTCCTCGCGGACGTCAGCAACAGCAGCACGTCGCCATCTAGCGCTAGCGGGATGTACGGGGCGGCGCCGCAATTTTGACCCAGAACCGCAACGCCGGGAATCCCGCTCTCACAGACGCGCCGCCGACCTCCGCTCGCCGTCCAAATGCGCCGCACCTCCAGCCTTTCTTCCTCGCCAAGGCGCCACCTGACACAAGCCCACGCGCGCTGCAACACTTAGCCGCTAAGTAAGCTCCCCGCCTTCAATGCGTGGGAAAAATCTCGCCCGTCGCCGGCGATATTTTGTCATGGCCGCCGCCTCCCTCCGCCTATAAAAGGACCTGACGTCTTCCTCCTTCTCCGCCTCATCCCATCGCCCCACCAGAGCTTCGAGTGGTGCTCCAGTGAGCCCAATTTCTTCGTGTCGTGCTCCTCTGTTTCTTCCCAACGTCTGGCTGCCGCATCGATCTCCACTGCCGGCGCGTTCCTGTCCAGTCTGAGTCCCTGGTAAGCAACCACGGACCCTACTCGACCTCCTCAATCCACTTTTCCCCGGTATTCCTGCCTCTCCCGAGCTTGCACCGAGCAGCCATGGCCATCCCTCTTAATCCCCGTGCAACTGCTAATTCCCAATTAGCCGCCACCAAATTTATGCCTCAAATGAAACCAGGACGCCTAGAAGATCCGATTTACCCACTCCCTAGTCACCCTACTACCTTTTCCCCATGCGGATTTGAGCTCCAGGTGCTCGTCCATGGCGGACAGAGGACGAACTCCTCTGTTCTGTATCGATCCCCTCTGTTATGTGTCGAGCAGAAATATTTCCGTGTTGGGCTCTTGTGGCTGCAGCCCACATGGATTAGTCTGGCCTGTTTCTCCTTTGTAGCCCGAACACCACCAGCAGGCCTTTTCCTTGTAGATCGGACAACATCAGCAGCCCAGCACGTGGTGCTGTTCCTTTTTATTTTCGGAATAAATAAAAAGGCCCACTATAAAATCAGTATCTACACCATCCGAACTCCTATGGATCTGATTCTTGCTCCTACATGTATATAAATTCAAAACCTACCTATCCATACCAATTTTATAATATTTGGCATTTATTTGATTTTCTCTTTGAATTGATATTTTAATTTCATTATTGGGATTTACCTTCTTGCAGTTTATTTATAACCTTTTAAGTGCATGTAAATAATATTGCACCATCATGCACTATATCGTATTGTTCCTTAAATAAACAACACCTTTGTTTTAATAGGCTCATCCGTGTTAAAAAATAATAAGGTTTGCTTGCTAAATAATTCTTTAACATATTTCATGTTGCATATAGAATTGCATGCATAAGTATAAGCTGCACATGTACATTAATATCTGCATGTAACCATAATAGATTTAAATAAATAACTTTAGTTATGTTAATAAGCTCATCGGTGCATGTAAAATAAAATATAATCTTTAAGCCATAGGTTGTATAACCCTTAATACATGCATGCATGCCTAGATTTATATACGTATCTGCAGTTGCACATCCTCTCCTCAAACCACTCATATTATTTAGTAGAAGTAACTTAGACTTTATATAATAGATATGCACGCAATCACCATCAATGAAGCATGTACATCTCACCATCCTCACTCTAAGGTTTTAGTAAATCTTCATGCTAAACCCTGCACCTTGCTCCTTTTAAGAGAACTTAGATAATTAATAGTTTGTCTAGGTGAATATGGCCCTTATAAGGCCATGAATATAACTTGTAATAAATAATCTTTCATAAATAAATTTGCATCGCATAAACATAGCCATTTTTTTGGAGTTTTATCGATACTTTTTGGAGTTAATTGGATCTTGTTGGTTCTTTTCGATCTTTATTTCTTTTGCGGTAGTTGTTTATACGTAATATTTCTATGCGCTAGCTTACGCGAGATTCGAGGAAGAGCCAGAAGAATTCAAGGAAGATCTAGAAGATCCAAGCTTCGAGGATGAGTTGAAGAATCCAAGCCCGAAGACGAGTCAGAAGATACAAGCTTAAGAGGAGGACTCGAACACATCAACTTCGACGGAAGAGCTTGAAGATCCAGAATTGAAAGACTAGGATAGCATTCTTCAGGCAAGCTCTACTTCTCCTTGATCATGATTGAACCTACTGTTTTCGTAATGTACCTATATTGCCTATTCTCGTGCTATGCATTACTTGTTATTTTACTGCTTGTGTAGTTATGGTCCTATTTGCTTACTGCTATTAATGCTATTATTTAGGCATTAATACATAGATCTTTGTTTACCCTTGATACCTGTCACCTTGATAACCTTAGGATAGTTCCATCATTTCTATGATGGTACGTTCACCTTGCTACTAGACTGCTTAGGACCCCTCGCAATGTTTCTACATTGCCACACCTTACTCACTTATATACTTTTACAAATGTGTGAAATGAGTTTGGCGGTGTACGTGATACTTGGGGTTGAGAGTAGCACAACTGTGTTAAGTGATGATGATGGAGACAGTGATGGGATGGTAGGATTGCGGGCAAGGCCATTAGTAAGTGATTGATGGCGTGATTTTAAGTGTGATAGTCCCCTAGTGCGGGAGACATGGTGCTTGCCCGGCCACATAAGGACCGGTTCATTCAATATTTAACAAGATGATTCTCGTACAACCACGAAACCTGTTATGGGCAGGACTTACCCTCCTTCTTGGTACTCTTACATTGTCCATTTGGAGGCCAGTAGAGGCAACGGAAGCTCAGGAGCAGACCCGGGAAACGTACCCGTGGTTCGGTCGCGGAACCTACCATCTGTCGGGGGGCCCGTTGTAAGTCACGGGAATGCCGCCTGTCCTGGTGTTTGTCACAGGATCCTGCAAATTATTACAGAAGCGCAACGTACCTGTTACAGGCGTTGTGCCGTAGTGTGACATATCAAGTCACAGGCCCCTGAGTGAGATTCCGTGGTGGACTTGTGAGATTACTCGGAGAAGATGGACTAAGCGTTATGTTACTCTCCGTACAAGGGTGCATAGCTCGTGGGAAAAGATGTACAACCTCTGCAGAGTGTAAAATTCATCCGGATGGATGTTGTCACGGCATATGACGCATCTTTATTGAGTTCGATATGATTAGCCATATTCATGATTCCTTGATGTGTGCGTGAGCAGTAGTCTGCTCGTGTTTTGGAAGTGATGGCAAGTGTGCCGGGTCGGTATGACCATTGAGGTCAGAAGGCCCAACTAAAACTTGGGAACTGGCGGGAATGCTTCATACTCCCCCAGGGCCAACCACCTAAAATATTGACAGTTACTTCTGTTTTATCTAAGAATTCCTTCACATGCTTTAGTGAACCTTACATAAAATTGCTTGCTGCAAATGAACCATACAGCCTGTTCCTTGCTAAGACCAAATATGCATGTATATATACCCTTGTGTAGTGTAGGGCTTGCTGAGTACCTTATGTACTCACGTGTTTGCAATTGTTGGTTTAGTAGGAGAAGACTTCGTAGAGAACGACGACGATTGGGTTTTCGGTTCTGCTTCTCAAGTTTGCTTGTGGCGTTGGGCCATGGTTTCCGCTGTCTGCTTCACCGTTAGTCGGTCGGATGGACTTGGATAGTTTTGAATCCTTGTCGTACCGCCACTAAGGGTCTTATATCAGGTATCTTACTTATTTATTTATTCAAAGTATGCTTTTGCTTATCATATCTATGTTCTTGTGCGTATCAGCTACTGATCCAGGGACTGATACAGGATGCACAGCAGATTCCAGAAATGGGGTCTGACACGCATGAAGGTTCGCTCGCTTTTAGTAGATACCATCGCCTCGCCGAAGTCGTCGCTTCGATTCTTGCCACGCCAACGTCATCTAAACAGAGTCGCGCGCAGCACAACTCAACCTCCTCCTCCTCCTCCTCTTCTCCATCCGACGACCAAGACCAAGAACGCTACCGGCGGCGGCGCAGCAAGAGAAAGACATGGCGGCGGCAGCGGCGATGCCAAGGAAGCTCGGCGTCGCGTCCGACGCGGCGTGGGAAGCTCTGCGATTCGGCTCCGGTCCCGGTGACGACGCGGTCCCGGTGACGTCGTCGACGAGGCTGGAGGAGCTGCTCCGCTTCCTCGCCTCCGCGCTGCAGGCGCTGGTCGGGGGCGCTCCGGGACACCGGGCGGCCGCTGGGGGGGGAGCTGGGGCGGCGCGCGCGGCGCCCACGCCGTGGCGGCAGTGGCCGTTCTCCTCCTCCTCTGCTGCTGCTGCGGGTGCTGCAGGCCGCGGCGGAGGAGAGGGCCGGACGGGGAGGAGGTCAACGCCGGCGGCGGCGACGGGCCCATGGTGCGGTATCGGCGCGGCGGCGGCGGGGTCTTCAACATGCACCCGAATAAGCCCGTCGATGTCTTCTAGCTCAATCATTTGCGTAACGTTTGCCCATTTCTTCTGATGCATACACGGATGTTTCCTTTTTCTTTTGAGATGTAGTAGTGTATATGGTGGGTTCCAATATATCCTATCCATCTGTGATTCAGTGCAGAAACAGAAATGAGGGAGATTGAGGGGTACAACGAAAACAGGCCAACAAGTGTATGGTGCAGCCCCCATTCCATAAGGATTGAACCTATCTGTTGCTAGTGCCACATGTACATTACGAGCCTCATCTGCTTTCTCATGATGGATCCCATCAAAATATGTCCAGGATTCACCATCGGCTTGATGGACAAGATTCTCCTTATTATATCGCTTACTTTTTTTGTGCCATGTCATCTGTTCGCGGTCTCCTCGGTCATATAAAGACGCTGGATCCTTGATAGGAATAGGAGGTATCGTAGGATTTTCACAGGGACTCTGAGCTGCCTCTTTTGACCATCATCAGAGTCTACCTCTAGGTACCGGGAGAATGAACACTTTGGACAGTACTTTGCGTCTGCATGTTCTTTTCTAAATAAGACGCACCCTTTCGGACAAGCATGTATCTGCTCATATGCATCTTAAATGCACGAAGTAGTTTTCTTGGCAGAATGTGACCTTCCGAAAGTATGCCGGCAATGACTGTCAACATAACATCAAAGACGCGGTGACTCAGGCTAAACTAGGACTTTACGACCATTAGGCGCGCAATGGCATCCAGTTGAGACACCTTAGTTTGCCCATGAATGGTTTGCTGTGCAGCAGACAACATTTGGTAATGCGCCATTGCAGTTGGCTTTGGCTCCTCCTCCCTAGGCCCTTCATCGAAGTTGTGTGCCTCTGCATAGTCATTTAACATGTCTGCTACCCCGGCATCAAAGTAAAAATCCTCATTGATGCGTGGTCTCACGACCTCTTGTCGCACACGATCGGCCTCACCATGGTGGGTCCACCATTTATAGTTCTCCACGAAACCATACTTGATGTATTTACCCATGTCATCCTTTATTGTCGTTTACTGTTTTCATAAGCACTACACGGACAGAAAGTCCGAGGAGGCAACCTGTGAACATTGGCAAATGCTTGGTTCAAGAAAACTTGAGTCTTTTTAATCCATTCCTTAGTTCACGAACTCTGACTTGGGCGGCCCTTGTACATCCACTCACGGTCATCCATCCTCTAACATATCACCGAGTAATAGATAAATAAATTGCCTCTACCGTTCATTTATACAGTCTAATAGGTGAAGATAGGTCCTAATCCCACCCGAGGATGTGTAGATGGGGTTAGTTTCATACTCTACTCCTATACGACACAGAATTTCGATAGCACCTCCCCGCTGTTCTCCAAATACACGTCCTGACAAGGAGATTGTGTATCCGGAGAACGACTTGGAGATGATGTCGAAACTCCATCTCGGAAAGGAGTAAAGCACGAAAACTAACCATCTACATATCCTCGGGCTGTCCAAAAAACGTGGACAATTCGAAACAGATACGGCTATAGATATATAAAGATCTGCATATTTCCAACTGTATCTCTTTCAAACGGGAGACGCCTAACTAGGTTACGTGTGACCTAGCTACAAACATGAATAAATAGGAGGTCTTTTTGTCTCACCTTGCTATCTTGCAAAGTGCCGAGTCGAGGACGAGTCGAAGACGGTGCAGCAGCCTCTACCTAAAAACAATAAACATAATAGTGTCAATTCTAAATTTCGGCAGCACCTCCCCGACACGGTAAGGTTTCCAACACCTGCAACAAATCAACGGCACGGTGGCCGACAACCACAACTCATATAGAAATTGCAAATGGCATGTACTTTGTCGACACGATGGGACAACTACAAATCCTATAGAAATGGCATCAACATACAAGGCATAAACATACTTGAATTTGTCAATGTCGTACACAATTTCTATTTTCTAATTCCTCATTTGCAATCATTTTCTAGTTCCTCATTACTTCCCATGCATGATATCATCACAATTTCTTATATGCATTGCAGAGAGAAGAAGGTCGGGGAGAAGATGTGACTCTGCACCTTGGCGGATGGGGAGAAGAAGGCCGGGGAAGGAAGGGGCCGGGGCAGCAGGTCGGAGACGGGGAGGGAAGGGGCGGGCCACCGTGTCGCCCGGGTCAGGGCAGGGGCGCGGCCTGGCCGGGGCCGAGGTGGGTCGTCGGGGCCGGGGCGCAGCTCGCCGGGGCCTAGGCCGGAGGGGCGGGAGGCGACGCCGGGGGCGGGGGCGGCGCTGGAGGCACGACGCGGGGGCGCAGGGGTGGGGGCGGCCGCGGAAGGGCGAGGCGGGTCGCGAGCGAGGATAACGACGAGGGCGGGGCTGACGACGGCGACGGCGAGGCGAGACTGGCACGGGCGACGGCGAGGCGGGACGGGCGTGGGCGATGGCGAGCGAGGAGAGGAAGAAAGGAAAGATGCGCGGGCCGAGGGGAGAAAACGTCTAAATCCCCGCCGAGATCTATTTGCCGAGTGTCGAGATTTAGGACACTCGGCAAAGTAGCCCTTTGCCGAGTGTCCTAAATCTTGACACTCGGCAAAGTGGTTGCCCCAGGACTTAGCCGTTTTTGGCCTCGCTCCATCTTTTTTTTTCCAAGTGTTTAATATTTTTCCGAGTTTAAATAATATACACTCGGTAAACGTTTAAGGCTTTGCCGAGTGTAAGAAATAATACACTCGGCAAAGGGCCTTTTTGCCGAGTCTACCATTTATACACTCGGCAACAATTAGTTACGTCCACATTAAAAAATTAAAAAAATATCAAACAAATTCGAAAAATGACCAAATTTTGCCAGGACACTATCTACATGATCTATTTCTATAAAAAATAGGTCTGAAGTCAAATTCAAATTTGAGAGATCATTTGAATCTTAATCTTAATGGCCTATCTAAACTCTATGCCTCTTCTTCAGAGATTCTTCATTTTGTGAACAACATACGTGACAACTTGCGTGAAACGTTCTCTACTATTTATCACAACATCCTCATATGATATCATGACATCCTGACCAATCTCACGATTTTTTGACATTATTTGTATTTTATACAATTTTTTAAACAATCCGGCCACATTTTCATACTTATATCTCTTGTGTAAAATGGGCGAAATTAAGCTCATTTGAAGTATGAGGACTAATAATCGACTCAGTATCATGAATATTATTTTTAATCTAATTATATGTATTTATTTCACTTAGTTGCAGTTCAAATTTGACAATTATTCAAAATTATTTTTAAATGGAAGAAACTAACTAAAAATAGCAAACAAGTCTAGAAATATATGAAATTTGAATATAGAGTGCTATGTAGTGTACATGAAGGGTAGAAAAAGTTGAATATAGAGTTTATCGAGTCTAACTAACGTGACACTCGGCAAAGAGTAATAGACGGGTCAACTGTCCCCTTCTGTCGTGCGAGGTGGGCCCTCAATGCCTAATTTGCCGAGTGTATATCTTTGCCGAGTGTTCACTCAACGTTTGCCGAGTGTTGAGAGGCTGACACTCGGAAAGGTGTATTTTTGCCGGGTGCGGCGATTTTGCCGAGTGTTGCCTCTAGGACACTCGGCAAACGTGCCATTTGCCGAGTGCACTTGGCAAACGTGTGAGCACTCGGCAACTTTACCGATTCCGGTAGTGCGGATGATTTTGGCGGCGGTGTTTCTTACTGAGCTATCAGGTTAGATTACCTTGAAAAGAAGAGACATGTGGCAAAAGGCAATTGGCCTTTGCAGCCCTGCACCGGACCACGACTCGTCTGATAACTGCTGACACGTCGAAATAGAAAACCAGGCGAGCAAACGGGGAAAAACAAACTTCCCGCTCCTCTTCTCCGCCTCCAACCGTCGAGCGGCGGCGGCGGCGTCGACGAGATGAAGCTCTCCGTGAGGTCGACGACCAATGGCTCTCGCTTTGAGATCGAAGTCGATCCCCCCATCAAGGTATCCATTATATTGCAGGCCTCCCAGCCGATCTGTCGTCACGGTTCTTGGTCGCTGGATAGATTGGCGCACGTACTAAGCGAGATTTGGATGCGTAAGGGTTCGTTGCGGGCGAGGTCTTGGTGAGTTGTTGTGCTGGGTCAATGTGCGCGTTAAAGCTGCGAACGAAGATCCGATCGCTGAAAGAGTGCTGTCACAGGATAGTTTTAATTGCTGGATACAGGTGTCAGATGGCGCAGCAAATTAAGTTCAGCCATGTCCGTTTTGTGCTAGCTTGATGGCTGATTGGCAGCAGCTACAGAAATTTAAGACGACCTTCTGTTTTTAAGTTTCGATATAGATTGGACGTTTGGTGAAGATAACATAAGTCAAACGTATGTCGTCGTTCGAAATTCGCATTCACGTGCAATAGCTGGTAACTGCCGAATTTAGTTTGCTAACGCTTTTTTAGTCTGGTTTACGATGAATGCCAGATTTTGGACTATTGGGTAATGTGGTTAATGTAATTGAAGTTGTCAAATTCGAGATTAAGTTGGCTGCCGGTACAGAAACCTCCAGAAATCAGAATGTTCAGAAATATTTTAGTTTTACTTTCATATTAGGATGTGGATTGTGCAGTCTTAGATTCTATCAGCATCTTCTTCCCTGGCTCTCTTTCAATCCTGTTTAGTTATACTGCTGGTGAGTTTCAAACTAGCAACTGATGTGGTTTATTAAAACAGGTTGCTGATGTGAAGAAAGTGATAGAGGCTGTACAAGGGCAACATGTCTACCCAGCTGACGGGCAAATTCTTATATACATGGGAAAGGTGCTCAAGGATGACACAACCTTGGAGGAGAACGATGCTGGCAAAAACAACCCCGTCGTCCTAATGATGAGAAAGGTAAGCTACCTGTTGATATTCCGGTCCATGCTCCAAACCCATATTTTGTAAACTTAGAGTTGTTTCGCTTGCAGCCAATTTTCAATGTTTAGCACAGCCTGTATTTCTTTTCTTTGCTCTGTGGTATTTCCTTTCCTCTGGCTTTTCCCTTTTCGTTCTTGCCGTCGTACATTTTAAACCTTATATTTTACCTGTTTATTTAATATATTCGGTAGGCAGCGCCCCTTTGTTTCCTCAAAATAAAATTAAATTAGTATATCTAAATACTTTGTGCATTGGCAGGGCTATCAATCTATTGCATGTAAGAGACGAGTATTCAAGTAAGGCGGATTCCAGCGCCAATTATTTGCGAATTCCTTCTTCAATGCGCATGCAAGCTATATATTTATCAATTGCTGGGCCCACACCTTCATTTGTTTGTCCCCGAACTACAGGATTCTCAAGTTTTACCGACAGTATTTATCCATATGGCCAATAGTTTTGTTTTCCTAGCTTTTAGTATTTTTAACAAATGGCCGACAGTGCTAATAGTACAAATTCATAAGTTTTCCAACAGTTGTACTAATTTACCAACAAGGTCATTCCCCACAAAGTCATCACCCACGGTTATAAAAGCTTATTATCCAAAATATACTAAAATACTGTTGGCCACTTCAAAGAAACTGTCGGGATAGTGTATTTCTCTTGTAGTGGAAATAGATTTAGTGTCCTCTCGGCCGCCGCCTAAATTAACTTGTGATTCCTGAGAATTCACATGAAACTTTTTTAAATTAACTTGAAGCTCATTTGAAACTAACTTGAAACCATTTAAAAAATGTTTGAAACTTTTCTAAAAAAGCTTGAAACCAATTTAAGTTAACTTGAAAGTTTAAAAATTGACTTGAAACATCTGAGCTACTTGAATTTTTTGCAAATTGATAAGAAATCTGATTGCTCCAGTTTGTAATAAAAAAGCACTTTTAACTGAGTGGTAGAGTAATGCCATGGTAAGGCGTAATAAGTCAAATTCACTTTTCCGCTAGTGGTAGAGTAATGCAACAGCAGAAGTCATGGGTTCAAATTTGATAAAGGACTTTTCCGCAAGTGGTCGAGTGAGTAATGCCACAGCAAGGCAGAAGTCATGGGTTCAAATCCGGTAAAGTACTTTTCTACGAAATTCATTCACTTTTTTCTTTTTTTCTTGAATCTTTAGTAGCTCTGCTTGACTTATAAACCGACTGCAAGCATGATTGAGATTAGAAGAGGAGGTAATGCAGAAATTACGTACTCTAGCACGTCACATGAACTAAACAATTAAAGTACGAAAGTCCTGTGCTGGTGATGGTGGGCCTCAAGTGCTGCTACAAATCATTTCAGCTGAAAAGATTCAGTCCATCCAAACATTTCAGTGTCCATTCAATTCCTCTTGAAAAATTCAGATAATGACTCATTTTACGAACAGTTATCGGGTTGCGTCAAGAAGTCAAAGAAATCCCAGCGCCACCTATCGATCTGCAAGAGGACTTCAGGAAGCTCTTGCAGAGTGAAGCCGGAGCTGATGTCACTTTCATCGTGTCTGGGGAGTCACTCGCCGCGCACAAGATTGTGCTAGCTACGAGGTCTCCCGTCTTCAAGGCTGAGTTTTTTGGCGAGATGAAGGAAAGGACCTCCAAGTGCGTCGTAATAGAGGAATGGAAGCCGCTGTGTTCAAGGCTATGCTTCATTTCATCTACACTGACACGGTGCCGGAGCTCGATTACATGCGGGGGACTGCACCCACAATGGCTCGGCATCTGCTTGTCGCTGCTGACAGGTACGGCTCAAAAGGCTCAAGATAATCTGTGAACGCAGGATCGCCCAAGGCATCGACGCAGGCACGGTGATGACAATACTGGCTCTTGCGGAGCAGCATAACTGTTCACAGCTCAAAGCCATGTCCATTGAGTTCATTGTTGAAGAATCACCTGAAAATCTTGACGCCATCATGGCATCGGAGGAGTTCAAGAGTATGGAGGCAAGCAACCCCGCAATGTGACTGAGCTTTCAAGGCTGCGCACGGGAGGATCAAGAGACGAAGGTGATGGATGGATGGGTCCTAGTCTGGCCAGTGCGTACCAGATAGTAGAGTTCCTAGCTAGTGTGCTTATGTTTCCCTAATGTTGCAGGCTTGCAGTAGTGAAAAAAATAGTTTCTACATCTCTAATGTTGCAGACTTGCAGTAGTACAAAGATAGTTGGGGAAAGTTTCTGCATCTACTAATTAGTATTTCTAAATACTATGTGCATTGGTCAGAGCTTTTTTCTTTACGATTACACAGTACAACTCAGACACTCACAACGCACGCACACTTACCCTATGAATGCACATACGCAAACCCTACCTATGAGCATCTTCGAAGACTGAGCCGACAAATCCTATCCTATGAGCATCTTCGAAGACTGAGCCGGCAAATCCTCGAGATTGACAAAGTCACCACTGGCGCCTCGCTGTCGACAGCCACGTCGCCTCTTGCTGAACGCACAACGCCGTTAAATCCTAAAAAAATCACTCCCACAGGGAGTCCAACCTAGGACCTCAGGTGCTACTGAGGCTCTTGTAACCACTAGGCTACAGATCTTTTCGCATGCATTGGCAGAGCTTTGAAACTATTGCATGTGAGATCGTAGTAGTATATGCTCACTTTTTTTTTTCCTCTT
Source organism: Eragrostis nindensis (assembly GCA_012490785.1). Taxonomy (NCBI): domain Eukaryota; kingdom Viridiplantae; phylum Streptophyta; class Magnoliopsida; order Poales; family Poaceae; genus Eragrostis; species Eragrostis nindensis. Next base: position 506,897 of record JAAXCT010000100.1, on the reverse strand, counting down.
ATATGGTTGATAGCCGGATTATAATTAGTTATATCCTGTCCCGGCGTTGCAGAGTTTTGTTGTGGACGTGAGGACATTTTTAACACGTCACAATTTGCCTTCTTTTTTTTTGGCCAAGTATTTTGCTGGAATTGCCTTTAAGTATAACTAGCTGTGTTATATGATTTTTTTTTTTCGAGGAGCTGTATTATGTGATATGTTCCGTGGTTGTTCCGTAACTTAGCTGTAACGGAGAATTAGGCCTTGACAATAATGTAAAAAAAGTTGTTTCTACGTGAAAGTTGTAACACTCAGTTTCCAGAACTGCCATGGTTTAATTGGTATACCTGGTGCAACAAAAAAATGTATAGAGAAGCAAACTTGCTACAGTAACTGATTTTCTCAGTGTTGGTACCCTGTGCCCGTGCGGTTTCTGGATGTAGGAGGTAAATTCCTGAATTGTGTATGCTATGGTGGTATTGTCATACTACATACACACATCCGCTGCCACCGCCTTCCCGTATAAATAAGATTTTGTAAAGCGCTAGCAAGCGGTCCTAATTAAATGATTTTTCTGTGGAAACTTATGTGAGTGCCAAATGCAAGACAGTACATTACATGGCACCTTAAAGAGGAGAGACGCACAAAGGTGTTCATGCGATTCTGGTCTCGCACTCATCCCACTATGTGCCAGAATCACTCATCCCACTATGTGCCAGAATCACTCCACATCTGCTTAAACAATCGCTAGTCGTTCTCTCTGGTCTCGCACCTGGAACGGCCACACGGTGCATGAGGTAGGGCAGCCAAAACCAGAGTCCAGACGACGTCACGCCGCCGCGTAGGTCAGACCCGCAGAAGCCGTCATGGATCGTTGCGTAGCTTGGAACCAGAGCTCGTTCGTGGTCCGGGACGTAGCGCCCACGGCCATCGCCCGCATCGCCGGCCGGCCTTGGTGCGCCACGTTGAATGCCGATCGAAGCTCCCCTGCGACACGCAAACGCTGGCTTTGTGCGGACAGCATCGCGGGTCGACAATAACTCGGGAGGATATGAAGCCTGCTGGTCATGACATGGCGTGGCTCGGTCTAGCTGACCCATATATCTAGGCTGGCAGCTCTGATGGTCTGCGGTACCTACCACCTCGGACGGGCCCCTGCGGCCGGGATGAGTGTCTGGTCAATGACGGGCGGGCGGGCGGCGGCGGGGCATCGCAGGAGCCGGAGCAAGCAGCGGCCCAGGTGCCGAGCTGGCACCGTCGCAGGCGGAGTGGTGGACCGAGCAATGGATCATCAGGAACGGCAAACGCTGTGCGTCCTAAATCATCTATAGATATGTTTTGAATAACTTAGATATATAAATAGCTAGCATATGCATAGTTTTAGACTGGTTTTAGCATAGCAGCGGTAGTGATTAGCCTATAAATATGTACGTACTTTAGTTACAGGGCCGTCTCTAACCATTTGAGGCCTAGGGCCGACTCGCTATATCTGTATTATTGCTCACAATAGCTATTTTTTCACCAACAATCTTTATCAAATTTTGGTGGCTAAAACCTTTGTCACTATATGTGTATAGTGACCAATAATTGCATATATTGATCACTAAAACTATATTAGCAATCAACGCACCCTTTCTAACTAAATAGATTTAGCAATCAATGACCATACACTTTGGTCACTAAAACTGTATGTCTACCAAAAATCTCAAAACTTGGTCACTATTGATCAGCTTTTGATGTCTACATTGGAGCGGCACCTCATACCAACTAGGCGAAAACCCCGCGCGTTGCTGCGGGGATAATAACATTATTTTTAAAAATAATGGATATAGAAAGCAGAGATTGATTCGTTAGAATAATTTAGATGTCACCTTTTTGGTGATAGAAAGATGAATATTGTGGTTTGAATTGACTCCGAAGAGATTAAAAATTTTGATAAAGCATATGATGGCAAATTTCAATATTAGTGTCACCTGACTCTCGACAGTGTGGCATAAATTTATGTTCCTATTTACAGTAGATAGATATTTACGCAGATGCTTAGCACCAAATTCGTTGTATCGGTTAACTTCTCTATTGAGCTCTGAGAAGTAGATTGAGTTGATGTAATTTCATTTTCTTTGACTTAAAAAAAAAAGGTATACGGAAGGGCAACATATATCAACTGAAATCAAGTAATCAACTACTACTATCAAATATCTTCACAGAGGTTTTTTTTTCTTCTACGAACCCCTCTGCTCTTCTCTAGTAACATCTTCTTTTACTTATGCCTGGCACAATTTTGTACTTTTTTGCATACCATTAGTATCAATCAATACAACAACCTGCGACAAATAAGCAAGGATGTCAGCGAGAAAAGGATCCACAATCAAATCATGACAAAAACAAAATTAGAACATGCTTACTTTAAGACTGCATATGGATATGGGTGGGGGACTTGACTCTGGGTGGTATTGGTGTTATTGGTGGTTCTTAGCATCCGCCGAAATGCATTGAAATGTCTACATGGACTGTGAGGACCCTTGGTCATATAGGACTGCGCTCGAGCGCTAAATCTAGATATCTTATATAAGCACAACCCACTAACAATCATTTATTGCTATAAAGCTAGCTCCTCGTAAGGCTATTAGCGGAGGGTTAATATCATCATCAATAGCATTGGTCTCTTGATTGCATGGTGGTGGTGGTAGTTACTAATATTGGTGACGCATGAAGTAAAATAGGTGTGGCAGGAGTTTATGCTGCCCCTCTCTTTCTGGCCAATTACTACACCAAGTAAATATATGAATGGGCGGAGGGAATAAAATTGACTTCATGATGTGCACCAGAGTATGATTCAATGGACTTGATGCTTTGTAGACTATGATCTGATGGTTGAAAATTTCAAGTGATGTGGCCTCATGAGGAGCTAGCTTTATAGCAATAAATGATGTTAGTGGGTTGTGTTTATATAAGATATATAGATTAACAAAGACATTCTTTATATGCCAAGTCGTCTATCTACCAATAGCAGGTGCAACTGCATTCTGATAACAACTTTTTTTTCTGAAGAAAATGATCGATTAATTAAGGGTACAGCTTCTGTATTGACTTCCTGAAAGGCATTGGTCCGAAGAGCATTACGGGCTATCCTCCGATGCTGCGAACTTGCGATGTAGCATCCTCCAATGCTCTCCGACTCCGAGACGTTTAGACACCCACAACACCTTATACGGAGCAACATTGCATAGCTATTATTGTCAACACCTTATACAGAGCACATGACGTTCGAAAGGTGATTCCACTTTTGCAACATTGTTGCAACATTATAATTCTACTTTTGCAACATGACATAGCTATTATTGTCTATGGTGTTTTTGGATTCTACCGACTGTATTTTCCAATGTTAATTAAGATAGTGTTTCTTATGTTTCCATATTTTATTTTTTCTCACAAGGAGCTATTCTTACCAATATATAGCGTAGGATCATGCATTATAATCTAGTAGCATTTTGAGAAAAACAAAGCATTATATTCCACTGGGATTTCTTTTGTTGTTTCCCTTGCCAAAAATGTTTCACTGGGTTGCTTCATGAAACAATAATGCAAAGTTGCGGTCTGAGTTATTCTCTGAATCCGATTGTGATACGCTATTTTTGTGCATGTTTTTTTTTCTATGCCACAAATGTTGGTTCACAGTGTTCCAAATCTTTTACTTTGGATTTTACAATAGACTATTGGACTACCTGAATTCTTTTGTTCCAAACCATTAATATATAGTAACAGAATTACATGGACACGGTATTGGCGACGATGTCCTGGGTGGTGGCAGGGGAGGAGGCTGAGTTGGTGGCAGCAGTGGAGGGGGGACCAAGATGCAGAGACAAGGCCTTGGGGTGGGGATGGGGTGGGGAGTTTTGTTGGCGGTGGCACTAGAGGAGGAGCGCGGCGGAGGCTAGGGTTTTGTGGGTGTTGGCTAGAGAAGGAGCAGCGGAAAGGATCGGACATTATAAAAAAAAAAGACCTGTAGAGGCGGCAGCCCAAATCCCCTAACGGGGGACCCTAAGAAGGCCTACTCTACAGGCCTGTTGGGGGCATCGAGGAGGCTGCCGCTACAGCACTTCTATCAGCCTACTCCCGTGATGTAGCGGCGGCTCATCTATCAGCCCGCCGCTACTCAGCCCAATGGCCCACTAATTTAGAGATAGTATAGATATGCACTAAAACCCTACTCCCCGTATCTCTCTTTTCTCTTCTCTCCACGCCGCCGCAAATCTGCTCTCTCCCTTTGCCTGCCTGCCACAAATCTTCCCTCTCCCTATCCTCGCCCGGCCGGCCGCCCCAATCCCTCCTCTCCCTCTCCTAGCCGGCCGCCCTCACGTTTACGTGTCGAAAGTCTGTTGGGGGCATCGAGAAAATGGGCCGCTGCTACAGAAGTGCTGTGGCGGCATTTATGTGCCGAAAGCAAGTATGTCCGGCATCCACGGGGGAAGATCCAGCCCTCGGGCGGTGGATCTGCAGCTTCTTCCTTGCAAGGCAACGGCGGCGATGGTTAGTAAAATGTAGCCAAGGCTACGGTGGAAGGAAAGTAAAGAGATTTACTTGTGTTGGTGGAGGTGTCTGGGACACGTGGCGGGAAGATAGAGTAGGAATATTTTATTTTTTGGGTTAAAAGTCAAGTTGAGCCATGTTTGTAACAGACTGTTAGAATCCTGATCGTGTCAGGATATGCCTCGGCTGTATAAAGGATGCTTGTAAAAAACCTTAATCATAATCAATACAACTCTCAGTGCATCACCAACCTGTTTTCTCGAAGGGTCTTTTGTCTCGCGCGGGCTGCATCGGCACGATCTCGGCACACGGCAGGGAATTTGTCACCTTGGTAATTAATTCTGGTTTCTCTAGTAACTTTCTCGTTCTAAGCTGTGACCGAATTATCTCGTGGTTTAGGCAATTGAATCTGCTAATGTTTTACAAGTTTAATTGCTAGTTATCCGGTATATTAAATCTTTCTAGACTTACTAATATGATTTGTGCTGCATACTATCTCGGTTAGGTCCGATCTATCGTAGCATAAGTCCGAGGAGAACCTATTGTTAGATTTATTATATTCAAGTCACGGTTAAGCTATCTTTTGGTTGCGTTTTCCAAGCGATTACTTATTTTTCCTCTAGAACTATCTCGGTTGAGTCTGATCTTCTAAGGTTCATCACGGTTGTTTTGTGACATAGCCGATTGCTAGTTTATTAGTTATGTCGGAGTGTTTAGCCGATAGGTTAACATTACGGATCTCTGTCTTTAACTATCAAGATAGTTTTATTGCTCATCAGCCACTCTTTTGAGCTATTTGATCTACTTATAAGAGTTAGCCGATAGGTATTGGTATTATTCATATCAGATCTGTTTCACTTTCTATTGTTTTATTTTATTATTACAAGCCGATAGCCGATAGATTACTGTCTCATTCAATTTTTGGCTGTTTTCATGTCACATGAATGTCGGCTATACATCGGCATGTTCCAGGGCGGCTACCCAACGATTTTAACCCTTTTATCTTTGTTAGTTTGCAGAAAACTGACTGGCACGCCTCGGGTTCTCCATCGCGTACAAGTTTTGGTCCTGCAGCTAAGCAAATCTTCCATGCCACATATGATTTTCTAATCAAAACACTTTTTGGCACACCCAGCGTGGGACATCATTCATCAAGACCATGTCGTCAACACCATAAGACAAGTCCAAGGTTGGTGCACACAATGTTCTTCAAGTGACTGAAGATCGTTTAAATGAAGAGTAGAAGAAGCGGTTGGAAAAGAACTTGGCCGATTACAAGAAGCTGTGCATGGGTTTGTTCAAGAAAACCATGCATGGGGTAGTCCAAAGCAATCCATTCTCGATGCCGGTTGTCATTGATACTGTACCTAGCTAGGAAACCGGCAGGGAATGCAACAGATCAAGCAATGGCAGTAGAGGTCCAAAGGATGGTGAATATAGCAGTTGAGAAAGCTTTGTCTGAAAACTAGAGAGTAGTTGATCATCGTGCTTGTGAGTTTGCTTTGGTTCCTACTTGCTTCACTAGAATTGCTAGGTTGCCTTTTTCGTGTGCTTGCTTGTTGTAGCCTATCTTGTAGCTCTAAGGACTCTACTTAGTGTGCCTAGTTGTCTTGATGCCTTGTCTCTAGTTTACTTGCCTACCTAAAAGTCTTCCGCTTTATATCTTGTGCTAGGTTGCTAGTGTTGTGTACTTGTGTTATCTATATCCACTAGCTATATAGGTTAAGGATACTTCTTAGTGTGCTTTGTCGTGTCACTAGAATTGCATGCTAGGAGTTGAGTGGATGGTCGTGTAAAGAAAACGATTCTAGAGTGCACCGATTCACCCCCCCCCCCCCCCTCTCGGTGACACGATCCTTACAGAAGCCTATGAAGATTGATCAGCATCATTTTCCAATTAAGATGGTGGGCATTGGAGGTTCATCGCACATCATCGGCAAGTATCAGATGAAAAGGGAAAGAGAAGATGAAGCACGTCAAGAGGTGCAATTTGATCCACATTGGGAATGTCCTTTCTTCCAATATTGCTGGGAGCAAGGTATGAAGTTGCCTTTGATGGAAGGGTGTCCACGTTGCGGAAACAGGGCTTTGTTCAGGGAACAGATGAGTCAGAACAGGGAGCCGCATAGAAGAATTTATGTTCAAGAAAGGCTTCATCAACCAGAAAGACAATATCGGCCCAGCTGTACTGAGTGCGTGAGAACCTCGGTTCATGAAAGGTTGGGTCCGATTGAAAAAGAAGAAGCTTTTGACCAGGAGGTCAATAAAGAATTCTAGGAAGGGATGGGTGACGAAAGGAAAAGCAAGCCGTAGTGGTGTCCTACTGGAAGCTTCACACCAAAAGTCAGAAGAGACATGTTCAGAGGTTATGTTGTCACGAGATGCAGGCCAAATTTAATGGTCATAATGAGGAAGTCAATATCATCGACCACGTACTAGAAAGGAGTGAGGCCTAAAGTGAAGTCACAGATTGAACAGCTGTCCGCCTCAGTTAACGTGGTGTGTCTGTAGCCTGTTGAGTTCCAAGTGTTCGACATTGAAGAATCCAGTGATGAGGAGGGGAGCACTGCTCAGTTGGTATTAGATCCAGAGCAAGCGGTATTTGATAAGCCTGAAGATTCTGCATCGGCATTTGAAGGCTTTGCGAAAGGGAAGCCAACGAGCAAGATGCTGGTTGATGGAGGAGCTGCTATGACTATAATGCCCGTGTCTACCTTTAAGAAATTGGGCCGACTCCAGAAGAAATAATCAAGACCAACATAGTGCTGAAAGGCTATGGTGGAACTGACTGTTGAGGGTAAGACTCTACCTACTACCTTCTTTGTCATTGTTGGAAAGGGATCATATAGTCTCCTGTTGGGGAGAGATTGGATCCATACCAACTGTTGCATCCCTTCTACCATGCACCAATTGTTACTCTAGTGGAGCGGGGATCAGAATGAAATCATGCAGGCCGATACAACAGAAAATGTGGCCACTGCCGACATGACTCCATGGCACATGGACTGTCAGGGAAAGCATGGAAGGAGATATATTTAGGATTCCTGTACAAAAATGCATGGAAGTCGCCTTCCTCTACAAAGATTGCATGTACCGTGCACAGGCTGCCGTGGAGGCCGTGGGGGGGGACGATTATGTAGATCTAATGGTTATGGCTTGTGACGGCCGGATGTTTTGCTTCTCTCTCTAAGAATTTTTTGAATTTTTCTTCGAGTAATGTGATGGCTCCAAAAAAAGCCTCCAATTAGTAAATACCAGATAACATTTCTCACCAAATAACATAACATCTCCCTCTGCTATTTCTGCATTCTGTCGAATGAAATACTTTTCAATCTACACGTAATTTGCGGAGCGCACCCACCACGTGGGTCCTTTCCTTATCTGAGGTGCTGTAAGAGCATCTTCAGCAAGACCTCTACTTGGGCCCCTACTCTATTATTTAGAGGCTTGTGAAAAAAAATCAACTCCAGCAAAGACTTTACTTGAGCTCTCATTTTGCATGCCCCCTCAAACTCCATCTTCAGGCACCCATTCTTAGGGTCCTCCAATCCCCCCTCTCATTCGTGAGTCCCACCGGTTTTTTCATTTTCCCACACGAAATAGGGTCTTGAGCCAGTTTACTGCTGGAGTTGAAGCCAAGTTTTGAGCCCTTATTTTTGCATGCCGGCCTGGAAAACAAAAGTAGGGGCTTTGTTTTGAGGTCCATTGCTGGAGATGCTCTAACTGTGACTAGGAATGCACGGTAACGTGGCTTTCTGCCGGCGCGTAGGAGGACCTCGGCTTGGTCGACGGCGCCACCAACGGGCGCGCGGCGTCCAGCTGCAGGTGCTCGACGACCTTCCACATGGGCGGTCGGTTCAATGGGTGAGCGTGAGTGCACGCGAGGCCGACGGTGAGGAGCTTCGTTGCCACATCTTTGTCCACCCCAGCACAAGCTGCCAGGTCTGGGTCAACCGCATCAAGGATGCGCCCTTCTCCGTACAGCCACCAGACTCAGTCGGCAAGGAACGTGTAACCGTCTGGGATGCCACCGCGGCTGCGGCGGCCGCATGCCACCTCAAGGACCACCTTGCCGAAGTGGAAGACGTCCAGGCGGTAGGGCGTTTCGTGACGACCGCTGCTGCTCGAGGAGGCGGCCCCGGCGGCGAGTCGGGAGTAGCCGAAATCGCCGAGGCGCGCGGTGAAGTCCTGGTCGAGGAGGATATTGGTGATGCTGACAGATCCGTGGACGGAGCCGTTGCTGTGGAGATAGCTTAGACCCGCGGCGACGCCGGCGATGATGCTGTGGCGGCGTGCCCAGTCCAGCGTCGATGAATTCCCCGGGCCGACGAACAGCTAGTGCCGTTCTAGGCTGCCGTTGGTTGCGTAGTTGTACACCAGGTAGAGTTTTCTTTTCCGTAAGCAGTACCCTGCAAGTCAACTTGCATGCATCAGAGTCAAGGTAATGAGGAGAGAACACGCCAACTCACATAAATACAGTTATGAGAGAAAACACATTCTCCCTGAAAGTATGTATACTGCCTGTTGCAAAATTCTCTCCCCAAGTTTGCCATGCGATTAGCGTTCAGGATCTCAGCATAAAACAAAATACCGGTAAGAGCAAAAACCGGCCTAAAAATCTTCAACTTATCACCGGTTAAAATGAATTTCATTAAACTTTGTATAAAACTGGCCTGTTCAAAAGAATACCGGCCATGACTGATAAAACTTATCATAGAATTATCATAGATTTTGTTATGATTAGTTTCATCACTAAAGGAAATTGAAATATAACTTATAATTTTGCATATTTAAGCTAATATTTTGAATAAGACGAGCGGTCAAATGTAACTCAAAAATAGTCAAACGTCAACAATTTAAAACCGGAGGGAGTAATTCTTTTTTGCACTCAACGCCCTGCGCTAACCCTACCTTCTTCTAAACCGCACCCTCCCCGGCGTTGTGAAGAACGCCGACTGAAATCACAATTTGAGGCTGGACCGCTGGAAATGCGGACGAATTTTTGGATTGAGGGGGCAGTAAGTACGTACGTACCAAGCAGCAAGATGCGGTTCCTGTGCTGGAGAGGTTGCCAGTACCTAAGACTGCAGATATGGCGGCTCGCCTCCTCGCTGACGATGGCGTGGAACCTCTTGATGGCCACTAGGGTCTCCAGGCCGTCGTCTCCAAGGAGACTCCCTCTGAAGACCGCCCCTGCTTGACCCAGCCCCAGCTTCGTTCGCTTGCTGAAGTTCCGCGTGGCCTTCGCCAACACCTTGTACTCGAACTCTCTGTAGTAGATCACGTCGCCGCGCCGCACCGCGTGAATTGGCTGCCTGAGCACCGCCGGCGAGTTCCTCCCTCCGCAGCCCAGCTCCGCCGGTTCGTTACCGGTAGACGATGAGCTCCCGTCACCAACCGTATATGGTGCGCTCCGCTTCATAAATGCAGCGACTCCTCGCCGATTTTCCTGGTTTCTGCAGGATATGCAGCACCAGCACAGGATGTCCATCGCTGCCACTACGCCGGCGATCAAAGTGGCCGTCTTCCACGGAGGCGTACAATGGTACAATTTGTCACTTTTTTGATGTGTGCGTTCGGCTGACTGGCCAGAAGAAATTTTATACCTGGCGGGGCCAAGTTGCTTAATTATCCCATTTCTTATTTCCAGAGATTAGTCAGTTTTGTATTTGTATCTTACCATATATATACTAAGTATTATATGGAAATATTTAACGCTCACCGAAGACTTACATCAAAATAAGAACACCACCAGCTCAGCTACAACTGTTATGAGTTGAGAGACGGTGGATACTTAGCTTACGTCTGTGTGCCAACGAATTCAATTTGGCCTTGTATAATCAATTGCCAGACGCGTCTTGGTCGTTTGGCGCAACCTCTTTCCCATTTCGTGGCACATCCTCACAACCACCCATCGGTTACAAAGACAGAACCCGCTCCCATGCATTTATTATGGCCGTTTGTTTACCCGAATCCAGCAGTCGGTCATAGACTCACAACCAACTGCTATTTACCTCATGCATCACGCCGTGCGTGCCCACAAGATCTCGTGTCGGTTTGCAAGAACAATCATCTGCTTTGAGTTATTGCCGTCAGATACTGTTTACCCGTCTATATCGGGCCTGTCACCCTTTGAAGCCGTCTGTAGTAGTGAGATCATCGATATCCTAGCTCATCATACCATTTCGAACTGCCATGATTTGTCCATCCTGTGTCTAATGTTTGTTCCCTTGGAGTGCACAGGATAAGATTTGTCGTTATAAAATATGATCCAGAGCGAAATAATACTCTCGCAAAAAAGGCTGACCCGCCACAACTAATAATATCTATATAATTTACAGACCATTTCCAGAAGTCACCTGCCGTTCACTTTTGAACCTAGTGATCTTCAATTATTATTGATTAGTATTGTGATCAAGGAAACATCTTGTACTTTTTAGAAATCAATGTGGAATAATAAAAAATTGATGAGCTGATATCATATCCTAATTAGATTAAGGCTAAATAATCTATAGGTCACCACACTTTGGTGGTTTAGGCTGTCATACACCGTAAAAGTATATTTTATAGCTGATGGACACAGCAGAATTGTGGATCTTGTATCTAGGACCTGTAACAGGGGGAAAGACTATCGTGCATCGACTTTGGTATCCCTATACACAAAATACATTACAACTTATAGGTACATCAAAATTTCAAATTTCCACAAAGATACATTTCTACTTTAACATATATTCTCTGTAAACACAAAAAAAAATATATGCTTTTAATAATATTCCCCTACAAACAAAAGCCACGCTTTCATATTGTCCACCAGCTAAAGTTGACTTTTGGGGTGTGTGCCAGCTAAAATCGCGATGGTGCCCTAACCGATAATTTTGTAGTGTACTAATCAAGAGCAGGAATCTGATCTATAACAACTAATCTTCCATCAGTGCTACACAAGTAATATTTTTTCCTATACATGTAAATAATGTTTAGATTCCATCGCAACTACCAAGTTGGTCTGTGCAGATAGAGGGTTAGGTCCTGTTTGACTAATTGTTAGTTGACTAATTTTTAGTCCTGAGACTCCAAACAGAGGGACTAATAGGTGAGACTAATTGTTAGTCCATCAAAGGACTAATAGTAATCCTATTAGTCAGTCCAACCCAACTAATCGGGACTAACAATTGCGACAAAACATGAAAAGACGGAGCTGCCCTTTATCCCTTCCAAAAATACACGGACTAACAATTAGTCAAGAGCATAATAGACATTTTCTTATAGCTTCGACTAACAATTAGTCAGGACTCCAAACATGCAACTGACTAATTGTTAGTTAACTAATAATTAGTCAGCGAAATTTTAGGCAGGGACTAATTGTTAGTTGCTTGGATCCAACAAACAGGCCTTAGTCATCTCAACAACCAAGTTTCCCTGTGCAGATGAAAGCTAGATCCACTACCGCATAGACTTACACGTCAAACTTAAAAGTGTAACCCATCATGTAGTCCTAAAATAGTGAAAGAATCTTCAGAAGAGATCTTTCAAATTTTGTGCTACAGATATTTTGTCATGCAAGCTGGCCTCGGAGGAGATTAGAAAAAAAAAAGATGGGGAGTCAAGAAGTTGTACTATCTGACTTGAATCCGTCAATCTGAAGCCGGCTGAAAATTATCAGCTCCCATTTTTTTTTTTCGAGTTAGGTGTGGCTTCTACCAGAATGAAAAGAACTGGCAAACCAGCTGTGAAGTCAACGGTTCGAGGTGTGCCCTCAACCCCCAAGCCAAATTAAAGCCATGGCGAGCATATGCTCACGCGGCCATCTCTCAGAATCATCCCTCTTTGAAGCTAGCTCCTCACCAACACCAGGTATCGCTCTTTCTTCTATTTGCTCAATGTTCTAGCTTCATTTTGAGGAGGAAATACCCTACCGATTTCCTCACAAGATCCATACTCAACAGAGAATCGGAAAAGCATAATTGAAAGGCTCTTTAACCTGTTGCTAATGGGCGATAAGCCAGACCGAATGCTCATAACAAATTGCTTGAAAATTAAGTGAATCTTTTCTGTCCAATTGTGCATAATCCAACTATCCTAGTAGTATCTCCTTCATGATCATTTTTCTTTGATGTTCTTGTTTCCCATTCATATTACTTTATTATTTGCAGGTGAATTCAATGCAATGTTTTAATTTAAGCAAGTCCACGAAGATATGGATTATGCTTCTAGAAACCCTCTATCTAGGCATTGCATACAACAATGGCCAAGTACCACTTTGGCCAAGAGATTCGAAGTGAACTATTGCAACATAATTTATTTTCTCAACAATCTTAATCGTCTTGGATAGGCAAGGCCAGTTGCTCTTATGAATAGTATTGAACTGTAATTTGTCTGCATTCAAATGCTGAAAGCTCTGGCGCTAACAAGTTATCCCCCACAGCTGTCAGTTCGGCCATCAATATTATACAAAACTATACATTTTTTTAGGCGAACAGCAGGGAAGCCCCCTACTTAATTTTTTTAATTTTATAAAGGGTTTATATACAACTACACATTAGCCACCATAGAGAGAAAAGATGTGTAATCAAGGATGTGCAAGCTGCTTGGGAAATTCTTGGCTTTCAGTGTTCGTCAGAAATTGGTTTCCTGTACTCATCGCTCGTCTACAGTAGTCATTTCTTCAGTAGTTTTCCATTTCCTTCATTGTGGTATATGGGTCCAGGTCAAAACAAATCGGCTGGCTATCGACGTTTGCAAGCACCTCGCACCAACTGTTCCCGGTTCAGCCTCCTGCTTGTGGCTGTCTAATGAACAAGAATTGTACGGTGGTGGTAAAAATTGCCATTATTTTCCACTTAACACGCACTATTACTTCTTCTAGTAATGATTGGATCTCAGTTGATCCATATATGTTTTCTCAATTTATTCTACAAATTTATGCATCAATATTCATTCCCAAGTCAGTTTTTCATTTTTTAAATATTTTATTTTTTCAAATGATATTTACTAGGTAGTGAATGTAAAATACAATTTATATTTTCATTCATAACAATTTTTGGCCAATTGCACCTAAATATGCCTTAGTCAAGTATTCCAAAGTTTAAAACCAACAATGGAGCAGAGGTTAATTTCACGTACATTATTATCATCATTGTTTGTCTGCGTTGTCATGTGAAAGCTAAAATTTTGATTTTTTTTTTTTTTTTTTTTTTTTTTTTTTTTTTTTTTTTGTAGAAAGATTCATGTTGCTTGCCGCTACTCAGTAAACTGAAGTACCATATTCCTGTCCACAAGGGCCATGGCAGAAGCTTTTATAGCAGTTTTGCTTCAGAAAATTGCAATTATCCTCGGAGCATCAGCACTGAAAGTAATTGGCACACAACTGGGAAAGGAAGTTACTATTTTGCTTGATGTGGAGAACAGTATGAAGGAAATTGAGAGTGAATTTGACATAATGCAAGCCTTTATAAGTCATGTAGATTCAAGAAGCACAGATAACAAAATATTTGAGTCATGGCTCAAGCATATAAGAAAGGTTGCATTTGAAGTTGAGGATATCATTGATGAATATGCATTTCTACTTGGGAAGATGAATGGATCGAAAAGTTCCCTAAGGAAAGCATTCCATCTTTCGAGAAATGTCAAGACATGGCATCATGTTGCTTCTCAGCTGAAACAAGTTAAGCTTCGCCTTCAGAGCCTAACAATCATGAAAGAGAGATATGGCATCAAGATAGTTGACCATGGTGAAAACTCTTCCAGTAAGTATATTGGTCGTCGTCTCTACTTGTCTGATTTGTCTTCCTACCTAAATGATGACGATGGTATGGTAGGGCACGATGATGAAGCACAAAGATTAACATACTGCCTTAATGATGGATGCTTGGATCGTGCTATTTTATCCATTTGGGGAATGGGAGGGTCAGGCAAAACAACACTGGCAAGTACTATCTACAAGAAGCAAGATGTCAGAAAAAGTTTCGCTTGTCATGTGTGGATCTCGGTATCACCAAATTATAATGTCGAAGATATTTTGAGAAGAATTATGAGACAACTTCATGGGTATTCAGATGAGGCCAGAACAAATTATCCCCGAGATATGGTGGCATGGATACAAAATTACCTCGAGAACAGAAAGTACCTTATTGTTCTGGATGATATGTGGGACAGAGAGTGTTGGTTATTTTTCGACCATGCCTTTGCAAAGAATAAGCTTGGCAGTAGAGTCATCATTACTACTCGTACTGAGGGCGTTGCATCACTATCTCAAGAGAATAATATTATTAGGCTTGGCTTCCTTCCAGAGGAACAGTCATGGCAACTCTTCAGAAAAAAGGCATTCTCAAAGCACCGTGAGGCCACATGCCCTGAAAATCTCGTTCATTGGGCTCAAAAGATTCTGGAGAAGTGCCAAGGCTTGCCTCTTGCTATTGTAGCTATTGGCAGCCTTCTATCTTACCGAGATATGGAGGAACCAGAGTGGAGATCATTCTATAACCAACTTAACTGGCAGCTTACTCACAATCCAGAACTCAGCTGGGTGTCAAGTGTTCTAAACTTGAGTCTAAATGATCTTCCAGCCCATTTGAAGAACTGTTTCCTGTATTGCGGTCTGTTTCCAGGAGATTACCAAATAAGAAGGAAGTGGATCACTAGATTGTGGATAGCTGAAGGATTTGTTGAAGATCGAGGACCTGAAACAACGCCAGAGGAAGTGGCAGAGGACTACCTCAAGGAGCTCATTCAGAGGTCCCTAATTCAAGTCGTGGAGAGGAATGAGTTTGGAAGACCAAAAAGATTTCAGTTGCATGATCTGGTGAGAGAAATTACTCTTACTGTATCAAGAAAAGAGAGTTTCTCTCAGATATGTAATCATCCAGACGTGACAAGCTTGGGTAATGATGCACGTCGTGTGTCTGTGCATAGTGGAGGGCAAGTCTTTGAAGCAGGCTCAGCTTCACAGCAGCTGCGCTCTTTTTTATTATTTGACAAACATGTCTCGGTTATGTGGATCCGCACGGCTTCATCAAGTTTCAGGTTGTTAAGAGTCCTTTGCCTCAGATACTCTCTCTTTGAGGCTGTTCCAGATGCAGTGGCTGGTTTATTCAACTTGTACTACCTAGATATGTCGCGAACAAAAGTGAAGAAAATTCCAAGGTCAGTGGCTAAGCTCAAGAACCTACAGACATTGCATTTGAGGTTCGCGCGAGTCGTGAAGTTGCCGAGTGATATTACAATGCTAACAAATCTCCGGCACCTGTCTGTGAGCAATGACCTATTTGGAACATCAATTCCAGGAAACATCTGTGGCCTCAAGTCTTTGCAAACTCTCAGGGAGGTAAAGGCCAGCAAAGATTTAGTTCAAAATCTTGGATATTTGACGCAACTAAAGAGCCTGGGTATTACAGGGGTGCTGACAAGTTACAATGAAGACCTTTGGGACTCCATCAGGAAGATGACCATTCTTAACAAACTGGCTGTTGCAACCCTTGACGAGGATGAAGTACTCAACTTGGAAAAATTGGAGCCCCTTAGAAACCTGGAGAAATTCTACCTGACTGGCAAGCTAGCAGAAGGTAAGCTTTCCTCTCTATCTGGTGGCTTCCAGAAGCTAAAGCTCTTATCAATGCGGTGGTCCGGGATAGCACAAGATCCCCTCAGTTCACTATCTCAGATGCCGAATCTTGTTTACCTCAATCTTTACTGTGCGTACAATGGGGAGAAATTGTCTTTCTATTCCGGATGGTTCGCAAAGCTCAAACATCTCTACCTGGGCAAGCTGGAATATTTGAAGTCGATGGAGATTGATGATGGTGCCATGAAGAACCTCACATTTCTAGAGCTTCGTGAACTGTGGAACCTCAGATCCGTTCCAGAAGGCCTGGCATATCTTAGGTCGCTCCAGCACTTGTATGCTCGAAACATGCCAGGAGATTTCGTGGAGAAGCTGGAAGGTGATGGCAGAAAACTTTGTTCAGCACGTCACGAACATTGAATGTGTGTGATATGCTATATATATAGTCCAGGTGGTGAAAATATTGTTTACGGAATCAGGACTCATGTCATCAACATTCCTTGAAACGTTTGTACTAGTACGGTATTTTAAAATCCATTCAAGACTGTCGTAGTCGGGAGAGCCGAATATCCGAAGTGGCAAGGCGTGCCGTCATGTACAGCTTCCTGCCGGATAATCCGATACATCCATTGGCTCGGGCTCTAATGGTTTCGAAGTCGTCGCTTTGATTCTTGCCTCGCTCAACGTCACCTAAACAGAGTCGCGCGCAGCACAGCTCAAACCTCCCCTTTCAATTCTCCTCCTTCCGACGACGACCAAGAGCGCTACCGGGCCGAGCTAGCTAGGACATCGGAGCAAGCCATGGCGACCGCGGCGATGTCAAGGGAAGCTCGGCGTCGCGTCCGACCTCGCGGCGCGGGAGGTGCTCGGCTTCGGCTCCGGCTCCGGCTCCGGACGCGGTCCCGTGGGACGTCGTTTTGGCGAGGCTCGACCACAATGCAGGTCTGATCGACGCCCACACTACTAACGCAGCAATCAAACACCACGGCATCGATTTGTTCGAGATGTTGTTTCCGTGGGGCGACCTCCTCTCCTCGCGTACGACAGTGCTCGCCTCACCACCACGACGGCCGCCTCCATCATCCCTTCTCCTCCCTGACGGCAGCATAACCGCCTGGGTTGATTCAAACGCCCCCATTGCTGACACTACTGAACTGCCTACACGTTTGCTCACTTGCTATATTGGAACGTTGTGCTTGGTTGCTCCCTTACATATCTATATAATGACTTTTTTCATCAACCTTTATCTTGAAAACACAAAAAGCCGTCGTTATATGGCACCATCATCTTTTTCATTATTTTGAAGTTGTGGCCTGCAGAAAAACATTAAAAAAAAAGAGAGAGAGTAAATTTCACAAACCTATAACAATTTCTGCTTTTGTATCACAAAACTACAATTTGAAGCCTATTTCACAAAACTACAACTATTTTGATGTTTGGTAACACAAACCTATAACTTTTGTAGCATGATCCCACGTGTCATTCACAGAAGGGCTACATAGCCTGGTCCCACTTGTCAATCATACATGTGCTACAAAAGAAGTGGTTTCTTGTTATTAAGGGTCAAAATAGTTGTAGTTTTGTGAAATAGACTTTAGAAGTAGTAGTTTTGTGATACAAAGATACAAATAGTTGTAGATTTCTTAAATTTACTCAACATAAAAAAAATATTGAGATTAGCCAATATCATATTACAAGTCTCCACGTTTTTATCGGTAGTGATTAATATGACCATGGAACTCAGTAAATGGTGGGATAAGACGTTCATAAGAGCTTGCCGTGAGTTTCGGAGAAGAAGAGTTGCCTTTGAATTACGATTGGATGCTCGATTTTTGCTCGCTTTTTGAAGGACCGAGAAGGTGACCAGAGGGGGGTAAATGGGAGCCGATAAAAATTCTTGCAAAGAATTCGGCTATGCTCCGACCCGCCTCAAGATTGATCACCAAGATCACACACACACATGAAGAGTGTTGTGCTGACCCTAGGAATGATCATGGATGATCTAGGAATACTTGCGGAAGCAAATCAAACGACACACACTCCACGAGATGAACCGAGAAATTCACACCCGAGACCTTCCACGGATAGTCCGGTATTTTGCCGGATACTCCGGACCTGGAAGTCCACCAGACACTCCGGTACGAACCCGGACACTCCGGACCTGGAAAAACTGTCGGATACGCCGGTAACTTACCGGATACTCTGGCCACCGGATACTCCGGCAACTTGTCGGATACTCCGGCAGACTCGAAACAGCACGCGAAAACGGACGAACTAAAATCCGAAACTCGATCGACTTCCAAAAATCACGAAATTTGAACCCTAAGTGCGTGACATGATGAGAACCTCATCCAAGTGGATCCATACCAAAAACCCAACCAAATCCCCTCGATTTCAGATCACGTGGAAGAACAAAGGTTTGGTCAAAATTGGACGAAATCCACAAATTTGAGGTGCTCGTGGGGAGATCTTGTGCAAGATCAATCAAGGCATGTTCCCACACATTCTAGCTCTGAATCCATCCAAGAAAACCGACCCAAATCGCAGCCAAAAAGGAGATCGAAAAATCACCCGAAAATAGCTCCGAAAATGGGGAAAAAGATAAATTCGGGAATTAGATGGGGAGGAAGAACAAGAGCACGAGATTGATTCAAACAAACTTCATTCCATTGATTCAATCACGAAATCCATAGGTACAAGACTAGGGCGCCGCCCTCTTCCTCCCTCTCTTGTTGAAAGTTGAAGATACAAGCTCTCACCTTGTTCCCTCTCCTCTCATCTCTCTCTAGCTCATCCCTAGCTAGTCCTATCCTCTAGATCCAAAATGAAAAGTCCAAGAGCCTCAAGGTGGCCAGCCAACTCCACCTCCCTATATGGGCTTTTTCTCTTTCCCAACATACCCCTAAGGTATTACATACTCCCACCTACCACTAGGGGCAAAATCGTCCAACTCTTTTTCCTTCGCCCGAACGCCATCGGGCCCTTCACGACTTCGCTTCGCCTCGACGCAACCTTCGCGATGGTGCCACGTACACCACCATGCGTCGCCGCCGGTTTTGAGGCCCAAACCGGGAAACCGTCCGCCCGCCGGTTTTGAGGCATAAACCGGAAAACCACCTCGATGTCGACGCGTGTCACCTCGTCCTGCGAACCTCTCCGTCAGGTGTTCTCGTCCCAGCCCGTCGGGACCTTTCACTTGACTTGGTCAACCCGCCGTCTTCATCACCTCCACGGTTTTGAGGCCAAACCGCGAAACCCTCCGTGCTTCTTGTCCGCCACGTGTACGGTGTGGATCACCCTTGACCTCACCCGGCCTCTCGATCGCCCGGACCCAAGCCTCCTGCTTGTTCCTTCCGATCCTCTCGCCGTTGACCATCAAGTTGACTCCATTGACCTACACATTATTAGACAAGCAAACACATTTCTCCATCTCCTCCATTCTTCCCATCACCTTCACCAACTCCGGTTAGCCATAAACATAATCAATATACATGCTCATGCAAACCTCAAAATCCCGTAATTCAAACCCGAACCTCAAGTTCAACTCAAACCGTTCGTTGTCAATTACTCATCACACTATGAACCATGGCACATCTCAACATGGTTCCTCACTTTTAGATACCATCGCCTCGCTGAAGTCGTCGCTTCGATTCTTGCCACGCCCAACGTCACCTAAACAGAGAAGTCGCGCGCAGCACAACTCAACCTCCTCCTCCTCTTCTCCATCCGACGACCAAGACCAAGAACGCTACCGGCGGCGGCGCAGCAAGAGAAAGACATGGCGGCGGCGGCGATGCCAAGGAAGCTCGGCGTCGCGTCCGACGCGGCGCGGGAGGCTCTGCGCTTCGGCTCCGGCCCCGGCGACGACGCGGTCCCGTGGGACGTCGTCGCGGCGAGGCTCGAGGAGCTGCTCCGCTTCCTCGCCTCCGCGCTGCAGGCGCTGGTCGGGGCGCTCCAGGACCGGGCGGCCGCGCTGGGGCAGTGGGCGCGCGCGGCGGCGCCCCACGCCGTGGCGGCGGTGGCCGTTCTCCTCCTCCTCTGCTGCTGCTGCGGGTGCTGCAGGCCGCGGCGGAGGAGAGGGCCGGACGGGCAGGAGGTCAAAGCCGGTGGCAGCGACGGGCCCGTGGTGACGGTACCGGCGCGGCGCGGCGGCGGCGGGGTCTTCAGCATGCACCCGAATAAGCCCGTCGATATCTTCTAGAAGTTCTAGCTCAATCATTTGCGTAACGTTTGCCCATTTCTTCTGATGGCATACACGGATGTTTTCTTTTTTCTTTTGAGAGATGTTGCATACTATGGTGGGTGCCAAGTTATACATCTTTCCATATGTGATTCAGTGCAGAAATAAAATGAGGGTGTCACGGAGTGGTATGTATTGTATAGCTTTCCTTGAATTTTAAACTCATGTTGTGCAATTGTACATCTGTTCTGGTAAGTTTGAATGAAACCAGAGAGAACGTGTGCCATTGCATCTGATCTATCTGCACGATCATCACAAGCACAGGGATTGTAATGTAGGGGCACAAGCTATAGATTAGAAAGGCACAAATAGGGGCAGTGTCCCAGAACCTAACTGGAATCACAAGCATAATGACGAGCCCATGACAACAAACTGATTGCTATTAGGCATGCCACAATGTCACACTACATTACAACCCACTACGGGAGCCTTTTTGCCGGCAATTCTCCCCAATTTATCTGTTACAGACTTGTCGCACCAATATACACTGCACTCCACTCCAGACCACACCAGATGGAAGGAGTAGCGGTTATGCTTCTACTTTGGGAAATATTATTAATTTACACCAGGCTGAAGTTTCATGACTAGTCCAGCCTCGGCCTAATCTGCGCTAGAATCTCCAGGCAACCGCTCGTATAGCCGGTAGATCAGCCGTGATTTTGTCATTTGGGGCTCCCTCTCGAGTACGTTGATGACGTCCTTGACGCAGATGGTTCGTTGCGGGCCGACAAACCCACCCCTGCCAGGTCTTTTCATGCCTGCCGCAATGACACAATACCAAGTGTATACTGAGTTTGAAACATTTTGAAGTGCTGCAATATCGAACTGTGAAGATAAACTGACATAAGTAACGGGAATAAAATTGCTGCTTTACCAGATCCAAATGCTGCGGAATGGCTCCTCTTTAGACCATCCTGGCGGTCACCAGGACCTTTTCCAAACATGGATGATGTCCTTGATAGTGGTCCTCTACCTGGTTGCGAAGAGGCACCCACATCAAGGCCTTCTCGCTTCTGTCTAGCTTGTTCAGCCATAAGCTGCCACTTTGAGAGCATATCACTTCCTATCCAACAGCTTGTCGGGCAGCAACATTGCAGCAGTTGCTCTCATTTTATCATCTTCTTCTTTGTTGGGCTATGAGAGGTGAAGGATGTAAGTAAACAGTGGACTGTTAAAACTAAGATATCACAGCAGAAATGTTACCTTGGCATTCTTTGGACGACTTTCCTCCTTTTCCCTTTCCAAGTCCGCGCCACCACTGCCATCAGCCTACAAGAAAGGCTCTACCAAATCAGTTTCACTACCTGGTATTCATGTCAATCATGATAGCATACTGAAACAACTCAAGGAAGCTTTTTGACCAACACATCATGTACAGAAATGAATCATACTGCATCAAAGACTTGGTAGAAAATCTGGACAGTTTTGCTTTCCAAAAACATGCTGTTGAGTTTATACCAGGATAGATACAGAAATGGAAAGATATAACTGAACAAATGCAGAACCATTCAACTATGATGTGGGAGAACTTGAAATACCAATTAAAAATTCAAATAGAACAGAGATTATGAAGCACCTCTGTTTGTTTCTTATTCTTGTCAGCTTCTTCTGCTTGTTTTTTTATCCCATTCTTCTTTAGCTTTCTGATTCATCATCAAAATTGACGGCCAACATCCGAAGTAATAACTAATCGATGACCAGTCTTTTCAGTGTCGATTCTCTAACAACAGAAATTGAATGGTCAGTACCGCAAAGTAGCAATATGCCATTATTGAGTGCTTTGGAACAATAGAAATTGAATAGTCAGTACCGCAAAGTAGCAATATGCCATCATTGAGTGCTTTAGAACAAAACAAACCTGTTTTGAAACTCTAACGAGTGTACTTATGAATCTGCGCAATCTCTCCTCCACACACTGCAAGAGAGTTACGATTAATTACATTATGCAAGATTGTTGACAACAACAATAAGGATAACTCACCATTGATAAACAATGCCCAAACATCACCACTAATGTTCTTCAGGTCGTATTTGAGAGCTGCCAAAAACATTTGGTCAGTAACTGTTCCCGTTAAAATAAATATAGATAGTTTCCCAATTTTGATAATAAGGTTATAGAAATTAACTGATTTGTGCTAGTTTCTTCAACTGTGGACCCTTGCGTAAAAAGAGTTTTTCTTCTTCTTCCTGTGCAATCCTGCGTGCTGCTTCTGTGGCGAGGCTCTCTTCCTTGGGGGCAGACAATAGCTGCTCTTCCTCTTCCTGTGAGAATGCAAAGTCATTGGCAAAATGTAATAGGGTATAAAAAGAAAGACAAGAATACGGTACCTATGGTACCCATGACACACTCCTCCAAAAATTCATAAAGTGAAGGATTGCGATGTGAATTTTGCAAGATATGAAAGATGTAATGTATGTGGGAATCAAGTTCTTTTCTCAAACATTAGTAAATCCCAAATGATACAGCATATTGATAGAGCAGGAAATGCGCACCTATGTTACACATAAAATTATGATGACCCTGTACCCACGCAGTGCCACAACGATTCATGACTGGGACTCTGGCAGCCTCACCAGTGCACCACAAGGGGGACAAACTGGGAACTTTGATATAATTCTTGGCCTCTCAATGTCATGATGGGACCTATGTTTTTAAGGTGGTATGGCGAGGCACGGTGTGCTGCACCCTTCCAGATGCCTAGGCATTCTTAAGGCGAGGCAACGCCATACCATCTAGAAAACCGGAAAATGGAGGAAGGCTGGAGGGGGGAAAAGGAAAAAAGGAGAAAAGGGGAAAGAGAAGGAAGGGCACCTGGCCCAGCCCACTAGTGGTCCATGTCGGTTTTATGTCATTTGACTCTTCCAATCTGGTGCTCCTCTTGTGCTCGCCGCCACTTCTCTTCCGCCATCGCTGCTCCTTTTCTGGCGCCGCTCCTCCCATGCTCCTCTTGTGGCACCACACTATTCTGCTGCCGCTCCTCTTCCGCCGCCGTCCCTCTTCTACCGCCGCCGCTCCTCCCTGCTACCACCGCCTCCCAGATCGAAGGCCGCCGGAGCTATGCCAGCCAGCAGCGCTGAATCAGATGGGGATGGCGGCGAGCCGACCTTGCTTGTTGGTTCCCCCTCCCGTTTTTCCACACTGCTCCCTCTCTCCCCCGCCTTGGCTCATTCCTAGTGACAGATGACGCCCAGAAATTCTGAGCACCTTGACGGCTAGGCGACGCCTAGGTGATGCCAAATAAACATAGGATGTTACTAAATACTCCCTCCGTCCATTCTTCATCTTCACTAAACAAAAGCCCAGATACCAAGGAGAAGCCCCGTGAGAAAAAAATCCATGCCTCAATCAATTCGTATCAATAGCAGAGCCAGTAATCAATTCTTGCATGCAGAATAGGAAGCGCAAGGGCCTGGTTTGTTTGAGCTTTGCATGCGGTGTGTGGGCCCTGGGAGCTCTTCTTTATGGCCATGTTGAATGGGCATGCGAAAGAAGTACAACATTAATCATCCACACGCTATTCCAAGCTAAGGAAAATTATGCCATGACGTCCATACATGAAATTACTTGTTGGCTTATAATATTCAAAGCTGATACTGCAAGGGAAACTGAACATGTAGGCCCCACCGATGTCACGGCGCAGTGGGATAATGCAAGAGATGGATTTACCTGCTTTCCTTGCATTTTCGCTGAAGAATTCCCTGTGCCAACCACACGAGCCTTGCCAGCAGCTTCGGAGTCTTGTTTTGCATTAACAGTTGCAGCAGGAGCATTTGTTTTCACTCCCTTCTTTTGTTGTGTTGGCCGTACCAAATTTTGCTGCATTATTGGATGAGTAGGCGGTGTCCCCGATGTTGCAGGAACCATTCCATGAGCATGCATGATGGCTGTGCTTCTGGTACTGAACTAAGTGGTCTAGGAAGCATTGAACCAGTGATTGAACGAGGGTGAGCCTGCACAGAAGGGTTACTGGCTCCATATAATTGCTTCCAATGAACCTGCTGCGTTTGGTCTAGGTGCTTGATTTAGCATAGCATTTGCACCCTTTGCATCAGGGTTTCGGTTGGGGTTAGCATGAGCAAGATAGTGTATATTGTTTCGCGCTTGACTGCCTAATGATGGTGCAAAGGCCCGAGGTGAAGACGAGACCTGGCTTTTCTGACCCTGGTTAGGTAGGGCTGGTGGGCGAAAATGCTGATCATGTGACTGTACAGAACCACTGGAAGGAACCTGCGCGCAGATGCTTGAGAAAATAATGAATGTTGACTTTGATTCGCATGTTATTTCTCTGTGCCTGGGCTTGCATCTGCCAAAAGAAAAGTCAAAAGATAAATGCACACATGAGATATTCACCGTAAATTGAATAAACCTGTGAACTTAGTGATTTAGTGAAATCCACTGAACTTGATATATAGTCAATTGTCAAGGGAACGAAAGGCAGCAATCAAGTTAATGTGTTGTATTTCACCTGCATAAAAACTTTATGGGCTGCCTGCTTGAGCATTTGGTCCCCAACATATTCCTGATGACTCTTAAGAAATCATCTTTGTTGACTTCATTATGCTGTGAACAAAAAATGATACAGCAGAGTTAGCTCCTTTAGTAATACTGGTACAAACATGGGTGCTAAGTATATTCCTTTGAGCCCCTGATTCTGTTATTTTTCTGATACATCAACATGGCAAAACTTCGAAAAGAACCATCATGCTCTCCAAGCCGCCTTAGCCCCTTCTTTCAGATAAAACAAGCACTAAAGGAGACAGGAACCTGTGTTAATCTCCATAAATACCATCTCTTAAACAGATGTTTAGGGATCATTATTACTGGCACGAAAAATGGTGGCATAATCATTTTCCAGTTGCCAATATATCACCCAAAGAGCAATATCAAGCATTTGCTAATAATCGGATGGCCACTCATCAACAAAAGAAAGACAAGCAAGTCATGTGTTTTTTATTTAATTAGTAATGAAAAGCTAAATCCAACACGGCCTTTTTTCTCACTACCAGTTTTGGCAAGAAAAACAGGAAAAAGTGTACTCCTCTGTTCTAAATTGTTGACATTAACCAACGTCAACAAATAAAAAACAGAAGGAGTATAAGTTCTGGATTCTGATATGCTCCACAACATGCTTGTATGGTCATTCATTTATATGATAAAATGTTGTACATAAGAGACAAGTATATGCTGTGAAAGTGTGAATGTAAATTCATAGGAAATCTATTAAACCTAATTCTTCCATTGAATCTATAGACGTTTTCCCACATTGATGGTCAAAACCAAGAATGCTTCATTGCACTAAGATAACATACATTTAGTGATAAATATACACAACGAGATCCAACCTAGGAGGTGCTAGGCGGTTTTCCATTAAGAAGAAGAAAGCGACTAGGCACCCAAATTCAAGAGTATAGGGACTTCAACCTGAGTGGCTAGAGGTGCACTACCAATGACCTCCACCACCTAGGCAACTAAGACGAAGCCTCTAGCAGAACTGGTTAGGTGGTCTCAGTAACACTCCTCAGGTCCTGAGTTCGATTCCCGGTGGGAGCGAATTTCAGGTTGAGGTTAAAAAAACTCCCTCATCTGTCCCACATCCAAAGCACAGGCCTAAGGCCTGGCCCAGGTTGTTGGTTGTCTCACATGGGCTACGGTGCCGCTGTGTACGGGTGGGGCAGGGGTTCGGGGTCTTCTCAACCTGCGTGAGGAGGTCTTCTTCTTAAACTGCAAGCCCGGGGGCTGTCTTACCCTCCACAGGTCGAGTTTGATGCATATACACAACAACAACAACAACAACATAGCCTTTTGTCCCAAGCAAGGTGGGGTAGGCTAGAGATGAAACCCACACATTTAGTGATACATATATCCTAAAAAAATTAGTTGATATAATGTGTAGCCAATAAATTGAATAGTCAATAAATCTGTTCTTGAATCATTAAAATTAAAAAAGGAAAAGGAAAAAAAAAGAGGAATAACGACTCACCCTAAGTTTTGCCCATACAGTTTGAAGCTGCATATCTTTGTCTCTGTCAAGATGTGCCTGTAGAAATCGGAATCAACATATTAAACAGTATTTATGGCCCTTTCCTTGTATCCTGCCCCCACTTCGCCACCGATTGGACAACCGCCATCAGGAGACGATCTGGAGCGTTCAGACAAGAGGCGGTGGCGAACCGACGCAAGGGACGGCCGGCCGGCCACCCTACTTGGCCGGATAGCCAAGCTTGGCGGCCCCGCCAAGCCATCTTCGACTATATAATCCCCACCGTCATGGAGATGCTATAAATAGCCCCCTCGGCTGTAGAAGCAACTCGCACCACACTTCACCCAAGTGTTTACTTCTTGTTTAGTAGTTACTTGGGAGTTAGAGAGTAGAGTAGAGTGAGAGCTCTCTCGGGCTTCCGGAGTCTCGGTATAGCTCTTTGTATCTTAACTCTTTTAGAGATATTATTCTATTCAATAGATTTAGTTTATCTTTATTTAATTCTTTTAGTAGTTCTTTTCTATTTAGTTTATTTATTCTGTTAAGTAAGTGCTCGTAGAAGTCTTGTTGTGGGATTCGTGATTGTTATCTAAGGAGTACGAGAGAGTGCCTCCATCGGAGATGGCGTCCGCGTTGGTGAAATATGTGCTCTATTCTTAGATAGGACTGCTCCGTTGATCAAGAGTAGTTTCTCAAGGCGGGCTGTAAGCATGGAGATTAGAGCTTGGCCTATGCACGTTTGGCACCTAACCACACGGAGGATGGTAGCCACGAGTGTATGTGACAGCTACACCGGTCTCTGTAATCCACCACGTCCGGGTTGGACAGGCAGGGTCTTAATTATAGCGTACGGTTCCCTAGGATGAACTAGCAGCATCGGTTCATATAACCTAGCACGTGCGTGCCCCGAAACGACATGACTTATATGTGTATGAGCTTTGCTAGAGTAGATAATCTTTGTAGACTTAACTGCTAGGAAGAGTAAATAATAGATAAGCATATAGGAAGTTTTGACTCTATCTCGTTGCTATCCCAAATGTATACTACGCTTTTATTTCTTTTATCACTTAGGATTAGATGGTGTGTGCCAACCCATTTATATCATGCAAACCTGACCCCCGTCTTAAGTATAGTTGATATATTATTTTTCTCCAAATTATGCAATGCATTGTTATTATTCAGCTTCCTCTCGCTCTACTCCCTGCGGAATTATAAATACGATGACCCTGAAATACTCCAAGGTGAAATGCTACAACGGTGATCCGTGCGCTTGCGGAATTAATGAATTTAATTTACACGCATAAGAACCGCCAACACATACAAGAGCAAGAACACAAGAGCAAACTCGAGAATGGGTTATGTTAGTGTAAACAATATGGATCACCTGTGGCTGCTCTTGCAAACACTTCTTTTTATCACAACTCAACAAAGCAAATAAAATCAAAAGGAAAAGGAAAAAAATTCTTAAATTTGAGACAAAATGCCAAATGGTTTGTCTCAAATTTATTTCTTCTTTTTTTATTTTCAAAAGAAGAGTTGGAGGAAGTCCAACATGCAAGAGAATTATTTTGGAAACCTCCAATAATAAAAAAAATGCAAATGGAAAACAAAAGGAGATGGAAATATTTTTCTTGAATTTGGGACACATTCAATGAAATGAAATTTTTGGAGAAATGTTTGAGCAAGAATTTTGTGGTGAGGGTGCTTGAGTGAAAATAAAAATGAAATTGAAGAGTCCAAGCACCCTTGCTCCAAAGAAAAAGAAATGAAGTTCAATTTGGCCACAACTCTCCGGCCAATGGTTATAAAAAAACAGTCATTGGGAGTTGTGCCAAAAATTCCAACAAAAATTTGTTCAAAACAGTTCCAACAAAAGGTTGTCTTAAATTCATCTTCCAAATTTTCTAAAAGAAATAAAATTTTTTTTCTGTTTTTAAAAAAAGGGTTTGAAAACTCCCAAACCAAATTCTGGAAAAATTCAAACATGCAAGAATGCCAGTGAAAAAAATCAAATATATGGGTTAGCTCTTGGTAATGCTTTACCTACTACTTGGGAAGAGCTTAAGACAGCCAGCGTGATCGTTTTGTTCCTCCTTCTTATCATAGAGATCTGCATGCTAAATTGTTGCGTTTAAACCAAGGGGACAAGTCGGTACAGGATTACTATGGGGAACTTCAGAAGGGCTTGATGCGTTGTGGGATAGTTGAGGAGAGAGCGGATGCTATTTGTCGGTTTTATTCGGGTCTTACTTGAGGCATCCAAGACATTGTTGATTATAAAACCTCTAACACTGTTGACGAGTTGTTTAGCTTTGCCATGTTAGCAGAGAAGGAATTGCACGGACGGCAACTACAACAATAGCCGAACAGGAACACCGGTCGCCCCTCCTACACACCGCGTTTCACGGCGAGTTCTGGGCTGCCCAAGCCGCCCCCTCTCAGGACTTCATCCACTACTGCGACTGCACCAGCACCTTCTACTGTACGTCCCTCCGAGTCAAGTAAAAAGGCGACTGCACCAGCACCTTCTTCGGGCATTCAGTGCCATCGTTGCCTCGGATATGGACATGTGGAGAAGGATTGTCCAAGTAACCGAGCATATGTGGCCACAGACGATGGCTATATCAGCACCTCTGATGTGGAGGACAATGATGATGCTGCTGCTGCTGCTGCTACCGCCGCCCAGGATGATCTTGTCCTTAGCGGTGGGAGATTTCGGGATACATGACCATCATTGTACAGCGTGTTCTCAGCACTCAAATGGAGCAGCCCGACAAGATCCAACGCCACAACTTGTTCCAGACCTTCTTCGTCATCAAGAACCAACGTGCTCGTGTCATCATTGATGGAGGTAGCTGTAACAACTTGGTGAGTGCTGATTTGGTCAAGAAACTTGCTCTCCCTACACGACCACACCCTCATCCATACCATATTCAGTGGTTAAATGATTCGGGCAAGGCTAAGGTAACACAGATATGCAGAGTTCCTTTTCTCTTGATGCTTATGTTGATTCTGTTGATTGTGATGTTGTACCTATGCAAGCTTGTTCACTTTTGTTGGGTCGTCCTTGGGAACATGATAATGATGCTCTTCACCATGGTAGAAGTAATAAGTACACTTTCACGCATAAAGGAACTAAAATCACTTTGCTGCCTTTGACACCTAATGAAATTATACAAGCTGATAGGGAGCGTGCTGAAATGCTTAAGTCTGAAAATGCTACTACAGTTGCTGCTGCTCCCCCTGCTACTATAACTGATACTACTTCATCTTGTTCTCAGGATGGGATTAAATTAAAGGGTTGTGCTATGCTTGCTACAAAATCAGACCTTGCTGAAATTTCTAATGATGATATTTGCTATGCCTTGATATGCAAACAAGCTTTATATTCGCTTGACGATATGGCTAGTTCTTTGCCTCCTGTTGTCACTAACCTTTTGCAGGAGTATGAGGATATTTTTTCAGCTGAGATTCCTCTCGGATTGCCACCTTTGAGAGGAATAGAGCATCAAATTGATTTGATTCCGGGAGCTATTTTGCCAAACCCGTGCTACTTATAGGACCAATCTCGAGGAGACTAAGGAAATTCAGCGACAAGTCCAAGACCTTTTGGACAGCGGGTATGTGCGAGAAAGCCTTAGTCCTTGTGCCTTTCCTGTACTTTTGGTTCCTAAGAAAGATGGTAGTTGGCGTATGTGTGTTGATTGTAGAGCCACTAATAATATTACTATTCGGTATCGTCATCCTATTCCTAGGCTAGACGACATGCTTGATGAATTATGTGGTTCTATCATATTCTCTAAAATTGATTTGCGTAGTGGTTACCACCAAATAAAAATGAAACTTGGAGGTGAATGGAAAACAGCTTTTAAAACTAAATTCGAATTGTATGAGTGGTGGTAATGCCTTTTGGTTTAACTAATGCACCTAATACTTTCATGCATTTGATGAATGAGGTTTTACGAGCTTTCATTG
Source organism: Eragrostis nindensis (assembly GCA_012490785.1). Lineage (NCBI taxonomy): Eukaryota > Viridiplantae > Streptophyta > Magnoliopsida > Poales > Poaceae > Eragrostis > Eragrostis nindensis. Next base: position 476,632 of record JAAXCT010000100.1, on the reverse strand, counting down.
GCAAATTTGTGGTAGTCTACTTTGATGATATCTTGATTTTTAGCAAGTCAATGGATGAAAATATGGATCATTTACGTGCTGTTTTTAATGCTTTAAGAGATGCACGTTTATTTGGTAACCTTGAGAAGTGCACCTTTTGCATCGATCGAATCTCTTTTCTTGGCTATGTTGTTACTCCACAGGGCATTGAGGTGGATGAGAAGAAAATTGAGGCTATTGACAGCTGGCCACAGCCCCAAACCATCACACAAGTTCGGAGTTTTCTTGGTCTATCGCCGCTTTGTCAAAGATTTCAGCACCGTCGCTGCACCGTTTCATGAGTTGACAAAGAAGGGTGTTGTGTTCCATTGGGGGAAAGCACCTGAGGAGTCCTTTAGCTCTTTGAAGGACAAGCTTACACATGCACCGCTGCTATAACTTCCTGATTTTGGTAAGACTTTTGAACTTGAATGTGATGCTAGTGGAGTTGGCATTGTGGTGTTTTGATGCAAAATGGCAAACCTGTTGCTTATTTTAGTGAAAAGATGACTGGTCCTGTTCTGAATTACTCTACGTATGATAAGAAATTGTATGCTCTTGTACGTTCTTTACAAACGTGACGTCATTATTTATGGCCTAAAGAATTTGTTATTCATTCTGATCATGAATCGCTCAAGTATATTCGCTCTCAAATAATTTGAACCGTAGACATGCTAAGTGGGTTGAATTTATTGAGTCTTTTTCTTATATTATCAAGCATAAAAAAGGGAAGGATAATGTGATTGCTGATGCTTTGTCCAGACGGTACACTATGTTGTCTCAACTTGATTGTTGAATTTTTGGGCTTGAATCAATTAAAAAACAATATGCTCTTGATGCTGATTTCAAAGATGTTTTGCTGAATTGTAGAGAGGGTCGTACATGGAACAAGTTTGTGATAAATGATGGCTATTTGTTTAGAGCTAACCGCCTTTGTATTAATTCCAGCTGTTCCGTTCGTCTTTTGTTGATACAGGAGGCGCATGGAGGAGGATTGATGGGACATTTTGGTGCAAAGAAGACGACAGATGTTTTGAACACACACTTCTTTTGGCCACATTTGAGAAGAGATGTTGAGCGCTTTGTGAGTCGCTGCACTACTTGTCAAAAAGCGAAGTCTCGCTTGAATCCACATGGTTTATATCTACCTCTCCCCGTTCCTTTAATTCCTTCGGCGGATATTTCTATGGATTTTTTTTTTAGGACTGCCTAAGACTAAGAGGAGGAGGGATAGCATTTTTGTTGTGGTTGATAGATTTTCTAAGATGGCTCACTTATACCTTGTCATAAGAGTGATGATGCTATTCATATTGCTGACCTCTTTTTCAAAGAGATTGTTTGCTTGCATAATATGCCTTCTACTATTGTTTCAGATCGTGATGCCAAGTTCTTGAGTCATTATTGACGCACTCTATGGAATAAGTTGGGTACAAAATTGTTGTTCTCTACAACATGTCACCCCCAAACTGATGGACAAACTGAGGTAGTGAACCGCACTTTGGGCACCATGTTGAGAGCTATTTTGAAGAAAAATTTGAAGATGTGGGAAGAATGCTTGCCTCATGTGGAGTTTGAATATAATCGTGCCACACATTCGACCACCAAGGTAAGTCCTTTTCAGGTAGTGTATGGTTTCATTCCCTGTGCTCCTATTGATATTTTGCCATTCCCTACTAGTGAGAGAGTTCATAGTGATGCTAAGGAACGTGCTGAATTTATTGTGAAGATGCATGAAACAACTAAGAACAACATTGAAAAAATGAATGAAAAGTATAGGATTGCTGGTAATAAAGGTAGAAAAGAAGTTAAACTAGATGTTGGTGATTTAGTGTGGCTGCATTTGGGAAAAGATAGATTTTCAGATTTGAGAAAGTCTAAATTGATGTCTAGAGCTGATGGTCCTTTTATATGTATTAATGATAATACATATAAACTCGGTTAGTCCCACCTTTAACATTGCAGATTTGAAACCTTATTTGGGAGAAGATGATGAGTTTGAGTCGAGGACGACTCCAATTCAAGAGGGGGAGGATGATGAGGACATCATCACTCCTTTGTATACAAGTGACACTCCTCCGCTGGACATTCAAGGAGCAATCACTAGAGCTCGCGCCCGACAATTGAATTTAGAGGTCAGCTCGTTCCTAAGTAAAGCATTATATGTGAATGTTGAGAATGGTATACTACCTAATGATTATATTTTCCTTAGGAACAAAGGAGGGGACCAGGAAGGAGATGGAGAGGGACATGGAGGCGGATGTCAAATTGGAGGCCCAATCAAAGTCGACTTCGAGTCTGTTTTGGAGTCTAGGAACAGTGTGCACTAAAACGGTTGCTCAGTTCGCATACGGGCTTAGTTTTGTACGTTCTACATATGGAAAGAAAGATAATTTGATAATCTTTCCAATGGCTCCGGTCTCATGTCAAAATTCATCCGGAGTCAACGGGAATCGTCAAAACAATTGGACGTCCAGAATCTGTCTCGGTGCTGCGCCACCGTAATTTGGCGTTTGGGCTTTGTATCTTGTGTGAGCCCACTAGGGGCGCATCCTGGGGGTCTTGCACGTCCCCAAGTCTTTATTAGCAGCCGCCGCCATCCAAGTTAGGGTTGGGTTTTGCTTAGATTATTCTGCTTTGACAGTTTCGCTGTGCATCAGTTTGTGAGACCCCAACTTGTGAGCTTAATCATTCATCTTTGCAACTTGTGTTGCATTCTCTTTAGTTCTTGCTTGTGTTCTTCGATTCGCAGGCAGGGATTAGCCTTCTGGGCGAGGTCAGTCGTGCTTGCACGTTTGATAACCATAGGAGACGTGGTGCTGCGATTGTGGGGTTTCGGATCGTGTTGTTCGGAAGCCAGATCGATTTGTGTCAAGTCTCCACCAAATCAATGTTTACCAGAACCTTTCGGAAGATCGGGCACAGTAGTTCACATCAGCGCCCAATGGCCAAATCAAACCACGTGCCACTGAAATTGAGCTACAGATTCACTTAATCCAGCACGAGTTGGCAAAGCGAAAGCACAACGCACCAAATCAAGCTTGAGACCCACCAAATCAGGAGCATTTCAATGACCATACTGAATCGCAAACTACCAAATCAAATAGAAAATTGAAAGGAGGGCCGCAGCAGCTCGTTCGTCGTTGCTCGCAAGCACCTGACGGGTCCTTCATCGAGCACCTGCTACGCGTCGGCTGTGAGCGCGAGCTGCAGGATGTGGTCTTCCACGGTCCCAAGCAGCGCGGCCGGGTAGGGCGCCCCGTCCTGGAGGCGATGTGCCAGCAAGCAAGCACCGAAAGAGAGAGGTGCGCTGAAGATCTGTAACTCGCGAAGAAGAAAGAAGATAACAGAGATGAAATGGATGCATAAAAGCGTGACAAAATGGTAAAATTCTAAACCGAGGAACTTTTGCTGGTATTAAAGTGAACTAAAATCTTTCGATGGTAAATTTCTAAAACACAGATATTTGCGTCAAGAACCCAATTTTCCCCTTTATAAAACAGCCCATAAAGCACACACAATCAATTGAAATTCTTCATTTTCACTGTGTACTATAATTGTTCTGTTTTTAGGCATGCACACCGTTGAAGACTAAGTTATCATGAAATATGTATTAGACATAACCTTTGTTATGCGATAAGTAGCAAGAAATCGTTACACCTGGCATTGTACGTGTACATTTTGCCTGCCGCTACAGGAGGCTTGTGTCGTAGTGCGAGTGATTACCATGAATATCATGAGCCCATAAATTTTCATTCAGTGCTTGAGCTTAGGTTCTTTCGTTGACGATCCGCTTCGGTAGTACAGAAGCAATCAAGCTGGGCCCCAAGTCAGGCAGCGACTGTTCGTGAAGCCACCGGTCTGACCAAAATAGAGTCTTTGTCCATTACCAACTTGAGTAACAACAGAGATGGCAAACATGGATGTGATGTTAGAATGAAAGGAAATTTCAACCCTGCCCAAGGACGATCTTGTTGTTCCCTTCTTTATTACTGAACAAGCTCAGCAGATTCAATATACCTACTTTTAGTGTGGTGCTAATTAAGTGGCAAATGACAAGTGGAAATTAGGAAAAATACGTTCAGTTCCAGTACATGCAGATCCAATTCTGTAGTAGTATTATTCAGTCCACTATGTAATCTGTAACCATTTTGAATGAATTGAGATGCTGTAGATGATGTTCTGCATCCCGCAATTTTTGTTTTTCTCTATACTCGCACAGGCCTCCATATGTATCTATTTTCTGTTGATGACAGTTCTACATCATATGACTACAGAGTATCTTTCATCATAAAAAACAAACAAACAGTAAAATATCATCGCACATCTCGAACACAACTCCTTGAGACCGGATGTTGGTCTCAAACAAACAAAAAGTTGTCGAATGATTTGGCCAGATCAAGATTCTCTTTCATCATAAAAAACTAACAGTAAAATTTCAAAGCTTCTGCAGTAGTTATTATTACAGTAATGAACAGAGTTTGATGATGACAAATATATTTTACTGATGGTAAGTAGTGACAGATCCAGTTGTTTTCCAATAAGCCACACCATGCTATCCTCACGTGCAGGCAGATGCCGTCTCAAATATATTTCGCTTCTTTGTACGAGGCTGTTATATGAATGCATAGATTATATATATGCAGTGGAAAATGACTACTGAAGCCAACTTAAAAGAAGGTGAGAGGAAGAAGAGTTTCCTGAGAAGCTTCCTCCGTAAGAATTTCATAAATATCATGCACCGCCATATTTCATTTTATGAATGAAACGGGGTAGTATTTTATGTCATGTACCACTATTTGATAATGTTATCACAAATTTATTGGCAGAAAGAAATAACATTATCAAATAGTGGTACGGTGTTCAGGGCACGGTGTTCTTGGGGAAGCTTGCAAGTTGCAACTGGTTCTTTTTTTCCTAGCGAATATGGAGGGCCCTTCTCGATTAAGTCACGGTAGCATTATCATGCAAAAACTGCTCCACACAAAATGATATGTTAGCTATTTAGTAGACATTTCATTTTTTGGGGAATTTAATAGAGATTTTCACAAAGAATGTCGAGTAATGTGTATGAGAGGAGGAAAGAGAAGATTAAAATTTACAAGGTACTCCTTTCGTCTTAAAATAGTTGTCGTTTTTAATTTTTAGACATCATATTTGACCGTTTGATTAATTCAAAATTTTTTGTAAATATTATTATTTTTTGTAACTTTTTTATCATTAAATGTACTTTAATCATGAAATATTTGTTTTAGCATTTGCACAAAAAATTGAATAAAACAAACGGTCAAACAAGGTATTCAAAAGTCAAGAGTGACAACTATTTTGGGAAGGAGATAGTAGCACATAGTTAAGGCCTAAAAATTCCCATGTTATTCAGAGAAAATAAGAAGAGAAAATTACCCACCACTGCCATTATGAGCCCAATAAATATATAAATTTGAAATAAAAAATTAGCCAAGAGTACACTTCACACCTATTTCTAAATTACCCGCCATGCCATTATGAGCAAAAAAATAGCTAAATTCGGAATAATAAAAAATATGCAAAAATATCCTTCACACCTATTTCTAAATTACCCACCAAGGCATTATGAGTTTAAAAGACAAGCAAATTCGAAATAATAAAAAATAGCTAGAAATCCCTAAGTTCTATTTCTAATTTACCCACAATGCCATCTGATTGCAAATATTGGTAAATTTGGAATAATGAAACAATAAATAAGTGTCTTTTTTAGCATTCCATACACAATTGAACATATGTGAAGTTAAAAATAAGAATCATATGAATGTAAAGTATAATTTCTCTTTAAATTGTTGTGCAAATACACCTTAATACGGCTCAAAGCCTTGCTTGGCCAAAATATAATTTAGTTGAATCATAAGTTGCAATGAATCATTTTACAAATGTGTAATGCCAGCCTTAGTGGTTCAACATTAACAACATTTATCTTCAATAAGTAACTATATAGATAATATATGTATACGTCTATCTATCAAATAAGGAAACAAAATAAAATAAATGATGAAGTGTAGAGAGCACATTTAACATTACAATATTATGAACTTTAAGACCATATACTTATAGTTTTTTAGAACATTATCTCAATATGTAAAAATATATGATTGTTAAAACTTACAATTGTATAATATTAAGTTAACCAAATATACATATGTGACAAATATGATTGAACTCCGAGGATGCATGTGGGCTTACATGAGACTAAATCGTTGGTAGCTCTAAGTAGACTCTCAACGCAAGGTTATGGGTCTATGAAAAGCATATGTAGTTCAGGTCTTCAAGGGATTCTAGGTAAGCGTAACTGCAAGTGACACGGACGGCTAGCTTGATCAGGACTAAGCCGTTGAACCATAACTATTTGCCATACACCTATATCTGCACACTACAACGCCATGATTGATGTTTGAACACGGGAACATCATATGACAACCTAATTAACAAAGGACCTTAATGGTGAGATGAGGATACAAACTAGGCATCCCGATGAATGGATCCATATTGTAAACCATGGAACAATTTAAATGTCCTCCAAGGTTTCCTATGGCAAACATAATAAGTTCATAACTACAGGAGGAAAATTAATAGGTATATTGCATATCTTTTATTTGTGTTGTGTCTTTCTTACGCTAACATCATGTTATGTGTTCTATTTTCTTTAAAAATGAAAAGAAATTTGTGATAACATTATCAAATAGTGGTACACGCAAGAGAAACCATCTTATGATAACGACCGAAGTATTCCTCAAAAAATAATCGTCAAAACATAAAAAAATGACATGTATGTGGGAATCATTTTATAATTTTGTTATTTCTCAAGCTAGTGGTACCAAATTAGTTCCGTTGTAGCAAAAACAAACTTAATTTCTGCGTCTATGGTCCTTATCCGTCCTTTAGCTAGCAGTCTGGAACCAGGCAGGAGGTTTGTCAGGAAAACATGAGGGGTATCATTGCACATACCAAACACAACTCCTGATCGGAGGTAGGTTTCATACAAACAAAAAATTGTCCGTTGATTTGGCCAGATCAAGATTCTCTTTCATCGTAAAAAACAAACAAACAGTAAAATATCATAGCTCATATCGAATACAGCTCCTTCAGATCGGAGGTAGGTCACAAACAAACAAAAATTGACTTTTGATTTGGCCAGATCAAGATTCTCTTTCATCGTAAAAAACAAACAAACAGTAAAATATCATTGCACATCGAAGACAACTCCGTCAGACCGGAGGTAGGTCTTAAGCAAACAAGAAGTTGTCCTTTGATTTGGCCAGATCAAGAATCTGTTTCATCATAAAAACTAACAACAGTAAAATTTCAAAAGCTTCTGCAGTAGTTATTATTATAGTAATGAACAGAATTCGATGATGACAAATATATTTTGCTGATGGTAAGTAGTCACAGATCTGGTTGTTGTCCAATAAGCCATACCGTGCTGTCCTCACGTGCAGGCATGTGCCGTCTCAAATGTCTTTCAATTCGCTGCTTCGTACGAGGCTGCTATATGAATGCATAGATGTATATGCAGTGGAATTGACAACTGAAGTCAACTTAAAAGAAGGTGAGAGGAAAGAAGAGTTTCCTGCGAAGCTTCTTCCGTAAGAAATTTCATAAATATCATGCACCACCATTTTTTATATTTTATTTTGCGAATGAAAGGGGGTAGTATTTTATGTCATGTACCACTATTTATTTGGGCTTTATCAAAAGGAAACACTAGTGAAGGCAATAATGCAGCAACGATCAATGCTGATAGTTACCGAGTATTGGCAAGTCCTAGACAATCTCATGAAACATGTGATGATAAACAGAGCCCAGATCCCTGTGATCTGCAGTTTTTTTGTTCCCACTCCACATGCCCGCTGCCTCGAGCTAGCTGCAACTTATCAAAAATGGGAGCTAGCAAATTAATGTAGTACATCGAACTGTTCGATCAGTCAAAATGTGGCATGTGACGACTAAAGGGTTGTTGGAGTGGCCGAGTACTCCCTCTGTCCCAAAATATAAAGGATTGATGGGTTGGTCAAAGTCAAATTTTTTAAACTTTGACTTTTAATAATTAAATATTGAGAAAAGACAAAGTTCAAATTATATAGTTAGATTCACTATAAAAACATCTATCTAAAACGTAACTAATTTTATTTAAAATATTTATTTTTATAGATATCATCGGTCAAAGTTGACAAAGTTTGACTTTGACCAAACCTTCAATCCCTTATATTGAGATGGAAGGAGTAGGTGATTAGCTTCCGCTCATGTCACAGTGAAAGACAAAGTACGGGCATGGACGGCGGTAGCGTTGAGATGAGTTGCCGAGACCCATTATAAATTACCCACGGTCACAAGTCAAGCCATCTAGCTGCAGCACAGAAAAGGTCACTCATTGGAGCTGGGAAGCTGGGATTCACTCTCCTGCGCCATGCCATTCCCTTTCTGAAGGATCAAGGTATGACGAGATCTCTCCTTAACCTTGCTGTTAATTGAAATCTGAAGTATGTTCACACACACTGTTGTACGGGGTGGACCAGTTGATGGGGCAGTCTCGTGTGTCTTGCTTCCTTGTTCAAACACCATGGACCCTAGCATCCTATATTTTCAGCCTGTTTTGCTCATCAATGATATTCTGACATTGATTTATTTTAACAAACAATAATCAAGTTAAAGCGCACCTGCATATTGTTTTGCCGTCCTGTTCCTTTCCATTGCAATATAAGATTTATCAGGTGAGTTGGTTGGTGCATGCAACTCGTATTAGAGCCAGATGTCTCGCGTTCAAATCCTAGCTAGTGTGATTTATTAAATAAATTACTGTCCACTCCAATATTCCATGTTTACAGCCTGAGGAAGCCTGCACGTGAGGGGGAGCGTTGGAGTACAAGTGAATTTGCCACCATTCCTCATCTGCTAGACTTTTGAGTAAACCGGTTGGTGCGTGCAACTCAATAAGGTGAAGCTTTCCAAAAATTTTAGGATGCAAAGAAATGTTATACATTTCTGTCTTTTATGCAATTTTGTTGGGCATGATGACTGGACAAATTTTCAAGTGAGCCTCCTCTTCTGGTCTAAAGAAGTAAAGAGAATTGGAATTGAATTATCACTTAGTTTATCTCTTTCATCTGCATGCTTAAGAAATGTTAAAATTTTGTTTTCTGTGCATTCAAACTGAATGTGCGTTGGCACTTCAGCTGTTGGTAACAGAGTGTCTGTTACATTACAGGTAGACAGTAGATTGTTAGATTCTAAAAAAATCACTAATTAAGAACTTAATCACAGGATCTTAATTAGCTAGAACATGATCATAACACTACTAATGCGGAATTAAGGTCAGCTTAACTAACCAGAGCCTAAATTCGCCATGAGTTGCCTCTGTAGATATTGTAGACATATGCGTTGTTGATGTAGATGCAGAATAACTTCATGTTCTTCAATCTTCTGTCCTGCACGAAGGGATCGACCTTCCCTCTCCTGCAGCGCCCTTAACAATCGGCTTTGTTTAGGGTTTAACCTAAACTTGTGAGAAATCCCTGAGGGGTACCTCTCTATTTATATTGACGATGTGGAGATTGGGGCCGTATCCATGTAGCTTACGATTCACCACCGATCAGGGTGTTTAACTTGTTAATCACATCATTAACTGTGTGGGCCCAGGTGGTTAGGCTTTAATGTGATTCTAATGTCAGTTTAATCTCGACTGTTAGTCGAGATCAACACCAACATAGATACAGCTCTGAAAGTTTGGTAAAGTTTGGCTACTTTTATGTTCTATTATTTTCCTGCACTAGAGTAGATTAATTTGTCCGAAATTCTGTCAATCTTTTCTGTTTATAACTTGATTTCTAGCTGAAATACCAGTTGCACTTAAACTCTATGGATCTGTTAGGAAGACTAATGATTGCGACCGAACTTGATTGCACGATTTCCTGTTAAGACAGTGTATTGGTGCCTTTTCTTTTCAGGTTTAAGAGAAACCCATCCTTCTACCCCAAAGGAACTTAATTGCGAGGTACTAATTTTCCACTGTCACTCGTGCAGCCCTCTTGTAGAAACCTTCTCTTTCTGCCCCCGAAATCCAAATCCACCTCTCAATGCTCTCATCTTGCCGAGTCTAAAAACTAGTGTGTAGGTGTCGTTGGTGCTGCTTATTTCCATGTTTCCGGAAAGTCCTGTCGCTGTCGTCGCGCAAGTGCAGCGAAGGGCACCGAGTTGAACAGCTTTATACCTGATTGATTTAACGATGAGACAAGTACTTTTCTGCTGCCATTCCATCCAAGTTCCATAAACTAACTGCATGATCCGCGGCCTTCAGCGATGGCAGTGCTGCAACATTTCCTCTTCCTCCTCATCGTCCTCTTGTGTCTCGTCGGAGCTGCCGTTGTCGTTGATGGCCTGGTCTACTCTCCGATTTTCCCCAACTGCTCAACCACGGACAACTTCACCAACGACAGCCCATATCTGGGTAATCTCGTCCACCTCATGAGTAAACTCCCGCCAAGCGCCATCGCCAACGGGGGCTTCTACACTACCACTGCCGGCGAGCCTCCGAGCAAGGTATTCGCTCTCACCATGTGCTATGCCGACCGTAACTGGACAGAGTGCCAGAATTGCCTCCGAGACGCCATCTTCTATGCGCACCAGGTGTGCCCGTTCAGCCGGGAAGTCCGGGCCTGCTACAGAGCCTGCGTCTTCCGGTACTCCAGCCGGTCCTTCTTCTCCGTCGCCGACCTAACCCTGGCGTTCAACGCGTACAAGGGTGTGGGTAAGACATACGAAGTCAGCGACATCGCCAGCATGAACAGCACGCGACTGAAGCTGATGAGCCAGCTTGCTGAGCAGGCCGCTGGCTCCTCCCGGTTGCGACTGGCGAGTGGGAGCGAGGCGTACACGGACTCGCAGGGCAGATCCCAGGTGATGTACGGGCTGGCGCAGTGCACGAGGGATCTCAACGCCAGCGAGTGCACCAGGTGTCTCACCACGTTCGTGGCGAGGCTGTGGCGCTCGCACCCTAACGCCACCTACGGCGCCGTCAAGGGCTACAGCTGCTACGTGGTGTACAGCGTCGGGGAAGCCCTCAACATCACCATCCCGCCTGAGATTGCGGAGCCATCCTCAGGCGCCCGAGCCCCTTCGATGGTGCTTGTTGTAGGCGTGCCTGTTTGTTCCGTGCTTCTCATCATCTGCACAGCCATTTTGGTTCGTTTCTTGTTGCGCAAACGCAGGCAAACGTCAAGAGAACATGAACTCGTGTGCGATGATGAGATACTAGAAGATGAGTTCGAGACAGCAGGGACTGGGCCAAGGCGTTTCCTCTACAGTGATCTGGCCGTGGCAACAAACTTCTTCTCAGACGAGGAGAAGCTCGGCCAAGGGGGCTTCGGATCGGTGTACAGAGGGTACTTGAAAGATATGGACCTTCATGTAGCCATCAAGAGAGTGTCCAAGGGCTCTCAGCAGGGGAGGAAGGAGTACATTTCCGAGGTGAAGATTATCAGCCGGCTGAGGCACCGCAACCTCGTTCAGCTCATCGGCTGGTGCCATGGCGGCGGCGAGCTCTTGCTTGTCTATGAGCTCATGCCCAATGGTAGCCTTGACACTCATATCCACAACCAGAACAATGTCATGTCATGGGAGCTCAGGTATTATACTAAATAATCAATGTGTATCACATGCCATGCCCTCTTTATTGCACCTTCAATTTATTACAGCATATACTGTTTGTAGGCATGAGATTGTGCTTGGAATCGGTTCTGCAGTTCAATACCTGCACCAGGAATGGGAGCAGTGCGTTCTGCACCGTGACATCAAGCTGAGCAATATTATGATTGACCCTTCCTTCCACGCCAAGCTTGGTGACTTCGGGCTGGCGAGGCTCGTCGACCACGAGCGGCAATCGCACACAACAGCGCTGGCTGGCACCGTGGGGTATATGGACCCAGACTGCATGCTCACTGGCAGCGCCAGCACCGCATCAGACGTGTTCAGCTTCGGCGTCGTCGTCTTAGAGGTCATGTGCGGCCGAAGGCCAGTTGTTGGCGTACAAGACTCCGAAGAATTCGCCTCCATGCACCTGGTGCAATGGGTCTGGGAGTATTACGGCCGTGGACAGATCCTCGACGCGGCCGATGCACGGCTGAACGGTGATTTCGACGGCGATGAGATGGAACGTGTGATGGTCACGGGGCTCTGGTGTGCGCACCCTGACCGCACTGTCAGGCCCTCCATCCGGCAGGCGGTGAACGTGCTGCGGCATGAGGCGCCATTGCCGAACCTGCCTGAAAAGATGCGGGTCGCCTTGTTCATGCCACCGGTAGGTTGCTCCCCATCTGAGTCACATGCTGGGACCGGCAGCGGTGGTACTACGGGTTCCAGCATTGTGATGGAGACCTCTACCTTATTGAGATAGAAAAAAATATAGACAGACATTATTTTCTGTAGGAATGTTTGCAGTTTTAAATAATGGCAAAATATGTGGCCCTTACAGACGTTATTTTCCCTTATTTCGATATTTGAATTGGATTTTTTTAATTCGATTCAAACTCAATTAAAATTGATGTTATTTTGACTTGAATTCCGACGGCAGGGGCCTGAAATGTGAGGCTGACGACCTCGATTAACCTTATTAAGCAGGACAATTTCCTTTTAAACCACTGGCTAAAACTTTAATCTCTCACCTGCCACTGAGAAAAGTTGTATCTGCTCAGTGCCACTGTCAGTTAAATTTTATCCCTTCGTTGCCTGTGCTAGCTATATTCTAGCAGTTTTTCCTAACAGAGATGCCTGAAAAGACTCTACATCATCTGTTGATCGAAGCATGGACTGTCCACATTCCTTGAGAATTTCTGCAGGATGTACACGACGGCAACTGCGTGTGCCTGATCGCTTGACCTTTCTAGTTTTCTGTTCCTCACATACGATGTGTTCTTCGGGCATTAATGTTTTTCCCTATGCTGATATATTTTTCTCAGGTTTGATTCCCTATGCTGATATATTTTTTCATGGAATTAGAACCATGTGTTCTTCGGGCATCTTATATTTACTAATTAGAGGCTCCTTTTGAGGCCTCCACGTTAATCGCAGAAAAACAAGAAATTCTCACAAAAAAGCAAAACATCCGGCCGTACAAATAGAACTAAGGTAAATAATGACTTTTAGATCTAACATGATCTTAATTACCCACCTCCGCCATTATAAAGAAGTTAGTCAAAAGTACCCCAACACTTAATTCTAAATTACCCACCATGACATCAGGGTCCATAAATATAGTTAATTTTGGAATAATAAAAATACCCAAAAACTCTAATTCGGAATAGCTAAAAAGATCAATGGTTGATGTTGTGGCATAAGGAATCCTATCATCAATTGACCATCACGAAAGGCCATGTTCCTGTATTTACACGAGATGATTACTTTCCAAATTAAAACTATTAACTATCGATACACATATGCTGGAGAGGCCGTGTACATGCATCAGACGATAATTACCTTTTCCAAGACGGTGAACAATCTGTGTGGCGAAAGAGAAGAGAGGAACGGCGGCTGGCTGCGCATCCTGGTGACAATCCGTTTGGTGGGTACAGGGTGATAACACGGCTGCAGCCTGCAGGTAAATGTGGAGACACTGCCATCGCTCAAGTGAATTTCGATGATGATCTGATAAAGGGCATTACGTACGGTCAGCAAAGATGTGAATAAGAAAGATTCGATTGTCAATTTCTGGGAAGAATTGTTGACCAAGGTGAATTTGCGGAACTGAAACAAGATGAGAAAAAGGCACCATCGTCAAGCCAAGAATCAGAGAAAAAGGCAACATCGTCAAGCTAAGAATCAGGTCCTCGTAGAAGCATCAGCATCCAAGCAGGATTACAAACTTGCAAGCCGCGCATCGATGCAACACATAGGCCGTGCGTTGGACCTGAAGATCTTGGAGATACAGGATGTCAGGATGATCTATCAACATACCGCTTCAAATTGTAAGGTAATCAGAATACTTCCTCTCTTTCTTCCTCTTTAGAAAACTCCCGTACGAATTTAGAGAAACTTCCTAAGAAAATACCATATTAAACTGGATCAACATAATCATGCAGTCATGCTGCAGCCAGTTGATCACGACGCAATTAACAGGTGCCGATGATATGGAGGTGCCACTGATGACACTGCTCATATAGAAGTATCGTGTGCGGATCTTCACTGGCATTGATGACATATATGCCGCCATGTTTCCTTGCAGATCCATCATAGTACAAGAACATATGCATGTACCGGGGAAACCATCTACGACTCCACAGGATGATGTAGGTATTTCACTCCTTTATTTCTTCTTTCCACCACATTTTCTCGAAACTTACACATAACCTGTGGGCCCAGTAAACAAAAGATAATTCACAGGGTATATTGACGCTCAACATGACATCAACAAAAAAAAAGCTTACATAGTCTAACTATGTATATGTCATACCGGTTTTTTTTTTTTTTTTTTTACCAATTCTCTTGACGAATATAGTGTAAGACCCCCTTTCATATATAGTTGTTGCAGAGTCCATGAAGCTTGAACATATCCAAAAGTAAATTATGTCATCATCTTCATACGCCTTTCCCAAAAATAACTGATCCAATGAAATTTTGTTCAATCTGTATATCGCTCAATGAATTAATATTATCCAATACTTAGTTCAGTTAGCTTCTAAATCATCTTCTTGCTATACTGTTCTAATTCTTATGACAGAATACAAGGATTCTTCATTGTTTCATTATTCCAGTTCTAATAAGTACTCCCTTCGTTCAAATTTATAAGTCGTATTAGCTCTGGGCACGGAGATTAAGAAGAAGTAGAAAAGGTAGGTGCACAAAAAACAAGGAGAGAGGTAGAGATAGAGTTGCATGGGGAAGAGAGAAAGGTGCATTGGGAATTGAGAATGACTTATAATTTGAGAAAAGTTGATGAGGCTAAAGTGACTTATAATTTGGAACGGAGGGAGTAATTAATTTCCTTTTGCTAAAATTACTTCAGATAGAAGTCCGACCTATCTGCTGTATGCATCCGAAAGTGTTAAAATTAACATTCAAATGTTTGAATCAGACTTTTTGACCCAGTTGCAAAAGTACTCTATATTTTGCGATAAGATCGGTGCCTACAACAACCTAGCATAATTCGTCTTCATGGTAAAATATGCTCCTACGCCAACCTATCTGTGGAGTGGAAGATTGGCGCAAAACATCGAGATATATGAAAGTGGGAAAAGCCAAAATTTTATCGAGAATAATCATCAACTGGACTTAGAAAAATATAGTATATATTGCAATCAAGATGTATAGATGAAATTATTGGGAAATAAGCTATAAATTAAATGGAATAAATGAAAGTCAAGTTTGCATCTTGGTCCTGATTGCTAACATTTAAATATATTACCGGTGATGACAAACAGTGTTCTCTATATATTTTAGTGTATTGTTAAATTATAAAACAAAATTATATGGATAATAATAATATTAAAATAGGAAAATAAGAATAGTACAAATTGCTTTAAAAAATAATATGAAAGTAAATATGCTTCTTTTTAAATTGTTGGAGAAATACAACTCAAAATTAATTTTTTTAAATATATATATTTTTTTATGAAAAATATATACTTATTCATATGTCTTTTTAATTTCTAGCCCGTGTGATGCACGGGTTGAAAGACTAGTTAATTTGAATAGCCCATAATTAGAACCACGCGTGCAGTATTTTCACGTAGGCCTCATTTTGATCCATGTAATTTGAAAACTAAAAAAAAAAGGCTAAGATGATTAGGCACATGCGTGCAGTATTTTTTGGAGAGGACTGATCGACCAGTTGGGGTTGGGCCGTGATCCACATCGGGTGGAATTATTTTGGGCCACGACTAGAGTTGCAGTTCACATAGTGATCTATTACAACTATTAAACAACAACTATTCAATATTGTTGCAATAGTACCTAAATTGTTGCAACGATTCTAGTTTTTGTCGCTATATCTTAGACTTGCTGCAACGATAAGGTTTGCGTTGCTATATCTAAGTGTCTTCTTGCAACAATGTACTTTTGTGTTGCCATAACATAGACTTTTTTGCAACACACGATAGATTGTTGCGACATTCTCAACTATTGCAACTATTACAAAAAAAGTGGCAACAACTATGTCCTAAATACAACACACTTTTTGCTTGCGATATATCCTACTTATTGCAACCACCAAAATTAAAATCGCAACAATACACAATCCGTGGCAATATGTCCTCCTATCGCAACCAAAATCAACCGTTGTCGCAATAATCCATATGTATTGCAACGAAAATCATGGTGTCGCAACAAGTTTGGTGGCATTAGACCCAAAACCTTGTAGTGTATGCAGAGATGCAACTTTTGTGGTAAAAGCAAATATGCATGCGAAGGAAAAAGGTCAAATATGCAAAAAAAAAAAATGCATGATGATGGGGAAATCCAAGTATGCAAGTGAGGAAGCAAATATGAGATAACTACCAATTTACCTTTTGCAAGGGCTCACCAATTTTGAGTCCAATGAGCGGGACTTCCAGTGTTGTGTGCTACCTTGGCAGGTCAAGGCCAGAGGTACACTATCCTGTTTTCACTTAAAGAGAAACAAAGAAAAGAGATGTATCTAGACAGTGGCAATTACTAGAAATGCAATTATAAACTATGCTAGTGATTCTCTTCAACCAGTGCCTTACCGGCAACGGCGCCAGAAATGCTTGTTGACATTTGTTAAGTCACACCAAATAAATCATCTCTGACAGTGATGTCAGAACTAATCTACAGATGTGTCTTAGTGTCGATTAGGTAAATCCGCAAGCGCATGGAGAATACCGTTGTAGCATTTCACCAATGGATTACTCCAATGGTTGTCATTTATAGTTCTACCAACGGAAGGCGGCGGTTTATGAGATAGCACATTTATAATCATATAACTAATAATATACCAAGGTCTAAACAGGGGTAATGATAAAGCATATGGATAGTGTGACACACAGAACAATCCAACCTAACATCAATACAAAGCCTAGGTTAAGAGGGGTTAAGAGGAGTCGAGCTGGGTCCCTACGTACTTCTTATATTCCCGTCTATTGGTTATACATGCATCACATACAAATCTAAGTCCTATGTTATTCTGGAATAGAGAGGAGTAAATACAGCAGGGCTGTCACCACCTACCGGCGCTCCTCTACTAGGACACGTGACACTAGAGCTATCAAGTCCCTATGCCAATCCTAAGGTCACGTGTTAACAAGGCAATCAAGTCCTCACCGCCAAACCTTCTCCTGTTCATGGGGTAACCAAACACTCAAAGCTATTCACCTAAGCACCATGCTTACATTGCCAAACAGTACTCTCAATTCCCATGTGACTGACCCTTCGGATCATCAAGTCGGGAACAAGAGTACACCTAACCTTGACCCTAAGGATCAACAGATCAAGTGCCATAACATGCATAACTCTGACCTACGGATCATCCAATCAAGAGGCACGACATGCGCAACTCTAACCCTACGGATTAACAAGTTATAGACTATGGCGCATAGAACTTTAACCCTACGGATTAACAAGTCATGGCCCAAGGCATGTCTAACCTCTTTATGCACTGAACGAGTGTAAAGGCATAGAAGGACTAGTAATGGTGTATGAAGCATCAAGCAACCAAACATAACTAGACAATAACCACATAGAAGGTACATAGCTATCACACTAGCACAAGCATAAGGCACAAGGAATAAAGAAGATAATTCTATTGATAAATGATCTAAGTCTTACAAGAGGGAAATAGAGTGGATCTATCCCAAATCTCTCCAATACTAGGTTGAGGACCTCTAGTCAGCTCTCTCCTCCCCTCTACTCCTCTGTGGCCTAGAGACTAAGACTAATGCTAAAGAATGGATTCCTCTTGGTGTGTGTTGAAAGAATGGGGGGTACCCCTCCTTATATAGCCCTCCAAGGTCGGTTGATTTGAGGCGGTTCCCGGCATTGATGGCATTGATTGCAGGGGGAACCAACCTTAGAACGTCAGTTGCTAACCGTCATAGAAAGATGGGCCAGTGGGGCCTCCACAGGAGGTCGGCCGACCTAGGTTTTGGGGTCGGCCGACCTGTGGCTGGCCCCCCTGGGCCTGGGCTTCCTCTGGTGGGTCTCTCTGGTTGCCTCTTCCTCTGATCCACCTGCTATGGGTGGATTGAAGCCTTTTGTTGGGATTTTGGGCTTCATGGGGAGATATCTTTATGTCGGGAAAATTTGGTGTTTGCAAAGTAGGCCTTTTATGCTTCCTTTTCCCTGTTTTCCTATAAAATGCAGCTGCACTCACAAATTTTTTTTTTTTTTGACGAAACAGGAGGGGAGGCCCCTACTGATTTCATTTTTTCATTAATTATGTACAAGGATGTACAACTGTACAAAAAAGAATACAGAGGACCGCAAGTCCCAAAGTCAAAAAAGGAATCTCGATTACAGATGTAGGTTCTCAATCCATTCGCTAAACTCTACTTTGATTGTTGGATTAACCTTTAGTAGAGTAAGCGTTAACTCCTCCTTCAGTTCTCTTTTCCATCTTGCAAACGACACAGCCTTATTGTCAAAGATGACAGAATTCCTATGAGTCCAAATTATCCAGCTTGTAGCCATCATAAGCTCTTTAATAAATGTCATGTTCGAATTTCTTTTAACCAAATCAACTCTCTGAGGAACCTCCAGTAGCATGTTCCAGACAATGCCAATTTCATTCCAGCATGTTTGTGCAAAGGGGCATTCAAAAAAGAGATGATCAAGTGTTTCTGTCTGGCCCCCATTGCATAGGACACATGTATACGAATCCAGATGAAATTGTTTTCTTTGGAGAAGATCTCTTGTGTTTAATCTGTCCAAGAGGAGCAGCCAAAAAAGAATTTATGTTTACCTCGACATGAGCTCTTCCAAATCCATTTAAACGCATCTGGTACTACTATTGTCCCAATCAAAGCTTTGTATGCCCTTCTTGTAAAATAGGCATCTGAATTCCATATATAGCTCCGTTTATCACATGCATCATCCATTAAATTCAGTTGATCTAATTCTGTAGACAACATATCAAGTTGGCCAGATGCAATGATTGAGAGAGGCAGAAAGAAATTTAGATCAACTTCATTAGACATGTACTTGGCAACAGATATTGACTTGTCCTTTGCAAAAGAACAAAGCTGTGGGTATACTTGCGGAGGACATCTACCATTCCACATGTCTTCCCAGAATGACACTGTTACTCCATTTCCAACAGTGCATCTTGCAAAGCTCCTATAAGTCTCAACCATTGACATAAGATCCCTCCACCAAAAAGAACCCATCAATCTTCTTGCATGCGGGGGCTTTCCATTTCTATAATATCTGTTCCAAGTCAACTTCACCCACGGAATGTCCTGATTGTTGTAAAACTTATGTAAAAATTTCAGAAGTTGAGCCTGGTTCTGGGCCTTCAATTTTAAAATACCAAGCCCACCTTCTTCCTTTGGTCTGGTTGCTTTTTTCCACGCCACCAACCATCCACCTTTTTTATTTATGTCACCCCATGCCAGAGACAACTCATAAGATATTTGTTTAACTGCTTAATAATCGATGCTGGGAACTTCAATATACTCATGAAGTACATTGGTTGAGCTGAGAAAACCGATTTTACCAAAATTAATCTTCCATCATATGATAAAAATTTGGCAATACCTGCTAGCCTTCTTTCCACTTTATTCAACATTGGCATATATTCATCTATGCTTGGTCTGGTGGTACCAAGTGGAAGTCCCAAGTAAGTGAAAGGCATGGAATGCACTTGACATCCAAAAGTTTGTGCCAAGATGCTTGTTTTATCTTCATCAACATTTATCGGGACAATGTATGATTTTCCAAAATTCACCTTGAGACCTGTTGACGCTGCAAACGTGTTAAGTATAGCCTTCAAACAGAATAATTGTCTTGCATCAGCTGGCATAATCATGAGTGTGTCATCAGCATATTGTATGACAGGATAATCCCCTCCAAAGTTTGGGCCAAGAGGATGTGATATTAACCCTTTTTGATTCGCATCATTAATAATTGACTGTAGAAGATCTGCGGCCATGACAAACAATAAAGGAGAAAGAGGATCTCCCTGTCTTACTCCTCTCTTGCAATGAAAGGTCTTTCCAGGCACTCCATTCAAAAGTACTGATGATGTTCCTGATGTGAGAATCATATAAATCCACTGTATCCACAATTCAGAGAAACCCTTGTGCCGAAACATTTTGAGGATAGCTGAATGTTCCACTCTGTCAAATGCCTTTTTAAAGTCGCTGCACTCACAAATTCATCAAGACTTATGGAAATCATTAGTTTCAAGACCTAAGTCTGCCTTTGGTGTTTGATTTGAGGTTCAAAAGTGCAGCTAATTGACGGTTTATTTTCGTTCTAGGAGCCGTCAACAGTTAACATAGAACCTAGATTGGATGTGATGCATGTATAACCTTTAGACAGGAATATAAGAAGTACATAGGGACCCAGCTCGACTCCTCTTAACACCTCTTAACCTAGGCTTTGTATTGATGTTAGATTGGATTGTTCTGTGTGCCACACTATCCATATACTTTGTCATTACCCCTGTTTAGACCTTGGTATATTGTTAGTTATATGGTTATGAACATGCTATCTCGTAAACCGCCGCCTTCCTTTGGTAGAACTATAAATGACAGCCCTTGAAGTAATCCAATGGTGAAATGCTACAACGGTATTCTCCGTCCGCTTGCGGATTTTACCTAATCGACACTAAGGCACATCTATATATCATTTCTGACATCACTGTCAAAGATGATTTATTTGGTGTGACTTAACAAATGTCAACAAGCATTTCTGGCGCCGTTGCCGGGGAAGGCACTGGTTGAAGAGAATCACTAGCATTGTTTATAATTATATTTCTAGTAATTGCCACCGCCTAGATAGGTCTACCTTTGCTTTGTTTTCTCTTTATGTGAAAACAGGGTAGTGTACCTCTGGCCTTGACCTGTCGAAGAAATACATAGAGAATCCGAAAGTAACCTTGAGAAGAGTACGACCTCAAGTCACCTGTCCTCAAGATACTTTTGACTGTCAAGCCACCTATATCCCCACCATCAAACTCAACACCAATGTTCAAAAAGGTGCTTAATGAGTACTCCGCTGCTGCTGTTGACCACTTGGCGATTGGGCCGATTGTTAGCACTGGGGACGGAGACTTCAAACCTAGAGCCAGCCTAATCTACATGGTGCTGGCCAATCCATTCAGTGGAAAGGGCAACGAGGACGCAAATGCCCACCGTCAAAAATTCCTGGAAGTTTGCAACACTATATCCATTGAAGGAGTCACCCAAGATGTCATCCGACTCCGTCTGTTTCCCTTTTCCCTCTTGGGGAAGGCAAAAGACTGGTTCCATGCCAACTCAAGTGTTGCGGCTACATGGAATGATTGCTCTACAGCGTTCCTCGAGAAATACTTCCCAACAGGGAAAATCTGTGCTCTTCATGAAAAGACCTCAAACCTCTGGAAGGCAAAAGAAGAATCCATCTCTAAGGCTTGGGAGAAGCTTCAAGAATATATGACCACATGCCCTAATCATGGAATGGACAATTGGTTAATATTGACTACCTTCTAGCATGGGTTGACATCAAGCCCGTGATCATCTTCTCACTCAGCGCCGTGCGAGCGATAGAATTAGTTGAGAAGGTAGCCTCTAGTCAAGGGTGGAGACAACACCATCATCATCAGGAAGGAAAGTGCATAAAGGAGGAGAAGCCATCCAGCATCACCAAAGAAGGGAAGCATATGGGGAGGAGGCTTCGCACAAGTGCTCTAAAAGACAGCCACAACCCCAACACGAGAAGTCACCTGCATCGTCATCTCCGGGATTTGGTGTGAAAGCCCGGCCCAAATAGATTCGGTCCAAAATCCAACTAGGCATGTAATGCTAGTGTGCATGGTTTAGTCCCACATTGGAAGTTGAGAAGGAGCATGGCCAACTTAAATACCCAGTCTAGGGTGCAGTAATAACCAGGTTAATCTTTTTGCGCGAAGCGAGGACGAAAGTGTAAGAGTTGCTGATGTGAGGTGGGGCCCGCACTGTACGCGTACGGGCCTGGAGCCGTACTCTGGGCTGGGGTGTTACAGATGGTATCAGAGCCGACTCTCTCGGTTTCACGGGCGCGTACGGGTCAGTTGAGAAGAATACAGTCGCCGTACGGGCGCAGGGACGTAGGTGCGTGCGCATGGCGCGTGTGCCCGACGTGACTCGGACAAGGCATGGTACGTACGCTGCTAACTCGACGTACGGGACGTATGCTACTGGACGTACGGACGTGGCCAAGAGATGCGATGTTGTACATTTGTCCCCTCAGGATAAATTGGTTCGCTGCTCGACAGGGACGTCGAGTTCTAAGGGGGGGAGGTTGTGAAAGCCCGACCCAAATAGATTCGGCCCAAATGCAACTAGGCATGTAGTGCTAGTGTGCATGGTTAGTCCCAGAAGTTGAGAAGGAGCATGACCAACTTAAATACCCAGTCTAGGGTGCAGTAGTAACCGGGTTAACCCTTTTACGCGAAGCGAGGACGAAATACAATGTAGGCGCACTGTAGATGTGGAGCCATACTCTGGGCTGGGGTGTTACATCAAGCACCACGACATCAAGCTAAACATGACGGAGAAAAGTATTGCTCATCAGACTTAAAATAATGATGCCCTTGTCGACAGGATAATCGACAATTATCTTTTATTTGCTTTCTGCATATTTGTATTTTTCCCTTCACACGCATGTTTGGATTTTTCCACAAAAATTGCATCTCTGCATATTTGATTTTTCACTTGCATTCTTGCATGTTTGAATTTTTCCAAAAATTTTTTGGAAGTTTTCAAACCTTTTTTTTAAAAAAGAAAATATTTATTTCTTTAAGAATAAATTTGGAAAATGAATCTAAGACAATCTTTTGTTGGACAATGTTTTGGTCAAAATTTGGTTGAATTTGAGTGCAACTCCCATTGACTTTTTATTTGCATAGTCATGGGGAGTTGTGGACCAAATTAGACTTCATTTTTTTACATTTGGAGCAAGGGTGCCTGGACTCTTCAATTTTATTTGTTTTCCACTCAAGCACCCTCACAACAAAATTCTTGCTGACACATTTCTCCAAAGTTTTCATTGGAATGTGTCTCAAAAGTTCAAGAAAAATATTTCCAATTTCTTTTGTTTCTTCCATTTGCATTTTTGGGGTTTCCAAAATAATCGTCCTGCATGTTAGACTTCCTCCAACTCTTCTTTTTCTTCTTAGAAAATCATTCTCAAAAAAAAAAAATTGAGACAAACCCTTTGGCATTTTGTCTCAATTTAAGAATTTTTTTCCTTTTCTTCTTTTGATTTTATTTGCTTTGTTGAGTTGTGATAAAAAGAAATCTTTGCAAGAGCAGCCAACGGGTGATCCATATTGGTTTACACTAACGTAACCCATTCTCGAGTTTGCTCTTGTGTTCTTGCTCTTGTGTGTAGCTATAATGAGGGGCCGACAAGTGGCTCATAGATGTGTTGAAGAAGGCGACAAGCTCAAAACCAAGTCACTCTCGACGTGACACATACCTCTCCATCGAGCTCATGCCTAGCTTGAGAAGGTTGTCATGAAGAGTTTCAAGAGGATCCTATGGAGGTGGATCACAATGAAAACAACACGTCGAGACTCCTCTTCGACACCAATCTCATCTTGGTGTACGATGAGGAGATGAAAGCCTACAACACTCATGGAACCGTGTCTATGCTCACACATGAGCACATGACTCAGAATTTCTGCACAAGACAGGTATGAATACCAACTTTGCCAATAATGAGAAGCCATAGGGTGAGATGGTTTTGCTTGTGTGGGTGTTGGCAGTCCTAAGGCCTAACAGAAATTAATCCGCAAGCGTACGGATACCGATGTAGCTTTCACCACAAGGAGTATTCCTAGGGTATCGAATCCACAGGGAACGGTCTGTGTACTAGCAACTCAATCCTAGATAAGATATCCAATCAAGGTGGCACAGGGGAGCAGAAGTGCAACAATAAATAAAAAGAGGTCTTCTGGCCAGGTAATCTAACGTCAAGGAGCTATGTCGCTGGGCAACTTCGTAAGGTCCTTTCTCTATTATCTATTTCGGGGCACAAACGTGCCAAAGCAGCAACCCGAGAACTAGGTTCAACTACTTTGGGAATCCGCCTGCTATTGAGAGCCCTACAGACATGAACCCGGACGTGGTGGATTACAAAAACCGGTATGCCTGTCACACGTACTCACGGCTACCATCCTCCGTGGGGTTAAGAGCAAATCAGGGATAACTCTAGGTCTAAACACCACATTTACACGTATCATCACAACTAGCGAGGAATTCCAGATAAGCTAGTCTATGGATTAAATAAATAGATAATAAAAGCATACCTGAAACCCATAAATAAATAGAGCAGAATACCATACTTTATTGCCAGACCAATAATCTCCTTACATGTTACCCGGCCTGGAAGACTCGGACGACTACTCCCAGGCAAGGAGCATACCTGAGGCGTCGAAGAAGTAAAGTCCCGGCATTCTGGGACTACTCACACTCCTAGCCTCTCACTCACTCACTACCAGCAGCGCTTCGCTACTAACAAATGACTAACTCAAGTGCATCTCAAGGTGCGAATTGTTCTGGAGCTGGGCAGGAGTATTTATAGGGTCACCAGGAGCAGGAGCTACTTATAGCAGAAGATGGAGTGGCGGGCGCCAAGTCTGGCCGGCCGGCCAAGTAGGGAGGCTGACCGGCCATTGATTATGGCGGTTGGCCATCGTCTTTTGCGTGGACGTCTCAGATTCACTCCTGATGACGGTTCGGAGGTCGGCTACTTGATAGGGGCGGCAGAAATGGAGTGGCCTTCAAGTTTAGGCCTGTTGGCGGTCGTTATTGACATATTTTTACCGCCAACTTTTCACATAAAAGAGGGCACACAAATAAAAATCCTAAGAAAATTATTTAATACTAACTAGTTCCACAAGTTGTGTGTTTTAGTATGCCTTGCAGGAATTATATCAAATTATGAGCAAAGGTGCAATGGTTGGCGAGGATTCAAAGATTTACTTATGAGAGATTTATTAAAGAATGATCCTCACGTGTGCACTTTGGCTTTGGACTGGAGCAACAAATCATACTGGCCGGGCTTTTGTGCTGCTGATCGTGTTGTGTCCGGGCCCACCACGCACACACAAGCAATTAAGAAAAGACAACAGGCTGTTGCGCTGTTGGATTTAATTAAGCAGGCCAGGCATAACCGTTAAGCAGTCTGCTAAATGGGATTAGCTGGCCTGTGCACACCGACTCCCTGCCAGGCCCAAGCTGCGCTTGCATGCGCGTGTGCCTGCTGATGGGCCTGCTGCGTGCGCCGACACAAGCAAGGCGGCAGGAGTTTGCATGCACAGAGTCGGTGGCCACCAGGACTTGACGCCAGCGCCAAGGAACAAAGGGTCGGCAGGAAGGAATATTCCAGGATTTTCCCTCCATTCCTCCACGCATGTAGGAGAGGTCCTCCACTCTCCCAAGTCACCTCTACACTATAAATAGATGAGCTCTCCCTCATTTCAAAGTGCACCTGAGTTGAGAGAAGAATCAATTAGTGAAGCGCTGTCCTCATAGAGAGTAGGAGAGAGTGAGAGGTTGAGAGTGCAGGGGAGGTGCCGGAGATGTCGGCCCCTCTTCCACTTTGTACCTCGGGGATGGAGCTCGGTCGGGAGTGAAGTCCTCGTCCTCTAGGCTGGGTAATATGTAGTAGTACTTTCTTTATTCGAGTAATAAATTAAGATTATTTTATTTTTATTCTATCTGCGGGTTCCTCGTTCGTAGTAAATTATATTTGCTATGAGTGCTTTGTATCAGTAATATTCGATGCGAGTAGTAGCGATAGGTGTGAACGTGGTGTTCAGACTTAGAGTTACCTTGGTTTGCACCCAACCCCACGGAATGTGTGGTAGGTAATAGGTGGTGACAGCCCTATCTATCCTCTGCAATCCACCACGTTCGGATTGGCTCGTAGGTCCTGTTAAAGTCGTGACCCCAGGTAACTGGGAGCGTTCTTGGCCCGAAGCAGATAGATAGAAATAGAAGCTTAATAAGTTACTCGAGTGAGAAGTGCTCTGCATAGATCCTCTGGCCGGAAGACCCTCTTTACCCATATAGTTCTCTCATCTCTTGTCGCCACAATCCTGCGGACCTGATAATTCGGAATAGTACACTTCTCGTTCCCCGTGGAAATCGATACCTTGGAATACGCCCGGGTGAAAGCTACATCGCCATCCGTACGCTTGCGGATTATTCTGTTAGGCATAAGGATCGCCAACAAGCTTTCTGGCGCCGTTGCCGGGGAACGGTAGCTGTGCCTTTCCGAATCCTGTCTCGTCCGTGTACCATCCCACTCACCTCATGGATTCTCCATCCATCTCCCATTTCTCTGCTCCTAGGATCGAACTCCTGGAGCCCCCAAAATCATCATTGCCAATACACACTCAGTGTTATGAGATCAACCCCGATCTCATAACCTTGGTTCAGAGATCAAGCTTTGCTGGGACGCAAGACGAAAATCCCTACCATCATATCCAAGGATTTGAATGTCTCTGCTCCACAGTTTCCATTTCAGGGCTTTCTCATGAAACTCTAAAATGGAAGTTGTTCCAATTCTCGCTCGAAGGGGCAGCAAAGACCTGGTATTCACGTCACGTAAGTGACGCTAAAGGGGATTGGTCAAGTTTGAGAGCGAATTTCTGCCGAAATTACTTCCCTCTCTCAAAAGTTATCGCTCTGAGGAAGGAAATCATCAACTTCGAGCAAGAAGAAGATGAAACTCTGGGAGCAGCCTGGGAAAGACTTCTCTCGTACACCACGTGTGGACCAGACCTAGGCTTGGCGGAACCTCTATTCCTGCAGCACTTTGTCTTAGGGTTGACACCCGAAAGTGCAAAATTTCTCGACATTGCTGCCGGGGGAGCTTTTCTCTATAAAACTCCCTCCGAAGGAATAGATTTGCTCAATTGCATCCTACAAAATCTTGCCGATAAAGCCTCTGTCTCCCCACAACCTCAAACAGAGAAAGTCCAATCTGTTATCCAGCCACCAAAGCCATACCCTCTACGTCCTACACATACCGAAGAAATCTCTGAACCACCATACATCTGCCCTTCTGACCCAAGTCTCTTCAAAGATGACGTGCCTTTCCTCCCTCCACAATCCTTTGATAGTGATGATGATCTTGAGGAATTTGGCAATGCACGTGCTCTGCCCGTAGAGAGGAAGCGTACATACGAGCAAGCAGGGCCTGAAGAGCCAGACCGCGATGAGATTGAGGACAACAAAGAACGGATGTTAACTCTCTCTGCAGTCATGAGTCAAGAATGGACAGATGAGTCAAGCTGCGACCCTGAAGAATTGATCAGAATTCAGCCTGGCCCATCTCGTATCCAATACAGGGGACCCACAGGCTGTGAAAAGTCTGCGTTGTATGATATCCAGGCCAAAGTGAATATCATGTCTAGAGAATTTATGGTTTGGAATTATACTGTGGCGACCCTTCACCTGTCATCAAAAAGGCTTCTTTTTGAAGGAGATGTCTACACATCGGAGGGAATGATCCGAGTACCAGAAATTGAGGTCGAGGGACATCCTTTGTCACTCGACTTTCATGTTTTTGATATCCCAAGATCAGACTTTATTCTTTTTGGCACTCCAGTTCAAAAGTTCGTTAAAGCCATAGATGACGGTGAAAAGCTCGACTTCTCCATAGGCAAATCAACTTATGTTGTTAGCCTAGAACGTTCTCTCAATTCTATCATAGAAGCCGAGCCTGAGCCGGACCCGATAGAGGAAGTCATGACTATTGACATGACCTCTTTTCGGCCCGATGATTTGGAGGAAGAAGCCCAGTACTTCACGCAAGAACCAGAAAGAGGAGGCTTCACCGAGCTCGATCGAAATGAAGAACCTGTACCATCTCAAGTCGAGCTCAAACCTCTTCCTCCTGGGCTAAAATATGCCTTCCTCCACAACGACGAGAAACCCCTGTTATTATTAGTGACAAGCTGACTAATGATCAAGAGAGGCGTTTAATCTCTTTATTGGAGAAATTCCGACCGGTCATAGGATACTCTCTTGCGGATCTAAAGGGAATAGATCCAAGCTTCTGCACACATCGCATTCCCATGGAGCCAGATCATAAACCCGTCAGAGATCATCAAAGACGGCTCAATAATGCGATGCGAGAGGTAGTTAAGAAGGAAGTCCTGAAGCTGCTGAAAACAGGGATTATATATCCCGTTCAGGATAGTCAGTGGGTCAGCCCTGTCCAGGTTGTGCCTAAGAAGGGAGGAATGACAGTGGTTAAAAATGCGAAAAATGAGTTAATTCCTCAACGCACAGTTACGGGATGGCGTATGTGCGTCGATTATAGGAAACTCAACAAATCCACACGGAAAGACCACTACCCACTCCTTTCATTGACGAGATGCTTGAACGGCTGGCCAAGCATTCCTTCTTCTGCTTCCTCGATGGTTATTCCGGGTACCACCAAATTCCCATCCACCCGGATGATCAAGACAAAACGACGTTCACTTGCCCATTTGGTACCTTTGCCTACCGTCGTATGTCTTTTGGCCTATGCAACGCTCCAGCATCTTTCCAAAGGTGCATGATGGCCATATTCTCGGACCTCATAGAGCAAATCATGGAGGTGTTTATGGACGATTTCTCGGTTTATGGGAAGTCATTTGATGGCTGCTTAGCAAATCTTGAGAAAGTCCTTGAGCGGTGTCAAGAGAAAGACCTTGTCCTCAACTGGGAAAAATGCCACTTCATGGTAACAGAGGGCACAGTCTTAGGACATCGGGTTTCTGCAAGAGGAATAGAAGTGGACCGAGCTAAGATCGAAATCATAGATTCCCTTCCACCTCCTACAAATGTCAAGGGGATTCGAAGCTTTTTGGGGCACGCGGGTTTCTACCGTAGATTTATCAAAAACTTCTCCCAAATAGCTAGACCCTTGACTAACCTCTTGGCCAAAGATGCGCCATTCATTTTTGATGAAGAATGTTTGGCTGCATTTCGGACTCTGAAGAAATCCCTTGTCACTGCACCCATCATCCAACCTCCAGATTGGAACTTGCCGTTCGAGATAATGTGCGATGCGAGTGACTATGCTGTTGGAGCAGTCTTAGGGCAATGCAAGGATAAGAAGCATTATGCTATTTCTTATGCTAGCAAGACCCTTACTGGCCCTCAGCTGAACTACTCCACCACTGAGAAGGAACTTCTGGCAGTTGTCTTTGCCATAGACAAATTCCGATCATACCTAATTGGGGCAAAGGTGATAATCTACTCTGATCATGCCGCCCTTAAGTACCTTCTTACCAAGAAAGACGCTAAGCCGCGTCTCATCCGTTGGATTCTCCTCCTTCAAGAATTTGACATAGAAATCAGAGACAAGAAAGGAGTTGAGAATTCAGTGGCTGATCATCTCTCTCGGCTACAAGTTGATGATCCCGATAGCCTTCCAATCAATGACTATCTCCGAGATGACACTCTCCTCAAGGTTTCTACGTCTGACCCGTGGTATGCAAACATTGTCAACTACATAGTCGCGGGCTACATACCACAAGGAGAGGATAGAAGAAAAATTATCCGGGATAGCCGTTACCACCTTTGGGATGATCCTTATCTCTTTCGAGTCTGTAGTGATGGCCTCCTCAGACGATGTATTCCAGCTTGTGAGACCCTCAAAATCCTTGATCGATGTCATTCGTCACCTTATGGGGGTCACTATGGCGCATTTCGCACAAATGCTAAGGTATGGCAAAGTGGGTTCTTTTGGCCTACCATGTACCAAGATGCCAAAGAATTTGTGCGAAGATGCCCACGATGTCAGAAGCATGGTAACATCAACTCAAGAGATGCCATGCCCCTCACAAACAATCTGCAGATAGATATCTTTGATGTTTGGGGAATTGATTTCATGGGACCCTTTCCACAATCAGACGGATATGAGTACATTCTTGTGGCACTGGACTATGTCTCAAAGTGGGTAGAGGCTATGCCTTGCCGCGCAGCAGACTCAACCCATGCTAAAAGAATGTTCAATGAGATCATTTTCCCTCGTTTTGGTGTACCACGAGTGGTGATAAGTGATGGGGGCTCTCACTTCATTGACAAGACCTTCTGGAAAACGTTAGCGGATCTGGGGGTTGATCATAGAGTAGCCACAGCCTACCATCCTCAAACTAGTGGTCAAGCTGAAACTTCAAACAAACAGATCAAGAATATCCTACAAAAGACAGTGAATGAGATGGGGAGGGCTTGGAAGAGCAAACTTCCTAATGCACTTTGGGCCTATCGAACAGCCTATAAGACACCGATTGGGATGACACCATACCAGCTAGTTTACGGAAAGACATGTCACCTCCCGGTCGAGATGGAGTTCAAGGCTCATTGGGCTATAAGGAAATGGAACATGGATCTCCCAGCAGCTGGCATTAAACGAAAAATTCAACTAGCTGAATTGGAAGAATGGAGAGAAAAGGCTTATTACAGTGCCAAGCTTTATAAGGAGAGAACAAAAAGGTGGCATGACAAGCGCATCCATATCAAGATATTTAACCCAGGAGACAAGGTACTTCTTTTCAATTCAAGGGTTAAACTTTTTGGTCATGGTAAGCTCCGTAGTAAATGGCAAGGCCCTTATACTGTTATTGATGTGGCCAATCATGGAGCTATAACGCTGCAGGACGATGATGGAAATCTTTTCAAGGCAAACGGGCAACGCTTGAAAATATTTCTTGAGCCTAAAATGCCTGAACTTGAGGAAGTAGATGTCCTTGAGTTTTGTGATTTTGGTTGATTTGAAGCATCTACGGTCTAGCCCCGACCTTAACCGAGCCTTGTATTTTTTTCCCCCCCCCCCCCCCCCTCTATAAAAAAAACAATTTTTTTAAAAAAATTAAAATAAAATAATTTGAGATGCTCTCAATCTAGTTGGTCTATGTGGGCAACCACATAGACCAACCCATTTACACTCACAATTTTCTGGAAGTGTGCAGACTACAGGTTTGAATATATCATGAAGTGCACACTACAAGAATAAAATGGGAGAAAAAGAGGACAAGACCGCACCGGCCGGCCTACGCCAAACGATGCAAGGTTTGCTCATATCGTTCTTTTATTTATCCTTGCTCTGTTTTGTGTGGAATGTGATATGCTTTGATTAAAAGAAAAAAAACTTTCATGCTTTATGTCAAAATTAATTCCCTGATCTCTTTTGGCTCACTACCTCAATATAATTTAAGGATAGCCCTTTCCTAGAATGTTGTGGAGTGTGATATACTGCAGAATTTTTATGCTTCTTTTGCTTAAGTAGACTTTTGAATAATTGAATTGTTTCCCAATGTCACAATCTTCTCAATAGTTCAAAACTCCTACCAGAGCCATGACACGACTAATTATGAAAATCCACTCAAAAGCTCTCTTTTATGTATTGAGTTTGGTTAAGGTTTGTATTCTCTTGAGACTAAGCACTCCTCAATTCAGTCATCATTCCTTCGCGTGAGCCTTTGGAATTTTCTTACCACAATGTGTTTGAAAATTATTCAAACATCATCCATGAGCCAAATCCCCTCCTTCGCGATGATTTGAACCTATCCGAAATTTTGGTCATTTTTCAAAAGCTCAAGAAAAATATCAAATGTTTTGAACCATCAAAAGTTTGCCTCATGCATCATGGGAGCCGAAAAAAAAAGAAAAAAAAAAAAAAAAAGAGAGAGTCATGAAAAAAAAAGAAAGAAAGAAAGGGGCCCATGATTGCATCAAAATAAAGTCTTTATGGTTCTCACAAAAATATCTTGAGCAAAATAAAACGACCATTTCCCTCATTCCATGGTGTGAGTTCATTTTCTCCCTCTCCCCTGGACAAATTCCCATATGACTGAAAAGAGGAAGTGCTATGTTCTCATTAGAAACATCCCTTAACTTTACAAAATATACATAGAGGATGAGCATTTCCCTACCAAGCTCCTCAGATAAGCCTAAATAGAGATAGGGAAAGTGTTGAGAGTTCTCCACCACCCTTTGAGTGAGATGAGAAGATTGTTGACAAAGGTTTACATTCATGATTTCAAAAGCACTTGAGCTGGGAGGTGTAATGTTTCTTAAGTGTTCCACTTCTCAACCTTTGAAGGCAAGGTGTTTAGCCACATCCACATAAGTGAGCCTAGAAGGATCTTGGTCTTAATTTCTTTCATAAAGCATGATGTGTTGAGCCTGACCCGTCTTAGAATTTGCTCTATTTTATTTTCTTACTTTCCTCGGGACGAGCAAAGTTCTAAGCGTGGGGGGGTGTTGGCGGTCGTTATTGACATATTTTACCGCCAAACATTTCACATAAAAGAGGGCACACAAATAAAAATGCTAAGCAAATTATTTAAAACTAACTAGTTCCACAAGTTGTGTGTTTTAGTATGCCTTGCAGGAATTATATCAAATCATGAGCAAAGGTGCAATGGTTGGCGAGGATTCAAAGATTTACTTATGAGAGATTTATTAAAGAATGATCCTCACGTGTGCACTTTGGCTTTGGACTGGAGCAACAAATCATACTGGCCGGGCTTTTGTGCTGCTGATCGTGTTGTGTCCGGGCCCACCACGCACACACAAGCAATTAAGAAAAGACAACAGGCTGTTGCGCTGTTGGATTTAATTAAGCAGGCCAGGCATAACCGTTAAGCAGTCTGCTAAATGGGATTAGCTGGCCTGTGCACACCGACTCCCTGCCAGGCCCAAGCTGCGCTTGCATGCGCGTGTGCCTGCTGATGGGCCTGCTGCGTGCGCCGACACAAGCAAGGCGGCAGGAGTTTGCATGCACAGAGTCGGTGGCCACCAGGACTTGACGCCAGCGCCAAGGAACAAAGGGTCGGCAGGAAGGAATATTCCAGGATTTTCCCTCCATTCCTCCACGCATGTAGGAGAGGTCCTCCACTCTCCCAAGTCACCTCTACACTATAAATAGATGAGCTCTCCCTCATTTCAAAGTGCACCTGAGTTGAGAGAAGAATCAATTAGTGAAGCGCTGTCCTCGTAGAGAGTAGGAGAGAGTGAGAGGTTGAGAGTGCATGGGAGGTGCCGGAGATGTCGGCCCCTCTTCCACTTTGTACCTCGAGGATGGAGCTCGGTCGGGAGTGAAGTCCTCGTCTTCTAGGCTGGGTAATATGTAGTAGTACTTTCTTTATTCGAGTAATAAATTAAGATTATTTTATTTTTATTCTATCTGCGGGTTCCTCGTTCGTAGTAAATTATATTTGCTATGAGTGCTTTGTATCAGTAGTAGTTGATAGGTGTGAACGTGGTGTTCAGACTTAGAGTTACCTTGGTTTGCACCCAACCCCACGGAATGTGTGGTAGGTAGTAGGTGGTGACAGCCCTATCTATCCTCTGCAATCCACCACGTTCGGGTTGACTCGTAGGTCTTGTTAAGGTCGTGACCCCAGGTAACTGGGAGCGTTCTTGGCCCGAAGCAGATAGATAGAAATAGAAGCTTAATAAGTTACTCGAGTGAGAAGTGCTCTGCATAGATCCCCTGGCCGGAAGACCCTCTCTACCCATATAGTTCTCTCATCTCTTGTCGACACAATCCTGCGGACCTGATAATTCAGAATAGTACACTTCTCGTTCCCCGTGGAATTGATACTTGGAATACTCCCGGGTGAAAGGTACATCGCCATCCGTACGCTTACGGATTATTCTGTTAGGCATAAGGATCGCCAACAAGGCCCAAAGCCCTTGTTCTAGAATGACAGTTGTTCCTTGTTGGGCTGGGCCTTGAATTCCACGTGGGGAAGCTGCAAAAGGCCTCTGGAAGGAAGATGGACTTCAGCGGGAGCCTGAGTGGGCCGGCCGGCCTATGATTGGGCCGGCCGGTGGCGTTGGCCCCTATTTCCTGTCATTTTGGTCCATATTGCTCCCTGCATTCAAATACTCCAGCAAAACTCGTGGAGAGCCATTAACATAAAAGAATGTTCATTTTATCTTTGGTTGATGGCTTTTATTGAATGGTGTTGGCGGTAAAAATTGAGTGATAAGCACCGCCAACAGTGGGTAAGGAAGGTTCCCTCCTACTTGCCATACAGCTTTTATGCACCCTGCTAGTAATAGACAATGGTTTTACTCTTCAGTTCTTCCATAACGAGTATCACCTGCTTTCATGGAATGATCTTAGTCTACTACTAGGCTTTCATCAGCATTGCTTGCTTGAGCTTTTTGTAAGTATGCTCTTTGGCAAAGTAGCATATTCCTCCTTGTGCTTGATGCGTGAATTGGCTTGCTATGACTTGTGTTCCTCAAGGCAATCTTAGAACTATCTATGAGGATGAGCTTTGTGCCATGATTTACAATACCAAAATCATGTACCCTGTTGGAATCACTAACTGTGTGTATATGCTGTTCTCACCATATGAAAAAGAATACCCTCTGGATGGGATGAATTATATGTGGGCTTGTTTCAGGTGTGAATGCAATCGAATTCTGAAGTGCAAGTGTCCTGATGAACAATATGAAGGTTAACCTGCATGCTTGCTAGGTTGCTTCCTGACGTGCCTTTGACCATTATTAGTACCTTGTAGTGACAGTATATACTGCTGCCTGCCTGCTTGCTTGATGTGCGGCTGTGCCATTGTTCGTAGTGCTGCACCCTGCCTGCATGCTTTGCTTTCTTACTTGCTGCCTGCATGCTTTTGCTTTCTTACTTGCTGCCTGCCTGCCTACTTGCTTTCTTAGCAACCTACCTGCTTGCCTGTTTTTACGACAGCTTACTCGCATTTCATGTTTTGAAACTGACTGTGATGCTTTCTTATTTGATTAATTCCTTGAAACTTCAATGCTGCTGTTAAAAAAAAACTCGACCTGCCAGGGGAAGAACCGCCCCCGACGGCATTATATAAGGAGAAGAGCCTTCTCACGCAGGCCGAGAAAATCCCCGAACCTCCTCCCCATCCATACACAGGGACTCAGCTGGCCGTTGTGAGCTGCGGCGCGAGTCTTAACCATGTGCTTTGAACTGGGGAGGACGAGGGAATTTTTTTTCCACACCCGGGACTAAATCCCGGCAGGTGCGACACACCGAGTCGATCGTGGGGATCGAACCCGGGTGGGCTGGCTGCCACTCGGGCGGCTTGCCACCGAGCCGAAGGCTCGTCCGCCATTGCTGCTGTTATTTATGATTAATTGATTATAAGCAGTTTTTCCGTGTCTAAATTCTTTAATGGTGCTTTTATAGGATAAGAGCAATGGGAAGCAATTAAGGAGGATGAATGGTAGATGTATCGACAAAAATACACTACCACAGAAACAAGCTTCAGCGACGCGCACATTAGCGACGAAATTTCAAAACACGTCGCTAAACTTGAACACCACTTCAAAAACCCGTCGCTACCCTCTTCTAAAACTGTTCCCCGTCGCTAAGTTTCGAGTTCTAGCGACGGCTGCCTGAAACCGTAGCTGAGTTTGACGCACTAGCGACGGTGGGCAGAGACCCGTCGCAAAGCTTTCAGTTCCAGCGACGGTGGACTGAAACCCGTCGCAAAGCTTTCAGTTCCGGCGACGGTGGACTGAAACCCGTCGCTAGGTGCCTTCAACGTTGCATGAAACCCGTCGCTACTAGTCCCAAGTGCGACGTTCCTTGAAACCCGTCGCTTATGTCTAATGATTTCCTTACGCAGAGCAGCTTCACCAAGCAGCACATCAAGGTCTCGATCGGAGCTCCAGCAAATCCTGTGTAGCCAGCCGAGCGGGCTTCAACTGCATCGGCAGCGCTCGCATGCACTCCTCGCCGTCCGCTCGACCTTGCAGCGACGGCTGCGCGCGCGCCCGCCATCCCCTCGCCACCCGCCGCGCTACACCTGCAGCGGGGCGGCCGTCCCTCGCCACCCGCAGCGGCACGAGCGCCGCCCCTCGCCGCCCGCAGCTCTACACCATCAGCGGCATGGCCGCGCGCTCAACCTGCAGGTCGCCGTACGCCGTGAGCTCGACCTGCAGCCGCGTCCACGGGGTTGGCCCTTGCCGCGCGCCGCGTTCGACCTGCAGCGGTGCGGCCGTGCCCCTCGCCGTCCGTCGCACACGCTCTAATTCGGTTTGTTGCTTAGCATGTCGATCTGGTGGGCCTTGTTCTACAACAAGCATTCCAGCCGCCCGGCCCAGCCCATTTTCTCGCATATAAGTCACCCCCTTATCCCAAACCCTAAGACGGCGCCGCACACCGCTCTCTCTCTCGATCTCTCTCGCCCGGTCTCTCTCGATCTCTCTCGCCCCTTTCCTCCCACACACCAGAGCCACCCTTCCCCTCCTCACCATTCGTTGGGCAGCAGCGGATCCGGCGTGGAGGGATCTCGACGGCGCCGCCACGGTGTGGGATCGACGGCGCGGTGCCGGATCCGGAGCGGGCGCGGCGTCCTCTGCGACGGCGGCGCCCACGGTGGGGGATCGACGGCGCGGTGGCGGATCCAGCGCGGGGGCGGCTTCCTCTGCGACGGCGCCCCCCGCTACGACTCCCTCCACGACGGCGGTCCCCCTCGGCGACAAGGACTCCGGCGGTTGGCCGCATCAGAGGAAGGAGCCGGGCCAGATCTCAGAGGTGGCGACCTCTACGACGACGTCCTCTACGAATTAGCTGCTCGGTTCAGATCTCGAAGGAAGTTGCTGCTGGTTGGATTAGTTCGTGTATTTAACTTCTTTTGTAGTTCACTGCTGGTTGTTCGTGTTGATCTCAGTTCAAAACTAGTTTCTGTAGTTAAACTGCTGGTTGTTCTTGTCGATCTCAATTCAAAATTAGTTTGTGTAGTTAACTACTGGTTGGATTAAGACTGTAATTGGAGACGTGGATTAAGACTGCTGGACGACTTTTTTTTTTTGTTTTTCATTGAGGAGTAGCGACGGGTTTAGGAATGACGTCGGTGACCCCAGAGCGACGGGGATAGAAACCCGTCCCTGCAGCAGTTCTCAGCGGCGGGGGAAAACCCGTCGCTACCTTCCACCCTTTAGCGACGTATTACCAGCGGCGGGCTCTTTCCCGTCGCTAGAGGCCCACAAAACCCGTCGCTGAAGCCTGGTTCTGTGGCAGTGATAGTACGTAAATATCTCCCTGATTTTATCTGTCTTGGAAACATATCTTTTCTTGAAGCTATACTGTCTTTGCTTGAAGCTACTTGGGGTAGATGCACTCTATAGTAGCTTCTTTTCCAAAACAAATGGCTAGTTACATGATTCTTGTGCTAAATTCCAGTTTTATTCTAGGGATAATGTTCCTATTCATCTAAATGGCCTAAATGAACCAGTTCTGCTAATTGGTGTACTTCGGATAGATGTCGTCTATAGTAGCTTCCGTGGTTGCTTCATCTCCCAAAACAAATGGTTAATAACCTGATTTATGTGCGAAGCTGCAGTTCCATTCTATGATGCATGCCAGGCCATATCTGCATGTCTTTGAGTTGAAGTACTAATAACCGTTTGCTGACACTCAGTAGCGAGGAGCTCCTCTTTTATGATGTACTAGGACATCTATGCAATATTCTCTATAAAATGGCTAGTTGATTAATATTGTTCTAAGTCTCCATAGAAATTAGATATAGAAATATTAACCAGTTATCTTTTATAATGGGCTCATGGATACTCGCGCAACTCCTCTTTTATAATGGGCTCATGATGTTATCTTGCTGTTTTTAGGCGCAAATGAAAACAATTGTGGAAGACACCTGCAGAAAAAGGTTACAAAAGACACTTGCAGAAGTTGCTACTCAAGTTTTGCTTTGTCGACCTGAAGCAAGATGAGAGGCTAAGGCTCCAGAGGAGGCGTGGCGACTCAAACTGGATTTGGCAAAAGCACTAAAGGCATAAATCCTTTTACCTTGCTGTTTCAAGATGAAATGGGTGTGATTGTCGATAGGTGTTTATTTGGACACAAGACTTGTATAATGTATGCTGCTCTATAGGATTTTGATTACTGATGAGTTGAGTATTTTGATTGTTCATTTGGATGTGCTGTTTGACATGATATAGCCATTTGTATTATGCATCTGATGAGATAATCGATTGTGTACATGCCTTTTGATATGTGGTTGGGATGAAATAATAATAGTGTGCGGTAAAAAAAGTGGACCTAAATTCAAAATGAAACTGCTAATAGCCATCCAATCTATGACAGATTTTTATACCACGTGTTGATCTATGATGGTCAAAAAATGTCATAGATTTAGTCAATCCGTGACGGTTTAATAGAAATGTCATGCATTACTCTGGGCTTGAGTTGGGTTGGGTGGGCCTGAGTTTATTCTATGACGGTTAAGAGACGTCACGGATGAGTTGATCCGTGACGGTTTAGTATAAACGTCACGCAGGTCAATTCGTGACTCTCAATACATGACCAAATCTGAAATCGTCATAGATATCACATTGTGACGGTTTTTTGTTAATCTATGACAAAAGTTAGACGTCATAGACTACATGATTTGTTGTAGTGATCTCTCCTATGCAAATGCATGATTGAGCAATGGTTAGAAGTTTTTCAAGTGCTTTAGAACATGTTGAGTGCACCTCGTTGATTGCTCATACCACTTTTGGAGTCGGGGCTTTAGACAATGCTTATGTTTTGTGCATCGCTAAACCCCGAGCTTTTGCCAATGAGGATCATCTTGTTCATGGTTACACTCAAACATGATCTAGATCCACTTGTGTTTCGCTTCCTCGGCTATACAAATGAAGTCCGGTTACCTAACCCAGGACTTTATTTGTATTTGTTCCGAGAGCTAAACATCCCTCCCCAGCCAGATGAGGATTGCTTGTAGGAGTAGTGCTTTTGGCAGGGATTACAAAGAAGAGGTCACGGAGTAAAGCCATGGATGTATCACCATTGGAGCCCCTAGCCCATGAATATCTAGAAGGGTGGGAAACGACTAAGTATCCACTTGGTTGGGACCAACCCAAGCAACGATATAAGGCTTGAGGTTCGTAGTGGCAAACTATGGCAGCAACCGACCAAAGGACCAACGCGCCAGCACGCTGCAACGAAGCCCGGTCAATCTCATGACCTACTCCCATTGCATGGGGTTCCACCCTAATCCACGGCTTTGAGCAAAGAACAAGTGTGGGAGAGGTTCTCTCCCCCCACTAAGGTAACTTGAATCACAACTTGTATCTTTTCGCTTTCATCATACATGATAAAATAAAAAGTTGAAAAAAATCTAAAGTCAAATAAAGAAATAAATTAATACAAACATACATGAATAAACTCGGTGCTTTTGTTTCCCTTTTCAAACATATAATGCGCCTTGAGTTATTTCGCTAAATCTCCCGGTCTTTAACCCGGTAGAGTCCTTTTGTTTCCACATATTTGTTTATTTTGAATAAATAAGCTAGGTACGAGAACAAGTGTGGGGGAGATCTCTCGTTCTTCATCACGTACACACTCGAGATCTCCCACCAACACAATGCACAACATCGCACTGATCAACACATTAAGGAGTGGAGCCATCAAGCTCAAGAAGACAAAGTATGGTTGAACCCCGGGTTCGATCAAACATCCAAGTATCCCACTTGATCTCCACTTCATCTACGGCGATAGTTTGCACATCCTATCCCCTACTCCCTAATTCATGAGTTAAAACAATCTTTGATGGTTACTTACTAAAATTTAACTCAAAGATAAAATGAACCCTCAACAAACATACTTCTATATGGTTGGCCTGCGTACTCTTTATTCCTCGCATCATACACCTGTTGCTTGTGAACACCAATCTCTTAGGACCCCGTGTTTATCTAAGTTGTTGGCGAATGTGATATGGTTAGATGAGAGGAATCTTGCTTGTTCTGTATTGAGTGCTTCGAGAACGAGCCTTTGGCTCGTTGGTAGGACTCGAGCTTGCGAACCTACTGGTCGGGGGTTCGACCCCGGTTCTCACCAAAAAAATCCCCTCGCTGTGCCTCCTCTGAGACGCGACCCGGGCTGTGGTAACGGTGCGGCCCATGCCCTGGGGGTGTGGGGCAGTAGTCGCCGGCCCAGTTTACGTGGCGCTGTTCTCGAGTGAGGCCTGGGTTCGGGGGTTTTCTCGACCGGCGCGAGTTGGTCTTCTCTCGCATACAATACCGCTGGGGCGGTCATTCCCCAGCCGGCCGAGTTTTTGTATTGAGTGCTTGGGAATTTATCTTGCAAAATTTAAAATCCATTGCTTTGCACTCCTCAATGATCTTATATTTCCACCAGAGCCAAATATGATGATAACATTGAAACCATTACAAATGCTGCTTGTTATTGCTTTGAGCTTTTTCAAATTATTGTGACCCTTGTGAGGTGCTTGTCATACTCTCATATCAAGATCACATACACATATGCCACCACCACAAAGCATGCTAAACTTCTACACTGGAAGTTAGCACGCCATTTTCGTCCACCCACCCACCAAAATAAATATCCATCACTTGCTGTTGATATCTCTCTCCAAATACTCCTGCAAAAAAGACATGGCTATCAAAAAAAAAAAGAAAAGAAAGAGAAAGAGAAGTTGAAAAAAAAAGGAAAAAAAAGAGAGAGAGAGTGCTCATATGCATGAGCATGAATAAAGGAAAGACCGCTCAAACATGAGCATGATCAAAAAAAAAGAGAGAGAGAAGAAAGAAAAGAAAACAAGTGATAGCCATGTCCTCAAAGAAAAAAAATCAATCAAACAAGAGAGAGATATCACATCAAGGAGTATCCATCTCATTTCTTTTTCCTTACACTTATCCACACACGTGCACATTAATTCTTGATCAGATTGTATGACTTGTTTTCTCCTTGGATCCACTCTTTGACTTAGCAATATAAGTGATGCAAGTATGCTCCTTTTCATTCCCTATCAAGATCCACATAAAGCCATTTGTAGATGTAGGATGAAGAGAGGCATGCCAAAAAGCCTTGGTGAGGAATCATACACATTGAGAGGTCTGAGAGTGTCATTCGAGGAGTACAAGCTATGTTTTTACTTTTGAAAATCTTTCAAAAACCCAAGTTACTCAGCAGATGCAGCTACGATGACTTGAATCATGACCATTCTATTCCTCAACCACCCAAGATGACATGGTAGACACATCAAAGTTTACGGGTGCAGGTATGGCTTGGAATAACTTGTATGCTAGCATCATACGAAAGAAGGTTATGTTCCACCTTAGTCCTTCATCTTTCCTCGAGGACGAGCAAAGGCTAAGTGTGGCGGTACTTGTTGACGGCTCTTAGAACAAAAATAAACCGTCAACTAGCTGCACTCTTGAACCTTGAATCAAACACCAAAGGTAGACTTAGGTCTTGAAATAAATGATTTTCACAAGTTTTGGTGAATTTGTGAGTGCAACTGCATTTCATAGGAAAACGGGGAAATGGAAGCATAAAAGCCTACTTTGCAAATGCCGAATTTTCCCGACATAAAGATATTTCCCATGAAGCCCAAAACCCCAATCAAAAGGCTTCAAGTCCACACATAGCAGGTGGACCAGGAAGGAAGACGACTCAGGAAACAACCACGAAGAAGACCAGGCCCAGGAGGCCCACCCTAGGTCGGCTGACCTAAGAATTGGGGTCGGCCGACCTCCTATGGTGTCCCCATTGGCCATTTTTCTATGACGGTTCCCCACCGATGTTCCAAGGTCGGTTCCCCCTGCAATCAATGCCATCAATGCCCGGAACCGCCTCAATTCCACCGCCTTTGGAGGGCTATATAAGGAGGGGTCCCCCCCCTCCTTTCAACACACACCAAGAGGAAACCATTCTCTAGCATTAGTCTTAGTCTTTAGGCCATAGAGGAGTAGAGGGGAGGAGAGAGCTGACTAGAGGTCCTCGGCCTAGTCTTGAAGAGTTTTGGGCTAGATCGACTCTATCCCCCTCAAGTAAGACTTCCCTTTATCAATAGAATTATCTTCTTTATTCCTTATGCCTTATGGTTGTGCTAGTGTGATAGCTATGTACCTTCTATGTGGTTATTGCCTAGTCATGTTTGGTTGCTTGATGCTTCATATACCAATACTAGTTCTTCTATACCTTTGCACTCGTTCAGTGCATAATGAGGATAGACATGCTTTGGCCCATGACATGTTAATCCGTAGGTTAGAGTTTTATGCGCCATTGTCTGTAACTTGTTAATCCGTAGGGTTAGAGTTACGCATGTCTTGCCTCTTGACTCGATGATCCGTAGGGCCAGAGTTATGCATGTTATGGCACTTGATCTGTTGATCCGTAGGGTCAAGGTTAGGTGTATTCTTGTTCCCGACTTGATGATCGGAAGGGTCAGAGTTCCATGGAAATTGAGAGTACTATTTGGCAATGTAAGCATAGTGCTTAGATAGGTGAATAGCTTTGAGTATTTGGTTACCCTCATGAACAGGAGAAGGTTGGTTGTGAGGACTTGATTGCCTCATTGTCACGTGACCTTAGGACTGGCATAGGGACTTGATAGCCCTAGTGTCACGTGTCTTAGTAGAGGGTTGCCGGTAGGTGGTGTCAGCCCGGCTATGTTTACTCCTCTTTGTTCCAGGTTAACATAGAACCTAGATTTGTATGTGATGCATGTATAACCTTTAGACAGGGATATAAGAAGTACATAGGGACCCAGCTCGACTCCT
This sequence comes from Eragrostis nindensis, assembly GCA_012490785.1. Classification (NCBI taxonomy): domain Eukaryota; kingdom Viridiplantae; phylum Streptophyta; class Magnoliopsida; order Poales; family Poaceae; genus Eragrostis; species Eragrostis nindensis. The sequence continues at coordinate 433,904 of JAAXCT010000100.1, read as the reverse complement.
CTTAACACCTCTTAACCTAGGCTTTGTATTTATGTTAGATCGGATTGTTCTGTGTGTCCACTATCCATATACTTTGTCATTACCCCTGCTTAGACCTTGGTATATTATTAGTTATATGGTTATGAACATGCTATATCGTAAACCGCCGTCTTCCTTTAGGAGAACTATAAATGACAGCCGTTGGAGTAATCCAATGGTGAGATGCTACAACGGTATTCTCCGTGCGCTTGCGGATTTTACCTAATCGACACTAAGCACATATATAGATCATTTCTGACATCACTGTCAAAGATGATTTATTTGGTGTGACTTAACAAATGTCAACACTCTACATAAAAAAATATTGAGATTGGCCAATATCATATTACATGCATTGCTCTATCCACGTTTCTATCGGGTAGTGATTATTATGATCATGGAACTAAAAGGCTCAGTAAATGGTGGGATAAGACGTTCATAAGAGCTTGCCGTGAGTTTCGGAGAAGAAGAGCTGCCTTTGAATTACGAATTGGATGCTCGACTTCATGGTTAATTTCTTTGGATAAAGTTTATCTAGGGTTTCCATCCTTTTTTGCTTCAATTGAAATGATTCCTTTGTTTTAACTTGTGGGGATTTAGTATATCTCGTGTACTATGTTCACCATCCATGTCCTATGTTGTTTTTCTTATTGTTTGTAATTGAAATTTGAGGAATCAATATTTTTTCATGTATACAACATATGTGAGAGGGGATGGGGAAAATTCTTGTTGAAATTTGATATAGCATTGTCGTATTTATTTCAAAATTTCTATTCTTTTGTTTAATTGTTTTTTAATTATTGCAGTTGGTGGATAGATCTTGGATGTACGATGGTCGAGGAGTTGATCCACTAATCTATTTCGTGGAAATCGACAAATTTCTTAAAGCTTCCAAGGTTCACGCGTTATGTGAAAATACAAGGGCTATATGTTGTCCTTGTAAGACATGCAAGAATAATGTATTGTTTGAAGACCATGAAATCTTTCGTGAGCACTTGCTAGATAAGGGTTTCATGGACCACTTCTTAATCTGGGCCAGACATGATGAAATACGCGCCCCAGCTGTCGTCGCGCCAAACCTACGACGTCAAGGAGGGAGGAGGGGCCCGCCGTCCTCGCGGATCTGGTCATCGCACCCCAGCCAGCCGCTGTCGTCGGGGTTCCCACCATCGTCTGGGGAAGGGGAGGCTTATCCGCTGCTGTCGCGGAGGCGGCACATAGAGGAACAAGAGGAGGGCAAGAGGTGCGGTGGGTACTGAGAAAGGAAGGGAGAGAGGGTGTGGCGGAGGGAACTTGTGCGGTGGGGTGAGAGATAGGGAGAGAAGGCAGCGACGGGACCTTCGATCTCATCAACATTGTCGTGTGCACGTAGTCTCGATGCTCCATCACGGGACCATCGATCCCGTGAGCCGTGACACCGCGCCCTCGCGCACATCGCGTGCACGAGCATGTTGCACCAAAGCCACCTGCATCACCAGCTAGCACAATATATATGCTTGGGTGCTGCGACAGCGCTGTTGTGCAACACAGGTCACAACGCCCTTCTCACGATGCTTCCACGCTCCAAACTCTCCGGTCTCTGCCACGTCGGGCCACCGGTGAGCCAAAGTCGATGCCTGATCGGCACGTCTTCAACAGGCGTTTTGTCGATTTGATCACCAAGTGTCACACCCCAAAATTTCTATTTTGGGTTGTGAAGCATTTTTGCTAGATTTTTATAGAAAATAAAATAAATTTGTTTTATGTGATGGAAAATGAATTTATAAAATTATTGAATAGGCTAAGGAAATTGAAGGTTGATAATCCTTATTTCATCTCCATAATTTTCACCGCAGTCATTTATACTACGTCGTTCTATCTCATGTCTCTCTCTCTCATCCTACGGTTCAAGAGCAGTCTATGTTCATTCCACCTTCCGTTCATTCAAAAGGAAAGAAAATGAGCATTAAACGCTCAATTAATACATTTTAATGCTCTTCCCATCCTATTTTCTCCCTTTCCTTTCATTGACCACGCCCTTCCCACCTCTCCTATATCTACCAGCACCTCCCCACGTCCACCCAACCCTCACATACCCTCACCACCCTGCCAGGCTGCCGTCACGCCCCGCCGCTCTCGCGCCTAGCCATGCCGTCGCCGATTGGCATTGGCGTTCCCAGAGATCAACCGATTGAATGCAGTGAAATTTCACCATATGACTTCCCTCTACTTCCCCTACAACATATCCAAAATTCGTAGGCAGAGGAGCTCTGAAGCCGCCGGGATCTAAATCACAACGATCGTTTCTCCTGTTCTGGATCTGTTCTGGATCTGTCCAGCGCGCAACATGGTAATGAAATCTCTGTTCCATGCAATTTCAGAACAACCTTGTTACTTGAATTGACCATATCTTTTTATTAGTACCTCCGATTTAGGGCGATTCTTGCGCCTAAATCTTTGTCTCATTGTAATCTATCCAATCATAGTATTTTTATGATATGTTTGTATTGTATTAATTGTTTTGTTTATGCTTTTCTTTTATCGTTAGTTCTTGCGAATCGATGATGACATGAAGAAGCGGTACAACAACATGAAGAGCAAGAGAAGATCACTGAGCGGCATTATATGAACAGGTAAGTGCCCTTGAACATATTGCTCCTATTAGTATTACAGTTAGAACATTCCTTGGATGCATGCTTGTCTAAATTTGAATCCTATGTGTCATGTCCTGTTCCTTATTATTCCTTATCGCCAGTTGGGTAGTGTCTGTTCCAGGTAGATTTATATGCTTAGCCCTGTTGTATGTTGGGTTGGAAGCGTCCTTAATTTTGACTAATGATCTATGCAACATAACTGGGATGGTAATGGTTAGCAACATGGTGATTAGGAATCTAAGCAGGATGGTTGGTTTGGTGTGGTGTCGTCGTGCACGAGACTTCGGTTTGTGCTTGTACCTGTTTTAGATTCTAAGGACTGGTTCATAGAGCATGTAACCGGCATATCCGCGCCATCACAAGACAGCTATGGAATGTTGACGGCTGTTAGAGCAAGAACTTACCGTCAACCATCTGCAACTCTTTTACCTAAAATCCATCACCAAAGGTAGACTTAGGTCTTTAAACTAATGATTTTCACAAGTCTTGGTGAATTTGTGAGTGCAGGTGTTATTTCATATGAAAACGGGGAAAAGAAAGCATAAAAGGCCGACTTCACAAACACCGAATTTCCCCGGAATAAAGATATCTCCCATAAAGCCCAAAATTCCAATAAAAAGGCTTCAAGTCCACCCATAGCAGGTGGATCAGAGGAAGAGGCAACCAGTGGAACCCACCAGAGAAGGCCCAGGCCCAGAAGGCCCCACAGGTGGGCCGACCCCAAAACCTAGGTCGGCCGACCCCCTGTGGTGGCCCCACTGGTCCATCTTCCTATGACGGTTCCCAACCGACGTACCAATATCGGTTCAGCCTGCAATGATTGCCATTAATGTTGGGAACCGCCTCAAGTTACCGACCTTCCAAGGCTATAAATAAAGAGGTACTCCCTCCTCCAAAAGACATCACAAGAATCCAAGAGGAGAGTGTAAGGATCGTGTGACCGAGAGGGGGGGGGGGGTGAATCGGTGCACTCTAGAATCTATTTCCAAACACTTACACCCAAGCGACTCCTAGCGAGTAGTTCTAGTAACAAGGTAAAGCACACTAAGGAGTATCCTTAACCTATCAAGCTAGTGCATATAGATAACACAAACACACCACACTAGCAACCTAGCACAAGATAGATAGATAGCGGAAGACTTAAGCTAGGCAAGGCAAGGTAACAAGATAACTAGAGTCAAGGCAACCAAGATACTAGGCACACTAAGTAGAGTCCTTAGAGCTATTGGATAGGCTATAACAAGTAAGCACACGAGCAAGGCAATCAAGCAAACCTAGTGAAGCTAGTAGGTACCAAGGTAAACACACAAGCAAGATAAGAGCACAACTCGAGTACTACAAGCAATCATATGAAGTGCGATAAGTAAATGCGAGTAGTAAAGGAGAAGGGATAGAGAATGCTCATGATGTTTTCCCGTGGTCTCGGAAGGATGGCGCCTTCCCCTACTCCACGTTGGGTCACTCCCGCCGGAGTCTCGACCCCGTCCCTCCGCTCGATGGCGATCCCTCCTAGAGCACACTTCACCCTCCGAGTGAAGTCGCGGGCACGTCCCGCCGGGCTCGATCCCGGTTACTCTTCCGGAGGTAAGGCTCCGCACTTGATGCGTGCCAAAGGGCGCTCCACTAGTGATGCTTCTTTCGCACGGGAAGCTCCAAGACCGTGTACAAACTTGTGTCGACTTCCACAATCTCCTTGGACAGCTCAACACCGACGCCTAACCGGTCTAGCCTTGCCATAGACCAAGAGTAACAGCCCTAGATGACTCTCTCAAGCCCACACTAGCCTAGAGATCAAATGCAACTTGCTACTCTCTCAAGCACTAGGATCACTCCAAATCCCTCTCAAGTGCTTCACACTTCTTCCTCTTGGCTTCTTGGCAGCACCTCCCCTCTTTCCTGGGTCCAAGAGCACCTCAAAGAGGTAAACAACCGACTATATATAGGCCTCCAACCTCAAACTAGCCGTTGTCCAAAAGTGCCCAGTCTGCGTGATGACCGTACAATAGGACCGTACTGTCCGGTCTCCATATGACCGTATTGTCCGGTCTTCACCAGACCGGCATCCAGGGAGTGCTGACCTTCATCTCAAACCAGACCGTACTGTACGGTCCCTAGGACCGTATTGTCCGGTCTCCTTTCTTCATCAGCCAACAGAAACTCTCCTTCTCTGTTGCTCTTCTCCTGTAAGACCGTATTGTACGGTCTCCACGACCGTATTGTCCGGTCAACTGTCCGGTCTCTATTCTTCCACTTCCAGAAACTTCAGCTTCTCTGTCTGGAATACCCAATAGAGACCGTACTGTCCGGTCCCTAGGACCGTACTGTCCGGTCAACTGTCCGGTCTCCATTTCTCCATTTCCAGAAACTTCAGCTTCTCTGTCTGGAAATCCTCTGCAGACCGTATTGTACGGTCTCCATGACCGTACTGTCCGGTCTCTTCTGCCTTCGCAGCTTCGATCTTCTTCTTGATCTTCTTCTTCAAGACTTGATCTTCTTGGTTCCTTCAACTCTCTTCTGCCACCCTAGCCCCTGAGAGACTCACCTTGCATCCAATGATCTCTATAACTAGTGTGTACTAAGAGAACCACCTCGAACCCTCTTGATAGTCCGGTTTTTCCTATGGACTCAAGCTAACATCTAACCAAGCAACACCGCTTGGATCTAGCATGTCCTTAGCCTTGATCCATGTCTTTTCCGCGACTCCATCAAGTCCGTTCTTGTGTAGATGAAGGCAACCAATCATCCTTGTCAATAAGTTCATGGTGTATTGGCGTTCACCACCAACGGACGGAGCTTTCTTCATATGTGACCTATAAGATCTCACAAAGAGTGTTAGTCACATTCATGGTTCTCATCCTATCACCAAAACATTCATACCTTGGGTTTCCCTAGCTCCAATGGTCATGAAGCTTACAATCTCCCCCTTTTTGGTGATGGATGACAACCATGATAAAAATGATCGAGAAGATAAAGAATGTAATGACAAAAGCTAAGATAAAGGCGCAACTCGATCAAGACACTAAACAACAAGTATATGATAGAGAGAAAGTTACCTTGTTGATTAGGTCGAGGCAAGTCATAGCTCAAAAGAAGTCACAAGTTAGAGCAAAAACTCATATCACAAGTGAATGAAAGCACATAGAGCTATGACAAGCAAAGATTGCAAGAGGTTTACCTTCATACTTACTTTGAAGAATTCCGCTCCCCCTTGACAAGTGCACCAATCTCAAGATTGTGTGAAGATCGATCATCTTGATCACTTGATCTTCATTCGCACACACTCCCCCTTGAGACGGCATTGCTTCTTCCTCATCACCTCAAGATTGTGTGAAGATCGATCGACTTGATCACTTGATCTTCATTTGTACAAACTCCCCCTTGAGGTGACATCTTCCAACTCATTGTAAGTCCGAACTCTTCTTCCCAACTCTTCTCCGCTCGAACTCTTCTCCCCATATTCTTGCTCGATCATTAAGCCCAACTCTTCTCCCCCTTTGGCATCTATCATCCAAAAAGAAATCTTCCAAGGGAGAAAAGGTTAGTGTAAACGTATGGACGAGTGGGAAAATGAGTTACTTGATTTGGCGTGAAACTCCCCCTTGATCCGTGATTCTCCATCTCCCAACAATTATCCCTACACACATTCTCAAAAGAATATTGTCTTGAAGTACATAGGGTTAGTTGATGATGATGGAAATGTATGAACCCTTAGACTTTGAGCCGCGCAAGTGGATTTAACCTTGGAGCTCAAAAATCTTGGTTCAATGGGCATGAAGCTCATATAGCATTGCTATAAAATCATCATAGGAGGTCATATACTCATATTGTGAATAAGCAACTCCCCCTAGATGGGTGCTCGGCGCCGAGACACTTATGCAAGATGCAAGATGCGAATGCAAGGAATGATAAGTGTACAATGCATGATGCTATAAGGGTAAAACAAGAGAAAGCTAAGAGCGAAGTTACCAACAACAAGTTTGAGCCCTCCATGAGCTTGATCACAACGAGCCATTCTTCAAAGCCGCGGGAGCCAAGTGCCACCAATCCCAAGCTTAACCCACGCTCATTGCTATCTCAAGAAGGTTAGTCGTCGGTCCTACAAAACAAGAAGAACACACAAAAACAACAACACAAACAAAAACAAGCAAAGTATATATACATATATACATATGTAAGCTCAAGGATATCAAGTGAAGTCGGAGAGGTCGAGAACATTAAGTTCTCCCCGGAGCTTACAAAAGGTCTTCTTGTCAAGTGGCTTGGTGAAGATGTCCGCCAATTGTTCATGAGTCCGAACACCAATCAATTCAATATCCTTCTTGGCCACATGATCACGAATGAAGTGATGCTTGACTTCAATGTGCTTGGCATGGCCGTGATCACCCTTGTTGAGAGCCATATTGATAGCACTTTCGCTATCACAATAGAGAGGTACTTGCCCATAAGATAATCCATAGTCCAATAGGGTTTGCTTCATGTATAGGAGTTGAGCACAACAAGCACCGGCCGCCCAATATTCCGCCTCCGCCGTAGAGATAGCCACACAATTTTGTTTCTTGGAACTCCATGAGATGAGTGATTGTCCAAGAAATTGGCATCCACCGGAGGTACTCTTTCTACTCACTTTGCATCCGGCGAAGTCCGAGTCCGCATAGCCAACAAGTCCAAAGTCCGAGCCTTTTGGATACCATAGGCCCATTGTAGGAGTACTCTTGATGTACCTAAGAATTCTTTTCACGGCACTCATATGGGACTCCTTGGGGTTAGCTTGATAACGAGCACAAAGGCACACACTAAACATGATATCCGGTCTAGATGCGGTAAGGTAAAGAAGTGAACCAATCATAGAGCGATAGAGTTTAGGATCCACCGGTATACCTTTTACATCCACATCAAGAGGGACACTTGTAGCCATAGGTGTGTCGTAGGGCTTGGAGTCTTCCATGCCGAATCTCTTAAGAAGATCCCGAGTGTACTTCTCTTGGTAGATGAACGTGCCCTCCTTCATTTGCTTGACTTGAAAACCGAGGAAGACATGAAGTTCACCTATCATGGACATCTCAAACTCTTTCTTCATAAGAGCACGGAACTCATCATTATAGATTTCGTTAGTGGAGCCATAGATGATATCATCAACATAGATTTGACAAACAAAGAGATCATCACCAATATGCTTAGTAAAGAGAGTGTTGTCGATACTACCGATCTTGTAGCCCTTGGTGATGAGATGATCTCGAAGTCGTTCATACCATGCTCTTGGTGCTTGTTTGAGTCCGTAGAGAGCCTTCTTAAGCTTGTACACATGGTCCGGATGCTCGGGGTCCTCGAAGCCGGGAGGTTGCTCTACATAAACTTCTTCATTGATTAGTCCATTGAGAAATGCACTTTTCACATCCATTTGGTGAAGTTTAAAATCAAAATGAGAAGCATAAGCAAGAAGTGTTCTTATAGCCTCAAGACGAGCGACGGGGGCGAAAGTCTCGTCAAAATCGACGCCTTCAACTTGAGAGTAGCCCTTCGCCACAAGTCTTGCCTTGTTCCTCACGATTGCTCCCTTCTCATCTTGCTTGTTTTTGAAGACCCACTTAGCGCCAATGACATTGGATCGCTTGGCCGCTTCACCAACTTCCAAACATCATTCCTCTTGAAGTTGTTGAGCTCCTCTTGCATGGATAGCACCCACTTGTGATCTTTCAAGGCTTCCTCGATCGTCTTCGGCTCTAGGGTAGAGACAAAAGAGAAATTCTCAACAATGTTAGCTTCATCAACATAATTAGGTTTATATTGACTTCTCCTAGTCTTTATCCCTTGAGAAGGACTCCCAATGATGAGATCACGTGAATGATCCCGAGCAATGGGTTTGTGCTTCCTTGAAGGTTCTTGTCGAGGAGGAGGAGGAGCCGGCGAAGTGTCTTGCGCATCTCTTGCGGCTTGCTCCCTTGAGATGTGAGTGTCTTGTTGTCGAAGAGGTGAACCCGAGCCATCATCTTGAGTTGAAGTAGATTGTGCTTGTTCTTGATTGCTTGTGAAGCTTGGCTCGTAGATGCATGAGGTGGACTTGATGGCGCTTGTTGCGGTTCATTTAGAGTAGCTTGACTCGAAGAAGCTTGTTGCGGTTCGCTTGATGGAGCTTGACTCGAAGATGCTTGTTGCGGATCACTTGAAGGTGCTTGATGTTGTTCACTTGAGGGAGAGCTTGGATTCACTTGAGATGTGCTCGTAGAAGGTCCGCTTGATGAAGTTGTTGGAGGAGGTGTCGGAGGTTCGTCTTCACGAGGAATAACTTCACCAATGGGCATGTTCTCCAAAGCTTCCTCGACGGGTTCATCACCTACAATATGAGAAGAAGGAGGGTCTTCTTGAGACCCGTGAGACTCATCAAATTGCACATCATAGGTTTCTTCAACAAAACCGGTAGAGGTGTTGTAAACCCGATAAGCCTTAGCCGAGCCCGAGTAACCGACAAGAATGCCCACATCGGTCCTCTTCTCGAACTTGCCAAGTCTTTCCCTCTTCTTGTAGATATAGCACTTGCAACCAAACACTCGGAAGTAGGCAACATTCGGTCTTCTCCCAACAATCACTTCATATGGGGTCTTGTTTAGCAACTTGTGAGGATAGATCCGGTTGGAGGTGTAGCATGCGGTGTTGATAGCTTCCGCCCAAAACTTCTCCGGAGTGTGTGTACTCATCAAGCATAGCACGAGCAAGAGTGATAAGTGTCTTGTTCTTCCTCTCAACAACACCATTTTGTTGAGGAGTGTATGTAGCCGAGAACTCATGCTTGATGCCAATCTCATCACAATAGTCTTCAATGATAGAGTTTTTTAACTCCGTCCCATTATCACTCCGAATCTTCTTGATGTGATGCCCATACTCATTTTTCACTCTTCTAGCAAACTTCTTGAATATCCCAATTGCTTGTGCCTTGTTCTCAAGAAAGAATACCCAAGTATATCTTGAGTAGTCGTCCACTACCACCAAGCAATAGAGATTCCCACCAATGCTCACATAAGTTGTAGGCCCGAAGAGATCAATGTGTAAGAGCTCAAGAGGTCTTGAAGTTGACAAGAAATTCTTGGATGGATGAGGTGAAGCCACTTGCTTTCCGGCTTGGCATGCACTACATAGCTTGTCCTTCTCAAAGGTGACATCCTTGACTCCTCTCACTAGCTTGTTCTTCATCACACGCTTGAGTTGACCCATACCAATGTGAGCAAGCCTCCGATGCCATAGCCAACCTAGAGCGGACTTAGTGAAGAGACAAGTGCTAGGGGCAACAATGTTAGTCTCAAAATCAACAACATATAGATTATTATGACGAAAGCCCTTGATAGTGAGACCCATAGCATCATTATGAAGAACCACCCCATTAGCATCAAAGTTACAAGAAAAGCCAAGATCACATATTTGAGCAACGGATAGAAGATTGAAGTTTAGGGACTCAACAAGCAATACATTAGAGATAGAGAGGTCATTTGAGATAGCCACCTTACCAAGACCTCTCACCTTGTGCTTGGAGTTGTCCCCAAATGTGACCTTGTCATGATCTTCATTTTCTTCCAAGTTGGTGAAGATGGATGAAGTACCGGTCATGTGTTGAGTGCAACCACTATCCAACACCCAATGTTTGCCACCAATCTTGTAGTTCACCTTGGAAGTAGCCATCAAGCAAAGAGGAGTGTTAGTATCATGAGAATCAATTGACATATCATTTACCTCTTGCTTGCTCTTGATGTAGGCCATAGGAACTCCATTTAGAAAGTCCAAGTCCAACGCATCCAAGGCGCCAATCATTGCCTTGGTGACTCCATTGTGTCTCCACATGGTCCGATCAACACCCATGTGTGTGACATGAGTTCCAAGTTGAAGACCTTGAAACCTTCCCACTTCTCCACTAGTATTGAAGTACTCAAGAATGTTGTAGATTTGATTCTCATAGGATAGTGCCATCAAGATCATGTCCTTGAGAGTCATACCACTAATATCATCATTGAGATCATTTAGAATGTGGACCTTCCTATTGTATGGTAGCATAGAGATCACCGTGTGAATAGCGTGTTCATCACTAATTTGTCTTCTCCTTCAAAAGAGTTCACTCTAGCCACCAAACAAGAAGCCTCTTCCAACAATCAAGCCAAGTCTCCCCATCTTCCCTATAGAACACATCATACATGTCGAAGAGGTGATAGTGAGGCCGATCGGCAAGATCCGGCTCATACAAGATGTAGTATTCTTCAAAAGGGATGGCAAGACTTCTCTCTTCATGTGATATTCCTTGATAGGCTCCGACTCATCATCACTAGCACTTGAATAGTCATCATCACAATAGAAGACGGGAACTCTATCATCTTCTTCTTCTTCCTCATCATCACTTGGGGTCTTGAATGTGTTAGAGAGCAAAGAGCGAGCCCTTCTTCTTGTGACGATCTCAATGACTTACTCAATTGAATATGACTCAAGCTCAAAGCTCTCAAACTCAATGTGATCACCATACTTGTCCTTTGGAAGAGCATCAAGAAACCTCCTAAGGCCTTGACCCTTAGTGACTATCCAAAGCTTGTTCTCATTTATCCTCTTGATGAGAGAATCCATCCGAAGAGCAAACTCAACAAGATCTTCATTCGGCTCCATAGAGATGTGATCCAACTCATCACATAGCTTGAGATATCCATCCTCTTGATCCCGAGAAGAAGAACCTTCACCAACACGAGATGATGATTGAGCTTGAGGTAGAGGTTGAGCTTCAATGTGTTGATCTTCACTTGCATGAGAGATATCCTTGCCCTTCTTGATATCCTCCTCAAGAGAGGAGAGAATAGCAACCACCTCATCATAGGGCATGTTCACAAACTCATCCACTCGAGCAAAAGCAAGAACACCAAACCGCGAGAGTGGTAGAGATCGGATAAGCTTCTTCACAACATGCTTGTGCATAATAGATGGATAGCCTCGTGACATGAGTTTCCTAGCAAGAACATACAAGCGAGATGCGAAGTTAGTGATATCCTCATTATCATTCAAAACAAGCTCATCATACTCATCACGCACATGATAGTAGGAAAGTCATTAAGCACACAATCATAAGGCTCAATCAAGGTAGAGGCGATGGAAGTGTTAGAAACGTCATCATGAGTGGACTCCATTTTCCCACACGCAATCCCGGTCACGACTCAAGGCGGTAAAGCCCTAATAATGAGCACTTGGCTCTGATACCACTTGTAAGGATCGTGTGACCGAGAGGGGGGGTGAATCGGTGCACTCTAGAATCTATTTCCAAACACTTACACCCAAGCGACTCCTAGCGAGTAGTTCTAGTAACAAGGTAAAGCACACTAAGGAGTATCCTTAACCTATCAGCTAGTGCATATAGATAACACAACACACCACACTAGCAACCTAGCACAAGATAGATAGATAGCGGAAGACTTAAGCTAGGCAAGGCAAGGTAACAAGATAACTAGAGACAAGGCAACCAAGATACTAGGCACACTAAGTAGAGTCCTTAGAGCTATTGGATAGGCTATAACAAGTAAGCACACGAGCAAGGCAATCAAGCAAACCTAGTGAAGCTAGTAGGTACCAAGGTAACACACAAGCAAGATAAGAGCACAACTCGAGTACTACAAGCAATCATATGAAGTGCGATAAGTAAATGCGAGTAGTAAAGGAGAAGGGATAGAGAATGCTCATGATGTTTTCCCGTGGTCTCGGAAGGATGGCGCCTTCCCCTACTCCACGTTGGGTCACTCCCGCCGGAGTCTCGACCCCGTCCCTCCGCTCGATGGCGATCCCTCCTAGAGCACACTTCACCCTCCGAGTGAAGTCGCGGGCACGTCCCGCCGGGCTCGATCCCGGGTACTCTTCCGGAGGTAAGGCTCCGCACTTGATGCGTGCCAAAGGGCGCTCCACTAGTGATGCTTCTTTCGCACGGGAAGCTCCAAGACCATGTACAAACTTGTGTCGACTTCCACAATCTCCTTGGACAGCTCAACACCGACGCCTAACCGGTCTAGGCCTTGCCATAGACCAAGAGTAACAGCCCTAGATGACTCTCTCAAGCCCACACTAGCCTAGAGATCAAAGGATGCAACTTGCTACTCTCTCAAGCACTAGGATCACTCCAAATCCCTCTCAAGTGCTTCACACTTCTTCCTCTTGGCTTCTTGGCAGCACCTCCCCTCTTTCCTGGGTCCAAGAGCACCTCAAAGAGGTAAACAACCGACTATATATAGCCTCCAACCTCAAACTAGCCGTTGTCCAAAAGTGCCCAGTCTGCGTGATGACCGTACAATAGGACCGTACTGTCCGGTCTCCATATGACCGTATTGTCCGGTCTTCACCAGACCGGCATCCAGGGAGTGCTGACCTTCATCTCAAACCAGACCGTACTGTACGGTCCCTAGGACCGTATTGTCCGGTCTCCTTTCTTCATCAGCCAACAGAAACCTCTCCTTCTCTGTTGCTCTTCTCCTGTAAGACCGTATTGTACGGTCTCCACGACCGTATTGTCCGGTCAACTGTCCGGTCTCTATTCTTCCACTTCCAGAAACTTCAGCTTCTCTGTCTGGAATACCCAATAGAGACCGTACTGTCCGGTCCCTAGGACCGTACTGTCCGGTCAACTGTCCGGTCTCCATTTCTCCATTTCCAGAAACTTCAGCTTCTCTGTCTGGAAATCCTCTGCAGACCGTAATGTACGGTCTCCATGACCGTACTGTCCGTCTCTTCTGCCTTCGCAGCTTCGATCTTCTTCTTGATCTTCTTCTTCAAGACTTGATCTTCTTGGTTCCTTCAACTCTCTTCTGCCACCCTAGCCCTGAGAGACTCACCTTGCATCCAATGATCTCTATAACTAGTGTGTACTAAGAGAACCACCTCGAACCCTCTTGATAGTCCGGTTTTTCCTATGGACTCAAGCTAACATCTAACCAAGCAACACCGCTTGGATCTAGCATGTCCTTAGCCTTGATCCATGTCTTTTCCGGACTCCATCAAGTCCGTTCTTGTGTAGATGAAGGCAACCAATCATCCTTGTCAATAAGTTCATGGTGTATTGGCGTTCACCACCAACGGACGGAGCTTTCTTCATATGTGACCTATAAGATCTCACAAGAGTGTTAGTCACATTCATGGTTCTCATCCTATCACCAAAACATTCATACCTTGGGGTTTCCCTAGCTCCAATGGTCATGAAGCTTACAGAGAGCACCACTCCCACATCTCAGGCTAGAGCCTCTTGTACAGTAGTAGAATAGGGGAGAGGGCAAGGATCAAGAGAGGATAGCTTTGTTTTAGTTAGTTCCTTATCTTGTACCTTGGCGGATATTTATCTTATTAATAGTTCATCCTTCGTTCTTAGTTCGTTCGTCGTTCGTTCATCATTCATCGTTTCGTTCTTAGTTCGTTCGTCGTTCGTTCATCGTTCGTCGTTCGTTCTTAGTTTGTTCATCGTTCGTTCTTTCGTTCATAGTTCGATCGTTGTTCTTATTCATAAATTAGTATTCGTTGTGATATTGATCTAGCGAGCTTTACATTCTAGTCGTTATTCTTGTTATACTTGTTTGCGGGATCATCGCTCCGCGAGGGGTGCTCTAGCCTTCCAGATTGGTAACCAGGACCGAGGTTAGAGTAGTAATCGACGGCATAGACGTGGTGTCTAGGCTAGAGATTACCTTTGTTTGCAGCGTGCCCCACGGTTTTGTAGAGGTAGGCGGCAGGTGGTGACAGCCCTGACTGTCCCGTGTAATTCTCCACGCTCGAGTTCGTCGTAGAGCTACAGGCTGGCGTGACTTGGCAGACCAGTCTATACCAGTGCCCGAAGTAAACAAGTAGAACTTGACTGCGATCGTCCTGCGGGACAACTGGATCTTTATTCATCCTCTCAATCCTACACTACTACCATTCTTGTTGTCCTTGGGTAAAACTAACCTTGCTGCAGATTATCACAGTTCCTTTGGGAAAACAAATAGATACCTTGGAATACTCCCGGTGAAGAGCTACAACGGTATTCCGTGCGCTTGCAGATTTATTCGTGTGTAAGAAATACCAACATAGAACAGCTTGGCCAGTTAATTAGATGTCCCTTTAATTACTTTGTGGTGCACCATTCGGTGGTTTAGCGGCACCAGATGGGGCTTCTGCAGCGGAGGTAAATGGACTCCAAGAATGCTGTTAGCGGTGGAACCTTAGCGGGTGCATACAAGTATTGAGACGCTTTGTAAAGGCCTCATAGTGATCTCCTGGCCGCACACCTAAGAAAGTGTGCATGGCATAATGGAGGATTTAGTCACCGATGGGTCATGAAATTACGACTTGTGGGTAAAGTGGTGCAACCTCTGTAGAGTGTAAAACTATTTTGACAGCCGTTCTCACGGTCACGAGCAAGCCTGGACTTATTCATGATTAGTTGGTTTGGTTTGGTTGGTTGGTAGTCGGGTGGTGAGAACCCGATGAGTTGGTAGCCAGGTGGTGGGAACCTGGTGAGCTGTTTCCTCTGTTGGTTGGGGAGCTGTCATCACACTTAGTAAATAGGATGCTTTTGAGATAGTTGTTTATGTTAGGTTGCATAGATGTAGACCCTGAGTTGAGCCTTTCTTAAAAATAGCATTGCATGTCATACTTTCCTCACTTACTGAGTACGGTATGTACTCATGCTCTTGCTTTTTCATATATTGTTGTTGCTTAGTGAGGAGGCCAAGACTACTTGAAGATGATGTAGAGAAGGTCACGTTGCCGCCAGTCGATTGCCTATGGAGCACCCTGGTGTTCTTCCGATGCTGTGTTTAGAAATCTGGTTTGTTTTATTTAAAGTTGTTTCCTTTCATTATAGAACTATATCACGATGATGTCACTACATGTATGGTAAAACAACAGATCCTGGCATACATGTAGATTGCATCCGATATATGTATATAAAAATCATGTGTGACACCAAGTCTACTGATCCTCGCGGACAGCAGCCCGTTGAATGGTCTACGCCAGAGGCACGAGGTAACGAGATTCAGCCGAAGCCTACATCCCCTAAGCATGACTACAGGCGCTCCTCCCCAATATGCAGTGCTAGCTGCTACAAGGCCTGACGAGAGCTGCCTCCTCCGTGCGAGCCTATTGCTATGCTGTCATGGTTACAAGGGTGGCCCTCCTCTCATATTTTGAGGAGTCCAGGTATAAGAGTTCAACAACAACTCTACATTCTACCTCTACTACAACTCAAAGTTCTAAGCGGTAACCAACTTGTACACTATATTCACACGTATTCCGACATTTTAAACCTCACGGATTACCCACACGGACATGCATGCTTTCTCAGTATAAAGTCAGACATCGAAGGGTTCCTCGTGCACAGAATGAGGATGCACGCAAATGTTGAATTTCATTTATCCTTATACATATATAGGAGTTTCATTAAACATAGATGCTATATATATAGCTTTTAACAGCATGCATACTCATGGAATTTGAAATACTGCCAAGTGGCGTTAGGATTTATTGGCACAGACATTGTTCTCCGGTCATGGGGAAGACATCGTGCCTCCGATGCTTCCTTCGATGAATCGTGCCCCAGATGGATCGATTGGTCTCGCCGGCAGCTCAGGCGCAGGGAATGTTGGGGAAGAAGTCGCATTCGCAGTAGGAGAAGCATGCGGGGCATGCGACGAGGCACTTGTTGGGCACTTGGCTGGGCAGGGGACCTTGCAGGCGGGACAGGACACCACGGTCGTGCGCTTGTGCATCGTGGGGTGATGACCTCGGACCTGCCGCCGGACGGGATGCCACCATTATTGGGAGGGCCGTTCATCTCCTTCCCCACCTCTGGACCCGGCTGGTGGTGGGGCGGTGCCTTCACAGCGACCACCGACCACGACAACGCAGCAAGCGCCACCACCGCCACCACCACAAGCTGCTGCACAGCCATTGTAGCTACTAGTAATTAGCTTGCAGAGACGGAAGGAACACAATCGATCCAAGAGGTTGCCACCAATTTATAATCTGATGCGGAGCCAGCTAGCTAGCTAGCTTGTACGTGGAGGTCAAACGAGTGGCTTACATGGGAAGTGGCCAGCAAGTGAAGCTAGAGTTAACTCGATCGTGGTGCAAAGCATGTGAGGTTTATGATTTCTAGAGGACAACCATGAGCTAAACGAGGCGCACAATAGTTAAATATAGTGGTTGATACTGAAATTTGATTGTACCATGCTTCCCCCATGGAAGTCGCGTAAGAGGGCATAAGTTACAGCAAAAACGTATATCCGTCGTCTATTGAGGACGATGTTACCCTGCATTCAGCCCTCGCATCACGTGCTTAAGTCCTATTTTCAATTCTGCATATCGATCCATGCTAGCTTCACACGCACGCACACGCTAAAGTATCTGCACAAAACTTTAGCCTTTAGGTTTCCAACACGCATGCACATGCTAGCACGAGATGATGTCCATAACGAAGGAGTTCCTCCTAGAGCGCCAACCGGGCCCGACGCGGCGTGGGCTATGGCGGGCGAGCTTCACCCAGTGAGCCGCCCCCGGTTGCCATGTCTGGTGAGCTCCGCATAGAGCGCCACAGTTGGCAAGATCTGCCCGCGAGCAGCGCATCGTACACCATGGCGAGCCTAGAGCTCCGTCACGTGAAGCGAGGAGGGCTTCGGGTAGGCGTCGGGAGCTGGGGCGGTGCCGTCTGGAGGAGCAAAGATGGAAGTGGTGGCATTTGCACGGATCAATCACGTGCAACTGTGCAAGCAAGCCTCCATCGCAAGTATAGTTGAGTTTCTTCTTTTTCCTTTTACTAGCCTATCAACCCGTGCAGATGCACGGGCTAGCAATTTCATTATGCGTATACAACATTAATTTAACTTCAGGCAGATGAGAAGATGTATAGATTTAATTTGACTCCATGCTTATTACGGATTGGTAACAGGTAGGAGTAGAGATTCAGTTTGGACTCGAAAATTGTTATGGATAAAAACAGAGGAGAAACTGCATGGGCTAGCTTAATTTAAGTAATTGTTTTAAACTGATTCTTTCTATTTAGCTTTGTATTTTGCAATGTTGTACGTACGCACTCAACATGTTGGGAGAGCTTTAAATTTTCATGGCTTCAATTATTGAAGTAATTTTAACAATGCATGGTCATATCGTGTTGAACTTTGATCATGCCCAAACACTACTTATGTGTTACAAATATAATTAAACTCATGGTCCACATATATGAGGACTCGCTCACATTAATATATGTAGAAACTTCAGGACATAACTTGATTTTCTACAGGAACTGTAAAAATATTTTGTTCCATATAGGGTAAACTGTTCTCATATGTCGAGAGAAAATACAATCAAAAGGATCTGATTGGGATCAACATGAATATAACTTTGGTTGCTCTGTTCTTAACAAAAGTTTACACTATGTATACATTTCTTTAATAAACACCAAATTAATGTGCTGTTGGAAAGCTAATTATATTTGATCTAACGCCAAACCGCAGCCACATATCAGTCTATAGTAGAAGTTACCTTTCCACGCATCTTCCCAATGGACTTGACCAAAATTCAAGATTTTTAACATGGATAAGTAGCTCTTTTCCCATTTAACATGATGTCCTCTTTTGTCAAGTGATTTTCTTCTAATGCATACAACAAATTCCTATTGAACTTTGGCTGACTCTCGGTTCAACACAACACTCTAGGCTGTTTTTAAATTTTTGTGGGTAATACAGGCCCTAACAATGCTCCTATATGTCTTAAATCATCTATATGTTTGAATATTTTTTTAACCATATGTCTGAATAGCTTTAATTTATCAGTCATATGGCATTATGAGCAATGTTTAGACTGATTTTATCATAGTAGTAGTAATAGTGATTAACCTAAAATGTGTAAGTGCTTTAGTTAACCTTTTAGCAATCAATGTGGTACTTCCTAGCCTGAGAGTACGGGTGAAAACAGATTGGATAGGGACGAATATTGCCTATTCCATATTCAATCCTATAATTTTTACTCGGATCCGGAGTCGGAGCGGTATTATCGGACATATTTCTCATCTCATACCTTATCCATATTCTTATTCAGAATCGGAGTCAGACACGGATATTATGATAGGGTTTGTAAGTTGTAAGGATGAAAACTTAAATGGTAGTTACACAACTAAGTGAAAAGGACATACTGACCTTTATACATGATTGAGAGAATTTGGCTCTTATTCTTGCCAATCTCTTGATTTTGCATCATATACTTGGTGTATAATCATTATTAATTTCTCAATTCACACCATATCGGATTTGGGATGGATACCACTCGTCTTGTTTCATATCTCTTTATTATTTTTCGTATTCGAATTCGGACACCAATAGCATCGGATACTTATTGATGCATCATCTATTTGGCCATATTGAATGTATTTGGCTTCAATCAGTCTATCGGTTGGATATATCCGTCCCATTTTCACTACCTGAAACTGTATGTAATAATTTTTTTCCTGGTTCCTCACAAAAAAAAAACGTATTTCTTAGAAAAGTATCAAGATAACAGGTCACCTACCAAACATAGGGCTTCATGTATGCTCACAAGATGCAAACATGCAGAACAAAATTGATCATCTATGAAACACATATATTTTGTTTAAAAGAATATGCTTTACAAAACTCTCTATTTTTGCCATGTGCCTTGAAACCAATGGCCAATGGTTGTTCTCCTTCCCTACAATCTTTTTGAAATGGCAAAGCTAGGGTGTTTCTATCTTCTTGGACATAACCGATTGTTATTTACAAATGGCAGGCAACAACATTTTCATTGGGATCTTGGTCGGGGATTATTTGTTGGTAATTTATTTTCACCCTTGGGGATTGTCCAATTTAGCCTAAGAAACTCTCAGCAAATTAAAAAAAATTTACATAAAAGCGCAAAATCCTTGGGTATGTATTTGTGAAATACAATGAGGAAACATTTAATGTTTCTTCCTTATTAGTGGCGAATGACTTTCAAAACCGTCGCTACGCGATTTTGGCTGGGCGCTCCTAATCCGCGCGCGCGCGCGCCGAGCGAACCGCGCGCATTTCCGACAGCACCCGCTCGGCTTCTCTTTTTGGGTCTTCCGCTCGCTCGCCTGATTTTCCTTTTTCTGGCTCCCGCGTCCACGTGCTCGCCTGCCCGCGCTCTTGCTTTTTTTTTTCCTCGCACGTCACGATTTCGGACAGCAAAAGACGACCGCTTGCCTGCTCGTTTTCTCAGCCATGCATGTGGGTGCACAGTCGCGCGGGTCCCATAAATATTTCTATTCTGTGAGCATGTGTGCGCACGTGGGTGGGCCCGGAGTGAGAAAAAAGTTTGGGTAAGAAGTTCTGTTGTAACTTTTTGAGACAAAAAGTTTTCAGAAAAGTTACACCAAAACTTTTCGAGACAAAAAAGTTTTCAAAAAAGTTGCACCGAAACTTTTTGAGACAAAAGTTTTCAGAAAAGTTACAACAAAACTTTTCGAGACAAAAGTTTCTAGAAAAATCGCACCGAAACTTTCGAGACAAAACTTTCTCAAATCAGAAAGTTAGTGAAAATGAAACTTTAAAAAAAAAAGTGCGTGGGCTCCACCCTGCACCCGCCACCAACAGCCAGAGCCCCACCACCTACTCCCGTTGGCCTCAACTTGCTCCACCCACGCTGCCTCCCGAAGCTAATCACAACCACCCCCCATGTGCTGGTCGGGCTGGCTCCCTCACGCGGCCCCTGACGCGCGCACGAAACAGCCTTTTCGATTTTGGCTTCCGCCGCTATTGTGGCTTTTTGTTGTTGTGCCTGCGCGACCAAAGTCGTTGGTCGCCAGTACGCCTTGACAACGACGTAACCATCACCCGCCTCGAGTTCCTGTACGCTGGCCGCAACCGAGAGCCTCTGCCTTGCACTGCACGAAGGGCACCCACAACGCCAATTAATGTGGCCGTCTGTATGATGCCAGGTCAGCAGATTTATCCTACGTGTACTGAAATAAATGTGGAAAGAGAAGTATGCCGTCGCTCACGAGAGGACGGCTTGGGCTCGTGCTCCCACGCCTGGCGACGCCTTCGTCGAGAAGACCCGCCCCTCCCAGATCGAACGAGAAGAAACTGAAAAACTTACCTCCCGCTACGCCGCCCGTCGGCCATGGCTCCGCGGCCCTGTGCCGCTTGTGCTGCCATGCCGCTGTGTGCTTCCCGTCCGTCATGAGCACCGCCGAACATGCAGTCCGATCTGGCCGAGGTCGTCAGAGCGGCCAACGCCTGGCCATCCCTGAGACTCGTATGGAATCTTGTGGATAAGATTGCTAGTACTTGTTTATTTGGTCCTTACCAATTTGCAAAAGACCCTTTGGAAAGATAGTTATTGAAAATGATTCTTTAAGCAAGCAAGAAGAACAGAGATTGGATCTTCGCTCTATACGAATGTTGTAAATCTGCAATAATTACGTTACAAATAATTATAATTGATCATCAAGATATATAAGTAATCTACAATGCATATTCTCTATACAAGTAACAAATAATCTACAAAATTATATCCACATTTGATCATCTTAATGTATCTTCTCGAGCATGACTTAACTAGTATACAGACAGACTAACAGACAGCCCTCTATACAAGCTAGCTGTCTGTTTTACTATCTGTGTGAGACGATCAAGATACTTACAGACAGCTACCGTCTGTAGCAGTGTGGATGCCCTAAACTGGTGCCAGCCGCACGTGAATCTAGTTTTGTTTTAAGTCAAACTTTTTGAACTTTGACCGATAATATTTAGAAAACCGTAAAGATTGACATATGAAAATGCTTTTACTAGATTCATCGTGAAATGAACTTCATAATATATAACTCTCTAACTTTGAAATAATATATATTTCTAGATATTATTGGTCAAAGTTTAAACAATTTGATTTAGGACAAAACTAGATGTACACTATATTTCTGGACAGAGGCAGTAATAAGCAAGGAAAAACTTTATGCTTTGCATCGCCTACATGCATGTCCGATGGTCTTCTTTCTTCTTTATTTTTTCTCAATCGTCCTCTTCCTGCTTATCTTCGTCTTGCCATCGCTTTTGCATACCCCTGAATAGCAACAAATTATTGGAGGCGTCACAGGAGTATCCGACAGAAATTTAGAGGCATAGTGTTAAGTAGCTATTGAGCACCGGTAGATCCAACGGCATCATGATCCAGAAAGGCATCGCGGCAGGAACGGTATCCGCATATTCGTCACTACCGTAAGTTGCGCTTACCTTCAATTCCTGTGTTGGTTCGCTGTTTGCCGAGCGTTTGGCTGCGGCTAGGATTTTGTTCCTCTACGACTTCAGTCCGACCTTCCACGGCTCCTCGTTGGAGTTCACCATGGGATGATCGGTCTTTTGTTGAATCGGGGCTGCATTGATAGTAGTAGTAATAATGATTAACCTAAAAATGTGTAGGTTGTTTTGTTAACTTTTTAGTACTCCATGTGGTGCTCCTTAGGCCTAAGAGTAACGGTGAAAACAGATCGGATACGGACAAATATTGCCTGTCTCCTATTCTATCGCAAAATATATAGTAATGTTTTATTCGGATCCGGAATCGAAGCAGATAGAATCGGACATTTATTTCTCATCCCATACCTTATCCCATATTCTTTATTCGGAATCGGAGTCAGACACAGATATTATGATAGGGTTTGTAATGATGAAAACTTTTTTTGATAGTTACACAATTAGAGTGGAAAAGGACATACCCTTTATACATGATTAAGAGAATTTTGGGTCTTATTCATGCCAATCTCTTGATTTTGTATCATATTCTTGGTGTGTAATCGTTATTAACTTCCTCAAATCACATGAAATTCGGATTCAGGATGAATACAACTCGTCTTGTATCCTATCTCGTTATTATTCTCGGATTCGAATTCGGGTATGGATAGCGTCGGATACTCATTGATGCATCATCTGTTTGCCTATATTTAATTTATCGGGCTTCGGTCAGTCGGTCGGTTGAATATATCCGCTCCGTTTTCACTACCTGAGAGTATGTGATAATTTTTTTTTCTTCATTCCTAGCAAACAAAAAAAAACTTATCCTAGTAAAGTATCAAGATAATAGGTCACCTACCAAACATAAGGCTTCATGTCTACTCACAAGATGTAAACATGCAGAACAAAAACTTATCATCTATGAAACAACATGTTTAAAAGAATATGCTTTACAAAAATCTCTAGTTTTTGCCAAGTGCTTGAAACGAATGGCCAATGGTTATTCTCCTTCCCTATAATTTTTTTTTAAAAAAAAATAGACAAGCTAGGGTGTTGCTATCTTCTTGGACATTTCCCTATAATTTCTTCTTGGACTAATGGCAGGCAACAACATTTTCATTATGATCTTGGTCGGTGATTATTGTTGGTAATTTATTTTCACCCTTGGGGATTGTCCAATTTCACCTAAGAAACTCTCAGCATATTGAAAAAAAAAACATAAAAGCACAAAATCCTTGGGTACGCATTTGTGAAATACACTGAGGAAACATTTGATATCACTTATAGTGATGAAATAAAGGAATCACCATGCAAAAAGTCACTATGCTTAATTAATCGATGGTAAAGAAGAATTCAATGTTTTTTCTTTAAAAAATATGTAGGCTATATTACTATAGAAGTAGAATCTGGAAAAGAATACGAAGAGAAATGTATGGAGAAATAAATACGGGAAATTGAAGGTTTAGATGTTGGCATTAGTCATGGGAAACAAAAATGAATTTCTAATCAAAATCTAGAAAACAAAACCCTAAATTAGATTTTGAAAAAGCTCTTAAAATGAAGACAAGAGAGGGAAAAAAAAGATGCGAATAAAAAAAAGCTTGAGCTTAAATTTTCACAAGATCAAGTTGAAGGCTTAACATTAGACAAAGCAGTGGGATTAAAAACCAAAACATTTTGTTACAAAAATGAAAAATTCTGAAGTAATAATTTGCAACCAGATTGAGAAGCCTCAACCACCATCGTGCCGCGTTAGCAGGGAGCCGACGAACCATGCTGCACGCCTCGACGAGGCGCCGATGCTGCCGAGAAACCACACCTTGCCACCACTACCACAACGAAGGTCTGATCGACGCCCACACAACTAACGCAGCAATCAAACACCACGGCATCGATTTGTTTGAGGTGTTGTTTCCATGGTGCATCCGCGCAACCTCCTCTCCTCGCGTACGATAGTGCTCGCCTCACCACCACGACGGCCGCCTCCATCATCCCTTCTCCTCCCTAACAGCAGCATAACCGCCCGGGTTGATTCAAACACCCCATCGCTGACGCTACTGAACTGCCTACACGTTTGCTCACTTGCTATCATGCGTACTAGAAACTGGGGCGCGCCGATGGCGCGCCGTTCTTTCGTGTTTGTGGATATATAGTGGGCATGTTAATGTTGGCATAAGCAGTTGTCGCAATACATGGAGGAATTTGAGGCGCTAGAACTCAGATTTGAGAAAGTGTGTTTGAGTAAAATCTAAGGCATGTCAAGTAAATAATCATTAAAGTCGTAGCAGACAAAGGATGTGTTTTGTGATCAATTAGGTACTCCAAACTCTGCTACTACATCAATTTGTTGCACGTAGGAACTTTTTCTTGTACCTTTCGTAAATACTATACTACTAATAATAGGATATGGTAGTTCGCAAAATAATAATAATAATAATAATAATAATAATAGTAATAATAATAATAGAATATGGGAACAAACATTGTAGCAAAGACAAAATACCACACATGGTTTTTGAAATTATTTTTCTATAACATCAACAAATAAGATGTCAGATATTAAATTGTATATAAAAAAATTCAGAGACCACAATTGCAGCACACAATAGTATTTCTAGCTCCACATTAGTAGTCTTACCATCACAATTACTCTAAGATTTCCAGCTCCAGATCAGTAATGTTATCATCACAGTTTAGTTTAAGATCATCTTCAACTGAAAATGGGCCAAAGTCCCAAAGACAACGATACCAAGAATAAACTAACAACGAAATTGTACCTCAAGTACGCTTTAGTTGTAATATATTTTTAAATCTTATTATTGTTGCCTACTAACAAACAGGTGATCAGCTACCCAATATTTGAATCCGGCCATGTAAGATGTTTAGTTGCTTCCCTCCGGCTGTTCGACATCTGAATCCAGCCCTCTTACCATGTTGAATTGGCCAGACGATGGGGATCAAGTTGTTGAAGTGTTAACATCATAATGCACGCAAACATGTGTCTAGCCAACATTGAAGCCAAGCCACAACAAATAAAATCAATTCCAAACCGCATTTTCCAACTATGTTCTTGCTGTGGAGATTTTTGTTGCAGTTTGGAGATCTCCGAACACAAAGCTTCGTTTCAGGTTTGCAAGATTGATGTTCTCTACATGCTGGCATGTAGTAACCACCAAAAGGATATGATTAGTGCATTTAAACAATAAGGTAATATAAGCAATAGGTCGCCATAGCCATCATCACTTAAAGAGTGCTGATTTCAATGATGCCTCTACCCGAGCCAGCTATACTATTAAAATGCAACAACAGTTTTATGCTTAGTTTTTACAAGCATCAGGATACCTACTACCTTTCTATAGAAGTCTTCGGCAGACCAGTTAGTATGAAGCAAGTAATTCAATGTTTATTCGAAAGCTAAGGTAATGAGGACCAATAGAATCTCAAATATTATAATTGTAAGCATCAAATAATTGTGTGGCTTACATGACATACAAACTGCTAATCATCATTGTGCATAATATAAAACTTATTCACCGCACATACCCTGTGTGGTATTCACGCTACAGGAAATTGTTATTCCCCTCCCCAGCTATTAATATAGAAAATAGCTTGTATACTTTTCCAATGGAATCACATGTAGATATGATTCAATTTTGCACTGGAAATGGCTGTCTTGGCAAATGATAAAGAACAGAAACTATATTTGTCAGAGAGCAATTCAGAGATTACCATAGGAAGGTCACTAAATTTTTCTCCATTTTTTCAGCAAACACCTAGTGAAAATGTAACAACGAACCGGGTTAAAACTGAACTTAAATTTTAAGAAGATGGATGTGGACTAACCTTGGCTACAGGAGTGTAGATTTGATCCCCTCAACTCCTCTGCTCAAAGCAGTCCAGCTGACAACACCTTGACAATAGGAAAAAGAGGTTTTAAGAATTGTAAAGAATGATCCCAAGTAATCCAACCATTAATATGGTAAAAAACAGTGACACCATATTGAATCAGAGTGATTTTGATCCCTTCTTACCAGTTCATCTTGAGTTAAAGATACACATTATAGAATATATGTGTCTTATAGCTCAAAAAAAATGTTGTCTCATACATGTTCTATCATGTCTTATAGAACACATTATAGAATATATGAGAAGATAAATATCAAATTGTAGTGAATGTTGATGGGAAATAGAAAGAGATTTAAAAAAAAAATCATGCAGAACTATGAAACTGTTAGTGATGAAATCAATGTGTTATGCAAATGCACACAACAACAGAGGATTTTTTGTTCGAATTATTGGTGCAGGTGGCACTATTTGTAAAATCCAATCATATTAACTACATAGTCTACATATCAAAGACACCAGCTCATCACATTAGCAGAAAAAATGTGTTCATATGATCATGAAAGAACCAAGTTTCAAAAATGGAAATCAAAGTGAAGTGCGCCGAATAGATGTGCCTATCATTGAAATGATATCAACTGTCATTGTAACACTCAAGTTATAGGTTCACCCTCCAGCACTAAGCGAAGTGCAAAGCATGGGCCAGATTCTGAATTTTAGGGACCAATACATATATGTATTTCAACTGTGGAAATCTACAGTCACAGTATCTAAGCACTCGAAAATATGGAAGAAGTTTCAATTTCCAATCATCAGAGGTTAAATCTGTAAAAGAGCACAAAATATTTTTTAATTGTCTTCATGCCCATTGGTTTACCCTGATAGGTACTGGCAACAAAATACAATGGATCAGATCACACATCAGACCACAAACGACCCTCATTGAAGGTAAACAAATCTACGAAGCTAGAAAACTGAGTAGCATTGGTTGAACCACATTGTCTTAAGCACTTGAAAATATATGAGGAAGAGTGAAGGTCAAATTTTGGAACTCAACCACTTGATTATAATATTTGTTTCGGCCCTGGTAACCACTTGCTTATCCTTAACTATGTTGATAAGGAAACACAACGAATCAAAGCATGGAGAGCAATGATGATGGTAACAACACTCTCTAGCAGCCACTTATAATAAGTAAAAAACTGTATTTCTCGCATGAACACTGTAAAGCCCAACATTGAAATAATTAAGGATTATTAGCCATTATATACCACAATGTAGTCGGCTGATTTCATCCTTAAAATCAGCATGAACTAACAAACCACTATTGTGATACTTGTCAGAAAAACTTCAATGCTGCAAATCATGATAATATTTTGTTTCTGACCCTTTAAATTCAGGACAGCAATGCTCTACTTTGGCTAATCAATTGGCACACAATGCATTACTGGTTTGATTACATGTAGACAGAATTGCAGGCATACAAGGCACTATTGCATCAAAACTGGCCAATCGTAAAGCCGTAAAGTTTTTTTTATCACAGGCAATAACCATTCAACAAATCAAATCTTAGAAATTTGCAGGAGGCCACTGGTAGCACATAAGGGATAAAGGGAATCACACCATGCCATGATGAACAGAGATTGCCAAAAATGAGTAATAATCAATTTGTTGCGTACCTAGACTTGCAAAGCAATCGAAATTCTTTATTCCCTTCCCTTCCACAGGAGCCCAACCATGGACTACTCGATGGGCATCCACTCTGCAGGGCTAGGGCTCGCCTGCACAACAACAACCAGCAGGGCAATCGAAGCACCAAAGGCACCTTCATCTGGGTGCTCGTCGTGCCGCGCCGCAGCGCTGCCCACAGGAATCGACTACGCCCACCGCACGTCGGCTGCATTCCACCCCATCTCGCACGCTGGCGACTCGGCCTCACACCATCTTGCACACCACCATGGCCAAGCCGATGGTTAGGGTTGGGGCTCAAGGGCGGGTCGCGGTGCGAGGCGGGCGGCGGGGGATTGGAATGGAGGCGGCGCAGGAAGGTGTTGCGGCGAGCATGGGGAGAGGGTACAGCATAGCATTGCTGATAGGCCCTTAACTGAACATTCAAAAAGAAGATCATACAAAAGAGTGACAACAACATCTTTTTCTTTGATCATAAGCTTTATTCAGAAAGTAAGGAAAGATTCATAAGCTTTATTCAGAAAGTAAGGAAAGATTTAACAAGGTTTGGACTGGAGATATTCATGGTGTTGCTACTGCCCCAGTTTTGGATCAGTTTCTCCAACTATGCCGAGTGGTTTCAGACGTGACCCTTCAGCATGGAGTGCAGGACACTCACATATGGCGCCTGTCCCCATCGGGTCAGTACACAGCAAAGTCTGCCTATGAAGCGATCTTTCAGGGATCTACCATCTTCGGACCATGGGAGCGAATTTGGAAGTCATGGGCGCCTGGCAAGTGCAGTTTCTTTCTTTGGTTGGTGGCTCACAACCGCTGCTGGACAGCGGACAGATTGGCTCGTAGAAATCTTCCGCATCCTAGCCTTTGTCCGCTATGTGACCAGGAGCAAGAAACAATCAATCATCTCCTTGCTTCATGCGTCTTTGCTAGGCAGTTCTGGTTCATCTTCCTGCAGCGAGTTGGCCTCGGTTTCTTCGCACCACAACCTTCAGACTTCAGTTTCGAAGACTGGTGGCAATGGGCATCCTCTTCGGCCAGCAGTACACTCAAGAAGGGGCTGGACTCTCTCATCATCCTAGGAGCCTGGTCGCTGTGGCGTCACAGGAACGATTGCGTGTTCAATGGAGCTTCCCCAAGTCTCTCAACCATCTTAACGATGGCTGGAGATGAAGCTAAATTGTGGAGCATGGCTGGAGCTAAGGGTTTATCCTTCTGACCGGTCAGGGTGTTGGGGATTAGCCCTCTTTTTCTAGGTCGTGTAATACAATTGGAACGGGCGCGAATGTAAGCTTAGGCCAAAGAGTTGGTTGGTGTGCGTTGTACTCTATTCTCTTCTATTAATGAAATGATACGCAGCTCTCCTGCGTATTCGAGAAAAAAAAAAATTTAACAAGGTTGAAAATCAAAAGTAACAAATTTGTGCATGTTCAGCATGGCTAGTTCAAACTATTTCGGAGACACCTTCCGCTGATGACGTGCACACGAATAATAAATAAAACTGCAGCTAAGAACTTTCAAGGTTGCTTTAGTGCGGAGATCTTAAGTAACAAAAGGTATGAGATAAGACCTAGTAGGCTATCACGTTAAAGGCAGAAATAAGAGCAATCAAACATCTATATAGCTTTGTTTGGAGGTGGCAGAATATCGAAGTGAAAATTTGAGGCAACATTATTGCATCCCTATAAATAAGCATAGCTAACAATTCACAACTCTATTTTTTAAACTACAAACCTAGACACTGAACTGAACTGGACATTGCCCAGAGAGTAACATGGAACAATAGTTGCATTTTCATCTCTCTTTATGGGTCGTTATTTTTCATTCTCTACAACAGGCTCACTTTGTTGACACTTTCTCAGTAGAATGTGGAACTTGAACTTTCTATATGGACTCAAATATAGGGAGCTGAGACATCTCGTATCAAAAATACCAAGCAACAAATATGAAGGGCCTCATGCATCTGAAATTATTATATGAACATATGTTTCTTAGTGGCTATATTTGGGCCACCCTTCTCATTGATCCTTCTTAATTTTAAGGTACCATCAGCAAGCTGAACCTCCAGTCACTCTCTTAAAGTTGCCTATCCGCATACACAACGAAATAAGTACTTTTTTTTAATTTCTTAGTCCCTCAAAAGTATACTGAAACACCATAAGAGGTAAAAGTTCACTGAAGGAAGGTTAGGCTACTGCTGCATTACCTTTTCTGTAGAATTTATATAGCAGTGTGCTGCTCTGTGGCTGCCGGAGCCAATTGAAGCAAATGGTACTCCTATTCATATATGTGTATATACAAACTGAAACAATGCTGCTCCGTATGCCACAGATTGTGAAATTTTTGCAAAAGCTAACATTTCTCTGCATCTTCTTCTAGTTATCACAATTTCAATGTCTTGCTCCCCAAACCAACCAACACATAAGAATATATGTTGGATTAGTTTGCATCCTCTCCTGAGTCATAACCAATCAACCAGTGTCGCTGTAGCCATTGGAGATGTTAGAAAGCAAAAGAAGCACATCTAAGGAATAAACTGAACGCCCTTCCAGATATCCCAAAATATGTGAAGTAATAAGAAATAGAATCTGCACTACCAAAAATATTGCATCCAATCTTAAAAATCCAAAACTCATAGTTATTATATATTCTAGACTACACAGGTTTCAAATAAACAAATGCATGAATATCCGTATCAAACTTTTTCCATCCAGTATTGTGTTTTGTTGAAGTACATACACCCACTTTTTTTTTTTTTTTTGGTGAACCACTTGTTCAATTCATTAGAGTCATTGAACCATATTCATACTTCTAGATATGAGCTTAAGAACAATTAGGAAGTGTCAGCAGGTAGAACAATAATCAAGTGGGAAGCTAAAATAATATATAAACACCTACAAAGCAACTCATACAGGTGGTTTAGTATCTGAATATTCAGAGTAAGAAGTAGAGAGACAATTAGAATCCCCTCCTCATGTGTTGTTGATGCAAAATTAGGTGCGCTTGCCATGTGAACAGGCTCTCCAATTCGATTTTGTTGTTCTATTATTAACATCATACGGAGCACAATCAATGCTGATGTAATCCTGATTCCTATCTGTTAAGAATGCTATGGTATTATGACAATCTAGCATCTGCACTCTGTTCAAGCAAACGAAACTGCACTCAGCCGTGAGCAAGCAAGCAACAAACCCAAATCTTCTCCATCCGGCATGCAAGCATGACTGCATGAGTGCCTGGTCTTCTACATGCGTCAAGCAAGCAACAAGGCAGCAGCGCAGACTCACAGGTGGAGGCCGCGGCCTCGCAGTGGACGGCGTATGGACCATGGCAACGAGCAGCAGCGCGTCGTCATACAGAGCCATCGCTGGAGGGAATGCGAACGAACAGCGGGGAGCAGATGACGAACCAGGAGCGATGGATGACGTTTGGGATGGGCCCTCCTGCTCTATCTCGGCCATGGGAA
This sequence comes from Eragrostis nindensis, assembly GCA_012490785.1. Classification (NCBI taxonomy): domain Eukaryota; kingdom Viridiplantae; phylum Streptophyta; class Magnoliopsida; order Poales; family Poaceae; genus Eragrostis; species Eragrostis nindensis. The sequence continues at coordinate 403,029 of JAAXCT010000100.1, read as the reverse complement.
GGAGCTCGCCCGGCCGCATCTTCTCACCGGAGCTCGAGAGCTGTGACGCTGAGGCGGAGCTAAGCCTCAGGACGACGATACTGCTGTCGAGGAGGAGGCCGGTCCAACCGCCGCCGGAATGGAGGCGGCACCGGGAGGATGTGGTGGCGGGCATGGGGAGAGGGAAGCGAGACGGAGATGGCGGCGGCGGCGCGGGGATGGGTGGCGGCGATGTGGGGATGAGAGAGAGGAGGAAGAGAGAAATGAGGAGGGCAGGACTTGGGGGGCGAACGGCCGGGAGCGCGGCCGCGTGCGGGGGGCTCCTCGCCAAAATGCCAGGCGGGCGTGTTTCTGCAAAAAAGCCGCGAAATCGGAATTTCTTCTTCTTCGTTTTGATTCGAAGGAAACGCGAGGGGCCACGTGAAAGAAAATGAACGGGTTTACTGTTCACCCAGGGGCCTCCTGGACTGCGGGTTGGTTTCGACATTATCCGAGGGTCTTTTTGCAAAAAACGGACGGCGCGGATGGGGAGGAACGGGCGGCCGCCGTTTTCCGGGTGACGCGGTCGCTCCTGGCCGGGCGTTTTTTTTTTTGGCCGGGCGTTTTGGGCCAAAGATATAGGAGTTCGATTGCAACGTTGTGCTCTAACACCCAATTTGAAAGGGACAAATTGAGCGTATTCTATACGTATGCCATGATCAATTTAACTATACGTGCAGTACATCATCAGTGAAGTATCATTATTACAGTGCCAAAAAAATAAACGTTAAATCTCTTGTTACACAAGGTCTGAAATAAAAGATACATCAAACGACAATCTAGCGGAGCGGGTCTTTCATCTTCCACAGGCATCGTCGTCCGGAGGTGGCGCCAGCCTAGTACGGAGCATCCGGGTCGATGGTCCTCGTCGTGGTACTCCGCATCTTCTCCATGGTCTGAGCAGCAGTCGTATTGGGAAAAAGAGAAGAGATAGCAAGCGTGAGTACATATCGTACTCATTAAGCGTGAGTACATATCGTACTCAGCAAGTGTTGGGAAAGATATAATGACATGCAGGCTATTGCAAGAAAGGCTAGACACTTGGTTTACTGCAACTAAGCAACCTAACCTAGACTCATGACTCAAAAGCAACCTATTTACTAAGTGTTATATCTCCATCACCGACCAGACCAGCATCAAGGATAAAAGCTCATCGGATTCCCAATCCGACTATCGACTCACCAGGTTCCGGATTCCCAATCCGACTATCGACTCACCAGGTTCCCACCACCTGGCTACCAAAACCAACCATCCAATCAATCCCAGCTAATCATGAAGAAGTCCAGGCCGCTCTTGACCGTGAGCACGACTGCCATGACAGTTTTACACTCTGCAGAGGTTGCACAAAATTCACCACGAGTCGTGCTTCCCATATTGCTTCACACTTCCAAGGTATGCAGCCAGGGTCACACTACAAAGCCTTCCCAAAGCTCCTCCTACCCTGTAGGCACCCGCTAGGATTCGCTACGACACGAGAGTCCATTTTACCTCCAATGCCGCAGCCCCCATTTGCGCCACTCAGTCAACCGGATGGTGCGTACAAAAGTAAAAGGGTAACTAATTACTCTGTTAGGCCCGTTCCCATTTTAAGCCTCGTGGTTGCGCTGTAAAGCTAGGTTACTAAGTCCATGAAGTACCGGTCCTTAGAATCTAAGCAGGAAACTAGCACAAATCAAGATCTCGTGCACGACGGCACCATACCAAACAACCATCCTGCTCAGATTCCCTAATCTCCATGTTGCTAAAAAGATTACCAACCCATGATTATGTTAAAGTGGACCATTAGTCAAGATTAGTATTTTTTTTTAGATAATGGAAAAAGTTCCGGCCTTGACCTCAGAAGAGGCTACAGCCTAATATTACAAACTTTGCAGCACATCCGTCTGCACAAGACTCACACTTAAAGTTTAAACCAGGCAACAACCGCATCAGAAAGTTTAGATGACAAGAATTAACTAGGACCAATCCTATAACTAAATCTCCATCCATGATGCGCGAAGATCTCCATGACTGCGACCTCCAAGTTGCGACATGCAGTGTTGATGAGCTCCTTGTCGGTCTCATTCAGCTGCAACTGCCCCCAGAAACGGAGCCAATAAGTTCCTCTGTAGAGTACCTGCATATATGTTTTCAATGGAACTTTATCAAAAACCATATCATTACGACTTAACCAGATAGCCCAGCATAAAGCCGATGCACCAACTAGCAACTTCCTCTTGAGTTTAGTCCCTAAACCATTCAGCCAAGAACCAAACATATGATTAATGCTACGCGGTGGTCGTAATCCAAAACAAAACTCTACCGCCCTCCAAAGAAAAACTGCATAATGACAATCAATAAAAAGATGTTGAATAGTCTCATCTCTATTACAAAAACAACACTTTTTATTCCCATGCCAATTACGTTTTGCAAGGTTATCTTTGGTAAGGGCCACTCCTTTATGCAAGTACCACATAAAGATTTTTATCTTGAGAGGCATTTTCAACTTCCAGAGGACTTTGTTGTTAATCACATTTCCATTGTTCATTAGCGTCTTGTACATTGATTGAACTGAAAACAAACCCATAGGAGTAATGTTCCATCTAAACTCATCTCTTTTGTTGTTCAAATGCACATGACAAATGCGAGATATAAGGTTATGCCACAGAGTCAAATTATTACCAACGAGCGATCTCCGAAAGAGATATTAAGAGGCACTCTTTCAAAGACCGAAGCAACTGTGGCGCTTTTCTTTCGAACAATGTTATAAAGAGTCGGATATTGATTTTTAAGAGTAAAGTTACCCAACCATTTATCTTCCCAAAATCTAACCTGATTACCATCATTAAGATGAAAAGTTCCTAGATTAAGGAAGGTTTCTTTTACTTTCATCAAACCCGACCAGAAATGTGAGTCAGTTGGTTTCCTCTCAACTTGTGTTATTGTCTGGTTCCTCAAATATTTTCTTCTAAGCATTTCCTGCCACATTCCCTCCTCATTAATGAGCTTGAAAAGCCACTTGCTAAGAAGGCATTGGTTCTGTACCTCTATATTATGAATTCCTAACCCCCCTACATACTTAGGTTGGCATAGGATGCTCCATCTAGCAAGTCTATACTTCTTTTTATGTTCATCGCCTTGCCAAAAGAACCGTGATCTATAATAGTCTAACTTTTCTAGGACACCCTTCGGTATCTCGAAAAAAGACATCATAAACATCACGAGACTGGTTAGAACCGAATTTATAAGAACCAGACGACCCCCAACTGACATATGTTTGCCTTTCCAACTAGACAACTTTTTTTTCAAATTTCTCTTCTATAGCCTTCCAATCAGCATTATTAAGTTTTTTGAAATGCATTGGAATACCTAAATACCGGAAAGGGTAGGTACCCAATTGACATCCAAATAACTGTGAATACTGTTGTTCATGCTCTTTTGCTTGACCAAAGCAGAATACCTCACTTTTGTGGAAGTTTATTTTAAGACCTGATAATTGTTCGAAAGCACATAACAGAAGTTTCATATTAGTAGCTTTGTCAATATCATGGTCCATAAAAAGAATAGTGTCGTCAGCATACTGAAGTATAGACAATCCACCATCCACAAGATGTGGCACTAACCCAGTTACCTGTCCATCCTCTTTTGCTCTATTAATTAAGATAGCCAGCATATCAACCACAATATTAAACAATAAGGGCGAGAGAGGATCACCCTGCCTTAGGCCTTTTAAAGTTTGGAAATTTTGCCCTATTTGATCATTTATCTTGATCCCAACATGTCCACCTCGAATGAAAGCATTAATCCATTCACACCATTTGTGAGAAAATCCTTTCATGCGCAAGGTTTGTTGTACAAACGACCATTTTACTTTGTCGTAAGCTTTCTCAAAGTCAATTTTAAAAATGACCCCACTTTGTTTCCTTTTATGGAGCTCGTGTATAGTCTCATGAAGAACTACAACGCCTTCCATTATATTCCTACCCGGTATGAAAGCTGACTGTGTAGGACCTATTACTCTTTGTGCAACCATACCAATCCTATTTGTAGCAACTTTTGTGAAAATTTTAAAGCTCACATTAAGTAAACAAATAGGTCTGTATTGTTGAATTCTCACTGCCTCTTTACATTTTGGGAGAAGAATTATTGTACCAAAATTCAAACTATAGAGAGGTAAAGAGCCACTATGGAATTCATTAAACAAGTTCATTAAATCTTTTTAATTATGTCCCAAAAAGCCTGATAGAATTCAGCAGGGAAACCATCTGGCCCTGGTGCCTTGTTATGTTCCATCTGAAATATTGCAGCTCTCACCTCGTCCTCTGTGAATTCTTGCACTAAGATATCGTTTTCCACTTGAGAAACTTGGGGAATGTCGTCTTTTCGAGCCTCGTCCAGATTGAAACCATTATTCTCTGGCGGGCCAAAGAGACCTTTGTAATAATGAGTGATGTATTTTTTCAACTCGGCATCACCATTAATTATCTGATCCCCATCCTTCAATTGGTAAATTCTAGTTTTCCTATGTTTACCATTCGCTATGAGCTGAAAGTACTTAGTATTAGAATCACCCTCTAATAATTGTTTTACTTTCGCTCTCTGGTACCATTTGATTTCCTCTTCCCTTAACATTTGTGCCAATCTATTCTGTAAGCATTGCTTGAGATCACGCTCCTGTTGAGATAAAAGGACGCTCTCAGCTTTTTTATCCAAGCTATCCAGTTTATTAAGTATCTCCTTCTTTTCTTTCTTATAGATGCCACTTGTATTTTTAGCCCAGCCCCTAAGATATTGGCGCACCCTACGAATTTTTGCCTGCCATTTCTCCATAGGTGTTGAGCCACCAGATTCCTCCTCCCATATTTCTTTTATCATATCAGAGAATCCATCACGTAATAGCCATCCCAATTCAAATTTAAATAAGGGCTGGGTATTACTAACAGACGTATCTCCAGAATTTAAAAGTAATGGGGTGTGATCTGATATATCTCTATTTAACGCCACAACTGTAGATAGCGGATATTTTTGTTCCCATTCTGTACTAACCAAGATTCTATCTAGCTTTTCGTATGTGGGATTATGTATCGAGTTGGCCCATGTGTATTGTCTCCCCGACATTTCCAATTCTCTCAAATTTAAACCATCAATTACGGCATTAAACAAAAAGGGCCAACGATGGTCAAAGTTATCTTTGTTTAGTCAAGATTAGTATACATCTACCATTCCCAACCCATGACAGCAAGGCTAAGCATAAGAAAACCTACCCATTCCTATACTGCTAATCAACGGGTTACAAGGAATGATAAGGAATACTAGTAATAACCCTACTGTAGGATTCAGTATTAAGACACTGCATGCAGGACACATCCTAAAATGGGAGCAAAATGATCACGGCACTTGCCTTCGTAGAAGGGCTGCTCAGCTGAAAAGTCCTGCTCTAGGAGATTGAAAACCGTCTCTTGATGATCTCCTATTCCCGCGCAAAGTACCGACAACATACAGCAAGAAACACGCAGCACACGAAACAAACAGCAGCAATGCAGTATAAATAATACACTAACAGAAAGCCTACGTTACAAGATCGTCTCAGCGCAAGATTTACTTAATTCGGAGTTCATATGAAAAAGATATAAGGTTTACAAGATGCAAGGCTTTACTGAAAAACTGCCATCTAAATACGTAACTGGAGATTAGTTTATCTGCTGAATACAGCTCCTGTGCAAGCGTCATCATGATACAATCAGCCTAAACTACTCTAATTAATTCTGGAGTTGCTGGCGAACTGGAAATCACGAAACAACATGCATGCATGATTTAATTTGAATAACTGCTGGCAGAATTTTGTTCTACTGGATGAGATCGCAAGAAGCAAAAATAAAAACAGCTGGCGGCAGATAATGCAGTGGCAATGCCAAAGATCGAAAGGCAAAGCTCGCTGGAGACACAAGGAGCTGGGCTACGTTCTACAGAATTAGATGAAAGCAAAGCGGCGAGCGAGACTAGCTTGAGGTTCTCACCGAGGGGCTTCAGGAGAGCAAGGGCGTCTCGGAGATGAGGTCGCGACGGTGACGGTGGACAGTGGTCGTCGGCGTTCGTCGGAAGCAGGATGCGGGGACAGAGACGTCTCGAGGATGGCCGGGGCAGTCTTCGTGGGATCCTATGGTGCCGAGGTTGCTGTCAACAAGGGTCAAGTGCGAGTTGTGGTGCCAGATGACGGAGAAGGCCGGGATGTCTCACCGGAGATGGGGAAGCAGGCGTCGCGGACGGCGTCTCGGCTGCGGAGTGAGGGCGTGGATGGGTCGGCGAGCTCCCTGGCAGACCTGCAGTGCCGATGGTCGAGTCAGGGACTCAGGGGTGGAAACAAAAACAGGCCGGAGTTGCGGACGACGGACGATGGCGATGGCTGCTCACCGGCGTTCGACGGGGATGGGTTTGCCGGGGCGGAGAGGCGGCGAAACTGATCTTGGCGACCTCCAGGCGGCCCTGCGGTGTCAAAGACGGCGTCAGCACTGTCAAAGATGGCTCGGAATGGACTGCGCGGCTGCGGCTTACCGGAGAAGAAGCCGATGGCGGCGGCGCTCGGTTTCTCCGCAAGAGCGAGCAGGAGAAAATCCTGGTGGCGTGCTAGGTTTAGGCTTTTATAGGGAAGGCTTGGGAGGCGGTTCCGTAGCAGGGAAGGACGCTCCTCGTCCGAGAACCGCGGCTTCGTGGCGTAGATGGCGGCGGTGGTTGCGTCTCGGCACGGCGGCGGAGTTGATAGGAGGTTGCAACAGGAGGTGTTGGGCTTGCGTTTGCCGCTGGTAGTCCGGCCCTGCTGTGCCGCACAAGAACGGCTGGCCTGCTGCTATACGTAGAGAGAAGAGGATTGTGCTCAAAAAAAAAAAAAAAAAACGTAGAGAGAAGGAGAGAAGAGAAAAAGGAGGCCAGACTACTACAGGTACAGCTCGTAGTTGGTTTAGGATTGTAATCCTTAACTTTTCTGACTAAACGAAACTCTACCGAAACTTAAATCTGTTTTTCACACAAATGCAAGACAAACAACATGATGCAAGTTTCCTTAATCAAATTTTAATTAGAAAAATTATAGTAGACTCATTAGTCATTATTTATTTACAAGCTTAAGAAAAAGTGGGTGTTACATGTGCTTGGTTGCTCCCTTACCTATCTATATAATGACTTTTTTCATCAACCCTTATCTTGGAAACACAAAATGCTGTCGTTATATGGCACCATCATCTTTTCATTATTTTGAAGTTGTGTCCTGCAGAAAAACATTTAAAAGAGAGAGTAAATTTCACAAACCTACAACTATTTGTGCTTTTGTATCACAAAAACTACAACATTTGAAGCCTATATCACAAAACTACAACTGTTTTGACGTAAGTAACACAAACCTATAACTTTTGTAGCATGGTTCCACATGTCATTCAAAAAGGGCTACATAGCCTGGTCTCACTTGTCAGTTATACATGTGCCACAAAAATTGTAGTTTTTTGCTACTAAGAGCATCTCCAACCGGTGTGCCATCCCATTCTCAATCCAACATTTTAGAGAATATTGGCCAAAAACGAGCTCCAACCGATATTGTATCCCATCCTCTATCCCTGTTCCGAACGCTATCTCCTCCCCTCCATGCTCTAGATGTAGAGCACCGAAAGTCGATCGCTATCCCAACTGCCGCCAGATTCGGCCGTCCGCGCCAAGGTGAAAACTCCCCTTCTTCCTCTTCCCAGTGCCCGGAGACGAGCTCGAGAAAACCTTCCAATCCAGGAGCTCGGCAGCACGAGAGGAGCCAGGGAAGATTCAAACGGATGCGCCATAGAGAGGACAAGCTCCAGGCCAAGGGGATTGGGTTGAGCCTCACCAGAGAAGAAGAATCGACCGGCGAAGTGGAGCTTGCCCCGGTAGCCGGGCTTGAGGAAGAAGCAGCCGGGCTTGAGGAAGTGGAGCTTGCCCCTGCAGCCGAGGGCGCGGGCCTGCAGCGCGAGCGCCAGCAGGGCGGCCCAGGCCACCGCCTGCACCTCCGGCAGCAGCAGCGCCCCCGCGGCGACACGCGAGCCGGCGACGACCACCTCGTAGCTCAGCGCGGCGAGCTGCGCGAGCAGGGCGTAGGCGCAGCACGCCAGGGCGGCCCTGTACCAGGCGCCGGCGGGCTCGTCGAGCAGGCTGGCCGCGCGGCGAGACGGCGGGGGCGTGCAGCGGCGACGCAGGGCGTGGGGGCGTGCGTCGGCGGCAGTGCGTCGGCGGCGGGCAGGGCGAGAGAGAGAGAGAATAAGCAGCTCTTTTTTTTCAGAGGAAAGAGGAAGAAGCAGTTATAGAATAGTAATAAAAAATGAGATGAATGTATATAGAGATTGGGATTTAGAGTATCGGTTGGAGTGTGTTGATAAATAGAGGATGAAAACAGGATAGAGGATCCTCTATCCAGCCATATAGAGGATGAAAAATAGAAGATCGGTTGGAGATGCTCTAAGGTCAAAATAGTAGTAGTTTTGTGAATAGACTTTAGAAATGGCAACGTATCCTATAAGAACCAGGTTCGTGTGAGAACTATGAGAACTCCAATCTGGACCACATGATCTTGATCCAAGGGGGCGCATGAATTCAGGTGGGAGGGGGGATTTACAAAATCACCGCCCACTTAATCATACTTTTGCAAACTCCCCCTCCCACCTCTCCCTATGCGCCCCCCTTGGATCAAGATCATGTGGCCCAGATTGGAGTTCTCATAGTTCTCACACGAACCTGGTTCTCATAGGATACGTTGCCTTCAGTAAAACCTTAGACTGGCGTCAGTTGTAACATTTGTGTTTCTATAGGAGCACTCTAGGTCCTTGGAACACCTGATATTCTCCCCTACTGTCATCTATCGAAAATATTTGCCATGTACTCCCGGAGTATATTACAATTCTGACCACTCGATGTCGTGAGTCGTAGTAAAAGTATCAAGTGCCGCACAATGAGCGTGGCTCTGAAACTGCTTAAAGGTGATAAGGCTAAGGGTCAGCTTTTGTCCTTCTGAATCAAAAAGTTTTTCAAACATTCATTCAGCGAAAGGTACTAGTATGGCTGGAAAAATAAATGTTGTTTGGCTCGTACATCTTGGTCCTTTTGGTGGCCTGGTGTTTCATTCGGAAAAAAGGCTACAACCTGCAAGATCTTCATCATTCCATCCTCTATTATTAGCTTCAGCACTAAGTGCCAGTGACAAAACCAGTGCGCCTATCAGTGTGAGCTTATTGTACTGTAAGCTTTAGGCATCATGATTCAAAGACAGGGAAAGGAAGGAAACACTTGCAGAATCCCTTTTTTCTTACAAAACAAATAGTTATGTGAAAAATATCCCGTGATGCTACACGCTAGTGTGCTTACCTAACAGAGCTTTTAGGTGAAATGTATATTGGCCATGTTAGTCATGGAACCTATATACTGCACGTGCAGCGCACTTTTGGCTTGATTTTGCTTCGCTTTCAGTCCATTATCATCGAGTCGTTTCATCTTCCTCCTCTCGCCCTAACGCAGTGTGCGTGCGCTGATCTGCCCTCCCTGCCGTGAACTACCCCGAACAATCTGTTCAACAGCCGGGAACGACCTATTTGTATTTTGGGAATGTTGGGCTGTGTGAGTATAGGGCCCAAGAGCCCATATGTTGTATGCATATGTATGTGTATCCAGACTAATGAAGAGTTCCAGAGTCTTCCCAAACCAACATGGTGTCAGAGCCATAGAGAGGCGATGGCGATGGCGATGGCGATTTTGGCGGAGGAGATTCGGTGTTGGGTTTCTGAAGGGCGGCTGCTACTGCTCTAGGCTGTGGAGATTTGGTTGGAGGGGGAGCAGCTTGGGGAAGAACTCCGGTGACGGCGGCAAGCGGTGGTCGAGTGAATCGTAGCTGCATCGAGCGAATCGGAAAGACGAGGCGGGAGTGCTTGCGCTAAGCAGGCAAGTTCGTGCGCAGAGGAAGATAGAGCACCAGCTGGTGCAGGTTCGTGTGCAGGTGCTGCTGTAGGTGAAGGCTGGTCGTGCGCAGGTGCCGTAGAAGCTCTGCGTGCCAACGGTTGGGGGCGCTCAGATTGGTGAGCGCGGAAGATTGATTGGAGCAGAGAAGATCTTCAGGTTGCCTTGTGCAGCTCTGCGTGCCAGCTCGTGTGATTTAGAGCTGGTTCTTGGTGGATTTGTTGATTGGATTAAGCTTGGAACCTGTACTGCCTGTGGTTGTGCCGAATCTGCTTATTACGTGAGCCTTTGTGCTTGCTAATTGCTGCTACGGGGCACTAGCTGAGAAGAAAAGGGCAGAAAGAAAATCAGGTCCTCTCCGGAAGTGTGCGGCTGGGTGATTTTCTGGAAGAATCTGTGGGGTTTGCAGCGTGTAGTAGGTGAAGAAGGAACAGGTGGTGCTGTGGTGGAGCTCAGATCGAGCAGCTGTTGTGGTAGTGGTGTGCTGAGAGCAGCGCAATCTTGAGAGGTGAAAGGAAGCTTTGTACAGAGGAGCTTCAATAGGATTGTGGAGGCGCAGAGCAGTGCGTGGTAAAGAAAGAGCAGCTGCAACTCTGACAGAGAGAACTTGTCTGTCCTATTTGTGCTATAGGAAGCGAAGATAAACCATGGAGCCAGAATGATATGTTGCTGAAGAAAATGATATGTTGCTGAAGAAAATGTTTAAGGCAAAATGATATGTTGCTGAAGAAAATGTGTCCAAGATAATTAGTTGATAGACTGATTAATTTTGAACTACTCTAGTTTACTTCAAGTGACGTTTAGTATATGAGAACTGGGAGACTAACATCTTAAAAGAAAAGGTAAAGGAGTCACAGCTGTTCTTGCATTATTATTACTCCAGCCACCATAACGTAAAGCTTTCTGAGAGAACGCTAATGATATGCACTCGTCCAATTCTTCTTTGGAAAATCATGCACCATCTATCAGGTATTCGTCTCTACATCAGTGCAACAAAAAAGGTCACTTATTTTCGGAGAACCTAGAAAAGAATTCATGGAGTAAGCTACATTATCTGCTCAAATTTGGAATAGATTTTGTCTCTCAGTTGTTACAAACAAGTTGCTTGAGATATCTAAAGGGATTAGCATTTTCCTTATAAGCGGTGTGCTATAAAAACTTGCTAACCAAGACCTCAAATTTCCTCAAAAATTTGTTTATTCAAACTTCACATCTCTCGATAGAGGTAAAAATCAACACTTCCCTTGTATGGAACCATCTCAAATCACAACGATATATAAGCCATTGAATTTCGTCAGAAATAGTGACAAAAAAAAAATCAAAGGTTGTAATCATTTCAACATCCCTGCGCAAATCTGAGGTCCTTTATAGGGTGCTATAGTAAAAAATTACCTATAAAAAAGCATGGATGAATAAAAGTTATACTACATAATTGGCAGTGACTCTAATTAATAGAAAGATGAAACATGACAGCTCCTAACATTTTCTCTGATTCCTACTGTCAAATACCCCACAACACACAGAGTGAGATGATATGAATACTGAAAAGACAGTACCTATATAAAATAGTAGGGATGAATCTGATCCGAATAGCATAATTCGATCATTAAAAGATAGTACCTACAACAGCAGGATGAAAGAAATCAAGACAGCCCAATTTTAGCGCCAGACGACAGACTATCAATAGGAAACAGTGTTAAGTCAAGTCTAGAAAACATCAAGATGTCCACTTCAAGAATGTGCCTGAAAAGCCCATATATTCCAGGACCCACAGATTGTCATAAACCGGACCCACAGAAATGGCAAGAACAAGAAGATAAGAATCAGCAGCTAGACAGTGAGATTGTGCGCAGTGTGCTTGTTCACTGTTGAAACGATCGTTGGATTATTCTCCTAGAATTGAGGCTTGCCTTTCGCTCGAGCTATTTTAGATAAAGGAAACTTTTATTTCGCTCGAGCTTATGGACCGCGAAATGATAGATGCAGCTACGAGATGTCCCTTTCTGTTTGTACAGAAGGCCCAGTACCAGTGAGAGAGAGGGAAAAGAACCCTTTTTGTTCTCTGCAGAAGGTTCAGTAATCATGAGAGAGCTTGTATATATGCCTTTACTTTCATGGTTGGTGGCTTTTGATGCATAATACTCGATTGTCCCAGCTAACTCACCCAAAGCTGGAACTCGATGGCCCACTTAGTTCATGTATTTGGTTATCAGAGATTTGCTGGCCATTAGGGCGATCTGAGGCATGATAACAAATGCCTGCAGTTTTCTCAAAAAATAAACAGTGCACGCCTGCAACTTGGCATATCCAGGGGACAATCTAAAGAGGTCCAATTAATGGAAACTTTTATTGTCGTAAACCGATCCGTGTGCTAAGAGATTCAACAGACAGATTTTAATTTGTGTCAAATTTTCAGTAGTCATAGTAAAGCTCAAATAAGTTTTCATGACTACGATTCGCAAAATAACCTACATTGCTCATGTATTCAGGTGATTTGACGTTTCCATTTCATGTAATATCCTACATTAGTCAATCCAAATATAATTAAGGAAATAATCATATTATGGTCTCAGTGTTTAGCAAATACAAGAACTATATATTGTTCAAAGAGCGTAACGTCTGCATTATCTTTGTTAAGTGTATGTACTTGAAGGTTTGTTCTATCTTCATATTCCTAGTTGTAATCCTGGTGATAATAGTCTTTTGCAGGTCAGATTAGAAAACGAATAGGCTTTTAGTGTAGGTTAGGCTTAGGGAAACTACTGAATGCTAAGTGTTTAAATTCAAATTTCTATAACATCGGTGCCCTTTTTTAACTTGCATTCTTGTCTGGTATGCTACAATTCTATCCTGTACTGCCTTTGTAGCTATAAAATTACCAGGGCCATAAACAATTAGATTGAGGTGATATAGGAGGACCATTCCAAAGTAAATCTATTTCACTCTGGTGCATTGAAATGTTGGCTAAAGTTTCTTTTTCCTCCATTTGCCTCGTCCAGAGGGTCTGGCACTAATGGCTCATGCAGCTCAAGAAGGGGCAGAGTTTTGTCTGTGATCATCATAGGATTCCATGTTTACAATTAATGGATTGTGAAGATTTGATCCTATACATAGTTGATTAGTCAAAAGACCTGTACTGTTAGGATACTACACTTCTACATGTTCTTGTCCACACATGACGAGGCTGCGTTATCAGGGAAATCTAGCTCTGTCGGCAAAAAAACTTTATCTGTTAATCAGTAATCACTCACTAAGAAGGTATTAACGCTTTGGAAATGGAAAAGTTATGCGTGCTTAATCGTTCAAAAAAATATTATTGTTTACGCAAAAGGACGGATGGAGAAAAACAGGAACATTCTGTACCTCCCAGTGCAGAGGGAAAAAGTGCTGAAAAGGGGAGTAATGTCATCACAGTTTCACCTTTCATGAACAAAGTAAATCCCTGCTTTTGATAAGGGTAAGACCAAGAGTGAGCGAAAGGATGACTCGATGAGTATGTGAGGCCCATGTGGTAAACTTTTAAATTTACTCAATGCACATGGCACCCTCTTGTTCCTATGCTCATTGGAGCACAAAAACCCTGCCTTGCATGGTGCCATCCCATAGGCAGACTTTAATGGACCACGCCTTAAATATTTCTGTCATGCAGGACTTAACAACTCTGACCCTGATGCAAAGACAGCAGTTACCTTGTTAGCCTAGTGCTGCGAAGGACGTGGGTGGTGGACACAGGTAACAGTTCACCAAAAAGTTTCAGTTTTTCTAAGCATTTACTGTTACAGTTACCTTTACATCTTTCCATCAGTTTCAGATAAAATATTATGCAGATGCATTCTCCATGGTGGGCTGATCTCTACCTACTACTCTCACCTTCTCTCCCTTTTGTGACAATTCAGAAATCCCTTTGATAGAGAAACACACAACATTTGCTGCAACCCCTTGTGCTGGTTAGTTTTTGTAAAAGGAGAGAGGGAGGTAGCCGCAGTGCTAGCTTCTCTCTTTCATGCTTCCACCATCATGACTTCTTTCTCTTTTAGCATCACTGCATCATTTCTGCCACTAAAGCTCTTGCCGCTGTGACCAATTTCTTGATGCCTCCCAGCTCCCAAATGGCCATACAACTCATTCTCATACTCATTTCATGTAGCCTTTACAGTATGTATTCTTCTTCTTCCTCCTCTGCTTCTTCTTCTTTGCCGGCATCCTCATCACTTGCATTGCTGGTTCTAGTCATCTCCACCTGCCTCTCCTTGCTCTTCGCCAACCTCAGACACCTGTTGAAAGCCAACACCCAAAAATCGCAGACTACTTCCCATTCCATGGAGGAGCCTGTGCATGAGGAGAAGAGCATTGTGCTACATGATGAGGTGCCTGAGGATGGGCCCGAGGATTTGGTGGGAAGCATGTCAGAATCTTCAGACTGCACGGCAAGCGATGACGAGCGCACCGAGGAGGACTCGGTGTCAGACGACGATGATGAAGAGAGCCTCATTGAGATCTCCCTGGTTGATGGGCACTATGTGGGCGTGGGACAAGGTGAGCAATGTGCATTCAAGGAGAAGGACCTCCTCGCTGAGTTCTTGCCGGATTTGCTGCTTGACAAGAGGGACTTCATAGACATCCTGTCAGAGATCAGCGAGGAGGACAGCCTGATTGAGATTGACATTGCACGAGGCTCCATCAAGTGCTCCAACTTCGGTATCAAGGCATGAACACTTACGAAAGGTTAGAAGAAGCTGAAATCTTCCTCTGCATTGCTTCAGAGCTTTGGTCAAGGAAATTAAGTTGTACAAGCCTACATGTTATGGTTTAATCCCGTTCCACGAAGGTTTATTAATTTATTTTGTTGTTCTTCAGTGGAAATCATGTTATTGCAACGATATTTTGATTTATGCTCTCATAAATTGATATTATTATGTAAATAACGTGCTTGCACATAGTTCTATATGCATATACGTATAGAGTTTCAGTAAAGGCAACGTATCCTATGAGAACCAGGTTCGTGTGAGAACTATGAGAACTCCAATCTGGGCCACATGATCTTGATCCAAGGGGGGCGCATAGGGAGAGGTGGGAGGGGGAGTTTGCAAAAGTATGATTAAGTGGGCGGTGATTTTGTAAATCCCCCCTCCCACCTGAATTCATGCGCCCCCTTGGATCAAGATCATGTGGTCCAGATTGGAGTTCTCATAGTTTTGTGATACAAATGTACAAATAGTTGTAGGTTTCTGAAATTTACTCAGATAAAATATATTGAGAATAGCCAATGTCATAATACATACATCGGTCTATCCACGTTTCTATCGGGCAGTGATTAATATGATCATGGAACTAAAAAACTCAGTAAATGGTGGGATAAGACATTCGCTAAGAGCTTGCCGTGAGTTTCAGAGAAGAAGAGTTGCCTTTAAATTACGAATTTGATGCTTGATTGTATACAGTACTTAGTAGCTGCAGTAATTCCTTAATACTTTTCAAGCGCAAGACATGGATTGGGCATTTGTTTCTAGAACAGCCAATATATAATTATTTGGCACTATGTTTCTTCTTCTTTCTTTCTTTTTGAGATCTGATGTTAATGTTTCCTTTATTGCCATGCTTGGATCTAAAATGTACTCCCTCCTGTTTTAAATTATTGACGTTTGATTATTTTTTAGTTACGTTTGACCATTCGCCTTATTCAAAATATTTTAAAAAATATCACAGATTTTGTTATGATTAGTTGAAGTATAACTTATAATTTTGCATATTTAAGCTAATATCTTGAATAAGATGAATGGTCAAATCGTAACTCAAAAATAGTCAACGCTAATAATTTAAAACCAGAGAAGTATTTTGCACAGTACCGGTCGCGGACTATGGTTTGCTGCCACTGACAGTGACGTCCAACGGGGGCGCACGAAGTTTTCGCTCGCTTTTAGATACCATCGCCTCGCCGAAGTCGTCGCTTCGATTCTTTGCCACGCCCAACGTCACCTAAACAGAGTCGCGCGCAGCACAACACAATCTCCTCCTCTTCCTCTTCTCCATCCGATCGACGACCAAGACCAAGAACGCTACCGGCGGCGGCGCAGCAAGAGAGAGACATGGCGGCGGCGGCGATGCCAAGGAAGCTCGGCGTCGCGTCCGACGCGGCATGGGAAGCTCTGCGCTTCGGCTCCGCCGGCCCCGGCGACGACGCGGTCCCGTGGGACGTCGTCGCGGCGAGGCTCGAGGAGCTGCTCCGGTTCCTCGCCTCCGCGCTGCAGGCGCTGGTCGATCAGCTCCAGGACCGCGCGGCGGCGCTGGGCCAGTAGGCGCGCGCTGCGGCGCCCCACGCCGTGGCGGCGGTGGCCGTTCTCCTCCTCTTCTGCTGCTGCTGCGGGTGCTGCGGGCCGCGGCGGAGGAGAGGGCCGGACGGGGAGGAGGTCAACGCCGGCGGCGGCGGCGACGGACCTGTGGTGAGGTACCGGCGCGGCGGCGGCGGGGTCTTCAGCATGCACCCGAATAAGCCCGTCGATACTTTTAGCTCAATCATTTGCATACGCGGATGTTTCTTTTTTCCTTTTTGAGATGTTGTAAGTATGGTGGGTGCCAATATATCCTTTCCATTTGTGATTCAGTGCAAAAACAGAAATGAGGGTGTGACGGAGTGGTATGTATTGTGTGCAGCTTTCCTTGAATTTTAAGCTCATGTTGTGTAATTGTACATCTGCTCTGTTAAGTTTGAATGAAACCGGAGAGAACGTGTGCCATTGCATCTGATCTATCTGCACAATGACAAGCACACGCATCAGAACCTGCATGCACAAGCTATATTATGGATTACAAGGCACAAATAGGTGCAGTGTCCCGGAGCCTAACTGGAAGCACAAAGACGAGCGCATGACAACAAACTGATTGATGATTAGGCATGCCACAATGTCACACTACATTACACCCCACTACGGGAGCCTTTTTGCCGGCAATTCTCCCTATTTATCTGTTACAGACTTGTCGCACCAATATACACTGCCACTCCACTCCAGACCATACCAGATGGGTGAAAAGAGTCTTGACCTAGTGGTTAAGACATCTAAGTAGCACCTCTCAGGTCCTGAGTTCGACTCTCTGTGAGAACGAATTTTCAAGGATTTAACGGCATTTGTTCTTTCAGTGGTAGGCGACGCTCGCGTCGACAGCGAGACGCCAGTGGTGACCTCGTATCTCTAGATTTGCCAGCTCAGTCTTCAAAGATGCTCATAGGAGTAGAGTTTGCGTACGTGTGTTCATAAGGATGAGTGTGCGTGCGTTTTGAGTGTCTGAGTTGTACTGTGTAATCTCAAAAAAAAAAAAAAAAGACCACACCAGATGGAAGGAGTAGCGGTTATGCTTCTACTTTGTAAAATATCATTAATTTACACCAGGCTGAAGTTTCATGACAAGTCCAGCCTCGGCCTAATCTGCGCTAGAATCTCCAGGCAACCGCTCGTATAGCCGGTAGATCAGCCGTGATTTTGTCATTTGGGGCTCCCTCTCGAGTACGTTGATGACGTCCTTGACGCAGATGGTTCGTTGCGGGCCGACAAACCCACCCCTGCCAGGTCTTTTCATGCCTGCCGCAATGACACAATACCATGTGTATACTGAGTTTGAAACATTTTGAAGTGCTGCAATATCGAACTGTGAAGATAAACTGATGTAACGGGAATTAAATTGCTGCTTTACCAGATCCAAATGCTGCGGAATGGCTCCTCTTTAGACCGTCCTGGCGGTCACCAGGACCTTTCCCAAACATGGATGATGTCGTTGATAGTGGTCCTCTACCTGGTTGCGAAGAGACACCCACATCAAGGCCTTCTCGCTTCTGTCTAGCTTGTTCAGCCATAAGCTGCCACTTTGAGAGCATATCACTTCCTCCAACAGCTTGTCGGGCAGCAACATTTGCAGCAGTTGCTCTCATTTTATCATCTTCTTCTTTGTTGGGCTATGCGCGGTGAAGGATGTAAGGAAACAGAGGACTGTTAAAACTGAGATATCACAGCTGAAATGTTACCTTGGCATTCTTTGGACGACTTTCCTCCTTTTCCTTTTCCAAGTCCGCACCACCACTGCCATCAGCCTACAAGAAAGGCTCTACCAAATCAGTTTCACTAACTGGTATTCATATCAATCATGATAGCATACTGAAACAACTCAAGGAAGCTTTGACCAACACATCATGTACAGAAATGAATCATAATGCATCAAAGACTTGGTGGAAAATCTGGACAGTTCTGCTTTCCAAAAACATTGCTGTTGAGTTTAGAACAGGACATACAGAAATGGAAAGGTATAGCTGAACAAATGCAGAACCATTCAACTATGATGTGGGAAAACTTGAAATACCAATAAAAAATCAAATAGAACAGAGATTATGAAGCACCTCTGTTTGTTTCTTATTCTTGTCAGCTTCTTCTGCTTGTTTTTTATCCCATTCTTCTTTAGCTTTCTGATTCATCATCAAAATTTGACGGCCAACATCCGAAGTAATAACTAATCGATGACCAGTCTTTTCAGTGTCGATTCTCTAACAATAGCAATTGAATGGTCAGTACAACAAAGTAGCAATATGCCGTCGTTGAGTGCTTTGGAACAAAACAAACCTGTTTTGAAACTCTAACGAGTGTACTTATGAATCTGCGCAATCTCTCCTCCACACACTGCAAGAGAGTTACGATTAATTACATTATGCAAGATTGTTGACAACAACAATAAGGATAACTCACCATTGATAAACAATGCTCAACATCACCACTAATGTTCTTCAGGTCGTATTTGAGAGCTGCCAAAAACATTTGGTCAGTAACTGTTCCCGTTAAACTAAATATAAGATAGTTTCACAATTTTGATAATAAGGTTAAAGAAATTAACTGATTTGTGCTAGTTTCTTCAACAGTGGACCCTTGCGTAAAAAGAGTTTTTCTTCTTCTTCCTGTGCAATCCTTCGTGCTGCTTCTGTGGCAAGGCTCTCTTCCTTGGGGGCAGACAATAGCTGCTCTTCCTCTTCCTGTGAGAATGCAAAGGCATTGGCACAATGTAATAGGGTGTAAAAAGAAAGGCAAGAATATGGTACCTATGGTACCCACGACACACTCCAAAAACACATAAAGTGGAGGATTGCGATTGTGAATTTTGAAAGATATGAAAGATGTAATATATGTGTGGGAATCAAGTTTCTTTTCTCAAACATTAGTAAATCCCAAATGATACAGCATATTGATAGAGCAGGAAATGCACACCTATTTTACACATAAAATTATGATGACCCTGTACCCACGCAGTGCCACAATGATTAATGACTGGGACTCTGGCAGCCTCACCAGTGCACCACCTGGGAGGACAAACTGGGAACTTTGATATAATTCTTGGCCTCTCAATGTCATGATGGGACTTATGTTTTTAAGGTGGTATGGCGAGGCACGGCGTGCTGCACCCTTCCAGATGCCTAGGCATTCTTAAGGCGAGGCGACGCCATACCATCTAGAAAAACCGGAAACGGAGGAAGGCTGGAGGGGGAAAAGGAAAAAGGAGAAAAGGGGAAAAGAGAAGTAAGGGCACCTGGCCCAGCCCACTAGTGGTCCATGTCGGTTTTATGTCATTTGACTCTTCCAATCTGCTGCTCCTCTTGTGCTCGCCGCGGCTTCTCTTCCGCCATCGCTGCTCCTTTCTGGTGCCACTCCTCCCATGCTCCTCTTGTGGCACCGCACTATTCTGCTGCCGCTCCTCTTCCGCCGCCGTCCCTCTTCCACCACCGCCGCTCCTCCCTGCTACCACCGCCTCCCAGATCGAAGGCCGCCGGAGCTATGCCAGCCAGCAGCGCTGAATCAGACGGGGATGGCGGCGAGCCGGCAACGACCTTGCTTGTTGGTTCCCCCTCCCGTTTTTCCACACTGCTCCCTCTCTCCCCCGCCTTGGCTCGTTTTCAAGTGACTGATGACGCCCAGAAATTCTGAGCGCCTTGACGGCTAGGCGACGCCTAGGTGATGCCATAAAAACATAGGATGTTACTAAATACTCCCTCCGTCCATTCTTCATCTTGACTTAAACAAAAGCCCAGATACCAAGGAGAAGCCCCGTGAGAAAAAAAATCCATGCCTATGCAATCAATTCGTATCAATAGCAGAGCCAGTAATCAATTCTTGCATGCAGAATAGGAAACGCAAGGGCCTGGTTTCTTTGAGCTTTGCATGCGGTGTGTGGGCCCTGGGAGCTCTTCTTTATGGCCATGTTGAATGGGCATGCAAAAGAAGTACAACATTAATCATCCACACGCTATTTCAAGGGTCTTTGATGCCAGCAGTAGCTCCCATGCGTTAAGTGAAAATGTTTTTTGGAATTCTCTGTTTTGCTTAAGTGAATATGAAGAATGGATGGAGGGAGTACTACATAAGATATCCATCTAACTTGGATATAACTAACAAATCATTTACGAACAAAATCAAATTCCAGTATCCGATTCCCTTTTTATATTGTAGGGACTAGATATGAATTTGCCTTTTTGGTACTCTGCAGTAGATAACTGGTCTTGAAATTTGGAAAGTACATCCAAATATCCAACATCGCATGCGCTGCATCACCATTAGTTCATTTGCCAACTTTTATACTATGCATCATGCACTTCTCAAAATTTATGGAAATGGAAGGGCAATGCCGATTGGAAACAGTGTTATTTGCATGAACATAAAACAATTTATGAATCGAAGATGAGCATACCCTAAGATTAACACCACTAACTGCCGTGACATCATTAAGTTGATCGATGCTTTGTTCCTGGAAGGCACCAGCTGTCTTCTGCTTTTTGCTAATCATAAATAAATAGAAATTTGATTGGCACTATCCATGTAAATATTACAAAGTAGTGTATTACATTTAGACTTCAGTTAACAAAACAAAACATATATACTATTTTGTCTGAAGTATAAAAAAAGAACCTAGAAGGTGGCTGTGCAGATCCTGCCGCGTCCAATGCTTTCTTCTGTCCACCAGATTTCTTGCTACCCTTTGCAACTCCAGTAGCCTGTGATGTAGATGAGTTAGGAAGGCTTAAACACAACAATAAGATAAGCCAATATATGGCTTAAAAGATAAGAATTCAATTGCGCAGTCACTGTGAAGTATGGGAATTAACACAAATAATCCAGAGTTATTTATGTAAAGAAAGATTAAAGGAAATACAGTAGCCACACAGAAAACGGAACAGGATCCTATCTTTCCATTTTGACCAAACTTCAGAATTTTATGTTTGACTAAATGATGTAACATGGCAGCAAATTGAACTCACTGGCTGAAGTTTAGATGCCAACAGAGCTCATGGGAAATTTTATATATCCAACATAAAATCAAGTGTTCATGTACAAATCGATTCAATGTCACAAAACTTGATTTGTAACTGATGCAAAAGCGTTTATATATGGCTGCTATTTACAAATCTACTGCATATTGTAGGATGTTTTTTTATTTCCTATTTACAAGCTTCTTCCCTAAATCAGTTAAATCCCCCCTCGGACACTACCGGTGGTCTTATATTGCAATATTATTAGTTTCATAGCGGTTCTGCAAAAATGTTAAACAGTCAAGGTCATATCGAGCTCAAAAGCTCATCAGAGAACTATGAAGATGATCTCACAAATATTCATTGTAGTTCGATAATGTTGATTATGGAATTAAATAAGAAAAATACTGCTAAGGAAAATTATGCCATGACTTCCATAAATGAAATTACTTGCTGGCTTATAATATTCAAAGCTGATACTGCAAGGGAAACTGAATATGTAGGCCCACCGATGTCACGGCGCAGTGGGATAATGCAAGAGATGGATTTACCTGCTTTCCTTGCATTTTCGCTGAAGAATTCCCTGTGCCAACCACACGAGCCTTGCCAGCAGCTTCGGAATCTTGTTTTGCATTAACAGTAGCAGCAGGAGCATTTGTTTTCACTCCCTTCTTTTGTTGTATTGGCCGTACCAAATTTTGCTGCATTATTGGATGAGTAGGCGGTGTCCCCAATGTTGCAGGAACCATTCCATGAGCATGCATGGATGGCTGTGCTTCTGGTAGTGAACTAAGTGGTCTAGGCAGCATTGAACCAGTGATTGAACGAGGGTGAGCCTGCGCAGAAGGGTTACTGGCTCCATATAATTGCTGTGAGGTCTGCTGGAATTGTGTGGGTTGCTGCTGCATGTTCCTTGCTTCCAATGAACCTGCTGCGTTTGGTCTAGGTGCTTGATTTAGCATAGCATTTGCACCCTTTGCATCAGGGTTTCGGTTGGGGTTAGCATGAGCAAGATAGTGTATATTGTTTCGCACTTGACTGCCTAATGATGGTGCAAAGGCCCGAGGTGAAGACGAGACCTGGCTTTTCTGACCCTGGTTAGGTAGGGCTGGTGGGCGAACATGCTGATCATGTGACTGTACAGAACCACTGGAAGGAACCTGCTGCGCAGATGCTTGAGAAAATAATGAATGCTGACTTTGATTCGCCTGGTTATTTCTCTGTGCCTGGGCTTGCATCTGCCAAAAAAAAAGTCAAAAGATAAATGCACACATGAGATATTCACCGTAGAATTGAATAAACCTGTAAACTTAGTGATTTAGTGAATCCACTGAACTTGATATATAGTTAATTGTCAAGGGAACGAAAGGCAGCAATCAAGTTAATGTGTTTTATTTCACCTGCATAAAAACTTTATGGGCTGCCTGCTTGAGCATTTGGTCCCCAACAATATTCCTGATGACTCTTAAGAAATCATCTTTGTTGACTTCATTACGCTGTGAACAAAAAATGATACAGCAGAGTTAGCTCCTTTAGTAATACTAGCACAAACATGGGTGCTAAGTATATTCCTTTGAGCCCCTGATTCTGTTATTTTTCCTGATACATCAACATGGGCAAAACTTCGAAAAGAACCATCATGTTCTCCAAGCCGCCCTTAGCCTCTTCTTTCAGATAAAACAAGCACTAACGGAGACACGGAACCTGTGTTAATCTCCATAAATACCATCTCTTAAACAGATGTTTAGGGATCATTATTACTAGCACGAAAATGGTGGCATAATCACTCACACTTTCCAGTTGCCAATATATCACCCCAAGAGCAATATAAAGCATTTGCTACTAATCGAATGGCCACTCATCAACAAAAGAAAGACAAGCAAGTAGCTTGAAAGAGAGCAAGTCATGTGTTTTTTATTTAATTAGTAATGAAAAGCTATATCCAACACGGCCTTTTTTCTCACTACCAGTTTTGGCAAGAAGAAAAGGAAAAAGTGTACTCCTCTGTTCTAAATTGTTGACATTAACCAACGTCAACAAATAAAAAATAGGAGTATAAGTTATGGATTCTGATATGCTCCACAACATGCTTGTATGGTCATTCATTTATATGATAAAATGTTGTACATAAAGACAAGTATATGCTGTGAAAGTGTGAATGTAAATTCATAGGAAATCTATTAATCCTAATTCTTCCATTGAATCTATAGACGTTTTCCCACATTGATGGTCAAAACCAAGAATGCTTCACTGCACTAAGATAACATACATTTAGTGATACATATACACAACGAGATCCAACCTAGGAAGTGCTAGGCGGTTTTTCATTAAGAAGAAGAAGAAAGCGACTAGGCACCCAAATTCAAGAGTATAGGGACTTGAACCTGAGTAGCTAGAGGTGCACTACCAACGACCTCCACCACCTAGCCAACTAAGACAAAGCCTCTAGCTGAACTGGTTAGGTGGTCTCCTCAGGTCTAAGGCCCGTCCGGTTGTTGGTCGTCTCACATGAGCTACGGTGCCGCTGTGTACGGGTGGGGCAGAGGTTCGGGGGGTTTTCTCGACCTGCGTGAGAAGGTCTTCTTCTTAAATTGCAATGCCCAGGGGCTGTCTTACCCCCACAGGTCGAGTTTGATACATATAGACAACAAGATGGGGTAGGCTAGAGATAAAACCCACACATTTAGTGATACATATATCCTAAAAAAATTAGTAGATATAATGTGTAGCCAATAAATTGAATAGTCAATAAATCTGTTCATGAATCATGAAAATTAAAAAAAGAAAAGGAAAAAAAAAAAGAGGAATAACAACTCACCCTAAGTTTTGCCCATACAGTTTGAAGCTGCATATCTTTGTCTCTGTCAAGATGTTCCTGTAGAATCGGAATTAACATATTAAACGGTATAGATGGCCCTTTCCTTGTATCCTGGCCACCAACTGGTGCTTGCTGAGCAACAGTTTGCTTTACATTCTGCTGATCTGCAGAGGGCTGGGCTACATCAGCATTGGAGGATGCAAAACTCTGTTGACCAAAATAGCCTGTTTCTTTTTCAGCCAACTGGAAACTATTTGTTTCAGCCTGTTGCAACTGATTTTCCAACTGTAGCTGTTCTTGTTGGTGGTTGACAGGTTGTTCATCATTTGAACCTTCAGCTTCTTTTGGTAATGACAGCGGATCTGTGACATTCACATGCTGTTGCCCTGCTTGTTGACTTGTCTGAGCACCTCCATCCTGCTCTGTTGTTTGTAACTGTCCAGCTGTAGCTTCTGACATAACACTGTTATCCTGGCACAAAGTACCTGCCATACACATGGAGATCATTTTATAACCACAGAAAAAAAAAGGGTGATCATCACATTGTTAAAACTATGATATGTGTGATCATTAGGAACAACAAGTTGCGAGTTTTGTAAAACTACAATGTAAAAAGATTCCCAGTGCACGTAGCTCCGCTTGCGCAGGGTCCGGGGAGGGTCCGACCATTGGGTCTTTTGTACGCAGCCTTTCCCTGCATTTCTGCAAGAGGCTGTTTCCAGGACTTGAACCATGACCTCATGGTCACAAGGCAACAGCTTTACCGCTGCGCCAGGGCTCCCCTTCTACAATGTAAAAAGATTAAAAAAAAAATGTACTCCCTCTGTTCAAATATTGTTGACGCTTCAGACAGCAGGAACGAACTACAAAAGCTTGTCTGAATGTCAATAAATTAAGTATGGAGGGAGTATGGTCCAACCTAAGCATAGCGTGATGTAAGATATTAGAATGCAACAGTTTGGACCAAAATATTGACTATGGGGAAAATGCTATCCTCAGGCAAACAAGGTTCGCTTCTTGGACATGTACAAGACAAAAGAGAATAAACATAAGCCCCATGAAAATGTACTACAACACTATCATGTGAATTTCAAAAGAGACCAATCATCAACAGTTATCCCTTGCTGGTGACTTAGGAGTATAGGACTCAATTAGTCAGGTGGTTCTAGATGAGGTCTTTATGCTAGATAGAATTACTAGATTTGAAAAGATGGCGAATCACTGGTTGAGTAGTAAAAAGTTTGTAGTGTGTAAAAAGTTTGCTTGGGATAAAAAGGCTTTGTTGTTGTTGTTGTTGTTGTGTAATATGTTCACAGCTGCAGTAATGCGGGGTTTGTGAAAACTAAGAATAACGTGTTTTCAGAATGGAAACTGGAGGGATATGAAGTCACTGTGGGACCAAATCATGTCACTGCTCAAGAACTGGACACTGCTCTGTCCAGGGAAACATATGCAGGACTTCACTTCGAAGTGCCTCCAGCTGAAAGCAAGATTCACAAGACCGGAGAGACTGGGGGCATCAACTTGATGGAAGATCAGGAAGGCTGGATGTCACTGACTCCAGAGATAAGAGATGTAATAGGTTAGATGAGTGTTCTGGTCTTGCTGTATCATGAGGCTATGGTTGGTCTTGTATGGAGCGTAATTCTGGGTGACCTTCGAGTCACGGGCGCTTGAGCACAAAACTGAACTGTAAAACGTTTGTCTTGACTGCTTTTGCATAATGGAGAGGGGGTAACACCCTTTAACTCGAAAAATTAGTCAGGTGGTTCTCCAAGCACAACTACAGACTTAACGTTGACCAGGTCACCAAGGAACTTGCCAGTGCTTGGGCCCACTTTCAGAAGGAAAGGGTTATGGAAAACATAATAATCAGGATCTACATCTTCTGTTTGGATGTATGACAACATCTACACCTGCTGTGAATCTTTGGTCTGCTGCAATGTATGCACTGTTTTTAGCTTTGTTTTAGCATTAGATTAGTGCTACAAATAGTACTATAATGCTCCTGATGGTCTTTTACACAGAATTATTATGACTTCTCTGTTCTGCAGCATTGCTTAGCCACAGTAGCGGTAGTATCTGAAATTTAAGTTTTTTTAAGATAGAAATTCTTCACCAACCAGTCATGTCAATATCTTGCACTAAACATCGATCAGTTAGTGCACTAAAGTGATTTGCAATGTTGCTTGGCCACTTATGTGTTTAATCAGGAAAACTAAGACATGCCTACAGTGGATCTAGCAATTAGTCCACCAAACGGAGTCATGGGATCGTCATTGGATAAGTTCCAAGCATGGATTGAGAGCACTTCAGCAAAAGAACGGATTGAGAGCCAAGCCAACCACAACATCCCCGTGCTAAATCGGCAACGAAAGCATATCTCATACGCGCTAATCGCGCAGAATAGACAACGAAATGGAGACAAATGCCCCGCCAACCGATCTCAGTATCTACAGCACCTTGCTTCAGCTAAGCTGAGACTGGTTTTTGACTTCTGAGGTTCAGTTGAGCTATTGCCCTAAATTATTGCATGACGAACTATTGCAGCTACCACGACCCCCTCCTCCAGAGGGGGAGAGGAAGATTGGGGCTCGATTGGCCGCAGCAAAGGGGGAAGGAGGGATCCTGCGGAGCAAAACGGGAAAGATAGCGAAGGACTCCTCACCAGCAGAAGTATGGGTCGATTCCGCCCGATGCCCGTCGCTGAGATGGTGACGAGGATTGCGACGGCGGAGCCTACGAAGCGGAGGACTCCTTCGACCTTCGACCTCGACGAGGCGGCGTGCCTCGCTTCGGTCAGAGGGATGAGGAGGCTGCCTGGAGCTCGTGCTTGGTCGGCGGCAGGGTCTGCCCGCAAGGTGGGAGCAAGCCCGCAAGGTGGGAGGAGGCGGCGGCGATTGGTACCTCTCGCCTCGCCGCGCCGCCGCAGGGGAACTTTGAGAATTTCTCAGGTTGTTTTTTTTTTTTTCTCCTCTTTCCCCGCAATGAAACAGATGCCTCGCGGACAAAACACGTGGGGGCCCCTATGCCACCGCGGAAGCCCGTTCGGAAAATGGAGATATAACATCTGTCTCAAAAAAAAAAAAACAAAACATCTGTCTCTCGACCTCTCCCCTTCTACGTACCATAAGGGCGACTTCGAGGCGACAAGCTTTCCGGCGGCGATTTCTCCGCTCGGCCCTTCCGCCTCCGGTGCCCTCGCCGGCGCTAGAGGAGGGGGGGGACCGGCGATTTCGTCGTCCGGTGTTTATACCCTTCTTGCTTTTCTTAGGTAAGTTAGGTTAGGGTTATCCGTTTCCGGTCGGCCGGAGCGGATTTGGTTTCCTCCTCCTCGACTTCTCCATCAGGCGACGGCGCGGTGCTGTTGAGGGACTCACCAGGATGCTCTTCGTGGTGAGTTTCCTCTTCATCCTCGCCGGTTCCCTGCCGACGTGGAGATGGTCGGCTTGAGGTTCTTCTTCCTCCTTCCGTGTGGAAGGGTGGAGCTTTTGTGCCTCCCTGGGGGTGCACCCTTTGTCGCCGTCGCTGTGTTCGCAGTGATGTGTGCGGCGCTTGTCCCGGTCGGGCGGCGACGACGTCGGAGGCGGCGCTGGCTGTGGACTAATTTTCCCCCTTTCTCTCCTCTGTGCGGCGGCAGCTTATGGTCCTTATGCTATTGCGAGTGCGGTCGGTCTCCGGTCGCGGCAAGTGCTGGCTGTCGTCGCAGACGAGGGAGGTGGAACTCGCCGGAGTTTCGAGCAAGTTCTCGGTCGAGGGGGCTGTTTGTAATTTGGGTTCTACCCAGGGTGGTCTATGTAAATTTCAAGGATGTTACTGTTCCTCCCTTTTAATATAATCCCCTTTATCAAAAAAAAATGGAGATATACGGAATAAAAAGTATTTGTCTTTTTTTTGTGATGAAAAGTAGGAGTATTTGTTCTTTTGAAATGGATATCACATTGGTTTTTTAGGAACGCTTTTAGAAGATGGAGGATGGTCCAAAAAGGACATTTTCGACAAAAGAATTAATAAATTTTTAAGAAGTCATGAGTTGGCCCAAAGTTAAAATTAGCTTTTGGATGGCAAGCTAGTTATTAAAAATTCAAAATCTAGAAACGCTTTTAGAAACCTAGGATCAAAGCATCCCCATCCCGATATTGAATAGAAACCACATATAAAGACAAGCTTCTTAAATGCAAAACCAAACATCCCATTAGGGAGATAAATCTGTCGATTTGGTATCCCCAACCACAATCCCATCGAGGTCCAAGAAGTGCAACAATAGATTAGAGATTTTGGATTTGAGATTCAAATGCCTTATAATGGATGCTCAAAAGGTCGTTAATCCATCGGTGGTGCTGGGCGGCAGATGGACGGCGAAGTGATAGCTAGGGCGATGTCGTCTCTCATATGGTGGAGGATCGGCGATCGAGAATATATTGTTGCAAGACTCGTTTGAGCTTTTTCGTTAGGGAAGGGTATTCAAAACATGCTTAATCCATGATGATTAACACATTAAGGAGTCTTAATGAGACAAAGTGTGGGGTGCGTCTTTGGGTTGTGGGTTGGGGGTGAGGAAGAGGCCCTAGCCTTTTGCCACTGAAGATGGGCCACATGGTATCAAGATTTGATAGGATGGCATCAAGTGTGCAAGTGAGTTCCATGTAGCGGAAAGGATGCGTTGGTGGTGTGAGGGGCCATGATTTATCTAGTAGGTATTAGAAACAATTTTGTTGGTTCTTTGGGAAATTATCATCCAGAAGGACAACCAAAAAATCCATCGACTATATATTTGTGAGTTTATGCAATAGATAGATGTATATACTAATTTTCAGTCGAGTGAATTTCTTTATTTCTTTCAATCGACATTGCAAGATTTAAAATAATTACTAAAAACAAGATAAAATACTTACTGCAACATCAAAAATAGCTATTGCAACATGAGACATTGAAACAT
The DNA here is from genome assembly GCA_012490785.1 of Eragrostis nindensis. Lineage (NCBI taxonomy): Eukaryota > Viridiplantae > Streptophyta > Magnoliopsida > Poales > Poaceae > Eragrostis > Eragrostis nindensis. The sequence goes on along the minus strand of JAAXCT010000100.1, from coordinate 374,046 downwards.
ACAGGAAACCAATGCAACATGGCGTTGTACCTATTGCAACATAAAAAAAATAAAACAAAAACTATTTCGACATGATAAAGACGGCAGAGGCATAAAAAAATTTTAGGCAACTGAAAATTAGTCTCTCCCATAAATAAACATGTAAGTGTACCATGTGACGTCACTGATATATTGTCATCAACAGATAATAGTGGAAGGATAAAGGAATCTTGAATAAAGACATGCATATAAGTATGTAAAAGTAGAGTAACTATAAGCCATTGTGGACAGATACAAACTGCCCAAAATACTATTTCAATTTTGGTTGTCAGCATAATAATTTCATGCTACCATGCCACATTGATAAGACCACATTGAGTGACCGAGAAGATGGCACATAAAAAAGACTATTAAAGATTTCAGTCTAGATTTAAAAGTTTATAGACCAAATGAGTAAACGACATTCCACAATAAGTTTGAGCATTATATTAGAGCAAAAGGTAAAAACTCCACTCGCATCTATCCTGTTGTGTGATTTGTACGGCTTTCCCCGCTCTTTGCAATGCGATCTTTCCTATGGCGCAGCTAGAATTTTACCAAGAACACCCAGAACCAAACCGTGTTCATTCCTTCATATAGCCAGCCCAAAACAGTGTCTGAATCCCTTGCTCTGTTCGGACGCAGAGAACAGAGCAGAGCACGGTGTCACTTTCTGTGCGCGGAGGACGCCATGAGCACGGCCATGGCGACGACGAACATGAGCAGCATGCTGGCGAGCAGCGAGTACGTTGGCCTCGACGACCACCGGTACTCGCCGACAGCACCAGTGGCAGAATGTGCTCACCAGCGGCAGCGCCTGCACGGAGTCGGCGGCGGCATGAACGTGAACGCGTTCCCGAGCCCGCATACCACGCGGCTAGCAATGCGAGCGCCCTGTGCCCTCGCCGTCGCGAGGTATGCCGCCGGAGACGATGCGGCGACACCGCCGGCGGCCACAGGGCGGTGGAGGAACCGGACGTTGAGGGCGACGCTGAAGGCGATCAGGAGAGGGAGAAGTAGAAGTAGGGCCGTGTACACCGTCAGGCGCGGCACGTGTCCGGCAGCGTGCGCCGGTGGTCGTTGGTGGCGAGGTTGAACGCCGGCAGGAAAGCGCGAATCAGACGCCGGCGAAGACGACGAGCCCGATGCCGAGAAGCGTGTGGGATCCCACAGCACCTGGAGGATGTACTTCACACAGTTAGAATTCCGAGGCCTTTTGATGTTCTGTGTTGAAGTTTAGTTTTAATTTCAGCTCCATATAAAAAACTCGACCTGCCGGGGGAAGAACCGCCCCCAACGGCATTTTACTAAGGAGAATAACCTCTCACGCAGGTCGAGAAACCCCCGAACCTCCTCCCCGATCCTACACAGGGACTCAGCTGGCCGTTGTGAGCTTCGGCGCGAGTCTTTACCATGTGCTTTGACCCGGAGAGGACAGGGGATTTTTTTACTCCGCATTGCAGCGTGTGCATATTTCAGCCACATGTGCTACAGTGCGTGCGACACTATAGCGAGCTACATGCCGCGGGTGCCTGCGCCTCGAACCCGGGTCGCGCGCTCACGGGAGCAACGCTCCCGGAGCATCTCCGCTGACCGCTCGGGCATCGAGCGCTAGGCGATTTCAGCTCCATATGGTTTTCGAATGAAAACTCTTTCTTTTAAATGTGTTGCTGGTACTCTGAAAATAGAAATACGACTTCTGATTTTTGAGATATTTCTCCAGGGTATTTGCAACACCATAAAGTTCTGTTTTTGAAAGAAGAGGCTCACTTAATTGACCTCTTCTCCTCCAGACTCCAGAGCAACTAGGATTCTGCTGTTCCTTCCTCCACTTCCCCTTGAGCCTGAATATGCGCCACTGATGCATTAGGAATTGTTTCTTCAAGATCCTTTGGTCTCCCTGCCAAATACTCACGATTACCTTTATCACAATGAAACACACTACGTCTTTTCTGCACCAGTTTAACACAAATGATAAGGTAAATTCTTCGACTTCATCACTATTACCTTTATCATTGACCGGAGCATCTCCGCTGACCGCTCGGGCATCGAGCGCTAGGCGATTTCAGCTCCATATGGTTTTCGAATGAAAACTCTTTCTTTTAAATGTGTTGCTGGTACTCTGAAAATAGAAATACGACTTCTGATTTTGAGATATTTCTCCAGGGTATTTGCAAACACCATAAAGTTCTGTTTTTGAAAGAAGAGGCTCACTTTAATTGACCTCTTCTCCTCCAGACTCCAGAGCAACTAGGAATTCTGCTGTTCCTTCCTCTCCACTTCCCCTTGAGCCTGAATATGCGCCACTGATGCATTAGGAATTGTTTCTTCAAGATCCTTTGGTCTCCCTGCCAAATACTCACGATTACCTTATCACAAATGATAACACACTACTGTCTTTTTGCACCAGTTTAACACAAATGATAGAGTAAATTCTTCGACTTCATCACTATTACCTTTATCATTGACGTGTTTGCAGAGCTCTACATTTGCACTGTCGCTGTGGAGAAAGGATTAAATCAAGAGCTTGTCATAGCGCACTTATTGACGTTGTTGTAATGGCAAATGCAGCATCTTATATTTACTAATTAGAGCCTCCTTTTGAAGCCTCACGTTAATCGTAGAAAAATTCTCTAAATTCTCACAAAAAAGCAAAAATCTGGCCATTGATTATGTAGTGATAAAAAAATATCCATTGGATTTAATTTACCTCTTAATTACCCACTTATGCCATCATGGGAGAAAAGAATACCAATCTCCTCCCCCGGCTCTCTCTCTCTACCGGATCCTATTCTTCTGCTGTCAACTCTTTCTAACCTGTAGCCCTAGCGCCCGCCACCTATCAGCGCAGCACCGATTCAACAAAAGACCGATCATCTCAATCTTCGGTGATGGTGAACTCTGACGAGGAGCAATGGAAAGCTCGGACAGCAAGTCGTAGAGGACTAACAAAATCCCTGCCGAAGCCAGACGCTAGGCAACCTGCGAACCAACACAGGAATTAGTGGCAATCACCGTACGGCAGCGATGAAGATGCGGCTACCGGTCCTGCTGCGGTACCTGCTGGATCATCAGGCCGTTGGATCTGCCGGTGCTCAGTAGCTACTTCCTGACCATCATATTCCTCTAAATTTCTGCGGATTCATGTGACGCCGCCAATTAATAATTTGTTGCTGTTCAGGGGTATGCCAAAGCGATGGCAATTGGCAAGACGAAGATAAACAGAAAGAGGACGATTGGGAAAAAAAAAAGAGAGAGAGAGAAAGAAGACCATCGGACAGGCATGTAGGCGATGCAAGAAAGTTTTTCCTTGCCTTCTGTACAGATATGCAATTATCTTAAGTTCGATAAAAAGGGCAGAACATGGATTAGCATATACATGGTGTCGCAGCCAGTTTAAGTAATCTGATGCAGAAACAGAATCCATGTTCGAGTTGCAAAGGTAAATATGCAGAATCTTGAGATCAGCATATATGTCATGCATGCCAGAGCAGGAGAAAGGAATATTTTTTTCTCAAAAATCTGCTGGAAGATTATGCATGTTAGATCACATATAAGGGCAGAAATAGCAAACCATAAGGCTTGGCTTCATCAGAAAAGCTGCCTTGCTATTATTACCCACAAAAGCTAAGACAGCCTAGAGTGTTTGTTCAACCGAGCTAATCAGAAGTACATACAGTCGGCAATGTGAATAGGAATTTGCTGTATGCATTGGAAAAATCACTTGACAAATAGGACATCATGTTAAATGGCAAAAGAGCTACATGTTCATGTTAAAAAGCTGAAGATTATCAAGTCCATCGGGAAGATGCTTGGAAAGGTAACTCCTACCAATGACTGTGATGTGGCTGCGGTTTGTCATTAGATCAAATATACTAGCTTTCCAACAGAACATTACTTTGGTGTCTATTAAAGAAATGTATCCTAGTGTAAATTTCGTTAAGAAACAAACCAAATAATTCATGCATATGTATCATGCATTGATACCAATCAGATCCTTTTAATTGTATTTCTCCTCGACTTATGAGAACAATTTACCCTGTATGGAACAAATATTTCCCAGTTTCATGTAGAAATTGAGTTATCTTCTGAGAAGCTTCTACAGATCTTTAATGTTATAGAGTGAGTCCTCATATATATGGATCATGAGTATATTTGTAATACATAAGTAGTGTAATACATGCATTGTTTAATTACTTCAATAATTAAAGTAATGAAGATTTAAAGCTCTCCCAACATGTTGAGTGCGTAAAAGTTTGCATAATACAAAGCTATATCGAAAGAGTCAGTTTACTAACTGGAAAAAAAAACCCATGCAGTTTCTCTTCTGTTTTTTATCCATAATAAGATGGAGTCCAAACTGAATCTCTACTCCTACCAGCTACCTATCAGTAAAAGCATGGAGTCAAATTTAAATATCTACACTTCTCATCAGTCATATCTGAAGATCAGTTAATACTCTTGACACATAATGAAATTACTAGCTGTGCAACTGCACGGGTTGATAGGCTAGTAAATCTTAATGTTGCAGGCAGTGTTCAAATTTATGCAGAGACATTTTGGCAGAAAATTGTTTGTAGCTCGACAGAAGCCTGAAATATAGGCAGGAACAACATGTACTACCTTGCGTTGTTGATATGGTTTACAAAGGACTTTGCCAGCTTCTCCTGGTTGTCAGCAGCATTGGAAGAGTGGACAAGTGATCCAAGGACAGCAGCAATCAGGAAGCACCCAACGCCTGGGAAGAGAACCTCCGCTTGTTGATCCGACCGTCGAGGAAGTAGTTCAGGTTGTCCCTGGGTGAGAAGTTCTCAGTTGCAACATCTTGCAGTTCTCCCACAACTGTCACACTACAAATATATATCCCTTCCCTTCCATATGCTTCTGGGGCTGGGGAGCGTGTACCTATGACGACTTTCAGACTTGCGGCCACTACCTACAGTGACTGACGACAACCCGGCGAAGGCCAAGCCATATTGCATCGCCAGTGTCTCGAGGCTGAGGGCGACAAGTTATCCTGCATTGTTCAGCTGAAAGTCATAATTAACATGTTTCAGTTGAGTTTCTTACCACAAGATAATTTTTGTTGGTGGCAAAGAAGTTTCAGAAATGCTACATGTTTCGTGCCTGCCTGTTGGCAAGCTGGTTACTGTGTGATAACAGTTAGCAGGCCTATAGTACTGCATGAGTCACATTGTTTGGTTGCTTGAAAATGGATGACTTACCTGGGTGAGCTGCGTGAGGAAGTTGGCATCTCCACCGACCGTGAGGGCAATGAGCACTGCAGCTAGGAAGTTGGCGACGGAGAGGTCCCAAGGATCACCAGTGCCACGGCCATCAACGATGGCGCCACTACTGATGTTCATCACGACATCTTGACGTCAGTGCTGGCCTGCTGGCGGCTGAGAGAAATGGTTGCAGTGAAGGTGGCAAGATCGCCTCGAACTGCTGATCCAAAGACAGCACGAGTTTTGCTTCAAGAAGTTATAATGCAAAGAAAGTACGACCAGTCAAATTACGACAAAATTATTTAAGCTTTCTATCATGATTCGGAATGGCCCTACCTTGCATCGGCACAGCTCAGTACGATTTATCTATCCAATGCAGCGTCCACAAGATCATTTACTTTTTTATCATCCAAGGACATATGGATTGGTGGAAATGGTCTGAACTATTCTGTAGTTTAATTTAAGAAGTCAAAGAGGTCTGCTTCAGGTGGCGTAGTATGTCATGCTGCATGCTCATTTGTAACGTTTAATCTTCTTCGTTATTGCGCTGTTGTTGTATTGTAATGTTTATGGAGTGCACCTCTCCAAACAGATGCGTTCGAAAAAGAACTGTTGAAAATTCTGTCTCAGATTGCTCGGGAATTTTTATTTTTGATTTTATCAAGCTCAAAGTCTTATTCGGTTTAAGTTCTTTGGCTAGCTAGTTGAGATTTTATCCTTATTTCAGGTTATTAATAATGATCTTTTCAAGAACAACAAGAGTACCATGGGAGGGCATGACTATTCTTGGTCACCAAAGACCTCGACATCAGTATATCTACAAAAGATTTCGCCATGCATCGAAAGCTTCACAGAGTCTTGATGACGGCTCATGAGACCGCCCAGCAGCAAACCGGCGCCAGCACCCTCCCTATGCTGAATCCCTGACCGCTGTCTTGCTCATTGGCAGAAACTGGAGGTGAACTCTTGCAACTTCTCGGCCAGCTGCACAAGGAGACGAGTGTACCCTTCCGAGTTCTGCGCAGGAGAAGGATCAAGCTTCATCTCCAGCTTCTCCATCGACGCATTCAGCGACTTGAAGGCATCTTCCATCATCGACCGGAGGGCTATGGTCGCGGCCTGGGAAGCAGAAGCCTCCTCCTTAGCCTCCCTCAAGGCGTTGTTCAGTTGATCAATACTTGCAGTAAGCTCTGGAAGAAAACAAAAAAGTTCATCAAAATTAACATTTGACTCCATAAATCTAGTTTCGAGTAGGTAACACTTGCATACTTACTTGCCATGTCCTTTTTCAGTGTGGCCACCTCAACCAAGTGAGCCTCAGCCTTCTCGGAAAATTCAGTCATGGCGGTCAGGATCGCACCTTCTCCGTCTTGAGACGCATGGTATTCTTCTTCTCTTCTCGCCTGCTCTCATGTTTGCAGGTCGGTGTACTTCGTCGGCAGAGGAAGGTAGGCCTCAGATTCTAACAACTTGGCATACTGATTGTATGCCGTCTTCAGAGAAGCAACACAACCAATGGTGGCCTGCAATGAAAGCACAGATCATGATTAAGCATTTAAGCTGACTAAAGGGCATGACGGACATATCCACCAAGAAGAGTTCACTCACATGAAGGCCGAGGTCTTGTCTGTGGTAGGATCAGGCAGAAGATCCGAGCTGAAGCCGCCGTCGAGCATCTCCGACCAACTTGGTAGCCTTGACTTCTGGCCCCCAGGTGTGCCGGCTTGAGATTCACCAATCGCCGATGCGCCACCGGTGGCTCGGTCGACGACATGGCCACCCAATCCCCTTGGAGACATTCAAACCAACACCATGCTCTGCCTCCGGGTCATCGGCCGCCGTCCGAGCCCTCTTCCCGACTTTGTCCAGGGCTGGGCTGCCATGGGCGGGGAGACCCTTGCATTCTTTCTCCCCGGCTACTACTTCCTTGGTCCGTCGGCCTCGCTGAAACACTGGACGGGATCTGCTGAGGGAATAGAGAGTGCTGGCCTGGATTTGCCTGCTTATTTTTTTGTCCGGGCCATACCTCTATAAGAATTGTTCAAACAGAGAGAATTTAGGCATGGACATTTGTGTAGAATTAAGAAACAACGGAAACTAAAGGCAGCAACGAAGTTAACATTCAATTCACCTGTAGAAAACTCTGCTGGCTGCCTGCTTGAGCAATTGATCCCACAATGTTCCTCATGACTCTTAAGAATCATCTTTATGGATTTTATTGCTCTACGAAAAGATAAAGTAATTGAATAATGGCAAAAGAAAAAAAAAGACTTGAAGAAACAGAAGATCATGTTCTTTTCCAACTTGACATATCTAATGTTCTTTGGTAGGCATATATATTTTGCTAAATAAAATGCACACGGTGAAGTAATGTCCTTAGGGAGTATCTGAATATGCAGAAATTTCACCAGTGTATGAAAATGGAGGCATACTGTCTTTAGACGTGTGAAATCACAACCAATGAACCAATTGTCGTCTGAGCACATTATTTGTCAATCAAATGTTTTTCTCTCCACAAAACACCAAGCGCAATCAAATGGCTTCAAAAGTCGGTAGAGCAAGCATAAGCTTATGAACGGTGAAGCGACCCATGGATATTTCTATTCTACCTTTATTTAGCTAATGAGGCCGCATACGTTAGACGAAGTATACACAATGACATCGATAGTTAACAAAAAACGGGTTTGGAGAATTTCATGATCTCTAGCTACATACTTCTTTGACCACTTGCTTTGTGTCATAGCATGTTATTCATCAGTAAAACACGAGGCAAAAAAAAAATCACAAAGATTCTCACAATATCCAATTCACAGAATCACACGGTCAACCTATGCCCCGTTTGTCCATATCAATGGTGAAAACTAGTACGGCTTTTTTTTATCATAAAAAACTAGTACGGCTTGACTACATGTTTTCCAAGATGACACGCGCGCATTTAGCAAAACAGCAGTACCATGGCTAAACAAGTTAGTAGTAAAATACGTACCCGAAGTAGCGCCCATACAGTTTGAACAGACTTATTTCTGTCGCTGTCGAGGTCTCTCCGCAGGTTGCAATCAGCAAATGAAACGGTATGGATGGCGCTTTTGCCTGTCGCGGTTGATCTTCTGCCTGTTCTTGTAGCAGATCTTGTTCTGATTTGACGCGATTTGCCATGTTTGGTTTGGATAACCGGTCTGGTGGCGCCTGGTGACTTCTTTTTGCTTTTGCCATAGCAGCCGTGCGCATGTACCTGTGGTGTTGGCATGGGATCAGATATGGTTAATTGGCCGCAGCAGGGGAAAGGCTAGATCGCCGAAGAGGATAATAGGGAGAACTCCGATGCGAGTCAGTTAACCTTTATTACCGGGAGATCACGAGCCGGCGATTCCTTTGCGGCGGCAGAGCGGGTCGATTCGGTGGAAGGAAGGCGCGGGCGGCGTGCGTTCTCGGAGAGGAGTAGCTGGCGAGCAGGCCGCCGGGAGCAGGACGATTGGTGATCTCACCACGCCGCTGCTGCCGTCGATGATTTGCTCTCCCGCACAAGGTACCTCAAGGGTCAAATCGAATGTATTATGGTGATTATTTGGTGCAGATCGAATCCGATACAACCGGTACAAACTGTAGTAGGTGAGGTTGCTGCGTTTGAGCGAGGCCTTTTTTTCTTTTTCTTTTTTTTTTTTTTGATCTTTCCGCTTCTGGTGCGGATCGGAAATAAAATGGTAACTGAGAGGTACTGCCAGAAAAATAAATTAGAGATTTGCTGATTTTGTATATCACTTAGTCACATTTTCAAAACAATGAAACACACCGATGGAACAGAAAACTGCACTGTTGGAAAACGAAACTGTACTACAGGAACATTAAGTTTTTAAGTGAAACAATTTCGTTTTTTCAAAGAACTTTTTTTTGCACAAGTGAATGTAAATTTGGGTGGTTGATCAAAATCTAATGGCTAAAAAGATGAGCGAGAGATTAGCAAAATCTCAGTCACCTAAGAAGAAGACACCTCGGATAATAACAGTGTTTTGTCACCTCATCTAAACTAACAAATTGTGTAAAACTAGTTGTAGGGTGGCATTTTGTGCGGCTAGTTATTGGGTACATATGTTATAATACTGACTCTTATTGAGCAGGAAATAAAGTTCTAAGAGAACCTATCCTAGTCTTACTCCATACAGTGCCGACCGACACCCGTACAGTCTCCATTTTCAACTCCTCGTTCTACTCTCTATGATCATGGTTCAGAGTAGGATGCGCGAGTAGTTCTCATGTTTTCCCCTAAGAGGAATCTATAGCTATGTAACTTTCGACACTTATGATACTTGTCGTGTTTCATCTACGTGATGTGCTACAGTCATATATGATTGTCTACAGCTTCTTATATGAATTATAGTAAGTTAAATTTCATAAAGTCTATACCTACGGATGATCACCTAGTGCAAGAAACCAGTGAGGAAACTAATAGCATCCACCATAACAGGATCAGTGCGAACAAAACTACCATGTCTTGTAGAATACCAAGCTATCAAGTAAATGAATTAAGTGCGAGCTACTAGTTAGTAACCAATGCTAGGAGGGGAATACCTTCACACCTTGATCACAACCCACAGTCATATTCCTTCATATACCTCTTTACACATTAATTTGTCATCACTCACAACCATTAAGTCCATTTTACTACTCTCAAGTATCTATTTAGTTCACTTAACCCCCTAAACTAATATTTGGTCTATTGTACTCCCTCAAACTATTTAGATTGGTTCAATTCATTCTCTTATGAAATTTTCTTTTTTGTATCTCTAGGCATGCATCATGTTTGAGCATAAATTTTTGTGATATTATAGGCTAAAACATATCTTATGTTAGAAAAGTGTTTAAGATTTTTTCTAAAAAAATTTTGTATGTAGAAAGTGTGCAATAAAAATTCGACATGTGAGATAGAATAATGCAAGAAAATATTTATGAAAATATATGGAACATTTTTTTCTAGCATAGAGTATGATGTCATCTACCATTCTACAAAATTGATCTTAAATATAACCCATACAAGAGAAACAAAAAAGAAAAATTTCACTAGGGGGCCAATCTCGATAGTTCGGGAGAGTAAATCAGACTAAAAATTAGTTTAGGAGGTTAAGTGAACAACACAGATACTTAAAGGTAGGAAAATGGACTTCTTTCTTAAATATACTAGATAATACCCCGCGTGTTGCTGCGAAACAATAAAAATAATACAAAATAAATAAATCTAAATAATTGTTAAAGTATTGCATGCTCGAAAGTTTGCATAGATAATATGATGTATATCATGTCTAATTGCTAAGTGATTCCTAAATTTGGAGGTCCATTAATCTGAAATGTTGTGACAGAAGAACAAAACATGGCATGTATAACCTGTGAGATAATATGATGCCATGGACGTCAAAGAGTCCAATATAAAATGAGTGACTTAACCAAGGTAAAACTTGGTTAATCACGGGCAGGCTAGGATACTTGTCTAAAAATAGTTTGCTTACTGCCAATAGGTGAAACTGACCTTTTTTTCTCTAATTAATTCAAATGAACTGACAGTTGAGACTGAAAATATTGTGTTGAATATAAATGAATGAACAGATAAAAAAAACTTCGGTGAGCTTCATGGTACAGGTCATAGCATCATGATCGATATGATAGGTAAAGGCAAAAGAAAGTGGCACAAATCAAAGTCTATAACTATTTTCTAACCAAATCCCAAAGTACCTTTTTATCTTGATGTGGTAAATCAAAAGTTACTGCTAGGAGTGCAAACGTAATATCGAGATGCAAAAAATAATCAACAAAATTGCAATATCGTCACGATAGGTAAAGGCAAAAGAAAGTGGCACAAATCAAACTCTGTTACTATTTTCTAACCATATCCCAACGTACGTTTTTATCTTGATGTGATAAATCAAAAGTTACTTCTAGGAGTGCAAACGTAATATCGGGAGGGCAAAAAATAATCAACAAAATTGCAAATCGTCACACACCCGCGAAATCTGATGACCAAAGGGATAGCACAAAATTTATCCTGGGTTTTACCATCCTAGATCTCCTCCATGAGACATTTGATTAAGAAGTAGAAAGACGTGAGCAGACAAAGCGATCTAAATCAATAAAAAAACCGCAGATTAAAGCACACACATTCATAGGGGAAAAGAGGACAGAAAACGCAAAGCACTTGTGGTAGTATGTAGTAAGAGACACTTTTGGGATCAGAAAAAACAATTCAGAGGCTGTAATGATCCTAATTTCCTTCTTAGAAACCCAAATAAAAAGGAGAAAAGGAGGACAATGGAGATTTATATGAAGCCAGGAACTTAAGAGATTTTATGGCTCGGATTTATGTTGTTGAAAATTGCTGTGGTTGGCCACCTTTCTATTAGCTTTAATGGGAGACGATATGAGAAAGGAAGCTGCCACAAAATTAATAAATTAATGGCTCAGATTTATATTGTTGAAAACTGCTGGTTGTTTAAGACATTACAGCAGTAGAAAATGCAAGCCATTTGTGTATTAGTGTAACTTTATGAGCTAAGGTCAGTGGCGACGGTTTTCAGCTGGAGTGTGCTGTTAATTACTTTGACGCTCATTAGAAGGGGGCTGTTGATTTTCCCGTATAGGCTGAGGGAGGAGGGATCTGGACGGCCAGAATGAAATGGAATGGAGAGATCGGATGGCTGTGAAATTGAGGTGATGTGGCTCAACGTTGTGCTAGCTTATAGCATAAGTGACATGTAGTGGGTTGCATCTATATAAGATATATAGATTAGTAGTTTAAATAATAGTTTAAGTCTCGCTTGTTTCTTGTAGATTCCATTAAACTACTATATATTTCTCTGTATAAATCTACAAAAATCTACAAAAGTTGCTGCCCACTCAGGTTTTTTTTTTCTCTATATAAATGAATCGCCCATCTTTCCTATCAGCTTGGTTTTTTAGGTGAGTTGGTGGTGCATGAAATTAAATATAATGTAAGATACAAAGGTTTCGAGTTTGAATCCTGGATGGCGCGATATATTATAAAAATTGCAGCTCACTCTAATATGTCACGTTTATGGCCTAAGAGAGTGTTATAGGGTATAAGTGAATTGACTACATTTCCTTATCATATCAGCTTAGACTTTTGTGTGAGTTGACTGATGCATCCAATTCAATACTCTATTGATTTAAAAGCTATAAAAACTGCGCTTTTTTCTTCTATTGATTTAATGAAAGCTATAATATAAAAATTGGCACTGATCAGGTCACGTCTGACGTTCAAGCTGGCCAGGGAGTTCGCGCTGTGCGCCTCCCCCGGAGCGGCGGCGGAAGCGGTGCGGTGGTCTTCGGCGGCTGCCGTCCCAGCTCCTTAGCGGCGTCGCCGCCCAAGCACTCCGCGAGAACCAGGTCCCCTTCCTCAAGTACTCCAAGAACGGCGCCTACTACCTGCGCGTCACGGGCATCAACGTGAACAACGCGCCCGTGCCCCTACCCCACGGCGCGCTCGACCTCGACGCCGGCAGCGGCGAGGGCGCGTCGTGCTCAGCACCGTGGCTCCCTACACCACGCTGCGCTCCGAGATCTACCGCGCGCTGCTCAGCGCCTTCGCCGCGGCCACCGGCGCCGTCCTCCTGCGCGCCCCGGCCGTCGCGCCGTTCGAGCTCTGCTTCCAGTTCCAGCTGCTGGCCTCCTCCGCGCTCGGCCTCGGCGACGCCGTCGCCGGCGTCGACTTGCTCCTCGACAACGGTCGGACCTGGTCCTTGCCCGGCGGCATCGGCGGCTCGCTCGTGTGTTGGAACCGAGGAACGCTCACACGCTCACACACTCTCGCACTGACGGGAGGTAGAAGAAGATGAACAGTAGCAATGGTTTTTCAGGCGCCGAACGCCCTGGCCGCCGAACGGCCTGTATGTTGGCTTCTATTCAATCTCAAAGACTCGGAACAACTGACACACAAGGATTACATGGCCTCTTATAGGCCTTTGGCGACGCAGCGCACACGCCACTCTACTCCGGCAAGCTCGGCGCCCACGCACGCACGCACGCTCCTGACGACCCGGCTTCTTCCTGTTCGTGAGCAACCAACTCCAGCGCAAGAACCGGTCGCCATTCTCGTCCACAAGCTGAGCGGCATTTCCTCCGCTACTTCCGCCTGCCTCAACAGCTTGGCCTCCCTGCTCCTAACTGACGCGCCAGCACTCGCCATACGAAGTGCTCGACTCATCCTGACCGATGGACACTAACACATGCACACACATGCGCGCCATCAGCTCGACCTACACGGTGAACGCGAACGCGAGCACGGACTCACGCACCACCGGGACACGCGCACATACGCGTTACAGACTCTAGACACGCACGCCACACACGCAAACGCGGACACCCACGCCATGGCCGAACACGGCGTGGTTTATTTCCTAACATCGTGCAGGTGGACGACCGCACCGCGTGCTTCGCTTTCCTGGAGATGACCGTCATCTCCAGGGTGCCTGGTTCGCCGGCGGTCTTGCTCGGCGGGTTCCAGCTCGAGGACCGATTGCTTGCTTCGACCTGGACAAGGAAACGTTCACCTTTAGTGGACCACTCGCTGGGATTCGCACAGGCTGCCACACTTCGACTTCACCAATTAGTCTTGGTTTCAGTTTCCCACATCGATCATTAGCATCGAGAATCAATAAACTAGTGACCGTTCGGTATGACATGAGATCCATCTCCATGCATGCACTGCGTAGGTGCAAGCCAATACTGGACTTAGGCTTTGCTAGATGCTCCGGCTTCATTCACCTCGGGCAAAAACACATCACGTTTTTTCCTCTTCGTCATCAGTCACTTGTGCCAACGCGGGGGCAACCCGGCTGGTCAGAGCCAGAGGGCTCCGGGGCGCTGCCCTGTCGACCGGGGTTCGATCCCCCGCTGCGGCACCTGCGCGCGTGGTACTGTAGCTTGCTACAGTGCTGCGCGCGCGCACTGTAGCACCGATGGCTGAGATATGCCACGCTGCAGTGCAGAGTAAAAAAATCCCCTCGTCCTCCCCGGATCAAAGCACATGGTAAAGACTCGCGCCGGAGCTCACAACGGCCAGCTGAGTCCCTGTGTAAGATCGGGGAGGGGGTTCGGGGGTTTTCTCGACCTGCGTGAGAGGTTGTTCTCCTTAATTAAATGCCGTTGGGGGCGGTCTTTCCCCCGGCAGGTCGAGTTTTATCAGTCACTAATGTTTATTTTTCTTTAATTAATCATGGGTTTAGACCCCAAATTCATACTGCCTACTTTTAAGGTTTCATCTGTATCACCTTCATTAAATTTATTTTTTGCAAGATCACAAGGATCACTTGACTGGTTCGGTTGCTTATTATTATTTGTATTCAGCATCTCTACCAAGCCAGTTTATCTCCTTAACTTCTAATCATTTTTATTTAAAGATGGTCTCTGCCCAATATATGTTGGCTTGGCTCAAGGCATCTTCACTTATAGAAAAAAAAATAGAAGCAGGAGCTTCAGCATTTCACAGCCAACGTTTGGATTGTTCTATAATATTTTGTGTTATCGTCTCTTGTGGAAGCAAAGTTGGTAGTTATCTAGTTGGGAACCAAGGTCATTTCCGCAATTTACTGGTTTGGCTCATCAAATTAATGCAATTGTCTGTTGCTTCATTAAACAACACTCCAATCATTGTTTTCGAGTCGTCTAGTCGATCTTAGGCCCTGTTTGATCCTCTAGCCGACTAAAATTAGCCAACTAAAACATTAGCCAGCTAAATTTTTTAGCCAACTAATTTTTGGAGGTATTTGTTTAGATCATTGACTAATGTTTCTGGTTTTTAGACTTATCTTGCCTTTTTAATGTTTTTTTTGCCTTTTTTATATTTTTAGTTAAGTTTAGGAGGGTTGGGATGACTAAGGGCTAAAAGTTTATGAGGTGCGCTGACTAAAAGTTTAGTCACTTTTAGGGCTCGTTTGGATTAAAGGAATTTTTTTCCTTTCCTGCGTTTTTCCTGTGAAATTAAACTGTTTCCTGTGAAATTCCTGTGCGATTCCTGTGAAATTCCTGCGTTCCAAAGGAGGCCTTAGGAGGTTATGTTTGGATGTAAAATGCTAAAATTAGACAGTTAAAAGTTTAGAAGATGGATCCAAACAGAGGCCTAGTCGTCATAGGACCGATGAGACTGATTAATCGTGATTAATCAAGATTAATTGTCCTGGTCGGTCGCCATGGAACTGACCACGATGACTAATCTTGATTAATCGCGATTTGTCGGAACACTTGAAAACATTGACTCCAACCTACATCAATTCCAGTTCTGTAGCAACAAGATACTGTACCAGTAATTAGCCGACCATGTTAAGAAACTGTAAATGCTGGAAGATAGCTAGAGCAGTAATAATCGTAGTACCAGCGGCAGCGTCTTCGAGTGGCTTCTGGAGCTCCAACCCCACAACTTCATACTCCGCCTGTATTTCAAGATTATGCTCGATTTAGCTGCAGGATCAGTCAAACTCAAGTCCTTCAAATTAATTAGTGCCTAGTAAAAGAATCTAATTATACCAACCTGAAGCTCTTGGATTCTTTTTCAGATGATCCTCTTCTGAGTTCTGATTGTGGCAATGCAACAACAAGACACCAAACTACATGGAAGGCCAAAATTATCGTACATTAGAGCAAACAAAAAGAAAACATTTGAAAGCGTGGAAGCTTCAGTCAAATCCTTGCCCTCGATGTTGGAGCATCACACAACGGTTTAGAGAAACATTGGGCGGGAATTTAATTGAGCCGGTGGCGAGGCCAAGGAACAAACAAAGGAATAAGAGAGTATTGTACCTTCTTGGCGGCAAGACGAGGGCGTGGCTCATGCCTCATGGACATCGGGAAGGTGGAGCATCCCGAGCTTGCCGGAGAGGATGGAGACCCGCGTGGAGCAGATGTCAACGGCGAACCGCGTGCTCGTGCTCGGCTTCATCATGGCCTCCATTGGCGGAGCTAGAGGGTGGACAGGGTGGGCCGCGGCCTACCCTGAGATTTGGGCCAGCGACCCACCTCCACCCTTGCCCAAAGGGCCAAGCCGAGCCCGGGAAGCGAGCGTTAGGCGAAGCCAAGTCGAAGGCGAGCGAACTTGAGCGAGCTGGCGGAGGCGGTATGGAGGCGCCCCTGCCGTGCGGCCGCGCCGTTGCTCCGTATGGACGAGGAATCTTTGGTTGTGAGGCAAAGCGGCATCGCCGCGAGCTCAATCTTTGTCGGCTTTGGTTGTGGGCGCAGGTTTCGGCCGTCTTCACCGGCAAGACAGAGAAGCCCGACCATTTTAGGATGGTACTCCTATATATGCTTATGTGGATTCGTTTCAGTGTAAATTCTAACTGTGTTCTAACGCCTGAATGGGACATTAGGAAAATAAATTTTTGAAGCGAATGTTCGATAGGACTCTCTATCAGGAAGGTGCAAAATGAACCCAAATTTAGTCTGCTGAACCTGACATAGGGTGCGTTCGGTGCATTGTTGCCTCTAAAAATTTGGGGTCTAAAAATTTGAATTATTGCCTCTAAAATTTAGAGGGGTGTTCGTTGCACCCCTCTAAATTGCCAATACTTTGCACAAAATGACATATCTGCCCTTATTGCCATGCAAAAGAAACAACATTCTGAATTGTGAGCAAGGACAAGGATCCAAAAACAACAATCATCAATCGAAGTCTGACCAATTCTTCTCCCAAATATTGCACTGGAAGGACAAGGATTCAAAAATCACACATTCAGAGATCCCCTTGATCCTCACACACAGTACACAGAACCGATCGAGGAAGATCGTTACTACAAACATACTCATTCACAACTCACATCCATGACAACCGAGCACTTTGTTCACAAGAACGACTACCCATATTCACATTGTTCACAAGAAACGAGTACCGACATGTCACATTGTTTACAACACAAGCACAGTTTGCAATATCCGTCGCACGCCAAACTCAAGTAAAGACAATGCATAAGTAACACAAGCACGGCATGAAAAGGCTGAACTACCTTTTAGTTGTAGTAGAGGGCATGTGCAATCTGATTACAGAATGCATTCATGTCGGCGTCTTCGGCTTCTTCAGGAAAACATTCAGCTTTGTCGCTGCCATTGGCCCCATAAACCGGCGAATCTTCAGCCATGTCCATGTCAGCGTCGTGATAACCATTTTGGATGAGGAAATTGTGAAGTGCCATGCATGCAGCAATAATTTTGCTTTGGATCTTAGTAGGAAAACTAGGAATATTTCCCAAAATCTTCCACTTCTGCTTCAATATTCCAAATGCCCTCTCTACTGCATTCCTCAGTGACGAGTGTGCATAATTGAATGTCTCTTTCATACCTCTAGGCATTGCAAGCCTGTACTCTTGAAGGTGGTACTTTGTACCCTTGTATGGAGCCAAATAACCCGGTCTGTTTGGGTAGCCTGAGTCCACTAGGTAGTACTTCCCTGCATCAGAAAGCATCATTACACCAAATTGAACAAAAGGATCACTGCACTACACAAGCATGTAAACAGATTTATGCAGCAAATGTAAACAGATCACTGCACTACACAAGCATGTAAACAGATCACTGCACTACACGAGCATGTAAACATATCACTGCAGTGCACAAGCATGTAAACATATCACTGCAGTACACAAGCATGTAAACAGATTTATGCAGCAAATGGCGAAATGGGAATCAAAGAACAGCAGCACGAACACAGAGAATTCCTTACCCAATGGTGGATGTGGAAATTCCGTTGCATAAGTTTCCATCGCATCATTGAAAACTCTCATGTCATGAACCGATCCAGGCCATCCAGCAAGTACAAAAGTGAATCTCAGGTCCATATCTACTACGGCCAGTACATTTTGTGATGTCCACCCCTTGCGGTTAGGAACTGAACTACCTTCTTTGTTGGCACGGTGACCCCTATATGCGTACCATCAATTGCACCTATACAATTGTTGAAAAGTCTTTTGAACCTAGCCTCTTGTAGCCGTGGGTGTATGGTGCTGAATTATGGGTCAGCAGGCTTAATAATATCTGCTGCTAGTTCTCAACATACTTTAGAACCTTGTGAAAATTTCGGTGGACAGTATCTAGGGACAGAGCAAATATGGTCTCAGCTTGCCTAAATGGTTGAGGCGTTGCAACAATCCAAGAAACATGCCTAATGCCTCAAGGCTAGAACTCTGCCTGCTGGACTTAAGCCATATGAATCAACTAAAACCGTATGCAGCTGAGTAAATAATTCTGGACTCATTCTCAGGTTTGTGAAGCAATAATAAGGGTCCAACAGTAACCTCTGGACAAACTGTTCGTCAATCTCTGGGCCCCTAACTCTAGGAGTTTTGTTGTAATGTTGCATGTCATGGAACATACCATAAACGAGGAACGGTAGCTGTGCATTGAATTGTGCTTGTGCCTTTACTTCCATATCCATCCACAGCTTGATGTTGTTGGCCACCACAGCCTGCAACCAGAAAAACAAGGTCAGCATGAGCTTCATTCATCTAACTTGCACCTTATATACAAACATTAAGTCATATATATGTAGTATGCAGGACGAAATTAACAAGACAAACTTATTACACATGGAAAGAAAATAATGTCGCAGTTCGAAAATTATTACACAACAAAGGTTCGAAGTTTACAAATTGTTTGAACACACTACATTATGAACATCAATGGGGAATATTTTTCAGCCGCATGTAATTGCGGATGAAGTTCAGCCGATCCGCTGGAGTTAGGCATCCCCACCCAACTCTTCATTGCAAAATCTTCCCATAACAGACCCAAGGCAATGTATTCCATACTGCTACGATCCCAACCATCCTGAACTGCAATTGTTGCATCCTATCTAATTCTTCGTTGGCAACCTTCTCCGCTCAACCTGCTGTTCTTTCCTTTTCCTCGCCATCTGCTGCATCAACTCTCTTTGTTCAGCAGCTTGTTGCTGCATGAAATGCATCCTCTGTTCAGAGTCATTTCTGTTTTGTTGCAATATGCAGCCTAGCATTCGGACTATCTCGGCTCCTGGTCTTCTTAGCCGGGTTGGCCCCTGTTGTTTTTGTGCTGCTACCCCGCTTGCGGCTACCTGAGGTTGCAGGGCTATCATCCTGATCGTTGGGGCTGTCATATTCCTCTTCGTCATCATCTTCTTCTTCTGCTTCTTCAGCACTCTGGCGACGTGGAACATATCTTGTTGAGCATCGACCACAATATCATGGAATACCTCGTGCATCTGCGGTAGGAAAGGTGGAGGACCAGCTTCAACTTCTGAACGGAATTAGATTGTCCCTGAAAATTGACGGACCAATTATTTAGTACACAGTATGATTGACAATTTAAATTAAGTTGAACGAAAACATATATGAGAACAACTTGTTACCTGTAGTGTTGCCTCCCACCACGACTCCTCTTGATCAGGCCACCCATTTGGTTGCCGACCGACACCCGTCATATTCCGTAGTTTTTTACACCATGCAAAACGCATTTCAATTGGGAAATCCGATTGCGTATCTGCTGCTTACTGTGTCTGACTCCAGTTTTATCAAAAAACTTTTTTGCACAATCGGATAACCCCTAGGTGTCATCTGTCCATTCACGTAGTTCCCATTATTCTTTTCCTCCACAAGAATATCCATTAGAGCTGAGTACGTTCCGTTGTCCAATTACACCTCTCAGTTTGCTACAATGTCGAATGGACGCATGTATTAACTGACAAAACGGTATCTACGAGACAGGTTTGAGCGCACAAGAAGCAATATAAATTGGGCAATCGTTGGACATATACCTGATTGTTGTCGTCGTCACTGTCGTCATCCGAATCCACAGCTTCAAGTGCCCCACCTCGGCTGGATCTAGCACCAGCTGGAGCACCACCATTACGGCGGCCACGGCGAACAGGAACACCGCCACGGCCACGGCCACCACGACCACGGGTACTAGAACCACCACCACCGCGGCCACGGATAGCACCACCACCAGCACCACCACCACCAGCACCACCTGGACCAGTACCGTCAGGAGCATAACTCCAGCAGCACCGTAGGCACGACCCCCAGCACCACCGTAAGAACCACCACCAGCAACATCGTAGCCAGCACCAGCAGCACCAGGTGCGTAACCAGCAGGAGGCCCGTATGCCCCACCACCGCGTGCACCGTAGGCGGAACTCGATCCGCCCCCGAATCGAGAGGGGCCGCCCAACTCAGGAGTGCCATGGAAGAAGCCTTGGAAGCCACCAAACTGGGGGAAGCCATCCGAGTTGAGGTCGAGGCAGTCGAAGTCGAGGCGGGAACCAGTGCTGTGTGAGGGATGACGGCGGCTGCCGGCGTCGGGGTGGTACGGCGATGCAGAGGAGTACGGATCCGGGTTGGGGAACAAGTCATGGGTCCCGTCTCCTGCGCCTCCGCCCGCACCGAACCCGTCCATGTTGGAGGACGAGCTGCTCTTCACGTCCTCCGCCGGCGGCGAGACGGGCGAGCTTCGTCGCAAGATCCGGCGGCGACGGCGGGATGGGAACGACGGCTTCGAACGGCGCGCGTCCGCCGCAGCCCGGCGGAGGCGCAGCAGCGGGCGTCGGTACTCGAGCGGGAGAGGGACGCGTCGGCGGCGCCTTGACGCCAGTTCGGCGGCTGCGGCGGCGGCATGACCTAGCTGCGAGGAGGGCTCGGGGGGAGGCTAGCGGGTGGATAAGCTTGCATGTGCGGCAGGGGCAGTCGCGTCCGCAGCCACAGTTTAGAGGCATTTTGAGCCTCTCCCCCCTCTAAAGATATGAGGCCTCTAAAGGCCTTTCCCTCTAAAGTTTAGAGGCCTGTTCGGGGCCTTCTCCCTCTAAATTTTATCGCCTACACACTTTAGAGGCCTTTAGAGGCCCCGCACCGAACGCGCCCACAGTTGGCTACCGGGGCTTGTTGATTGACACACTTATCTGATTTTGGTGCTGGAGTTATTTTGACTGTTATATATCATTATTCCTTTCTTAAACACTTGATTGCGATGGTAAAAACGGAGAAACTAAGTACATAATTGCATAATTGCTAGGCCATTTTAGAGTTTGACTGGATTTAAGGCAATTCCTCAATCTATTGCTTTGTGTATTATTTTTTTTTGACGGGTCTTTGTGTATTATTTAAAATAGCACATAGCTACATTTGGTAAACCACCGAGAAATAGGTGATTGTCCTGATCAGGACAATCACGATGTAACCAGATGTGTTACGGCCCCACATTGCTTTAAATCCAAAAGTGAACGCAGATGCTGGAAGTTGATCAAAGTTGGATTAGATAGTGGGTAGATTGGTTGTGGGTGGATAGATGATTTGTATGAACTCGTGTTTTATTAGTTTAGATTTAGATTATATTAGATAAATTGCGACGATCTTGTCTGATGGGTGTTGCTTGTTTTGTGTGCGCTGCAAGGCCCAGCCATGTAGTTACCAAGGTACAAGTCTGTTCCGTCCACTAGCAGTGACAGCACTGCACCAGCAACGATGACAGGAGCAACGATGTCAGGTCGGTGGGCCGCCATTGTCGCCAGAATGAGGCGAACTTGATGGCAGGCGCGCTTCCTCGAGGTCTCATAGCAGAATGGGGCTGGGCATGGGCCCAGCTAGATTGGGCCTAAAAGAACCTTGTTCATTTAGGCCTAATGGCTGAAATATGTCGGGCCACAACATATTCGGTCGGATAGAGAGCTGCGCGAAATTGCGTGGTAAAAATGTTCGTCCAACTGGCCCAATATCCTGTTGCTTCTTGTGGTTTATCAACTTCAACGAAAACCTGGCCTAATATGCTGTTGCTTCTTATGGTTTATGGTTAGTTCAAATACCAACAATATATTCACGTTTGATATTTTTATACATGATGTGCTACGGCTAATACACAATTGTGATTTGTGTTACCGATAATTATTATCGATTCCCGACCGATAACGCATATTTCTGTCGTGGTAATTCTATTTCCTATATTCCCGTAATATCGATGCCGTATTTGTTTCCGCCACTACCGCTACCTATTTCGCTATCGAGAAAAAATATAAAACTAAAAATGATATAGCCTTCTTCCGACCGCTTTCATCCCTATGAAAGCGTGCTGCGCATATGTTAGTCTGAACATACGCGCACCACCCGGCAATCGTCTTTCGCTCAAAAAATTAAAAAAAAACCTGGCAATCGTCTTGTCGATGTTAGTCTGAACAGCGCTGACAAATTGCAACGCGCTATCTTGTCGATCCTAGCAATCGTCTCTGCTCAAAACAAGCATACTAATATCGGGTTCTTTCGACGCCGTGCGCTGCAATGGTTAATTACCGCGCGGTGTCAAAGCTCCTCTTTGGCTCCCTCGAAAAAAAAAAAAAAAAGAAAGAAAAAACTCCTCTTTGGCAGAATGGCAGCCCATGAAGCGCCCCAGCCGTCATCAAACCAATTGTTCCACGCATTGAAACAGATTGTTCCAAAAGAAGGAGTGAATTATTTCTCTGTAGAAACGAATTGTTCCACCAACAAGCAGATTGTTGCAAAGTGGAAACCAATTGTTTCAGCCAGTGAACACATTGTTCCCAAAATACAATATGTCGTTCCCGGCTGTTGAACAGATTGTTCTGGGCAGTTCACGGCAGGGGGGGCAGATCAGCGCGCGCACACTGCGTGAGGGCGAGAGGAGGAAGACGAAACGACTCGATGATAATGGACTGAAAGCGAAGCAAAATCAAGCCAAAAGTGCGCTGCACGCGCGGTATACAAGGTTCCACGACTAACATGGCCAATATACATTTCACCTAAAAGCTCTGTTAGGTAAGCACACTAGCGTGTAGCATCACGGGATATTTTTCACATAACTATTTGTTTTGTAAGAAAAAAGGGATTCTGCAAGTGTTTCCTTCCTTTCCCTGTCTTTGAATCATGATGCCTAAAGCTTACAGTACAATAAGCTCACACTGATAGGCGCACTGGTTTTGTCACTGGCACTTAGTGCTGAAGCTAATAATAGAGGATGGAATGATGAAGATCTTGCAGGTTGTAGCCTTTTTTCCGAATGAAACACCAGGCCGCCAAAAGGACCAAGATGTACGAGCCAAACAACATTTATTTTTCCAGCCATACTAGTACCTTTTGCTGAGTGAATGTTTGAAAAACTTTTTTTTGATTCAGAAGGACAAAAGCTGACCCTTAGCCTTATCACCTTTAAGCAGTTTCAGAGCTACGCTCATTGTGCCAACGCGGGTCGTCCCGAGTGGCCAGAGCAGAGTGCTCCGGGAGCCGAAGGCTCCTGTCGGCCCGGGTTCGATTCCCGCCGCGGCACCTGCGCGCGGTACTGTAGCTCGCTACAGTGCCGCGCGCGCACTGTAGCATATGTGGCTGAAATACGCCACGCTGCAGTGCAGAGTAAAAAAATCCCCTCGTCCTCCCCGGGTCAAAGCACATGGTTAGACTCGCGCCGGAGCTCACAACGGCCAGCTGAGTCCCTGTGTAAGATCGGGGAGGGGGTTCGGGGGTTTTCTCGACCTGCGTAAGAGGTTGTTCTCCTTAATTAAATGTCGTTGGGGGCGGTCTTTCCCCCGGCAGGTCGAGTTTTTTGAGCTACGCTCATTGTGCGGCACTTGATACTTTTACTACGACTCACGACATCGAGTGGTCAAAATTGTAATATGCTCCGGGAGTACATGGCAAATATTTTCGATAGATGACAGTAGGGAGAATATCAGGTGTTCCAAGGACCTAGAGTGCTCCTATAGAAACACAAATGTTTACAACTGACGCCAGTCTAAGGTTTTACTGAAACTCTACACGTATATGCATATAGAACTATGTGCAAGCACGTTATTTACATAATAATATCAATGTGAGAGCATAAATCAAAATATCGATGCAATAACATGACTTCCATTGAAGAACAACAAAAGAAATTATAAACCTTCGTGGAACGGGATTAAACCATAACATGTTGGCTTGGTACAACTTAATTTCCTTGACCAAAGCTCTGAAGCAATGCAGAGGAAGATTTCAGCTTCTTCTAACCTTTGGTAAGTGTTCATGCCTTGATACCGAAGTTGGAGCACTTGATGGAGCCTCGTGCAATGTCAATCTCAATCAGGCTGTCCTCCTCGCTGATCTCTGACAGGATGTCTATGAAGTCCCTCTTGTCAAGCACCAAATCCGGCAAGAACTCAGCGAGGAGGTCCTTCTCCTTGAATGCACATTGCTCACCTTGTCCCACGCCCACATAGTGCCCATCAACCAGGGAGATCTCAATGAGGCTCTCTTCATCATCGTCATCTGACACCGAGTCCTCCTCGGTGCGCTCGTCATCACTTGCCGTGCAGTCTGAAGATTCTGACATGCTTTCCATCAAATCCTCCGGCGCATCTTCAGGCACCTCATCTTGTAGCACAATGCTCTTCTCCTCATGCACAGGCTCCTCCATGGAATGAGAAGTAGTCTTTGCTTTTTGGGTGTTGGCTTTGAGCAGGTGTCTGAGGTTGGAGAAGAGCAAGGAGAGGAAGGTGACCAGAACCAGCAATGCAAGTGAGGAGGATGCCGGCAAAGAAGAAGAAGCAGAGGAGGAAGAAGAAGAATACATACTGTAAAGGCTACATGAAATGAGTATGAGAGTGAGTTGTATGGCCATTTGGGAGCTGGGAGGCATCAAGAAATTGGTCACAGGGGCAAGAGCTTTAGTGGCAGAAATGATGTAGTGATGCTAAAGGAGAAAGAAGCCATGATGGTGGAAGCATGAAAGAGGGGAGCTAGCACTGTTGCTCCACCCCTCACTCCCTCTACGAAAACTAACCGGCACAAGGAAAGCAAGCAATGGATGTGTGTTTCTCTATCAAAGCGATTTGTGAATTGGCACAGACGGGAGAGAAGTGAGACCGTGAGAGCAGTAGGTAGAGAGATCAGCCCACCATGGCCAATGCATCTGCTAAAATATTTTATCTGAAACTGATGGATAGATTCAAAGGTAACTGTAACAGTAAATGCTTAGAAAAAAACTGAAACTTTTTGGTGAACTGTTACCAGTGCCACCACCCCTGTCCTTTGAAGCACTAAGTTAACAAGGTAACTGCTGTCTTTGCATCATGGTCAGAGTTGTTAAGTCCTGCATGACAGAAATATTTAAGGCGTGGTCCATTGCAGTCTGCCTATGGAATGGCAACATGCAAGGCAGGGTTTTGTGCTCCAATGAGCTTAGGAACAAGAGGGTGCCATGTGCACTGAGTAAATTAAAAAGTTTACCACATGGGCCTCACTACTTATCCAGTCATCCCTTTCGCTTACTCTTAGTCTTACCCTTATCAAAAGCAGGGATTTACTTTGTTCATGAAAGGTGAAAACTGTGCTGACATTACTCCCCTTTTTCAGCACTTCTTTTCCCTCTGCACTGGGAGGTTCACAGTGTTCCTGATTTGCACCATCCTTCCTTTGCATAAAAAATATTATTTTTGAATTTTTCTGAACGATTAAGTACACGTTAACTTGTCCATTTCCAAAGCGTTAATATCTTCTTGGTGAGTGATTAACAGACAAAGTGTTTTGCCGACAGAGCTAGATGTCCCTGATAATGCAGCATCGTCATGTGTGGACAAGGACATGTAGAAGTGTAGTATCCTAACAGTACAGGTCTTTTGACTAATCAACTATGCATAGGATCAAATCTTCACAATCCATGAATTGTAAACATGGAATCCTATGATGATCACAGACAAAACTCTGCCCCTTATTGAGCTGCATGAGCCATTAGTTCCAGACCCTGTGGACGAGGCAAAGGGAGGGAAAAAAACTTTAGCCAACATTTCAATGCACCAGTGTGAAATAGATTTACTTTGGAATGGTCCTCCTATATCACCTCAATCTAATTGTGTTATGGCCCTGTTAATTTTATAGCTACAAAGGCAGTACAGGATAGAATTGTAGGCTTGTAGCATAGCAGACAAGTATGCAAGTTAAAACAGGGCACCGATGTTATAGAAGTTCGAATTTAAACACTTAGGTGGTGTTCGGTTCACTTTAGAGGGGTATAAAGAGGTCACATCAAAGATGCCGGCCGCATTTATGTGTACTAAACAAAGTCAAATTACAAAACTAAGTTCAGGACCCCCTATCTATTTCGCGAGACGAACGTAATGAGGGTAATTAAGCGGCGATTAGACGATGGTTACTGTAGCATCACTGTGTCAAAACATTGATTAATTAGGCTCATTAGATTCGTCTCGAAAAATAGCGCTCATCTGCAGAAAGGTTTGTAATTAAATTTTATTTAGTACTCCTAAATAGTAAGATTCTTTTTACTTTAGAGGGTATAAAGTTTAGAGGGTTTTTAGAGGGGGAACCGAACGCAGCCTTAGAATTCAGTAGTTTCCCTAAGCCAGCCTACATTAAAAGCCTATTCGTTTTCTAATCTGACCTGCAAAAGACTATTATTACCGGGATTACAACTAGAACATGAAGATAGAACAAATCTTCAAGTACATACACTTAACAAGATAAGCAGACGTTACGCTCTATGAACAATATTAGTTCGTGTATTTGCTAAACACTGAGACCATAATATGATTATTTCCTTAATTATATTTGAATTGACTAACATCAAATCACCCAAATACATGTAGCCTGTCTATGTGTGTGTGTTAAAATTTAATCTTTTGGTCTACCATCACAATTTGTCTTTTTGCTCATGTACAAGAAGCCACAGCAGAGAACTTATGGAAGTAATGTTTTATGACCAAGAAACTAATTATTTTGCGAATCGTGGTCATGAAAACTTATTTGAGCTTTACTATGACTACTGAAAATTTGACACAAAAATCTGTCTGTTGAATCTCTTAGCACACGGATCGGTTTACGGCAATAAAAGTTTCCATTAATATGCCAAGTTGCAGGCGTGCACTGTACTTTTTGTGGAAACTGCAGGCACTTGTTATCATATCTCAGATCGCCCTAATTGGCCTTAACTTGCCACTATCGTGTTTTATAACATATTGGGCAGCAAATCTCTGATAACCAAATAATGAACTAAGTGGGCCATCGAGTTCCAGCTTTGGGTGAGTTAGCTGGGACAATCGAGTATTATGCATCAAAAGCCACCAACCATGAAAGTAAAGGCATATATACAAGCTCTCTCATGATTACTGAACTTTCTGCAGAGAACAAAAAGGGTTCGTTCTTTTCCCTCTCTCTCACTGGTGCTGGGCCTTCTGTACAAACAGAAAGGGACATCTCGTAGCTGCATCTATCATTTCGCGGTCCATAAGCTCGAACGAAAGGCGAGCCTCAATTCTCGGAGAATAATCCAGCGATCGTTTCAACAATGAACAAGCACACTGCGCACAATCTCACTGTCTAGCTGCTGATCCTATCTTCTTGTTCTTGCCATTTCTGTGGGTCCGGTTTATGACAATCTGTGGGTCCTGGAATAAATGGGCTTTTCAGGCACATTCTTGAAGTGGACATCTTGATGTTTTCTAGACTTGACTTAACACTGTTTTCCTATTGATAGTCTGTCGTCTGGCGCTAAAATTGGGCTGTCTTGATTTCTTTCATCCTGCTGTTGTAGGTACTGTCTTTTAATGATCGAATTATGCTATTCGGATCAGATTCATCCCTACTATTTTATATAGGTACTGTCTTTTCAGTAGTCATATTATCTCACTCAGTGTGTTGTGGGGTATTTGACAGTAGGAATCAGAGAAAATGTTAGGAGCTGTCATGTTTCATCTTTCTATTAGAGTCACTGCCAATTATCACTACACCATGACACGTCCCATTACATATATGTAGTATAACTTTTAGTCATCCATGCTTTCTTATAGGTAATTTTTGACAGCACCCTATAAAGGACCTCAGATTTGCGCAGGGATGTTGAAATGATTACAACCTTTGATTTTTTTGCACTATTTCTGACGAAATTCAATGGCTTATATATCGTTGTGATTTGAGATGGTTCCATATAAGGGAAGTGTTGATTTTTACCTCTATCGAGAGATGAAATTTGAATTAACAAATTTTTGAGGAAATTTGAGGTCTTGGTTAGCAAGTAAGCACACCGCTTACAAGGAAAAATGCTAATCCCTTTAGATATCTCAAGCAACTTGTTTGTAACAACTGAGAAACAAAATCTATTCCAAATTTGAGCAGATAATGTAGCTTGCTCCACTGAATTCTTTTTCTAGGTTCTCCGAAAATAAGTGACCTTTTGTTGCACTGACGCAGAGACGAATACCTGATAGACGGTGCATGATTTTCCAAAAGAAGAATTGGACGAGTGCACATCATTAGCGTTCTCTCAGAAAGCTTTACGTTATGGTGGCTGGAGTAATAATAATGCAAGCCCAGCTGTGACTCCTTTACCTTTTCTTTTAAGATGTTAGTCTCCCAGTTCTCATATACTAAACGTCACTTGAAGTAAACTAGAGTAGTTCAAAATTAATCAGTCTATCAACTAAATATCTTGGACACATATTTTCTTCAGCAACATATCATTTTGGCTTAAACTTAGAGTCTCCAAGAAATAACTTTTTGCGTGATCATATTCTCAATGGTGCATAAATGCAGCATTGGCAGTACCTATGTCCAATAACATTTTTAGCATATTCTTGCATAGAACAATAAAATGTTTCTTTGTTCATTAACTATGGTCCGGGCGTTTACATGGGTTATGTTTTCACTGAAAATCATTTCGAGAGATATGGCACCGTGTTGGACCACAATAGTGAGTATTTTGAGATTAGGAGGAGGAGATAATTGCTGGGGGCCGCTACATCATCAATCCAATAGGTAACGATGGTTTTTTATGCGAGGAACAATATTTTTTCCCTTCCAATGCATATCAATATCTTCTTGAATACATAATGGCAACTACAAAACTGAATATTTTAGGACTTTAAAGTACACTATCTCTGTTTATGCGCAGCCTATATGTAGCCTAGGATACTAGGCTCTATAAATCTAAAAATAGGCAATTATATAAAAAAAACTGATTATGTTATTGTGAAGCATATTCATACTAGCAAAAGTGACACTGATTTTTGAGTCTTGGCACATATTACATCACTCATATCACCGATTCTAGTGCCACATTTGACCATTTCATTCCATCTACTCGATTGAGTTCCAGTTGTGTAGGTCTAGGATGAGCTGGACCACCATGGTAACTCGCAAACCTGTTTCTCTTGTTCTTCGTGAGCTTGCTATTCAAGGTAGCCAGCAAATCTTAGGTCTGATATCTTACTTCTCATAGGTATGTATCATATATATGTTCTCAAGAAAGATACATGCCGTATGTGCAAGGGACCAGGCAAGATCGTAGGAGTATGAACCTTAAAGAACATTACCTTGGTGTCATTTGACCATGAAGACTAAGTTCCTTCCTTCAAAACAAAAAATGAAGACTAAGTTCCCAAGGTGTGCCATGTAATATTGTGCATGGTCCATGTACCAATAGTATGAGGCAGAACATCTCCTTGTTGACATCTTGTGTAATTAGCACTTAACCAGTCAAGGTGGCTAGGTTTTGGTAAGATCGAAATACCTTTTTTAAGGGTAGGAGAAAGGAATGGGCAATGCTTTTAATAATTGATGATCATTTTTTTTAGACAATTTTATGTGTGAAAAAATGTTTTCACCATTTGTCACTTTCTATTAACAGCTATTACAAAGGACCAAACGATTAGGAGCACGCGGATTAAGTGTTTGCCCTGCAGCTAAGTTAGGGAAGATAGAGTGAAAATATGGTGAAAGAAGGCAAATAGACAATAAAAGGAAATGCTGATCATGACTTTGGAAGAAAAAAAATATTTTCAACCTCATCCCTCAAATTGTTATTTTTTTCCTGAAGGTATTTGCTGGTTTAGCGGGTATGTCATGTTGTGCTGATGCTGGAGCTTCTAATCAACGTTTTCCTGAGGTCCTTTTGAATCATCAAACAGCATTGCACTTTTTTTCAATCTCGAAAACATAACTTTTTGAGATCTTCGTTGAGATGAAGTATGAATTGTTGATGATGGTCCTTGCGTAGTGTAACATCCTGCATCTAAAATTCGCTTACCGCCCAAACCCTCCACATGGGGCGGACACGCGCGTGCACATAGCACCTTTCTTAAAGTTTCGTCCTCGCTAGAGTAAAAAGGTTAACCTTCACCCACCTAAACAAGTCATGTGGGACTACTCTCACAATCACAGCACTTCTGGGTCACTTGGGCCGGCCGAAATCAGAACTACTAGGCTATAAATTAACGGGCTGAAGTGTTGCATGGTATCTATCGATTCCACTATTAGGAGGGATTTTTTTAGCCTTGTTAAGGAGGATTTCATTGATAGTAAAGTGTGGTACATCCATATATTACTAGGACGCCCCTAAAAAAACAAAGATTTACAACTCCATCCTCTAAGGCACTATTCATCCCCTGCCACTACTGTAGAACAACGAATAGAAAAACACCAAACATCGCCATAAGTGTTTCATATAATTCTTATGTTAATAAGCTATACGGATTTGTGAAATTATTGGTCAAAGATTGTAGTAGGTAAAGCGATAAGTATTTAGCAAAAAGGCCTATAGTCTAATGGTTACAAGAGTCGTAGCACATCAGATCTTGGGTTCGACTCCTCGTGGGAGCGAATTTTTTACAATTTATCGACGTTGTGCTTTCAGAGTTAGACGACATGACTGTCGACAACGATGCGTCAGTGGTGACTTCATCAATCTCGAGAATTTGCCGGCTCAGTCTTCGAAGATACTCATAAAGTAGTGTTTGCTTGTGTGCGTTCATAAGGATAAATGTGCGTGCGTATGATCTGAGTTGTACTGTGTAATAGCCAAAAAAAAGTATTGAAACAAAGGTACTAGTCATTAACTTCTAAACTTTTATGATGAAAAGTTAAATCTCTAACTGCATGGGTTATGTATTTATGACTAATTATTATTTCAACAATAAAATTATAGGTGATGTGTCTATTTTTTATGCAGACGACTATACGCTCATATATATGAATGCACACTCACTTTTATAAACGCACACACTCACATCTTACCATTATAAACGCTTTCGAAAGATTGAGCCGGCTGATTTTGAGATTTACGAAGTCATCACAGACGCTCCGCTGTTCACGGGGATGTCGTCTCTCTCTGAAAAAATAATTAGCCGTAAATGCGAGCGAGGCAAGCTTTACAACTAGAGACCTTACCAGTTGAGCTACGTTCACTTTGCACATGGGATATGTCCATTTGACAATAAGGTATACAGATGATAGATGCTCGATCGTGATGAGCGATACGTCTACCGTAATACAAAGATTACTAGGAGGAGAGATTGTCTTCCGGTATAAGGATTTATGTGTTTTCTAAATAAATATTTTAATATTTTGGCTTTGTAGCAAGAGAACGATGAAGCTACTAGATTCATTGTATTTTAAAATATTGTATTTTTACAAATATTATTAGTGAAAGTTTTAAATTTTAACTTAATATCCTTTACTTTTTTGAAAGAAAAACAATGAGAAGGGAAAAAAACCGAAGAGTCCATTACCGGCGCGGCGAACATTTTGGTCGGCGCCCGGATTGGCGTCCGGCCCGAACTCCGACCAGCCCAACAACAGTACACATCATGTCTACCCTTCGGCTTCCTCGTCTCCGCGGCTTCTTCCTCCTCTCCACGCCTAGTCCAATCCCGTCGAGATCCCCGCGCCATGGCGGTCGGCCTCGGCCTCCTCGTCGACATCGTCTCGCGCGCGCCCCGCGGCGCTGCCTCGGCCTCCGCCCACTCCTACGGCACGCTCTCCGCCGCTGCAGCGGCTGCGGCCGCCGCCGCGCTCGCCACCACTGGGGTGCCGCTCTCCGCGCGCCACCTCTTCGGGTTCGTCCCCTCTCCCCTTCTTAATCGCTTTGTAGGACTGTGTTTTGCC
Organism: Eragrostis nindensis; assembly: GCA_012490785.1. Lineage (NCBI taxonomy): Eukaryota > Viridiplantae > Streptophyta > Magnoliopsida > Poales > Poaceae > Eragrostis > Eragrostis nindensis. The sequence continues at coordinate 341,921 of JAAXCT010000100.1, read as the reverse complement.
CTGCGAAGCTTCCAGGTGTACTCTATGCTTTCTTGCCTCGGCGTGCGCCCGTCGCGATCGTGAGGTGTTCGACGCATTGGTTACGAGCCGAGCCTAGTTCATCGTGGGTTTAGAGGCTCAATCTGGTCGCGTGGGGTGACCGAAGCTCTAACTTCGGCTGGTTATCAGTCTTTCAGGGAGGCTACCACGGGAGGTGATTCGGTTTTGCGGATGAGCTTTAGGAAATCATTGAAAAGAATGTGCAATGTGCTCTAACTAATATAGGTGCTTTTGGGAACGTTTGAAAAAACTAGTTAATTTAGCATGGATAGAGTTTGGATTTGAAGCGACATTGGTCCTCACTATAAAATTCTGGGTAAGATTATAGATATCTGGAGCTTTATTTTTGAAAAATGTCCTTTAGCTGAATTCTATGCTCATGATTATGAGATGTAAGCAGAAGGAGGGAGCAATTATTTTTGGGGTACTGATAGAAGGTACATTTTATTGTAAGTTCTGATGTCACCGAAGAGTTGCCTCCTCTGCATAGCTAGTCACTGAGGAAAGAAACTGAGCAAAAGCTGCAAACTTGAAGGAGAGCGAACTGATCTGCCTCCATTGTTTGGTCTCACCTTTAACCTTGCCCAAATAGTTGGTCCGTCAGTATAAATAGTTTAACATATGATTTTGGTTACGAACTCATGATTTCGAGTTGTGCATCAGTATGAATTTAGGATTTGTTCTGGGTGATGTTTATAGTTTGATCATAGTCCTTACAACTGTAAAGGGCATTATGGAAAAACATTATGATGGTATTGTTAACCTTGATCAAACTTTCTCTTAAAAATTAAAGCTCAAGTCGTAAGCATACGCAAACAAAAGAATTAAAATAAGTCATTATTGTGATACGAAACTTCAAATTTAAACAATTCTTTGTATGCTGTGTGACCTTGTCAAATTACATTTAACTCTGTTGTGTAGTTAATTTGCGCTCTCGCTTCAGTTTTCCAGGGATTACTATTGCTCATTGTGATGCTGGTGTAGCCACTGGATTTAATGGTTCTGCTGATCTTATTAATGATATTAATAACAAGATCCGGGACTCCATCCAGTACGCAAGAAAAGAGGGTTTGTTGCCGGCAAAGCAATATCCTTCGGAGCTGAAGCCGCTGTTCTCAGCATTTGGATTGAAGAATTTTAGTGTTTTGACCCTGAGGTCTTTTCTATTATATTATTTACCTCTCATCCAACCTCAACCTGACACCCATGATGACGAGGACGATGATGATCTGCTTCAAGATGATCCAGAAGATAAGCCTGTGGATTTGATTACTCCTTTCCACAACTCAGTGAAGCAAATCGTACGTGAGGTAAGTCTTGAATCTTTTTATTTACTGATAGACATTTCCAGTGGAGTAATGCGACCAGTCTGTGTATAGTAGTCTTTCAAAGCGAGCTACTAGGCCTCTTCAAGGGCAAGCAGTTTATTTAAATGTGGAATATAGACTTTTCACGATGACTTTTTAGTTAATTCTATTTAAATGTGGCATTTACTCTTTTTCACTAAGACTCATCAGTGAAAGTGTGAAACTGAGTATGTAGCACCTGATAGTAACGCCTGAGCGTACATATCTATTCACTTTTGATGCTTCGTGACTTTTCAAGGACCATGCTGTGATGTTAACTTTCTTTCCATCTGAACTACCTTCATAGTAAATACTTGGGGCTTGAATTCTCAATCTAGGCCAAACAGTTAATAGAGCGTCGTACTAGAAGCCAAAGTAAAATGAAGCGTCGAGGTTTATGTCACAAATAAGTTGAAGACTAGGTTGTATTAGTATATAAACTTAAGATTTGCCTATTCGATATATGCAGTTATTTATATGCTCGTTTCATTTCAGACTTCTATTGTGACAACCAGGCGAGTATTGGAAAGGATTGCCGTTCGTCACGTTTCACAAAGAACGGCATGGAAACTTCTCAAAGGTAATATGGGCTTCTTTAATTTTTGCAGCTGTTCCGAGTTATTGAAATGATTGTGTCATGTGGAATCTGACAAGGCCCCTTGATATTTCTAATTAATATATGCTATTTACTGGGTTATTGTGCTTGGCAGGCACTATTGCGTATTTTTTTTCAGGAGGCGTGAATAAAAATGATTTTACTTTATCTTGTCCAATTTGTTATTTCCCCATCTTTCCCCTCCAGTTGACTGATTTCTATCTTTATTCTGGTAATTGTGTCTTACAGATATGGCTAGAAACTTTGACGCTAGTATCCTTAGGAGAAGCAATGTCTTACCAACGTTAAGATTGAGCCTGTGTTTTCTTTAGTTTGGTTCTACTTTCATAGCAACTGAATTTTTGCCAGAAGTACAAAAATCCAAGCCTATTGCATTTTGGTTAACCTCACCTGAGTTTACTTCCACATTTATCAATGATAGTCTACATTTTCTTTTCATGACATTAATACAAGTTGTGGCCGATGTATTTATGACGATGCTTCTGTGATTGTATCTTTTTTCATGCCAAAATACATTAATCTTGCAGCTCCTGTGTTTTGTTTTCTAACTTTAATAATCATCACTTTGTATCTATCACTAACAAGTGCCTATCATCTAATTCTTAACTCTATAGATGCTTCAAAATCAGCCAAGAGGAAAGCTGCAAGGGGGATGTCAACTCCAGGGTTCACATACTGTGTTGCCAGAACAACATTCCGAGGTCAGATTTGTTCGCTGTGGCATTTTTCTTTTGTTGGCTGCGTCTCACTATTTTCTTCTTTGAACAGCACATGCACTGGGAGTAGCTGCCTCTTGGGTTGTGCAATCCATAGTTCAGGTATACAGATGTTTCATCCGTAAGCCTTCTGATGAAGAAGAATCATTTGAAGAGGTGGATAAATTCAGAATGTTTGGGAGGAAGGTTCTAGGCATTACAATCAAAAGTTGTTTCTCTTTGGTTTTGGCCTCAATTGTAGCAGGCATCGGTGCCCTTGTGCATCCAGTCCATGGACAGTGGTTTGGTGAGTCATAATTTTTCCCATCTCCCTTCATTGCAAGTACTAAGATACTGCAGTATTTGTTATCAAGTTCACCTAGCACTAGCTGTAAGAACCTTAAGCTCCTTAAAATTCACCATAAGCTTCTTATCTTAGTTTAAATACTGCCTTGTTTGCTTTTGAGTTTTATTGGAACCATCTTACGCCAGTGATTTCTCAATACCCTTTTTATGTCTCAATGAAAAATTTATAATGATATAGCGTATCCAAAAAGTTGGTTGCATGCATCTCAAAAGATAACCTTTTTTTAACTGGATTCTATCCTTTTTTTTTTTTTACCTTGACACCACAAAGATTCTATGCTTTCATTAGGTTTTGCGCTTATAAGTTGTATTGCTCATAGCAGATCCTTAAAGCTTTAAGATGTTAATTCTCATAACACTGAGAGCTCTGTTTTACGTTGACACTATTTCAAAGCACCATCAGTTGACTATATCCTTGTATTCCTTGCAGGTTGTGCCCTAGGAGATGTGGCCGGACCAGTTGTTGCTATAATCATTTTTGAGAAGTTTCAGCTACAGCTACTGCTGTAGTGTCAGAAAACGCATACCTTTGAGCGCATAGTTTGCAGTCCCTTGCAAGCTAAGTTGGGTGTCAGTGAACCAGTTATACTTTGGAGATCTCCAGGTCTAATTTGGAGATCTCCTTTAATCTAACTTTGGCAGTTGATGAAGAGACACATTCTGTCGTTGTGAGGTCTAGACACACTTTGCAAAATTTGTACTCCCCCAGACTTGGGAATGAAAATGAAGTTTTGATGAACAATTTTGTTATTGGTTTGCTGTGAATATACCACTTACTGTCATGCGCCGGGTGTCAGTGAACCATTGTTGTAACAGCCCAAAAATTTAAATACAATAAACTTCACTCAGAAATTGAATTTTTTAGATTTATAGGTAATTCCATAATTTTACAAAAATAAAATCTCATTAAAATAGCTCAATAAATAAAATTTGAGAAATTTCTTAAATAAAAGTTCATGCTCAAGTGCTTGTTTCCTTTTTCCTTTTATCTGGATTTCGTTTGGTGTTTAACTCTCTCTCTCTCTCTCCCAAATTTGAATTCCATTCAAATTTGTCCAAACTTAATCTGAGAAAATGTTCAAAACATTTCCTTCCCGGGCTTTTTCCCCTTCCTCTTTTCAGCCCGGTCCAGCCCATCTCTCTCTTTCTCCTTTCTCTCCTTCCCGAGCTGGGCCACCCCTTTTTCTTTCTTTTCTCCGGCCCATCTCGGCTCGCCACAGCCCGGCCCAGCCCACCGTGGCGTCGGTCGTCTTCCCCCACGAGCCGCACCTTCGCGAGCGATGCCGCGCGTTGCCGCCGCCTGGTTTTCCGCCGGCGCGCCCCATCCCGCCGACTTGTAGCCATGCCGAGAGGACGTCATGCCTGTCGAAGCCGCGCCCCGAGGCCGCTACAGAGTTGCGGGCGCCGCAACTTTTCCCTCCGCGAAATCCGCTCGCCCGGCGCGCCGACGACCTCCTCCCGCCGTCCAAGTGAGCCCCGCCTCTGCTGAGCGGGCGTACGACCCTGTCATCGGATGACCGAAACTCGCGCGCGATGCGCGCCTTGACTCTCGCTTGACCCAGCGCCGCAATTCCACCCAATGCCAAGCCGCCGCATGTCTCGCCGTCGAAAAATCTCGCCGGCAAGCCCATCTCCCTCCGTCCCCGTGCACCGCTCCGCTTGCCAGCTGAGCGTACGAACCTGCTGCCGACCTGACGAGCCCACGCGCGCCGCAACGGAGGACGCCAACGTCACCTCGTCACTTCAACGCGTCGAGAAAAATCTCGCCGGAGCTTATCGCTTGCCGGCGATATTTTGTGCACCCGAACCGCCTCCTCCGCCTATAAATAGGGCCTTCACCATCCTGCGTAGCTCCTCGTCGCAAGCACTCCTCAAATCCAGCCTCGCATTGCTCCAATTGCCGACATTCCCCATTCGTCCCCAACTCCGGCCGCCGTGCCATTTCCCCTGTTCCGGTGAGCTCTTCTCCCCCTCTCTGCTTCTTTGGCACCGCCATCACCCCCTTCCTCGATTCCAAGCTCGAACCCTAACCCTCCTATACCCTAACCCGACGCGCACCGAGCGCCGCCACCCGCCGCCGCACGAGCTCGACGACGGCCGCCATCCCGGCCGCGCCTCGCTCAACACGCACGCGCATCACACTCGCCGTGGCCCCGCGCACCCTCTGGGCAGCACGCACTCGTGGAAGCACACACTCACGCGAAAGCACATCGCACTCCGCCGCCGCGCCCCACTCCGGCGAGCCCGCGCCGCCGCTCCGGTGCTCGCCGTCGACGACAAGCTCGACCCCTAGCTCCGCCTTCTCATCCTCTAGCCCTGCGGCGAGATCTCGCCGTCCCTCCTCCACTCTAGCGGCCACCGGCGAGGATTCCGGCGAGCCACCGCCGCGCACAGCCCAGCACCGCCGCGCGCTGACCCAGTCACCGCCGTCCAACGTGGCGTCCACGTGGCGTCCACGTCAGCCCGTGGACCCCACCACTTAATCCCAGTCAGCACCCCTCTTTCTCTTTCTTCCATGCACCCGGTCCATGTGAACCACACTCACATACACCTCCGGTCCACAGAACTCATACACCTGGTCCACAGCACAGTAACCCGGGGTGCACTATGCAACCCGGCCCCACCAGTCAGCCTCTGAAACCCGATCTGTTTTGCTAGATCCACCCGGCTAGTGTACACAGAATCCTATTCCGAGACTTTCCCTTTGTGGAAAAATTCCAGAAAAATTCCCAAAAATATCTTATATTATCTAGATTATTTTACCACCTTTTCCCAACCTCAGAAAAATATAATATTCCCAGGATAAATAGGAACCTATAAGAGATCTAATTCCTTTTCTTCAATTCCACCTTTCTAGACTCTTTTAATAGATTCTTTTCCCTAAAATTTCTATTTAATTCAATCCTATCTATTCATATCAATCCCAATTCTATTTGAGTCTATTTGATTATTTGAATCTTATTTGGTTGCATTTATTTTATTTTGCGATAGTTAATTTATTCGTCGGTAATTTGCGTAATATAGCTAACGAGGAGCTCGAGGAGGAGCCCGAGGACCCGGATTACGAGGAGGAGCACGAGGAAGAGTTTGAAGGCAAGTCCTAACTATCCTTGATCATTTTGATCCTATGATTTATAAACACATCCTATGAATGGCCTGTGTTAATGCTTATATGATGCATGCTTATTTTATTATTTTGCAAAGTTGTGTTAGCTATAAACCCAGTAGGATAGCAATCCTTGATATTGATGTCTGTTACCTTGTTAAACCTAGGATGATTTCCTTCATTATACTATAATAATGCTGGAATTATTGCCTTGATATTAGAATGCTTAGGGCTTACTACAACTTTTAGTTGTTACACAATATTTCATGACTTTTGGTGAAATGTGTGAAAATGTGTGATTGGTGCGTGTGAGTAAATAAAATGGGAGGGGGATAATCAACTAGTGTGTTGGGGTGAAGTGGGACATTTTAGGCGGGGGCGAGCCTGGTGAATGGTGAATAGTGACCCACATAGGTGGGGTTAGGTGGAAGATGCTCGCCTCTGCCGGTTAAGGACCGGTTCGTTGGACCTCGCCTAGTGAACCCCGTGCAACCAACAGATCCTGTTATGGGCAGGACTTGACCCTAACTTTCTGGTGTCTACCACTTGATCCACCTAGGAGGCGGTAGTGCAACGAGCAACCAGGAGCAGACGCGATATCTTCATTGGTCGTTGTCCGACTTGACCATTGGGTCATTGACTTCATAAAGTCGCATTATAAGTCCCTGGGTCAGTAATGGCTCGTGGGTGGGATTGTGGGGATACTCGGGAAAGGTGGGTTTCGCTATGTTGCTCCCTTGCTAAGAGCGATATAGTCTGCGGGTAAAGATGTACACCTCTGCAGAGTTAAAATCTATCCGGATAGCCGTGTCGCGGTCACAGACGCGCTATGGTTGAGTTCACAATGATTAGTCTTACTTACTCCTTGGAGTGTGAGTGGGCAGTAGTTCGCCCGTGTTTTGGAAGTGAGAGTCGGTACGGCCGTGCGCCCGAAGGCTCGCCTAAAACTTGGGAACTGGCGGGATTGATATATCTCCCCCAGGGCCAACCCACTTTATCATGACAAACGTGTTATTTATAAAAGGTTTAAGCTTCTAAAATGAACCCTGCATTAAAATAAGCTTTCCGCTAAAATATAAGCCCTACAGCCTAACCATTTATACAGCCTTTTATGCATCCATAACTCTTTGAGTAGTGTTAGGACTTGTTGAGTACCTTATGTACTCACCCTTGCTTTAATCATTCAGAAGAAGATATGCAGTATGAAGACGGTGGTGACGATGAGTAGGTTTTGCGTTCGTCGCCCGAGTTGCCTGTAGAAGTTGGACTCTCCGCTTTCCGCTTTGTTTTGTTAGTTTGTGGCCAGGCCTGCCGGCCACTCTGGTATTGTAATCTGAAGTCTCTATAAGACATTTGTGATATTGTAATAATAATCGAAGTATGGACTTGGTATTATCTTTGTTTTGTGCGTATCAACTACTGATCCAGGGATTGGTACGGTAAGCACAGTGGATTCCAGAAATGGGGTCCGACAGAGTGGTATCAGAGCCGTACTTGGCCGTAGGACGCAACCCTAGGAAAAACCACCGCTAAGAGTTTCTTATCTTGACATAAAAACTATTTTATGAATATCCTTCCCTATCTTATCTCTCCTTCCCTCTAAGTCTATTATAAAAAGGATTGTAAAATTTCCTCCTAGATCTGTTCTAACATCTCCAAATTTGTTTGGCAGATGGAAGAAGGTCCTTGGACTTGGTCTTATGCTAATGAGGACAGAGGTTTTCCTGCACTCCTGGCAGACACCATGAAGAAGATGGGATACACTTGAGCCTCAGATTATCATTGGCAAGAAACCGTGAACCAGGGGGCACCGGTCTGCAAGATGTGTGTACATGTTGATGGAGTCCCTCCCCACTCCGACATACAGCCATGGACTGGGCAGGTCACAGGCGCCAGGTTTGAGGATACTCTGCAGCTGGCTGCCCGAGGAGTTTTACTGGAGCTTTGCCAGAAGAACATCGGCTTCAGCGGGACTACTCCTTTCAAGTACTTCCCCGTGAAGGACGTGGATAATGAAGTTTGGAAGCATCGTGTGGCTACACTTGAGGGCCCCACCCAGACAGTTGATGATCCTACCTTGGCTGCCACTGCACGATACTTATTGGCTTTGGACAACTTATATGAAGACCATGCCCATGAGTGGGGCAAATCTCATAGGCATGCTATGAGGGCAGAAGAGAAGATCAAGGACTTGGAGAGACAGCTGGACATTGCTCAGAACCAAGCTATAGAAGCTGAGGAGCGCGCCAACCAAGCCCTGAAGACTATGGCAGAGAATGCCCAGCGCCACGCCCAGGAGTTGGAGGCCCTGCACCAAGTGGGGATATGTCGAGGCGCACGCACCAGGCAGACTGCAAGGAAGCGGAACTTCGTTGCCTCCACCAGCGGTGAGCGCCAGCTACCCCCTACAGCACCTGTTCTGGATGACGCTACTCGAGGAACAATCTCTCGTCAGGGACCTACAAATGGGAACCGATCTGAGGATGATGATGAGAGTGATGATGATGACTCACACGGCTCCGACGACTCAGATCGATCTGATGACCAGGATGGAGGTATGGATATCTCCGAAGTTGCGGAAACAGAGGAGGATCCTGAAGAGGACCCAGAGGAGCCACCTCAGGAGGATGACCAGGCAGATTCCACCGCACCGATGGTTGAGGACGCCGCTCCAGCTGTTGAAGATGCCCCAACAGATGCTGAGCCTAACAGCGGGTTTACCTCCCACAACCCGTTCATAATCAATGATGATGACTTCAACCTCTACGAGGAGTGGCGCAGGGATCGTGGGATCAGCGGTTGAGTAGTTTCGAGCAGTGTAGTAGTATCTTGGAGCTTTTGTACCAATAGCTAGCAACAGCTATCCTAGTAGCGAGTAGTGTCTCAGTAGCATCCTAGCAGTAGGCAGCATCCTAGTAGTTTGTATGACTCGTCTGTAGTACGTTTTGTATAATACACCTTATCTAATGAATAAAAGTTATCTATGTTTGTAATATAGAGTGCTTGTGTGTATTTGCAAGTTTCTTGGTTCTTTGGTTGAGTGCTTGGGTGATTCAAGAACAACCTAATCAAATAAACTACTTAATAAATAGAACTAAAAGCTTAGTACCTGCCTCAACTCCTATCTTACCCTCACTTATGGAAACAGGATGCCGCCAAAGAAGTCTGCTCGCATTGAAGCTCGTCGTGAGCGTGATGCAAAGGCTGCTGAAGATGACAATCGTGATGGACAGCCCAAAAGGGGTAGGACAATCACCAGGGGAAAGAAGAAGACAAACCGCCGTAATCCATCCCCCCGAAGGAATGATAGGAGGAATGAGCGGGGCAATCGTGAGGAACATGAAGGGAGCCGTCACGATGAGAATGACGGAGATCGTGAGGAGGAAGTGAATCAGCACAACACTGCAGGGAATAACCAAACCAGGAATCAGGGACCGCCACCGCCGCCACCCCTTACTCTTGCAGAAGTGATGGCCAATCAGACTCAACTCCTGCAAGCCATCGCCCAAGGGATGAATCAGCAGAACCATGGACCTCCACCTCAGTCCAGGATGACTGAGTTCATGAGGCTCAGGCCACCAACCTTCGACAGCACTGATGATGATCCGCTAGCAGCTGATGACTGGCTTCGCAACATCAACAAAAAGCTCAACCTGGTCACTATCGACGCTCATGAAAAAGTGATGTTAGCATCGCATCAGCTTGTTGGAGCAGCAGGAGAATGGTGGGACAACTACCGTGAGGCAGCAGTAGATCCAGACACACTCACTTGGGATGAATTCCAGCAAGCCTTTCGCGACTACCACATTCCAGAAGGAATCTTAGAAATGAAAGCAGATGAATTCCGCTCCCTGAGGCAAGGACCAATGACAGTGAACCAGTACATCAAGAAGTTTATGAAGCTGGCTCGCTATGCTCGGAAGAAGTGAACACTGACAAGAAGAAGCAGGATCGCTTCAGGAAAGGTCTCAATGGCAGTTTGAGGACCCAGCTGGTGACTCATATCTACCCAGATTTCAACACTCTCATGAATAAGGCTCTGCTACTTGAAGATTCCCGCTCCTACCTTGATAATGAGAGGAAGCGTAAGTTCCAGGCACAGAAAAACAAGCAACAGGAGAGGTCGCAGAGGCCTAAGTTTGGATACCAGCCGAAGCAGAGGAACCAGCAAACCATGCAGTATCGCACTCCTGCAGCAAGTTAGCAGCAATCCAACCAGGTGTACCGTGGGCAAAGTTCGAACACTCAGCAAAGGGGTAGTACCCAGGTCTCTCAGGCACCAGTCAAAGGAAGGGCATGCTTCAACTGCAGGGACCCAGGCCATATGATTGCTAATTGCCCCTACAACAACAACAGACAGCCACCTGCAGTGCCAAACAATTCGGGAGCCCGAACCGCAGTATCTGGAGTTGGACGTGGTGGACCCCAGGCATCTGGTCAGCAGAAGAGGACTCAATCTTTCGGACAAGGACGGGTCAACCACATTGATGCTGTGGATGCCGAGGACGCGCCAGACGTCGTACTCGGTAAGTTTCTTGTCAATTCCGTACTTGCAACAGTTCTCTTTGATTCTGGAGCTTCGCATTCGTTCGTTTCTTCGAAGTTTGTTGCTGAGCATGGACTACCAACTGTTTTACTTAAAATCCCCCTGATGACAAAATCCCCTGGGGAAATGATCAAATGCCAACTAGAATGTCCCCGGGTTAAAATCCTTTTAAGTGGGGTAGAGTTTCTAGCAAACCTGGTAGTCCTTAGATCAAGTGGGATAGATGTTATTCTCGGAATGGATTGGTTAGCGAAGCATAAAGGGAATATATCATGTGCTGATCGTAAAGTTACTGCAACAAATCATAAGGGAATCACCATAGAATGTCAGCCCAACCTAATAACTTCAGAACCAATGGTGTGCAACATGGAAGCTAAACCCTTAGAAGAAGTACCAGTGGTTTGTGAATATCCTGATGTCTTCCCTGAGGAATTATCTGGAATGCCACCCGACAGGGATGTTGAGTTCATCATTGACTTAATCCCCGGAGCAACTCCAATTGCAAAGAGACCTTATCGGATGGCAGCAAATGAGCTGGCTGAGTTAAAGGAACAAATAAGAGAATTGCAAGAAAAGGGTTTCATTCGACCTAGCTCATCCCCGTGGGGAGCACCTGTTTTGTTCGTAAAGAAGAAGGATGGAAGTCTCAGAATGTGTATAGACTACCGTTCCCTGAACGAGGTAACCATCAAGAATAAGTATCCCCTGCCCAGGATCGATGACTTGTTTGATCAATTGAAAGGAGCCAAGTTCTTCTCTAAGATTGACTTGAGGTCAGGTTACTACCAGCTGAAAATCAGAGTTAGTGATATACTGAAGACAGCATTTGTAACTCGGTATGGTCAATATGAGTTCACTGTGATGCCATTTGGATTAACCAACGCCCCAGCATACTTCATGAATCTAATGAATAAGATTTTTATGGAAGAGTTGGACAAGTTTGTCGTAGTCTTTATTGATGACATCCTTATCTACTCTAAAAGTGCCGAAGAACATGAGGAACATCTAAGGATTGTATTGGAAAGACTAAGAGACCATGAGCTCTATGCAAAATTCAGCAAGTGTGAATTCTGGTTACAAGAAGTGGCATTCTTGGGACATATCATAAATAAAGATGGAGTCGCAGTGGATCCTGCAAAAAGTGGAAGCAGTGATGAATTGGAAACAACCAAAGAATGCCTCAGAAGTCAGAAGTTTCCTTGGATTAGCAGGGTACTATAGGAGATTCATTGAAAGTTTCTCCAAGATTGCAAAACCAATGACGGAGTTAACGAAGAAAGATAAGAAGTTTGAATGGACTTCAGCATGTGAGAAGAGTTTCCAAGAGTTAAAAGAGAAATTAACAACAGCCCCAGTACTTACCTTGCCTGATATACACAAGGACTTTGTGGGATATTGTGATGCCTCCCGACAAGGACTTGGATGTGTTCTGATGCAGAATGACAAGGTTGTCGCATATGCTTCGAGGCAATTGAAGGTTCATGAGAATAATTATCCTACCCATGACTTGGAATTGGCAGCTGTGGTACATGCTCTGAAATATGGAGACATTATTTAATTGGAAATAAGTATCATCTTTACACCGATCACAAGAGCTTGAAGTATATCTTCACTCAGACAGAGCTGAATTTAAGGCAAAGAAGATGGTTGGAATTAATAAAGGATTATGACATTGAGCTGCAATATCACCCTGGAAAGGCAAACGTGGTTGCTGATGCATTAAGTCGTAAGGCTTATTGTAACAATCTGAAGGTAGTCACCGCAAACCAGGCTTTGGTTGATGAGATGAACCACCTGAACCTGCGAGTTGTGGGTCAGGGATGTGTCAACACTTTGTGTGTCAAGCCAACTTTAGAAAATCAGATCAGAAGAGCTCAAGGAAAAGACGAGGAAATTCAGGAGATAAAAGAAAAGATTGGTGAAAACAACAGCCCTGGATTTAGGATGGATCCCAGTGGAATTCTCTGGTTTGAAGATCGGATTTGTGTGCCTAAGACCAGAGATAACGACCTAAGACAGCTCATCATGAATGAAGCACATAACTCCGCATATTCCATTCATCCTGGAGCCACTAAGATGTATCAGGATTTGAAACAGAAGTAGAAGTACTGGTGGGTTGGAATGAAAAGAGATATAGCCGAATACGTTGCTCGTTGTGACACATGTAGAAGGATCAAGGCGGAACACAGTAGACCTGCCGGATTACTACAGCCTCTACCCATCCCAGTATGGAAGTTTGATGAGATTGGAATGGATTTTATTGTGGGTTTGCCCCGGTCTAAGAAGGGAAATGATTCAATCTGGGTAATAGTAGACAGACTTACAAAAGTAGCTCGCTTTGTCCCGGTGAAGAAGGTATACAGAGGAGAACAGTATGCACAGTTATATGTGGATCACATATTGAAGCTACATGGAGTTCCAAGCAGAATAGTGTCGGATCGTGGTCCCCAGTTTACTTCCCGATTCTGGAAAAGTTTACATACCCTGTTAAGAACAAAGCTCGATTTCAGTTCAGCTTATCACCCACAGACTGATGGACAGACAGAGCGCGTAAATCAAATCCTCGAAGACATGTTGAGAGCATGCGTTCTGACATATGGAAAAGACTGGGAGAAAAGCCTGTCATTTGCGGAATTCTCTTATAACAATAGTTATCAAGCAAGTTTGCAGATGGCACCCTTCGAGGCACTGTATGGCAGGAAATGCAGAACACCCTTGATGTGGTCAGAGGTTGGAGAGCGATCTCTGTTTGGACCAGCTATCATCAGAGATGCCGAAGAGAAAGTTGCTATCATCCGTGAGAATCTCAAAGCAGCACAAAGCAGACAGAAGAGTTATGCTGATACTCGACGACGGGAACTTGCCTTTGAAGTGGGAGATTATGTGTACCTTAAAGTATCCCCGATACGAGGTACCCGAAGGTTTCAGATTCAAGGAAAGCTAGCTCCACGATATGTCGGACCTTTCAAAGTACTCAATAGAGTGGGAGCAGTAGCATATCGTCTCGAACTCCCAGAAGAAATGTCCGATGTGCATGATGTTTTCCATGTCTCGCAATTGAAAAAGTGTTTGAGAGTGCCCGAAGAGCAAGTACCACTGGAAGGCATGGATCTTCAGCCGGACCTACGCTATCAAGAGCTACCAGTAAAGATATTGGATGTTGTGACTCGCCAAACAAGGAGGAATGCTGTAAGATTTTGTCGAGTTCAATGGAGTAACCACACCGAGGCAGAAGCTACGTGGGAACGTGAAGATGATTTGAAGAAGGAGTTTCCGTACCTGTTCGAAGAAGCTTCCGAATCTCGAGGACGAGATTCCCTTTAAGTGGGGTAGGTCTGTAACAGCCCAAAAATTTAAATACAATAAACTTCACTCAGAAATTGAACTTTTTAGATTTATAGGTTATTCCATAATTTTACAAAAATAAAATCTCATTAAAATAGCTCAATAAATAAAATTTGAGAATTTCTTAAATAAAAGTTCATGCTCAAGTGCTTGTTTCCTTTTTCCTTTATCTGGATTTCGTTTGGTGTTAATCTCTCTCTCTCTCTCCCAAATTTGAATTCCATTCAAATTTGTCCAAACTCAATCTGAGAAAATGTTCAAAACAATTCCTTCCGGCTTTTTCCCCTTCTCTTTCAGCCCGGTCCAGCCCATCTCTCCTTTCTCCTTTCTCTTCTTCCCGAGCTGGGCCATCCCTTTTCTTTCTTTTCTCCGGCCCATCTCGGCTCGCCACAGCCCGGCCCAGCCCACCGCGGCATCGGTCGTCTTCCCCCACGAGCCGCACCTTCGCGAGCGATGCCGCGCGTCGCCGCCGCCTGGTTTTCCGCCGGCGCGCCCCATCCCGCCGACCTGTAGCCATGCCGAGAGGACGTCATGCCTGTCGAAGCCGCGCCCCGAGGCCACTACAGAGTTGCGGGCGCCGCAACTTTTCCCTCCGCGAAATCCGCTCGCCCGGCGCGCCGACGACCTCCTCCCGCCGTCCAAGTGAGCCCCGCCTCTGCTGAGCGGGCGTACGACCCTGTCATTGGATGACCGAAACTCACGCGCGATGCGCGCCTTGACTCTCGCTTGACCCAGCGCCGCAATTCCACCCAATGCCAAGCCGCCGCATGCCTCGCCGTCGAAAAATCTCGCCGGCAAGCCCATCTCCCTCCGTCCCCGTGCACCGCTCCGCTTGCCAGCTGAGCGTACGAACCTGCTGCCGACCTGACGAGCCCACGCGCGCCGCAACGGAGGACGCCAACGTCACCTCGTCACTTCATCGCGTCGAGAAAAATCTCGCCGGAGCTTATCGCTTGCCGGCGATATTTTGTGCACCCGAACCGCCTCCTCCGCCTATAAATAGGGCCTTCACCATCCTGCGTAGCTCCTCGTCGCAAGCACTCCTCAAATCCAGCCTCGCATTGCTCCAATCGCCGACATTCCCCATTCGTCCCCAACTCCGGCCGCCGTGCCATTTCCCCTGTTCCGGTGAGCTCTTCTCCCCCTCTCTGCTTCTTTGGCACCGCCATCACCCCCTTCCTCGATTCCAAGCTCGAACCCTAACCCTCCTATACCCTAACCCGGCGCGCACCGAGCGCCGCCACCCGCCGCCGCACGAGCTCGACGACGGCCGCCATCCCGGCCGCGCCTCGCTCAACACGCACGCGCATCACACTCGCCGTGGCCCCGCGCACCCTCTGGGCAGCACGCACTCGTGGAAGCACACACTCACGCGAAAGCACATCGCACTCCGCCGCCGCGCCCCACTCCGGCAAGCCCGCGCCGCCGCTCCGGTGCTCGCCGTCGACGACAAGCTCGACCCCTAGCTCTGCCTTCTCATCCTCTAGCCCTGCGGCGAGATCTCGCCGTCCCTCCTCCACTCTAGCGGCCACCGGCGAGGATTCCGGCGAGCCACCGCCGCGCGCTGACCCAGTCACCGCCGTCCAACGTGGCGTCCACGTGGCGTCCACGCCAGCCTGTGGACCCCACCACTTAATCCCAGTCAGCACCCCTCTTTCTCTTTCTTCCATGCACCCGGTCCATGTGAACCACACTCACATACACCTCCGGTCCACAGAACTCATACACCTGGTCCACAGCACAGTAACCCGAGGTGCACTATGCAACCCGGCCCCACCAGTCAGCCTCTGAAACCCGATCTGTTTTGCTAGATCCACCCAGCTAGTGTACACAGAATCCTATTCCGAGACTTTCCCTTTGTGGAAAAATTCCAGAAAAATTCCCAAAAATATCTTATATTATCTAGATAATTTTACCACCTTTTCCCAACCTCAGAAAAATATAATATTCCCAGGATAAATAGGAACCTATAAGAGATCTAATTCCTTTTCTTCAATTCCACCCTTCTAAACTCTTTTAATAGATTCTTTTCCCTAAAATTCCTATTTAATTCAATCCTGTCCATTCATATCAATCCCAATTCTATTTGAGTTTATTTGATTATTTATTTGAATCTTATTTGGTTGCATTTATTTTATTTCGCGATAGTCATTTATTTATCGGTAATTTGCGTAATATAGCTAACGAGGAGTTCGAGGAGGAGCCCGAGGACCCGGATTACGAGGAGGAGCACGAGGAAGAGTTTGAAGGCAAGTCCTGACTTCCCTTGATCATATTGATCCTATGATTTATAACCACATCCTATGAATGGCCTGTTTTAAATGGTTATATATGATGCATGCTTATTTTACTATTTGAAATGTTGTGTTAGTTATAAACCTAGTAGATAGCCATCCTTGATATTGATGTCTGTTACCTTGTCAAACCTAGGATGTTTCCTTCGTTATGCTATAATAATGCGGGATTATTACCTTGATATTAGACTGCTTAGGGATTTACTGCAGCTATTCTAGTTGCTACACAATAATCATGAATTTTAGTGAAATGTGTGAAAATGTGTGATTGGTGTGTGTGAGTAAATAAAATGGGAGGGTGATAATCAACTAATATGTTGGGGTGAAGTGGGACATTTTAGGCGGGGGCGAGACTGGTGAAAGGTGAATAGTGACCCACATAGGTGGGGTTAGGTGGAAGATGCTCGCCTCTGCCGGTTAAGGACCGGTTCGTTGGACCTCGCCTAGTGAACCCCGTGCAACCAACAGATCCTGTTATGGGCAGAACTTGATCCTAACTTTCTGGTGTCTACCACTTGATCCACCTAGGAGGCAGTAGTGCAACGAGCAACCAGGAGCAGACGCGATATCTTCATTGGTCGTTGTCCGACTTGACCATTGGGTCATTGACTTTATAAAGTCGCATTATAAGTCCCTGGGTCAGTAATGGCTCGTGGGTGGGATTGTGGGGATACTCGGGAAAGGTGGGTTTCGCTATGTTGCTCCCTTGCTAAGAGCGATGTAGTCTGTGGGTAAAGATGTACACCTCTGCAGAGTTAAAATCTATCCGGATAGCCGTGTCGCGGTCACAGACGCGCTATGGTTGAGTTCACAATGATTAGTCTTGCTTACTCCTTGGAGTGTGAGTGGGCAGTAGTTCGCCCGTGTTTTGGAAATGAGAGTCGGTACGGCCGTCCGCCCGAAGGCTCGCCTAAAACTTGGGAACTGGCGGGATTGATATATCTCCCCCAGGGCCAACCCACTTAATCATGACAAACGTTTTCTTTATAAAAGGTTTAAGCTTCTAAAATGAACCCTGCATTAAAATAAGCTTTCCGCTAAAATATAAGCCCTATAGCCTAACCATTTATACAGCCTTTTTATGCATCCATAACTCTTGAGTAGTGTTAGGACTTGTTGAGTACCTTATGTACTCACTCTTGCTTTAATCATTCAGAAGAAGATATGCAGTATGAAGATGGTGGTGACGATGAGTAGGTTTTGCGTTCATCGCCCGAGTTGCCTGTAGAAGTTGGACTCTTCGCTTTCCGCTTTGTTTTGTTAGTTTGTGGCCAGGCCTGCCGGCCACTCTGGTATTGTAATCTGAAGTCTCTATAAGACATTTGTGATATTGTAATAATAATCGAAGTATGGACTTGGTATTATCTTTGTTTTGTGCGTATTAACTACTGATCCAGGGTCCGACAGTCCTCTTCTCCCAGAGTTGCAGCCGGAGCCGGTGAAGGAGATGAAGCAGCAGCAAGCTTCTTTGCTGCATGTTTCTGGAAAAGCGATGCAATGTCCCCATCTCTCTTCATAGTTCAAAAATTCTACAGGCAAAATTTCAAATGAAGAAACAATCAGCAGTGCACGACATTAATTCCCAAACTAATTTAACCACAATCCAAAGTCCAATTACACTAGGGTTTGCAAAATTGCAAATCACAATTCTGTATACCTTCGAGCAGAGCAAGATTCGTGGTCCGGCCGTGCGAAGTTGGAACTGCTGAGATTGAAGCCGTCGTAGCCAGGCCGTGCGAAGCTGGACAGAAGGCCGCGGCAGGTCGGTTCGCGGCAATGGCAGACGGTGGAGCCGCGGCGGCACGGTGCCGCGGCCGCGGAGGTGTCGATGCCGATTGACGAGGCCTCGCGCCAGTGCGCGTCGCGGGCTCGCGGCGGAAGGAGGCGTGCACCGGGCGGCGCCGCGGCGGGCGAGCAGGCGGCAGCCGTCGTGGGCGACAGGGAGAGTCGATCGAGCGATGCCGTGTGCGCGTGCGTGATCAATTAATGCATGGCAACTGCCCGCTCCCGCTGGACTGACTGCCGATGGCTTCGCTTCGCCCGTCGCGTGCAAAACTGCCGCAAGTGCAAGGCTCCGCCGTGGGTCCGCCGCTGTCTATAGTGTACCCCTGATCCTACGAATTTAACATTCTCAGGAAACTAATATGTTGCTGTTGTTTCTTTTATTTTCATATCCCCTTAATACTCCAAAATACTAGCTCGTGCCAACAGCGGGAAGCTAACTGATCTGGAAGGGTGGATGCATAATCTTAACTAGCATATATTTTGTGCTAAGTATTACTGCATTGAAAAGGTCATCTAAACTGCATGACGTTAAGAAAAACGTAAACCGCATGCCCACGTGATCGCCGTCGCCTGTGATTTAAGAGGTGTGATTTCTTTGAGGAAGGGCCTGTAGCCTAGTGGTTACAAGAGACTCAGTAGGACCTCAGATCCTAGGTTCGACTCTCCGTGGGAGCGAATTTTCTAGGATTTAACGGCATTGTGCTTTCAGTGGTAGGCGACGCTTCCGTCGACAGCGAGGCGCCAGCGGTGACTTCGTCAATCTCGAGGATCTGCCGGCTCAGTCTTCGAAGATGCTCATAGGGATAGGGTTTGCGTATATGCGTTTATAAAGGTGAGTGTGCGTGCGTTGTGAGTGTTTGAGTTGTACTATGTAATCGCAAAAAAAAATGTGATTTCTTTAGCGGAATATGTGGTCGTTATTTTGTTTCAACTCTGTAATAAACAAAAAAAAACAATGTGTACAGAAGAATACAAGACGGATGGCACTTAGCTTTTTCTAGTTCTATTGCTCAGAATGGGGAAAAGTATCCAAATTCTGCACAAGCGGGTCCAGCTATACCACATCCAAAATATTCAGTATTTTGGACTCCCTGCAGGATTCCTACTCTCAAAATTCCACAAGTCTACGAGTCCTAATTCAGGGCCAAGCACGAACGCTTCCGTACGTACAAGAGGGCAGGAGCGACGTACAGTGCGTTTCCCTTTCGCCGCCTATCTCTTCTCTGCCATGGCGACCTCGTCGAGATGCCTGACGCTGGGAATTATGGGGACGCACAACTTCGAGGTGACCAACTTCTCGCTGATCGACGGCAAGGGCATCGGCAAGTACGTCAGCTCAAGCACCTTCGAAGTCGGAGGCCGCGACTGGAAACTCGACTTCTACCCTGACGGAGACCGTGCAGAGCATGAAGCTGCTCATGCGTCCGTCTACTTGTGTCTTGTTGAAGGACCAGCAGGTACAAGGGTAAAGTTCGATATCAGTTTATTCGACAAAGATTTTGAAGTGTCAAGACAAACAGGGAAAAGGAAGGAAAGGGAAGAAAACCCGTTGAAAACTGACACAAATACATTTGCCAAGTCAGATGAATGTTGGGGGTTCAATAAGTTCGTTAAGAAATCCGTGCTGCGAGAGCTGACGCGTGTCTCCAATGACTGTTTTACAATCAGATGTACTTTATGCGTCATAAAAGTCCACATAGAAGATGCAGACGCCATCGAAGTGCCACAAGCGAACCTGCACCAAGATCTTGGGCACATGCTAAAGGAGGGGGAAGGTTCAGATGTGACATTCAAAGTGGGTGATCAGTTGTTTCATGCTCATAGAAACCTCTTGGCTGCAAGGTCCGCAGTCTTCAAAGAGAAGATCCTTGGCACCATTGCAGAAAAAGATTCAAAGTGCATCACAATTGCTGACATGGATCCTACCGTATTTGAAGGGCTTCTTTACTTCGTATACACAGATTCATTGCCATATGACTGGGAAGAGGATAAAACCGTGGCAATGCAACACTTGCTAGTCGCTGCACATCGTTATGGATTGTACAGGCTAAGGGCGCTGTGCGAAGCCAAGTTATGCAATTGGATTGACGTGCAAACAGTTGCCAGTACCCTAGCTTTAGCCGAGCAGCAGCATTGTGTGCAACTTAAAGATGCTTGCTTGAGTTTTATTGGTTGGCCACATATTCTCGCTGCTATCATGAATACCGAGGGATTCAAGAATCTCCTTGCAAGCTTTCCTTCAGTTACGAAGGATATTTTAGAAAAGGTCGTCTCAGCCAACATTGATTAATCTCCTAGTTTGTTTATAATTAGATAGATGGTGTTTATGCTGTAATACAATTGTCTTCCTTATTGCACATGAACTGATCATTGTAAAGTGCTTTATTTTCTGTTGCAAAACACGAAGTTGCAGCCACTCGCTTATGAACACTAGCTAATCAGAAAGTGTAGAAAGCATTGCAGAATGTGTTCAAACAAAATTTGGTAGAGGTTTTAGTGCAATGAGTTGTTCTTGTATTCTTGGAAAAGATTGTTGCATCCGATAAAACTAATTTAGTGATAGCAAATGAAAACTTTGGCATGTAGGGGTAATTATTCTTTAATTAGTGATAAACATGTCTGTCGTTAGCAAGAGTCTTTGGTGTCATTGTCAATCCCAAGACATGCAAGCCAGTCATGCAGAGTGCTAGTTTCGATGGCGTGTACAACAAGGTATAAGAACAGTAGTTCATGCTTTTCAAGGCCCTGCAAGCATTGCTTCATATGTTTTCAGGGAAATTCCCTTCGTTATTGTGTGTGTTCTTTTAGAAGTTTTACCGTGTCCAATTCCACTACTAGTATCATGAAAGGCATCATGGTCTTATCGATCCATTTTTCGTCGCTCCGCAACCCAACAAAATCCTTGGGTCGCCACTCCCTCACCCTAGGATCTCGCCCTGATGCCACCTATTTTGCCATTTGTCGCCACCGATTTACCGCCATCATTTATTTTTCCTAAAATACTCCAGTATTGTTAATACTACTCAAGAATACCGATCGCATTCTAACCACTATATACTAATGGTATGGGGCACCGTGAAACCCGGTTAGCCGGATACCCTTTGTTGTTTTTTTTCGTTAACATGACTTTTTGAATGAACCCTTTGTTATTTTTTTTTTCGTTAACATGACTTACAATCTTGGTTACCTGTACGTATACGGCAGACGCTCTTTCCTGTTTGATCGACGTTGATTTAATTCGTTCCGAAAATAGGGTAATTACAAATATTGCGTCGTCCAAATCATCCATCTTTCAAGATTGGACTCCTGGAGTTCTTGGAACTTTGATCATCTACGACTCTCAGATTTCCTTTCCTTAGGTCTACGGGTACAAGAGAGCCGTGAAACAACTTTAGCGTGTTTTCTTCCATCTCTAGTCTCCGTTGCCCTGTCGCCGCCTATCTGCCCAGCCATGGTGGCGTCGTCCAGATGCTTGACGCGGGACATCACCGCGACGCACAACTTCGAGGTGACCAACTTCTCGCTGCTCGACGGCATGGGCATCGGCGAGTACGTCAGCTCGAGCACCTTCAGCGTCGGCAGTTTCGACTGGAAGCTCAACTTTTACCCTGACGGAGAAGATGCAGAGCATGAAGCTGCTTACGCGTCTGTCTTCTTGTGTCTTGCTGGAGGATCAACAGGTGCAAGGGTTAAGTTCAAGTTCAGTTTATTCGATAAAGATTATCAGGTGTCAAGAAAAAGAGGAAAAAGACGAAAGATGGAAAAGGAAGAAAATCTATTGAAGACCGAGGCAACTACTTTCGACAGTGTAGGTCAGGAGTGGGGGTGTAGTGATTTCTTCAAGAAATCCATGCTGCTAGAGTTGCTGCTCTCCTCCGATGACTGTTTTACAATCAGGTGCTCCATGTCTGTCATAAAAGTTGACACGGAAGAATCAGACACCATTGAAGTCCCACCATCAAACCTGCACCTAGACCTTGCACGCATGCTGAAGGACGAGGAAGATGCCGATGTGACATTCAGAGTGGGTGATCAGTTGTTTCATGCTCACAGAAACATCTTGGCTGCACGGTCCATGGTGTTCAAAGTGGAGCTCTTTGGCGCTATGATGGAAAATGCTACGGATAGCATCAAGATCGAAGACATGGAGCCTACCGTGTTCGAAGGGCTCCTTCACTTCATATACACAGATTCGTTTCCGGGTAACTGGAAATCGGATAGCTTTGTAGCAGTGCAACACCTACTAGCTGCGGCGGATCGTTATGGATTGGACAGGCTAATGGCGATGTGCGAAGCAAAGCTATGCAGCTGGATCGATGTGCAGTCAGTTGCCACCACCCTTGCTTTAGCCGAGCAGCACAACCGCGTGAAACTCAAAGATGCTTGCCTAAGATTTATCGGCTGGCCTGACGTGCTTGCTGCTGTCATGAAAACAGAGGGGTTCGAGCATCTTCGTGCAGTCTTTCCTTTGGCTACGAAAGAGATTTTAGAGAAGGCCGTCGCGGCCAGAATGGAGAAAATTCTCTTGTAGGTGTTTGAGTTTTATATGTTTGACACCCTGTTGAGTTCTTATATGTCGTTAGCGAATTATTCTTCCGACAAGATTAAACATGTTCGAAGGACTCAGGATACCCCTTTTTTAAGGTAAAGTCTACTTGACTACCAGTAGCTATACGTCGCTGGATGTAGCTATCAGTGGGAGCATGGAGGCGGAGCGCCCGGCCCAGGCGACGCTGCGGCAGCTCGCCAGGAAAGGACGGAGGCAGAGCACCTAGACGGGGAGGCGGCTCGCCGGGGATGCGCAGACCTGGGCGGCGCGGAGGAGGAGCGCCCGGCACGCGGCTGCAGCTCATCGGACGCGTAGGAGGAACGCCCGGGGCGGCACAGCGGTAGCTCCCAAGAAAAGAGCGGAGGCGGTGTGCTGGGCAATTTGCCGGGGAAGAACGAATTGTCGCTCGTCGGGAAGGATTCGTTGGGTGAGTCGCCAGTGGGTGTTTATTCCAGATACAACTTATGGTAGCTAGATCAAGCTATCTAGCTACCGGTAGCCCGTTAGTAGCTTCCTTTTTTTTAAACATGTTCTACGTTAGACCTGACGTGTCCTACGTTAAAAAGTAAACAACTCCTCCATCTATCTTTGTAGGTGGAAAAACTCTTGCCCGATCTTTCCTTCGTTTTTTCTTCTTTCGAATGAACTTCTACAGTTTTGTCCGTGTGATTCCCGTTTCCAGGCGTCTTCTAGTTCACAGTTTTTCATTAAAAAGGGAAAAAGAAAAGACTCCATACTGCTAGTGTTACTTGTTCCAAGTAAAATTGTCCTGCTCAGCACGTTCAAGAACATGTTGACATACACATTACAACAATAAATAAAGTTTCTTATTACAATAGTCGCTTTCTCACACTTTGTCCTTTACGTAAAGTCCTTCTACATTTGTAAATAAATATCTGTTTCTTTTGCTAATGATAAAAAGATATCTACAAGGGCCTAGCTTACTGTTTTATTAACACAAATGTAAAGTACCCTAAACCCACTTAGAAGCTAGGCCCTCGGTAGATGAGAACTTACTGTTTCAAACGGATTAGGATCCTCTACCTTTGTAAACGGCGACTTTGTGTGCCTTTAAGTCACTGACATGTGGGTTCACAAATCATGAGATTCATGTGTTCCCATGTGTCAGTGACTCAAAGGCACACAAAGTCACCGTTTACAAAGGTAGATGATCTCAATCCGTTTCAAACCTAGCATTTTCCAGCAAATTTTTTATGTTCAAGAGTTACCTCGGGGATTATGCACAAGTGTTTCAAACCAAATTTTTTCAATTAGATAAATGTTTCGGTTGTAAAATAATAATATAAAATGAAAGGTATGGTAAGAAAAAAATAGGATTCAGTTACAAATTAGACAAATGATTTGATTAAAAATGTTATTTATCTTACATTTACAAGCTCTCCGCTTCGGTAGTTTCGTTCATTGCATGCATACATTCTGCGTGGAGCAAGCAATGCATGGCGGCGATCAGGAAAGACGGGAGGTGGGGCATGGCGTGGCAGCGATTAAAATAAAATAAAAAAATATTTAGAATAATATTGAGTAATACCGCTGTTATTGACACTTATAACTTCAGAGCTTAAACATTCAAACACTTTCAACTCTGCATTATCCGTAGTAGGGCACACTCGGACGTAAATCCTAAATGCACCTTTAAGTTTCTTTGTAAATGAATATATATAATAATAATGATCAGAGTCTAGTATACTCAATTTGAAGAATAATTTGAGTTTTACCTCTAGCTCTTTATGCAACTTTTTACGCTTTCAACAGTACATTTAAGTTCTTCTTTGGCTTTTTCAAACTCAGGTTTTAAAATTGTACCTACATTTAATATGTAAATATGATAAGTATAAGCGATAATAGTCTCACACTAACAGATGAGAGATGACAATCGACTTTTATTTTTATTTAAATTTAAATTACTGGAGTAACACGTACCTGACCGTCAAGCTATTTATACCAGCTTGGCACTTTTCTTTTTTCTTTTTCTCGATTACACATACACTTAGATACTCACAACGTACGCACACTCACCGCTATGAACGCACATACGCAAACCCTACCTCTATGAGCATTTGAAGATTGACGAATCTCGAGATTGACAAATCTCGAGATTGACGAAGTCACCACTGACGCCTCGTTGTCGACGGAAACGTCGCTTACCACTGAAAGCACAACGTCGTTAAATCCTAAAAAATTCGCTCTCACGAAAGTTAAATCCAGGATCTGAGGTACTACAAGGCTCTTGTAACCATTAAGTTACAGGCCCTTTCACACTACCGTTTTGGCACTTACCAGATGACAGAACGCATTGTGATGTCGTTGCACCTCTTGATCCACCAGCCAGTGCTATTTGCAAGGTTTCGTTGCCGTTAGCTCAGAGCTCATGTCTTGAGCACCAGCTACTTGCCTGATTGCAGGTGGCAGTGAGCAACGCGTCACGGAAGTGTCACTCGCGGTACACTGCGCGTGAAAGCCGCAGCCAGGACGCAGAGAACTCCGATGCCGCCTGTGGCAGCGACCGCGACGTTTTTGGATCGATGCACGTACGGCGTGTGGGCTGAGTAGATCGCGTCTCACGCGGGGACGCCGCGAGCTTCGTCGATCGGGCGCGCTGCTGTCGATGGAGAAGTTGAGGGCTCATTGGCCCGGCTGGGGTGATCGAGACGACATTGGAGAGCCCGCTGGCGGCGGAGTACGACGTTATGACGGCGCCGCCAGCTGGGTCGGTGAAGCGGCGCGCCGGGAGTGGTGTCTATGGTGCGATGGCTCAGCTTGCAACATGTTCAGAGTACGGACGCAACGTACGGCAGCGTGAGTTCGCCTCGGTGACGCGTGCGGTGCGGCGGCTTCGGGCCACGGCATCCATCGTGGCATGCCAACGGCGGGCGGGTGTTTCCCAGCTAGCGACGCAGCGCGGCGGTTGTTCCCTGCCTAGTGACGACCGTGCGATGTGGACTGCAGGATGGTCGCTAAATGAAACAGCGACCGCCTCGGACGGTGGACCGACCAAATAACGACCGCCCTGGTCGCGCGGTACTGCAAGGGAAACAGAGGAGAGACCTGAACTCCGCCTCCGCTTTACCGACACAGGCGGCAACCCGAGCGTGCGTGTAGCGTGGCCTGCACACCGCGAGCTCGATTATGTGTTGAATATGATCGGAATTATGGGCCTCGCTGGACGCTTAGGAGGTGTGAGAGGTGGAGTCCTCCCACGTTACGGGTTGTATTGTTAGCCACCATATATATACATCTTGTATGCTGCACGGGAAGAGTTGACGACTCATTGTTATTCTCCTGCAATTGTAAACTCTCCTCGTATAGTGAAGATCGCCGGTCGGCGCCCGTGGTTTTTTCCCGGAAGGGTTTTCCATGTAAAAATCTGTGTCTCGTTTCGATCTTGTTTACGCGTTATTTGCTAACAAGTGGTGTCAGAGCCAGACACGAGATTGATTAAAAAAAAATAGTTAGGGTTTCATCCCTGTTGGTTCCGCCGCCGCCGATCTGACCCTGGCGATTTTGCGTCGCTCGTCCTCTGCTGTTTCAAGACGGGATCTGATCCCGTGTCAAGCGCGTGAAAGATTCGCGCTGCTGCACCGTGCTGATTCGTCGGCGACTCGTCGTCTGACGCTCGGGTCCGAGGCGGATTGACGGAAACCGCTCCGTCGATTTTTCCCCGTACAAAAGCTGCACCGCGCTGCAGATAGGAGACAACTTCAAGCCGCTTCTGTCCTGCGCCATCAAGTGTTCCTGGCGAGTTCGTGTTGCCCTGAAGAAAATTTTGGGGTTCTTCGCTACGCGCACCCGAGGAAGTCTACCAGCAAATTGAATTTCTGGTTTCTTTGCTGAACGTACACGAAGGTGTACCAGGGAGTCTGCAGATTATTGCTTCGTGCACACGAAGCTTTACCACAGACGCTGCAGATTCGATTATTGTTGATTATTCTTCATATGGCTTCTCTCAAATATGATGTTCCGCTGCTAGATCGTGATACACGATTTTCTTTATGGCAAGTCAAGATGAGGGCAATATTAGCGCACACTGATTTAGATGATGCGCTTGATAGCTTCGACAAGAAGAAGCAAGAGTCTTGGTCCGCTGAGGAAAAGCGAAAGGATCGTAAGGCTCTATCACAAATTCATCTTCATTTATCTAACAATATTTTGCAAGAGGTTTTGGAGGAGAAAACCGCTGCTGCTTTATGGCTCAAGCTGGAATCGATCTGTATGTCAAAGGATCTCACCAGCAAGATGCATTTGAAGATGAAATTGTTCACACACAAGCTGCAAGAGGGTGGTTCTGTATCCTCTCATTTGTCGGTCTTCAAGGAGATCGTTTCGGACCTAGTGTCCATGGAGGTAAAATATGATGATGAGGATTTAGCTCTTATGCTCTTGTGTTCGTTGCCGCCGTCTTATTCTAATTTCAGAGACACAATTTTATATAGTCATGATACTCTAACCGTCAATGAGGTTTATGATGCTTTGCATGCAAAGGAAAAGATGAAACAGATTGTGTCTGCTAAAGCTGCCAGTTCTGATGGAGAAGGCTTGGCTGTCCGTGGTAGGACAGAGAAGAAATCAACACATGGCTCTAGAGGCAAGAGCTCGAGTGGCTACAAAGGTCGCTCAAAGTCCAGAGGCAAAGAAAAATTCTGCAGGTGTTGCAAAGGTGATACTCACAACATCTCTGAATGTTATAAGTTGCAGAATAAAGAAAAGAGATATAAGGGAAAATTTAAATCTAATGATGATGGTAAAGCCTCTGTTGCTTCTGCTGATAGTAGTTCTGATGGTGATGTTCTCGTTGCTTTCGCTGGATGTGCTAAAATTGATGAAGAATGGGTTCTTGATTCTGCCTGCTCATTTCATATTTGCATTAATAGAGATTGGTTCTCCACTTATGAATCTGTCCAAAGTGGAGGTTCTGTTTTGATGGGTGATAACACACCTCGCAAGGTGGTAGGCATGGGATCTGTTCAGATTAAGATGTCTGATGGTATTGTCAGAACATTGACAGATGTGAGGCATGTTCCAACTATGACGAGAAATCTCATTTCTTTAAGTACTCTTGATCGCAAAGGGTATAAATACTGCGCTAAAGGTGGAGTTATGAAGGTATCTAAAGGCTCTCTTGTTGTCATGAAAGGTGATTTATTAACTGCCAATTTATATCTTCTTCAAGGAACTATAGTTATTGGTAATGCTGCTGTTTCTTCCAAGTCATTATCTAATTCTGATGCTACTAATCTTTGGCATATGCGTCTTGGGCATATGAGTGAACTTGGTTTGGCAGTTTGAGCAAGAGAGGACTTCTTGATGGGCATAACATCAGTAAGCTGGATTTCTGTGAGCATTGTGTGTTTGGCAAACACAAGAGGGTGAAGTTCAACACTTCGGTTCATACAACTGAAGGTATTCTTGATTATGTGCATTCTGATTTATGGGGGCCAGCTCGCAAGACTTCTCTTGGAGGTCGTCGTTATATGTTGACTATCATTGATGATTATTCAAGGAAGGTTTGGCCTTATTTCTTGAAGCATAAATCAGATGCATTTTCGGCATTTAAAGAGTGGAAGATTATGGTTGAAAAGCAAACTGAAAGAAAGGTGAAGGTACTTCGTACTGATAATGGGATGGAATTCTGTTCTAATGCTTTTAATACTTATTGTAAGTCTCAAGGCATTGTGAGACACCGCACCGTTACTTATACTCCTCAACAGAATGGTGTGGCTGAGCGTATGAACAGGACTATCATCTCGAAGGCCCGTTGTATGTTGTCCAATGCAGGTTTGGATAGACGTTTTTGGGCTGAAGCCGCTTCCACTGCTTGTTATCTGATTAATCGTTCACCGTCTATTGCTATTGATAAGAAAACTCCAATTGAGGTATGGTCTGGTTCTCCAGCAAATTATTCTGGTTTGAGAGTTTTCGGTTGCCCAGCTTATGCTCATGTTGATAATGGTAAATTGGAGCCTAGAGCTATTAAGTGCATCTTTCTTGGTTATGGTTCTGGTGTGAAAGGTTATAGATTGTGGGATCCTGAATCTAGAAAGGCTATTACTAGCAGAAATGTTGTCTTTAATGAATCTGCTATGTTAACTAATGTTCCTGTTCAGAGTTCGCAGACCTCTAGTGTGCAGGTGGAGCATTTTATTGATTCAGAATATACACCAGATAATATTGATGCACCTATTGATGAAATTGTTGATGATGATTCATCTGCTGTCCCACATTCTTCTCCCGTTGTGCAGCCTTCACAACGTTCTATTGCCGGTGATCGGTCTAGAAGGCCTCATGTTCGACCCAAGAGGTTAATTGAGGAATGTAATATTGTTGCTTATGCATTGAGTTGTGCAGAAGATGTTGAAGGTAGTACTGAACCTTCTAATTATACTGAGGCTATTACTTCTGCTGATTGCAACAATTGGGTCACCGCTATGCAAGATGAGATGGAGTCACTTGATAAAAATGGTACTTGGGATTTAGTACCGTTGCCTAAAGAGAAGAAGCCCGTTCGTTGCAAGTGGATATTCAAAAGGAAGGAAGCAATTTCTCCTAATGAATCTGCAAGATATAAAGCAAGGTTGGTGGCTAAGGGCTATAGCCAGATTCCAGAATTAGATGAAGACATTTATATGGATCAACCGGAAGGTTTTGTTATTCCTGGAAAAGAACACCTTGTTTGTAAGTTGAAAAAATCTCTTTATGGCTTGAAACAATCTCCTAGACAGTGGTACAAGAGATTTGACTCTTTTATGCTCTCTCATGGTTTTAAGCGTTCTGATTATGATAGCTGTGTTTACTTGAAGACCGTCAATGGTTCAGCTATTTATTTGCTACTTTATGTCGATGATATGTTGATTGCTGCAAAACATATGTCAGAAATAGTCAAATTAAAATCTCAGTTGAATAGTGACTTTGAGATGAAGGATTTGGGTGCAGCAAAGAAAATTCTTGGCATGGAGATTATCAGAGAGAGGAGTTCTGGCAAGTTATATCTTAGTCAGAAAGGCTATATTGAAAAGGTACTTCGTCGTTTCAATATGCATGATGCTAAACCAGTGAGTACTCCGTTAGCTCCACATTTTAGACTATCTTCAGCTTTATGTCCTGAGTCAGATTATGATATTGAGTACATGTCTAGAGTTCCTTATACCAGCGCAGTTGGTTCTCTCATGTATGCTATGGTTTGCTCTCGTCCGGATTTATCATATGCCTTGAGTGTTGTCAGTAGATACATGGCTAATCCTGGTAGAGAGCATTGGAAAGCAGTTCAATGGATTTTGAGATATATGCGCGGTACTTCTAATGCTTGTTTGCAGTTTGGGAAATCTGGAGATGGACTTGTTGGTTATGTTGACTCAGATTTTGCTGGTGATTTGGACAAGAGGAGGTCTCTCACAGGTTATGTTTTCACCATTGGTGGTTGTGCTGTTAGTTGGAGAGCATGTTTGCAGTCTACTGTTGCTCTTTCAACTACTCAAGCTGAATATATGGCTATTTCTGAAGCTGGAAAGGAAGCTCTCTGGTTGAGAGGTTTGTATGCTGAGCTTTGTGGAGATGATTCTTGCACTACTATATTTTGTGATAGCCAGAGTGCTATTTACCTTACTAAAGATCAGATGTTCTTTGATAAGTCAAAACATATTGAGGTGAGGTATCATTTTATTCGAGAAGTGATTGCTCGAGGTGATATTAAAGTGTGCAAGATCAGCACTCATGATAATCCTGCTGATATGATGACAAAGCCAGTTCCCACTACTAAGTTTGAGCTATGCTCAAGCTTGGTTGGTGTTAAAGTTTAAGTCATAGTGACTTGTTGGCGCGCGGTGTTATTTATTATTGAAGTGAGTTGATTGATGATACTTCATTTGCTACATGATGGAATTCGTCTCAAGGTGGAGTTTGTTGGAATATGATCCGAATTATGGGCCTCGCTGGGGAAGCTTAGGAGGTGTGAGAGGTGGAGTCCTCCCACGTTACGGGTGTATTGTTAGCCACTATATATATACATCTTGTATGCTGCACGGGAAGAGTTGACGACTCATTGTTATTCCCCTGCAATTGTAAACTCTCCTCATATAGTGAAGATCGCCGGTCGGCGCCCGTGATTTTTTCCCGCAAGGGTTTTCCACGTAAAAATCTGTGTCTCGTTTCGATCTTGTTTACGCATTATTTGCTAATAATTAGTAGCTAGCCGCCCTCGGAGTCGACGTTCGACGACCACAGCTGCTCCTTGCAAGTCGTGTCGTGTGTGCGGTTGCGCGCGCCAGACTCACACGGGCTCGAGATTGTTTTTCAAGCGATTGAAAAATAGCAACTCCCCTTCGCCATGGGCAACGGCGCGACCCTTGCCAGCCGTGTTGCCATACTTGCCAACCATGGACAAGACCCGTCCATGCAAGCCCAAACCCAAACCCAAACCCATGACGACGTCATCGCTGTGTCGTCGAGGAGCGTGACGGAGACCGCCACCGCCACCCGCAGCTTCGAGGTGCCCAGCTTCTCGCGGCTGCTCGAGGGCATATGGGCGCCGGCAACTTCGTCGCTCGACCACCTTCAGAGCCGGCGACCGCGGCGCTGGAACATCAGGCTCTACCCGGACGAGTGGAAGGAGAAGACAAAGGCGTGTCCACGCGTCGGTCTTCCTGTGCCTAGCTGACGGCGCGGCGGACGTTCGGGCCAAGTACACGTTCAGCACCGAAGCCGACGCCTAGGTTAAAATGACGAAAGTTTAACGCAAAATCCCACGTTGGGCGTGGAAGTCCCCGGGTCCTTGGAGGAAAGGCAATTGGACGTGATCCACGTCCAATCGTAAAGAAATTCCTCCATGTTTCTTACGTAGTTGGAAAAACTCGTACCCGATCTTTCCTTCAGTTTTTCTTCTTCTTTTGAGTGAACTCCTACAGTTTTGTCCGTGCACGATTCCCGTTTCCAGGCGTACGTCTTCTAGTTCACATTTCATTTTTTTTTAAAAGAAGAAAACGAAATTAAAAAGACTCTAGTTCAGGTACGTGTAAGTAAATAAGTACTCCTGCCGTAGCTTTCGCCCATTGCACCCGGTCTCTGCTCGATCTCCCTCTCAGCCATGGCTAACAGCTCTAGTTATTGTTCTTCACCAGACAACCAAATCCTCCCGCCGACATCATCGAGATGCCAGACGCAGAGCATCACGGCGACGCGCAACTTCAAGGTGACCAACTTCTCGCGGCTCGACGGCCTGGGCATCGGCAACTTCGTCAGCTCCAGCACCTTCAGCGTCGGCGGCGGCGACTGGAGCATCCACCTCTACCCTCACGGATGGAAGAAGAGGGAAGGCAAAGCTGTCTGCGCGTCGCTCTTCTTGGCTTTTCTCGACGGGCCGCCAGGCACGAGGGTTAAGTACAAGCTAAGCTTGCTCAACCGCGATAGCGTAGAAGAAGAAAAAACGGGGAAAAGAAGAATAAGAGAAATTCGGGTGAAGTGCGGCAAGCACACCTTTGGATCGGCAGGTCATGCCGTGGGCTCGCACGCGTTCGTCAAGAAATCCAAGCTACGACTGCACGTCTCTTTCACGATCAGGTGCGTCCTGACTGTCTACAAGACTCGCACAGATGACACCTCCACCATCGTCGTCCCCCGGTCGAAGCTGTCCCCGTACTATTTTGCGCACATGTTGGAGGATATGGGAGATGCAGATGTGACTGTCATCGTCGGCGGCGAGCTGTTCCATGCTCACAAGCACGTGCTGGCTGCACGGTCCGAGGTCTTCCAGGCACAGCTCTTCGGCAATAATGGAGAGGACCTGCACACCAAGTGCATCAAGATCGACGACATGGAGCCCTCCGTCTTTGAGGTGCTTCGCCACTTCATCTACACGGATTCTTTACCAGATAGCTATCGTGGGGATGAAACTGCGGCAGTACAACAATTATTAGTTGCCGCGGATCGGTACGGGTTGAAGAAGCTTGGGCTGATGTGCGAGCAACAGCTTTGTAGCTGGATCGACGTGCAGTCCGTGGCAGCCACGCTTACTTTGGCCGAGCGGTACCGAAGCGTGCCGCTCAAAGATGAGTGCCTGAGGTTCATTGCCTGTCAAGATGTGCTCAGTGCTGTCATGGAGACCGAGGGGTTCAAGCAACTCATGGCAAGCTATCCTTTGGTTATGGAGGAGATTTTAGATAGGGTAGGCTCATCCAACACAGAATCGAGTAGCCATGATCAAAACTGATCGGTTCCATAGTGCTAGTGTTACATGTTCCAAGTAAATTTGATTTTACCATGCACCTGATCAGCATGTTTAAGAACATGTTGACATATACATTGTAACAAAAATAAAGTTTCTTATTACAATAGTCACTTTCTCACTCTTTTGCCCTTACGTAACATCCTTGTTGTACATTTGTAAATAAATATTTGTTTCTCGTGCTAGTGATAAAAAAAATATTTGCAGGGGCCTAGCTTATTGTTCTGTTAGAACTTTTTTTTGTAAATATCTGGTTCCCTTAACAGTAATAAAAAATATGTGCATGGGCCTAGCTTACTCTTCTGTTAGAAAAAACAAATGTAAAGTTCTATGTAGTGTTATTTATCTCACATTTACAAGCTCTCCGGTTCGGTAGTTTCGTTCATTGCATGCTTATTCTTCAAACACATTGTAGCTTTGAAATTCAGCCCGTTATACAACATTCTAGCAAACTTGTGATAAAATTCTTTCTTTACTCACCGTAGAGTAATATACAATGGAATCACATCGATTGATTAATTAATGACCCATTTTTCTTAGGTCTCGGTGCACTTTTGTGGATAGATCAGAGCAAGGCACGTACAACCTAGCATTTTTCAACAAAACTTTTGGTGTTCATGAGTACAAGTGCTTCAAACCATATTTTAGATAAATGTTTCAATTTTCAAAAAATAGTATAAATGAAAGGTTTGATAAGAAACAAAATAGGATTCAGTTAAAAATTAGACAAACGATTTGATTAAAAATATTGTTTCAAACCACAATAGGGAACCAGATTGGAAGTCAAGGGTGAAGATCTCGATATTATAGAATCATCCTAGAAATAACCTTTTCAATGGTCAAATTCTCCTATTGGTGATTTGGTATTCCTAATGTCCCAAAATAAACCTGTAAAAATGTGTTAGAGCAAATACATTGATATAGAAGACGAAAACATTTGGTATGCGGCTGTACTGACACCCTTTTCTTCAACAGCAGAGATGCTACTTTGTCAAACTCAAAAGTGGGTGATCTGAAATCGAGTAAGGTTGCACAAACTATGCATTCCGTAAGTTACCAATCAACTCGGGTCGTCTTCTCCGACGCTAAACAGTGTGAAGAACTATGAGTATCTTGAGATCCCAAATTAAAATATTCCCCTCTTCAGCCTATAAAGTAAGCCAATTCGGCGTGAGCTCGCTAAACTACCTCCAGTCTAAAGGTCTGGCAAACCCAAAGCACACGCAAATCAGCACCAACACAAACTCAAGAGCGATGGACATGCAAGTCCAGTCAGACTAACAAAGCAGTGTATAACAAAAAATTAATGTGCTCGATGCTTATATTAGAATCACGATTTTTTTGTTTAATATATTTTTATAAAGCCTTTTACATAGATTATCATGATTTGAGTTATTTTATACTTATTTATTGCTGAGTGCACGCATACGTTATAGTTGTTTACCAAATTATTTATTAAAGTATTGGTTCAGCATAAACTGAGTTGAAATACTACATCCGCCACTACCAACGACATAGTAGACTCGGGCGCCTTTCCTCTCTAGGCATGGCGTGAGTTACACAGGGGATTTCGCAGTGGGTGTTTGGGCATGGGTCAACTTTAGGTGCGTGTGACTGCTCCCATTGTTTCCACAAGGCTTAATTGCAAATCTCGTCTCATAACTTGATCTTAGTTTGATACCCCCCCTCCTCGCCCCTTATAAGTTCGTTTATTGCAATCAAAATTGGGAGAGCATATGAAAATTGGGAGGCTATTTCAATCAAAATTGGGGTAGGGTGGTTTTTGCAACAAATGAACTTACGGGGGTTATCAAAACTAGGACCAAGTTATAAGGTGAGATTTGCCATTAACCCTTTCCACAATGTACTAGGCCTAACAACTGGTAATTTGGCCCCAGATTTTTTTTTCCGGAAAGGTGGCCCCAGATTATTAGAATTATCTTTCATTTAGCTTTTGGCGGCTATAGAATGTGATCCTCGTCAAAAATAGATGCGCGTTTTATGAATTTGCTTCCCATGTCTTCCTTTTTTTTTTTTTTTTTTGACAATCTCCCATGTCTCTTTTTAGCTTGGAACCTTACCCGTCTGTTACAAGTTATGGACTCCTACAGATTCCCCTTCTTCCGAATGAACTCGCACAATTTTGGGCTTCTGGATGCTTACGATTCCCGATCCCGTGGGTCCAGGAAGATGTTCCTAGTTCAGGTACGAACATAAATAATCCTACGACAACGAGCGTGTTATCTTCAAGCTTTCGCCTGTTGCCCTTTCTCCACGCTCCATCATTCGTCCCTGCCATGGACATCATCGACCTCCCGCCGACGTCGTCGCGATGCCTGACAAAGAGCACCAGGGCGACGCACAACTTCGAGGTGACCAGCTTCTCGCTGCTCGACGGCATGGGCGTTGGCAAGAGCGTCGACTCAAGCACCTTCAGCGTCGGCGGCGGCAACTGGAACATCAAGCTCTACCCTGATGGCAACGGAGGAAGCGCAGGCCAAAGTGGCTTCGTGTCGATCTTCTTGAGTCTCGTCGGCGGAGGAGTTGCAGGCGTGAGGTGTAAGCTCAGTTTAGGTTTACTCGACATCAACAACAGAGTGTTGAAGCACAAAGAGGCGAAGAGGAAGAGGGACAGCGGAAGAGGCAAGGTGTGGAGGAGGCTACTGGACTTCGAGCCAGGGACAGGTAACAACAGCAGCTGGGGCTGGCCTGCGTTCATCAGGAAATCCACCCTGAAACCGCTGCTAAGCGCGTCCAAGGACACCTTGACGGTCAGGTGCGTGCTGACCATCATCAAGGGGCACGTGCAGCAGGACGCCATCGTCATCCCGCCGCCGAGCCTGCACCACGACCTGGCGCGGATACTGAAGGACGGCGAAGGCACGGACGTGACGTTCAGCGTCGGCGGCGAGCTTCTCCACGCCCACACCTCCGTCCTCGCCGCGCGGTCCATGGTGTTCAAGGCGCTGCTCTGGGGCGACACGAAGGAGAAGGCCGCGCCGCAGCAGGTCATCGAGATCGGGGACATGGAGCACGCCGCCGTCTTCCAGTGGCTTCTTTACTACATCTACACGGATTCCTTGCCGGATGTCTACGACGGAGACAAGATCGAGGCGATGCAGCACCTGCTCGTCGCCGCGGATCGGTACGGGCTGGACAGGCTCAAGCTGATCTCCGAGGAGAGGCTGTGTAGCTGGATCGATGTGGAGTCGGTTGCGCACACCCTGGCTTTGGCCGACCAGCACCAGTGCGTGCACCTCAAGGATGCGTGCCTCAGGTTCATCGCGTTTCGGGAAGTGCTTCCCGCTGTTATGCGGACCGAGGGATACAACCATCTTACCAAAAGCTGCCCTGTGATTTTGAATGAGATTCTGTCCAAGATCGCCTCTCAGGACCCCCGGTAACAATCATCTCACAATTGAGAAGCTCCAGAGAGTTCAGTTAGATAGCAGTGCTGCCATCCTGTGTGTGTGTGGACTGCTTTTATTGTCTTAGTTTCGGTTCATCCTCTGCAATGGAAGTCGTTTTGTAGAACATCGTCGATAAGTTTGCGCAATAAATAAAGCTCCGACGAGTTTTGTGATGCTTTTGCCACGTTCGGTAATGCTTGTTCAGTTTGATTTGTTAATAAAAACTCGACCTGCCAGGGGTAAGACCGCCCCCGACGGCATTTTGCTAAGGAGAAATAGCCTCTCACGTAGGCCGAGAAAACCCCCGAACCCCCTCTCCGATCCTACACAGGGACTCAGCTGGCCGTTGTGAGCTTCGGCGCGAGTCTTAACCATGTGCTTTGACCCGGGGAGAGCGATGGGATTTTTTTTAACTGCTGCGAACAGTACCATTTCTGGCACTGTTCACAACAGCACCTCAGGTGCCGCGGCGGGGAATCGATCCCCGGTCGACAGGAGCCGAAGCTCCCGGAGCCCTCTGGCTCTGACCAGTCGGGCGTCCCCGCGTTGGCAGTTTGATTTGTTAATAATTGTGATGTTTTTGCGACACATTCACACTTTCGAAAGACTTGGCCCAACCTGTGATATTTGTTTTAATTTGATCACATCAATCCAATGCCCTCGTATAGATCGACTGATTTCAGTTGTTCACTGCAACACGGTGTAGCAAGAAGCTTTACGACCGCGCTCCTCCCTTGCCTCTAGGGCAATGCTCACCCAGGGGCGGAGCTAAGGGGTGGGCCGGGTGGGCCGCGGCCCACCCCCAGTTTCAGCCCAGCGGTGCATTTTAGCACTGTAGCAGTTGCTACAGTGTAGTTTTTCTTTTTTCTTTTGGATTTTTCCCTTTACCGGCCCACCCCCGCTGGCCCAATAACATTTCGGCCCACCCCCAGCTGTGGGCCTGGCTCCGCCACTGTGCTCACCCAAGCATCCGCCGTTTGTGCTGCCACAGCCAAGCTCGCATCGCAGCCCATGCGGTCGTCGCTTGTTCGTTCGCCTCATTGTAAACCAATTGTTGTGAATAAAAAAATAAAAGAACAATTAGAAACATACACGATTTGTAGGCTAGCAGAAAGCGTAAAGGGCCGCACGACGTTGCGCATCCTACCGGTGCAACCCAGCCCACGTACGAAGAGAAGGAAACAAACTAAGGGTGTGTTTGGTTAGGCTGTGGCTGTGAAAAAAGCTGCTGTGGCTGTGAGCTGTGAAAAAAGCTGCTGTGGTCTGTGAGCTGTGAAAAAGCTGAAAGCCGTTTGGTTAAAGTAGCTGTGGCTGTGAAAAAACTGTGGAAATGTCTATAATGCCCCTGAAGGTATAAGAAAACTATTTATATGGAAATTGACCATGAAACATTGTTTATTCCGAGATTAACATGTAAAGAACTATATTAGAAAAAGAATACTAATTTCTTTTTGCAGAATTCGCTGTAGGCACTAAAATTTCATAGAATTTGCCATTTCACGTTGAACTTTCTCAAATTTGCTAAAATAAATTGTAAAATTTTAGCTTGTATTACCATTATTTGTTAGTAAAATTTTAACTTTCTCACGTTGAACATTCGTTTTCATAAATTTCAAATGGCATGAACATACGGGTCACACATGTCTCTCACATCATCAATAGCTTTACATGCTCTTGCACAAACGTAACATGTTCAGCAGCTTCGGACTCCTGGATTGCAAACTCTTTCCTGCCATATTGCCTGATTACCTTCGTAAAGTGGGCAGCGCGTGTCTGGAGACGCTCAGGCAATGCATCAAACATCTTGCGTGCGGGACCAGCGGCGGGAGCAAGACAAGCAGAGGAGCGGCAGTAGCAGGCAAATCATACAGCGCGGCGCTGAAGAGGAGGCAGGCGCGGGCACAAAGAAATTCATCGAACAGCTCGCTTCCTTGACCGCACGTCCGGGACGCAGACGGTGTCGTCGGCGCCATACACGACGAGCAGCAGCAGGTCGACCTCCTCGAACCGTCGCTGCAGCTAGCTCCTAGCAGATCCGGAGGAGGGCGCTGGCGTCGGCGACGAATCAGCTACAACCTCGGGGCGGAGACAAGGAAGAAAGGGGCCGCCGGAGCTCGCGCCGCCCGGGGAAGAAGGTGGAGGGGAGGTGGCCGGCGTTTGGGCTTCAGGGAAGGACGCCGGCTCGAGGAGAGGGGCAAGAGGGGGGACGCCGTCTGGAGAGTAGGTGGAGGAGGGCCGCCGCCGCCGGAGGGCAGGCCGTCGCCGGTGGAGGGAAGGGCCGGAACGGCTGGACGAGCGGCGTGCGGCGTGCGGTGATGCGTTGACGGACAGAGCGGAGAGGAGGGGACGAGGAAAAGAAACTCGCGAACCGTTACGCACATAAGCGGTGGCATTGCGGGTAAATTTTCTGAACTCTCCCCCTCACAGCCGCTCACAGCTGCTCCGCGGGTGCTGTGAGTTTTGCACTGAGAGAAAGCCGGCTGTGGCACGAAGCTGCTGTCTAGACTGAGGTCTTTGGTTCAGCTTTTAGCTTTTTTAGAAAGCCACAGCAGCAAAAAGCAGAACCAAAGGCACCCTAAGAAGTGGAAGGAGAGAGTTTTGGCAGAGATGGTGGAGGAGGGTGACGGCGTTCGAATTCCGGGGTTGCGGGTGGGGGGAGCTCCTCTCTCCGCCGACCATAGAAAGGAGGTTTCAAAGGCGTCGGTCGAGACCGGCCGACAGTGCCGTCGCCGAAACCGCAGGCGACAGACGAGCGGTGGGGGAGCGAGGCAGGAGAATTTAGCGTGGGACACCGCCAGAGGTTGCGGGGGTAGCGATTGACGTCATGCGAGGTGAAAGACGACCTGATCCGGGTGCGGGGACACGTTGCGACTGAGCGTTGGTTCGCATGATGCGCTGGAGCGTGACGACTTGGTCGGAGTGCGGGGACATGGTCGGGGTGCGGGGACACGTGGTGGCTGCGCGTTGGGTCGCGTGACGTGTCGGAGCGCGACGACATAGTCGGCGTACAGGGACGCGTGGTGGTTGCGCGTTGCGCCGCTTGACACGCTCCATCACGATGGGTCGCACAGTAACCCTCCCTTTGTATAGGTGGTCCCTTTGTGTGTGTGTGTGTATGTTTGTGTGTGGACTGCTTTTATTATCATAGTTTCGGTTCATCCTCTGCAATAGAAGTCGTTTTGTAGAACATGGCGATAAGTTTGCGCAATAAATAAAGCCCTGACGAATTTTGTGATGCTTTTGCCACGTTCGTTAATGCTTGTTCAGTTTGATTTGTTAATAATTGTGATGTTTTTGCGACACATTCGCACTTTTGAAAGACTTGGCCGAACCTGTGACATTTGTTTTGATCACATCAATCCGATACCTCCTAATAGATTGACTGATTTCAGTAGTTCACGGCAACGCGGTGTAGCAAGAAGCTTTGCGACCGCGCTCCTCCCTTGCCTAGAGCAATGCTCACCCAAGCATCCGCCATTTCTGCTGCCGCGGCCAAGCTCGCATCGCAGCCCATGTGGTCGTCGCTTGGTTGTTCGCCGCCACATGCATCTCGCATTCCGGGAAAGTTGAAAACCAATTGTTGTGAATAAAAAAACAAAAGAACAATTAGAAAAATACCTGATTTGTAGGCTACCCTGTGGGTCTTTGGTGGGTTGATCTGCAACTTCTTCATTCGGTCTTTGTATAGCGGAAAGCATAAAGAGCCGCACGACCTCGCACAACGTACCCGCGCAGCCCAGCCCACGTACGAAGAGAAGGAAACGGGACGAAGAAGAGAAAGGAGATAGTTGTGGCAGAGCTGATGGAGGACAGGAGGAGGGTGACGACGTTAGAGTTCTAGGGTTGAAGGTGGGGGGAGCTCCTCTCTCCGGCGACCATAGAAAGGAGGGTTTGAAGGCGGCGGTCGATACCGTCCGGCGGTGGCGTCGCGGAAGCCGCAAGCGACAGACGAGCAGTGGAGGAGCGCCAGCTGGAGAATTTAGCGTGGGACGGCGCGAGAGGCCACTGGGGCGGTGGTTGACGTCATGCGTGGCGGAAGGCGACCTGATGGGGGTGCGAGGACACGTGGCGGCTGCGCATTTGACCACGTGACGCGCTGGAGCGCGACGGGTCGCACAGTAACCATCCCCTTGTATAGGTGGTCCTGACGCAAGCTGGGGGTTTCTCTCGTGCGCCGATCGAGTCATCCTCCACTCAAGCACTTGACTCTTGCGCATAGGGTTTTCTACCTCCGCAAGCACCTCCACTGGCGGGCAGCTTGAGCGAAGCCTGGTCCCACGGAATTTGATGCTGCCGTTGTCAATTCCTGATGATATTCCAAGGGAGGACTGCTCGGGCGCACGGTGGATCCCCTCGATTTCTCCCCTGATTCCCGATCCTGACGTTCCATCAGTTGGGGCTTCCATCGATGTCCTAGCCCTCGCGCGCCGCCGATCGCCGATCCGCCGCCGCGGGGGACTCCTTGCGCTCGGTTCTGCCGTCGAGTGCGTTCAGAGAACCTCATCGCCGCTTTCGATCTGATCCCACGGCCGTGGACACCAGATCGATCTCGGTACTTCCTCAACAGCCATTCGCGCCGTCGTCCTCGTCCCTCCTTCCCATTGCCGGCGGCCACCGAGACGCGGCCCTCCCGGCCGGCTGCTACCTACCCCGGACCACGTCGACAAGCCTGACTGAGTCCGTCACCG
Source organism: Eragrostis nindensis (assembly GCA_012490785.1). Lineage (NCBI taxonomy): Eukaryota > Viridiplantae > Streptophyta > Magnoliopsida > Poales > Poaceae > Eragrostis > Eragrostis nindensis. The sequence continues at coordinate 300,905 of JAAXCT010000100.1, read as the reverse complement.
GGGTGCACTGACTTCAAGGTGACCGGCGTCTCACTCCTGAGGGGATGGGCGTCGGCAGGTGCGTCACCTCGAGCACCTTCACCGTCGGCGGCCGCGACTGGGCCGTTCGCTTCTACCCCGATGGCACCACGGCGGATTGCCACGGCAACGCGTCGGCGTTCCTCTGATACTCCGGCCGGGATACCGGCATCCGGGCCCGATTCGGGCTCGCCCTGCTCGAGCGCGACGGGAAGGTCGCCCAGGCGACCAGCGCCGGCATGCGTGCCTTCTCGCCGGCGAGCGACAACTGGGGCTTCGTCAAGTTCATCGAGAAGTCCAGGCTGCTGCAGCTGGGATCGCCGTACCTCAACCATAACTGCCTCACCATCAGGTGTAGTTTCAGGTTTTCCTCGAGTTGACATGATGGAGTGAGTGTAGTTCCTCAAGGCACTTAATTAAATGACCATCGAACGTAACTCGAGCATGCTTCTTCAAATTTGTAATTGTTCTGGCTTCTTTGAATCTGAATATAGATGCGGGCTTTGCATGTGAAGTTAGTACTGTATGTTTTGGAAAAATTTTAAGATCTTTGAAATCCTCTTCGGTAGATTTAAGGATGAAATCAACTTAAGCTCTACTCACAAAAGAAAAGTCAATATAAGCTCGATTGGAGGTTGGCATTGCAAATGATGGTGGATCAGTAACAATGGTGCATGACTACTCCTTGCAAATTCATTTTATCGATGACTACTTTCAGAAATGTGAAATTCAGGTGAGCTTGAGCATAAGCTCACCGTAGATTCCTCCAAAATTTACTACAGCATGTTGCAGAAGAAAAGAATTCCGCAGGGTTAGAAAAAAATTTACAGCAGCGTCGCAAAAAAAAAAATGCAGCATCTGCAGAAGAAAAGAATTTCACAGGATTAGAAGGAAAAAATAGAGAATTTTTTGTTTTTGAGCACAACAGAGAAAAAATAGAGAATTTGACGGGGCGTATGGACAAAGCGGACATGGCCCACTGATCGTACAACCACGGCCCACAGCCCACAATATGCTGCGGGTACGGACAAATCTCAACCCTCAATCAACTTCCTTCCCCATAGCCGAAGACCAATCTGCTGTTGGCCTTAGCTCCTCGTCCGCTCTTCCTCCCTCTCGAGCCTCGACTAGGGTTAGGGCCTCTCACCAGACGCCATGATGCAGCAGCCGCAGCCCGGCATGGCGCCGCCCCCACACCCTCAAGCCGCGGGCGGGCAGCCGCCGCAGTGGGGCGGGATCCCGCCGCCGATGCAGCCGCAGTACGGCGCGCCGCCGCCACAGCAGCCGCAACCGCCGGCGATGTGGGGCCAGCCGCCGCCTCAGGCGCAGTACGCGCAGGCGCCGCCCCCGCAGCAGTACTACGCCGCGCCGCAAGCCCCGGCGCCGGCCGCTCCCGCGGCGTCGGACGAGGTGAGGACGCTCTGGATCGGGGACCTGCAGTACTGGATGGACGAGAACTACATCTCCAGCTGCTTCATGCCCACCGGGGAGGTATGCGCCTCGATCTGATGTTCGATTTGGTTGCTCGTGATTTAGATTGCTGTGTTTTTCTAGGGGCCAGTAGTGTGTGCTTTCCTGCTGCTTCATCTTGCTTTAAGATATCTGGTTATGTAATCTGTGCGTGATTTAGTTGTCAATTTTAACATCGTGCTAACGTTTGAAGTAAGAGACTTGAGTTAGTAGTGATTCCAGATTATCTTACAATAAAATCAATCGGTGTGCTTGTTTAGCCGTGATTATTGGTCTGTAACTATATCTGGGTTAGTCAGTTTGTTATGTAGCTTTATCCTGTGAAACGACCTATAATGTTACTTTCTATAAGTTAATTGGAGAATTTTTAGCAGATGAATGTTAATGGTTCGCATGCTATAACCATGTAACATGTTAAACTTCTGTGAATGTGATTTTGTTCCGAACTTTTTGTTTTCATGTTGGTGTTTGTAGTTGTATTGCTCAAATGGAAACTGAACATGTCCTGATAATAATTTTTTGCCCTGCATTTATATTCTGACGATTTACTTTTTCTTCTTAAATTTAGCTTCAATCTGTGAAGCTTATCCGTGACAAGCAATCAGGACAGCTTCAGGGTTATGGCTTTGTTGAGTTTACAAGCCGTGCAGCTGCTGAGCGAGTTCTTCAGACCTACAATGGACAAATGATGCCTAATGTTGAGCTGACATATAGGCTAAACTGGGCCAGTGCTGGTGAAAAGCGTGATGATACCCCGGACTACACTATTTTTGTTGGGGATTTGGCTGCAGATGTTACAGACTACTTACTGCAAGAGACATTCAGGGTCCATTATCCTTCTGTGAAGGGTGCAAAAGTTGTAACTGACAAATTAACAATGCGCTCAAAGGGTTATGGGTTTGTGAAATTCGGTGATCCAGCAGAGCAAGCCCGTGCAATGACTGAAATGAATGGAATGATTTGTTCGTCCAGGCCTATGCGTATTGGTCCTGCAGCAAGTAGGAAAACAACAGGAGTCCAAGAGAGAGGTAAGCATGTCGAATCTCATGTCCGCCAATCGTTGTTTGGAACATGTATGAATGTTATATATCTTTCTATGGATAACTTTGCTGACTGCTGCCTGCAATGCTTTTTCCTTTTGCTTTGGATATTTGTTTTTCTGGTTGTTCTTTATACATGTGTTCAATTCAAAGTTAGTTCTAGGTTTCAACCTCTTCTCTGCCAGAAATCATTATTCCTTGGACTCATTCAAAGCAAACGTTCCCAATAAATTTGGATAATTTAATGCACTAGACCAATAGTAGACTCATGGAACTCATGTTATCTGGAAGCAGGATGCCAACGGGCCCTTTTCGTATAGGAGCCTTGGAACTGGCCTGAGCCGTGATGCATTTCTTGTTTAATGCGTGGCCCTGCTTAGGTCAGTGTAAATTATTTATAAGTCCTAAATTCAAAGTTGGCTTCCTTAAGTTTCTGGTGCTTTGTCTTTGTTTCCCTTGTTATTTCTAAGCTATCTTTTCTCTGCATTCAACTATTCGTTTAGTTAATATTTCATGCAAAAATTGTATGATCCATGCTTGATGGGGAATGTACGGCAAGTTAGCTTGTTGGTTCGCTCTTGCTATTGGGGTTGACGGATTAAGTACCTTTCCCATATATTGTGGGTTATTTATATATTTCACTCTTCTGCCTAGATTATTTCATTCATATTGCACGTTTGGTGGGTAAACACTTGCTTTTGATGGTCATTCGTTCCTCTTGTGTAATAATTTTATAGCAGCTTATTCATTATGTTTCCTTGATTCCTCTAACTTGGATTTGTTAATGTGGGTGCAAATAGGCTTGTTCTGCACCGGATTTCTAACTCTATATGATCAGTGATTGGATTCGAGATCTTTAGTAAGCTACGTTCACCCTTATTTAGAGGTCACATGCACTGCGGCCAGAAGCATTTTTCCTTGCGTTGGATTGCTAAACTACTTTTCTGTATCATTTATTTGCTTGAAGAGACTGTTTTGCCGCTTGGTCTTTTGTTCCTTTTTGCGCCCAAAACTTGCTCTAGTTTCCTTCTATGATGCATGTGTATGTATAAATGGCACCGTCTAATTTTGTGTCAACCTAACAACTTCAGTGACTTGCATGATAGCATTCATTTGTAGCTTTTGATATCATTCAAATCTTACAATTTGTTTCCTTCACTTTTTTTTGCTTTCATTTACAGTACCAAATGCTCAAGGAGCTCAGTCTGAGAATGATCCTAACAATACCACTGTGCGTTCTTAATTCTATTTCCTGCACATTGGCCATTCATTGTTCAGTTTCTCATTGACTTTTTTTCTTCTGTTTTTTGTATTAAGATATTTGTTGGTGGCCTCGACCCTAACGTGACTGAAGATGTCCTGAAACAAGTTTTTGCTCCTTATGGAGAAGTAGTTCATGTTAAGATCCCAGTTGGGAAGCGTTGTGGTTTTGTTCAATATGCTACCAGGTAGACTCAAATTGTTCGGCTCTGTTCATTTTCTTTTGCATGTATATGCAATCTTATTTTCCTACTACTTACTCTGACAATGCATGCTCAGGCCTTCTGCCGAGCAAGCACTGCTGATGCTGCAAGGTACCTTGATTGGTGGGCAGAATGTTCGTCTTTCGTGGGGTCGAAGCCTTTCAAACAAACAGGTTCATGTTACATCTTATACGTACCAAAGTCTGTTCCTGTCATGTTGTATGCTTGAGCTGCAGTGTCTAACACTGATTTGTGACATTCCCAGCCTCAGCAGGATGCCAACCAATGGGGTGCTGGTGCTGGCGCAGGTGCTGGTGGTTATTATGGTGGCTATGGGCAAGGTTATGAGGCTTATGGTGGTGGTTATGCCCAACCTCAGGATCCTAACATGTATGGTTATGGTGGTTATGCTGGTTATCCCAATTACCAACAGCAGCAAGTTGCACAGCAGCCACAGCAACAACAGGTGAAATTCATAACTAGCTATGCCATTTCCAATAAATAAACATTTACTATTTGCTAGTGGCTGCCACGTCAGATTGGCACTGCGAAGCTTGTTAGGACTAGGTAATTGCTTGAAAATTAGGCATGAACGACAGATTGGCACCACCATAATTTGTATCCTACTTTCGCCAGTGCTATTTGCTATGGTCGGGAATGGTTCTAACGGTGCTTTGTTTTCTTTCTTCCAGTGAAGCCTGTTTCCTCGTGGTTGAAAAGACACATTATAAGTTATTCCAAGGCATTGTTATCATTCTAGCTCCTGTCAATAGAGAGATGGTTTTGAAAGGCTCCTGATTTTGATTGCCTCGTGGCAAGGTTTCCTGTTACGCACTGTGTTATGGCGAACAGGTGTTCCCAGATTGTGGTTGCTATATTCAGACATTTCTTAAGACGTTTCTACTCTCTTCCTATCTTGCAATATTTATGTTGGGTATTTCTAACTATATATTGTGTACCGTCTATGTACTGTTGTGCTTTCTAGTGTACCTTTTGTTCCGATGGTCATTATCTGATTATTTTTGTAGTGCTGGAATCGTCATTGATTCCGTTTTAGTTTAGCACGTTTGTTCACATGGGCTTGCGTGATATCAAAACAGAATGTTATAGCGGGTTGCATGTTTGTTCATCTGGGTTAAGCAACCCTGTTTGAAAATTTGTGCCGATACCATTACGACGGTGGGAGATCGGAGATACATGAGTTGACCTGCCATTTTCTGTAATTGTATCTAAGCTAAAGAATGCAGACGTCTACTCGCAAAAAGGAATGCAGACGTCACCTTACGAAAGTACTACTGGCTTAATCATGAAAATATACCAACGCAGGAAATTAGCCTTTGCGTTTAGAATATTGTAAAGATAAAGATACAGCAAGCTGATGCTAAACAAAACAATGGAACCTTCATGTTTTTTGGTTTTTGAAACCTATGATTTCGCGAGTATAACTTAAAAATCTCCGAGTATTTTGATAACTGTAGCAGAAATAACTCTATGATCTCCAAGTATCTTTACTACCCATAAAACAACCAGTTGGTGGCAGGCGGTCGTGGTTCGTCGTCCGCCTCATCTCTGGATGGCGTGCCGACTAGTGGGTCCCGCACCAACCCATTCTCTCCCGAACTCTCGAACGCGCACGAACGGAACAGGATCTCCGTTCCTCGTCCTCGATCTGCAGCAAATCAGGTGGATCCCTACGGTGCTTGATTCCAGATCGTCTCCTCTACTCCGACCTTGGAACCGTGGGCGCTGGCGAATCGACGGCGGCCTAGGAAAGGGGACAAGGAAGACGGCGCGCGGTTATGCCGTCCCCCCGTCGCCGCCTCCTGCGTTCCCGTTTTTCCCTTCCTCGTCGGGGAAAGCTGATGGCAGAAGGTTCCAGAAGGTTACTCTGTCGAGACTCGAGCTCCTGCGGTTGCAAGCACGAGCGAGACAAGGAACAGGCAAGCGTGAGTAATCTTAATCGGAGACTCGGAGTGGAGAATGGAACATCTGGCACGGGAGGAAGCATGGGCTTGCCGGCTTGGATATTTTGGTGGCAGGGGGCGAGATCAAACATCGTTGTGGTTGCAGGCGCACGAGCTGCGGCAGCTTGTCCTCCGAACTGGAGAGAAACAGGAGGATGGCTTATGACTGATGAGAATGGAATGGAGACGGCTCTTGAGCTGTTTTTTGGAATTTGTTTACTGAGTATTGGGTCCGACCTCTTTTAAAATCACAGCAGTTGTTACTAATCATTATTTTTTAAAAACATGTTAGTATTTATAATCATGAATTAAAAACCTTGTCTGACATTTGAAGTGGCTGGGGATAGTGGTTGGACTGAAATTATACTCTAAACTTACGTTAAGCCGTAGCAAAGCACGGGCACACTGTTAGTTATGAGTTAGAAGCTAAGTAGTCTTTGTTTATCAAGGGAAGAAGTCAACTTCACTACAGTATTTTCGTTGTTTACTTAATTCTCAAACTAAGTTTTGGTCTAATTTACTCCCTCAAACTATTTATGTTTGGTTCAGTTCACCCTTAATAAAATTTTCTCGCAGAAAAAAAAGTTCACCCTCTAAAAAACTTTCTTTTATTTTCTCTATGTACACATAATGTTGAGGGTTTTTTTTTGTGAGATTATAGGTTAACGTACCATGTCTGAAAAATACCTAAATTTTTTTGTATTTTTTATGTTGGAAGCATGCAATACAAGTTGCACATGAGACATAGAATAATGCAGGAAATTATTTACGGAAAATTTAGGAAGAATTTTTCTAGCACGAGACCTTGTTCTTTCCTCCAACGTTTTGTACCGAAGTTCGGTAATTCATGGGTTGGCCAGTTAGCAGGCAAATAATCGCGTCGTCAGCTCATGCTTTCAGATGCACGCCGATCAAATAATCCGTAAGAACAAAAGCGCCACCACTTGCGCTGCATTGCCACCTCCGAACTGACTCACACGGCCACGACCCCGGTTCTTTTCCTTCTCCTTTTTTAGCTCCTCTCTCTCTCCCACCCCACCATGGCCCGCCCCAGGAAGGCGAAGCCGCCGCCGCCGCCCTCGCCGTCTAAGGCGGCGGCGCCGTCCCTCGGCGAGGCGCTGCTTCTGGCGACGGTCTGCATGGTGGGCCTGCCCGTCGAGGTGCAGGTCCGCGACGGATCCGCCTACGCCGGCGTCCTCCACACCGCCTGCGTCGACGCTGGATACGGTGGGCGCTCCTCTCCGTGTTCTTCCCTCCTCTCTCACGTTGAATTGCTGCCCTCTGGTCCGTCCATTCGAGGGTCGACGTGGAGTTTGGAGATCACGGGAATGGCGTTCGGGACGTGATCCAACAGTGGGTGGGGTGGAATAGTGGATGCTGCGAAGCTACTTGATGCTCCGTTTTCCCTTGCTTTTCTGTTTGATCCGGCTGTTGGGTGGGTGTTTCTGGTTGCTGGGAGCTTGCGGATGTTAGTTTATCGGAAGGTGACATGGATTTCGATTGGAGGGGGGCTGTGGAGATCGCTGGGTTTGGCATCCCGTGATGCCCCCTTGCATGTTTGATGTTTCATAGCACCAAGATCTTTATCATGTCGCCATTTTGATTGAAGCTTGGATTAGAAGTGGGATCATTGAAACCGTACGCTTGATTGAGCTGAGATATACATTACAGCAGAGGACCAAGATCCGTTGCCGGTTTACTCGATCAGAGGGGGCGATCCTAGTTTCTATAGAGTGTTTTGTTATTTTTGTATCCTGTAGTGTTTGTTGAGGCCCCAAATATAAAAGATTGAAGTTTTATTTTTTTTTCTGTGGGGAAAACATTGTTCTCTTTTTGTGTGTGTGTGAATAAGGGAAAAACATTGCATTGATGGCTTTATATTGAGTAGGTGTTGTGCTGAAGAAAGCAAGGAAGATAGCTAACGGGAAGGGACATGCTAATCTACCGATCGGAGCATTCATGGAGACCCTTGTTGTTCAACCAGATGATCTTGTTCAAGTGGTGGCAAAGGTAGGGTTAGTTCAATTGTCTGTTCCTAGAGATTATCTTTTTATCAGCGTTGATGATATCTGTTCTTTCCGCCCCCAGGATCTTTCGCTCCCCATTAAAGGTCTTTTTAAAGCTCCTGATTCCAGCGTGGTGGCTGATAGTGGATCCTTGAAACCTCAAAATGCACATGCAGACAGCCCCAAAATGGCTGAACCTCAAAAAATTCCTCTGCTGAAGTATGTTTCTGATTCAAACCAGTGCATACTATTTCGTTTTGTTTCGTTCATATCCTATTTTGGATTGTATTTAGGCATCGTGCTTGCCCCCATTGCTGTGACAAAGTGGATTTTTCTTATACTCATCCAGTTCCTGCTTCAATGATGCTGGTTTAAGAACAAGATTTCAAGCAATCTATTCAACTTTGTCGATATTTTTTTCTTCTACTCATCCTACTTTTTATTGAACTTAATTATTAATGTTTCTGTAACAGACAGGTTGAGAAATGCAACACTGCAGCTCAGGAGAGTGATAAGAACATTAAGAAAAGTGCTCAAAGTACAAACCCTCCTTTTCTTTTTTCCATGTATTGGGATAAAATGTTTACCCTTGTCTTCCTTGCACTAAACCTGCTCAAATTTCAGCGAACGGTAATGCTATGGGTGGTAGCACTTTTACTGGACATGTGGGGCCTTGTTTCTCCACGAATGACGTCTCCATTTCTACAACTGCTGGGCCTCAAGTTGATGGTATAGCTGCACGGATGGTGAATTCAGATGTTAAACGCTCTCAGCCAGTCAATAATTCTGCTACGAAAATTGTCACATCAAGCAAAACAACTGCCAAGGTGACATCCTTTAAGATGTTGAGTTGTGAAATTATCTCTGGTCACCTGATTTTTGACATAAAAAGTATTGCATGCTGATTTTAGTTTTTGTTATTTTTTTCACGCCTATAGTCAATCGTTTTATGAACATTTTCTTTGTGTTAATAAGGAGATGCAAATAATGAAACTGATTACTGTTTTGTTATTGTATGTTATTTCAGGAATTTAAACTCAATCCTTCTGCAAAGGTTTTTTCTCCTTCTTTTACAAGTTCGAGGCATATACTAGCAGCTCCAACCCCTGTTAACTCAAACTACATCTCACCCTCTGCCACTGAAGTTCCAATGGGCATACCTGTATTTGAGTCGAAATCTGTGCCAGGTGGTTCATCTCTATCCAGCAAGGTTCATTATAACCTTTCTCACACAAACTGTGCCATTTCACCTCAGTATGTTCAATCTGTAAGTACTTCGATGTATTCTAATGTGCTTTTGGTTGTTTCAATATCTTTTTTCCTTCCATTGATGTACCGCCATTTCTCTTGAGTGATAAAAGGGGAAAAATAACACACAATGTGTCAACTCATAACGTAACATGTGCTTTGCAGTTGATAATATGATAGCATGGCCACTATATTATTACTTGTTCAACATATTTGAACTCCTGCACTCCCCCTATTTGGTTATATTTGTGCAACCGATTTGCAGTTGAACTATGAAAGCCATTAGCTATTTCCTATCTGATTAAATTTTGCAGTTGGGTTAGACAAATAGTCAGATTTATTATTAGCTGGACTTTTGACACCATCTTTCAGGGCATCAGCTTTCAGGTTCATTTGGATGCAAGAAAAGATACCACTTGCTTTTAGACTAGAAATAAATAGTTCAAATGCAAGTACATTTTTTTTTTTATATCTGAAAGCTAAATTAACTTTGAATCTGTTATTTTCTGTTATTGTACTTCTGTTGCAAGCATAGGCAGATACACCTAATTTTGATCTTACTTGCTTCTTCGCTCCCTTATGTTTGATTGTAACAGAATCATGCTTCTGAATTCTGATATCACCTTTTGAATGATAGATGGTCGGGCATAATGCAGCCAGGCTAGATCCTGCTAAAGTTGGTACACCATACCATCCCATGAAGGTGGGCGCAACCTATGCTAGTACTAGTCCTCAGCCTGTAAGTTAATGCTACCTTGCTTCTGTCAATAAAGCTTGCTTATTCGTGTATATCTTTTTCCTTTAAAAGATGTTGATGTGGTTGTTTGTTGTATAAAACTCTGTTCATGTCATCATGTGTGTGCCTGACAAACCAAGTTAATTTTATCTGATGACATGTTAGGTGGTGGCTGGGAAGTTCAGTCCTGTTGTTTATGTTTACCCAGTTTCTCAGGTGATTGAGGCATCATTACTCATCAGTAACTGTATTAAAGAGATCATTAAAATAACTTCAGGAGCAGGGACCTTGGGGGATGATGCAGATAACTACTGTTTTCTTAATTAATATTAATTTGCTTCTTATCCAAATTGAGGCCCAGGGTAAAGTATTTTTAGTGTCACAATCCAGCAAATGAGAGTCTTCTCGTGTGAGGGATCTTTGTTGGCAACCCTGATTCTGGACAGACTCTCATTTGACCGATAAAATGCAATAATTATGAGTTTTTCTTTGTATATTGGAGTCATTATTTTCTGTTGAATTTGATCCATGAACCTGTTAGTCTTTAAATAGTCTCTGGCTAGTAACACACTATGCAAGACATGGCATGTCCTTGTCCTTCTCTTGGCTCATGTTTTTCTGGTTCCCATTGCAGGAGGCAATGCATGGAGCGCCCGTTATCTCCCAAGGATGGCCTCGCCCTGTATTGTTGAACACATATCAAGCTAACTTACAGAAGTTTCAAGGTAACAAATCCAAGTCATGGTTTTAGCTCTATTAGAAATGATATTGCAATATTGAACTAAAGTTTCTCTAGAAGATACTGAAATTTTTTTATTAGCCTGACCGTTGTAATATTTGCAACAATCTTATGTACCAGGCAACGCCCCAGTGTATGTGGCCCCGCCAGCAGTTATGGCAACTGGGAACCTGCCATTTGTGGTACCGAGCCTGCACCGTTTGTGCAGCCGTTCCAGGCCGTTCATCCCATCATTGTTCCTGCTGCAAGCAGCATGGTTCCAGGCAAATACATGTAAACTTGTTATACCAATTTGACATCTGCTTTCGTTGGAAGAATCATGGTGTACCCCCATTGCTTTGGGGGTATATGTCTAAATGGACTCACGATTTTGCCTAGTCTGTTAATTCACTATCAGTTGCTGGTCTGCGTCCGTATTTTAGTTGGAAGGGCTTTGCAACCTGCCATTCTTCATGCTTGGTGTGGGTTTCTGAAATATTCTTTTATAGGGGGGGTTTCCATGAGAGAGTACTTTGTAACAGAGAGGAGCAGCAATTCTTTGTTGTCTTAGCGATACCTTTTTTGTTCTTCAATACCAATCGCACTGTTACAATGTGACATTGTGAAAAAAAAAATTTTAAAATAGTGCTGGCCTTATTTCCACAGGGCCAATGTACATTTAATATTGCAAGTGTACATTTTATGATCCGCAATCATATTGTTGTAATGTCAATTTTCCTCGATCTGTTAGAACACGTACTGACGTTGATCTGAAGTTGCATTTGCGGAGCAGAACATGAAATGATGCTTGAACTGTTCACGGCAAATTAGTTGAAGAATGAACTACTCTTTAAGATTCGGTAATTAAACTAAGCCATCACTGGACATGCGCAAACTGTACAGTATTTTGATGCAAAGCTAATTGTTTTTGGACAATGATATGGCAATTGTTCCGATCCTCTTATATACCGCACGACAGTACTAGAGGTTGCAAATTTTTTTAAAAAAAGAGGAAGAATGATCTCTTGATCCTTTCTTTTTTAAAACTTGGCTCATTGGCCCTCCTTTTCAAAAACAAATCCGCTATCTAACCCCATTTGTAACAGCATTAGGGAATTTGTGATTTACAAACTCAAAACATGTTTATTGAATGGAAGATAGATTGTGATACATTACTGCTCCTAACCAAATGAATCTCTCTCTCTCTCTCTCTCTCTCTCCTCTCTCTCATCTCTCTCTCTCTCTCCTCCCTTCTATCGACCGGGCATCAACATCCAAAACGTAGGTCACCCGAACTAATAGATTTTTTAGTGAGTTAACGCCATCATGTGCAATTAACTTAAGTAATGACACTTAATATAATAGGTCATTGTGAATGTTCGTTTTTTTATATATAACAAAAGCAAAGTTGAAAAAAAAAGATCAAATTAGCAGTTTTATCTAAAAACAAGGTCAATAGAGCAAAATACCTCTCAAACAGGCAAAGCAACGACAATACGACAGTTCAAAAGTATCCTGCAAGTGACCTTATTTATGCTCCATATGAAGAACGAAATTTGTCGATAGTACTTCAAGAAACTGAGTAACAGTCATATTTCCCCCTGGACGTATGTGAAATTGCGAGTAAAGCTTATATCTTACAAACCATATTACAAGATCCAGAGTACAATAAAACCTTAAATTTCAGGAATGCATAGTTTTCCTAAATAGCCTAACTCTATCATGTCTTTATGTAATTTTTTTCCTATTCACAATTCTATGTGTGCAGTGCTAGGTGAATGTAACTGTATAGGCAAAAAAACAAGAATGTAATGATAGGAGCCTAAGCTATTCGCTTCAACTCCAACTCCACATCCCGGTAGTAGATTCTAGCAATCTGGCTGATACATTCGAGACTGCAAACTATCAGAACAGCATGCTCCATGTTGTGTTCCTTGATTTCATTCGCTGTGAACCTTCATTCTTTTCATCATGGGCAGAGCCAGAGTGAAAATCATCTAGAATTACAAATTTAAACACCACAGTTTGTAAGCTCTTGCAGTAAAAAGAAATAATTAGAAAAGATAATATATTTTTCAGGCAGTGTAAACAACCTACGGGATTACATTTACACTCCTTCTACAAAAGAAAAATTTGTATTCTGTGGTCATAATACTTATTTCTCATAACATTAGGATCAGATGTCATCCAAGGTGCCAATCAAATGGGTGCCAATACACTACTCATTAAACGGAGAGATGTAGCCTTGACCTGAAGCCTCTGACTTTGAGTCATCAACTCCTTTCAGGACAACAGTCTCTATCTTCGGCTGATCAGATTTTCTGCATGTCTAAATATTTGCATCCAAGGCATTAGACCAGGCCAATCTTAAGTGTGTGTGAACTGTAAGGATCATATATCACTGATGGTTCTCTTTGGGCTCTGGTGGTCACTATTTGTGGAATTCGCTGGTCTTTACTGCCTGAAAAGTTCCTTACTTAATGTTATTTTTCCATAGAAAATGTGAATGAGGGGGTCTAAAATTCCATTACTTGATCTTTTACTTGAATCATCTTCATCTATCATTTTTCCACAGTTGTATTATATCTGTTGATCTTGGCCTGCAGGAGGAAAAAGTACTTAAACTAATGCATCATACCACTATATTTAAACTTTCAAGAAAACATCAAATCTACCAGAAGATTCCCCAACCCCATCAGTTACTTGAACATTAAGCGTTGCCTTTCCCCTATATAGAAAAAAAAAGGAAGCAAATCATGCCATTTTAGTTCGAACTCTCTTTCCACCAAAGGTAATTTGTTTCAAACCTAAACGGGTAGCACATAAGTTAGATCTTGACCTGGAGAATCCTTAATTACTACATTCACAGAGGAGCATTCGGTTGCTCAACTTTACCTACAAAAGGACAATGTTTCGTGAATTAGATGGGAATGATGTTTCCTGCAAACCATGTATGGCAGGATCGGTAACTTTCTTAACTTGCCCGAAGGACAAAAATCGTTTCGAGGTTTCAAGCCAATGCAGTTGCTGATGTGAAACACAGCAGGGCATCTAAGCCAGCAAAGCATACCTGATGAATCCTTGGCTCCATTTGAAGATTCCGAATCTTTCTCAAAATCATTGAAAGACTTTTCTCCAAGAAGCTCATTTTGATTAGCCATTTGCTTGCCTGATACGAAAACAGGTCGAACAGATGTAATTGGCACCGCAGCAACTGATGATTGTGATATCATGCATTGAGCATCCTTCTTGGCCAAGGTCCCGTTTCAACATTGCTGGGTGAAACTGACACAGGTATTGCTGCAACAACACCAGAACCCATGTACGGCCTAGAAGCGAGAGGAATGGCGTGCGTAGCAATAGTTTTATCAACAGGTCTCCTCATCTGCAGAGGCTTTGCAAGTGTAACATCCTCCAAGTGGATTGGCACCGGAGGAGCTGCTTGGATAGGGATCGCAGATGCTTGCTTTTGAACTTGACTTGGTCGAAGCATTGGGAGGTCTGGGGTAAGATCATCTTTGGGTGTTATTGGATTGAGACTGTTTAGATCTGGAATCCAACCTTTGAGCATCTGATTATCCTTCACTTTTACCGTAACAAGGCAGAACCCAGGAAACTTATTTGTCATCTTGCCAACAAAACGCTTGCCAAGAATGTCATCCTTGCCTGAATAACTTTGGTTGTCAGAAGTTTTAACCAGATTAGCAGTTTTTTTAGGTCGCCCAGACCTATTTCCTTGGGTTTTCTGTGCAGGCAACACCTGAAACGTGCACATTTTAGGGCCAATATTGTCACGTGATGTATGGTTGGCTTGAATCCCATCCTGTCGGATATTTGAGCCACCTTGTGTGCTCTGAAGAGGCGGGATGCTCTGAATGGGTTGTGCCCTCTGTGGCAGTTCATATGTAGGGTACTCATATTTCCTTGGGCGACCACGCTTGCGTTTAGCTCCAGATGTTGATGACTGCTCCATGGACACAGCTTCAGGAGCTACATCTTTATTCCCTTCTGATGACATCTTTGCTGGTTTTGCTCAGCCTTTGCAGCTAAATCTGAGAATGATAAGAGTACAGCTTTAAAGTCAATTTGGCGTCAATCACCACATGTTTTTTCTCCTCCAAATATAGAAAGCAACGCAATGCAGTGAGCATCATCATCATAATGAAAAGGACGACAAATCATTATGACGAAAGTATAACATAATTGAGCGTACAATGTCTGACAATATTAATGTGATCTAAAGAAGAACAACTTTCCAATGCTACAAGGCACGGTTTGCAACCAACAGCGCAATTGAAGCGTACAAAATATACGCAACTGTACGATATGTGATAATAATGGAATCTGAAGAACAATTTTCAATAATGCGGAGTGGCAGGGGCGCTGCTTAAGAGTTATAGAGAAAATAAATTAGAGTTTTTCTCAGCCCTCGCCCGGTTCCCACCAGGGCTCAGCTTACACACCACTACGGTCGATGGATAATACGAGGCGGACCGAGCGATAGGGCGAGCAGAGCAGAGAGACCCCTCTCCTCCGAGAGATGAAAATTCCCCTCCCAATCCCCATATCATCCCCGATTGGGATGAGATATCCGGGATCGACCCATCACCACTACGTCCAGCCTAGAGGATGGAGAAGGAGATCGCGGTTCTCACCTGGGGACGGGGCGTGAGGGGGCGCCGCCGGCGGGCTTGTCTCGTCTCGCTCGACCCCTCGACGAGCCAGAGGAACGGGAAGGGAGGGAGAAAGAACGAGCAGCAGCCTCTTCCTGTTCTGTTCGATTGGATGCGGGAGGAACGGAAGGAGATCTCGGCCGGTCGTGTATCCTCGGACCCGCGGTATCCCTACCTACGCGTGTCTATGTACGTGCCGTAGTGTATCCGGTGTGTATGCAACACAGCCGTGCTGTTTCAACACGTGTCAAAGGATGTCCCAAAAAAAAAAAACAGAGAGGGCTAGTGGTTTTCGGTTTTCCTCGCCCCGCCGTACACAAATCGCCGTCCCCGGGCCTCGATCCTTGCCGGGGTGCGTGCCGCCGTTACGCTGATCCACGCTGATCGGAGGCGCAGTCGCGGCTGATTTGACTGCCGGTGTTGAACCAGGAGACGCAGCCAGTCGCCCTCGGGGCTCAGGCAGCAGGAGCAGGGCCGCGCCGCCTCCGCCATCAAAGGGGAAGGTGCCACGCTCGCCCGTCGCGCACGGCGACGAGGACGCCCACGCTGCCCTCACCTACGACGTGGTAGGCACCCGCCGCCGCTGCCCTCCCCTTTGCCGCACATGTCCTTCGGCGAATTCGGCTCAACTCTGCCGTCACTGCCGCTGCCGCTGCCCCCTCACCTTGGCTGACTGAAAGTGCAGCATGCCACTGCTGAAGCAAGAGAGAGCGCAGCGCTGCTACATCCCTTCTGCTTATCAATGTGCAGGAATATTGGGTACTTGTCGGTCCAGACGCAAATCCGGCAGCATTGGAAGGTCGATTTCTGATGGTGAGTTCTAGTCCCCTTGCTCACACTGTCAAACACATGTATCAAAATTCCAGACACCCAAGTAGCTCAGTATCATTGTTTGTTTATAGGAATGTTTCCTCATCCGATAAGGCACACAGCAAAAGTTTATTTACCAGACGCTAGAACAAACGAACGAACTGGACTTTATTCAATTGCAGCTCCATGAGAAGAGGCACACAATCACAGAATGAACAGTGCAACGCTGGGTTTACTTGAAGTACAGTTCAAGCAGCTTCTTCAGAGTGTCAAACACACTTGTGAATGGGTCGAAAGCGACCGGCGCCTTCAGCTTGAGGTCCGGGAACTGATTCGTCAGGGTCTCGTTCATTCCCGGCATCGACATCATCAGCGCAAGCTGGTCGGAGGACATGTACTCGCAGTCCTGTGGGGTGTCCTTGATCTTGCTCGGGTCGTAGCCAAAGTTGGCAACGTAGGACTTGTACTTCTCGATGAAGTCTGGGCCGGGGTTTGGCGTTCTTGAGTATATCTGATTCGGCGGCAAAAAATAAAAATAAGAATGAGCAAGTGGTTATGATGTTTCGGATTACAACCTACAGGTAAACTGGACTAACACCTGCGTAGTTACTATTATGAATGTATACTCATCATACTTGCTTAATGTTTTCATGACAACTCATACCAGCTCAATGTTTGGTTATCTATATAAGATAATAGTCTTAGTTTAGTTAAAAGAAATATTAGTCTTAGTTCAGTTGACAAAATAACCAGTTGTTTTCAGTGAACAATACATCGTTTTTTGGACTAGGAACTATTTCATTATTCTCTTTTTACAGGATTTGCCAGTCAAAAGTGCAAGATAAAGAGTATTCTCGGAGTTAGTTCAGAATCGGTTCCTGACCTGAATAAAGCTTGTATCCTTAGCTCCAGACACAATTGCATAATTGTCATAGTCAGTTGCCAGGACATCATAGGGTTCCTTCGGTATGAACGGCAGGGTCGGGAATCGGAGGTAGCATTTTCCACGGATCATTTCCTGCCTTTCAAGATCTGTCTGAGCACTTGCCATGTCCTCTTCGGACAAACATTGCACCCTCCCCCGAATTCCGGTAATATATCCATCAGGTCCACCATGTACACAGAATGTGTCCACTTGGATTGAGCGTGCCTTCTCATCAAATGAATACACTCCCTGCAGTGCCAGAAAACTTCTAAACAACAACCCACTTACATATAATGTATTGCAAAGAGTTCGGAGATATCATTCTGATAACCTATACCCAAAATAGTTTAGTATAATGATGTCAGATATCATGACTGAGGATACATTACTGGGACATCATGCAGACGAAGAGTTATAGTACCAAAGTGGCTCCTTTGTGCACTGTTGTTTGAGGTTTGGAATACCTGAGTACAATGGCAGTCTTCTTGTCCTTGACCAGCAAATCCACCTTTGAATGAGGTTACCTCGAACCATCTGCCAGAGTAACGAACTGGATCAAAATTCTTGGCAGTCATACCCCTCATCATCATCCCTACACTGCCATCATCTGAAGGGCTATCAAAGTTCAAGGGAACTGAAGCTTTGTCGGTAACTGCAACTGCTACAATCTGGCACAACCCCGGCTGGGCAAAAGTTTTTGCAGGAATAGCCTGATCAACAAGAAGAGTTCGTTGATATCATGGCACATTATTTTAACTGGTAACCTTACTCCCCTTTGCCACCTTTATAAACTGAAATTAACTTTTTGCTGACTAGAATGACTGGAGCCTATACTCTTTTCTTCTTTTCATTAAGGACAATACTATCCTTATGCAATCTCCAAACTCTTAACGTCGTATTCAAGAATCTATAAAATCTATTAAAAAAGTTTTTGATGTGACCTCTAGTATTTGTGTTTCTCTCTGCCATGATGCTAGTAATTGAATCTGGAACATTACCTGGCTAGGTGGAGAGATGAACAGAAGCGAAGAAGCAAGGCATGAGATTAACTGCTTGGACATCACTCCATGTTTGTTCACTGGTGTTTTCTCATTCAGCGAGCATCTGAAGATTTTCTGTCTAATGGAGCTACAGTTTGTCCTGTCAACACAAAATCAAGGAAACAAAAGCTGAAAACCGGTAAGATTTACTGCAGATTTCAGTGCTCTTGTTGCTGTTTTCAGTTACATCATCAGCATTACATCATCATCACCACGGGAGTGTTTTAAGCTAGCTGGTCATGGCAGTTCACTATAACCCAATCATAGTACTGAAGTTGGAATTTGATTTGGCACTGGAATTGAAAAGCACCCAAACACACTTCAGATTAAAACAAATCTACCCTCCTCCATTCTGACGAATTGCTCTAATGTCCTGGTAGAATCTTAGTCTGGTCCCACAGTAACTAGCCCACACTCTAAACTATTCACAGCACGCAACATTTTTCACCGAAGAAACCGTAGCTAGTAAACTTGCTGCCCTAGTACCTGGAGCTGGGCGAGCAAGCAGGATTTGAAGACGCAAGAGCGGATCCCAGCAGCACGAGAACCATGGCTTGGGGCGGTCTCGCCTCCTCCAAGTTCCAGGCTGACTAGGTCAATTTCTTAGATTTTTCTGTTGGTGATGATTATTGGAGTTTCGCTGTCCATGGCGCGGCATGGTCGCTCCTCTCTGCTGCTGGCCGATGAATCCGGGAGAGGACCACATCCGCGCCATCCAATGGGAGGTCCACACGTCTGCCATCTCGAGGCCGTACCCAACACAAACAGCTCTGCCCTTATCTGGGCTTGGGCAGCACGAAGGCCCAACTGCCTAAGGCTGGACAGTTTGAAGCCCATAAGAAAAGCCTGGTTTATCGTCTTCCCTACTGGAGTCTGGAGCCGTCCCCCGCCAGCTGCGGCTCTGTTGGCTTCAAAGTCCATTCTTGCCACAGCCATGTCGAGACTCGACAACAGAATAAGCGGTAGCCGGAGACTTGAAGGTCCGTCGTCCAGGACCGAAATGCTGGGAAATACGGAAACAAAGAAATGGAAAGATCTTCAGATTAAATGTCATTTCCTTCAACACTTGGAAATATTGCTTGGCCGATACAATACGTACTTGACTACTTGTATAGAGTTAACAACACTATTGGGCAACATATTTCTGACTGGCTGGATAACCGTCTGTAAGTTGTTTTTTGTTTTCTTTGTCGTTGATTTCTGACTATTAGGCAACAGCCACGTGAGAATCTGTCCCCTGAGCCTCAAGATAACCGCTTTATTCCACTTGTAACAAAATCGAATACAAAGCACACACCATGGAACACTTCCATAAGCAGCTCCAGAGCATCTTATCATCACTGAATTCTCAAAAAACAAAAACAAAAAAAAAAAGCACGTGCCATGGAACTTGTGGTGTTGTTGCACTGCATGCATACAGGCCGTACCCCAAATTCAGAGTACATCGATCGTAGGTCGTGGTTTGACACGCACCTTGCCACCTTCATTGGCGATCACCAGCGCAAATGACTAGGGCTGTTAATTTACTGCCGGTTTGGAAAAACCGTCAGCTCTCTCGACACCTACGGATGAACAATAACTCTAGTCTCTATACAATGAACAGTAGCTGTGGTTTTCCATTGCTTGCCGGTAGACAGCCGGTTTTCATCAAACCGTCGGTGAACACCCCCTACAAATGACCGATTCCCATCAACTCTCAATCACATGCTGCGGCGCCTGGCAGTCCCTATACGCGAACCGCAAGATGTTCGGTATATAGCATCAGCTCGCTGTAAGTGGCAAGCGTTCCGTGTTCTTAATTAGAATTATTTGATTAGCTGAACAAAAAAGAGGGTATATTTAGTAGTACCGTTGCAATTTCGGGATGGCAAAGTTGGATCTGCTTGTCATGAAGGAGTTGATCTTACAGCTCGCTCGCTACTATGGGGCTAGCGGGAGCATTTTTGAGTCCTTGGTGAAACTAACTTTGTGTGTGTGTGTGTTTCTTCTCGAGCGGACGACCAGCATCAACAATAAAAGAACGGATGAGTAATGTGTGCACCGTGGAAATAAGAAGATGGCAAGAGCTACTGCACACGGTCGTTGGGATTCCAGTTCCGCAAATGATTTTTCGTTTTGGCCTTTGATCAACATTGAAGAAATTACCCTGTCTAGATACATAGTAGTACATGTTACGCCGGTGCCGGAAGTTTTTAGACGCCATCTCGACACGCGACAGCGAACCATCAGACATGATCGAAGGCTGGACCGCCAGATGCGCAGGCAGGCACGGCCGGGGCCGCCGAGCAGTAACTCTAATCATCGTCATCACAAGGCGTCCTGTTGCCCGATTCGATCCTGGAGTAGCTGCCATTGCACATGCTGACGGACCCGCTTGTCCTGCACACCGGTAAACTCGTTGTCTCCGGCTCCACCATCACGCCGTCGATCGGTAGCTAGCGGAGTGTGCAACTTCCTCTTCAACCCCGGCGCCTAGCCTAAGCCACGCGCTTTGCTTTGACGAGCTCGGCCCCAGAAGGCGAGACGCACCGCACGCATGCAGCCGGCCTCTCCTAAACTGCGCATCTCGTGAATTTTGATACACGTACGCTCTCAACAAAACCTTGCATGCGCGACACTTCGTGCATGTATCACGACCCAAATGTACAGTACGCTCTTTGGACAAGCCAATCAAATGAAGCCACCATTTTAAGTGTACCTCTGACGGGTTGGTTGTCATCTCTGACCTTCAGGGGGCTTTGCATGAGGTATCTGTGTGAGGTTTTAGCACATTTTGCATGAGGTATCTGTGTGAGGTATTTGCATGATGGATGCGGCCGCGCATGAGCAGCTCCAGTCGGTCCAGTGAGCCCAGGCCAAGAAAAAACGTGGCGATGCGCACTGAAAGAGATAAAGAAGGACGACACCTTTGGTGGCGTTAGGCAGCCCTTCGGCATCAGCTCACTGTTGCTGGATTCCTTACTCGAACGATGCCAGCCTGACCGTTCCTGCTTTTCTTCTTTCTCGCTGCCGATTTTTAGGTGCACTACTACCTCGTTCCATTTCCTGCACACATACACACAGCTTTGCTTTCTCGCGACCTCTTTTGCTCTGGTGGTAATTCATCTGTCTCGCTCAAAGAGGAGTAGACATCTTTGCATCGCGATGCCGCAGCCCAGAAAAGCCTGTCTCAAATAGGCGGCGGAGGAAGAAGCAAAAACACTTGTGCTCAGCTCAGGGAAAAATTGTGTGATATTGTTTCGCTTGGGTGAGTACTGAGTACACCTGCCGCACTTTGTAATTTACGAGCGAGTGGTGACATTTGTAAATTAATCCGTCCTCTTGTTGCTTGCAGAGAACCGTACACCGTCGTTTTCGCTTGATTCCGGCGCGATCGAACGCGAGGATGGAGGCCGCCGTCAGCGCGGTGAGTTGGGTGCTGGGCAAGGCGCTGGCCCCCGTCACCGACGGCCTGCTTGAGGCGTGGGCCGCCAGCGCCGGGCTCGGCCCCAACATCGACGCCCTCAAGATGGAGCTGCTCTACGCGCAGGCCATGCTCGACAACACGCAGGGCAGGGAGCTCCGCAGCCCTGCGCTCAAGGAGCTGCTGCTCAAGCTGCGGCAGCAGGCGTACAAGGCCGACGACGTGCTCGACGAGCTCGAGTACTTCCGCATCCAGGACGAGCTTGACGGCACCTACCATGCCGCCAACGAGCACGCAGGGGGCTGCATCCGCAACCACGCCCTCAACGCTCGCCACACAGCCAAATCTGTTGGCAAAATGCTTGGCTTCTCCTCAAGCTCGCGCTCTGCACGACGTGGTGACCGCTACGAGGCAGATGATGATGATGCAACAAGAGTCTCTTGCGGGGCTTGGCCGTGTCGTCGTGGGCCGAGAACTCGTGACGACGACGAGCAAGAGGAAGAGGCAAGCCGTGGAGCCCTGTGCGGGGCTGCTTGGCCATGTGGGGGCAGGGCCTCCTCGGAGCCAGCAGCCATGAAGCCACCGCCGCCAACCAATCAGGCTGACCAGGAGATCGATGGTGGTGGCTGCATGGGTAGGCTGGCTTCCGGTGCTCGCGACACCATCGGTAAACACCTTCCATGCTACTCTACTTCACCTGTCCAAAATGGTTCCAACTCCAACATAGCATCAAGTAGACGGGGATTCCTCTGTTGCTCCCGTCCCAACAAGGCATCACAAACAGAACGTGTCATAGAGGCACCAAAATTGAAGTTTAATAGGGTTGAGATTTCTGAGCGGATGAAGGAGATAGTAGAGCAATTGAAACCGGTGTGCAGCAAGGTATCGGTAGTTCTTAATCTAGAGTTGTTGGATTCCAACCGATGCATTGCCCAAAGCATTGCTAGGAGTCTCGATTCCAAGGAACAAGGGCGGATACCCTTGGCTTCAGATAGTGCTGCTAATAAGAGTCGGCCCATAACTACCCCAGAGCTTATAGAGTCTGAATTTTACGGCAGGGCAAATGAGACAAGTAAGATTATTCATGACATTACCAAGGGTGAGTACTGTGACAAGGACATCACGGTGCTTCCGATTGTTGGTCCAGGAGGCATCGGGAAGACTACTCTAACACAATACATATATAAAGAGCTTCAGATCCACTTTGAGGTTAAGACTTGGGTATGTGTATCTACCAATTTCACTGTGTATAGGCTGATAAAAGAGATTGCAGATAACCTAAAAAAAGACAGTAATGATAGCCCAGAAAAGAGGATTGAGGACAGACTACAATCTAGTAAGTTTTTGCTTGTGTTGGATGATATGTGGAACTGCAGCGATGTGGATGAGTGGAAAAGATTCTTAATGCCCTTCACAAAAGGACAAAAGAAAGGGAACATAATTCTGGTTACAACTCGGTTTCCTGCAGTAGCCCAAATTGTAAAACCACTGATCAAATGGTAAACTTGGAAGGTCTAGATGATGATGCATACAAAAAGTTATTCTTAGCTTGTATCTTTGGTGATCAACAATCAGCAAATGATCATGCTGAACTACTTGATACAGGGTATAAGATAATGGGCAGGTTAAAAAGGTCCCCTCTTGCAGCAAAAACTGTTGGAAAGTTGTTAAAAAGACAACTTGATTTGGATCATTGGACTAGAGTCCTAGAAAGTAAAGAGTGGGAGCTACAAAATGGTGATACTGATATCATGCCAGCATTGAAGCTTAGCTATGATTATCTCCCTTTCCACCTTCAACAATGTTTTACCTATTGTGCTCTTTTCCCTGAAGATTACAAGTTTCGAACAGAGGAGCTAGTTCAGTTGTGGATAGGGTTGGATGTTTTGCATTCACATGGAGAAAATAGAAGGATTGAAGAGGTAGGAGATATCTATTTTGCAGAATTGGTCAATTACGGATTTTTTAAAAAGGATGAAACACAAGATAGAGGAAGTGCTTGTTATGTTATTCATGACCTACTACATGAATTGGCACTAAAGGTCTCATCACATGAATGCCTTAACATATACAGCTCTACTGTGAGATCCATACATATTTCCCCATCAATACGCCACCTGTCCATCAACGTAGATGACACAAGTGTCAAGGATAAAGCGACTTTTGATATTTGTTGGAAGGATTTTGATACATTAAAGAAAGGCAGATTGAAAGTTGAAAATCTACACACACTGATGATATTTGGAAAATACCATAGTAGTTTTGTGAAGATTTTTGGCTGTTTGTTCCAGGAAGCAAAAGGCCTTCGTGTCATTTTTCTATCCAAACCTGAAGCATCCTACAACATTGAAGATTTTTTCCACAACTTTTTGGAGCTTGTCCATCTTCGCTACTTTCGGGTTGAGGGCCAAGCAACAATCTCGAGCAATATATCAAGATTTTATCATCTAAGAGTCCTAGATCTACAATACTTGAGGCAAGAGTTTGTTTTACCAAGAGATATGAGCAATCTTGTAAGGTTGCGCCATTTACTTGTACCAAATAAATCCATGCATTCTGAAATAGCTGAGGTGGGGAAACTACAATCATTACAAGAGTTGAAAGAATTCTCAGTAAAAAACAAACTAGAAGGATTTGAGTTGGGACAGATAGGACAGTTGGTAGAGCTTGGTGGATCATTATGCATTGATAATCTCCAGAAGGTTATAGCGAAGGAAGATGCACAGGAGGCAAGGATAAATCACAAAAGCCACTTACATAAGTTGGAATTAATTTGGAGGAACGATGGATCCGATAATGACTCTGCACAAGAAGAACAAGTTCTTGAAGGCCTTGAACCGAATGGTAGTCTTCTGGAGCTCTGTATTAGAGGGCATCAAGGCACTACTTGCCCTTCATGGCTAGGTGTAAACCTTTCAGTTCAAAATCTGAAATCCCTTAGCCTAGATGGTGTAGCTTGGAAAACATTTCCGCCTATTGCTGAGCTGTGGCAAGTCAACGACTGTGGTGAAGAACTGCCAGCAAGCATCACTGGCCAAGCATTTAAGAGTTTGAGGAAGCTAGAACTTGCTAACCTACCAAGATTGAAAAGATGGGTTCAAAATGCCCCTTGTTATTTGTTCTCCCATCTGGAAGAGCTTATAATTAAAGGTTGCTCTGAACTTGTGGAGTTGTCGTTTTCACATTCTGCTTGTTGTGGACAAAAGAAAGAGGCGAACATAAGTTGGTTTATTAGTCTGCAGAAGCTCAGGATAGAAGATTGCCCAAAATTGTCATCATTTCCTTGTATTCCTTGGTCTCACGCCAAGTGCGAAGCTTATATTCGAGGAATTGATTCTGGTTTGAAGCGCCTACTTTGTCTGATTACTTGATCAGTGATGGATATTATTTGTCTATTGAGGGCAAGGATGCGCCTGGTAGTGAGTTTTGGAACGTGCTAGCCTTTCATAATCTTGCAGAAATAACAAACCTAAATATAAGCAGGTGCCCTCCCCTGCCATTGGATCGCCTTCAAATACTGTCATCTTTGAAGGACCTCCGAATAGCGCATTCGAGTAATGCCTTTCAACCGATCCAAGCAAAGAGCTGTGGTGGATACCGATTTCCAATTGAATGCTTCCGTATTGAGGGTTGCAGTGTTAGCGGGAGGGAATTGACGGAGCTGCTGACCTGCTTTCCAGAACTCTCGAAATTTGTTATAGATGGCTGTGAGGGGATAACAAGACTGAGTGTAGCTAGCAATGTGGATCAGGAACAGATCGGGCAGCACCTGGAGCAGCAGGACACTAAAGCAGAGGCGGAAATATCTGCATCGATATCAGAAGGGATGCTGCTCCTGCCTCCCCAACTCCAAGAGCTTTTGATCTTTGACAGCCCAGGGCTAATTCTCTTCTCCAGTCCCATCGACGACAGCGAAGAAGAAGCGGGACGAACTGGAGGGGAAGGGGGATGGCTCCAAGGGTTGACTTCCCTCCGAATGTTAGTGATACATGAGTGCCCCCGTTTCCTCTCCTGCTATTCATCGTCAGCCTCGTCTGGCTTCCCCTTCCCGGCATCGCTACAACAGCTCCGTCTCACCAGCTTAGAGGCCACAGAGACGCTGGGGCCTCTCTCCAACCTCACATCTCTCACAGAATTATATGTGTTCAAATGTCAGGGCTTAAGAGGCGAGGGCTTGTGGCCTCTCCTCGCCCAAGGCAACCTACCGAATTAAGTGTCGAACGAAGCCCCAATTTCTTCGCCGGTTCTTCCAAGCAGCAGGAGTGTTCCCCCAAACTGCAGGAGCTAAACACAGATGACGCCGCAGGAGTCCTCACGGCGGACGTCTGCAACCTCCTCGCTTCCTCCCTCACCAAATTGGTCCTCCACAATGTGGATGTGGAGCGCTTCACAAAGCAGCAGGAGGATGCCCTTCTGCTCCTTAGATCGATCCAGGAACTCCGATTTGAGGACTCCGAGACGCTGCAGTTCCTCCCTGCGGGGCTTCATAGACTGCCCAACCTCAAGGAGTTACATATCTGGATCTGTAAGTCCATCAGATCGCTGCCGAAGGACATCCACCGGAGTTCAGTGCAAGAGTTACACATCACCTATTGTCCTGCCATCCGATCCCTTCCCAAGGAAGGCCTCCCAAGTTCACTGCGGCTATTAGATGTCTCTTATGGTAACAGTGAGGAGCTACGTATGCGGTGCCGCAAGTTATCAGGAACCATTCCAATAGTCCTTACCTGACTGATCCGAAGGTAACAAACACTTTCCGTTTCGTATTCTTCCCCTCTAATTTCCCTTGCTTTTATTTTTTTACTGGAACACAGTTTCAATCTGACTGACCCATTTTGACCTTCTCCACAGGGCTTTTCTTCGGATTGTAAATTCTTCTAGCTTGGTAGGATAATCTCTGTACATGCGCACGGCACTGAGGTGTCAAAGTGTAAAGATCTCAGCTTGTGCCATCCATCCTGTATATAAACTGGTTAGTACTACATGCTTCCATACACTATGCTGGTTGTTTGGGTGCTTTTCCCTTTCATTGTATATGCTATTATTCATTTACATTACTTTTAATTCTGTGCATCCACTTAACACTTATTATTAATTGATTATGAATCAGGTGAAGGTTAACACACTCCTCTGTTTCTGGTCTGCTTCTCGTGTGAGCCAAGGTGGATACCATCTGTTATTGTGGTCAAAGGTTGCTATCTTCAGAAATCAGTTCAGCCACTTGCGGTTTCCATCTTTCCTTGCTTCTTGAATATATTTGCAGCATTAGTAATGTGCCGCATGCTAAAAGTAAGTATCCCAATAGTGAGAGCCTGACAATGTAACAAATATTTTCCTGTACGTACTCCTTCCCAATTCCTGCAAAAATAAATTCCCCTTGCTTTCTGTAACCTCTTAACCAGCATTCAGTTTCATTTTGTTTCGCTGCAATCCCTTTTCATCTGAATAACGCTCTTGTTTTGACCTGTTCTGCAGGACCCCTCCTTGAACTGTACATTCTTCTAGCCTGGTAGTCTTCTGTCTCTAACTATCCACGGTTATGAGTTGCCAGGCATGAACATTCAGCATGTGCCTTCCACCCTGTACATAAAACTGGTTAGTATCACCCTAAAATCAGCTACACTATTTTAATGGACATTTCTGTTGATCTACTACACTGTTGTTGTTTGCTTACGTGTGCACTTTTATTTGAGGGAAACGTGTGCACTTTTCCCTTCATTGCATACCACGTTTAACTCTGTACTAATTGACAACACTTGTTTTCAAATAGGCGGAGTCCTACCATAACTCTCATGTGTTGCTATCGCGTCTCTGATTGGTTAGTTAAATGTGTCTCTGATCGGCAGAGTTTGTTATAACCTCGAGTGAGTTAGCAAGCTAGTAATGCTTATCACTTTATCAGCTTGTCAAACCTGCTTCAACTAATATCAAGTTGCCTTGAGGTACTGCAGCATAAATTAGAACATATTCACCCTCGTGTCATTTTTTGTTGGGCTGTATTAGACCTTGTGTGTGTGTCTTAAGCCCAGCCCATGTAGCATGTATATGTATATGCAAAATGAGCAATAGAGGTGTGTGCTTCCAGAGTTTTCCCCAAAATATCAACATGGTATACAGAGCCGGACGATCCTCGGCGGCGGCGGCGCTGCTGTGAGCAGGCGATAGCTCGAGCGCGTCGAGTCGTGCGAACGGGGGCCGGTGGTGGCTTGCGGCTTGCGAGCAGGGTGCCGAAGCACTGCAGGAGGAGGAACCTCTGCCCAGGCGGCGAGCGAGCAGGACGCCGAGGCGCTGCAGGAGACGGTGGAGCAACGCCGCTCGACGACGGCCTGAACAGAGTAGCTTGGCTGGAGGTGCGCCACTCGAGCCCGCGAAGGAGGCAGGTCCAGGCTGGTGCTGCGCTTCCTGTTGCTTTACGGTGAAAGCAGGTGGACCAGAGGTTGGAGGAGCAGCGCAAGGTAGCAGCTGGTGGCTTGTGACGCCCAGATCAGCAGCGATTGCAACCGGTGGAGCTCGGATTAGAGGCTGGTTGTGCGGAGGTGAGTTACCTCTGTGAATTTGGCACTTGCGCTTCAGATTGAGAAGGGAGCTGCAGTTTTGGGGGGACAGAGAGAGGAATTGCTGTTGTGCTGTGCGTGAGGAGGTGCCTGGAAGTGCTAGCTTGCTGGGATCTTGCTGAATTTGTCCTCAGCGGCAAAGAAAAAGAGAAGACTTGTTGTGTGGTTGCAAAGTTGCAGAAATTAGCAAGCACGGTGTTGGGATAGTGGAGCAGCAGCTGCAGATCTTCGATTGAAGGTGCTGGTATAGGGATTGAAGGTGTGGAGCTGAAAAAAGGACGGCAGTGTGCTGGTCATCAGCGGCAACAACGCACGTTGTGCAGACTGCAGAGAAGATTTTGTAGTGGCTCAGTGAAGGCTAAGAATTGTGAGGTAGCCGTGCTGTGTTGCAAACTGCTGGTTTGTAATTTTGCTAGAGAAGCGGCAAGAGGACAGAAGAAGAGAGGCTTGAAAGTTTGGATTCAGGGGGAGTCACTGACCATAGCAGCGAATTGGGAGAGGAAAATAGGCACATTCTGCTGTGTGCTGTTGTACGCCTGAACAATGGCAGAGACCAAAGTAATAGAGCAGGTAATTGAGAAGTTGGCGGAACTTCTTACTGTGAACCAACTTGAGACGATAGCTCAAATGTTCTTGGCAAAGACTTCAGAACAAATATCAAATACAAGAGAAGTGAAAGCGAACAAGACAATTCTTGGCAACCTTGTCAATCTTGTTCGTCCTGCTACAAAAACATTTCATGAAAATTGGATACTAGATTCGGGAGCATCTAGACATGTCACAGGGACGTCAAGTGAGTTTGCATCATATGTCCCATTTCCTCCAACGCGCAAAGAGACTATTCAAACTGCCGATGGAACTGCTCAACCCATTCAAGGTATGGGTACTGTTAATTGCACTCCATCAATTACATTATCATCAGTTTTATATGTTCCCTCGTTTCCAGTTAATCTAGTGTCCTTGAGTTCCTTGGTGGATCATATGGATTGTCGTGTTACTCTCGATCGAGAGAATTGTTTAATTGAGGATAGAAGAACGGGAAGAATGCTTGGTAGTGGTATAAGGCGTAATGGCCTATGGTTCTTGGATAGAAGAACATATAAGTCTGAGTGTTCTGCTTTGACTGTTACTGCAACTGAAGAAGAAATTAAGGTGATGCTCGAACATTGTCGGTTGGGTCATATGTCTTTTGACACTATGAGCAAAGTATTTCCTGATATTATGAGCAAGGTGGATAAAAGTAAATTGGTGTGTGATGCATGTGAATATGGGAAGCATACCAAATCATCCTACGTGAGCAGAGGACTTCGAAGCATATCACCTTTTTATTTGGTCCATTCTGATGTGTGGACATCCCCTGTGATATCTGTGAGTGGAATGAAGTATTTTGTGACATTCATAGATTGCTACTCCCGCATGACTTGGATATATCTTATGAGGCATAAAAGTGAGGTGCTCAAATGCTTCAAGGACTACTATGCATGCGTTAAGAATCAGTTCAATACACAAGTTAAAATTATCAGGACTGATAATGGGACAGAGTATGTAAACAATGACTTTAGTAGTTTCCTTTCTATGGAAGGAATACTACATCAAACTTCTTGCCCTGACACACCTCCACAAAATGGAGTAGCTGAGCGGAAGAATCGACATATATTGGAAGTGGCCCGATCACTAATGTATACTATGAATGTGCCAAAGTTTTTATGGAGTGAAGCAGTGATGACAGCTGTTTATTTGATCAATCGCACACCTTCGAGATTGCTTGGGTGGAAAACTCCTTATGAGATGTTAAGAGGAGTGAATGAGTTTGTTGTTCCACCTAAGGTATTCGGGTGCATTTGCTTTGTCCGGGACCATAGGCCTTCGGTGGGTAAATTGGATCCTCGAGCAGTTAAGTGCATATTCGTGGGTTACTCGTCAAGTCAAAAAGGTTATAAGTGTTGGTGCCCCACTGAAAGACGTTTATTTGTTAGTATGGATGTTACATTCAGAGAGTCTGATCCTTTTTATGGAGAAAAGACAGATTTGAGTTCTCTATTCACCGATCTTGATGCTCCTAGCATGGATAATGATGAGCAAGAGGGGCAGAATAATGATGAGCAAGAGGGGGAGAATAATGATGTGCAAGGTAGTCCAAATGAGCAGCAACTAAGGAAGATGGATGTGATAATCAGTGGTTCTATTCCCAAACCAAAGGGAGTAGAGGTAGTGACGGGTTCAACATCCTCTCAGGTAGATAGCTCGGTGTGTGAGAGATGGAAAAATAAATTTTACACTAGGAAAAAGTTCAGATCTCAAACACAAGCTCAAGAGGTGGTTCCAGTATCAACTACTGAACAGTGTCGTTCATCTTTAGTGCCTAACAATGGCGCAGAGATTGTTGATGTATCAACCACTGAAAAATGCCCTTCACCTTTAGTGCCTAACAATGGCCCAGAGGTTGTTGATGTTTCGTCAACTTCTGAGACTGAGAATGAAGGCTCATCTCCAGCTAGTTTGCCTATTGCACTACGGAAAGATGCACGAGTTAAGGCTGGAGTCCCTCCACCGAGGTATGGATTTGAAGACGACATCACTAACTACGTCTCTTATGCATCTTTGTCTCCTTCATATAGAGCTTTTGTTGCATCATTACAATCTGTTGTCGTTCCTAAAGACTGGAAAGAAGCAAAACATGATCCTAAATGGCAAGAAGCTATGCTGGAGGAGCTAAGGGCTCTTGAAAAGAATAAAACGTGGGATTTTGTAAAACTACCTGAGGGAAAGAAAGCAGTTGCAAGAGGATATAGTCAGACATATGGAATTGACTACGATGAGACATTTGCACCAGTGACAAAGATGAGCACTGTTAGAACATTGATCCCTTGTGCTGCAAACTTTGGATGGCCATTACATCAGTTAGATGTTAAGAATGCATTCTTGCATGGTGATCTTCAAGAAGAGGTGTATATGGAGATTCCTCCTGGGTTTTCGAAGCCAGAGGCAGTTGGGAAGGTTTGTAGGCTAAAGAAATCCTTATATGGCCTCAAGCAGTCTCCACGAGCATGATTTGATAGATTTCGACGTGCACTATGTGGTATGGGATACAAACAATGCAATGGAGATCACACTGTGTTCTATCGACATTTTGGACGTCGCATCACAATTTTAGTTGTATATGTGGATGACATTATCATCACAGGTGATGATGAGCCAGAGATAAAACGCCTCAACAAGAATCTAAGCATGGAGTTCGAGGTCAAGGACCTTGGTCACCTCAAATACTTTCTTGGCATTGAAATCGCTCGATCTCCAAAAGGTATTGTCCTCTCACAAAGAAAGTATGTTCTAGACTTACTTAGTGAGACAGGTATGCTTGGATGTCGGTCCGTATCAACACCTATTGATTCAAATCACAAGTTTGTGCTGAATCTGGTGATCCCGTGAACAAAGAGAGATATCAGAGGCTTGTTGGTCGGCTCATTTACTTATGTCATACAAGGCCTGATATTACTTATGCGGTAAGCGTGGTGAGTCGATACATGCATGACCCTAGAAGTGGACATCTTGATGCTGTTTATCGCATATTGCGATATTTGAAGGGTAGTCCTGGAAAGGGAATCATTTTTAAAAGCTATGGTCATTTAAAGGTGGAGGGTTACTGTGATGCTGATTGGGCTAGTTGCCTTGATGATAGGAGATCGACTTCGGGCTATTGTGTCTTTGTTGAAGGAAATTTGGTATCGTGGAGAAGTAAGAAGCAATCTGTTGTGTCTCGTTCAACTGCTAAAGCAGAATACAGGGCTATGTCGCTGGCAGTAAGCGAGATGTTATGGATACGGAGTCTCCTATCAGAGTTAATGTTTTGAGAAAGGCCCTCTGAAGCTGTGGTGCGATAACAAGTCAGCTATTAATATAGCTAATAATCCTGTCCAGCATGATAGAACAAAACATGTGGAGATTGATCGGTTCTTCATCAAAGAGAAGTTAGATAATGGTATATTAGAGTTAAGCTATGTAAAGTCAAAGAGTCAAATAGCAGACTGCTTAACTAAAGGTTTGGAGTCAAAGAGTGTAATATGGCATGTAACAAGATGGGAATGATAGATATCTATCGCCCATCTTAAGGGGAGTGTTGGGCTGTATTAGACCTTGTGTGTGTGTCTTAAGCCCAGCCCATGTAGCATGTATATGTATATGCAAAATGAGCAATAGAGGTGTGTGCTTCCAGAGTTCTCCCCAAAATATCAACATTTTTAACTCTGAAACTTCTTGTTTGCTCTGAATATTTTATTCTCGTTTATGTGTTCAGCGTCTGATAACTTCTTGTTCCAACATGGTCGTTTATATGCTGCTTGGCTGCACTTCTCAATTTGCTTAACTGAATAAGCACAGTGGACATTTTTCCACTACGTGTTCCTCAGTATTGGCAGCCACCAATTTTTATTACACTGAGGTAGAAGCTTACCCTGACATTGTTATGCTACTCGATGCCTTGCAGATAATTTCCATTGGAGCGAAATGATGTTGAAATTATTTCTACTATTTTTGGAATCATAATTAAGATTATTGAGTGCCAGCATTTGAGGCTTCACTAGTGATGCCATTAAAGTGGATATTTTGATTTTACAAGTTAGATGTTTCATAAATTGGCTGAAAGTTGAAAGCAAGTTCCTTTTTCTGGAAAATGTGAGTATGTTTCTTTGTTAATGAAAAAAATATATCTCATGCCAAGAACACAAGGATACATTCATGCCTATCTAACAATCAAAGTTCATCGACAGCTTGATCAAATTTGCTATGGCTTGATTCGTAGCAGCGGATCACTTTCAAGGAGAGCATTTTTCTGTTCTGATCAAGCATCACTAGATCAGAAACCCACACCCTGGAGCCTCACGTGGCAACGGAACATATGCTGGCAAAAAGATTGTTTGATTCAAGGGAGCTTCACTCTGCTGGATGCATTTTCTAATGTTACAAAGTGCTCATCTGTGCGTGGCTTTCTGTGCTTCCCCGATAACTTGGCTGTGCATCGTGTGGACCTTTACTCTTCTTATGATGTACCTGCTGATTGGAAGATGTTATCATTTGTCAAAGTTGTCATCTTAAGCAGCTTTGAACCAAACTCACCTTCAGATCGCATGCATCCATTTCATCAGAGTTGTCGCATGCAACCATGTATCTGCTTGTTCCCATGGCTATCCTGATTTGCATCTGGGCTGTTATATTCTGCACTATGCAGGTACTATTCTAATGTCAGTATATGCTGTAAACACTTTTTTGCAGAAATACAGGCCAAGTTTTTACAATTTGGGAGGTATTCTTGCTAGCAGGAACTATGTATAGCCCCTGCCGAGATCACTATTTTCTTGGCTGTGTATCGTTTGGACCTTTCAGCTGCTGATTGGAAGATGTTGTCGTTTGTCAAAGTTGTCATCTTAAGCAGCTTTGAATCAAACTCAACTTCAGATCGCACGCAACATATTTCATTAGAGTTGTCATGGTTTTCCTTATTTGCATCTGGGTTAAGTGTTATACTCTGCACTATGAAGGTACTATCCTAATGCCGTTATATGCTGTAAATATTTATTTATTATGCAGAAAATACTGACCAAGTTTTTACAATTTTGTAGGTATTCTTGCTGGCAGGAACTATTTCCAGCCCCTGCCGAGATCACTATTGTCTTTACAAGTAGGCAGCCCTCTTCACAAAATATTTCCTCTGCTCATCTGGCTTGAAGTTGGACAAGGTTCATTGCATCTGTCAGATTCCTACCATGATGGCTGGACCAAAAAAAATTGAAGCCTGCAGAGAGCTTTGCTCCCAGTGAGATCCACACAAGAAGATACAAATTCAAGCCGAAATGAAAGAAAAATCTTCGTAAGCAAGGAAGGCTTCTGTTTGAGATGAAATGCATCCTTTTCTCTCTCTCCTTGTAATTCAATCTCCGAGGCACAAAATATGTGACTACAACTACTGTATGCGGAGGGTTGCTTTGGTTCCTTGATGATGTAGTTTTCGAAAAAATCCTAAATTTTCATGTAATTTTCTGCGACATACTCTTTATCAGCGTGGCTTCACAATGTATTTTGATAATTTATGGTGTGTTGACCTGGGCCAAAGAAACATTGGAGTCGTCAAACATCTCGACAAAGTGCACCAAGAGAAACATCTCGACATAAATCTACTCGCTTGTCAAGCACCTGACACATTCACTGTACTTTAACATGCAAGTTAGTACCAAAATTTCTGTGATATCTGTGTTCTGCAACAACAATATCGTCTGACAAAACGAAGGAAGGACCAAAAGGATGTTCACGAATTGAAGATGCACTGAAGAGAATGACTAAAGATTCCTGAAAATCAGAGCAAAAAAAGCTTAGTAAAAATTATTTTTTGGGAAATTTATTTATAATAACGTTCGATAATGTTGCATGAGTAGCAAGCGGCAAGAGAACAGACTCGGACAGAGGTTCCAGTCACCTTGCATTGTCCCATGGTCTATCTTGCATTCAACGCTGTAAAAATCAATATAATACATAGGCACGTCGAATTTCCCCCGGGACCAAATCGATTTTATGTTACTGTACTCGTGTATGGCAGAGCAGGGGCGTCTCATAAGGTGCGTCAGAAACATCAGCTGTGATCTGTCGGCACGGCACCATAACGTTAACTCCTAACCCGTGATGATCGAATCTAACCAAATCCAAAACAGAAGCAGGTAACCACGTTTGAGCTGTCGGAAAGCACCCAAAGGCGTGCGCTGGCTGCTGCAAATAGAGAGCGTCCGTGAAACACGGTCGCCATTCGAGAGCCGCATCTGCTTTACCCCCAGTGTGTCCACGCAAAAGAGGATTCGTACGTCCGGAGCACCTTTGGCTGAGTAAAAAAACTCGACCTGCCGCGAGTAAGACCGCCCAGACCACCCCCGACGGTATTTGCTAAGGAGAAGAGCCTCTCACGCAGGCCGAGAAAACCTCCGACCCCCTCCCGATCTTACACAGCGACTCAGCTGGCCATTGTGAGCTTCGGCGCGAGTGTTAACCATGTGCTTTGACCGGGGAGAGCGAGGGGATTTTTTTTCACCGACGACAGCAATGAACAGTAACTCGCGTTACTGTTCACTGCTACAGTGCCCGTGCCGCGGCAGGGATCGAACCCGGGCTGACAGGAGCTGAAGCTCCCGAGGCCTCGCCTCTAGCCACTCGGACGACCCCGCGTTGGCCCTTTGCCTGAGTATCTTCCTTAATTTTGCACTCGCACAAGGTCGGCTGCGCTTTTAACTGCCAAAATTTGATGGATCGATGCGTCTTCAGTCCACCGCAATCTGCAAAGTGCCATCTGGTAAACATCCTTGGTCAGTGGGACACACAACTCCGTCACAAAAGCTCTTGCAAAATCCAAAGTCATGATTCAATTGGTACCTTTCGTTACCAGACTGGAGATCCTCTGATAATCGGGCTACGCAAGGAATAAATGCTGTTTCAGAATTAATTAATCTACTTGCTTAGTTTCGAGATTACGAATAGCTAGAATTCTGTCATCGGCTTCATCTATGTTAAAAAACTGAAACATGAGACCTCTATTCTTCAACAGAATCTGGTCACCTCTGGCGAGCATAATTGGTTCAACTCCGTTACTAATTGTTTGTACATTTTGTCGCAGGTCAGTGATGTTTTTTCCTTTTAATTTTTGTTTAGTCTTTTGAACCAATGCCTGCGCTATATTCCAGTCCAAAAAAAAAAAAACCTGCGATATACGAAGTGCTCAGCAGTACAAGACAAATCCCATCATCTCCGGGATTTTCTGGTGATCATGCCACGCAACGAACACGCTATGGTAAAGGTCCGGTGCGTACATGTGGACCTTTCTTTAGCGTTACAGGATGCAAAACGCATCCCTGGCAGCTTGCATTGCAAAACGACCAAACTAACAGTTAAGCTCATTCAGGTTTACAGCCAGAAAACGCACACACCCATCACAAGTCTCTAGATTTCTCAGGCCCGGCGTCACCAGCCACAGTTCTTCAGAAATCGATTTCTTCACCAGGTGCGTACATGTGGACTGCACTCCAGTGCGCCCAAAGTGACCGAAAGCCCAGGAAACCCTTCAGTTCGGCATCAGATCATTCCCTTAACTAATCTTCATCGTACAAGTTAGGAACTGCCTTTTGTAGATAAAGAGTCAAGACTGCAACAACGCTACTTCTGCCTGCTGCACCCTGGTCATATCCTTGGTTCTTGGGGCACGCAACAAAAGTTCTTTGCACAAGCTGATTCTACTGGTGCCTTTCATATTAGCTTGGGACTTCGTCAGAGTCAGGCCACGCAAGGAATAGATTCAGCAGCGCACTGTGCCCACGCAAAAAGATGATTCTTTGGAAGGCCGAGATCAACTACTCGCTGTTATATAAGCTGCGTGACCACCGGCGTCTATTTATTCCCTCTTGCCCACAGCGTGCATTGCTTTTCCGCTGCCGTATTCAGCTCCCCGCGCTGCCACAAACCCACTAGGTCCTGGCTTGCTGCTGTTTCTGTCTCGCTTGGGATCTTTCAAGCAGGTGACAGTACGTAGCACACCAACTGTGTTAC
Organism: Eragrostis nindensis; assembly: GCA_012490785.1. Lineage (NCBI taxonomy): Eukaryota > Viridiplantae > Streptophyta > Magnoliopsida > Poales > Poaceae > Eragrostis > Eragrostis nindensis. Next base: position 264,263 of record JAAXCT010000100.1, on the reverse strand, counting down.
ATAACAACTTTCGTGAAGTAATCCATCGCCTCGGTTCTTTTTTTCCCCTTTGGTGAGTGAGTACACTTGCATCGACAATAGTATCAATATTGCTAGAGACCTATACTAATGGTTTTCTCCGCTTGATCCAGGTATCTTTAACTTCACCCCAGAAAAAAGAAAAAAATAGTAATATCAGTATTACTGCTCTTTGCTTTTTTTTTCCTTCGGTGTGTAAACCCATTTGTCCCTCATTTTACAACAGTAATATCAACATTGTTGGCGAGTGGTGCCTTGACTAATGGTCTTCTCTTCATACATTTAGGTACCTCAAACTTTCGCCCCAAAAAAACAAAAAAAAAAAAAAAAGTAATATCAATATTATTACCACCCTTCGCATCGTTCTTTTCTCTTTGGTGAGTACACTTGTTACAAGAGTATCCCTTCTATTCATCCTTTGCAACAGTATTATCAGTATCGCTAATAACCTTTAGTTATAGTTTTCTCTTCTTGCATCCAGGCACCTCAAAATCCCCCCCCCCCCCCCCCCCCCCCCCCCCCCCCACAAAAGGAAGAAAGAAAGAAATATATCGCTCTTCGCTTCATTTCCTCCCCTCTGACGGGTACACTTGTAATAACGCCCTTTTGTTCCTCCTTTGGCAACAAAATTATCAACATTGTTGGCGAATGGCAACCATTACTAATTAATGTTCTTTTCTTTCTACATCCAGGTACTTCAAACTCTCGCCAAAAAAAAACAAAGAAAAACAGCAACGTCAATATTATTATTCTCCGCTTCACTCTTTTCTCCTTCGGTGAGTATACTTGAGTTGAAATGTGCCCCTTCTATTCAACCTTTGGCAACAGTAATATCTAGGGATGAAAAACGGTGACGGAAATTCCCGATTTACCGACGATCGTTTCCGAAGAAACAAGAAATGGGAAAACGATTATGGGAAATTCGGAAACGAAAATGAAAACGGGAAAAAACTAAACGGAAACGAAAATGGAAACGATAGAGGGAATTTTCGATCGAATGGCCGGTATACCGTATTAACTCGAAAATTTTCGTCAAAAATACCGTATTTATTACTATAGGCTGAATGTCAGCAGATTGCAATCGTATCTTTCCTTACCCAACCAGCCCAAGACGTAAATACATCTCCCTCCTATAGAAATAATAGACTAAGCATGGAAGTGAGGAATCGTTATTTTGGCATGGCACTTATTACTATCCAAGTATTGCCTGGCTGCCTTGGGCACGGACGCATCATTTGATTCATTTCCATCCAGCTGCTAGTATGCTACCAAATGGAGTCCAATCTCAACACGAGCGACGCCGCTGCCTCGCTGACTCCGGGAGAGACGATGCCGCCGCCGAGAGGTTCCGGTGCCAAGAGGAGTCGTGCCCAAGCAGCTGTTGATCAAGGCCATACGTCTTTGATTCAAGGTGAGCTATTGAGCATGTATATCTAAAATAAATTTATGTTTGCATGTGCGTCCACACACTCCTGCATACATGGATGATTCAGATCGAGATACTATAGGAGGACCCAATAAATTAATATGATTGCTTGTGCGTCTACACACTCCTGCACGCAGTATATGTCAAGTAAATTAATATGATTCAATGGATACTGTAGGAGGACCAAGGAACAACAACGAGATGGCATCTGCAACTGCAACCATAGCAGAAGCACCTTCAATTCAAGGTGGATCAGGGCTCAACGAAGCAGCTGCAGTTCCAACTACTGACAATGGTAATGACACTGGTACTAGAGATGATCATGCCGATGACACAGTGGAGCATGATCAACCTGCTGGAAAGAGGTCAAAGACATGCACATCCGATGTCTGGAAGCACTTCACTAAGGCCAAAAAAATGGTAGACATTGCTGGTGTGATGGTTGAGCAACGGTGGGCAACATGTAACGTGGAATGGTGCCCATATACTAGCAAATGTGAAGGTAGTGATGGCACTACAGGATTTTGGTATCATTTGAAGTCAAAGCATGGGATTGTTAAAGGACAACAGCAACTGCAACTAGAGAAGGATCGTGGAAAAGGAAAAGCAACTGTTGAAACTTATAGGTATGATCCACAAGTTAGCTTGAAGAAACTATACTTGGCAATAGTCATGCATGAGTACCCATTTAACATAGTTGAGCATGAATATTTTGTTGAGTTTATCAAGTCATTACGCCCTTGCTTTCCGCTCAAGTGCCGTGTTACTGTTAGAAAGGAAATAATGGACTTATATTTGGAACAAAAGAATAAGTTGTATGAGTATTTTAAAACTGTTAAATGCCGCTTTAGTGCCACAATGGATATGTGGACTTCAAATCAGAACAAGTCATATATGTGTATCACCATGCACTGGATTGATGATGATTGGAAAATTCAGAAAAGGATTGTTAATTTCATGCATGTCAAAGGGCAGCATACTGGTCATAAGTTGTCTGATGCCGTAGTTGAGCAAATATTGAGGTGGTATATTGAGAAGAAAATGTTTGCTTTGTCACTGGACAATGCATCAGCAAATGAAGTTGCTGTCAATGATGTGATTAGTGAACTTAAAAAATACAGTCCTTTAGTATGTGATGGCCTATTTTTTCACGTAAGATGTGCCAATCACATCCTAAACTTGGTTGCTAGAGATGGTTTGAAGGTTATTGCATCAACAATTGAGAATATTAGAAAATTTGTAGTGGCTATAAAGGGCTCACCCTTGCAGTGGGAGGAATTTCTCAAATGTGCTACTGAATCTGGGTTGGACACAAAGAAGGGGATTTCACTAGATGTCTGTACAAGGTGGAATTCCACCTACTTGATGTTGAGGGATGCTATATATTACAGAGATGCATTTGTGAGGCTTACTTCCTTAGACCGACGCAAGTATGGCAAAATATGCCCTTCCCTGAGGAATGGAACAAGGCAAAAACACTTTGTGTTTGCTTGAAAAAATTCTTCGAGCTTACTGAGCTATTCTCTGGTACTCTATATCCAACGGCAAACTTGTTCTACAAAGGTTTTTGTGATATTAAGCTTTTGCTTGCTGATTGGTGTGCTAGTAGTGATATCACTATTAGTAATATGGCAGGTGCTATGACAAGTAAGTTTAACAAGTACTGGGATAAGTCAAACATTGCTCCTGCTGTTGCAAGCTTTCTTGATCCTAGGTACAAGAGAAAAATTGTGGAATTTTACACAAGGAAGTTCTCTGGTGACTCATATCAAACTGAAATGGACGAGTTTAACAGAGTTCTGAAACAAATGTATCAATTCTATTATTCTGCTGCACCTACATCTTCCAAGAATGATCCACCTGCTGATGCAACGGATGATCTATTACATGATAATGGAGATGACGAATTTGAGAGCTTCATGTATGATTCATATGACCCTGCCCAGGATCTATCTAATGAGTTGGAAAATACATAGCTTCTGCACCTGTGAAGGCTTCCAAAACCAATGCTAATAAATTTGACATTTTGGCATGGTGGAAAAACCAGAATGAGGAATATCCTGTTCTTTCTCAACTTGCTCGTGATGTGCTGGCCATTCAAGTGTCCACGGTTGCTTCGGAGTCTGCTTTAGTGCTGGTGGACGCATCCTTGATCCTTATCGTAGCCGTCTTGACCCTGAGATGGTTCAAGCATTGATTTGCACCAAGGATTGGGTGGCCGCACAAAGAAGAGGCAAGAATTCAACTATTTTGTCATTAATGCTAATATATATTTCATTTAAGTAATGTCTGCTTTGTTTTTCTCTTCAGATTCAAAGAGTATTGCATCAATTGTTGGTGATCTGGAGGTTCTTGAGACCCTTGTCAATGCCATGTCGCTTGAGGTATGAGTATAAATATTCCATTGGTGTTGTGCCCTTTACTGCAACTACTAATATTTGCATTATACAACTGTCGCAGGACAAAGAAGAAGTGGCAAACGAGTACGAGGTTGAAGGGACATAGACTGGTGGTCAAAGGAAGCACCATCTCTTGGAGTGATAGTTCTTCTTACATCATGCCATTTTGGTTATTATGTCAACAACAGATTATGTCGGTCATTTTGGTTGTCATATTGGACTTATGTCAACTAGTCAAGTTAGACCTGTGACATATAGTCATGCCGGTTGTGCACTTGTTATGTTGGCTGTCATTTTTATTCTTATTATTCAGGACTATATTCACGTATTAGCTTATCATTTATATTGGAGCTCGTTATTTTCGATTACAATTATCGGTTCCCGACCGTTATCGACATATTTCGTTCCGATAGTTTCGTTCTCGATTTCCCGACATTTTCGATATCGTTTTCATTTCCGAGGTTACCGGTTTCGATTTCGTTTTCGACTAAATAATATGGTTAGGAAATGATAATGATATTTTTCGATCGTTTCCGACCGTTTTCACCCCTAGTAATATCAATATTGCTGTCAATATTTACTAATTATTTTCTCTTATGCATCTAGGCCTACCCGCCCAAAAAAGGAAAAGCACAGAAAAAAAGAGTACTACTGATATTCGCTTCATTTTTTTTCTTCTATTTGGTGAGTACACTTATTCCAATAACACCATTTTGTTCCTCTCTTGGCAACAATATTAATTACCAATATTTTCTGGCGAGTGGCGCCCTTTACTAATGGTCTTTTCTTTCTGCAGCCAGGTACTTCAAACTTCGCAAAAAAAAAATTATTGTTCTTCGCTTCACTCTTTTCTCCATAGGTGAGTACACTTATGGCAAAAACGTCCCTTCTGCCCAACCTTTGGCAACAGTAATATTAGTGTTGCTGGCAATGCCTCCTTTTGCATCCAGATACTTTCCCAACCCAAAAAAAAAACAGAAAAAAAGAAACAAGAATAAAGTAGGAACTTCTGTTTAAGTTCCGTCGCCTGACATCGCCTTCTTTTCTCTTGGGTGAGTAAACTGTAACCGTTACTCATGCAAAAAAGTTGATAACAATTACTTTTTTTCTTCTTCTGTTGCTACAACAGGAGTATCGGTCTTCCATGGTAGGGAAAATTATTAATGGTTTCCTCTTCCTACATGCAGCATCCTCGAAGATTTCTTGAGTGGACGCGAGGATGCAGGCCGCCATCAGCGCGGCGAGTTGGGTGTTGGGCAAGGCTCTGGCCCCTGTCACAGATGGCTTGCTGGAGGCGTGGGCGGCCAGCTCTGGGCTCGGCCCCAACGTCGACGCCCTCAAGATGGAGCTGCTCTACGCGCAGGCCATGCTCAAGAACACCCGCGGCAGGGAAATGGACAACCCGGCCCTCAACGAGATGCTGCTCAGGCTGCGGCAGCTGGCGTACAACGCCGACGACGTGCTCGACGAGCTCGAGTACTTCCGCATCCAGGACGAGGTCGAAGGCACGCACGAGACCACCGACGTGGATGACCGAGGATGCATCCAAGGCCTTGTCCTCAATGCTCGCCACACTGCCCGAGCTGTTGGCAATAAACTCAAGCTCTCCTCGTGCTCGCGTGACACGAGCCGTGGTGATCCAGACGATCAAGATGACGCAAAGCAAGGATGCCTCTCTGGCGTCCGTTGCTCTTGCTGCAAGCGTGAGACGGAGAGCTCTCCACCACCACCACCACCACCACCGCCACCACCACCACCCGCCACTGGCAATCATGGTGACAGAATCTCCGGGTGCATGCCCAAGGTCACTAGTACGGCTCGCAGCACTGCCTACTCTGTCGGTAAACTCTTACCATGCTGCTCTTCCTCATCTGCTGATAACGCCCTTGCTCCATCCCCCGACATGCCAGGGAATGGTCGCCGGTTTCTCTGTGGTGGCTGGCGGTCCAAGGACCAACATAAAAACCGTGCTATGGAAGCACAAAAACTGAAGTTTGATAGGGTGGACATCTCTAGAAAGATGAAGGACATAGTTGAGCAACGGAAGCCTCTATGTGCTAAGGTCTCCACCATTCTTAATCTAGAGTTGTTGAGCTCCAACTGTACCACTCCTAAAGATCTTGCTATTGACCGGCCCGAAACCACCCCAGCCATTATAGAGCCAACATTATACGGGAGGGACAGAGAGAAAAATATTATTATCGCACATATTACCCATGGTGCATATTCTGCACATGAACTTACTGTGATTCCAGTTGTTGGTCCGGGGGGCATCGGGAAGACAACTCTCACACAACATGTATATGAAGAAGTGAAGAGTCATTTTGAGGTCTCGATTTGGATATGTGTCTCTCTAAATTTTAGTGCAAGTAGGCTGTCAAAAGAAGCAGTGAATAAAATCCCAGAAATCATTGGTGAAAATAGAAGTAGTAGTGACCAAGAGAAAATAGAACAAAGATTAAAGGGCAAAAGGTTTTTGCTTGTGTTGGATGAAAAAAAAAAAAACTCGACCTGCGGGGGGTAAGAAGCCCCCGGGCATTGCTTTTAAGAAGAAGACCTTCTCACGCAGGTCGAGAAAATCCCCGAACCCCTGCATAACACAGCGGCACCGTAGCCCATGTGAGACGACCAACCCGGGCCGGGCCTTAGACCTGTGCTTTGGTTGTGGGACAGACGGGCATTGCTTGTGTTGGATGATATGTGGGAATATCAAGAGGATGAGTGGAAAAAACTGCTGGTACCATTTACAAAAGGGGGAGAAAAAGGTAATATCATCATAGTGACAACTCGAATTCCAGGGGTGGCAAATATGGTTAAGACAATTGATTCCTCAATAGAAACGAAAGGTTTAGTTCATGACGATATTATGGATTTCTTTAAGAAATGTGTATTTGATGATCACCATACATTGGAAAATCATTCGCAGTTACTTAAAGTTGGGGAAAATATAGTGCACAAGTTGAAGGGATCTCCTCTTGCAGCAAAAACCGTTGGAAAATTACTAAGAAACCAACTTACTTTGGACCATTGGACAAGAGTTCTAGAAAGCAAAGAATGGGAACTGCAAACAAGTGAAAATGATATTATGCCTGCATTGAAGCTTAGCTATGAATATCTTCCTTTTCATCTACAACAGTGTTTTTCTTATTGTGCTTTGTTTCCTGAAGATCATGAATTTGGCAGTGAAGACTTAATTCACTTATGGATAGGGCTAGATATTCTACATCCATGGGCGCAGAACAGAAAACTTGAAGATGTGGGATTAAGCTGTTTAAATGACTTAGTTCATCACGGATTTTTCAAAATGAATAAAACCGAAGATGGCAATCCTTATTATGTTGTACATGACCTGTTACATGAATTGGCAGTGAAAGTTTCGTCATATGAGTGCTTAAGCATACATAGTACTGATGTGAGGTCCGTACAAATTCCGCCATCAGTGCGTCACTTGTCCATCATCGTAGATGACAAAGACGTCAAGGATAGAATGTCATTCGAATACTACAAAAAGAATTTGAGTGCATTAGATAAAAGGTTGAAAGTTGAAAACCTTCGTACCTTGATGCTATTTGGAGAACACCATGGATGCTTTGCCAAGACTTTTGCTGATTTATTTAGGGAAGCTAGAGCCCTTCGTGCAGTTTTTTTGTCAGGAAAATCATATGTCATGAATGATATCTTGTATTACTTTTCAAAACTTATCCATCTTCGCTACCTAAGGATGAAATCAACAAAGTATGATAAGGACATTCGCTTAACCAATGCTTTATGTAGACTTTATCATTTAGCTGTCATAGAAGGTTCAACGAGAAATATGAGCAACCTAGTCAAATTGCGTCATTTTATTTTGGAAAGAAATGAGTATCTCGCACTTCTTGAGCTTCACTCGGATATATATGAGGTGGGAAAACTAAAGTTCCTTCAGGAGTTAAGGAGATTTGAAGTGGGACATGAAAGCAAGGGTTTTGAACTAAGTCAACTTGAGAAATTGACAGAACTTGGAGGAACACTTGGCATCTATAATCTAGAGCAGGTGGGAGGAAAAGAGGAAGCGCAAAAATCAGAGCTAGTACACAAATCCCACTTAAAGGAGCTGATATTAGAATGGGACATATCTGGTATGTATCCTACACTAGAAGAAAGTGTTATTGAAAGTCTTAAACCACATAGCAATCTTCAAGCTTATGCATTCGAGGCTTAGAGGTACCAACTGCCCAACTTGGCTAGGTGCAAATCTCTCCATTGAAAATTTGAAATCTCTTCGTCTGGTGAGAGTGTCTTGGAACAATTTTCCACCTCTCGGAGAGTTGTGGTTGGGTAATTCTTGGAGTAGTGAAGAGCATAAGAGTTGTATCACAGGCCAAAGGTTTCGTGTTTTGAAAAGGCTAGAACTGGTCTCGATAGAAAATTTGAAAAGGTGGGTAGTAAATGAGCCTTGTCTGTTTCCTCACTTGGAGGTACTCATTATTGAATCCTGCACTGAGCTATTGGAACTGTGTTTTGAACATCCTACTTGTCATCAACCAAAGCAACAAACAAGCATGCCATCTTTTCCTAGACTAGGGGAGCTCACTATAACTGGATGTTTCAAATTGCAGCCCTTGCCTAATAAAGTTTCTTGGACTCATGGTTCATGCAAAGCCTATATCAGAGATTTGGGTTCGTGTGAAAGTTTGGTTTACCATAAAAATTTTAGGCCTGACTTGTATATTGAAGGCGATGATGCTTGTGACAACACATTATTGTGGAATATGGTTGCCTTTCACAATCTAACCGAGTTGAAGCAGTTAAAGATGAAGAAATGCCCTCCTATACCGCTTTATCTCCTGCGAATGCTACCATCCTTGGAAAGTCTTAGTGTAACGCATTCGAGTGTTCCATTTTGTTTGGTGGAAGGAGAGAGTCTTGCCGGGCATCATCGGTTACCAATGAAACATATCTGGATCGATAATTGCGGTGTTAGTGGGAGGGAATTGACACAGTTGGTCTCTCATTGCTCTGAGCTGTCTGACTTGACTATAATGCAGTGCCAATATATAACTGGGTTAGGAGTGATGGATCAGCAGCAGGAGCAGACAAGTATTGGACAGCAACAGCAGGAAGCGGCTGAGGAGGAAATAACAGCAGTGTCAGCGGCAGAGGGATTGCTCCTCTTGCCTCCCCAACTACAGGAGTTGGAAATCATCTTCTGTCCAGAGCTGGTCCTCCGCTCTTGTTGGCTCGTCGACGACAAAGAATTAGCTGGAGCAGAAGTATGGCTACATGGTCTGCGCGCCCTCCGATCTTTGAAGATCGCCGGCCCCAAGCTGTTATCCTCCTATTCAGGCTCCCCGCCTTGTTTCCTCTTCCCGAAGTCCTTGGAAAAGCTCGAGATTTTCGGCTTGGAGGCCGTGGAGATAACTGTGCCTCTCTCAAACCTCGTCGGTCTCACAGAATTAATCATTCAAAATTGCGTAGGTTTAAGATGCGAGGACTTTTGTACTCTCGTCGCACACGGCCAGCTCACCCAAGTAAGGGTCCAACAAACCCCCAATTTCTTCGGTGCACTGGAGGCCTCACCACTGTACCAGCAAGAGCATCCTTCGCGTTCCTCCAATGTGCGGGAGATGAGAACGGATGTCAGAACAGGATTCTTCGCTGCACCCATCTGCCGCCTCCTCTCTTCCTCCCTAGCCGACTTGGATGTCAGATCGGGTGATGACGACATTGAAGATGTTGAGCGCTTCACAAAGGAACAAGAGGAGGCCCTTCTGCTCCTCACCTCCCTCCAGCGCCTCGAATTTTGGTTCTGCTACAAGCTGCAGTGCCTCCCTCAAGGGCTTCATGCACTCCCCAGCCTCAAGAGATTACATATCAATACCTGCAGAGCTACAAATATTATTTCTCTCCAACTGTGAAGCCATCCGGTCGCTGCCCAAGGAAGGCCTACCAACTTCACTGCAAGATTTGACGATGCACTACTGCCCAGCCATCCGGTCGCTACCCAAGGACGGGCTTCCAAGTTCGCTGCGACTGCTGGATGTCCAGTATGGCAACAGTAAGGAGCTAACAAGGCAGTGCCGCAGGCTAAAAGGAACCATCCCAATAGTGAGGGCCTGACAAGGTAACAAAAATATTTTCTTGTTCGTACTCCTGCCCAGTTCCTGCAAACCAATTTCCCTTTCGTAACCTCTTCACAAGCATTTCGTTTCATTTTGTTTCGCCACAATCACTTTTCATCTGAATAACTGTCTTGTTTTTCATATGTTCTGCAGGGCTCTCCTCGAACTGTACATTCTTCTAGCCTCGTAGTCTTCTCTCTTTAACCATCCACGGTTATGAGCTGCCAGGCATGAACATTCGGCATGTGGGTTCCATCCTGTTACATAAACTGGTTAGTATATGCAATATTACCCTAAAGTCAACTAGTATCCTACTTTAATCCATGTTTCCGTTAATCTACTACTACATTGTTGCTGCTTTTTGCTTATGCATGAAGTTTTCCCTTAATTAATTGCACACCGCTTTGAACTCTACACATATTGACAACACTTGTTTTTCGAACAGGTGAAGTTCTATCATACTCATGCGTTGCTTGTCGTGTCTGGGATGAGTTAGTGAAATGTGAATAGCCGGGCCCTATATCAAAGGTTGCTCTCTTAGGTAATCAAGTTCAGGGGAAAGAGATTTCAGTCTTACCATATCTCTAGTTCTGACAACACGACCATTTTTTTTTTTTGAGAAACAGAATTCAGGCCAGTTTTTTTTTTGAGAGAAATCACCACCCTTTTTTCTTTTGAGAGAATTCAGGCCAGTTAATCATTAGTTAGCACTCAGGTACATTTGTTTGAATGGGCCTACTTTTCTGGGCTTTACAAGGCCCGGGGGATGTCGTAACCCGCTCTATTCCCCTCCATCCCTAACCCACTCGTCAGCGGCTCGAGCCACGACGGAGGTGACGGCCATGGCTTCCCCGGAGGTCGCCGGTGGCGACGGCAGCTACGACTTCCACCTCCGCTCCCTATCCGCTGCCTCCCGGGACTCCGCTGCGGCTGCCGACCCCGCCTCCGACCCCAACCTCCTCCAATCCGTAAGCGCATCTCCCCTACTGGCCGGTCGCATGGACACATGCGTGCGATTTGTGCGTCGCTTATGTTGATTGGTATGCCTCCCGCGTGAAGGTTAGGAGGGTGTGCGAGATGTGCAAAGAGGCGAAGGAGGCGAGGGACGAGATGGTGGCGCGGGCCTTCCCGGTGATGAGCAAGCTCTTCCAGCGTTGCGCAGCGGCGCCGACGCAGTCCGTGGCCTCCACCGGCGTGCTGCTTCTTGTAAGACATTCTTCTGTTTACTGACTTGAATCATTCCCCCAATTTTGGGCTGCAAAGATTTCTTTTCCTTGCTTTTGATGTAGAAAAGCTCAGCCGTCTGAAACTACAGTCGTTTTGGGTAGAATTGTACTATTACGTTACAAGATCAATGAAAATTATCAGTGACGTCTAGTGTTAGGCTTCAGGTACATGTACTTACTCCCCAATGGATCACCAAAAAGAGCATTTCGTCTGCAGTCATCAGTGATAAAACCATTGAATTAAGTAGGCAGCAATGTTCCCTTGTGCAAAAAGTTTGGCCATACTAATAGACAAACCTGATCTGTATGTTTCGTACCCAGACCATTCTTCAGTTCTTTCTGGACTTTGGGGAGGCTGTCCTGCACGATGCTGATGGAAGCTTGAAAACCTTCTTTCGCTCTTGCTTAAGTAGGTAATATTGTTTTCCACATTTTCTCTTGATATATGTGCCATGGTTGGATTTCCTTAACAAGCTTTTAAATCACTCATTTTTTTTTTCTTTCTTGATGCAATAGGGAGTTTGCAGATCCTGTTGTTGCAGAACGCACACTTGAATTCATTATAGCAAACAAGACAAAGATCTTGATCTCTTTTCCCACCTTGATCCCACAGGTGCCATACACATACACATGAAATTATTACTCTTTCAGATCTAGCAAATAGTAATACTCATGTTGCTCTGCATCAATAATATCATTCTGACTGCCTCTTCCCTTTTAACTTTGCAACTTTCTATCATACCATGTTAGCAGACATTGCTCATGTGATGTTGTGTATATGCAGTTCTATCCATTGCTGTTGAAGCTAATTGCATCAAATGGTGAGAGGTATGTCCTCTTAATTGCTCGACGACTTCTCATAGGTCCATTCCACCTGTTTCCTCAAAATGGCTGCGACTGGTAGCTTAAATATTCCACAGAAATCCTGTTGAACTACCAATTTTTTTCATTGACGTACTAGATTGGAGAAGAAGTTTTCAGAAGTGCTTCCATTAATGATGTCTCCAGGATCTTTTCTTCCTCTCTTCCTGTCCCTTATGGATTTGCCGAGTAAGCCTCAGGACGTCCATAATTTCTTTTATATAAGCTGCACGCTTTTAGCAGATATTTAGCTTTCTTAAGCTAGATGCATGATAACATGATTAAACTCTTGACTCTGCTGTCCTCAGGAGCGTATCCCATGCAACAGGATAGATTTATGTTATGTATATAACTTGTGTCGTGACTTAGTTCCTGCTGATCTTGATTTATGTATCAAAATTTACTTTAACGTTCATCATGATCATTTTTTTAGACCCATCATGAGCACCTTTTATTCTGCACAGTTATTAATTTTAATGAACATGAGCTAGAGAGGAATTTAACAGTGGGAGGGTAACCAAGTTTGATGGCTTGGTCGAGCATATTAGTTTCTTCAAACCGTGTTGTTTCATAGCATCCGTTGTTGACTTTAGTTATGTGGTAAGATGAAAATATTTAAACTTCATTTTCCCTCCTTCATAACTTGAACATTGTGCAGTGTTGGTGGTGGCATTGGAAAAGGTGGAAAGAAGTTCTGGAACTCTTATTGGCAGTAGTATAGCTACAATCCAGAAGAGTGCTGCGCCTGAGGTTATCTTAGCTATGATTTGATCTAGAAGCTATGGATGAATTCTTTTTATCCTATAATACTGCTAAGAGCATAAGGTATTTCTTTTTTTCCATGGTACAGATGCTCCTTGCACTAATGGACGAGGCATATACCGGTTCTGCAATAGAAGATCCTAGTGGTAACTCAGGCTCTGATGATAGTGGACCTCTAGACCTTGCTGATCCAATGTTCCTTGATCTTCTAAAAGATGAAAATGATGGCATTGCTGTAAGTAGTTACGCTTGTACAGTAATACTCTATATGTTTGCTTAGTTACCTCTAAATTCCTTCTAAAAGATGAAAATGATGGCATTTCTTTTGTTTACCATAGGCAAAACATTGGATATCCCCTACGATATCCTCCACATTACAAGCAGCTGTAAACAGCCCACAATCTGACAGACTAAAACAGTCACTGAAAATGGCACCTAGCTTTCTTACATTGTATTTTGCGACTGCGCTGCGGGATGTCAATGACTGTAGGTTGCCTATCTCTTTTTACTGTGAACACATGCTAATGGATTGTTGATTTGATAATTTATGTATGTTTGTTCAGCGCTCTTGTGTGCTCTGATTCCAGTTGTTATGTCAAGATATGCTGCAATGTTCCCAGACAAAGTTTTCTCCTTCGAGGTAGACAAACTTTTATTTATTTCAATGTCCTAGTATCTTCTGTGTCTTACTGGTGTCTTGTCGTTAGATATGTGCCGAGAAAGGTATGATCACAACAAATGATATATTACCTTTTCCTTTGTTCTTATTTTGCTGCGAAAGATTCTAACTCCCATAGTTATCCTAAATGTTTAAGATGCATTGAATATCTAAATGGAATTTGGCATGACTTTTACAATACTACTTGCACCTCCAATCCACAAAGATGGTATTTACATATGGCTTATCTGGCTTTAAGCTGACACACGAGTAATTTGCTTGTGATAGTTCCGTGATATATTCAGATTTAAGTTGAACAAGCTCCTTGATATAACATTTTTGTAGGTGAGGAAAAGGCTGTCGGATTTCATATTGGCGGCATTTCAGCGCTCCCCCGACATCATTGCAGTACTAAAGGTATTGAGCGTGAATTACAATGATTTATTTCTTATTGTACATACATATCAGAACTCAGATAACAGAGTAACAGCCCATGTTTAAATAAATTTGTCGCAACAGAAAAAAGGTTCTTTGAACCCTTCTTGTGTATGTAGGATTTTATCATATTTTTGCATGATAATTTTGGACCATTCTGCAGAAGCCTATTACTGACAGACTAGGGGAGGCTCATGATAGTCCTGCAAAGGCAAGTTATATCATTCGAGTTCCTATACCTAATCTTGATTTCATTATGCAAATCAAATTGCTACATCATTATCTTCCCTTCTTATCCCTATGCTCTTAATAATTGATTCTCTTTCATACTGTAACTGAATTTCTGAGGAATTTGGTCCTTGTAGACAGAATTGGCACTGCACTTATGCTGGGCCATTGGTGAGCATGGAGCTGGAGGAATAAATCGCAAAGATATAGCTCGTGAATTATTTGAAAATTTGGAGTTACTATTGTATGAAAACCTAGCAACTAGGTGAGGCCTCAGCCAACTTGGTCTTCTTTCCAACACGTCCTTGGTGTCGCACATGACTAACTTCTTTTGTATCTTGTCATCAAGTCGTTTGGGACTAAGCCAAGAGCCAGGATTTGATTCTATGGGCGCATCTTCCAGAAAGTCATCCCAAGCTAGGCTCCTCTGCTTTGTGGTGACAGCAATTGCCAAACTCGCAACATGCCATAGTGAGTTGGTTCCAAGAGCACGTGTATCATTATCCAAGGTACTTGACCCTTCTCATGTGTAAGATAAATGGTCAGCAATAGATGTGTTAGCTAGCATCATCCATGATTAAGTATGTGACTTCTCACGAAAAGAACGTATTAACGGCTTAATTTCCTGCAGGTCGCTCGTTCCCGAACCTCAGACAGGAGAGTCTGGCAACGCGCCTGTGACTATTTAGGGCTCATGAATGAACCAGCCATCTGTTTATCTGTACTGGGACCATCCACTGCCCAAAGAAATGGTCCTGGTATTGTGAACTGGAGCGAGGGAGGAACAAAGATGGTAGCTCACATTCCATTTTACCTTCTAGCCGAACAAAAAGGTAACATTTCTGCTGACACTTTAAATAGTTAAATTCAAAATGAGCATATTTTTATGTTTATTTTGGGGGAGAAGTATAATATAGTTGGACGAAATTTGTTGCATTTTAGCTACGAGTGTGAAGGGAGAGCAATTCTATATAATTTGCTACTATTTTATTAACTTCATATATTTTCTATATGTGTTGCTTATCGTATTAATTAGTAGTTAGTATGATCATATTGCACTTTGCAAATAAAATTTGCCACTGAACTCAACATGTGTTGCAGGTCCACCGTTCCATGATTTTTCATTTGCCGACCTCCTCCCCACTCAGGTTGACTCCCCACAGAATGATGAGAAAATATCTTTATGACTGACATGGGTACACGGAATAATTTCTCTAGCATAGCCTTGACGAGGATCTGAATTTCACCTTTTTATCCAGATTGGTTCGATAAAATGGCTGGTTTATTTTTCTTCTTTGGCAAGGCTTGTATTGTTTTAGGTTTATCATGGACATAAGAGGCATTTGGAAACAATCGAATTTGTAAGCAGAGTGATTGTACATATATGGCAATATGGGAGGTAGCACTACTGTAAATGTACATGTCCGATTTTGTACATTTTCTAAAGATTAGCTGTTACGTTATCGCATGCATGACTGAAGAATCAAATCGATCCAGTTGCCTGCCTGTGCTTACATTGACACGGAGAAGCGAGACGCAGTTGCCGTGATCACGGCCATTGGCGATGTGAGCCATTTCTTGAACGACGCCACCATTGGAGAGGATGTCCCACTGCCAAATTAAGAGAAATGTTAATTCATGTATAAGAAGCTGATGCATTTGATCATATGGGTGCAGTGAATGCGTGCGTCGCTCCGACCGAGAGCTCTCGTCGCGGAGGAAGTCGAAGACGCGCTTGGGCGGGACGGGGAGCCAGAAGGAAGTGGGGGTGGCAGCGTTAAGAAGGACGATGCCCGGCGCCTGCCTGGGTCGACACGTCGACGACAGCCCATGTCCCGTCGGAATTCTGTTTGCAGTACCTCACGAAGTAGCTCTTCCTTGTCGGCACCAGCGGCGATGGCACCTGGAGCTCGATCCATTGACATCTGCAAAGAGGATAGAAACAAGTGGAAATGTCAAATTACAGTGATGAACAGATGGCAGATCACGCAGACGCTTCTGTCATCGAAAGCAACTACATCGTCAGAACACGTACCACTTGCAGCGCACCGTTGTAGTTCCCCGCAACGCCGGTGGACAGGACCTCCAGCGTCGCCGCTCTCGACACAATGCTTGAGAATACCGTTGCATATTGATTCTGCAGAACAAGCAATCAGTATCCCCTCAGTGGCGGCATACTGATCGATTCTGCAGAACACCAAGGAAATGCTAACACAATGCAGAGTCATGTCAGTTTGTGGCGTACCACGTCCATGAGGATCTCAACGAGGTTGGCATGGGCAGTCATGATGACGACGGCGCTGTCGCGGGACGCCTCCGACTTGAGCTCGACCACGCGGGAACATGAGCGCGTACTCCTCGTTCAGCGTCTCGCCGGAGCCATCCATCCCCGGCGCGTCCACCTTCGCCATGTCGAGCAGCTCCTCCGTACGGCCAGCTCCACGATCATGGGCTTGTCGCCCCGAAGCAGCTCCCAGGGGCGGCACCGCCCAAGATGTCGCCGGCGCCGTACGCAGCGCCCACATGACAGCTTCGGCCTCCTTCGAAAGTCCGGGCAACCATCACATTCCCATGGCATGTCCCCATGATAGCGCCGCGATTTACTTTCACTGAACCAGCTGTAATATTCAGCTCTAACATGTATACTAGCACAATGCTTACTGTGTGTTTCAATATTCAGCTCTAACATGTATACTGGCATAATGCTTACTGTGTGTGCAGGGATCGAATTTCGACAACAAGCTTAATTTATATTTAACCAAGCTTCTCCAGATTGTCGAACGCACCTGAGAATGATTTCAGTTTCCAACGCAGCAAATTCTATCTCTGGTCTAGGAATCATTAAGTGCTCACCGGCAGGAGAAGCGGCCGAGAGAGAGAGAGAGAGAGAGAGAGAGAGAGAGAGAGAGAGAGAGAGAGAGAGAGAGAGAGAGTTCGGGATCACAAGGCGTGTGCTCTTGTGCGCCGTCAAAATTCAAAAGTTACCAGATTCAACCAGAAGCATTGACCAGTTATTAGGTATTAAAAGAGACTAAAACACCATAATTATTCACGATGATTTAACACATGAGAGTACTTCAAAAGAAGAGGGTAATAATATCTGTCAACTTGAGACAGAGAGCCGACTATCGGCGCACGCAAAACAGCTGCTGCACACCTCAAAACGTTGCCAATAACGAATTCAGGCTATCAGCGTATATTAACATAGATTGCTCGTGTGCGCTATCACATATTCTAAAGCAACAAAGAGCTGAGTCCCAAAATTCATCTGGAACTGGAGGCAAGGAAGTACAGATAGCTAGAACTATGGTTCAGTTCAGACTTCAGACAGACCATGTCTGCAGCTCATACTGCCAAACAAGCTACGTAGACAATAGCAAATGCCCATATCTATCTGCAGGCACGACACACCTGATAAAAACACACCTGATAAATCATCACAATAAAAGCCGCATGAAGTTTCTCATTCTAGCAAAGTGTTTTTTTTTAATGAACATATTCGTTTATACACCATCTCCATCCTGATAGACCAAAGTGACCAGGTAAAGTTCTACCACAACCATAACAGCATCAGACATTCAGACAAGTACAATCGGTTAGTGCAGAAGAGAAAAACAAGCCTGAAGACCAAATTGCAGTCACCCTTCTGCCCTTCTCCTACATTCAGTCTTCACAGCACAACTATGTTTCCTGAAACAAGACTAAAGACATTCAGCCGCTTATTGTCATCAAGCAAAATCCCGACTGCACTTATACTCCTGTCAGCAACCTGAAAGAAAAAAGTTTACTCCGAATGAAAATTTAAGAACTATTTGCTTGAAAAAATATGGCCATGCAGGCAAATAGACAACCCTATATTTCTACACTCTGCTGATCACAACCATTGGTCTGGAAACCTAAACCTGAGACTCCTAGCCTACTGAAAAAGAAGATTAGTCTAATGTTTTGACACAAAGGAATAGTATCTACTAGCCAATATGTACATATGGTAGTTTGGCGCAGACAGAATATATCAGGTCGGTAGCTTAACGGATACCCTTGTATACACCAAGGACCTGCCTGGATTTCTATGACTGGCAATTTCAATTGCTACAACCAGGATGGATTTAGCACAGCCTCTGAACGGAACATACCAATATCCGGAACAGAGAGAACCGATCTGTTCCTCCTCAGAAACAACGGAAATTCATCAAGCCACGAATGAACGGTGGAAGTTTCAGTTTGCACTCATCATATACACAAAACGAGTCATCTTAGAATTCATTCAGGCAGAAGGCAGACACAGCATGATATGCACTACAACTACAAGCATTGCGGACAGTAGCAGAAGTAAATGAAAGAACAGGCATCAGGAGCATTAAGAACAGAGAACTACTTAAGTAGTCACTTTCAATCATACAATACACCTGAGACTACTTAAGCTTAGGAACATTAAGAGTAGAGAACCAATCGGTTGCTCTTAAGAAAAAAGGGTTAATCAGATGAGTTGATGACAGTAGCAGAAGTCAACGCTTGTACATGAAACACAGGCATCTAAGAATTCAGAAAGATGGAAATGTTAAAATCAAACGATATACGAATATGAATTGCTACTTAAGATCAGTACGAATATCACATCAGACTAAAATAAAACTGGCAGGCTCAAAATAGGAACCCAGTGCAGCACCGAAAGCCGGGATGAGGGTAAAACTCACACATTATCTGATAAACAATAGAGCCATCACTCCTGTATTTTAGCAAGAAAATCATAGGCAGCAAAGGAATTCGAGACTAGATGGGATATACTTGGATATAAAATCCACCGCCGGCAGCCAAACTCTCGACTGCCCAGTCAAAGTTCGAGCCCTGTCTCTCAGTTCAAAGGCAGGGAGTACCTAAGTTTTTTCGCTTGCAAGATGCTAATGGCGTTATCATCATGAAAGCTGTTTTGGGCAAGAGTGGGCAGTTATAGATGAAACTTAGCTTCATAGGTGATCAAGCACCTGTATGGTGATCAGAAGCCTGTATGGCTGCTGCCTTCTAGAAGAGAGCTGCATCAGCAGCTAATCTGTATGCTTGGTTACTTAGCTAGTAAGGTAGTCTACTACTGCAGGCTAGCTGCTTCAGTCGGTTCATACACAAACCGACCTGTATCCCTGTATAAATAGGCCTCAAGGCCAATGCAATCGACTCAACTATTCTAGCCTAAGATCAAGACTCCACTGAAGTGCAAACCTGTGTGTGTCTAACCAATTTACCTCCAACAGGCAGCTACATCAGTAGCTAATCCAGTCACCACCGAGGAACTTGGTATTGGGCTTCCTGACCCGCAAGCTCTTCCTCGTGGCTTCATATGCTACAGCTTCCTGCACACGTGCTCCAGGATCCTCATCTGATCTCTGAGACTTAACTGGGACAGAAGGCAGGCTGCTCACAACTTGATTTGAACTTGCACTGCCAGATGAAGATTGGCGATCTTCTCGTTCTGCTAGTGCTTTAGCACCTGTGTTCAAAAGCACGTGGGTAACATTGAATAGGAACTCATACAGACCGACACATCAAAACTCAAAAAAAGAAGCAGAGTAACTGTCAAAAGCATTAGCAGTAAAATGTGTAACATTTGGCAGTTCAAAACTTTAACAGAAACATGCTTCGGTCGCTGCATTCAAACACATGATTTAAGTAACAAATGCTTAAGTGGATCAGAAATTCACAATAAATTTATGCAAGGGTCACTAAAACAGTTCGACACAACATGAATATTCAATCAAAGGAAACAAACCTCGAGGCGACTCTTGCCCTTCATCCGCTATTGCAATTTTCTTCTGTTAAACAACAACGCAACAACCCTATCAATACACAACAGCATGGATGGCATCTTTGAACAATGGGTGGTGGTATTAATGGAACATGCAACTTACTTCTTTAGTCACTTCAAGCGAACCAGCGTTTGATTCTTCTATCTGGTGCTTGTGGTTGTCAGAAGGATGTTCATGCAAAGCAATGGCAGTCATCATATCTATTGATGATGCTCCTTGAAATTCAAACTGTTCTGCAGCTCTCCCCTGTTTACCATGAAATTTAGATTCTACTTGTGAATTAATTGTTCTATATGAAACAAAATCAGATGCAGCTAAGGACAGGTATATGACTTCTTTTTAACAAACATTTTGAAGTTTGCACTACTTTGTCTTATAACAATGTACTAGGTAGTGCAGGTCAAATGCGAGCAGATGCTCGAATGAGGCATTTTCATTTTTATTAGAGGATTCAAGCGTAGCCCAAGCAATACATACAAATGGAAATTAACTTACTTTTCCATGTGGTACTTCCATTGTGTTGGTACACGATTCTTCTTTCTGATTCTTCAGCTCACTGGAGTCAGCATCTTGCCCCAATACCATGGAGATTTCAGACGGAACAGCATCACACAGCTTCATGGAATCCACTGAAGATGATTCTTTGGCTTCTCTTAGTCCGATAGCAGCTGCATTTTCTTGAGTAACACCTCCCACTATGTTAGTTCATGTTATGCCATTTCTTTTTATCATTCAGCCATAGATAATATAATCACAAGAATAATTATTGTGTTGCTAACCGAAATGTAATGAATGGTAAGGCTACCTGGAGTGTAGAAGCTCAGAAGTGGAAGCAAAGTATGTATGTCTTCCACCGCGCAGACTCTCCTCAACCGCTCTGGCTTAAGCTCAATTGTGAATATGCCATCATCTATGCCAATAAAAATGACATTTATGCCTTCAGCAAAGCCAAGAAGACTCATGTCTTGTCCTTCTGAGAGCAGGTTGCTGAGGTCGATAACCCTATGACGTAACCATCTTGAGTTTTCAGTTTCACCGTGGCGACCCTCCTTCCAAGACCACAATGAGAGACTTGACTCCACAACTCCAGCAAATCCCAGGCCACCGTCTTCCGCAGGCATGAGCAAGAGGGCATTATCATGAGTATCCATGCCATCTGGTATCTCGATCAGTGCCACGTCCCTTCCATCCAAAGGGCACTCAAGGATGTACCGGTCATCCTGGCGATGCAAGAAGTAAATTGCTTGTCCAACAAGGACGCTGGGCCTCTGCATGAGATTGGGCCAGATGTGACTCATGCCGTGAATCAAAGTCGTCTCGCCCCATGCACTCATCTCTGATGAGTAAACACAAACCACAAGGTCTTCGTCTTTGGAACCTGCAAAGACTACGAGGAACGGTCCTCCACTGCAGCAACTATGATCGCAGCCATTCACCGCGCAAACCACCGCCACACTAGGCAGGAGATACAAGTCCTCCGGAGGCATCGGAATGTCCCATCGCATGCCCGTCATTGGCTCCCAGACGGTGATGATGGGGTTGCTGCCGAGCCAACCAAAGAAGAGAGCACGGCCGTGCCGGCAGTCCATGGCACAGGGCTGCGGCAAAGGATTTGGCAGGGAGAAGGGAGATACGGTGGTGGCGATGAAGCCACCGGGGATAGGGGGTGAATATTGCTCGAAAGTGATGAAGCCCAGCATGGGAGGTGTTGGATGGAACAATCCAAGGCGACGGCGGAAGCAGGGGTCAGAGACGATCCTGAGCCACCCCTTACAAGTGAGCGAGGCGCGGAGAAGGCACGACGGGTCGTGCTGGGGAAGCCGGATGAGGATCTCGACAATGATGTCGTCGGGTAGTGGCGGCGGCGGCGGCGTCGTGGCGCCTGGTCCCGGTGATGTGGGAAGGAGGGGAGTTGGGTGGGATCGTGTGTGGGATGCGGATGCGGTCGCGGAGGTCCAAGAGGGAGCCTCCATTGGGATCGGCGGCGCTGAGCGAGATGAGTGGGCGGTGGAGCGGGGAGCGGCGGCGCGGGGCAGGCTGGGCGATCTGCGGGTGGGGGAGGACGAGGGGCGGCGGGGTCGTACGCGAGCTGGCGAAGTGCTAGCGAAGCTCCTACCTGGATAGCAATGGCGTCGGGACGCGGGCGCGGACGGCGGCAGATCTGGCACGCGCGAGGTGCCGCCTGGAGTTGCGCGGCGCAGAGAGAGGGGCGCCGCCGTTCGGTTCCGACCGGAGGCCAAACGGAACGGAATCCAGCCTCCGAAATGGCCTCGCGACCGGTGTGCTGGATCAAGCGGCCCATGTAGTGGTAGCCCAAATGTTCCTCCACGTCCATGAGGAGGTGGATTAAGCATCCCACGAAATGAATCCCGCCACAGCCTCTTTACCAAACCGGATCCCCGCCACAGCCTCTTTACCAAACCGGATCCCCGCCACAGCCCACAGAAATGAAAACACACTCTGACGTTCTTTCAAAACTAGTGGCATACATCTCCAAAAAAAAAAACAAACAAACTAGTGGCATAGACATTGGTGAACTTAATTCATCAAAGCAGTCTGTTAATAGATGGCAGATTTTTGTCATGAACAGAGAAAATTGGGAATCGCATTCCACGGCCATGATATAATAATGCAATGTATCTGCGAAACCGAATGTTGCCAAAAGGAAATGGGATCACGGATGCACATCACACAGAGCACATTTGCGATTGAAATGGTGGCCAGATAAACCAGAAGTGCTACAAAGCTAAGAACCCAAAGGGACACAATCCTCTATTCTGAAATTTCTACTACCAGGCACTGGGAAAAGTTTGAACAGCAGCAGCATCACAAATTACAGACTACATTACGAGTTTGAACTCCACAAGACAAGAACGACCCTAAATTCACAGGGAGCAGCATCCGAGAGGCCAACATGAAGAAGTCAATACCCGAACCAACTACCCTTGCATAGTGGTGGCTCATTTTGCAGAATCACATCTTGGAATTTCACGGAAGAGAGGTGGGAAAAATAACCAAACTATGAGCACCACATGGCAAGGAGAGTCTGAGGTGCGTTCTTGACTTCCCACTGATGAAGCTCTAAAATTTGCTGCTCCTGCAGAATCCCAAATCACATCCATCAGACAGAGAAATTCGCGTGAGTGATCTTTCAAGTTGTAACACTGAGGTGCATACCTCAAACGCAAGCATAATAACCTTCCTTGATTCAACGAAGCTACTGAGGATTATTGCTCTCGCCGGAGACCGCCGCCTTGATGCGATCCACGGTGCAGGCGATGAGGCTGTTCACCGTCGCCACCGACCCCAGCGAGAGCTTGGCGGTGGGGACGGAGTCCACCAATATCTGGAACGCCACCGTCAGGAGCGAGCCTCCGGTGCCGACGCCGCCGTCACCTTGCAAGCTGCTGCCGGCCGGGCCGTCGGGCAGGATCGCGAAGCCCGAAGGCAGCAGCGCTACATAGTCGGGGTCGCCGCCGTTGAGCACGACGTTCATGGCCACGACGTCCACCGGCGCGTAGATGACGTAGGAGCCTGACGAGTCCGTGCAGCTCTCTTGCAAGATCAGCATGTTGCTTTGGTTTGAGTTCGTGCTCTGTGACATCACATCGACAACAATATCAATACGTTATCGCATGCACGCAGGAAGAATCTCAATTCGATCCACTTGCTCGCCGGTGCTTACATTGACACGGAGAAGCGAGACGCAGTTGCCGTGATCGCGGCCATTGGCGATGTGAGCCATTTCTTGAACGACGCCGCCATTGGAGAGGATGTCCCACTGCGAAATGAAGAGAAATGTCAATTCAAATCTACGTATTTGTATGTATAAGAAGCTGATGCGTTTGATCAAATGGGTGCGGTGAATGCGTGCCTCGCTGCGAGAGCTCTCGTCGCGGAGGAAATCGAAGACGCGCTTGGGCGGGACGGGGAGCCAGAAGGAGGTGGCAGCGTTGAGGACGATGCCCGGCGGCCTGCCTGGGTCGTCGACACTCTTCCTCGTCATCACACGGACGTCCTCCGCGCCACTGCCGGACAGCGTGGTCCACTGGTGCGCCGCGGAGGCCGTCACGCCGCCGCAGAAGCTCATCACCATCCTCTCCGCCAGCTTCAGCATGCTCTTCCTCCCCTCGGTGCTTGTGATCACTGCGAACATATAATTCGTGAGCGCTACAGATCATTGATCGGAAACAAGGACCCCTAGCATGTTGGAAATTGCACAAAACGTGCATGGAAAGACAAGTTACCTCCAATGTCGCTGGTCGGAATGTTGCTTGCCATGACGCTGGCGAGACGCTCGCACTGCCGGTCCAGCGTGCCAACCCACCGCCTTGCGCCGAAGCCGAGTCCTGAGTTCACCAGCATCTTGTAGATATTGTGCACCGACCTGTCATCCACCTCGACATGCTCAACCCAGGTCACCTGATGCACGTTAATAAACAATACAAACCTCATGATCAGTCTCTGAACCATGGCACCCAAAGTGAAATTCTGATTAAAGCATAAGCTACGGAGAATCTTTGACAACTGAGAAAACAGATCACGCACCTTTGAGTAGCCATTGGGCATTTCTTGGATTAGGCAACCTGACGGCCTGCGCCGGCACTTGAGAACTGAACTGGGGCGCAGGCTGTCCAGCGAGACATCGACGACGGCCCATGTCCCATCAGAATTCTGCTTGCAGTACCTCACGAAGTAGCTCTCCCTGGTAGGCACAAGCGGCGACGGCACCTGGAACTCCACTGACATCTGCGAAGAAGATAGAAACAAGCGGAAATGTCTAACTATAGTGACGAACAGATGACAGATCACACAGACGCTTCTGTTCTCGAATGCTACATCGTCAGAACACGTACCACTTGCAGCGCACCGTTGTAGTTCCCCGCCACGCCGGTGGACAGGACCTCCAGCGTCGCCGCTCTCGACACAATGCTTGAGAACACCGTTGCATATTGATTCTGCAGAAGCAATCAGTATCCCCTCAGTGTCACGCTGATTCTGCAGAACACCAAGGAAATGCTAACACAATGCAGAGTCATGTCAGTTTGTAGCGTACCACGTCCATGAGGATCTCGACGAGGTTGGCATGGGTCATGATGACGACTGCGCTGTCCCGGGACGCCTCCGACTTGAGCTCATACTGCTTGGGCCCGATCCCACGCGGGAACATGCGCGCGTACTCCTCCTCGTTCAGCGTCTCGCCGGAGCCATCAATCCCCGGCGCGTTCCAGAGCGGCGCGTCCATCTGCGCCATGCGGAGCAGCTCCTCCATGGCCGCGACGGCCAGCTCCACGATCATGGGCTTGTCGGCGTCCGACTGCACCGCCGCGCCGCGCAGCAGCTCCCCGGCGCCGCCGGCGAAGATGTCACCGGCGCCGTACGCGGCGCCGAGGTCCAGCGGCGACGCGCCGGCGCGCGCCGCGGCGAGCGGGCTGGACAGCACGGGGAAGGAGACCATGGGCTTGCCCACGTACTTGGCGGCGATCGCGGAGATGCGGTCGATCTCGTCGCGCAGGCGCGCGTTCTCGACGCGGAGGTGGTGCTCGTCGAAGGACATCTCGCCGAGGGCCGCCGGGCCGCCGCAGTTGGGGCACGACGCGCTGCTCAGGGCCTCCCTGTACCGGATGTTCTCGGCGCGCAGCTTCTCGTTCTCCGCGCGCAGCTGCGAGTTCTCCTGCCGCTCGTGCTGGTTCTGCAATTGCCCAAAAGTTCACATCAACACCAGTTTTTCGGTTACATGTCATCACAATTACTACACAATCCACGTGAACTACTATATATACGTTAATCCTGTTCTTTACTCTGATTGATTGATCGTTAGACAAGCTGGGTTACTGCAGCCAAATTGCAGCTGTGCCTTGGTCAGAAAGATCAACTGTGCTGTAAACGTGTGCCAGGCAGCAGGAGTATGCATGGGGTGGGGTTTGACTATTAGCCGGTGCAGTGCTGCCATGGCCTGGGTCTGTCACAACATTTGGCAGCGTGCATGCACAAGAGGACATGGCGCTGTGTGGGCAAGCTTTGTCCAGTTATAGTAAAAGGCCATGAATGCAGTCTGTCAGAGGCTAGGTCAGAGGCTTAAATGAAGTAGTTGCGACGCCGCTGCCTCCTGGGCTCGCTCGCTCGCTCGCTTTGCTTCCGTTCTTCTGGCCCCCAAACGTTTGATCAAAACTCAAGGTTCAGTTAAAATTTTTGATTTCAGCAGAAATGATCAGGAAGAACAGACAGACTGCCGACTGAGACGAGAGTAACATTTATTTGAGGAATTGTACGGTGATTATTGCTCGTTATACCTTCATTTGCGTGCGCTTGTTCTGGAACCAGAACTTGACTTGGAGCGGCTCCAGCCCGAGCTCCCGGCTCAGCTCCTTGCGCTGCTTGTCGTCAGGGTGTGGGCATTCCTTGAAGAAACTGGACGCAGCAACAATCAAATAAACTAAAAATGAGTATTTTATGACGTGTGAACGCGCACTAGTCCTATTTCTTGAATGCAATGTTCGTTTCGAGAAGCGCAAAAGAACAAAAACGGTTTGGGTCAACGTAGAAATACTTCAAAATATGACGAGTGACAACTCAATTTGACTTCTATGCGTGAGCTTACATCAGTCTCAGTGAATGACAGTAACCGACTGCTTAATTTGTTATGAACTTCTGATCTTATACCAACAACATTTCATGCATTTTTTATTATAAAATTCAATGGCACAAGGCAATACTAAGCATCAAAAATGCATTTCAAGATCAAGTTATGAAGAATTAAGGAAATACTAGACAAGAAGCATTAGGATTATTACGCTTCCATCTCCTGGATCTGGTGCTGAGTGTGGCGGTGGTAGCGCTTCTTCTTCTTGTTCGGCCGCTGGTTGGGGTCCTGATCGTCCACGGACACGCCGTCGACGTTCTCGCTGCCGGACTTGCTGTCGAACTCGTCGCCGAGAGGGTCTGACCCCCGGCTGCGCATCATGTTGTCTCCACTCTCCGCCGTCGTCGCGGGGATTTGGTCAAGCAGATGCTGCTGCTGCAGCGCCTGCTGAAGCTGCTGGTTATCCAGCAAGTTTGGCTGCAATATGGAAAGGGGAAAAACTTAACATCAGCGTACAGCATCAAGAAAGAGAAAGTGGCAATTAATAACCAAACTAAGTGCCAAAGACTGGCCTTTTGCATAAATACAGGCATTTCGTGCGTTTCATCATCCCCTAGACATGCGGAGAAGTTTTGGGGACAAATTAAATAAAAGGGAAATTATTTTATGCCCAAAAATATGCTAAGAGAAGTAATTTGAGGATCCTCTGAAATGGAAGAGTGATGTTTCACAATGAATCAGGAAAGGGGGAGAAGTGAAGCAACTTTTCCTTCCATGATTTCGTTTGGAACATGTAGGACTAGGAGATGTGAAAGCAATTAAACTTGCAGAGGGGAAACGCACAAGACCCAGAGGGCTGGAAGAGCAAGCAACACACCGACCTTGTTAAGGTTGATCTCTAGTCCCTCTGTATGCATGCATGTGGAAGATCAAGAACTATCAGGTGATTTCCATTCCCTCTCCATGGTGCCACGAGCCCCTTCATCTCCCCCTTTTATACTGGGGCGAGTCTTATGAAATGGGGCTCATGACCTAATCTATGTGCCAACAGAAGCTGAGTGCTGAAGATAACCTCTCTCTCTCTCTCTCTCCCCCCTCTGAAACTTTTCAGTTTCCAAGGAAAAGCTACTAATCCTTGCAGGATCAGTGCATATTGCATCCATAGCCCATCCATTCCCAAGACTGAAACTTCAAATCGAAAGAAGAAAACTTTTGCCAACCGTAGGAAAGATAAAACAAAGGAAACAAGTGCAAGCTCTGATCTTTGCCAATAAAAGCGAACGAAATCAAAGGCACGGCGTTTTGAACTTTGATCTCACTCGGCTCGATCAAAAGGAAGTCGCAGAACTAGATTACCTGACCGAGTGACAGTGCCGACGAGGACCCGTACGCCGCAACGCCGTTCCGGCCGATCATGGACGGCATGTGCCTCACCGGGATCATCATTATACTCCTAGCACTTCTCAAGCCCTAATCCTGGCCTCCTCACCTCCTTCCATTTTGCCCGATGCGTACATGTATCTCCAGTTCTCCAGAGACAAATGAACAGCTACTAATCCTATTCCTATCAAGAGATAACTTGCCTGACAAGTAATAGCACAACCAGGAGCAGATCTAGGACAAGCTAAACCCAAGGAAACTTTGCTGTGAGACTGGCAGAGAGATCTAAGAGCAGAACTATATATGTGCCTTTGCAAAAATGGAACTCTGATCTCTCTCTATGCCGACCAGCAAGTTGCAGGTCTTAAGATGACGCTTTACCGCGTCCAGCGACTTGAAAGCTCAGAAGGGTAGCTAGCAGGAGGTGGCGAGAAGGAGATCCTGGGGAGCTAAACGGCCATGGAAGGAGAGGCGAGGAAGAAGGCGAAGGGGGGAAGAAAGGGGAACGCCCGCCGGTGGAAGAGAATGTGGAGAGAGGAGAGGAGTTATTGCGGACGAGTGCTGGGATGGTGCAATCCGCATTTATTGAGAAGGCGTATCGTAATTGCTAGGGGAGAGAGAGACGGATGCATGATTTTAGAAAATTATTTTTCTCAATACTGGCACTACTGTGCGGCGTATAGCATTTTTCTTGGAGTACTCCTATACGAGTGAGTGTGCATATACATGCATGGCAAATATATTAATTTTGGAGCAGCCATGCAGGAAGGAGAAAAATAAAAGCAACAAGTCCAACTAGCTTGTTATAGCATACTTTTTCGATATACAAATATGTTACTTTAATTTGTCGCTGAATTTTTCAATCTTTGGTTAGTATTTATTTCCGGCTGCAAGATTGTTTGGCAGTGCTCATATGTTCTATATACATGAATAAAGTACTGTTGCCAAATGTTTTAGACCGGCGTAATTATTGAGTGATGGGGAGAGAAGATTGTCTACAGCTATGGAGTCTATTAAGCATGAATAAATGGATTGTAAATCTGAGCCATGAATAAGAACGAGTGTTAGAGCATTGCTCCAATATCGTTCACTCTCTTTATGTAACAACCCAAATTTCAAATCAAAACAAGAGGAATAAAAAAAAATCACTCATGATTTAAATTTTTTTTCTAAAATCTTACCTTCCATCAAATTTTCAAAATAAAATTGAATTAAATTAACACAACTAGAGCTAGAAATGGAAATTTTCGAAATATAAAATTAAGTGCTCAAGTGTTTGATCCCTTTTTATTTATTTCGATTTTCTCTGGTGTTTGATTCACTCTCAAATCACTATTTTGAGTTCAAATCATTTTGATTTGAATTCCAGGAAAATAGTTAAACGTTTGCCCTCTCCTCCTCCCTCCTGGGCCACATCTCCCTCCGGCCCAGCCTACCTCCCTTTTCTCCCCGACCCACTTCCTTCTTCCCTCTCGCTGGGCCACGCCCCTCTTCCCATTCCCTTTCGGCCCAGCCGCAACCCGACCCGACCCTGCCAGCCCGGCCCGGCTCCAGCCCGCGCGACGCCGTCATCCTCCCCCGCGCCGCGCAGAGCGCCTAGCCGCGTGGCGCTCGCCGCCTGCAACCGCACCACGCCCCGGCCGAGCTGTCGCGCCAAGCATCTCGCCAAGACGCTACCCGCCAGGCCGCCTGCCCAAAAGCTCCGCACGCGCAGCCCCCATGCCGTCTGGTCGCCTCGCCTTTGCTCCGTCGTGTCAACCCTCGCTCCGCTCAACCGCGCCGCGTGACGCGCGGGCAGCCCCTCCCGCTCCCTCTCGCCTGGTCTCGTCCCATCGCGGTCGCAGCATCTGCTCTCACGCGTGCGCCGCCCGCGAGCACGCCGCCCAGTCTTTGTCGCCATGGCCATGGACGCGACCGAGATTCCATTCTCGGCCACGCCATGCTCCCGGCCTCCCCCTCTCTCCTCGCCTATAAAACGGATGCGCACAGCTCTCCTCTTCCTCCCCGAGCTCTCCACTCCCCGCATCGACCATCACCGCCGCCCAATTCCGCCTTTTCCCCATTTCTCTTCCATCTCCGGCCGCTGCGAAATCCGCTGCCACGACGCCTCCCTCGCCCTCCTCCACCGCGCGTTAGCTCCGCGAGCTCTTCCTCCCTCTCCCCCGCCTCTCCGCGCAGATCGAGGAGCGCCGGAGCACGCTCCCCGGCGAGCGCGGACGCCGCGAGCCGCCCCTCCTCGTCGTCAGCCCAACTCCGCCCCGAGCGACGTCTATACGTACCCGCAGTGAGTCCGCCTCCCTCTACTCTTTCTCTCGGTCCAAACCGTATCGAAAATGACCCACCAGAGCCCCGAAACGGCGAGCTCCGGCGAGCCACCAATGGCGCCGCCGCCCCCCGCTGTCTCCGGCCGCCACAAACCTCGCCGGAAAAACCTGAGCCACCCATCTCGCAACCAAGGGCCGAGATTAGATCATGGATACCCCTTCGTTTTTCATTAAATCCTAACCGCTCATTCCCCCATCCAACGATTGAGATCATCCGGTCCACCATAAACCTTGTGGACCACTCCCATAGGCCGGTCCACAGATCCGTGGACTCGGTCCACCTCTTTTCTAATACATAAATAATTCCAATAATTCCAGAAATTCCCGACCATGTACTTTTACAGATAAGTCCCTAACCTTTAAAGTAATTCTGTTTAGGTCCTGTCTTTTTACATAAACCACCCTATACTTTTCAATATTTATCTTTTAGTCCCTACCTTTTTACACCGAAGCCCTTAAACTTTCTGTAATTACAAATAGGTCCTTAGAATCTTTCTGTTCTTACAGATGGGACCCTAGAATGTTTCTGTAATTGCAGTTAAGTCCCTATAACCTTCAAATAGCCATAACTCCTCAACCATAGCTCCGTTTTGAGCGATTCTTGCGCTCACGCGTTCGTAGAAACGCGTAGTACCCTTTGGTACTGATCTTAAAGCTCTAGAATACACCTACAAGCCATCAATACCCTAAAAACACCTTTCTTCCGATAACATTCCAATCAACCCATCGAATCCACTTTATCCACTTTATTGATTTATCGTTGTCATTTAATTGTTGTTGTCTTTCATTGGAATTTAATTGAGTTAAGTTCATTGCTGTTTTATTTGCTAGTTGTTCTTAGTCAATGGACTCTTGTATTTTATTCGCAAACCATGCATTCATGCCATACTTGATCACATGCACGTACCAACATCATGCACTTAGCTCATGACACATAATAAGTAGCTTAGTCTTAGTAACTAATGCAGTAGATAATATACTAGCTAAGCACTATTAGCTAATATCTTAATCTATAGGTAAGTAATTAAGTGGCACACCTTACACCTTGTACGCTTATTGCACAAACCTTTATATAGGTTACAACCTATATAAAGCCGTAGTGCCATAAATGCACAAAGAACACCTACACACGCCATCCTCACCCTCACTCGCAAGCATGCACCCCTCATTGTGTTTAGCATCCCTCATTCACATCAAAAACCCTAGTACTCGAGCATCACTCTTAATAGTCTTAAAATGGTAAAACCCTACTTAAAATAAAACGTGATGCACTATGCATGACTTATGTCTCTTATCCTTTCATTGGAGTTCTATTCGTTCTTAATTGGAGTTCTATTGGATCTTATTTGGCTCTTTTTGAATCTTTATTCTCTTTTGCGGTAGTTGTTTATACGGTATGTTTATATGCGCTAGTTTACGCGAGATTCAAGGAAGAGTCAGACGAATCCAAGCTTCAAGGACAAGCCGATGAATCCAAGACAAGTATGAGTCAGAAGATACAAGCTTCGAGGAAGGACTTGAAGACACAAACTTCAGCAGAAGAGCCTAGAGACCCAGAACTTGAAGATTAGGATAGCGTTAATCAGGCAAGCTCTACTTCTCTTTGATCATGATTGAACCTACTGTTTTCGCAATGCACCTATATGGCCGTCTCGTACTATGCATTACTTGTTATTTTACTGATTGTGTAGCTATGGTCCTACTTGTTTATTTATATTGATGCCACTTAGGCATGAATATCAGAATCCTTGTATACCCTTGTTACCATCTCCTTGATAACTCTAGGATAGTCCCATCATTTCTGTGATGGCACGTTTACCTTGCTACTAGTTATGCTTAGGTCTCCCGCAATGTTTCTACATTGCCACACCTTACTCACATACTTACTTTTATAAATGTGTTAAATGAGTTTGGTGGTGTGTGTGATAATTGGGGTTGGGAGTAGCACAACTGTGTTAGGTGATGATGATGGTGGCGGTAATGATGGGATGGGTATGGATCGAGGGCGAGGCCACTGTGCTTGGAGAAGATGATCGTGTGATAGTCCACCTTATGTGGAATGTTTGGTGCTCGCCCTGTCACATAAGGACCGGTTCTTGTGACTGTAAGCATGATGATTTTTCCCGTACAACCACGGAACCTGTTATGGGCAGGACTTTTTCCTACCTTCTTGGTACTCCTGCAAGCAAGTTTCACCTGGTGGCTGGTAGTGGCAAACGGATGTTAGGAGCAACTTATACTGTACCTCGGGCATGAATACCCGCACTTTTGGCCAATGGTGTCGCTCACCTCTTTGTTATGTGGAAGGCTCCTAATCCTCGTGGTGGGCTTGTGGGACTACTCGGAGAAGATAGATTAAGCGTTACGTATCCTCTAGCTAAGGGTGCGTAGCCTGTGGGAAAAGATGTACAACCTCTGCAGAGTAAAATTCAATCGATTGGACGTTGTCACGGCATATGACACATCTATGTTATGAGATCACATTGATTAGCCACATACTATTCCTTGGCGCGTGAGTGGGTGTATAGACGCCCGTGTTTTGGAAAGTGATGCCGGGTCGGTAAGACCATTGAGGTCCGAAGGCCCAACTAAAACTTGGGAACTGACGGGAATGTTCATACTCCCCCAGGGCCAACCAACTAAAATATTGACAATCAAATCCTCTGTTTTATCTATGATCCTTGATTGCTCAAACCCTGCATTAAATGTGCTTTCTGCAAATGAGCCACTTAGCCTAATCCTTGCTAAGACTAAATATGCATGTATATATCCCCTTGAGTAGTGTAGGGCTTGCTGAGTACCTTATGTACTCACCTTCTTGCAATTGTTGGTTTAGTAGGAGCAGCCTTCGTATAAGACGACGACGTTTGGGTTTTCGTTCTGCTTCCCAAGTCTGCTTGTGGCTTTGGGCCATGGTTTCCGCTGTCTGCTCTACTGTTAGTTGGACGGATGGACTTGAATATTTATAAATCCTTGTCGTACCGCTACTAATGGTCCTAATCAGGTATACTACTTTATTTACCATTTCGAAGTATGCTTTTGATTATCATATCTGTATTCTTGTGCGTATCAGCTACTGATCCAGGGACTGATACAGGATGCACAACAGATTCCAGAAATGGGGTCTGACAGAGTGGTATCAGAGCAATACTTGGCCGTAGAACGAAAAACTTAGGATTTGTCATGCTTGAAAAAGGCTATTTTCAAAACTAGTTACGAAAATATTCCATAGTATCTTTCCCCATCTATTTTAAAAATCTCTTGCTCTTCTCATCAACTGAAGAAGACCTACCTCAACTCAACTTGTTTACGCAGAAAAGCTGCCACTAGATGGACAACCAAGACTATGTGACCATAGAAGTGGAGAATACAACATACCAAGTTTACTGCAAACCAGATGTGGTTCCCAAACAAAAGGGCAACGCCAATACCGCCAAGGGCCCAAGAAAGCAGAGGACATGCTTCTCTTGCCACGACCCCGGACATATGATCGCCAATTGCCCCTACTACGAGCCACTCAATGAAGCAAAAGTTGCTGTGACCAACATGGAGAGTGCCATGTCTCGACCTCTAGCGCCATCCACAGAGATTCAACCGGTGGTACAGGACAAGCATCAAGAGCAAGGAGTTTGGAATGATATGGATGGCACACATCTGATGTCACCGTCTATCATCGCCAGAGTACTTGAAAGGTTGACTAATTTGGAAGAGTCAGTGAAGAAGAGCAGTGAAGAAATTGCCTTTATCAAAAAGCTACTACAGCCAAGAGACGCCAACGAGAGCTGCAATAAGAAGAGAAAGTATGTCATACAAGGATCTGGTCAAGATGCATCTGAGGATCTTAAGAAGCCAAGGTACCCATTACCTGATGCACGTCCCACAAAAGAACCTGGCATCCACCAACCAACCGAGATACATCTGTCTCAAAGCAACACAGGTCTGCCAACAGAGGCTTATGAAAGGGCAACCCACCGCAATGCCACTGACAACCCAAGACGTTGTTTCCACTGTAGACAGGAAGGACACGTGATTGCCAGATGTCCGTCTTATAAGAATGGATCTCTACCAACCTAACCGGATGCAAGAGCAAATCTACCAAATACTAAGGGAAGTGTGCTGCAAGTATGTTTTTGTTGCAAACTTGCACACTTGATGGTCTACTGTCCTACCTACAGAAACGAGACATTGACCAAAGCATTGGTAGATACAAGAGCTTCAGAGTCCCATATGGAGTGAAATGTTCAAATCAACTAAAGCTCCCAAACAATAAGAAACCTATTTTGAGGTATCCCAAGAGTGAAGACATGCTATCGAGGCCAAAAGCACCAGCGTAAGCATCTCATGAAGGATGTCACCACTAAGAAGGATGTCAGATTGCATATGAAGTACTAGTTGTACTTGTAAGATGTTGTAACTATGATAATGGGTTGTACTAGAGTTGTAAGACAGTCTTTGTGCAATAAAAATATCAGTGTTGCCAAAGGATGTGGAATGATGCCTCTAGCTACCTACAGTGAAATGCAGTGATCATGTGATACACTTATTCAGATAGCACCAAGTATCAGGTCAAGAAACCAAACCCGCTGTATCAAAGTGAAGAATGGTTTTCCTTTAACCGATCAAGTCATACGACCCTCTCGATTTCTTTTGGTCGACAGACTACTGATCGAGTTCTGATAAAAATGAAAAGAAGATTCGATAGTTAGCCTACCCTCGAGCCTTAAACCTCGTTCGTAGTACGCTTACACATCAAACCACAACAAATAAATTGTGTTGTTTGTGTGATTCGATGATTTTATTTTGACTATCAATTCTTTATGCTTGTGTGCTCTTAATCAGACTAAACATCACTATAATAACAACATGAAGAATAATAGTGACCTAATACCAAAGCCCTCTCCTAACCTATACCCAAATCCCTACCAAAGAAACCTACTGCCAAAGAGTTCTGCTCAGAATCAAGAAGTCAAGAGCATGGCACGAAGACAGATAAAGACCCACCGCTCGACTGGAAAGTTCATAAGAATCAGTACTACGAGAAGTAAGGTGTTAGTTACTCGTCAACAGTAGACACCCACAGAAACGGAAGATGGCAACTGCAAATCTCAAATGAAGAGCTTAACCACGAAGGTAGTGCCAACAGCAGCTGAGATATTAACAAGATGTTTCGACAATTACCACAGTGAGTCAGTTTCAGAATTGCAATGGCCACACATGGACCAAGTAACTGGGATTAATCACCCCTGAGATATGGAACTGCTAGTTGGAACTAATTGAGAATGTAATGCTCAGTCAGGACAAAAATCCATCAAGCTTTTCCGTATATATCATGTTCTCTGATAAGTCAACAGAATGTGCATCAGCTTGCAGCAACAGATGATTCTGAGTGTACTTTTCGGAAAAGTGCACAAATAGGACAAGGAAATAAGGATATCAATATCAAGACACCTGAGCCTGAACGAAAAGCAGCATGTCAAGGATAGAGACAGAACTGCTAGTAAAAGTACAAGCTTCAAAAGAGTTTGTATCCCTACAGTGAAGAGTCATGTTACCTATGGACAGAGCAGACAACTATAACTATGAGTATGTCCCGAAGTAACCAAAAAGTGTTACATCCATCAAAAGTATGGGCACATCATTACAGTTGCTTCCATAATACAAGACTGTCTCCGTAAAGAAAGAAACACATTGAGAACCAGGGAATCAGAAGTTTCAGAGAATCCGTACTCCCTTAATCCTGCTACAAGGATCTGGAAACACCCCTTGAAGGCAACAGATAAACCATGCAGATGGCAACTGCAAACCTTAGACAAAGATAGGTGGTATTAGACCCAAGGTACCATGAGCCCGCAATGGCAAGAGTTGATGAAACTCCCTGAGATGAGAATAGTAGTATGAAGAATAGTGAGGGACTCCGACTTTCTTAGTCCTGGTATGGACAGTTCAAGAAAAAGGCAAGTCACATATTTTTGGATGATGTTGACTATTTTGTTGAAGAGAACACAACAAAGAAAGTTACCACCTAACCCAGAATCAACTTTTGGTAAGCCTACCTTCGAGGATAATTTTTGGAAGTAAGTACAGTGAAAGACGATTCACGGAAAATAGGACAACAAACGAGGCCTATATCCCTAAGGCAGGATAGAATGCACAGTGCCAACCCGACTTAGGAGTATCAGCGTTGCGCACAAGAGAAACTAATGAAGCCAGTCAACGTTCCATTCTATGGAACCTCAGGTTTCGGAATCAACAGTCTCACTGAAGAAAGGTTATAGAGGCATGCTACCGACCATGGAACTTGGATTGCCTCGTGACAACAAGGACTGAGTCAACAACTGGAGTACCCCCAGGTTAAAATCCTTTTAAGTGGGGTAGGACCTTTCGTCCACAAACCTAGTAACCGTGA
Source organism: Eragrostis nindensis (assembly GCA_012490785.1). Lineage (NCBI taxonomy): Eukaryota > Viridiplantae > Streptophyta > Magnoliopsida > Poales > Poaceae > Eragrostis > Eragrostis nindensis. The sequence continues at coordinate 227,658 of JAAXCT010000100.1, read as the reverse complement.
AACCAAAACCTTGGGCCTACCATCCTCTATAAAAGCAGCCAACACCCAGAAGTTCCAAGAAACAAGAAGCTCTCCCACGCCGATCAACAGCACCGATGACCTCTACGACAAAGAGAATCTATCGAAGCAACAAGACAAAGCAATCTCCGACGAAATTTTGGATGTTACTAGTATCAAGCAGAAGACACAAGAAGAGTTCTACACCGTCCTAATCTCGAGGACGAGATTCCTTTAAGTGGGGTAGATTTGTAACAACCCAAATTTCAAATCAAAACAAGAGGAATAAAAAAAAATCACTCATGATTTAAATTTTTTTTCTAAAATCTTACCTTCCATCAAATTTTCAAAATAAAATTGAATTAAATTAACACAACTAGAGCTAGAAATGGAAATTTTCGAAATATAAAATTAAGTGCTCAAGTGTTTGATCCCTTTTTATTTATTTCGATTTTCTCTGGTGTTTGATTCACTCTCAAATCTCTATTTTGAGTTCAAATCATTTTGATTTGAATTCCAGGAAAATAGTTAAACGTTTCCCCTCTCCTCGTCCCTCCTGGGCCACATCTCCCTCCGGCCCAGCCTACCTCCCTTTTCTCCCTGACCCACTTCCTTCTTCCCTCTCGCTGGGCCACGCCCCTCTTCCCATTTCCTTTCGGCCCAGCCGCAACCCGACCCGACCCTGCCAGCCCGGCCCGGCTCCAGCCCGCGCGACGCCGTCATCCTCCCCCGCGCCGCGCAGAGCGCCTAGCCGCGTGGCGCTCGCCGCCTGCAACCGCACCACGCCCCGGCCGAGCTGTCGCGCCAAGCATCTCGCCAAGACGCTACCCGCCAGGCCGCCTGCCCAAAAGCTCCGCACGCGCAGCCCCCATGCCGTCTGGTCGCCTCGCCTTTGCTCCGTCGTGTCAACCCTCGCTCCGCTCAACCGCGCCGCGTGACGCGCGGGCAGCCCCTCCCGCTCCCTCTCGCCTGGTCTCGTCCCATCGCGGTCGCAGCATCTGCTCTCACGCGTGCGTCGCCCGCGAGCACGCCGCCCAGTCTTTGTCGCCATGGCCATGGACGCGACCGAGATTCCATTCTCGGCCACGCCATGCTCCCGGCCTCCCCCTCTCTCCTCGCCTATAAAACGGATGCGCACAGCTCTCCTCTTCCTCCCCGAGCTCTCCACTCCCCGCATCGACCATCACCGCCGCCCAATTCCGCCTTTCCCCATTTCTCTTCCATCTCCGGCCGCTGCGAAATCCGCTGCCACGACGCCTCCCTCGCCCTCCTCCACCGCGCGTTAGCTCCGCGAGCTCTTCCTCCCTCTCCCCCGCCTCTCCGCGCAGATCGAGGAGCGCCGGAGCACGCTCCCCGGCGAGCGCGGACGCCGCGAGCCGCCCCTCCTCGTCGTCAGCCCAACTCCGCCCCGAGCGACGTCTATACGTACCCGCAGTGAGTCCGCCTCCCTCTACTCTTTCTCTCGGTCCAAACCGTATCGAAAATGACCCACCAGAGCCCCGAAACGGCGAGCTCCGGCGAGCCACCAATGGCGCCGCCGCCCCCGCTGTCTCCGGCCGCCACAAACCTCGCCGGAAAAACCTGAGCCACCCATCTCGCAACCAAGGGCCGAGATTAGATCATGGATACCCCTTCGTTTTTCATTAAATCCTAACCGCTCATTCCCCCATCCAACGATTGAGATCATCCGGTCCACCATAAACCTTGTGGACCACTCCCATAGGCCGGTCCACAGATCCGTGGACTCGGTCCACCTCTTTTCTAATACATAAATAATTCCAATAATTCCAGAAATTCCCGACCATGTACTTTTACAGATAAGTCCCTAACCTTTAAAGTAATTCTGTTTAGGTCCTGTCTTTTTACATAAACCACCCTATACTTTTCAATATTTATCTTTTAGTCCCTACCTTTTTACACCGAAGCCCTTAAACTTTCTGTAATTACAAATAGGTCCTTAGAATCTTTCTGTTCTTACAGATGGGACCCTGGAATGTTTCTGTAATTGCAGTTAAGTCCCTATAACCTTCAAATAGCCATAACTCCTCAACCATAGCTCCGTTTTGAGCGATTCTTGCGCTCACGCGTTCGTAGAAACGCGTAGTACCCTTTGGTACTGATCTTAAAGCTCTAGAATACACCTACAAGCCATCAATACCCTAAAAACACCTTTCTTCCGATAACATTCCAATCAACCCATCGAATCCACTTTATCCACTTTATTGATTTATCGTTGTCATTTAATTGTTGTTGTCTTTCATTGGAATTTAATTGAGTTAAGTTCATTGCTGTTTTATTTGCTAGTTGTTCTTAGTCAATGGATTCTTGTATTTTATTCGCAAACCATGCATTCATGCCATACTTGATCACATGCACGTACCAACATCATGCACTTAGCTCATGACACATAATAAGTAGCTTAGTCTTAGTAACTAATGCAGTAGATAATATACTAGCTAAGCACTATTAGCTAATATCTTAATCTATAGGTAAGTAATTAAGTGGCACACCTTACACCTTGTACGCTTATTGCACAAACCTTTATATAGGTTACAACCTATATAAAGCCGTAGTGCCATAAATGCACAAAGAACACCTACACACGCCATCCTCACCCTCACTCGCAAGCATGCACCCCTCATTGTGTTTAGCATCCCTCATTCACATCAAAAACCCTAGTACTCGAGCATCACTCTTAATAGTCTTAAAATGGTAAAACCCTACTTAAAATAAAACGTGATGCACTATGCATGACTTATGTCTCTTATCCTTTCATTGGAGTTCTATTCGTTCTTAATTGGAGTTCTATTGGATCTTATTTGGCTCTTTTTGAATCTTTATTCTCTTTTGCGGTAGTTGTTTATACGGTATGTTTATATGCGCTAGTTTACGCGAGATTCAAGGAAGAGTCAGACGAATCCAAGCTTCAAAGACAAGCCGATGAATCCAAGACAAGTACGAGTCAGAAGATACAAGCTTCGAGGAAGGACTTGAAGACACAAACTTCAGCAGAAGAGCCTAGAGACCCAGAACTTGAAGATTAGGATAGCGTTAATCAGGCAAGCTCTACTTCTCCTTGATCATGATTGAACCTACTGTTTTCGCAATGCACCTATATGGCCGTCTCGTACTATGCATTACTTGTTATTTTACTGATTGTGTAGCTATGGTCCTACTTGTTTATTTATATTGATGCCACTTAGGCATGAATATCAGAATCCTTGTATACCCTTGTTACCATCTCCTTGATAACTCTAGGATAGTCCCATCATTTCTGTGATGGCACGTTTACCTTGCTACTAGTTATGCTTAGGTCTCCCGCAATGTTTCTACATTGCCACACCTTACTCACATACTTACTTTTATAAATGTGTTAAATGAGTTTGGTGGTGTGTGTGATAATTGGGGTTGGGAGTAGCACAACTGTGTTAGGTGATGATGATGGTGGCGGTAATGATGGGATGGGTATGGATCGAGGGCGAGGCCACTGTGCTTGGAGAAGATGATCGTGTGATAGTCCACCTTATGTGGAATGTTTGGTGCTCGCCCTGTCACATAAGGACCGGTTCTTGTGACTGTAAGCATGATGATTTTTCCCGTACAACCACGGAACCTGTTATGGGCAGGACTTTTTCCTACCTTCTTGGTACTCCTGCAAGCAAGTTTCACCTGGTGGCTGGTAGTGGCAAACGGATGTTAGGAGCAACTTATACTGTACCTCGGGCATGAATACCCGCACTTTTGGCCAATGGTGTCGCTCACCTCTTTGTTATGTGGAAGGCTCCTAATCCTCGTGGTGGGCTTGTGGGACTACTCGGAGAAGATGGATTAAGCGTTACGTATCCTCTAGCTAAGGGTGCGTAGCCTGTGGGAAAAGATGTACAACCTCTGCAGAGTAAAATTCAATCGATTGGACGTTGTCACGGCATATGACACATCTATGTTATGAGATCACATTGATTAGCCACATACTATTCCTTGGCGCGTGAGTAGGTGTATAGACGCCCGTGTTTTGGAAAGTGATGCCGGGTCGGTAAGACCATTGAGGTCCGAAGGCCCAACTAAAACTTGGGAACTGACGGGAATGTTCATACTCCCCCAGGGCCAACCAACTAAAATATTGACAATCAAATCCTCTGTTTTATCTATGATCCTTGATTGCTCAAACCCTGCATTAAATGTGCTTTCTGCAAATGAGCCACTTAGCCTAATCCTTGCTAAGACTAAATATGCATGTATATATCCCCTTGAGTAGTGTAGGGCTTGCTGAGTACCTTATGTACTCACCGTCTTACAATTGTTGGTTTAGTAGGAGCAGCCTTCGTATAAGACGACGACGTTTGGGTTTTCGTTCTGCTTCCCAAGTCTGCTTGTGGCTTTGGGCCATGGTTTCCGCTGTCTGCTCTACTGTTAGTTGGACGGATGGACTTGAATATTTATAAATCCTTGTCGTACCGCTACTAATGGTCCTAATCAGGTATACTACTTTATTTACCATTTCGAAGTATGCTTTTGATTATCATATCTGTATTCTTGTGCGTATCAGCTACTGATCCAGGGACTGATACAGGATGCACAACAGATTCCAGAAATGGGGTCTGACACTTTAGTACGGGAACGTCAGCTTAATTTCAGGGTCAAAAAATGTAAACAATCATTTTTGTTGCATGCAATTGACTTTGGTAAATGAGTCAAGCTTTCATGCCTGCAGCCATGTACAGTATTCAGGAGGGTGGAGTAGCTCGATGGGCACGGCTCTTGCGTGTGGGCTTGATGTTTCCACATACAGGAGTTATAGTTTTTTGAGATATACTTTCAATGTGTCAATGTATTATGGTGTGATATGTATGTATAATTCTGAAGGCAAAATCCATTTAGTACTTAATAGTACAATTAAAAAGTAGATATTAACTGAAGAAAATTTTCTATAGTACATCCTTGAAATTAAGGAATTTCATATGTACGACATTGTTGATGTGGGTGTAGACTCGTGAGTGTATGACTCCACACACCATGATTCAAATTCCTATCTCCATCCATTTAGGCCTGTTTGAAAGTTGAAACGCACGAATTTCACAGAAAACAGTTCAATTCCTGCAGGAATGGAGAAGAAATCCTACGTTCTAAACGGATCCTTAGATGTTCGTAAGTTTAACGAATAGGATCATACGTGTCACTCACCACAATAAGCTGCAGGCAATGTAAGCACAAACACCACAATTAAAGCTGAAGTTCCATCTTATCTTGCGTCAGCTCTTATCGCACTATAATTCCTCAAAAAAATGCTTCTTATTTTCGACACCATAAGCTGAAGTTCCATTTTCTTCCACGCGGTTTCTTCCTGTGCGCTGCACGGACTCCAACATAGCATGACAAAGCTTTCTCGCTCCCTTGACCTAGCAGCCTTCTACCCTTCCCTTGCAGGCTCCCGTACTGACGAATAAAGCAAACAGAACCGAGATGATGTTCTACAGTGCCAAGAGTCAAGACAACACAACATCAAAGTCAAGCTGGTGCGCCGTCATTTGATTTGAGTCGCAGAAACCATAAACGGATCACGTAAGTAAACCATCATCAATGTTTTTGTTCGGAGTAATTTCTGTCACTCGTGATCTTCTTCCGGCCGACCGTGTGCTGCCAACCTGAACTCGCTTGTCTTCTTTTTTCCCACGGATGGTTTGACGATCCAGCGAACCAAATCATGCCGTATGAAGGAAACCAATGATGTCAGCTTGAATTATTTAGGCCCATAAGGATGTATGGCTGGCTTGTTGTTGAAATGTTTGTTGTTGATCATGCAACCTCCAGTCATGTCCTGTGTTCCCACCAGTAATGTACTGTGGAGTAGTAGTGTGACTTAGCAAAACCACTTGTTTAGCCAGTGCCAATCAGTTCAGTTGTTTCGAACACCCGCAGGTTTCAACACGTTCAGAATTCCAAACCGAGCAGGCGTCGCTTCCATCGTTTAGCACTAGTAGGAGTAGAACTCAGTGGTCAAAACTAGATGCTCCGAAGATCGTCTGTCTGTCGTCCAAATTAAACACCATTATCGTTTTTTATCTTGAAAACTTGTCGCTTTGCAGTAGCAGGAGCAGAGCATGGTGAAAACGGAACGGTAGATCGATCGGGACCCGGACGGACGAGGAGCACGCACGTTCGTACACCGTGCGAGCCATGAGCTGGACTGCTGGAGGAGCTGAGCGGCGCTTTCCTTTGGTTTTTCTCTCGTCTCTCTCTCTCTCTCTCTCTCTGCACAGTCCACATTGAATGGGGTCTGAGCAACACCGCGTGAGGTGGGGGCACCCGATCGTCGACATCACATCGCAGCGCAGCGCAGGGCAGGGGATCGCCGGCCCGACCCGGCCGGCCGGCATTAACTGCGTTCATGCCTCCCTCGCGTCGCCCAACGGCGCCACCGCACCGGCAGCCAGCCCAGGCTAGGCCCCACCGCCGCGCGCGGAGGTGCTGCTGACCCGCTGGCCTGGCGACCGATCGATGACGCGATTCGATCCGGCGGTGGCAGCATCTCTCGGTCGTCGCGTGTCGCGTCCGCCTCATATACCCGGGAGCTCTACGTACTTCGGTTTCCGTCGCCCGCGGAGACGCGGTCGTCGTACGGTACGGGCTCCGCATGCTGGAGCCAAGCTAACCTAGGCCACCTCCTTGCTAAGCATAGGTACGTAGCATCACCAAAGTCGTGCAACGAAAATTGTTCTGGACATGCACGTACTACTTGATGCAAACAAACAATTTAATTTCTCCATAAGATAACTAAAATTGTCATGCATGGTGGAGAATAATATCTGTATTACACTGCACATTTGAGAAGTAATACCATTGCCTGTACAAGTATACTCGATCGCAACAACTTCGTCCCTCCATCATTTAATTGCTTCTGAAAACGTCCACTTTGCGCGCTGAATCTGATAAAGGTTCCCCCAGTTTGTGGGATTGGGCATTGACTCGCTTTGGAAAACAGAACTTTGAAGCGTTCCCGTGCCAAGACTCACATGGAGTACTATTTAATAAGCTCGGAAATGGTCAATCGATCTCGTATGATCAATGGCTACTGATCGATCCATCGAGCTCACGTTGACTTGGACTACAGGTACGAGTCGTTTCTCATAAATGAGTCGAAGAATAGCATTAGAAACTCCAGTTTGATGTCCTGTACTGGAGTACCATACAGAAAGGAGATTAGCACGTTCGCAAAAAAAAGCATTAAAAAAAATGACATTTTAACACAGACATCTTCATATCCACCACACCATTTTTCCCCTGCAAAATGTGCAAATAGTAACACAATTCCAAAGCCTTTGTAGTAGTTTGCTGTTTGCATATGGTCACATTACATCAGGCCGTCACCAAGTGGTAGCAAAACAATGCACAGACTCTCGTCCAGTGCGCAAAACCCTTACCCTACGAGGACGGTCACCTGATGACTCGTGCAACGAAATCTTTCCCGACGAGCACGCCAAGCACAGCAAGCCAGACTCAGTCACACACCACACGTCGTAACAAGCATGCACGGTCAAGATTCAAGAAGGAACACACCATCTGCGGAAAGCTGCCTTCCTCCAACCAATCGGGACCCCAAAACGCCTTTTCGACTCTAGATTTGTCCGTAAATTCGGTTACCTTGAGTACACACCATCCAGAACCTCAGCCCGCACGAACATGCTTCGCAAGATCTGCTGCTCACATCGGCTTCTCTTCTCTTCTCTTCTCCACCTCAAGGACGCTGCCGCTTGCCTGCCAATTGGACCGGGGGCTCACACTGTCACTGTCAACATTGCATGAATCTTCGGGCATGAGTGCATGGACCCAAACACGCCCTCCCTGACCTAACCAGCTGAACAACAAGACAAGCGCACATTTACATTGTAGGGCCTGGCACAGCTGCACCCATCAAATGCGAGGTCCTTGTTCAGATGTTCCTTCCCTGCACAACAAAATGGGAATAGGAAGAAGAAACGAGTCTTGATTATTCCACTCTCCTAGTATCATTTATGAAGGGTCAACAGCTAGCTCCTCAACTAAGATGGTTTGGTGCTTAGCGTACCTCAGTGTTCAGGTAATCAGATTTCAGTTTCAAGCTTTGCACACAGTTGTACAACTAGATAATCAGGTTTCATTATCAGTCAAATATGTGTATTAATGTCGATTAAGAAGGCAATATTGGGACTGATGATGGCACCTTCGGCTTCCATGGGGAGGGAACTAAAGATTTCTTACTACAGTGAGAACAGAATGGCAAGGTGCTTACTTGTCAGTATATGCGTTGAGACGTTATTGCTGGAGCACTGCTCTGAATTTTGCGTCTTTATTTCTCTTTCCTCTTGTTCGGTGTAGCAGGGGCTATGTCTCCTACAATCCCACTTCACCCCCCAGTTCCCTGGACAAGTATTTTCCACGTGTCCTGTCAAAGGGGATTAAAAAAAACTTCTTCATAAGCCATAATAACAGACATCAGTCGCATGCCTAAAGCATATAAATTGCCTCTGTGCAGAGAAAATCGGAATTAACCCGGTGTGTGTGTGTGTGTTGGGGGGGGGGGGGGGGGGGGGGGGGGGAGATGAAGTAAGCACCTATTTTTGGAAAGTACTAACACCTACTGGAAAGTAACTTGGCGAGTACCACCATCATCAGCGGAATAATAGCTCAAGATTGATTAGAAGCAGTATTCAGGCAATTACTGGATAAGCAAACCCTTTGGGAGTAATCTGCAGACCACTTAGTTGACATCAAAATAACTATACGAATATACTACTGACTTTATTTTATTTGCGCTGCCCAAGCAAAGGAGTCTGTCGTTTACAAGCAATCTTTTGATTGACAGTAGATATTTGCAAACGGTCCCTACTGTTCATTTAAATGTTTAGCCCACTTCATGTCTCTGTTGGCTAATTTGATTGTGCTAGTGTCATATCTTTCAAGACCTATGAAATCCATCTGTTCAGAATGGGACCACTCATTGCCACAGGCATTAGCGATGATCACAGCTCACAAGAACTCTTATGGTAGAGATGACATAGTAACTACATTATTAACAACTCAACGATACATTCTTATGGCTCAAACGTATATTCTGTAACATGGCATCTATGTATATGTATAGTATTGCTGCGAAAAAAAGATACTCTCGCCCTATTCAAATTCTGTTAAGATACCTATGAATCTCACAAATGAACAAATATGTATATCAACGGGCAAAAATCATTAGCAAGACAACTAGTACCACCCATATATATATCAACAAATGTGTACTCTGTGTACCCAGAGGTCTCTACCGTATTAAGCAGCATAGCCCCCTTCAGTTGGCTGGCACCTACAACAATGCTTATTTCCCAATCTTTCCTTTAATTGAATGAAAACCTATACAGCTGGTTTTGCAATTTCCAAATGACAATGGAAATTTCCAGGAGAGCAATTGCCAAGTGTGTGGTAGGCTTGACATGCTGGTCTTATTGAAAGAGAAATCTTTAGCCAACCCTACCATTACACCACAATGTCGGTGAGACCTATCTGTTCATGAGCAGCCAAACTTGCTCCAACGGATAAATATTTCCCATTAACAATTGAAATACTCAATGATAAGGGAGAACATTAAATTTAGAAAGTGAAAGTAGACTTTTTCTCCATCCCACCAGGTCCAGGACACCACGACGTCTTCCTTTCCATTGGTTAATCCACGGGTGTCGTGCATCACAAGTAGCTCCTAATTATTGGATATACATCCTTATTTTCTTGGTCGAAAATGGGCTAGAACAGAAAATGTGGCTGCATTCCCCGCCTGCATCCCTGTAATGGGACCCATAACTAGGAATTTTCAATCCTAATTTCAGCTTAACAAATATCTCTTACTTTCCGTATAAATTTCTAGCTATGAGTCAGCATCACATTTGATACTCACTAGCTATGGTTTGTGGCACGGGAACCCCCGGTCACAAATGAATATTTTACAAAAACTACCGTTGCATAAACTTAACACCTAGGTAGTTGAATGGACTTACATTAAACATTGCGCGGCATTTAAATGCCTTTTTTATGATGTCCGCTTACCATGGATGACAGCTATGATTAGATAACAAAGGTTGCCTCCTAAATCATCTAAACTTAAATTTATATCAAGAATAATCCCACGTCAGCATTACATGGAATTCACTTATTGTAGTTATGGTTGAAGAAAATGTCGATTACATTATAGTTTATTCTGTGATGTAAATTTTGCACCCCAAAAAGAATGGTATTGACATATTTCCTGCAGGCTGCAGTTACTATATATGCCCTAGAGAGAAGGTACTAGCAGCGACACATTATAGCTTATGCCCCTGTGTCCCACTCCTAGACTTTTGGGGGATCAAGCACTTTACTACACCTTTTGACATTAGTATGTGTATTAATAAGGCCATCTCTGTGTGCACACATTATTCGCTTCTTCAAGGAATGGTATAAGATTCCAGGCATGTGATTAAATGTTGATGTATCAGTCAAATACAGCAGTCTTTAAGAGAGCCCTAACAAAAGGAACGCATGGTGAACAAATTCACTTGGCAATATTTATAAGGGTTGGGACCATGATTGTTCTCTTAAGCACAAAACAGCAAAATGTTTCCTTTTAGGTCATCCTTTAAAGCCAAATCTACATGACACTTGAATTCCACATACACTCGTTTTAATGCCATAATAAATATGATCTAGGTATCATTGTCACATTCCTTCTACTTTGTTGTTGAATTAAACAACCACATTAATCCAAACACTGTTTCAACTCTACAAATGAAAGCGAAGTTGTGAATTGATCCAAATGTTTATCGGTGCTAGCAATAGCCAGTCAAACATTTGCAAGTTCATTATCTCCCCTAATTGCAAGCAGTCGTGGTTATGGAAATATCAAGTTATACACATGAAACTACAAGCAATCAGAATCTGGATTTGCAGAAGTCAGGTTGGAGAGGAAAATAAATGTTCAGTGCTAACCTGCTCCTAATACTTGTAAACATTTGGATACTGGAGCATCCTTTTCAGTACAGATGAATTCTCTTTACTTCATAATCAAAACTAGGATTCATGTCCTGCAAGAACAGTAACAGGAGACAAATTAACCTCTTAAGAATGGTAACGGAAGATTTATGACAATGAAAAAAATGTTGATGACCTACAAAGAGTAAGTGAACAACCATTGCAATTTCAAGAAACAGAAAGGATATCCTCTTCCAAGTCACTCCTTTCCATATTGCTACAATTGATTCTGGTCTTCTAATTTTGGTTGATTATAAGCATCCTACCTTTCAGGCAACTTCATCATACTATTTCAGTATTTCCACATCCAGGAACCTTTAATTACTTCTAAATGCGACAAAATGTCTATAACAAAGAATTTCTCATGCAAAAGCATTCTAAATTAAAGTTCAATAGTTTTACCATCATCTTAATTTTGGTGTCTTGTACTCATACAAATTAGTTAAATGTAGAAAGTAAAAACAGAAAAAATTACGCTCACCAGGGAGACATTAACAGGGTAAGCGCGCTAGAAGACATAATACTATTAAGTCATTATACACAGAGGCATCTCAACTCATCCATATTAAGCCAGACGGCCCACATCCTAACCGAATTCTATCCACAAAAAAGGTCACTTTGAGAAAGCCACAATCAGCTTCTCCTGGATCTGGGCAAAACTTGATCAATTGAAATGTAAAGATTAGCTTCAACTCAGACCAATTGTACCAGTTTCGACACTAGAAACCTCTACTAAGGCCTAGAACGGCCGCGGCAACCAAACAAAATACTTACAGCATAAGAACAGCATGCATTTATGTAGTATTGGTGGCTCAGTGCTGGCCTGGGAAATGGATTTATACCTTGTCTTGAATAGTGGACCTGCTACCTCCAGAATGGGGTCAGAGTGCTCCTCCAATGGTCCCTAGAGACTTATTTCTGCTGCATTCACTGCTCTCTTGTTCCTGCACCAATGTAGTACGAGAGTTTAACACAGGACAGCCTAGTATACCGAATGCATACGTCAGATGACTTACAATCAGCACAGCCTATCCTTGATCACATAGTTAAGAAAATAATTTCAGATTGACATCAAAGAAACACATCAGCAATGTTTAATATTTGTAAGATTTATCTTGTTCTTTAAGGTTTTTTCTCTAATAGATACGGAGATACTCATATTGTGGCTTAGAAAGAAAAACATGATTAGAATAAGGGAATCATAAAGCATGGAGCTATTGACACATAGTATGCAAGGATATTTTGTCCAGAATGATAAATAACAGATGATACTGAAGTCCATAGTACTAAGAAGATTACACACAATGTTTCCATTGAGTTATTCCACTGTTTGCACTGATTTGCAACCAATTCCTCATTCCAACCTCTTAAGAGAAGTGTGCTCCGCTTCTTACATGAGTCTCTGTGCATACTATGCTTCCAGAACAGCTAGGTTATTTAAGACAACTACATACATAGAATTATGTTATCGTTTTTAAGTGCAATAATAAATAAGGTAATAGTTTTGGTAGTATTATTGTAAATGAATGCATTGTCCTAAACAACACTCTATAGATTGACATCTGAAACAGATTGCTAAATAATACAGACCACATAAATTTCATATCAGTCGGTGGCACAGAGAGGGTCCTACATGTTAAGAAACTTGACAAGCCAAAATATTTCAGGGACAACATGGGTGGCCTCCTTCCATGAACACAATAGATTAGAATCTTTTTCACACTCATTGAATGGGTGGGAGCATCGAACAACTAAGGGCGCGTTTGGTAGGGTTTCAGTTTCTGTTTCTCTGGAGAAAATAGTTTTCACAGTTTCTGGTTTCTGAAGACAACGCTATCATGGCATCATTCTTCCAGGAATACATTTACATGCCGATTTGCCAAGCAATCAATATGGATGATAGTTTACAGGCCTAAATCATATGGTGGCATGGATTGGTCATATTGATCTTTCTTGTTTTGTTCTGACAAAATCTCAGTTGGACTGATCTCAATATCTACATCAGATGAATAAGCTTTCAGTCATTCAGCAAAGTACTGCCGACGCTGCCAACACAACTTATACAAAGAGCTTGAAAAAGTCGGTACAATTAGCACTAGGACTTTATTTATGGTTCGTGAGTTGATTACCATAACTTACGTGGTGATAAATATTTTACTAGATGCCATATTCCTGGAGAAGTAAACCAAACTTGCTGAATTCAGCAGAAGTAAACGTAGGCATTCAGCAGAGTCAAACAAGTAGATAGCTATTAAATGTGGATCAAACTTGGCTTGTGGGTTAAACGCAACACCACATGCCAGAACAGTAAAGTCAGCCACTTGTATTGACATTTTGGGATGATAACAATGGCTTCCGAAAGGTGAAAGATTTCTACTATAACAACAAAGCCTTTAAGTACCAATCAGGTTAGAGTAGGCTAGAGATAAAAATTGCACAAAGCAACAAGAAAATTTGAAACAAAGTAAGAGAAAACATAAACAAAAGCAATAGACAATATAATTGTAAATTTCAGGCTAGATGCAATGGCAACAGCAGTAATATACCTTAATTGATGTATAAGGGTGTGAGGAAACAGTCGTTCCTTAAACAGGCATCAGTTACCTGATTCTGTATAAAGGTGCCCGAATTAGACCAACTTTCCCCCACTTGAATCGTCAGGTTGATACGCAACTCATGTGAGGAAAACCTGATGTTATAAGCAACAGAAGATTCCACCACCAAGTGCCACAAATGAGTGGGTCGGTGCATCAAAACTATGATCACAGAGAACAGAAGCACAACATATATTGACAAGCTGAATGTGTTCTCATGTTTCTGAAGAAAGTATCACAAATTTGCAGGATCAGAATTTGCTCCAACAGCACTCAGACAGGTAGCTGGGGTAAAATTAGCCGAAAGATACATCTAAGTCCTTAGCTCACACCGGCATCAATGCACAAGATCAACCAACGTCTTCCTCCGGGGAAATCTCTGCGGAAGCCGAAGCGACATAGCATCCTCAATCTCTATCGGCAAATGCGTAGCGACGATGACCATCCCACCCTTCTTCCGGTGCTCCGCGATGATGTACTCGAGCAGCTTGGTCCCCTCCGCATCCAGCGCGACGGACGGCTCATCGAGCAGCCAGATCGGGCGGTCGATTGCGAGCAGCCTGGCGAGCTGCAGCCGCTTCCTCTGCCCCATGGACAGCATCCTTGCCTTCTCGTTCATGAGCCGGCCCAGCCCCATGAGCTCGATGGCGGGGGCCGACCGCGCGCCGTCCTTCCCCTCAAGGAGCTCGAACCACTGCACGTTCTCGAGCACGGTGAGCTTCTCCTTGACGGCGTCCTTGAGCGACATCCAGTTGAGCTGCAGCTTGTACTGCTGAAACACGCCCGGGGAGGTGATGTCGTGGCCGTTCCAGAGGAGCTCCCCCGCCGAGGGGCGCGAGAAGCCGGCGAGCATGCGGAGGAGGGTGGTCTTCCCGGAGCCGTTGGCGCCCGTGAGCACCAGCGCGGTGCCGTCGTGGACGCTGAAGTTGATGTCCCGGAGCACCGTCTGCGCGTTCCGCATGCACGAGACGTTGTTGAGGAGGAGACGCGGCGGCGGTGGCCTCAACGGCGGCATCACTGCTTTCTCTGGCTCCGCGGGCAGCTGGTTGGGAGCGAGTGGGAGGAGACGCGACCGTGCGTGCTGCGGCGGCGTGCGGCGGCGGCGTGTGGTGGAGTTGGGGAGTGCGGTGCGGCGAGGCCGGAGTGGGTGACGGAGAGATGGATTGGGCTGTGTGGGTGTGCTAGTTCAGCTCACGAGGAGCTTGGGAAATTTGTTGGGCTTGGTCACAGAAGGGGCCTGATGGACTAGCAATGTGTACGGGGAAATGATTGGGCCGAACGAAATGCGTTTTGATTCTAAAAAAAGAAAACGAAATGCGTTTTCATCCTAGTAAAAGATGCCTTTGACCAGGGATGGAAAATGACTGAAGTATCATTATCTGAATCTCAACGAATTCATTTTTAATAATCTGGAACTGGAACCGTAGTGTATCCTTCCTGATCCTGAAATTACTGCTAGTAAAGTTTGAAGATGGGTTTCAAGTTGTCGAATATTAGAGTGTCTCAGTTATTTTCCAACTACAGGCATGCAAGCCCTTGAGATCCTATTTCCACAGTGGAATACAGGCTTATCAAAATTAAAGACCGGCTCTAGTTCCCGCTAACTGCAACCACTTAAACCGTATATCGAAGATTTCCTGTTAATTGTTTGAGACTCCAACCAATATTATTGAAGTGCATGATGGATGCACTAGCTAATTGTCCCTAACTAATACTGGACATAGTATTTCGCACAGCTCTGAAAAATGCCGTGAGAATCTACAATCCCATTATGAGAGCATAAGAGGCAGGTGGAATGCGATTACAGGAGATCATATGAATTCGCTATATGGAGCTCGTGGCGAGTAATTAATCTGAGCGCGAAGATGATGATTTCTCTGAAATCTCGTGATGATTCGGCCGTTAACTGTTGCAGGGCCGGAAAACACGCACGCCTCGCAGCTGCCTGCCGATCTGTCCTGGCATGCGTAGACGTGGAGACTGGAGAGATGGCTCGTGCAGTGAGACGAACTGACGGAGGAAGTCGCATCGACTGCATTTAGCCTGACTGCATTTGGTCGGTCTGTATCAAACTTCTCTCCTTCTTAATGAAAAGCGTGCCCCGCACGTTCAAAAAAAAAAAAAAAACTGGCTCTAGTTCCCGCTAACTACAAGCACTTAAACCGTATTTCGAAGATTTGCTGTTAATTGTTTGAGACTCCAACCTATATTATTGAAGTGCATGATGGATGCATTAGCTAATTTTAGAGTAACGCATTAGCTAATGTCCCTAACTAATACTAGACATAGTATTTCGCACAGCTCTGAAAAATGCCGTGAGAATCTACAATCCCATTATGAGAGCATAAGAGGCAGGTGGAATGCGATTACGGGAGATCATATGAATTCGCTGTATGGAGCTCGTGGCGAGTAATTAATCTGAGCGCGAAGATGATGGAATGCGATTACGGGAGATCATATGAATTCGCTATATGGAGCTCGTGGGGAGTAATTAATCTGAGCGCGAAGATGATGATTTCTCTGCAATCTCGTGATGATTCGGCCGTTAACCGTTGCAGGGCCGGAAAACACACACGCCTCACAGCTGCCTGCCGATCTGTCCTGGCATGCGTAGACGTGGAGAGATGGCTCGTGCAGTGAGATGAACCGACGGAGGAAGTCGCAGCGACTGCATTTAGCCTGACGCAACATGTGGGTACCGGCAGGACACGCTTTGCATTCTGGTTTGCTTGCATAAACACACGACGATCACTAGCTTCCAGCAACCCTATTGCTTGCATAACCTATACCTCGTCTGAAACCTTCTCGTGACCGTTAATACTCTGCACATGGCAGAGTTTTCTGGCTAATCGGCCATCGCTCAACAGCAACAGCAGCAGCAACAGCCAAAGAAAATCGTTGTAATCCACGGCCGTGGCTGCGCCGCGTGCGGCCGCGAGATTGTTGACTAGCTCGCCGATCTCGCAGCACCATAAACTAGGCCGCAGCCTGGTTCGCGCGCGAATTTGACTTGCCAGCATCCGGCGGTTCGGACGTCTGAACCAACGAATTATCGGTTTGTGAGGCAGACAGGTGGGTCCATCCAGCTCCTCTCCCCACATGGTGACGCCAACGGCGGTCAAAGCGGAACAGCGTGTAACCTCTCCCTGAAGAGTTGGACGAGATCGCCATGCCATGCATGCGTCGAGCTGGTCTGGTTTTGCTCCAGAGAGCTACGCATCTAGCTAGGCTAGGCTACTTGCCGTGGCCGCATAGGCTGTTAGCGTTAGCTACGAGCAGATTAAGCCGTGATATCTTCCGATGCACCAATCGATGAAGAGCTTGCTACTTTCGAGATTATAATATAAGCATGGTCCGCGTGCGCAAACAAACATCAACAAGCGGCTGTTTTCTCGTTTTCAGATCCTTAGCGTGCGAATTGCAATGTAATCCTTGTTTGTGATCGCACAAGGATCGGATTAGGTAGTGGACGTGACGGGACGCTTAGCTGATTTGCCGTCGCAGTTTCTGCCAGCAGGAGCTGTATCAGATATTCAGATCATCCCTTGATCCCGTGAATCTTTAATTTTGTTCTTGATACGTCTACGTCCTCGCTGTGCACCTTTTTGCCATTACTCATCCATATCTATCTCATGGACTGGATATGTGGACCAGAGCTTACTGCACCATGTATGGTACCAGCACACTGGTATTTTTATTTGGTTCTAACTTATAAGGCTAAAGAGCAGTGCAGAGTTAATCTGGATGAAAAGGTGCCGTAGGTGAAGTGGTGCTCTCACTGGATGCACATATCATTGGCCAGTGCCGATATGCATTCCAACGGCTCTGCCCCAATCCCAGAGCCCAAATATAATAGCCCTGCGTCACTGCAACTGTACAATATACTACCACTGAGGGTAGAATAATTCTCGATTGTAGATCATTACAGAGTAAAATATGCAACAAGAAGATTCTTGGAGAGGGATTTTTGAGCGGTATAGTACTGACAAGACAGTTCATGCTATGTGCTACAACGACTGGTCACATTTGTTGAGCTATATATACACGCGCTGTAGCGAGCCTTCACTTCGTCCAAGCTCCAGAGCAGAACACACAAGGCTTGTAGAGCTATAGGCTTCTTCTTCTACTACTGCATACAGGCACAGCTCACAAATACACATGGAGAACAAATCGCCGTCTTCATGCATCAGCCCAGCAGCTACATCCATGTCGGCCGGCGAGAGCAGCTGGGCAATGCACATTGCCAACTTCCTGGCAACACCACACGGCAGCGAGGATATGGATCATGAAGCAGCCTCTGACAGCAGCTTCTCCTATGGCTTCTCTTCTTCCTTTGATTCATTTGACGACGATGCCTCTTTCATCACGTCGGAGCTCATGTGTGACGACGAAGAGGAAGACGAGTCTTTACAGGATACTGCATGTTCATCTGCAGCTGGCCAAAAGGTTAGGAAAAGATTCTCCAGTTTTAGCTCGTTGAACGGCAACATTACATAGCTTATCTTCTAACAAAA
The DNA here is from genome assembly GCA_012490785.1 of Eragrostis nindensis. Lineage (NCBI taxonomy): Eukaryota > Viridiplantae > Streptophyta > Magnoliopsida > Poales > Poaceae > Eragrostis > Eragrostis nindensis. The sequence goes on along the minus strand of JAAXCT010000100.1, from coordinate 209,531 downwards.
TCACGGTTTATTGTTGCGCAGATAAATAGCATGGAGAATGTAGATATGAAGTCAATGGTAACCATGGATGCAAAAGAGTTCCACATGCCCCAGCTGGTATGCTTATGAAATAGTCTCCATCCCTTTGTTTATGCAGATGCTGATCCAGCCTCCTTTGTTTTACTTACATTGCTATTGGAATGTTGCAGGCCAAGTACTTCATTGATGTGAGTTTGCAACAGCAGGCAACCAATGTAGATCAAGAAGCGATCAATAGTTGTAATAACAATGAGAAGGGAATATATGAGTGTGATGAGCTTAGGAAGAAAGGGCTTTGCTTGGTCCCTATCTCCATGTTGATAGATTATCTAGGATGATTACCTTTCATGTATTACCAATGCCCAGTTTGACTGTGTACAATTATACTTCATAAATCCCAGTCTTCTATGAGCTGAGAACCTAATTCTTCATCACATAGAAAACAAGTATTCAACTACTGGAGAAAACAACAAACAAGAAATGTGTGATATTCAATTTATGGCGCTAACGAAAACTTTGTATATAGCTTCAGAGCATGTATATTTGTATGTGTAACAAAATATATTATATTTCAAGTTTTAGAAAAACTCAAAGGTGGAATCCCTTGACTGCTTGCAAGTTGAAAATATGTGTCCACAACGTTTTTTTTTTCAGTGAAATAAATGTCAAACTTTTACGCTATAATCTTTCAGAAATATAGCAGCTTGGTGCCAGGGTGTGAGGTAAAAAATTAACAGTTTAATAATATAGTTAGCTGGTTCAGTCAGTTTGCAGTCCCTTTGTCACTCACATGGTTAGGGATTCCCTTACGTTCATGCACACGTCATTTATACGATCACTAACAAGAAGCAAAAGCTGTTATACTGACCTCATGACAAAGGAAGCTCACATTTCTTTAATGAGTGGCTAGCACCAAAAACCTTCTTAACGAGTCAGAATAAGGAGGTTGCCTCAAAAAAAGAATTAGAATAAGGAGGGATCTGACTTCCAAAAATACCAAGTCCTTATAGACCAAACCAAATAGATTTATCTTCATGGAATAAACTCAGTTCAATAATTATATACCTGCTGCAGAGGTTGCAACTAGCAACATTGTTCCCTAGCAAAATAAGAAATTTGCATGTGCCATCAGGAGGAGGCAGGTAGCATCAAGTGGACCTTGAATTCTGGACAGTGTAAGAATATTCTACCAAAATTCTCCTAAATAGTACAACACATTGCCATTTTTAAGGAAAGAATTGTCCTATATGTGTTTTCCATCTCATTCGTCTGATTTATATTCATACGAGCCTTCCCAGTCCCAAAAAGGAAAAAGCTTCCTTTCCTATTGTAATGTAATGTTAAGCTTTGGAAACCCCCAAAGTATTTGGGACGCCATTGACTATTAAGCACGATCCTTAACTCCCTTCATCTGTGCCACTCCATTTGTAGGTCACATTTCCAAGCCAACATGGAAACAAACTGACAAAGTCCTTTTCCCTCAAATATTTCTATGCAGACCAAAACAAACGATAGGAGCAATTACTATATATGATTCAAGACAGGAAAGTATAGATTATGGGCTGCATGGCACATTTCTTTCATTTGCGATATGTCTATGCACCTCAAGATGCTCTCACTAACTAGCTGGATTGAAAAGGACATAATTATTTTATCTTGCAAGTTGTGTCTATTTATGTTCCATCACAAATCTCTAATGTTTGCAAACCACTTTGCGTTTGAAGAACTTTGGATAAGTCTTAACTAACCAATCCTAATGTGCATTGTCTGACTTTTATCCTTGCTATTCAGCTATTACGTTGGACCTTTTAGTGACAACCTGGCAAATGTAAATTTTAGGATCGAAGTTGTTTGGAAATTGGAATTTCTTTATAATACAGTAAGGATGTACAAGACAACAACAGTTTGAGAACTGAACAAAAAAAAAAAAGTTCCAACAGTCTTCATCATGTGGCACTTCTGGAGACATCAAAGATAAAATATGTATTATCTGGTAGAGAGGAAAAAAGACGTCAAAATGAACAAAATGCCTAGACCAAGAAATGTAACTTTTTTTTTTAACTGAAGACATTATTCAGTACACATGACAAAGTAGGAAATTGCCTTGGTGGCTAATAGCGGGCTGTAGGACATTCAGCAGAATAACATGATGCAAGTACCACTGGAATTCCCTTGTATGCCACCTAACATCTAATACCTTATATGCTAATCATTGTCTCAATGACAAGTAGGACTGGCTATGTCAATGACATGTGGGCCATGATGGCATGTGTAGGTCAATGACATGTGGGCCAGGATGGCATACAAGGGTTCTTTTTAAGCCAATGACATACAAGGTATTTTTCCATACTATTTATGGTAACTAAATTTGACCCTGAGAGCTATATATGGACGGTGAGTCAAAGCATGTAACTCATAAGGAGGCATCTAACTGCACACTGGTTCAGTGAATGCTAATGTTCATCCCTACTACTCCACATCCATCCTTCAATGAAGCGAAGGGGCACCTAAATGCTTATGTTCCTAACTGAGTTTGCGGAGACCATAAGTTATATTCCAGACGAAAATATAATATGCCACAGAACAGAGCAGAATGGAGACAAGTTCAGTGAACGCAGGAACACCGTTGCGAAACAAAAGGCATGGAATCGGCAAAAACAAGTGACCCCCCTCGCCGGCTGGCTCCGAAAGAGACAAGGAACAGATTTAGTTGGACCAGCAAAAATCATGCACATAAACAAAAGAAGTGATCCCAGCAGTTGGAACCTCCTGCCTTGTTTGAATCTTGATTCTCTCAGCAACTTGCTCGAACCTTGTAGTCTAGCGGCGCTGCGGGGCGGCGCGCATCGCCGAACGACGGAGGCGGCGCGCTGGCACATGAGAATCCTACTGCCGGCGGCCACAGCATCCGTTGGGTCGTTTTGGAACAACAGTTATCCAAAACCAATGAGATCCCAAACCAACATGTTAGTAATTTTCTATCCCAACGTCTCGGTCCGGGGCAATCTTTTAGTCCCTCCACCCACCACAGGTGCCGGAATTTAATAAGCTGCACGTCGATCTAGAACACGGGTAAGAAAATGTACCGAGAAATCAGGATTGTCTCGTGAAGGCTCAACCGGAGGAGGAAAACGAGGAGGAGGAAGGGAAAAGAGGATGCTAGTTCCTCCGATCACATGCGACTGGAAATAACTTACGTAGGAGCAAGTGCCGACGAGAGGGTGGAGGACTGCCGGCACCAGGAAAACCCGGCAGCCGGCGGCGAGCGGGCGGCGGTGGTGCGGCGGCGTTTCTCCGTAGTTCCTTTCCGGCGTTGCTCGCGCTGTAGAGTTTGAGTTGGGCCCGGCCGGAAAAGGTCAAACGCGAGAATACACGGTTGGACCGACATGTAAAATTAGACTCTGGTGAGCCCAGAAAGAACGAGGCCAGAGTGGGCTGACTTACACCAGGCGGCCCGTGGTTACCGAAGCCGACCAACCCAAACAAACGGCAATCCGAACGCCGACCAGCGACCACCATCCGCTGCGCGGCAACGGCAGCGCCAGCAGCTGCTCACGCCCACGGCGACGATTCACCTCTCCGTCGGCGAACTTCTTGCTCCTTCCTCGTTGCCTCGTTGGCCTCTGGAACGTCGGGGCAGGCGCCGCATCTTGACGGTCAGGGGCGCTCCCTGAAAACGGCACGACAGGCGAGACGTTCCGTTGGTGTTCCAGCTGCAAATGATCAAATCCGTCGTACAACCACCGCAGCACGGGCTGCACGGCCATCCGTGAAACGAACACATCACGTCAAGTCTTTGCAGAAAGGAGAACCTACGGCATCGCATCAGCACGCGCGGCTTATTGTTCGTTCAAGCTCTGGGAATCGGTAGTGCACGAAGCAGAAGGGGTGAACCCGGCGTCATGCCGGCCGGATGAGGAGGTCTGCCGGTTGCCAGACCGCTGTCAGCGTAGGGTGTTAGATCAATTCGATCTTAAACTTAACAGGATCAACTAGTCAGATATAGATCACACCTAGAACTTAACAGATTAGAAGAAACTTAACCTACCTGAGCTTAGATTCGCCATGAATTAGATGAGTTCTTGGCGATGCAGATCAATTAGATGATCTGTAACTTGATGTAGATGTAGAAAAACTGCAGATGTCGATGTAGATCGAGGGACACCGGGCTTCCACACCTTCCAGCTCTCTTAGGGATCGGTGAAGCCAAGGTTAGAGTTAACCTGGCGACTGAAACTCGTGATTAACGAGTTGATTAGGGTTGACCAGAGGTCCCCCCTTATATTTATAGTGCTGTAGGCGTGGAGCCGGGCCCAATTCGTGGGCTGAGTTTGCCTCCCCCGATCAAGGCAACTTAGCAGGGGCGAGTTGGGCTTAAAGTGGGCCTTGGTCCAATTAGGTATTGACTGAGGTCAATTCCAACATAGGGAAGGCCGGGCAGGGGCGGTCGCCATTTTAAATAGCGACCAGCCCGGACGCTATCTCGAATAGCTGACCACCCACTACATCCGGATGCCACCCGCGTCGCTTGTTCTTCGGCGCTGTGCCGCGGCTGGATTCACAGCTTCGCGTCTCCTAACATGGCTACCAAGAAATCATCGGGTCTCTGTCACAGGAAACTTTATATTTTCCTAACTTTGAAGCAAAGCCGAACCAGTTTATTGCTCGCATGAACCATATGTCAGTCGTGTTTATTATTCTCATTCTGTATGCACAATCGATTGCCTACCAACAACAATTTATCCACACACTTTTTATTTTCCATCCATTCCTTCCTTATCGGCAATCCAAGCAAGAACGTTACCACATCCACATGTACAATTGACGCAAAGCAGAGCGCAGTGTCCCGGAACACGTCCCGGAACACGGCTCAGATCACTGCGTTCCATCTGCGGTGTCAGGAGCAGCAGCCGCTGACGGAGCTGAAGATAACGAATCCTCGGAACTCGAAGGTCTCGGCGGAGCGGTCGGCGGACCCTCCATTGGCTTCCTCCTCCTCGTCTTCCTCTGCGGCCTTGGAATGTCGGGGCACGGCGCCGCGTCGTGTTGGTGCCCGGCGTCCTCTGAAACTGCACGGGAAGGCGATGCGCCCCGAGGATGCAGGTCGAAGTCTGTCGAGAAAAAACACTTCGAACAGTCAGTGCATGACAAGCACTCTACACACAGCAGCATCCCAACCCAGGATACTCTGTTTAGAAAGCGAAACTATGGGTGTGGCATTGGCACGGCTGATTTCGCTCAAGCTCTGCAAGTCTGCATGGATCAGTGATGAGCGCAGGCCACTGTAGGCGCCCGACCTGCCTCCTCGTCTCGTCGCCACGGTGGCCGGAACACCGTGTCTGATGGTCGCCTCCATGCGGTCGGCGTTTGGAAACAGAGAACAGAAAATTTTGCCAAACGCGGAGACATGCACGAAAGTAAGAAGAAAATATTCCCCAAAACAAGCGCATACACGGGACGCAATGTCACCACACCAGGTAGAACAGTGCCTTTTTTCTGTACTGAAGAACAGGAGCAGGACGACTGAACGTACCTTGTGAAGCCCAGGAGGCCCCTGTGGAGGCTTCAAAGTTGCCGAACGATGAAAGGTTGGGAGCCGCCATGATGTCGTTCATCTGATACAACGCATGATACAAGTACATTCAGACATCTTCTGAAAAAAAAAATCCAATGTTTGTGCTGAATCCAGGTGTCTTTACCCAGCTTGGAGAGGCATTCCCCATCGAGGTGCCCCATCCAATGTGTGCCACATGCTTCACGTCCGTCGGACAGCCGATTTCCATCTCGCGCTCCTTCACCGCTGCAAATAAAATCAACATTGGTGCAACATGAAAGAAACGATGAAATAAACAGCCTCCTCTGGAATAGTACGAACTGCACTTGTTCGGCACGATCACCACACGGAATTCAGTAATTCGTAGGTGAAGATCTTACGTACTGAATATCTGAGAGACGACCCTGAGGCCCTTGAAGATGCCTTTCATCGCCATTGGAAGTGCTGTCGAGAACGGCACAATGCCGTGCGGAGACAAGAAGACAGCAAGGGAAGAGTGTAAGCAAAGAGATGCAACAGTTTCAGAGGCCTTTCGCGTCTGACAAAGATGTGTCAACCATATTGTTTCTTAGCAGAATGAAGGCATGATGATGGATTGGTGATGCATCCACAAAACGCTCATATGCATAACTCAAGGGAGTAGTTGATGATGTTGATATTCCTCCTTTGTTAGTAAGAGAATTGGAGTAACCAAAGAATTTTGTCACAATCATCATCTTGTTTGGTGTGGCATTAGAGCCATTCAGAAGTCTGCATTTTTATGATCCACGAATCAGGGATGAGCCTCAAAGGGTCTTTTGTACGTTATATCTCAAATGCATGACGATATATTTTCAAATCGCCTATGAAAGTTCAGGCATTGATATCTTTTTTTCTGTTGAGAATTCGTCCGTGAGAAGATTGGTAGACTGCACAGTGGTCTGGCAAGTACTTAGCGAGAACGTGGAACATATTTTGCACATATCAGCATTGCATTCGAAGTGAGAACCAAGCAAAATTGATATTTAAAGTCTGCTTTATTGATACCAGAACAGAGCATGATATCTTAACATGACTAAGTTGACAACCACAAGCCATATGACGTCACACGACACACTTAACATGACCCTGAACTCAAACCACCAACCAGACTCCGACGAATTAAGACCGAATTAAACACGACGGAAAATCTAGCAGACACGACACGAAACTAGTAAGCGACGCGGCGACTAGAAGCCGTGGATCTTGACGTTGTCCTTCCTGGCCATGCCGTTCTTGACGATGAAGGCGCCGACGCTCTTGCGGTGGTCGCCCTGCAGCTGGATGATCTTGCCGAGCTCCTCGTCCTCGACGACGATGCCGCTGCAGCAGAACTCCCGCTTGAGGTCCCGCAGGATCTTGGCGTAGTTGAAGTCGGCGCAGAGCCCCTGCACCGTGGTCAGCGTCTTGCGGCCGTTGCGCTGCTGCACGCGGAGGTGCACCACGTCCTTGGGCGCCGCCGCGTCCTCGGCGCGCGCCGCGTCGGCGAACGGGTCGAACGAGGACGGCACGTCGCCGAAGCCCGCCGCCGCGGGGTCGCCGGACATGAACAGATCCTCGCCCTCGGGGTCGGCTTCCTGATCAGCCGGCGGCGTTGGGCGGGAGAGCAGGTACTTGTCCTTGGACGGCGCGCGGCCCTTCACCTTGCTGCCCTTCTTCGCCGCCGCGGACTTGGCCTTCGGGACGACGGCTCCGGCCTCCTCCTCCTCTTCCTCGTCGAAGTCCTGCAGCCCCCACCCCTCCAACGGCTTCGGCGCCGGAGGCGACACCTTCGCGGCCTCCTCGAACTCTGGCGGCGCCACGGTGCTGGTCGCAAACTTGGACGACGACGGCGACGACACGGCGGCGGCTTTGCGGGCTCCGGGAGTTCGTGCGCTCGAGATCGCTGGAGTCTTTGTGTTGGCTTTCGTTGATTGCATTATTATGGTTGCAGGAGGAGGCCGCGGCGTGGATTTATAGGTGCAAGGCGCGGTTCGTGGAACGGAAGCAGAGTCCGCGTCAGGGGCGGGACGGGGCTGTGCCGGGCTTGATCTCAGCCGTCCGATGACGCGTGTACGGCTGGGGATGCGCGTGGAGAGTCCTCGTCCGCATCTGATCTGGGAGAACCAAACTTGGCGGCTACGGCTTCTCTCGACTCCAGGTCGGTTGCATGTGTCTCGATCTGGTTACGGACAGGGTGTGTGCAGTTTTTGAAACTGAATGAACAAGATTTCCCTACCAGAGCCAGAGGCACAACACAAACACACCGGATCCCAGATGTCTAACAAATGGAGTATTGCTGGAGTATAATACATGCATCAATCAAAAGAGACCAAAGTAAATTACAAAATATAAAAAAATGATTTTGACTTGTGACAGCGTTCAATCGGGGCATCCATATGAAAATGTGGTCAAATTCCTCTGAAATATCCACAACTTGCAACAAAAGCATCTCTGGGTGGCTTGTTCGTAACATAATCGCCCCAAGGCTGAAAGAGAGAAGCAAAAGGATGAATGAAGAAATTGAAGGTATGGCATTTTGCTGACATGGGCAACTACCAAGGTAACCCTCTTTGCAAAATGAAGATTACATACAATATGGCAACGCTGATGTTACATTAGCCAAGCAGAGTAGATGGAAAGCATAGAGCAGGCTAATCCTTGAGCACTGAAGGGCAATGCAGCAACCTGTTCTGAACATTTTTACAACAAAGGAATAATCTGCCCTTGTCATCTTTTTCACGTCAGTAGAAGAAAAATAATTGCATTACTTCTAAACTTCTGAATTCTGGCAATACTTCTCAATTCTGATAACACAATCTACCAAATGACGTACCAGCTACGTTGGTCAGTGCTACTAATTAACTGATGATGGCTTCTCCCAAAGAACAGCCTTTGCAAAATTGGATTTTCTTCACAAAAGAAGATTCTTTTGATGTCTGATCTATACAGTTTCTGACTTCCTGTATAACACCATGTGTAGATATAACTAGCCAATCATGTGTGGATACTTCACCACATCACTGTTTCATTGAACAGGCGGTGCTAAACCGTGTGCTTTCATCATGCAGTGGTATTTTGGGGGCACTCTGGCTCCCACTTGCATACAAAGCTCCATGACAGCAGGTGCATGGCCATAATAATCCCTCCCACTGTCCACGAGAACTGGTGGGTCATGAGGGCGCTGATGCCATACAATCTTTGGAGGAACAAGATCATCCACTTCGGCCTTCTTCCACTTGTGCATCCCTTTCCAGCCCTCAAATTTGAATACTCCACACATCCTGGCCTTGTGCCCTGATGGCCCGATATGCACTTCAGAGCAGTGCTCACAGACTTTGGATGGGTACACCAATAGGAGTTTCGTGACACCTAATCTCAAGCTTTCCCATGCATCCACCGTTCTCTGTCCGACATATCTAAGTTCATCCGGCAAGAAATGAGCAGGTTGTTGGTTGTTGCCTTCAACTGCTGTAGACAGTTGCTCACTTTTGTACAGAACCTCATCAGGTATCTCTGCACCTGCCTGATGGCAGAGCTCGAGTACAGCTGGGACACGAGTGAAGTCGAACCTCTGATCATGCTTTATCTCATCCTGAAACATGTTTTTCAGGTGGTACGCCCAAACAGGAACAAGGATGTCATTCAAGTTGCCCGGACACCATTTATGTGGTTGGTTCTTGATCATACGCTTGAAACCATGGCATGTTTTCATTTGATGCGCCTCAGCTCCGATGTGAACCTCAGGACAAAACCTTCAGCACAAAAACACATAAATGCTAAACAGGTTAGGAAAAGGCAGAAATTTTAAGAGCAGGAATGAGGAAATCGACATCAAACATGGGCGTTGTAGAGCAGAAAATTTAATATTTTGGTATCTCTAGTGTTCACTGAGACAAAAAACCAAATATAGCTACGTGACAATGCTATCGAGTTTCTCGTGAAATACTCCGATATATGATGCCTTGAATGGATCAGTTTAACAAAGAAGCATTCTAAACTAATCAGTTTAACACAGAAGCATTCTAAATTAATCAGTTTAACCAAGAAGCATTCTAAATCAATCAGTTTAACACAGAAGCATTCTAGCAAACAACAAAACTGATTTTATTGTCGTTCTGAATTAAGATAAGCATACTACTATCAGAGTCTGTGCCCTTACTTGCATGAATGTACAGGAACGAATCTGAGCAGCGTGGAGACACCCTCAGTGAGAATCTCCCTAGCCCTGACTACCTCCTCTGCAACTGGGATCATTCGCTTGATTGGGTATTCCTTTGACCGGCTCTTAATCCTCTCCAGAATCATCGGTCGCAGCTGCTTCCAATCAACCCTCGAAGAAGAGTAGCGCCTCTGATTCATAACTGTGCCGCACAGCTCCGAGCAAATGTAGCTCCCAACTCTACGCCCCAAAGACGTCATTGCAGCACACACAACGAACCTGCAAATTCACATTTCGCATAAGCGCAGGAACCAAACGTTGTGCAGGCAGGAGACGCGAGGGCAACAAAATGGAGCGACCGAAATTTCTCGAATTTATCCTGAATGCTAAAGTTACTGCAGCCCAACTCATTTGATAACGGCTTACGATGAGATTCAGATTGAACCAGAAGAACTCACGGGTCAGGGGAGGTCGATCTGACGAACTGCCGCTGGCCCGGAGCCGAGCCGAGGCCGCGCGTACGTCGTCAACCGCGCCGAGATTTTGAAGACCCCGTGGACACGATTCTACTACCCACGCCGCCCGCTCTCCGGATATCGCCGACGAGAGGCGTTAGCGCCGGAGAGCAGCCGGGGAAGCGTCGCCACCGAAACGCAGCGCGAGGCAAGAACCCGGGAATGGATTTGGACGCGGCTTCCCGGGGTGGCAGAGCAAGCGAAGCCCGGCGCTCAGCGATTAGACGGCGGCGGCGCGGCCGCTCAGGGGAGCCGCCGTGCGGGCAGGGCGGCGCCGGCGGTTCTCGTGCTTGCGGGAACCAGATCGGTCGGTGTCGACGCAGGAGTTGGACTTAGGGATGGGTTGGGCTGCTGCTTGCTGGACTAGTTGGGCCGCTTGAAGATTCAGCCTAACAAGACCCTCCAGTCTGGAAGCATCGTGCGGCCAGCATCTCTACACGAACAGCTCAGATCTGATAGCGACTGGGTCAACCTGAGCCGCGTCCGATCAGGGCACCGCTCCGCGATCATATCCCGGACGAACACGTCGCCAGGCACCGCACCCGTGCCACGTGGCTGGCAACGACTGGGACGTAGACGAGGCGGTAACCGCACCAGATCCCTCCTCGCACCGCCTTACCCCAGGCTATATATTGAGAGGCCCTCGCGATTCCTTTTCATCGATCGATCCCCTTCGCCGTGTTCCCGTGTAATCTCGGACGAGTACATCCTCTTCTGCCACTAATCGCCTCGTCAAGGTAACTAACCTCCACCCAATCTCTGTAGTCCTCCTCCTCCGATCGCCGAATCGCGCGGATTCGTTGGATTCCTGTTGTGTCCTCTTGATCTGTTATAAGGTTTCGTGCATCCCGTTAGGGTGTCATGATTTTGGGTTCGGTCACGTTGTGCTAGGGTTTCGTCAGATTTTGGGTGCTATCATTCGTTGTCTGTAGAGTTTCGGTGTCTCTAGTTATTAGGTTGTGCTAGGGTTTCGTCAGATTTTGGGTGCCTCTTGTTATGGTTCTGGTTTCGAGAACAAGATGCATGTGGAACTCAACCTCTGGAACTCATTAGAACCTAATCTTATAGGTTCGTGTACTGTTATGCTAATTATTTGGTTGGTATAATCTGCTCTGCTAGATGCTACAGTCGGTTAGGTTAATTTTCCTTTTTTTACTCCCATTGAATCATGATAGAATCAGCATACTGTACTTGGATGTTGGAATTAGGAGCTTCTGTCCATAACTGTTAGGTGCTGCTCATCACATGATCTTGGTGATTTGTGTAGAATCAGATATCTTTCAGCAGCTCGCACCAATTTGTATAGAATCAGACATTAAAGATCACATGAGTCCTCTTTTATTTTTTGTGCTTGTCTGTGCGAGTCACCTTCCTTAGGCTCCGAATCATCTAAGCTCCGGTGGACTAGATTGAGTGTATGCCCTATGATGATAAAGATCAAGGCTTGTTTCTCTACCATTCGCAGTTGCCGCCTAAGAGCTTTCGCCCTGCCAGGCTTGAGAGCTAATGCTGCTACTTCCTTGGATGTCTGAGGGCATATGACACTCATCATTCAAATTCTTTTGCTGTTCAATTTTGTTTCCTTGTTTTTTTCTGGTTTAGATATAATTGTGATGCATTCTTTTTCCTTTTCAATAGCATCTTTAATTTCTGAACTGTGTTTTGGTCAACAGAACAATTAGGATGCTAATCCTACCTTTTTTTTTCGTATTTTAGATGCAGATCTTCGTGAAGACCCTCACTGGGAAGACCATCACCTTGGAGGTTGAGTCCTCGGACACAATCGACAATGTGAAGGCCAAGATCCAGGACAAGGAGGGCATCCCCCCGGACCAGCAGCGCCTCATCTTTGCCGGCAAGCAGCTCGAGGACGGCCGCACCCTTGCTGACTACAACATCCAGAAGGAGTCCACTCTTCACCTTGTCCTCCGTCTGCGTGGTGGCATGCAGATCTTCGTGAAGACCCTCACTGGCAAGACCATCACTCTGGAGGTCGAGTCCTCTGACACCATCGACAACGTGAAGGCCAAGATCCAGGACAAGGAGGGCATCCCCCCAGACCAGCAGCGCCTCATCTTCGCCGGCAAGCAGCTCGAGGATGGCCGCACCCTCGCCGACTACAACATCCAGAAGGAGTCGACCCTTCACCTTGTCCTCCGCCTCCGCGGTGGTCTGTGAGCTTTTGCTGGCGTCGTCGTGTTCCTCTATTCAGTTTGATGTCTTAGTTTTCGTTGAAACTCTGTACCCGTTGTGGCGTCTCAAGTGTGTAAGGCCGTGTGAGCCTTTGGACCTGTCGTTCTCAGACAAGTTTATCCAATGCTTAGTTAATTGATAACTCTGTTCGTGTTATCGGTGATATTTTGTTACCACTGGTGTTTAAAATGACAAATTGCACAGGTGAAAATTATTGGCCGTTGATTTATCTTCCCTCAGCATCAGAATTGGAAACATGATCCGCTCAAAGGATTCATACACATGTTAAATTTCTAGCATCAAATGATATATGTCAAATTTGTCATGCTTTGAAAGCTAAGTAACAGCAGGGTAGGCAGACCTGGCATGTGCGCGCGGTGTCGCCGCGCGTTCCCGGCTCCTCGGTGCCCAGCTACTCCGGCACCGACCGACCTGTTCCATGGATCATCCCTCATCGGGCTGCTTGCGCCGAGAAATGTCCGTTCATCAGGCGGATCATCGCCTGGCCGCCTCCTGTGGCTATAAGCTCATAATGCCTATTGGAAGCTGAAGTAACCGCAGGGTAGGCAGAACTGGCCTGTGCGCACGGCGTGTCGCTGCGCCTTCCCGGCTCCTCGGTGCCCAGCTGCTCCGGCACCGACCGACCTGTTCCATGGATCATCCATCATCAGGCTGCTTCCGGGCGGATCATCGCCTGGCCGCCTCCTGCGGACCTGTGGCTATAAGCTCATAATGCCGTTCGCGCCCGCCCGTAGGGTGTTCGACGTGGTGCCGCACTGAAGCGTCGTGCCCTGGAGGCCTGGACGGCAGGGTCCTGCTGGAGCAGCCGCCGGCAGAACCTGCGGGAGGATGAAGCCGCGCACGACGTTGAATTGTTTCCCCTCCAAATGCTGAGAAGTGGTATGGTGGTCATTTTTTTTCTTCTCCCGAGGATCCTGATTTTCCCTTTTTCTTTGCACTGTCGTGAAATTAAGGTTCCTTATCAAAGACTTCATATGCAGCTACAAACACGTCTGGATCCACTTAGTGTATTAGAAGTTAAAATTGCAAGCTATAAATGTCTGAACTTGTAGTGTTTCCTTCATTTAAATAACTTATAAGTTTGCCTGTACTTTGCCAACTTCTCCGGTTCCGTTTTTACTTGTTCTGCACTATTATTCGCCATTTCTCACTTTTAAAAAGGGATACCTGCCTATCGGATCACAGTCATTCCTGTCAGAGTCAGTGAGCTTGCCAATGCTTAATTCTTTTAAAAAGGCATGAGAAAATATTGTTGCTTGGATCAGCAAGAAGCAGACTATCTTTTCTTTGGGTCCACAATCTGTGTTCATCTGCGAGTACTCATCTGATTCACGTAGCCGAAGTTCTTGTTGGGTCCATAGTCTCAATTGCACATACATAATTGTGGGCTCGTAGTCCATAAATAACTGTGGGCTATTAAACCTTTCCTTTTGATTCAAGTTTTCTGCAACAATTTTTATTACCATAAGAATATTGTGAGAAAATAACCATACATGACTTTTGGCCGAATCATCTTATATAACCTGGTGGTGTTGAGTGATGCAATCATTGCAAGCGACAATGGGTCAACAGATCATTTTTTGTATCCCCTTCTAATTAATGGCTTCGACTTCAAGTCTCGAACAATCAAAAGCTATCACGTTTCAGTTACTCAATGAATGATTGAATGCATTATCCAATCTATGTGCTAGGGAGCACCCGACAATTTTAGTTTCTTGCACTTGGTTTAACTTCTAAAATTTCTTTATACTTACTAATTGCGATCTAAGTATAACAAGACAAACTGAATTTTGTAAAAGACATGGATGAATTTTACTTACATTTGTTGATAATGCCATTTGATCAGTAGCTGGTTATTGTATACTCTCAGTGATACTTCACGTTTGCCCAACTGTGATAGGGCATAACTTATATATGATTCCTTCACACAAGTTTCGATGCTTTTTTCTGACTTTGGGCTTGAAGGAGTGTTGTCAATACACCATGATCTTATCTTTCTTGAGTTGCATCACAGTTGACTAGACATAAATTTGCTTCACGGCGAAGTAGTATGGAAACAACAAATGATGGTACAGCCCGAACTTGATAAGCTTCACAATATTACTATTCAACTAGCGCTGATCCTTATCCTGGTCATCTCTCCTCTTCTTTGTTTCTTTAAAGAAAAACTAGATGGTTTGCTTCTATGAGATGAGGACTATGGACATGCTATACCTTTTTCCAACTTTTTTTAGGGAAATACTGTACTTTTCGTTAATATTGTTTTTGGATTCAATAAGCATGCTTAATGCCAACAGAGATATAATTTTGTTTGGTTAGGAAATAATAATCCTACAAATATGTACACTAAGTTCTTGGTGTTCAGAACTGGAGGAGAGGAGTTCTGAAAAAAGGTAGCTACTCCTTTAAACTAGTATAAACGGATAATTTTTCACTTTTGTTTGCTTTCCTTTTTTCATGCTGGATTCAATTTTCTTCAGAACAAACGATGAAGGATAGATGTAAGTTCTACTGGAAACGCCATCCAGTAGTGATAACCAGTTAGCCGTTTTCTTAACTTTCATAATCTAAAGCTTTAATGATTATTCATTTTCTCTACAGAGATATCGCTTGCATCAGTGATAGGTTCGTGGGAAAAGGTGTTTTGGATTTATGTTAAAAGACTAACTATTCGTGTCATAAAAAAAAAGCTGACTAACTGTTATCTCTACATTTGCAAGGAATCACAGGTTTCATTAAGCATTTTTTTTCTTAATTTTATAAGTACCTAACCATTATTTTCTCTCGTGTACGACTTATGTTTTCCAGGGTTTCTTTTTTTTTTTTTTTGACTGATCTCCAGGGTTTCTTAGAGCTTGTATGCTCTTGAGGAATCATTGTGTTGTTCAGAATCAATCTACCCCACACTTAGATAGGCAAAATCACAGCTAGCAGCTTGGAGTTCAAGTCTGATGTGGCACATTTTAGAAGCATGCCATACTTTGCATAATCTTGGGAGTGTGGACTACACAAGTGCACGAGCCTTGTAGAATCACCACCATCGAACTAAGTGTCAGCGATGCGTAGTTGGTAACCGCAAACTAGCAGCCCGTCAGATTATGAGAATCATTTTCTTTTATCAAATGATTAACTCTTCCTGGACGCCTGATCCAAGACTTGCATGCATTTTTCGAGCCTTGTACACAAAGACAAGCCAAAATGATCCTGGAATGCTGATCTCCATGCACATGACAGAGTCCTAGGCCATCTGCTGGCTGCATTATATAAGAAAAGAATCCAGCTACAAGGTGATCTAGGCACCTAGATCCAGCATTCTAATATTGAGCAAAATGGCTGGCTAACTATCATTTATGTGCAACCTAAGCAACTGAACTATAAAGGAGACTGCAAGTTCGAGCTCACCTCAAAACTCATCAAGAAAGCAACTCTTTTCCTTTGTAGTCAGTGGTTTGCATCAGTCATGCATGAGATGGTTTTCATACTCCTCTTCGCATTTGCCCTTCCTTTCTTCCTGCAATCCTCAACAGTTCTATCGTATCCATTAGGTCTACAATCCACATCAGTACTACCCAATCCATCAGGGCTGGGGGTTGGCTTTTACCAGTATACATGCCCAAATGCGGAGGCGATTGTTCGTGATGAGATGACGAAGATCATCTCCAAAGTCCCTAGCCTAGCTGGGCCACTGCTTCGGATGCATTTCCATGATTGCTTTGTGAATGTGTGTGCGCATCATAGTCTGACCTTAAATATTAACTCAACTGTGTTCAGAAGGTATATCACTGAACTTTTTGTGTTGTGCTGCAGGGCTGTGATGGTTCTATTCTGCTGAATAGCACGCCAGGATTATCGTCTGAGAAGGAGGCAATACCAAATCTCACACTACGAGGATTTGGTACCATCGACCGTGTCAAGGCGAAATTGGAGCAGGCCTGCCCTGGTGTGGTGTCCTGTGCTGATATTCTGGCTCTGGTGGCAAGGGATGTTGTTGTGCTGGTAAGAGAGCTAGCAATCTTATTCACTAATCTTGGTTCTTTTGACTTCATTATCTTATTTGTAGGGAAATTTTTACTTCATTATTCAAATAATAGAATTTAACATTGACTGTGAATTAAGCTAAATTACAGTTACGCGAAGATCCTCATTTTTTCTTGTGCAACAGACCAAAGGGCCTCACTGGGATGTTCCAACTGGTCGGAGGGACGGGAGGAGATCGGTGGAGCAAGATGCTCTGGACAACCTCCCTCCACCCTTCTTTGACGCCGCTCAAAACCTGAACCAGTTCTTCATCCCCAAGGGTCTTGATGCAAAGGATCAGGTGGTTCTGCTAGGTATATTACTATTCTTCAGTATCAAATCTCAACGCATTATATCACGTACCAAGATGATTGATTCTGCTGCATTCTCTTGGTTCTTGTGGCATATGCTCCTTTTGTTTAAACAGCACCGATCCCGATAAATTTAATTTGCATAGGATAGCATTCTCCGATGAAGGTGATAATATTGTAGAGCCACTGTTAAGCAACCAGTTGATAGAAAGAAGGTAGCGTATGCACGTAAGTCAACATGATCGGCAAATACGAGAGGACGCGGTTCTTAGTTCTTACTCTAAACAAAGCTCGATGCTTTGTAAAAAAAAATCAGCACATCACTCATTTTTAGACTCCAATTAAAACATTTGGGAGAAGGGAGACTGCATCAGTGCAAGCAGCTAAATCTCCGATCATTCCAACTTGCAGTCTGCACCAATCATCCATTTAGTAGAGCTACTGCTAATGCTAAGCAACCTGCAGTTGTAGGAATTGCATAACACAATGCCTTGTTCATCCACAACTGCAGGCGGGCACACTCTGGGGACCTCCCACTGCTCGTCCTTCTCCGACAGGCTCTACAACTTCACCGGCACGATGATGCCGGACCCGTCGCTGGACAAGTTCTACCTCCCGCGGCTGAAGAGCAAGTGCACCAACCCCGGCGACACGACGACGCTGGTGGAGATGGACCCGGGCAGCTTCAGGACGTTCGACGCCAGCTACTACCGGCTCGTCGCCAAGGGCAGGTCGCTCTTCACCTCCGACCAGACGCTCATGGCCGACCCCTTCGCCAGGGCCTACGTCCTGCGCCAGGCCGCCGTCGCCGACGCCGGCGCCTACCCCGCTGAGTTCTTCGCCGACTTCGCGGCGTCCATGGTGAAGTTGGGGAACGTGCAGGTGCTCACCGGCGCGCAGGGCGAGGTCAGGAGGCACTGCGCCTTCGTCAACTAGGAGTCGAGATGCTGCGTGTATAGCTCCGTCCGCACTAATTCGTGTGATGGTTCGTAAAGAGGATTGTGATGGATTGTGGTTAATTCCTTTCATGTGTAGAAACATTGTATTGAGTTATTACAAGATAGAAGTTACAGAGTGTGCATCATGTGTTCAGTTCATTTGTACTACTGTTGTTTCATTGAATAAACTGCTTAGTTGATTCAATTCCGACCTTTTTTTGCATTCAATCTGAATTGTTGATATCTTGATCTAGCTAGCCGCGGTAAAATGTAAATTACAAGTGTGTTGGCACGTTCATGTCCCTCTGTCATTGCAGAGTTACGAGTGACGGCATGTCTATCGGATGGATGCATGAAGAGGAAGGAAACTTTAGGACGAGGTATGCTCTGTGTCCAGTTGGCAGAGTAAAGTTCACATTGTGCGTAAAATATTCGTGAAGTGAGCCTATCAAACGAATGAAGCATAAGGAGAACTCGTGAAGCTACCTCCACATGGACCCCCCTGCACCGGTCAACTTTGAAAGCTTACCTCCCACTATTCCAGGTGCACTTTCCAGCCTTCATTTTGTTGTGATATCCATTGATAAAATAATCGCTAATTTTCAAACGCATCCACAGTTGGTATAAATGTTAGTAATGCTTTCAAGTGACGTTCAAGGATCCATTAATTTTTTTTATCCTTGCTTATTAAAAAAAAAAGGATAATATGCAGCTCTTTCTGGTATGTGGCAAACTGTATAAATGTCGGCTACAATTTGCTCCAACCTTTTCACCGCCTTTCTGTGCTCCTCCAATGGCAGCTGATAGAAACAAGAAAGGAAGAATCTACCTACACCAACACACGAAGAAAACTAGGTAGCCTGGATAGCATGGCTTCCTCGCCTTTTTGTTCCCTCGGCTCTCATCAAAGAATCACCATGCGCGCCATGAAAAAGAAACCGAAACCACAACAAATGGTAATCTTGGACGACAGTGCGTGCCTTGTACACGCAGCTCTATACGCCTATACAAACCAAGCAATTAAGCTCTAGGCACACGACGACGCGACGGCCTCCATGGCGCCGGCGACGACGACGACGACGAGCGCGACGGGCTACTTCGCCGGCCGCATCCGGCCGATGCAGGCGGAGCGGCCGCACCTGACGCGGTGCACGAAGCTCCTGTGTTCGGCGTTCCTGACCGTCCTCTTCGTCGTCGGCGTGGTCCTCTTCGTCGTGTACCTCGCCGTCCGCCCGCACCGGCCGCGGTTCCAAGTGACGGCGCTCACGGCCGCCGGCGTCGCGTCCGGCGGGCCCGTGACGCTCTCGGGGCAGCTCTCCGTCCGCAACCCGAACCACGACGTGGCCTTCCTCTTCGACCGGCCCTACATGTCGGTGGTGTACCGCGGCGCCGAGGTGGTGAAGGAGGTGGACATCAGCGGCGGGCTGGCGTACCTGGCGCCCAAGACCACGACGGCCGTGCCGTTCCAGGGCGTGGCGGTGGAGGGCGCCGACGCCGGGCAGGGCATGGCGCGCGACGCGGCGGCGCCGGGCGGCACGGTGGCGATGACGGTGAAGGTGCGGTCCAGGATCCGGGCGCGGGTGGCGTTCTGGGGGAACCGGCACTGGCACCCGCTCCACGTCAGCTGCGACGTGGCCGTGGGGCCCGACGGCCAGCTGCTCCCGGAGTACCCGCAGAAGCGGTGCAGCATAGAATTCTTCTAGGAGACCGCATAGTACCAATCTTCAACTGACGGTGTGATTCGCCGGCCGTGCCTACATGCATGGTTTTGTAGGAGTAAATTGTAAAGTAACAGACGGCGTTGCACGATGAGCTACCAAAGGGCGTTAGACCCGATTCTGAGTCAAAAAAGGGTGAGTTGAGGAACGAACTGCATGTGACTACCAATACATATATGCAATAAAAAAATATTTAAATTCTATGTACCGTTGTTGGTGTAGTAGCTCTGGAACCGCGGCGAATGCCCAAACAGCCTTTTCATCTAAAAAAAAAAAAGCCCAAACAGCCAGCCTCGAGCCTCTACTCCCACCCGGTGCGTAAGATTTTGCAGCCGTTTCCTCACCGCAACGCCTAAGACTGACCGCAACAGTCTCCTGTAAACCGGCCTCAACCCCAAATTTGGAGGCCCAATCTTGCAAACCGAGCTGCAACAGAACCCTCTAAACTAGCCTCTATCTTACAGGTCCTCCTCCCGATCCGCCACAGTACCGGCTCCTCTCCCCTCCGCTAAATCCTCCCTCGCGTCGCTCTCTCCCTGCTCGGCCGCAGCCCGTCCCGCCCCGCCCGCGCCGCCGCCGTCCCGCCCCGCCCGCGCCGCCACCGTCCCGCCTGCGCCGCCGCCGTCCCGCCCCGCCCGCGTCGCCGCCGTCCCGCCTGCGCCGCCGCCGTCCCGCCCCGCCCGCGCCGCCGCCCGTCCCGCCCCGCCGTCCCGCCTGCGCCGCCGCCCGTCGCGGCGGTGCGCGGCCTCGGCGCGCTCGAAGGCGCGGCTGACGAGGAGCAGGCGCGGGAGCGGCTCCCGGCGGAGCGCCCGCAGCGCGCGGCGGTCGAGTCCTCTTCTTCTTGGAACGCCATGGGAAGGGCGGTCTTCTTCTTGGGTGGTGCTGCGACGCCGCGCGGGACGGGCATGGCTGCGTGCACGGCAGCCGCGCGCGTTGGGACGCCGCAGACAAAGGGGGCAGCACGATGGTTTCCTCCCGGGCGGCGGCGGCCGAGGCGTCATGGAAGCACGACGGCGGCCCGCCCGAGGCAAGGAGGAGGAAGGCGTATGGGCTGGGAGCGGCTTTGGAATGAATCTTGCCTGTGAATTGATTGTTGCCGCTACTGAATCTTGCCTGCTGATTTGCTTCGACGTGCTGCCTGTGTGCTTGAGTGAATCCAAACGATGTAGTCAGTCACATCTTCTCTCTTCATTTGATCAGCTTTGATGTTCTCTACTCTTAGATGTATCAGTGCTTTCATAGTGCCTCTGACAAATTTGATGTACAAACAGAACCAGAGTGGCTCATTGACCTGAAATTTGGAGGTGTGTTTATGAAACAGAACCGCTGAGATGATACTTATGTTAGGATGGCTGCTATCAATAGTTTAGGATTGTGCAAGCAGCCTTTTTTATACTATACAGTCAGAATTGGCTATTGGCATGAGTAACTGATGCTCACGAACCTCTCATTCTCCTTTCATGTTGATGGCAATAGAATTTTGATTTTCAGAGGTTAGGAAACCTTGGATCTGTTGCTAATAACCACCTGTCACTACAACCCAGATCATTTTGATAGTTCATTTGCGTTGTACAAAACTGATTGATTTGCGTTGTACCAAACTGTTTCTAGTGCTTTTCGATAGTTCATTTTGATTCTGGGATCATTTTGAAGATATGCAGTTCAGCTATGAAAGCTCATGTTTACTGATAGTAGTCCGACAAACAGCTATGAAAGCTCATGTGAACTTGGAACATATAAACTTGTTGTCAACTGTTGGGTACTAGTATTTATATTTCCCCAAGTTTTTGTTATGTCATGAAGATTAATTCCTGATACATTGATGGGACTGCAGTATGAACAGGGCTGCTTGGTTGCCTCGATTAATGTCAGTAGCAGTGAGCATGGGTGCTTGAATCATTAACAAATGGCATGCTGCTTGTTGTTGAACTGAAAGGGCATTGTCAGTTACCGAAAGTTGGCATGGATGCTTGTCATTAGCAAATGTGTGCATCATAGGAGTGTGCTTGTTATCAAAATCTAAACAGAACTTATTATCTGAACTTGAAGTTCAGATGTTCAAGCCTGCTTGTGTGCATTGATTTTCATTGAAGTGAACTGAACTGAAAGTGCATTGTCAGCCTGCCTGTTATTGCTGGACTGAAACTGCACTGAACTGAAAGTGCATCTTTGCCTGCTACTCATATTCTTGTGTGAATGTCTGATGCTGTGTTAACTGAAAATGCATCAGAAATATATTCTTTTTTGCATAACAATAGCCATCATGGATTGTGAGTCCTGGAAACTTCAGAGAGGAACACAGTAGCCATCATGGATTGCATAAATGTAGGTTGTAGCTATATGTTCTCAAATGCCCAGAAATGAAATTCTGGGAAGTATTCATGTGTTGTGCTAAAATATGCACCTTTCAAGCTGAAACGATCAAAGTATTTTCATGTGAATAAATTATGTCTCAAAATGAAATTCTGGGAAGTATTCATGCGAGGTAGGCAACAATATTTATCTTGCTCTTTCATGCTTTCACATGCTGTTTTGCTCTTTCATAAATTCTGTGAATTTATTTTGCTCTTTCATAAATTCTGTGAATTCTTCAACATTCCTGAAGACAAGGTTCAGCAATACCGGGAAAGTTGGCTTCTCTGTCAACATGAGTGGAGGCCAAAGTCACTTGTGACTCTTTCATAAATTATGTAGTTTGTGATTATTCACTGAACATACATCTAATCATTTGTACAGCTTAGCTATCTGATGTTGCACCAATTTATAACAGGTAGGATGCATGATAAATAATCAGGTAGATCGAGTAGTAGTTAAGAGAGATGTGTATGAAAAGCAACACTGAATATTTCACTGAAAAGCAACACTGAATATTTCACTTCTGAGCTTAGGTGAAAGAAGGTACATTTACACAAACTACAACAGGTAGGCAGCCATTACTTGCCATTGAACAAACAAAGGATAATAGATCAAATTGGTTCCATGCAATTTGCTTCTGTTTTTCTGTAGGCCATCACTGCTCTCAAGCAAAAAATTCAAATGGCTAGACAAGTGCTGCTAATTGCACTGTTGATGGCTGCACGACTAGAACCAAATGCAAGTTCTTTCCAAAGAAAAGAACCAAATGCAAGAACTTGTTCTTCTCCACCGTGGCTCCAGGTACGCACTTGTTGCAAGAACTTGTTCTCCACCGGCAGATGGCCACCAGATGGCGCGAATGGCAGGTGCGGGTCGAACTCGCCGTGGTACTGGTAGTACAGCGAGTAGTCCAACCCGGTGGCGGAGAGATCAGCCGCAGATCGGGAGGCGGTCGTCGTCGTCGCCCTGGAGACGACCTCGCCGAGCTCGGACCCCGCGCCGCGCGCCGGCAGGTCGTAGCCGTAGACGTCGTCGTACCTCCCCGGCACCAGGCAGTGCGGCACGGCGTAGTAGCTCGACCCGGCCGGTGATGAGAAGCAGGCGGCGTCCGCCGCCGCGCCGGCGTCGTGAGGCACGGAGGGGTACGACGAGAAATGAGTGGCGCCGGCGTCGTCCTGGTCGACGTGGCTTGTGGTGGCGGGGCGCGACTAGCAGGGGAGGCGGCGGCGCGCCGGAGCAGGGGAGGCGGCGGCGAGGAGGAGAGAGCGAAATCCAATTTGGAGGAGAAGATACAGGTTTACTGTTGCAACAAAATGTAATTTGGAGGATGGAATCTTTTACAGGAGGTATAGAATATTCTTTTAGAGGGTGAAAAATAGAGGCTACTGCTGCGGTCAGTCTAAACCGGCACAGCAATGCCATCGTCTCTTCCCCAAGCGTGACTCCACATGTCATTTCATTGTTCAAAAAAAAAAAAAAAAGAACTCCACATGTCATTCACTTCCCCACTCAACTATCCCCGCGGCCTGAGCCCCTGAATCCTGTAGAGCATCAGGAACCAGGCGCTTACAGCAAGTAAAGCCAGGCCAGCTGCTTTCTTGAGTTCAAGCAGACGAAGAAGTGCCTGCGAAACTCAGTTCCTGGGTTAAGAGGGCCCCCTCAACGGTAACCTCAGACCCGACAATATGCATGGACATAGTACATCCAGAAACTACACTGCTGGCTTCAAAAAAAGAAAAAGAAAAAAAGAAACTACACTGCTACATCAAGCAAATGACATGGGCTGATATATGTACATCTCGGTGAGAACAAGTCAACAAAAGCTACTCTGCCTCCCTCCCTCCCTAGCAACTAACCATGGTGCAGATTCCATCACCCACAGGGAGCCACTTTCGGTCTAGAGTGCCATAGGCATACAGTCATACATCCACTGGTTGAGATCTTCCTTCCTGAGTTCCTGTTACGAAAACTGGAGCCAACCCCTCCTTCCCCATCCCTCACTGCAGCATGGCGTACACCCTGTGATGACAAATTTTCAGAGTCATCATCGTATAATTAATTATTATGCGCTAGCAGGTTCAAATCCATTCGAACACTGTAAGACTGAAACAGCGTCACTAAAGGTGCAGCACTTCGATTCAAACCCATGGATCTTTATTTTTTTTAACAAAAAAGGGGTACTGGAAATAAGAAATTACTAATGCAGTGGAAAATTGCACAAGTTGGTCTATGGCATAGGATCAAACAGAGTATTAGGATCTTACCAGTTAACCACCTCATCTCATCCAATCTTGAATGCAAACGAGTGCCTCGATTGTCTTGATGCCTAGTGTACTGTGGTGCTTTGGGATCACTGGTCCACAGCTACTGAACGCCGCTTCAGATTGAACAGCGCATGCTGGCATGGCCAAGACGTCCTGAGCGATGGCAGCAAGCGTTGGGTACTTTGTGGTGTGGCACATCCACCAGTTCAAAATATCAAAGTCGTCCTTCCTTGGAACTAGACCATCCTCTAAGTAGCTGTCAAGTTCTGAAGATATCTTACTGCTTGCTTGCTCATTGAGATGCTGATCCCAATCATCCAATGAATCATTATCCCCAGCATCAAAAGTTGTAATATTTGAGGCACCTCCGTTAGGCTGGTCCATATGATTGCAGTATTCATTGAAGAGTTCCCGGAGTGTTTCGCGTATGTCAGATAAGTAGATCACTGACGTTGTACCCAAAGCTCGTTTCAGACGGAACTCGATGAAACTGATTTTGAATCTTGGATCAAGAATAACAGGTATTGACAGCCACAGGTATGAGTTTTGCCAATATTCAGTGAATGCTTCCTGCATCTCCGTAGCCATTGTTGCGATTTCTCTGGCATCACTTGATGCTTCTTCTTGCAAAACTGTCCTCACTTTCCATATCTCATTGAAGTAGATATTTGCAGTTGGGGAGTTGGGGCCCGAAATGGCTTCGATAACACGATAAAAGGCCCTCAAAATCTTGGCAACAGCCTCAGCAACTCTGATATCTTCTGGAGACAGCACTTCTTCAGAAGGAAATAGCTTCTTGAAATGCAAAAGAACTTCAAGCCTAAAATAAAATTTGTGCCACCATTTTGCATCTTCATTTGGACACTTCAAACTCATCTGTGAAATGACTTCCAGAAGCTGCTGTTGTGTCGAGGATGAAGATGTATGCGCCAAGAAAAAATCCGTTACCATGTCACCAACAAGGCGAAGGATATTTTCTCGCTCGTTGGAAACAATACTGTTAAGGACATCATCCACGCAAGAAATATTGTATAGCTTGCCTCTGATAGGAAGGCGCTTATTCACTATGAGCATTTCCTTCAACTTCAAGGTACTTGCATCATTTCTAACCTCACCAACAGAAGTCAAGCTCAAAAGCTTCTGATCAAGATTCCAATCTCTAATGGCATCCCATATGACATTGTATGCCCCAAGTTCGGATTCTGGGACATAAGCCTCCTTACAGTGTATCATCCTCTCCACATCAGTGGGTGAGGACCAGAACATGCCAAATTTGATTACCATTCTATGAACCTTCCAGTCTTCATCAATAAAGTGTGCTGTCAAACAAAGATACTTTACTGCTGGCTCAGCTCCATCAGGAGTCCAGATGTTAGCTGACAGTGAGACACGTCGGGGGGAGCGTGCAACTTTATCCTTGAATTTTGCCTTTTCCTTCTGGAACAGAGCATAACATTGTCCTTCCATATCATCGTGAGAGATTGTGTTAACCATAGGGTTGAGATTCTTTACAAATCTTCTCATTTCTTCATGCTCTACAATTGACAAAGGATAACCATGCGAAGCTATCATTCTGGCTAGCTCTTGATAGGCTGTTTCTTGACCAACCTTCCTCGTGCCCATGTCAGTGGATGTGGTCATAAATGAGGTCCTCTGTTTCTTCAGGTTTCTAAAATCTGGTGATGGCAGGGGTTGATCCGCCGGCACCACTTGAATTGGCTGAACCATAGGGGAGGTATCACCAGAGCCGCTGGTCCTGGGGACCTTGCTGGAGTATCCTGCAATCTGAACCTTTCCATTTGCCAAGGCAGGCGAGAGCTCATCTTGGCCCCTGGACGTCAAATTAGGTAGACTAGAAGAGGATAGGAAACCCTTCTGATGACTGCGGACCCTTCCAGATCGTGCTTGACAGGTTTGAAGATGTCGACTTAGATGGCTTCTTCCCCCGTACTTATTTGCACTTAGGCGCTTGTGGCAATGAAGGCAGTCAGCAGCCTGGAGTTTTTCATCAACATAGATAGGTGTAAACTCTTTCCACACCTTTGACTTGAATCTGCTGGGAATTGATGAGCTGACTGTTCTTATGTCATCAAGCGTCTCCGAAATAATCTGGTCGACTGCATCATTTGGTGTAGCTGGCGCATTCTCATTCACCAAAACTGTACAGAGAATATGGATGTGTCACATATAATATTCCAGAGCTAAATTGTCTTCATAAAAGCAAAATTTGCACTGTAAGGTCCTAATCAACGCCATGCTGACTGAAACTGAAAGAACACTGATAAAGTTCACGAAGCATCATAAACCATCTACGGACTAATTCATGGTCCTGAATAGGCAAAATGCAAAAAGTAACATACCATATTGGAAGTAGGAATCCTTCTGCCGTCGCTGCGCTGCTTCGTCCTTTGCTGGGCAGATCTTCTGATGACGCCAGAGGTGGCTAGTCCCATTGGAATCCTTGCAGCTCATGCGACTGTGGCAGTACAGGCACTCCGCAAACTGAACTTTCCCATTCATGAAGATGGGCTTGTACTCCTCCCACACCTTGGACCTCTTCTTGTGCTTGTACCTGAAAGGGGTGTGGACATTCTCAAATGCTACATCCACCTTCATGCTGTTACTGTTATCCTCCTCCTCCTCCTCCAGCTCGTCAGGATGCTCCACAACACGCTGGATTAGAGAGTGCTCCATGGCTGCACACAGTGACACCTCAAAAAGTCAAACAACTGAATTTGATCACCAGCACGCGGCTAGCTAAAAAAATAGTTAAAACATAGCATGCGCATCGAGACACACAGAACAGCTGAGGAATAACAAGATCTGCATACGCACAGTGCTCCGCAATAATCACAGAAACTAATGGATCGTATAAATCGCGGCATTCTGGGAGCCTAAATCGTCGGACGCATGCGCATACAGGTACCAAATCAAGCAAATAGCAGAGAAATCCGGGTGAAATCGAGGCGGAGGAGTACCTGGCGATGGAGAACCTCGGGGGCTTGTCGGAGGGGATCGAAACTCCGGTGGGCACGGTTAGGGCATCGAGCTGGATCTGCGGGCGGGCGGGCGGCGGGTAAGGGTAACCCATTGGTTAGAATGGGCCGGGTAGTGGGCTGATTCATTCTGGACGGGCTTTACTGGACTGGACTGCGTTTCAGAGTTTTTAGACTTCGTCTGCTATTAAGCCCGATGCTGTATCATCTCAAAAAGAAAAAAAAAACGATGCTGTATGGGGCCGATATTTTCATTCTCCTTTCTTTTCGAGGTTATTTTTGCGCTAATATCTTCATATTTATTTTGATTTATTTAGAATAACAAACTCAGAAAATCTTTGATTTAAAATCTGTTCAGAAGGTTGCAATGACAGATAATACGGGATATCAAAACCTGGTAAGAACGACCCAAAAAGTGACAAGGTTGACATTTCAACTGACAGGAAAACTGATAAATACATATATTACGCTTAACATAACGTCCAGGAGGACAAAAGAAAAAAAGAAGTTCCGACTGGAATGGTTTCCGCTGACATTATACATACAGTGATACAAGTCAACTCCATTTGTTTGGTTATAATGAAGTGCCAGTGCTCTACATATCATCCAGCTTCCTACAAAATTTTCTTCCACTGCCTATCCACCGATTATTCCACCATCTACCTTTGTACATCCATGGAAAACCTTTCGTAAAATGTACACAAACGAATAACTGAATGAGCCATCAAAGGAAGCAGCGTTAGCACTTCCAAATGTTGGACAGAACGACCCCATACTGTACACAAAAAAACCCATGTACAACTCAAATCAATTGATCAAAGTTCTCAATCGTGTCACCAACGATTGCATGCTCTCTAGCTTTTCATTCAGTTGCCTGACATCTTCAGCGAGGTTCTGATCTTCCGTGCTGCTTGTTTGATTAACAAGCGCAGCACATTTGGCCTTGGAATCGGAAATTTCGGCTTGTAATGAAGAGATTGTTGCTTCCAGTGTGTTTTTCGATCCCACAACATCTGCAATCGCATGCATAGTTGGGGTCCTAGGAGTGCCTATACTGCCAAAACTGTTCTGCCTGCTGAGCCTCCTAGGCGAGAAGATATTGTCCATGCCTCCACTTCCTGTAACAGCACAGCGTCATAAAGATATTTGAATACTCAAGGACACTTGATAAACCCATGAAAAAGCTTGCCCTTCGAGTGCAACCTCTGTAATAAAGGACATGTGATATCAACGGGTTTTTGCGGCATGAGAAAGTATGCCCTGTAAATCAAAGTTCTCACAAGTTTGCAAAGTATAACTAGATTTTATTCAATTGTGCAAGGAATCAACGAAATTATGAGAATAGCTATCCAAACTAAGAGCACCAATAGCTGCCCAACCTTGAGTCACTTGTGAACAATTATGACAAGCCAAAAGGTACAAAAAAAAACTAGAAATAACAGATCACAAATGTTATGGACGCATCCAGCGCACCTATCACTCTATCAGAAGGTGCAAGAAGGCCAGTTCAGCGCCCGCAACTTCAGCAGAGAATTAGAGATAAGCAACACAATTATTACTGAATTAGTTTGTTAGCGATTTATTTGTTAGTTTGCAGTAGCCTTCAGGTTAGAGATAATAGAAGAGCGAGATATAATTTTGTTTGGATGATCTGTTAGGGCCAGCTGTATACAATGAGCACCAGAAGCATCATTGAGACTAAGAAAGAATTAATCCCCAGTTCCATCTTAACCGGCTGCCTGGAGTCTCCTTTTGAGGGAGAGTATGCTTTCATCTCTTTAACTAATGGCTTCATAATACAAGAATCTAACTCAGATAACTTATGGAGAGTCCATACCTAAGTTACGTAGCTGTTCTATAGTTCCCTGACCAAGGGATTTCTCAAGCTTAAGAAGACGAAGAATTGCAGCAGCGATTCTTCCCATTGCATCAGCTTCAGATCTGCAAAGCATGGCAAGGTTCTCCAGTTCTTCTTTTGTTGCAACTGCCTCAATCTGCACTCTCGAATATATAAGATTAATCAGAAAGCAGATCCAAATCTGTGACAGGTTTAGATAAACAATTAAACTGTGTTCATACAGGTTCTTTGACTGAAAACTTGACATTATCCATTGTCCACTTGGCACCCTCAATCTCATCTTCGCCAAAGACCATGGTAGCTTCAACATCAACACCTTGGTCACCAACAGAACATGCACTGTTAAATTCATTGCCCACATGATTACTTGATGCTACTTTTCCAATGAGTTGATCCCTCAGGCGAGGTTTTATTGCCTGTAAACATTCAACTCCAGCCTGCACGTGCAATGTATCACACAGTTAAAGAACAAAAACAGTGCCAAACTGAAATACAAGGGATGACAGTCATGTATATTGTACCGTAAACCGTTCCACTGGAAATGCCTTCTTGGGCAACACCTTCTCTGTGCCTCCCATGTTTATGCGATCAATGCTCTTGCCCGAGACATGTAGACTCCTGAAGGTTGTATGCCAACATTTTTCTTCTCTACTGATACGGTCAGTACCACGTGGAGAAAAAGTATCTCCTACTTCTTCTGTTCCTTCAAGTGCAAACAACCAATTTTTAAGCTCAACTGATACATCAAGGTCGTCTGGCACCCCCAGGTCAAACTTTGAAGTGTAATCATCAACTTTGGACCTTCCATCTGCAATTTTCAGGAAAGCAGAAAATATTCATGATTAATGCAACAGAAAAGTAGCAAAGCAAAAAAAATAGAGAGAATTCTGGACCCAGATCTTAAGGACTATAGAGAAAATCTTAAGGACTAGATTACTTTCTTCATGGACTATTTTGATAGCAAAGTTACTGAACTTGAGCATATTACAATTCGAAACAACATTCTGGACCCAGATGCACATGAGAGATATAAATGGATGGCGGAGAATTTACAATAATTCATCTCAGATTCAGACCACTGATTGAGATCTGAGAGCGAACATTCAATGATGGAGAATGAACATGTCAAAAAGTGGAGATAAGTACATAAGCTCATGCTTAGTGCTATCCTGGGTCCTCATGGAATGCAGGCCACCCCTATCTGAGTATCATAACAACAAAGTTTTCCTGAATTAATATAACTAAACGCCCAGTCGCAAGAACTTACCTTCCTTCTCGGTGAGGTGAGATGATTTGAAAAGTTTTGCAAGTGGACCAGAAGACAAATCTTTTAATCCCCTCAAGAGGCCTTCCCCTGGACCGCCATCAGGCCCCAGGATACCAAAACGATGGAGTAATGATTCGGTGTAAGACATTCCACCTCCAAGACGAACACCAGATACTTTAGCTGATACATTCAAGCTATGGCACTCCATATCCCGCATGTCATAAGGCATTACATGAGTGATGTTTATATCAATAAATTGAGCTTCTTTAGCCTGGTGTTTGCAACTATGATCAACCCAAAAAACTGCTCTCATCTTTGGATGCCCGTTTTCATGCACCATAATGTTGTGTTCACCAGTCACTGCAGTACCATTTTCATGAATCATAGCACTTTCTCCTTCCAAACAGTTCACTGAGACAGCTTTCCACATCACGTTAGTTGTGACTGCAAAGGCACCACCTAGAGTGCGATGAGAAACTTTGACGAACAAATCCTCTCCACCAAACTGTACCAAGGGAATATGTAGGTCGTTTGCAGACAAAGATTCCAGGAAATTGAGCTGGAGGTTATTCATAGTTAAACTCACAGCAGTATCACTTGGCAGTTTATTCTCAATTTTTTCAGCTGATGACTTGCTTGTCCCAGACCTGTTGCCTTTGCTGACCTTTGAAATACGATCTGCAACTTGACCAAAGTAAGTGTAGAAACCTAAGACAAAAAACAGTTGCTCAATTGAGGTGTTGGACGTGAACTGTTGGAAAGCAACACCAATTCTTACAACGCCCTCTGGGGGTGGCACATCCAACAAAGGACTACCATCTGCTGTAACCATAGCTGCTTCAAATCGGATATCATCTAGTTCAATACATTTCCACAAATTTGGAGATGAGTCCTTAATTGCTCTTTGTCCATTTGAAGTGCTAGAAGTTTCGAGTGAGAGGCTTAGATGAGAAGCTCGAGTAGCCCACTTCATCTGACTTGCATCGACAGGTTGATATCCCCAGAGAAGGAAGCAAGCTGGATCTTTATCGAGGTTTAGCAATGGACATTGTGCTGATGGTGACTGGCAGAAGTATAGGTCTTCCACATGCAGACGTGCTCCTGAAAATGACGAATGAGGGCAAGTGTTCTTGGTTCCACTGCACCTTGTGATTTCCTCGGCATCTAATGGAACAGAGAGATCAAGCTCTTTAAGCAAACATGTTAGGCTGTTGATTGAAGAATCAGACAATATGGCACTATGATTAGGCACAACTCCATCCGCCAAGAATGAAGCAATTCTTAAGCAGGACTGCTCCTGGAGGGTTACCTAAAATGAAGATGTACAAGGAATATTTAACCAAGCAGAAAATAATAAAAATCATACTTCAATGATAATGTAAAGGATACAAACCATGAGAGGCTGGCATGTGATGGCAGTTTTTGAAGCAAACATTGGAGGTGAGGGTGACGGAGTGATCTGAAGACAATAGAGGGAAAACAAAGGAACTCCCGTCGCGAGTTCTAATAGCTGATTCCCAAATGGATAAATTGGATCACAAAAATTTTGACCTGACAAATCAAATTAAGATATCAGATTCAAGCATAGCCATGGACATATCATTCCATACCAGAATAGAAATAATCAAGTTACCAAAGTCAGGCACAGGTGGAGGTTCTTGTGAAACTCCTTGCATAGATGGCTGTATCAATGTGCAAGGAGGCCGGGAAAAGGTGTCTCTGCAGTAAAGTAATTGTACAAGGCTCAGCAAGGGTTCTTGAAAAAGTTTCAGGAGCTCAGCTCAATAACAAATTCTTTTCGAAATACATAAAAGTTGATGTATCCTATGTTTGGCATTGTATGCACAATCTTAGCGATACAATAATGCTAATTAGATTTGTTTATGACATTAGATACTTTTGGCATAAACTGACCCAGTATCCTATATTCCCAACTGCATGTGGCCTGAGTTACCTCAGTGGTGCATTCATACAAATAATATTGGTTTAATTAATATCATTTGACGCTTCAAAATGAAGAGTCACAATGCACCAAAGTTTGGCACAGATAATTAGTCAATGACTATGAACACCAGGACTTGTCTCTAGTAACAAGGATACACATAGTACCTTAGAAATAGCCCGCCGACCTTTATGCAAGACAAGTTCTTCGAACTCTCCCCATCTGAAACGCTCGCCTTTACAACAAATAAAATACATAAATCTCTTTGAGGTCAACAGTGAAAATCAATCATATCATCAGGAGACAGTATTCATAGTGAGCAAATCATAACCACAATCCACTGGCGGTGGAAGTACTTACCCGAGAGAAGAACAAAGACTGCATGAGAAGTTCAAGTTGAAACTCTGTTGGCACGAATGATTTAACAAACAAATCAGTATAGAAGGACTAAGTAAAATATTTGAAGGTCTTTGGCACAACTACTAACCAGTATCTTTAATGCAGAGGAATATATGATCTACAATTATGGACACCAAGGAAGACCCTGCTGCTTCTGCATGCTGGTTAAGATACAAGAGAAAAGGAGGAATAAGGATGCAAACAAAACATATAGAGACCCTAATACATGCAAAGCAATAATAAGAGGGTCAACCTGCTGAGCTTTTGGATCTACGTCTCCCCTGTTTAGGCACACAGATACACCAGTCATGAATCGAAGAAAGGCCCTCAAGCCTGTCAAAAATAGTTTCCGGTGTGAATAATGCAGACATGAAAGAAATATAGTTTCAGGCTTCATAGAAAGTAACTGTTTACCAGGTTCACTTAAGGCAGGACAGACAGCTTCAGTAATGTGCAGTTGAACCTCAAGCCCGAGCGGATTATTTAGTTCTGTCCGTTTGACAGTGATCTGATTTTCAAAGCAATGTGTAAGCCAAGAAGCAAAGGGAAGTTGAACAAATATTTTTTTTAAAAAAAATAGTGAGTTATTCTAAACTGAAACCACTCACGTTTGCCTCCCCAGATATTCCTTCCAGGAATCTTTCACCGCCAAAGAACATTCGCTTTGCACCATCATCGTCTCGTTTGTTATCTTCATTGCTAGACGAGTTAAATCGTGCATCGGTGAACATGTCAGGATGAGGTAATAGATCAACTGACAGCGATTGCCACTCCAATTTCTGTGAATTTTAAAAGGAGATACAGAAGATCAGAATTTTTTCTGAGTTCAAAAGTCTCAGTTTGCAATACTTGGGTAACAATAAAAGCGCGGATACTAATCTTCTGGAAGCAAATAGAGGAGCGCCAAACCTTGAAAACATAAATGAACCCTTTGTTGTTGGAGAAATCCCTTGCTTCTTTCAAATTTACTACCTATATGGAAGGCATTCAAATCAGATAATGAAGTGCAGTCATTTCTTAAAAATCAATTATAATTCAAAATCAGAATGAGTACCTGCCATTTTTCATTTGTTGTGTACAGTACAAGATCGCGAAATGTGATAGCTGCTAGAGGCGGTGACCTAAATTGAGCGTAGAAATTAGCACTCGATTTTCCAGGAAACATTGCAGTAAAATCTACTTGGTGAAAGAAAAAAGCTAAACAAACAAGAACCTAGATATGCAACGAACCCATAGAAAACAAAGGGACCAAGGTCACTGAAGAAAAGGTAAATACCATGTTGCACCTCCTTGACGGCGAACACCTCCATGTGTTTCCAAGAGCAGGTTCACAATACCTACTTGCACGGTCATTCCATCTGCAATCTAAGTCCAATATAGCAGATTAAACCCCATCCCTAGTTCAGCTCTTGCTTGACTAAATTTATCTATAATCCAGAACAGGGTGATTGTCATAAAGGGGTAGCACATTAGGCTTAGAACAGAGAGGAAACATCAGATCATAGAGAAAAGGATAGATTGAATTTCAGTTAACATCGAACAATCATCGAACAGGGTGATATACTAATGATTTTACATCATAAACATATAAAATCTGTGTGCGCTAAGCATCAAGCACAAGGAAACAAACCTTATCAGCATAACCATATCCGCTGCTCTTTGCCGATGGAGACGATACACTGTTGAATGAGGAAAAGCCAACAGAAATAACTAAAGTTACTGAATAATTGCATGATGGTACAAAACAACAACATAATGGAACAAAATTACCTGCTAGGGCTGGAAAGATTTTCAGATTCATCTTTCTCTACAAGCACAAGATCAAGCTTATCAATGTTCACGACAATTGGCTCCACTTGCACATTCGACACAGACGGTAACTGCGGAAATAAGCAAAGTATTTCATTGCCAAAATCACAAGGTTATTAGGCATACTAACAATGATGCCCTTGCTAACTGCAACTCAGATTCAGCGGAAGTGTCCAAATATAGCCGTAATGGCCCCCTGACCAACCTTTGTAACATCCAGACACAGAAACATCAAAACTCTCCCACATGACTGAGAAGTAAACTCAACAACTACGACCAGGCGACCACAGGTCAAAAACTAACATCAGGGTAGCATAATGCTGAGCTGAATACAAAGAATAAAACTACCTCATATCATCATTTCA
This sequence comes from Eragrostis nindensis, assembly GCA_012490785.1. Lineage (NCBI taxonomy): Eukaryota > Viridiplantae > Streptophyta > Magnoliopsida > Poales > Poaceae > Eragrostis > Eragrostis nindensis. The sequence goes on along the minus strand of JAAXCT010000100.1, from coordinate 174,832 downwards.
CCACAAACAACATTATCCCACTGTAACATCCCAACGAGAACTGTAATTAATAGCAATGACCGTCAAAATCACAACTTCGTGATGATTCTATCATCTATTACTCACGAGCACAATTAGAACGCACAACCAAATTCAGCCCAATCCATCAAAGTTTGGCAACTTGGCAGCAGTGTAGATTATCATTTACTACCACGGATGCTCCCTTAAGGCCCAGATAAAATAGAAAGAGCAGCTGAAATATATGTAAAAAAAAACACGATGGAGGTAGCGCATTTACCGTGATCTGGAGCTTCCCTACGCGCGCTCTTTCGACCGTAAGCGCCGGAGGCAGTCCCAGGCTCGCGTGCAACGCATCGCCATTGATATCTGCACCGCCACAAATCGCAAACTTAGCACCGGAATCAGAAACCTCAATGAAATCGGCTCCAGCAAGGGTAGGTTTGAGCAGGGCAAATGGATCCTACCTAGGTTGGAGAGCTGCGCGGTGCGGCCCTGGAGCTTGAACTGGTCGCGGGAGAAGGACTTGAGCCAGTACTTGAGCGTGTACTCCAGCGCCCGCGCTATGATCGACTCCATCCCGGCCTCCTAGACCTCCCCGGAAGAACCTCGATACTTGTGGACCGGCCGCCGGGGTTCCCCGGCGTCAGCTGTGGCGCGCCGCCGGATCGGAGGTGAGATTCCGGCGAGATGGAGGGAGGGAGGTGGAAGGATGTGAGAGGAGACGGTGGGCCCTTTTAGGTCCGAGACTGATGAGACTTGCTTTTGGTTTAAGCCTTTTTATTTCCTTTTTTTTCTTTGTGTAAGAAAGAGTGGCATTTACAGTTTGGCACGTTGCATCGCTGTGATTCTTTACTTGGGCGTCTATTTTTGGCATACATTAAGGTTTGGCACTGTTCGTCGATTCCTGTTAGATCAATCGGTCAGTAATTGTGTGTGCATTGTAGTTAAAACTTGTGGAAGATTAAATCAGAAAGCATGATCTTATTTTATTTATAAGACTTTTTAAAAATTATTAATCAGCTGATGAACCAAACCGACAGAGACACCTCTGGCCTCATGATCTTACTGTTCCTATTCGCACCTTTGCACATCACTTTCTCCCACATCGAATTTTTAATCCAACCTATGATCCATCTCATCACAGCTACACAAAAGCGATCAGATAACCATGTTACTTGTAACTACAAACAAATAGGACTGTCCAACATTGAAAGTTACTGAAATCTTCAAAAAGTTTGTTTAACTCCGAAGCAATTTTGTACTCCTACTAAAAGAATCAGTTCGGTCCAGTACTGTCAGTCGCTGGCTCCAAACGAAGCTTCACCTCCCGGTAAAGCTCGACCAGCTAGTGCATCGGAGTCCGCGACGGCAGATCTCGTCTCGTACTACTAGTAGATCGATCATTAAGGACGACAACGGAGTAGGTTTACTGCAGGAGGGTTGGTTAATCGTCTCTGCTAATTACGGCCACTGCGGCGCCGACACGGACGGGCAGATCTGGACGTTTGTTCCCAGTGGGAACCCATGCAGCGGAATGGGACCAAGAAATGTGGCCTCAATCACGTGAGAATGAGGGGGAGAGAATTGTACTATTTGTGCAAAAGGTTATTCCCACTCGCTCAACTCTTCAAGCAGGGAATAAGTATATTAGGGACAGGCATCACAATGATTAATTGTGCTAAGCAAGGTAGATACTCCTTCTGGAGAGCGACACTGCCTGCGTGTCCCCGCTTGTTCATATCAATGTCCTTGAAAGTTATAAGAGTTTGGACAATTTTTATGTTGTGGCGAGAAGGACAGAAGGTCCAGGAGTACAGCTGGTTGGTTGGTACTAGGACACTCATCATAACGCGAGAAACAAATTCGAAATTGTTGTGAAACTGTAGTGGAAAGGGTAACATAATTTGGCTGGAGGTTCTCTTCAGTGGAGCTCCAGTTAACATGTACAGGGCCCTTGTTCCGTCAGTAGAACACAAGCTCTGTTCCAGTTCTCTCCAGGCTGACGGACCCCAGAGATGCTATGAACCGTCAGCTTTCACTGCACTCGTCCATGCATGATGCATCAGGTTCAACGCCAATTCAGTGGATAAGAACATCGGATCGATGATGAGATGATTGAACACGGACCAGACTCGCAGCTTTCGTGTGCCGCCAAATCGAGCCGATCGAGCATCCTATGCGATGCGCATGCAGATGCGGCGTGACCGTAAGAGGAAGAAAGGTGAATGAAAAGTCTGAAGAAAAAGGGCTGTTAAACTGAAGCTAGCCTTTGGCTGAATGTTTTGAGGCGATGAATGAAGAAAGGTGTAGCACTGGATCCTGAGTGAGCTGGAGCCTCAAAGTCAGAGGTTGGGGAACCAGCCGCCGGCGACGTGCAGGCGTCGTTCGCTTTGGCCCCACTCTTGATCTTTTTCCATGGAGTCCGTCGTACATAAAGTGACATTGGCATCCCAAGTTTGACATGCTCGCTTCGTCTTCCTGACTTCGTCCCCGTCTTCGCGGCAAGAAAGCGAGGCGGCATGTCGCGTCGGCGTCGACCTAAAGCCGTGAAGCAGAGTGAGTGCAGAGCTCAACAGATCGTCGGGCTCAAAGGCTCTAACGGGCCAGAACAACGGGCTCGTGCAAGTACCGAAACGAGAACAGCCCAAGACCACTTGATCGTGACTTGATCGCTCGCATTTTGGCATGATCTGCGGACAAAATCTGTTGAAGCAAAGAACAAGTCATTTTCTGCTGTCCGGATCGAAACCAACGACCGTGCTACTACTACCCTATCCGTTCCTGCTCCTTCCTCCACTTGCGTTGCGTTCGGCGGCAGCCCCACGTCCCCACGGGACTGGAGAGAGCTCCACCAGTCGCGCTACGACGTCGCATCCGACGGCCGGCCAGCAGGCCCCACCCGTCGCCGCATCTCGGCCGTCCGGCCCCAGCCAAACCACCGCCAAGCAAAACGCCGCCGAGCGATCGAGCCGCGCCACCCAAAAGGGCGCCGAGCACCTGAGGACCGCGGCGGCCCGTGCAACTCTGCCAGAGTGCGTGCAGTGCAAGTGCATGGAAGCGGACGCCGGCGAGCCCTCGCCGCCGCCGCCGCCGGCGGAGCTGGCCATGGTGGCGCGCGCCGTGCAGCGGCTCGTGGCGCGGAACGACGCGCTGCTGCTGCTGGCCGGAGGGGAGGAGGAGGAGGAGGGGACGACGACGGTGATGGGCGGTCGTCATCGTCGGTGCATGGCGGCGTTCGAGGCGGCCAGGGGCGCGCCGGCGCCGCGCATCGGCGTGGCGGAGTACCTGGAGCGCGTGCACCGGTTCGCCGCGCTCGAGCCCGAGTGCTACGTCGTCGCGTACGCCTACGTCGACCGCGCCGCGCACCGCCGCCCGGCGGCCGCCGTCGCGTCCAGCAGGAACGTGCACCGCCTGCTGCTCGCCTGCCTCCTCCTCGCCTCCAAGTTTCTCGACGACTTGTAAGCACCTCCTCCCTCCTCCTCCTTTTCTTGGCCAAACTTGAACGTGCGCGCGTCGACGATATACAGTCGGTACAAAGAGCGTCATGCAACACTGAATTCTGCTCGTGTTTTTGGGTGATCATGCTCCTCTATCTATGAACCAGAAAAGTCCTGCTACTTATTGTCTTCGTTGACAAGAACTGTCGTAGTATAATTAACCACAGTTAGTTGTGTACTTTGACAATGTCGTGTTCTGAAGGGCCAGGCCAGGGGAGTGACCAACCATGACCACAATTAATCCATATAATTAGGGAAAAAAAAGGATAGTTTTTCATCATGTCAGAAAGGAACGTGTCCGCGTCTTGAATTTCCTGTTGTTGATCAATTGCATCAATTTCCTGTCCGTGGTAATCTGACAACGACATTAGACAACCAAGTCGCCAGGTAGGTCCTGGCACGCTTCATGACATGTGGCTGCATGACGCTTTCCAAACATAAAGTTCAGAAAATTATGGTACGATATGTTTACCAAATTCGCTCAATCAGCCTCATGACCGTCAGCAGCAGATACGGGTACGGATTACATTGCGTCCATTAGAAATTCAATTCAACGTTTTCGCTTCGCAATTTCGTGTCGTGGTTTCGTCTCATTTACGTGCAACTCTCTCACTCTGCTCGCGCCATTGTGCAGCCACCACAGCAACGCCTTCTTCGCGTGCGTCGGCGGCGTGAGCAACGCGGAGATGAACAAGCTGGAGCTGGAGCTGCTCGTCCTGCTCGACTTCGAGGCCGCCGTCGGCCACCGCGACTACGACACGTACCGCGACCACCTGGAGAAGGAGATGCTCCGGGACGGCGGAGCCGCGAAGGCGAGACCGGCCGCCGCGCCCGGCAAGCACCCGGCGGCGCCGTTGACGGCGGCCGTCGTTCCACCGATGCTGCCGAAGCCCAACGGCGTGCCGGCCTAGCCGTGTCTCACAGAACTCTGGGCGTTCGATTACTAGCGATAGCAAAATGGCCCGGAGTTCTGTGAGAGACGGCTTGGCCGGTGTTAATTCGACGTGTACATATCTGCAGAGTTGTGTGTTGTGCCATGCATGTACGGGATGCTGAATACGGAGTATCTATTAACTGGATGAAATGAACTCGGCATCAACACTGTCCCATGAACACTGTTCGTCAAGAGTATGCTACGCGTCACTGCGATGGCGATGCTAACGGCCCATGAGGTGAGCAGTGAGGAAGATGTCACCTAAAAAACTGCCGCACGACGGACTGGTAGCTCGCAGAAAAGAGTAAAGAGGATGGATGGGTTGGGTTGGGTGAGTTGGTTGGGAGCTGTGGCGCCAAAGCTCTGTCCAGAAAGGTCCCTGCTAGTGCTCCTACACAACGCACTGCAGCGGTCCAAGGCATACGTCCGAGAGTTTCTTGTCGAATCCAGGAAAGCTGATGCAGCAGAGATGGAAACAAAGCCGAACCACCGAAAGAGGTCGATGTGATGCGCAGAAAAGCGGAGGAGAAGGTGTGACGAGCTCACACATGCGACGATAGCCGATTCAGGGCGTTTCAGAAATGGTAAAAACTGCTAGCGTTGCCTTTTCCGTTCCAGTTTGGAAAGGACGGCACCTGAGTGTTTCACAACGACGCCCCTTGGGAGTCATCTTATTCCATCTCAGTTGTTCGGTACCTTAACGTTTCAAGCAAGGTTCCTAGCTTTAGACATTATTTACAGCATAATGGTCGTCCTACAGAAGGCCACTCGCCAAGGCAAATGTCATGAATTTTGAGTTTCTTTTTTGCGGGTATGGTTTTGACATTAACCGCCCCCATTGCATTTCGTACCTTTATTTCTTGTGTTGGATTTTAAGCAAAATTGTGTCATGTGTAAACACACTAAAACAGTTAGATTTCTTCTTTATTCTTTGTCATATAATAAAAAATCATAGTTACGGCACAAGTTAATGTATCAAAAACAAGCCAAAGCAAAGAGCGTTGAAAGGCCTGATGGTCTCAATTTTTTTTCTTCTGAATTTTAAGATGGTCATCTTTTCTAATCTGCTTTAACCATTAGATCTAGATCAAACGGTCATTCATTTCTCCCTCAGTCATATATAAACATAGCGCTCGCCCTAACCCCAACCCATCTCCTCACTGTACATCATATCCCGCCGCCATTGTCTCCTACCTTCACCATATGCTACTCGCATCGACCGTGCCGGTGATCTCCCCTCGCCTCCTACACCTTCCTCCTTCTCGTAATCCATTCCTTTTCTTGTGTTTGACACCTGCCCCCACGACGACTTCGCTAATCGCTCTTCGATTCCATGTTTTAGATTTTGTAGGATCACTGAATTGTGCTCACCTTCCTTTTCTAGATCTAGGTCGTGGCGGGTCTGAACTCTAACCTGCTGTGGTAAGTGATCAGGCGGAGGCTAGATGAGGAGCGCATCAAACCTGTTCGAGGAGCGGATCTTCAACCATCCGATGGTTAGTAAAAAAGAGGAATAAGAGTTTTATTTTTATTAGCTGTATTCATCATTGTTATCACCACCACTAACTTTCCTCTTTACCAAATATTCATATGATGGTAGTTGCAATCTGGTTTTGCTCTCATCCTAGATTCCTAAATTATGGAATAGAGCGAATTCATTGAACTGTCGCAGACCGTGGCATTTTTTATCATTGAGTCATGACCTCATATGAGTGCAATTTCCAAACAAGGTCACAAATCCGACCGAAATCCCCAAACCATCTCGAAATATCGATGCAACATCTTAGCCAACTAGGCATTGACATAGGTTTTGACATAAGGTTTTGTTGTTATTTATAGAAGTATACTAATTTCATTCATGCAAAAAACATGTTCTAGTACAGTTCCGAGAAAAACAGCGCGGAAAGCTAGGGCGACAGTCAGAAGATGGCTGTTCTCCTGGAAAATTTACAAAATGGGCCCAAACAAGTAGGGATAATGTTTAATACTAGCAATTCAGAAGCCCTCAATTGCAAATTGCGCGCCTCCTTCGTCTGACAAAACAAACGCGAAGCCGCGACCTGCTCTGCTGTTCTTCCTCGTCGTTCTCCCGACATCTCACAGGGCCCCCTCGTACAACACCCCAAATTACACTCCCCTCCTTGATCTCCCCCTCGCCGGCGCGCGGCACGTTCTAGGGTTTCTGCCGCCGCTCCCGCCGCCCAGCGCCTCCTGTTATCCTCTCTCGTCAGCTGCGATGGCGTCGGCGTCATCTCCGGCGGCGGCGAGGGCAGGGGCGGGGGCAGGCGCCGGGGGCGGGAAGGACGACGACCTCACCGATCTGGTGCGGCGCCTCGTCGACGTCCTCGCGCGCTACGCTGATCGCCTCCCCTTCGACCTCGATCGCCAGGTCTGCGCTCGGATCTGTGATCTCGTGCCTCGTGTTGATGCTTTTATTCTGACCGCTTTGTTGCCTCGTTGCTTGGGATTTGTTCTGCTCTCTGGTTAGATTGTAGATTCCCAAATTTACGCGTTGCTGGATAAGCCGTGCGTAAGCATGGACAGTTAGGCCCCTGTATGCCTCGCTGGATATTCGAGGTGATTTGGAGGTGTTTCGCTGCAAAATATGAAATGGCTCCCTTTTTGAATAATGTGCTCGGGTTTGGCGAAATGTTAGGTGATTATTGTGCCCACAATTTTGTTTCCTCATCGCTTAGTGTAATTTATCACTATTTAGACTCTAGAATGTGCTGATTGTCAACTTAACAAAGTAAATTAATCATGGAGGCGCACTCAACTCCATGCAAAAGTTGAGGTATGTAGCATTTATGTTGCAGCAGCTTAGATTGATACCAAGCCACAATCAGTTTGCTCGTTTAGACCACTATGGTGGTGTTTGATTGGCAGCACTGAAATGGTGCTGTTATAGCCGTATGACAACAAAAAACAGGCTTGCGTGGATTTCCTCAAATAATGTGGCCATCCTGACAATATCCTTGTTGTCTTTCAGTAAAGCTCATCTGAGGTTTAAGTGATCTTTCTGATTGTTTATTTCTTTATTTTTCCTGAACAAATATTATCTATGATTGATGTACATATGAGCTGTTTTGCTTGGAAAAAAAAGGGATGCACCTTTGTAGCTCCACAGAAACAAACCCATCTGTGAAATGTTTAGAATTTTTTTAGCTTTAGTCCTCTGTACAATAATCATTAAATAACTTGCTTCATGTTCATTCTTCAGAAACTTCGTTCACTCACCACACTTGCTGCAATTGCGATCACTCTTCTGTTTGCCTGGAAAATGTTGAGAGCTCCTCAAGAGCAACCTCGGAGGCCACGTAGGAGGACTGCTCCATCATCGAGCAACACAAGCAGTAGATCACGGCCAGGACCAGATGCTTTGGCCTCAACAGATGCTTGCACATCATCGGCAGATTCAAGAGCACATGAAGCAATCAACCAGCTGTTCCAGCCAGCAAATGTATTGTTTGTTTTCTTTTGATGGATACTGAAATTATGTATTTGTTTTAACCGTTAGGTCTGATAGTTGCTTGTTTTTCTACAGCTGACACTTGAGCAGCTTGTCAGGCATAAGCTGAGCGAAGGACGAAGGGTATTTTTACACATTAACTGCTTTCTTACTATTCAGTATTCACAGCAGATTTACATAGTAATACTTCTACTGATGGATGCTCAACTTTTAGGTCACATGTCGATTACTTGGTGTGATTCTAGAGGAAACTACTCCTGAGGAGCTTCAGGTAAGAAGTAATACTGCTGCATTTAACTTTGCCTTTCTTAATCAATTAAATGGATTTTTATATCTTGTTGCAGAACCATGCCACGGTGAGACCTTCCGTGGTGGAGGTTCTACTTGAAATTGCAAAATTTTGTGACATTTATTTGATGGAGCGCATTCTCGACGATGAAAGCGGGGTAAGCGTTGAAGGTGTCCTTATGTATTATCAAGGTGTCCTTATGTATTATCATTACTTCTTATGTTCTGTATAAATTCAAAAGAGTTTTAGTAGATTGGAGTGTCAGTAGAACATGAAAGTATATGCTGCTGCAGCTATTTGTCCACTGTTTGAATTTGTGCTTTTCTAGCATCTGCTATATTGTGAATTACTAGTACTATCCATCAAGTACTTCAAACTTTGTACTAGGTTACTGTAAGCTATCACCAACAATTTGAATGGCATGATTCAGGAAAAGATTTTGTCTGCCCTGAGTGAAGCTGGACTTTTCGCTGGTGGTAGCCTGATAAAGGACAAGGTAGGTTGAAAGATGACTCAATTGCTATATAACACATAGCTGGTTCATTGTTATTCGAGCATGGTATAAAGCCAGGTATTTGCAACGTAACATCTTTGTGAAATCTGCAGGTTCTCTTCTGTAGTACAGAAAATGGGCGGACCTCTTTTGTGCGGCAACTCGAACCTGATTGGCACATTGACACAAGTCCTGAAATTGTTCACCAGTTAGCTGTAAGTCCATACATTCAGTAGTTTCAATAACGTTTACTGTTGACTCTTTCTCAGAACAGGTTTTGAATTGCTATTATTTTTCTTGTAGAGATTTATCAAATACCAACTACACATTTCACCACAACGCCCCGAAAGAATAGCATCCAATGTTTTCAGCTCTACAAGCTTGGAACAGTATTTTGGGGGCCTGGATCAGAGATGATACATGATAGGTAAGTAGAGAAACTTAAAGTTACTTCACATGCACGTTGGTTTGTTTATAAACTATTGGCCGCCCGCCATGCATGATGTCTTCCTAATTTTTATATTGAATTTATTTTCCTGCAGGTCAAACCCCATCAAACCGCGGCATAGTGAGAACTGAGAACATCATTGTTTTTTTTTTTCTCTCTTTGACTGATGGAACCGTTTTTCCTGTATCATGTGTAAAAGTCTTTGCATGTACTACCCTTGTTCTGCGGTGCCCCATAAGCTATGGAAGGAGATAGCATCTGTAGTATACTTTATGTATCAATCATGTTAATGTATAACCGGTAAAATTGTCAACCTGTCCCTTGCCATTTGTTCTGCAGAGGCCGTATGGTTCCTAACTCATTAGCTCGCACGTAAGTTGCTCTAATTCAGATTCACGAAAGAGGACAAAAGGAGACCGCCATAAGGGTTTGGTTGTAACATTTAACATGTTCACCAGCATCCATTAGAGCAAAAACATCTGTTACATCCGGAAGAAATGAGTATCTCATGTAATTCTTTGTGCGTAATCATTGTAATCTATAGTATACTAAAAAACCCAGTATACTAAATACAAAAAGACACCCCCTAATGTCGAGCAAAACTTCAACCAAGACCAAATTGTCTGTCTGCTTTCAGATCGGTCGCTCTTCTTGGCACTTCGCGCACGTACATGTGAAACCATAATCGGCAAGCTGCGCCTGCCTCTCCTCATATGGAACATCTTCATCAATGTAGGAGATGGTAATCTGTAATGTTTATTGTTAGCCAAAGCTTATCCCTTGATCACATGAACGAGATGATTTGACCCAAAGAAAATAAAGAGAGTACCTCGTCATCTTTCCCGATAGGCTCGAGAGCAATTATCACTGCATGACCATCCTTATCCTGCATTGGTAGCTTAACAACTCAGATCTGCATTGCTGACAATTTGGTAGGAAATGAACTGAAGCTCAACGAAAATGTACACACCTCGTCTCTTTTAAATGCTTTAGCATTTGGACAGCATGAATGGTTCATGCAGCTCTGCAAAGGGAAGAATGCCGTTCCTGCAACTGAAAATTTGTCAAGGAAAACAATTTTGTTTTATCATGCAAACAGAAATCACCATATTTAAGCACTGTAGAAATTGTGCATACCCTCGCAAGGAACCGAATAATCTTCACCTAAAGCATTTAGGTATGGTCCTGTTACCTTCTCTACTTCCTCCTGAGGGGCAGTGCAATTCAGGTTAAACTGTCGATACAGCTCAGATCAAAACCTCACAGATTTGGGCCAACATCAAACAAACCTTCTCGCTATCTGGAAGATCATCAATGTATATAAAATAGTCTTCAACCGGCGATGCAACAACTAAATCACTGCAACAAAGGAGATGGGATTATTGAACCATACTGACAGAACATGATGTCAAAAGCAGCAAAGATGTTTCAATTGTAACAAAAAGCAATTATACAGCATGGCATTCATCAAGATGAAAACAAAAGGATTCACTTACAGATTGTTCAGCTCAAACATGCCAATTATATGGCCATAGACATCCAGCGAAAACACTAGACACAGTCAAGGCAGTTTCAACTTGCATGAGAAAACAATGTCATGGAAACTTATATCTGTCAAACAATTCTGACAACAATTGAAAAGGATACAAGGTGCGCACTCAGGATCAAAGATTGCATCCTTGAGAAGCTGCAGTGACTGCACAACAAAGAAAATAAAATCAGCGCATCAGTAACTATGATTACGTAAAGGACAGCAGATTAGGTTAACCATAGTTTATAAGTTACTTATCTATACTTTCTTTCTGGCACTAAATTTCAAACTGATGTTCCATGAGGTCCAGAGTATAATACCATCAGTGCAGTATGGATTATTAGTTTCAAAAAGGGAAAAAAATATGCCAGTGTAATTACCGTAAATGCCATATCTCTTATGTGCTGCCTAAATGAATCTTCTTTACTGGCATCAACATCCTCAGGCAAAGCAACACACTCCCACCATCTGCAAGCACAACTTTTCCCTTTTCACGAGTTTGTAGTGGACAAACAGCATTTTTACTCACAAAGGCAAGAACATAGAGGCAATCCTTTAAGCGACAGGGTAAGTGGTTGCACAAGTAACACTAGCCTTGTAGCCATTATACAGTGACAAGCCCCCACAAAAGTGATGCTACATAACACTTTTGCTTAGCGCCTTATGAAAAACTCTGAATCAACAGTGGAGGAATCTGCATAAGCTCATTCCCTTTACCTCTTTTTGAATCCCATAGAAAGTGGTTTCCAAGCTTCGGTAAGAAATGAAAAGCTTGATTCCTCTTTTTTGTTTTGAGATGCATGCTGCCTTTTTATATTTTTGTACCTCAGCATGGTATAAGTGATAGCCTGACATATAAAACGAACAAGATTGTGTATGAGAAACAAGAAATATGAGTTGCAATCTAGAAGACGAAAGTAAACGATGTTAGTTCTTTTGTTTGCTCGATTTGGCATTCTTGATGTTTGGCTATTCCTTGTCATATTGTGCAATGATCTCCTCAGTGCACTTAACAATGGTTGCAAAGTTTACAGATTTTCAAACAGATATTAGCAAATGGTATAAACTCTGAATCTGATGCCCAAAAGCCTTTGAATAGTTCCAATTGATCGAGGCTAACTTGCAATTTTCAGATATAAATCAAGTCAATGCTTCTTCAATATTGGAAACTGGGAAACAAAGATGGACATTTGAACGTGATGTTTAGATGCATACAAACTAAGTACTCTACAAATGTTTCTTTCACTTACCTTGGCAGCAACCAAGAAAATATCATTGGTTCCTGAAATAAATAAAGTTATAATCAGAAAACAGATGTACAGCCTACATGAACGGTGAAAAAAACATGAATCATGCAAGACATAAATCTAGTATGATAGTATCTGTAATCAATAACGAACTCAGTTTTATAATGACATACATAGATCTATACTTAGTGCTGGCTTACCATTGGCATGCTCAACAAATTTCTGAAGGGCAGCTCTCCGCAATGGCTCAGTCTTGGATCCAGTGCACAGCAAAGAATGATACGAGTCCCAGTCGGAATCAGCACATGATTGGCTATACAGAATTGCATGACCAATTAGCCCATTTTCATTTCAAGATTACACATTGTATGAATTATCAAAGAAGTAACAAGTTCTAGGTTCAATAGATGCATTTGCTTATGAGGCAATTAGGTCTGAAATGATTATGAGTGACGAAATAGATATCAATCAATTTCTAGAGAGAAGGGTTAGGACCTCGATTACTTTATATAGTATCAATAGAGAGTATGCTGTCATCAAGCAATGGATTTAGAAAATTATTAGGAACTCAAACCTGCAGTAGAGTTCTCCCTCGCATCCACCAGGGCAAGCAACAACTGAAGGCAAAGCAAATTGATCGGTGAAAGGCAGTTGCATATCACCAGCCATAAGTGACAGTATGACCTCTTGCGGCACAGTATGGGCATTTCCATTTCTTGCACTTGAACAACCGGTACTTGACCCAGCATCACTTCCATGGCAATGCCTCTCAAAAGTGCCATCATTGCCGGTACCAATGCTCTGCAAATACAACCTTCGCCCAATCTGGAACTCTACGGAACCAATGAAGCGGAAGCAATAGCTACACACCACGCAGTCAAGCTGCAACAAGATAGGTGCTACTGTTACAACACTTCATATAATATCTGATATGAAATTATTCACTTTTTGGTCAGCTTTAAAGAAGGATAACCTTGTTAAGACTGTGCTGAGCACCCACCAACATTTGGTCCTTCAGAACAAGATCCCCTTCATCAAAGTCCTTGTTGGCACAAACACCTGGAAGAATCATTTGGTTCAATATACCGGCTTTTACCTTGCACCCAATTTACACAAGCATACTGAACATGCTGGCCAAGCGGCCAGCATGGTAAGAATTCAGAAGCCATTACCTTTACCATGCTTGCCGCTGTTGGTCACTCTTATTCCATCCTGTTTCCTAGACTCTATGAGTTCATCATAGTATTCCTGAACAACATATAAGCATCAATTCCCATTAGAACAGAGACCTGCAATGGAGGCAAATACTTCAAAGTCGCGGCTTCCTCACTAGGGTTGAATACAACCACAGCGATTACCACCCAATTAATCGCTCTGGAGGCCGAATTTCATCATACCAATGACACAAAATCCTAGAATTCACAGTCTCTCTATCGAGCTAACAACGCCGCGGCAAAACTGTTCAATTGAAGGAATTGTGAAGCAAACAAATGAGGGCGGAAGGAAGGGAGGTGCCTTGGCAGCGTGGAGAGGAGGCGTGGCGAGGAGCTGGGCAATCTGGGGGGCGAAATCCCTGTCCAGGTCGCACGGGCTGACGCTGCTCTCGCCCATACCGTCAGCGTCGACCGGAGCTTCTCGCGGCGGGCTCGTCAGTCGCTGTCCGCCGCCGCCGCCGCCGCCGAGGGGTTTTGGGGTTTCTGAACTCAAAGCCTCGTTCAAAGCGAGGATACGGAAATGGTTTGGTGGCAACAGGAGGCGCGTTCCACCCACAACAGCGTAGACCTGTGCTTTGCGTCTCTATCCTGTGAAAACGTAATGTTTGTTTTCGTATAGATAGAAAGCAGAGTAAAGGTGGTATCCTGTCAACCAACGTAAATTCGACTTTTATAATAAATTTATGTTTTTGAATTCGTCGTATGAAATGGATATGAGTATGCATGTCATGAAATTTTATATCACGTAAAATTTTATTTTGTTTGAAGCATATTCTTCTCTTTGTTTGAAGCATATATTCTAACAGAACGCATACATATTCTAGCAGATTACGTAGAACAAACAGCCTAATATTAATTTGGGGCTTGGTCGTTGGGCATTGAGAATGTTTCATCACCTTGTGAACAGATCATTGATGGATGGCGCGGCCGGGAGCAAACGGTGGAGGTTAGAAGGGGGACTAATTAAACGCACATACAACCTAGCTATGCACACGACTTCTTTCTAACCCCAACAACTTCCTGTTACACATATACTAGAATAACCAGTCAACGTCTTTCTAATCAACAACTTAATTAAGTAACAATGTCATACTCATGAACTACCGAAGATGCTCAATCAAAGGGAGCCACTAGTCAGCACAATCTTGCCGTCCTATTGGTCAAACACTCAAACGCAAATGGGTTGTATGATACGAGCGGTTACCTCGTCGTCATCCACGATCCAGTCATCCAGCCACCCGCCGCGTTGCAGCTCCATATATTCGCGGGCCAGCTGCATCATCTGCCGGCATCGGGAGTACTAGTCTTCGCCTACACTCGCAAACAACTCTTCAGCTCCTCTGCTGCTGCGGAGCCCCTTCCTTCCATCCAGAATGTCTCCGATGGTGAAGGCTTTGGTCGCCCTGGTGGCGGTGGCCTCCGTCGCCGAGCTCGCCGCCGGCATGAACTACACGATCCAGTGGACGGCGAGCGGGGACTACAGCGACTGGTCGGCCAAGAACCTTGTCCGCGTCGGCGACACCGTCGGTGAGCTCCCGAATCATCCTTCGTCTCTCTAGCTAGCTCGGCGGCCGGGGACATGCACAAATGCTCCTGTACATGTCGCTTCATCTGAAAGTTACTACGCGCTTGGTGCAGTGTTCACGTACGGGTCGCCGCACACCGTGGACGAGCTGTCGAAGGCGGACTACGAGGCCTGCAGCTTCGCCAACTCCGTATCGTCGGACCGGAGCGGCAGCACCGCCGTCACGTTCGACAAGGCTGGCACGAGGTACTTCGCCTGCGAGGCGGCGTCGCACTGCAGCCAGGGACAGAAGGTGGCCATAACCGTGTCGGACGCGGCCACCGGGGGGCAGAGCCCGCCGGCGTCGCCGCCAACGGGGAGCCCGGCGCCGCCCAAGGGGAGCTCGCCGCCGCCCAAGAAGAACTCAGCAGCGCCGACGGCTGGCCTTGCAGTGAAGGTGGTGCTGGGCCTGGGCATCGGAGCAGCCTTTCTTGCTGCCTTCTGATCGAGCTCCCGAATGAGCGCTCTAGAGTTTAAACATGATCCGTTCTATTATAGAACTTCTATATATGTCCAGTTGCATGTATGTGACGTGTCTCTCTCGACATGTCGTGGAGTTGAAATTTTAAAATTCATTTTGTAGTGTTTGTGTCGCGATGGCTGAGTCGAACGTCATCTTGTTCAAAGTATTATTTTTTCTCGTAACTAGTACAATACCTCTGAGTTATGACAAAGTGAACTTCATCTTGACAACTTCTGATAACAGTTCCCATACGAGGGATTTGTGCACATGTGCACCTGAAATCCCCCCTACTAAACCACAAAAAGCTAGAACAGACAAGGCATGCACAACGTCTGGCAATGGCATTACAAATTACAATCATGACAGAACGCATACAAAGTTATGTCATGGAATATTTGCTCAAGCTAACGCTATCAACAACACCAGAGCATTGGCAAACAGAGCAATAAGCATCAGCAACAGCAAAAATGATGGGGCCGAGGCAAGAAGCCAGAGATGACAGTCCGTATGTAACGACTGTCTCATCAAGATTCCAGACAGCAAATAAGTTGCAATCACAGAACAGAGAGCTCTTCTTCAGTGAGCATCAAATAGAGAGATATCTGACCATTTATTTTCGATCGACTAAAGTAACAATGTCCTGCTCGTGAAGTATCACAAAGACTCGTTCAAACCAAACCACTAGACAGCATAATTAATCTCTTGACATCCTATTGATCAAATACTCAAATGCAAATAGGGTATATGATATACGAATGGTTAATTACCTCGTCGTCACCCGCGATCCGGTCATGCGGCCACCCGCCACGGTGCAGCTCCATATATTCGCGTACCTGTTGCATCCATTAGTCGTTGGGATCAATTAGTCGTCGCCTGCAGTAGCAAGCATTCCCAGCTCCTCTGCAGCGGCGTAGATCCTTCCATATATCCACAGGCCGTCCGATCAAGAATGTCTGCGCTGGTGAAGGCACTGGCCGCGATTATACGGCGATCGCTGCCGTCGCCGAGCTCGCCGCCGGCAAGAACTACACGATCCAGTGGGATACGACCGGGAGCTACGGCGACTGGTCGGCCAAGAACCCCGTGCGTGTCGGCGACACCGTCGGTGAGCTCCCGAATCCTTCTCGTCTCTCCCCTTGCAAGTTGCAAGTGCATATTGGCCATATCACACACATCACATCTGAAACGTGCGTACATTGGTGCAGTGTTCACGTACGGGCCGACGCACACCGTCGACGAGCTGTCGGAGGAGACCGGCAGCACCGCCGTCACGTTCGACGCCGCCGGCACGAGGTACTTCGCGTCATCGCGTGCAAGACGGGATCGCACTGCAGGAGGGGCCAGAAGGTGGCCATAACGGTGGCGGACGACTCGGCCGCCGCCGCGGCTGCGCCGCCGACGGGCGGCGTGCAGAGTCCGGCTCCGGCGGCGCCGAAAGGGAACTCGGCGGCGCGGATGGCGGCCGGCGGTGCCGGGCTCGTGGTGAGGCTGGCGCTTGGCCTTGGCGTCGGAGGAGCCGTGCTTGCTGCCTTCTGATGACGATCAGCTTCTCAATGACGATCATTTGGTTTGATTGATCTGCGGTTTGCACTTTGTACTGTGCAATGTGTCCTTGAATTTTTGCAGTATTTGTCATGTCTCTCGACGTGTCGTGGAGTTGAAAATTGAAAATTCATCCTGCTGTCTTTCTCTTGCGATTCGTGATTCAAAAACTTCATCGGAAGTTGATCACGGAAGCCATAATCCTGAAAAAGTTTTTTTTCTTCCCTTTTAAAACTGAGTTCGGTTCTGACAAAGTTCATGCACAAAAAATAGGCCTTATAACTTGGCAACTACCAGCAAGTAGTTACACGGCATGCCACAACGTCCGGCAATGGCGTTGGAACGATGTCAGTATACGTCTAGTTAAGAGCATATTTGCATAAGTTAACGCTACACTGCCAGCAAGAACAGCAAAATGGTTGCATGGAGGCAAGTATCCAGAGATAGTCTGAATCTAAGGGCTGTCTCGTCAAAAGTCACCAGCCTGTAAGAAGTTGCAGTCACATATAAAGAGGTATCTCAGATCTTCTTCAGTGAGCTTTGCGTGGTCACCAAATATGTCCCCGCGGAAAGCACGTTCTACCATCCTTCTCTTCTTTTCCTGACAAAACAAACACACATTTTCAAATTTCGTTTTCTGATAACAAAATAACTGTGAACTGAACATTATGTGTTTGTATCTTAAGAAAACGTGTTATATTCACATAACGAATAACGTGCATTGCAAGACCAGTTATTATGAGAAAAGATTTTGTCAGCAAAAGTAGTATACTACTAGTACGTACCTGCAGGTATAGAACACGTTCTTCTATTGTCCCTTGGACTGCTAAACGGTACACAGTTACCGGACGGGTCTGACCAGTTCTGTGTGCTCTGGCGATTGCTTGGTCCTCTACAAAAGGGTTCCACCATGGATCCACGATAATCACATGGGAAGCAGCAGTCAGGTTTAGACCAACACTACCGGCCATCAGAGACACAAGCAGCACTGCCACCTGAAGAACATATATGGTTTTCTGAGTTAGCTGTATAATGTCTACAAATTACCGTTGCTAGCGTGTTTCAAATGTTGCTTTAGTATGAAACAGTAAATTCTGGCATTATGAGCAGGGGATAAAGATAAAAGATAGCGAAAATTCAGGATAGGACCTTCGGGTTCATGCTAAAATCTTTCACCGCTTTGTCTCTCGCTTGCCGAGTCATCTTCCCATCCAGCCTCCTGAATTGCATATGGCTACTGTTCAGTAAAGGCTCCAGCAGGTCCAGCATTCCGGTGAACTGGGAGAAGACTAACACCTTCTCAGGAGCTGATTCACTTGAATTTGAATCAGTGGTGTCGCCCCTCTCAGTAATAGCATACTTATTAACTATTGAGTTAAGTATATCCATAGTCGCCTTGATCTTCGAAGAGAGATAACTTCTCTCAAATATTGTAGAACATTGTTGATGATGATCTTGACTTTTCACAAGAAAAGGATGGTTACAAGCCTGTTGAAAGTTCCTCAGCGGCGAAAGAATTTCTATAGAGTCCATTACTTCAAATTTTCTTCTCAGCTTCAAAGTAGCAACATATACCTGTGGTGAAAACACAAAATCAGAGGCTTTTAACTTCCAAATTTCTAGATAACCAAACCTTATACTGAACCAGACTGAAATTTCTGGTCTAAAAATCTAGATCAAGCAAACCGAGATGAAGCTTGGTGGTAGGACTGCCGTCTGTAACCTCACCCACCCATGCTCGAACCCAGACATTGCATATATTTTTAATAACTAATCACTCTCACTTTATAGTGTACAAACATATTTGAATATGAACAATGTTGCAGGCCCCTCAAGTGTAAAGACATTTTGCGCTGAATTATTTACTGCCAAGCCTACTAAGATAAATGCAAATCTTTAATTTAGCATCAAATGAACACCTGAAATCTATTGTTTGAAGTCCCAAAAATGTAAGGCATTTCGTGTTGAGTTTTCGACTGAAACGCTTGCTATAATAAATACAAACATTTGATTTAGCATGAAATGAGCACCTGAACGAATTACAAGTATGAGCTGTAAGGTCTATGACGTAAAAAAGGATCTCACTACATAAAATATTATTCCATCATCATACCAGATTACAAGATAAGCTATTATGAAGTAATTGCATTGATAACCGGAGCTGTGGAAACAATGACCCAGTTAAAATTCAGGATTATGCTTCAGAAAGTCCTCCCTAGTCGTCATTTGGTCTGCTTTGTTCTTGTTTCGGTTTTTTGTGAATCTTGTGTGTTTGCGTGTTTTTCTTGGTTGTGTATTCGTGTTTTTGTATTATCTTGGACTTCAATTCTCCTATAATATATAGGCGTAATTATTATGTTGAACAAGAAGGATAGGGCAGCAAGCTAAAAGTATTAATGCATCGTGATTTCTAAAAACGTCCTACACAGTACCAATATCATATTGACAGTAAATAATGAATTAAATTAGTGAATACTGGAACTCACCATCCACCTTTTCTGACAGTTTCCATGAAGCGTCAAATAGAATTCGTGCTTCTTTTGTTAACAGGCGCGAATGTAATCTAAAAATCTGAGGTGTGTGTGGTGTGTGTTGTATCTGGGATCTTATCTCCCATTTTTCTTCTTAATATAATGAAGCGCAGTTCTCCTGCGTTTTCGAGAAAAAAAAAAGAATTCGTGCTCCGCTGGTGTGAAAAATATTTCTTTTGTCTGAACTGTCTTTGGTAGAAGTTTTATGATTGGTTCTCCATTGATAAGTGTTTCTACATGCAAGTCGTTTAACAGTATAAATGATAGAGTAACACAACAGATGAAGAAGCAAAATAAAGCCACTTGTACTGAAGGGCATATAGTGTTGATGGATGCAAAATGGGAGTTCCTTCAGAAATCAAACGAAATACTGAAAACATCAATATGAAAATAAAATTGATGCTAGTATGCTACTAGTATCAATTTATTTTTTTTAGATAACATAGAAACAAGATACTCTTTAGTTATGCTAAAAGAAGGCTGAGAAACTTAATAAAATATAGTCATTGATAGTATGCTCAGCTAACAGGCAGGCGGAATGGAAATGAGTATAATCAGAATAAATATTTCACCTTTCATACGCCGCAGAAGAACAATCTCCAAGAATATTTGAAGCTTGTTTCTGCCACGGCTTGCATCTATAGAATTATTCTTTTTTAACAACGAACAAAATGAACTATATTTAGAATATGGTTCATATTTCAAGAATCGTAAATAGCTGTATAGATCATCAATACTGTTTTGCATAGGTGTTCCTGTTATGCACCATTTCCTTTCTGCTTCCAGTTTCCAACAAGCTCTGGCCACCTGAGAGGTGAGGTTTCGTATTACATGAGCTTCATCGAGCACAATCCTGAACCATTTTACCCAGGCAACCGGGCCACTGTTAAGATCGACTGCATCACTTTGTTTCCTTGCAGTTCCTTTTTTTATGGAAGGGAATTGTTGCTTGACCATCCCATAGGAGGTTAGTACAACATCATGCTTAGCCAGCTCTTCTGGGTCTACATTCCTTGAACATCCATGATAAACAAAAACAGACAGTCCGAAATCCTTTGCAACTTATGAATCTCCTCTTCCCATTGCGTAAGAATGCTAGTTGGGCACACCACTAGTGTTCCACCAACTGGCTTGACCCAGGACCTCATGGTTGATGGTGAGCTTGGATTTCTATCCTCAACAAACATCATAGCATTGGCAGAACGATGTGCTGCTTCCTGATGAAATACTTCTGAAAAGCTTGTGGTGGCTCCTAGATTCTTCAAAGGCTCATCCATCTTGCACAGGACAACGGCTGCTCCATCTGAATCAGCAGACATTAATTTGGAATGCTGGTCGATATCCTTCAGGATAAGAGCAATCACTACTATTGTCTTTCCAAGGCCCTATTACCAGAAGTATATGCCAGT
The DNA here is from genome assembly GCA_012490785.1 of Eragrostis nindensis. Taxonomy (NCBI): domain Eukaryota; kingdom Viridiplantae; phylum Streptophyta; class Magnoliopsida; order Poales; family Poaceae; genus Eragrostis; species Eragrostis nindensis. The sequence continues at coordinate 154,201 of JAAXCT010000100.1, read as the reverse complement.
TAAAAAGGGAATATGGTAGAATGATTAATGGTTATAGGCTGGAATATCAGAAATGACCTGCTCGTCTGCCAGAATTCCACCTGCACAATGTGAACTGTTCTCCCGGAAAGGCATCCAATCTAATGCCATTTTCTTAGAGAGAAAGGAAATGACCAAACCAATAAAAATGACATCAGGAATAAAAAAGAAGGGAAAATTTCAACGTAGGTTCTTAAGCATCACATGGCTCCTAAACTCATGAAGCGTGAAATTAGTTCCGTAAACTAGTGTAAGTCAATGGGTGGACAAAGATCCAACTCTTATTTAGGTAAATAGAGATGACACAGATGCAATTGGATAAATATGGATGTGATTTGACCAAATGACTGCTAAGTAGAATCAATGGACACTTAGAACCCCTTGGTTTTAGTATGCCTTGAGATAAATTTACATTTCCTTTAGTACACAATCAAACTTCACCCATACACGGTTTGAACCTGCTGTCTCCCAAAATGTTTTGCCAATCGACTCAGCGTTTAAGCCACGTACCTTGACACAATTATTCAAGCTGAGGGACCTAATCTAAATGAGCAATTTTGAAGCTTGGTGACATCTCACACACTTCACTCAAAAGAAGCGTAACAACTGGAACTTACCTGGTGCTTAAAGAGTGATACTGACATGACACCCTCAGGTAGATCTTCTTCGCCATTCTCGCGACCAATACTCTGCATAACGATCAGGCAGAGATTAGTCACCAGGCATCTATTTCATGACGGCGAAACAGTGTGCATCAATCGACATGAGATTTCAGTACCTGGAGGTATTCTTGGTAAATAGCCCTCTCCCTATAATCAGAGAACAAGCACTCTTCCTCTTCTTGGATTTCCTCGCTGGACTCTTCTGACGAGGATCCACTGACAACTTCAGAGCCATAAAGGAACCTCCAGAATGGAGATGATGGAGGCACGAGCCGATGACTTTGTGCACCAGGGCGAGAGTTCCTGGACGGAAATGGAGGATCCAGAACGTTACGCGCACGCCGCCGGCCTCCGTTAGCACTGGCATCATCATCTGGCAGTTTACAGCAGGGAAAGGGATGGTCTTTTGAGTGACAGTTCGCATGCGAAATTTCGAAAATTTCAGCAAACGAATTTCTCAATCGAAGACATCGTGAATTTATATAACAAGATAATAAGAACAAGAAACTTGGGTCAAGAACCGGATTTCACAGTATAATTTATTTCTGACCCACGGAAAGAAACGAAAAAAAAAAGGAAAGAAACGAAGTTTCGGACATTTCACAAAATTTAGCCCTTTTTCCCCTCTCCGTTGGCACCAACGGCGGGTGGCCTGGTGCAACCCCGCTCCCAGTTTGTGGTGCCGGTGGCCATGGAGGTGCCGACATGACGACGGAGGATAAACGTAGGGTAAAATGTAGCATGGGATTCTTACCGGCGACGACCCGGCGAGCTCCCCTGGGTTGGCAGCCGCGCGGGGCCGGCTCCTTCGCGCTGCGGAAGGGTTCATCCGGGCGCCGCGGACCGCGGCGCCTGAGCTCAGCAGGCAAGTGGAACCGCCGCCCCAACCAGCGCCAGAGGTAAGGTAGCACAGGCATCTCTGGAACGGCGGAGTCCAGAGGACCGAAGAACCTGTCTCCGGAACGGCGTTGTTTGGGCTGATGAGTTTCAAAAGTTAACTCTTAAAGCCGCCAATGAGAAGACGTGCGCCTTGGCGGTCGTGAAACCAGTGCCCAAGCACTCCGGTGATCAAACAGTGGGTGATTAAGCCAGCCCTAAGCCTCTCAATGGGATTTCATATTGAGTTTCATAAGTATTAAATTTTATGCCATGTCAGCAGTTTTTTGAAGAGATAGCAGTTTTTTTTTTAAGATCAAATTAGGCCATCCTCAATGCAAGTTTCATTACACTGTTACCAAGACTAAAATTTTGGTAAATGAGCCAGCTGGGTCATTTACCAAAATTTTAGTCTTGGTAACAGTGTAATGAAACTTGCATTGAGGATGGCCTAATTTGATCTTAAAAAAAAAAGCCAGTCGTAACCGTATGACCACAGTCTTACTTTCTTTCCGCAAAAAAATAAAAATAAAATAATCTTACATTCTACTATCTACTACTAAAAAATTTACTACTAAAAAAATTTCCTCTTGTAAAAAAGGGAAAATTCCTTATCAATCGCTGAAAAAACTTACAGCTCCTTATTAGCCACTGAAAAAAAATTTCTTATTAGCCATCGCTGTGTAAACAAACGAAGATGTGTATATTTCATTTCATTGCACGATCCTATACCATGGTTATAGCTTAATTTTGTAAAGGATATTCAACATTTTTTTTTCCTAACGAAGCTACTAATTGGCCTTGACGTTATAGGAGCTCTCACTACACCATGACACACTTTTGTCCATTGTAAACTATCGGAAACATGTGGTCTATCGCTGGAAAATTATATGTAGGCAATGTGTACCATTCCAATTGTAAACTTTAGATGTTTATACATTGGCCACAATGTTATCAAGAACATGGATACAACCGCAGTGCGAAGTGACCCCATTGCATCGTAAAACGAATGATGGGTATTCTGCAATGGGCACCTAGCTGCTCCAGGACTTCGTAAACAATCTATGTTCCCTGATTTAATTATATACGAGGTAAATAATAAAAGTCGAGCACGTTTGTTTCAAAAGAGAGGGTGAAAAAAGAAGTAACGAGGGAGTAGAAGGAGCGGAGGCGACAAAGAGGCGCCTAGATAGTCTGGAGGTGATATAACGGCCTCCGCCTAACGCGCGCCCCACGATCCTCTCGACGTCTGCTACGAAGCTCGATCGACAGAGATGCCGGCGCCGCCCCAAATCACGGCCGAAGCGCGGCGCTTGCTGGCGCGGTTCACCTGGCCGTCTGAGCTCCGGCACCGCTTCCTGCCGCGGTCGTCTGAGCCCGCCGCGCCGGGCCGCGAACCAAGCGCACCACCGGGAGCAAGCCGAGCCATCGCCGCCGGCGGTAAGCAGCAATGTATAATGTCGTTGGTGGTGCAGCGATAATGTTGGCATCACGTATAAAACTTTCACTCGTACGTGCCGCTAACATGATCGGTCATCACGTTTTCATGTCGAAATTGATCAGACGATGCCAGTGCCCCTTTTCATCAAAAGAAAGATGATGCGAGTGCCGTGCTGCCGCGAGACCCGTTCGCGCGGCGGGGCTGGCTTCCGCGATCTGAATCGGCCGCGCCCGGCGCCACCAGTAAGCAGACACGTAGTTTGTGGCAATGGTAATTGTGGAAAGGCGCGTATAACTAAACTATGAATCGTGTCGCTAACATGATCGATCATCACGTTCCGTGTTGATTTTGAATTATCAGATGATGCCAGCAGTGCTCCTTCTCAAAATAAAGATGGTGTCAATTCATATAGCTTTCGGCAGCAGCGAGTGTTCCAGCAAACTGGCAGGGCGGGCTCAAGGCCACCCTTGTCAAACAGCCGGCAATTCCCTTCGAAAGGAGTAAAAGAAAAGAAGGAAGAAGAAGTCTGGTTTTCTAGTCGTAGAGAGAGACCTGTGTACCAAGATTACCTCAAGGTAAATAATTTCTCGACTCGGGATAATTTGAGTGATGAACGCAATTCGCCTTCGCGATATCCTATTCTTTTTTCGGAACCAGATGACCACCGGGGAAGGAATAGCAGATGGTTTATTCCACTAATAACATACATGTTCTGTATCTGGATTGCCATGCAGTGCATCGATCGGGTGAAATTTGAGGAAGATCTTCCAGAGGGTGTCTTGACAGTACCACTCTTAAAGCACCAGGTATCTCTGCATCTGATCCTTTGCAATGTTTATTTCTGATTATTTCCTGGCACCCTGTTCATTGATGTGCACATTCACCGTGTCTCAAAAGAGAATAGCACTATCTTTTATGCGTTACCGGGAGAGGAGTACACACTGTGCTGGTGGGTTTCTGGCGGACGAACAGGTCATTCTTCTGATTTACTACTTTACTTATTTATACTTCCAGCTTTATTAGGGCTATTCTCCATCGTAGCAGCTATAATGATTGTTGCGTTACTGGCACAACTGACGCGAACCCCTTTAATTTGTTACAGGGCATTGGGAAGAAAATTTCATTGATTGCGCTTATCCAGAAGGAGATGCCTCAGCAGTCCAAGTTCAGGTCCAGCTCCAAGACGGCAGGAGGAACTCTTGTGGTTTGCCCCAAGAAAGTTCTTCTCCAATGGAAGGAGGAGTTTGCTAGCAGGGTTACGGAGAGTGCTAAGTTGTCTGTCTTGGTATATTATGATTATAGAGACTCAAGGACGCCGGTCCCAGAAGAGCTGGTACAGATTGACGTTGTCCTCACCACGTACGACACGCTAAAGCAACAATTGGGCACCATTGCTGACGTAAAATGGTTCAGAGTCGCGCTTGATGAAGCTCATACTATAAGAAACAGAGAGACTCGAAATGCGAGTGCTTGCTGCCGGCTGGAAGCAGAAAGGAGATGGTGCCTATCAGGAACGCCTTTTCAAAAGGGACCTGAAGAACTGTACAGCTACTTTCGTTTCTTGCGATTTGAACCGTATTGCGAAAAAAAATGTTTTGACTATTGGTTGTGTGAGGACAAAAAGAAACGTGACATGGTCTTGAGTACAATTCTCCTGCAGCGCAACAAAGGTGCGGTATTAGTCCCTCCATTTTATATTTATAAAAATATAAGGCACGGTTTGATGACTTGCGTGGCTGCACTCTCCGCAGTTGAACGTTCTTTGTTAATTTCTCTTATCATCTATTGTTGGTAGCAACTAATTTATCATGTTAATATGAAGTACTATGCCCTTACTCATTTTGTATGGATTTTGTTGTTCTCCATCAGCTCTGTGATAAAATCTTCAGTGCATGTGGCTATATCTCATTGTTTCGTGTTTTGTTCTAATCTCATGTCACTGATAAAATTTTGAATTGTTTAAATACAGATACAGTAATTGATGGAGAACCTATTGTAACACTACCGGAAAAGACAATTCAAATGAAACGAATATGTTTCACCACTAAGGAGCGAGATCTCTATTCGAGTCTTGGTGGGGAAAGGCGTTGGCAATGGTTGAATGTAGGTTCAAAATTTTTACTATGTCAGTAACTTGTTCTTTCTTTAATCATTATGTCTCAGAGAAAGACTCCTCATCCAAATGTACTTATTTTGTGTTCATACTAAAGGGACAAAGCAATCAGGAAATGGAAACTGTGCTTATGCAATGTCTAAAGGCTTGTAACCATCCTTGCCTCCTTTCCCGAGCCACGAAGAGGAGTGAACGGAAGAGTAATCCACAGCGAAGTTATGTCTCCTCGAAGATCAAGGCAGTCATGGATATACTCAACTCACTTGTTGCTGAGAGTGAAAATGCTCCTGAGAAGGCACTGGTCTTCTGCTACTCCCCAGAAATGCTTGATTTGTTGGAGCTTCAACTGAAAAATGCTAATATACAGTTCAGGAGGATCGATGGGAGGACGTCGCTCGATTCAGGAGACAATGTGGTGAAAGATTTCAACACAAAACCAGAGGTTCGTATTTGAGTTTTGCTTCTCTTAATCAAGCCCCTTTTGGAACGCCCTGAACTAATTTGATTCCTGTAATTCAACTAATGTTTCGCCAAATTAATCTTGAGAATCGTTTCGGATCTTCAGGTGAGAGTTCTACTTTTGTCTCTGAAGTCCGGCAGCCTCGGTCTAAACCTGGCTGCTGCTTCCCGCGTCATCTTGGTTCAACCTTGGTGGAACCCTTTTGTGGAGAAACAGGCGATTGATAGAGCACGCGGAATCACTCAGACCCGTCCGGTAACTGTGTACCGTTTATTCATCAAAGACACGGTTGAAGAACGCATTATATTTCTACAGGTATATAAATACACTACTTTTTCTGTTTTTTTTATAATACTGTATTTATTGTACTCAAACATGCGTGCACTTTATTAGCTGTACAAATTACTGGAGTTGACATTGTGAATGCCCCCCCACCCCCCAAAAAAAAAAACGTTTATTCTCAACTCTCAAGTGTAGTAAACATAACTCCTGTATTACTTCCATTTCTCTCCCCCAAGCACTGCATTAAAGAGGCTAGTCAGCAAGCATGCAACTGAACTTGGATCACACTTCACTGTGAATCGTCTTATACTGTGCTAGTGCCCGTATTCTATTCTATCTTGGGCCCAGCCCATCTTCTTTCTGAACGTGTACGTGTCTGTATTGACAGGAGAGGAAAGAAGATATCATAAAACATGCTTTCGGCGGGGACATATTCGCTGATCCTGCAAGTCTCAAGAAGCTCAAGCTTGGTAACGAAGATCTCAAATATCTTCTCGACGAGGACCCACAGAGCTCTTGTCCTACTAAAGTAACCGCCTAGCCTGGTACTGGTAGCACTCGAGTTATCACCCATGGCGTGATCCAGATTCATACCTATTGACCATGGAACACGATGTTTTTAACTGTATTGCATACACGTGACTATTGAAACAGAAACAGTGGCGACAGAACTGCGCGCGGGTAAAAGTTCTGCGAGGAACCACTAGTGATTCTTCGGCTCCTGCGTTCCCACCACCGCCAGGCCGGTGTCCGACACGATGTACTCATGTCACATCACACCCAAGCCGGCGACAGAGTGCGCGGGGGCTTTCCTCCCGCTCGTGCACGGCCGCCGCGGCACACGCATACGACCATATACGTGCCAGGTCCATATCGGCGTTAAGTTTCAACATACATGAACACAGTTAAGTAGTACGTAAACTGTATTAAGAGAAGCTGACGTCTACATTAACACACAAGTGCGCCAAGCATCGGAGAACTTATTTGATTTCAACTAGTTCCAGAAGCTTGCAGAAGCACTGCAAAACTCGGGTCTCGAGTTAAGCATCAACCAAGAGCACGGAGCATAGGCGTATCCTACTTCCGCTCCTATATATTTACAATGGTCGCGACGAAAGCGACCATTAGCGGGGCTATTCCTAGATAACCAAGATTATTTTTTTTTTACGTGCTTTCATCACACCTTGAAGAGGAACCTGAGGTCCTCAGCGGTGAGCCGAGTTGCTGCATTGCCACCGGACTCGTCCTCGCCGAATGCAGATTGGATCATCTCTCTTTTCTCCCCCTGCCAAAGAATCATACATTTGTTATTTTTCTCAACAGAAGGATAATAAGACGTTTGGAAATGCACAAGTAAAAATAAAATCATAGCTGCTTTATTGATTATCACATAAAAGCAATGGCGGCATTCAGTCGATGAAATCCCCAAAACACAATATGAGTATTTACCGTACCACAGATGCAGCCTTGACCATTACTTTTTTTTAAAAAAAAAGATATCACCAGAATTAGAAAAGGCTGTGATTATTTTATTGGCAGTTCTAGTATAGTTTTCATGATCTGAACCCTGATATATTTTTGACATGTTAATTTCAAACAGACTTAGTGATGTCTGATCACCTGGACTCAGAAAAAGCAGGTGAAAAGACAGGGAGTTGTAGGATGTTTGTAGTAAAAATGACTCTGAGACTATCAGGTGCTCTGTAGCTTTACAATATACAAACTGGAAATAACACAACTGACATCTGAGCATTCTCTAAACTCGCATCATGAGAAAACTGTATGTTCTCTAAGCATTCAAGAATATATCATGATCTCAAATGAAAATGCGCCTACTAAAATGTTACCTGCAGCGATAAAATGCGATCTTCCACCGTGTCTTTAACAGTTAGACGAGAGACAGTAACAGGACGGGTCTGACCAATCCTGTGTGCTCTATCAACTGCCTGGTCCTCAGCAGAGGGATTCCACCAAGGATCAAGCATGATCACATGGCAAGCAGATACCATGTTCAGACCAAGGTTGCCAGCCTTCAGTGACATAATTATTACTCGCACCTGAAGAATGAAAACGTCCTGTATAGTTACTAGCTGAAGGTCAACATGTAATGGTAAGAACTTGAAAATGTAGAAGATAAGAAAATAACCTCTGGGTCAGTGTTAAACTCTCTCACTGCTCGCTCTCTTATGTTCAGAGACATCCCTCCATCTAGCCTTCTGAATTCTATATGATTTCTTTTCAGTGAAACCTCCAGCAGATCTAACATGCTAGTCCACTGGGTGAAGACTATTGCCTTAGCAGGAGCTACATCACTTGAAATGGATCCAGTAGTATCATCCCCTTTAATGGCAGGCGTCTTGATGATTGAGTTAAGTGTCTCGATTGCTGCCCGGATCTTTGAGGAGACGTAACTCCTTTCACGGACTGTGGATGGCTTACTCGCAGCAGCTGAACAACTAGTTGTCGCCTCAGACTCCAACTTTGGCCAGATACAAAACTTCAATACTTGATGCGAGAAAACAGATGCGGGACTTAATTCCTTTCTGCAATGCGGAGCGGTGCAGACCTTCGCATAAACATTCTCAGCATCACTTGTCAAGTCACTCTCATCGTCACTCATTAAGATATTTTCATCACTTGCTAGGACATCTTCATCATCACTCATTAAGATATTTTCGTCACTTGCTAAGACATCTTCATCATCACTCATTAAGACATTTTCATCACTTGCTAAGACATTCTCAGTATTGTTGAAGATACCTTCCATACATTTGGAGCAGAAAACATGTCCACATGATGCTACAACAGCATCATTAGGTGGTTTCTACAAAATAACAGGACAATGAGCGACGCTCATAATTATCAAAGTAAAAACATTTCGTATAAAATTAAACCCACTGAACATTTGTTATTGTTTAGTCACACAAATATTCCATGAGCAAAAGAAAAGTGAATGAAAACAAATAAGCAGATATTTCAAGGCAATAAACAATAAACTTTGCATGTTATAAATAAATCGAGAGTGATTGGATTTCTTACTCTGCATTTGGAACAAATTGCAACACCTCTTTCCAGTTTTTGAATCAAATCTGTCACTGTTTTCTTACCAAGGCGCTTCACCATTTCTATAGAACGGTCAATAGAATGTTGCCCATTCAAAAGAAAAGGGTGGTTGCAAGCCTGCCGAAGTCGACATAACAACGCAAGGATGTGCACATAATTTTTATTTATCCCCGCTTTAGCCAATGCCTGTAACAGTTAATATATGAGCACCACATATTGAATACTGAAATTTCTGAGCAACCAAAACGTATTTTGATAAGAACAATGCAAGCTTGATTCGATGAAGGTAATACAGATAACTAGATCGTATTCATAAAAAAACATAAAAGACCTCTTAGATAGTCTTGTTAAAAAGACAATAGGAGAACTAGGAAAACTAGCTACTGTCTCGAAAGGGGAAAAAAAAAACTGGCACCATAGATACCAAATGGTATCCATAGAAGTTGAGCAATTAAGTTTGTATCGTACTGAGTACTTATCGACAGAATATAACGTGAAGAAACTGTAAACTGAAACTTACCTTGAAAGATGTCCGAGAGCTTTCTTCAAGTAATAAATAGAAAGCCCGTTCCTCCTGAGTGAAATCTATTTTGTTCAACTGAATTGTTTTTGGTGGTAGTTTTATGATTGGTTCTCCATCAAGTAGCATTTCTGTATGGAAATAATTCAAAAAATCAATGAAAACATATCTCAACCAATGGAAAATCAAATAACAGTCAAATATACTGTAAAAATTAAGGTCCAAGGACATCTTTGTAAAAATATCCGTAGAAAGACAAAAGAATAATGCACAAGAAAAAACCGAATGGTGATTAGTGGATTCCAGAAAAAATAATACTTCATGATATACCTAATGAATATTCATGATTAGAATTATGCTAAAGATAAAATTACTCAATGCTGTCACCTACATATGGATTAGGCGTACATAAAAGAAATATCATAATATAAATTAAATTAAATTAAATCAACATACGTCATGCAGTAAGTTCACTGGGTCATGTGGGAGTATGAATTTGTGTACTAGATAGATGCACAGGTACATATTTTTCAGTGCAGCATATAGACTTAAAACTGCAGATAGATATGAGGCTCATAAAAAAAATATTGATTTCACCTTTCTTTCGCCGCAGCAGAACTATCCTCAAAACAGCTTGAAGTTTCTTATAGCCATGATTTACGTCTCTGGAAAGTGAGTTTTTGAGCATGGAGCAAAAAGAGCTAAATTTACAATAAGGTTCATACTTCAAGAACCGGAAGTAGCTGTATACGTCATCAATGCTATTTTGTATAGGCGTTCCGGACAAGCACCATCTCCTTTTTGCGCTCAATCCACAGCATGCTTTAGCCATTTGAGTCTGGTATGTTTTTATTGTGTGGGCTTCATCTAGCACGACTCTGAACCATCGCACCATCGCAAGTGGGCCAACATCTGAATTGTTATTTTTCTTCTTTGCCTTGCCTCCCGACAGTTTGGACTTTTTGCCAACAGAAGATTGTGGGAATATCCCATACAGCTCAATACTCCTCTGCTCCTCGACAGTGTTTCCTTTAGGAACTTCACGGGCAACAATTGCGTACGTGGTAACTACAACATCGTAGGCTGCCAGCTCAGTTGGATCTCTAGTCCTTGTAACTCCATGATAAACAAGAACAGACAGCTTAGCACTTTCGGTAACCTTCGAGGACAACTCACTAGCCCACTGCTTAAGAACACTAGCAGGACACACCACCAATGTCCCAGCAGCTGGTCTAGATGTCGATAGCAAGGTTGATGCCGAGGATCTCATTCTCTTCTTCTTCTTCTTTCGTTGAGATTTAACATTCTTGGTCATTCTGGCTGCAGAAGCCCTAGACAGGGTAGCATAGGCCTCCAAATCCATCTTGTCCATGGAAACCACTGCTTCATCATCGTCTGTAAGCTCTGAATGAGCAGTCATGAACATAGACTGCTGAGCCCTCTCCTTCTGTATAATGGCAATCGTTGATATTGTCTTCCCAAGGCCCTATGTCACAGAAAGTGATGTGATTACATGTAATAAAGCAACCTGGTAGAAATAACTAAAATTTACTGTAATATGGTAAACAGAAACTTAGAAATAATTAACCTGATCATCTGCTAAAATTCCACCAGCGCAGTGTAAACTATTCTCCTTGGAAAGCATCCACGCTAATGCTATCCTCTATCAAACATAAAAGTACTCAGAAGTGAATAAGATCCCCAGAATAAGCCCAAAAAAAAAAGAGAGACATAACTGAGATAATGAGGAAGTTACCTGATGCTTAAGTAGTGATATTGACAAAACACCTTCAGGCAAATCTTCTTCTCGTTTTTCCTGACCGATATGCTGCAGAGAATATGGGGGGATAACAAACAGCAGTTAAATGCAACTATTTCATTATAAGGCACGACGCATGTACAAATCAATCAAACGTCTGTACCTTCAGGGCCTCTTCATACACAGCTTTCTCGTCACAACCAAAAAGGCCGCTTTCCACATTTCCTGTGCAACCATCTGCTTCCATATCGATAACAGAAGACTTGGATGGACCTGGCCGAGAGAAACTCTGGGCTTTCGAATTCTCAGGAGGCCTAAAGAAGGACGGAGGCTGGTCACTCAGAAACCAATCTTCGTGCACCATGGTTGGTTTTCCTACTTGATTCTGGTGGAAACGGTGGCTCGGACCATCAGAATCAAGATCGTCATCTGATGACCACAGATCGATGCTGCCTTCACTCTCTGAAGACAAATCAATGATATCTTCACCATCTGAACTTAGGTCAATAACCTCCATACTGCCTGCAAAATATACGACTCTGTTATAAAATACATCTCTGATGCTTTATGTCTAACCGGTTCAGAACAGATCTTAGAAAAATCCAGTAAAGTACAAGGAACTACTTTATAAACGAAGAAATCAATAATGGCAATACAAATCCATGATCGCTTAACCTTAAACCTCCACTACTGCGATGCCTGTCAAACCGATTCCAGATCCTAATCTAATATACATACCCCGTTACAAACTGAATCAAAACTACGAATCGACCGCAGATTTCGAAAGAAAAAAGCGTCATGGAACAATCTGACAACAGCACTTCGTTTAAAACCAAAAATTGGCGAGTAAAGGAGCGCCCATGGCCATAGCGATCGAAAATAGTCAGTAGCCACGGCTCACCTCGTCCGGATCGGAGCATCGTCGCGGACGGAGCACGCGCAACGGGAGATTATCTGGCGGCCTGGCGACGCACGCGATGGATGGGTGCGGATTGGCGGAATTCGGGAGGAGCGCGAGCCGTTTTGATGGAGGGGATAGGCGAGGGGTGCCCGTTTTGAGGGAGGGGCGCGGGTAGCCGTTGGACGAGAGGGGAGGGTTTGAAATTTGAAGAGGAAATGGGGCGCAACGGCCAAGAAACCGGGAAACTGAGGAGTGTGAACGGCAGGCCAACAAGATTATGGGCCGGTCAGCCTCTCTCGATTGGCCTGCAGCCGAGGCCCAGCCCAGGTTGACGGCAGCTGGGGGAGTTTTTTTTCTTTTTTTTGAGGAAGTGGCAGCTGGGGGAGTTGCCGGCGCGGGGGGGCGACGGAGCGGCGGCGTCTGCGCGGCCATGCGGCGGCGAGCTTGTGCTGCCGCAAGGAAATTAACTACAAGTACATCACAAGGAAGAGCACAAAATTAGCGGTTGAAGATAAACCACGACAGAGAACGAACACTAGCGATTGATGCGGGCTGAGTTGCGCCTGAGTATCAAGCAACTTGCAGAATCATTTGGTCTGCAGTAGTATAGGAGCTGTTACAGCTTCCTTTTCTAGTCATGTATTTAAAGCACCAAAATCTTAAGTCATCTATGTCATACATATACATTTTCTTCTATAAATACAAAAGGCCAGAAAGACCCTGCATTGCCCAACAACTAGCAACGCAAAAGCGATCCAGAGGCGTCAACCATGGCTGCTCATGGGTCATGGCAAGGTGCGTTAACCTATGCTGCCTCAGCTCAAACAAGGAAAAAGAAAGAAGAAACTTGAATCATCGACGGCGCCAAAGGCTAATCAGTCTTTGTTTTAGGATTGTCACAAAAAAATTCGTCAGACCTACAGGGGATCACAAGGCGCCATCAAACCATGAAGAGGTATCTGAGGTCTTCTACAGTGAGCCGAGTTGCATTGCCGCCGGATTTGTCCTCACCAAAGGCAGACTGGACCATCTCTCTCTTTTTCTCCTGTACAAAAAGGCAGAAAAACACCAGAATGGTTTAAGCGTTGGGTTTAAATCGGGGGTCAAAAGCTTAGAAAAATAAATTATGTGGGACAAATGTCAGCTGTCTTCAAAACTAATATTTATGTTTATAAACTGGAACAGAACAACACCATGTTGAGGTATTAATGTCATCCAAGCATTCGCCAATTCACACGACCAACAAAGTGTGTCCTCTATGTTGAGAAGGAAAGGATCAAACTGAAAATGCTTCAGCCAAGGTATTACCTGCAGAGCTAAAATGCGATCTTCCACCGTGCCCTTAACTGTTAAACGGGAAACAGTAACAGGACGAGTCTGGCCAATTCTGTGTGCTCTGTCAACTGCCTGGTCCTCAGCATAAGGATTCCACCAGGGATCAAGCATAATCACATGGCAAGCTGCTACCATGTTTAGACCAAGATTGCCAGCCTTCAGTGACATAATAATTACCTTCACCTGAAGAATAAAAATGTTAGCTATATTTCAATTGTCAAACATCTAGTACAACTGATGCTGAAAAAGGAAAAGGTTGAAGCACAAAAGGAACCTCTGGTATAGTATTAAACTCTTTCACTGCTCTGTCTCTTATGTTGAGGGACATCTTCCCATCTAGCCTCCTGTATTGAATATGGTTGCTGCTCAGTGAAAGCTCCAGCAAATCCAACATGCCAGTCCACTGGGAGAAGACAATCGCCTTAACAGGAGCTATCTCGTTTGGAACTGATTTGGTGTCACCCTGCATAATGGCACGCGTACTGATGATTGAGTTAATGATGTCGATGGCTGCCTTAATTTTTGAGGAGATGTAACTGCTTTCGCAGATTGAAGATGATTCATCGTCTGGTGTTGAGCTAGCTGCTACATCAGACTCCAACTTTGGCAAGGTACAAAGCTTCAACACTCCCGGTGAGAAAACAGATCCAGCACTTATTTTCTTTCCACAAAGAAAAGAGGGGCAGACATTTTCATCGCTCGTTAATCTCTCATGTACACACTGATAGCAGAAAACATGACCACATGTTGCAATAACAGCATCTTCGGGTGGATCCTGTCAATTGGAGGACATTAGTCATTTTAGACTAATTAATAGTATTTCAGCTAGAATGAAACCAATGATCATTTTTAATGTTTAATCACACAGAGATGGTATGCTTGAATTTATTCTTTTCGCTTCTTCATTAAAGAAAACATTCCAAATTACGTCAAGAAAAGAAAAGAAAACATTCCAAGGGCAAAGGAAAAGAGTGATTAGGCTTAAATAGACAACTATTTGTATTCGAGACAATGTATAACTATGTCAAGATAAGAAACTGTCATGTACAAATCGAGTGACTGGTTGCTTACACTGCATATGGAACAAATCGCAGGACCTGTTTCCAGCTTTTCAAGCATATTTGTGACTGCATCCTTAGGAAGTTGCTTTGCCATTTCTATAGAAGTATTGTCAATCAAATCTGATTCTTGACCCTTCAAAAGAACAGGATGGTCACAAGCCTGCCGAAGCCGCAATAGCAATACAAGGATGTTTGCGTAATTATCCTTTATCGTCCCAGCAGCATCATACGCCTGTATTATGAACACAGCATTAGTATCAGACATTTCACACTGAAATTTTTGAGCAACCAAAAAGGAGAAAGATACAAAATGAATATCGGATAATTCAATATTAAAGCTACTTTCATTTGACTATATTCTTCGACAGTACTAAAAAAAATTCACGTAATATAACCAGCATACAGGGAAACATACTGTCCACAAAGAAATGAATACTACTCTTGAGACTAGTGATAATGCATCATGAGTCTTTGGTTTCAAAGGAATGACTGAAATGAGTGCATCAAAACATGCATTGTGTAGTGTTCAAATTTAATAAATGAGCAACCAGCGAAGTACTACTTCTGAGGTGAGACGGTGACAATGAATGACTGAAAAAAAAAAAAAGAGGGTTGCATAGGTTTCAATTGTGTATGTATCCTACTGAAGAAAGATGAAGATGTAAACTTGAAGCTACCTTGAATTTTTGGCGAGAGCCTTCTTCAAGTGCCAAGTAGAAAGCTCGCTCCTCTTGGCTGAAATCTATTTTATTCAGCTCAATTGTCTTTGGTGGTAGTTTTATGATTGGTTCTCCATCAATCAGTGTTTCTGCATGGACAACAATTCAAGAGATGATCAATAACAATATATCACAACCCAGTAGAACCCAAGTAGCAGTCACAAATACATAACGATATACATATATATATATTGAAGAAAGAAAAAGTATTGAACAAATGAAATCAAGAGGCGTCAAACAAAAGTTTTCATGGTTGTGATCAGTGCCAAGTCAAGTTAGGAATGTTTTGAAGGTTAAGCAGGAATGTTTTATGATCTAGGTATATAACGCAAAATGATGCAAAAGATATATGTAGTAAAAGCATTTTATTTCACCTTTTGTGCGTCGCAGTAGAATGATCCTCAAGATAGCTTGAAGTTTCTTATAGCCACGAGCTGGGTCTCTAGAAATTGGATTCTTTATCATATAGGAAAATGAAGCAAATTTGGAATAGGGTTCATATTTCAAGAAACAGAAATAGCTGTATAGATCATCGATTTTATTTTGTATTGGTGTTCCTGATAAGCACCATCTCCTTTCAGCGCTGAGTCCACAACAAGCTCTAGCCACTTGAGTCCGATAATTTTTTATTGTTTGAGCTTCATCTAGCACAACTCTGAACCATCGTACCCTGGCAAGTGGACCACCATCGGGTTTAGTTTTTATTGGTGGTTCTTTTCTTTTGCTGCCAACACAAAGTTCCGGACAAATTCCATACATTTCGCTGTTCTTTTGCTCGCCATCAGGATTGTCTTTAGGCACTTCATTGGCCACAGTTGTATATGTGGTGACAACAATGTCATATTTTGCCAGCTCAGTTGGATTTCTAGTCCTTGAAGCTCCGTGGTAAACCAAAACAGACAATTTAGAGCTTTCTGTAACCTTCACAGACAGCTCATTAGCCCACTGCTTAAGAACACTAGCAGGGCAGACCACCAATGTTCCTGAAGCAGGTCTAGTCTTGGACTTTGATGCAGTGGGGTTCAATCTGGGCTTCTTCTCAAGTTCAACTTTAGCAATCTTGACCATCCTATCAGTAGTTGCCATTGACCGACTCGTGCAGAGTTCTAGGCTATCGTTCTCATTCTTCATTTCTTTCTTCTCCATTATAATTTCTATGTCATCATCGTCATCAACATTGAGTACAGATTTCATTTTGCATGTATCAGCAGTCATGAACCTAGACTGCTGAACCCTCTCCTTCTGTATAAGGGCAATAGTTGATATTGTTTTCCCAAGACCCTGTGTAACATAAACTGAAGTGCTTAGTATAACGAAATCTGGTAGGAAGAATTAAACTCCACTTGAATGAGATGGAAAATAAGAAATAACCTGATCATCTGCCAAAATGCCACCTGAACAATGTGAACTGTTCTCCCTCGAAACCATCCAAGCTAAAGCTAGTTTCTTTCCAACATAAAAGAACAATAAGAGAGGCTCCAGACAAACATAATTATTGTATTGTATAACTGAGATTAAACAAAAGGTTACCTGATGCTTAAGGAGTGATACCGACATAACACCTTCAGGCAGATCTTCTTCCTTTTTTTCCTGACTGATATGCTGCATACCAGTGGGGGAAACTTATTATGGTTTGTAGCATATATGACCAAACAGAAATTGAGATGTATCGGTTCATTAAGAAATCATGTATGGATAAATCAACCAATATACCTTTAGGGCCTCTTCATATACAGCTCTCTCGTTGAAACCAAAAAGCCTTTTTTCGACATCAGTGTCAACTTTAGTGCCATTAACAGATGTCCCCAATGGCCTTGGCGGAGGGAAGATCCTATGTGAATGCGGGCCTACATATACAAAGGTATCATCTGACAGTTTTAACCGAAATTATCATATTAACCACACTTTGCATAAATATAAATCCTTTTAGCAGGTTGACTCAAATGAAAATGTTTCATTGGTAATATTATAAACCGTCACCTGTTGACACTGTAGACGATGACATCCCATTTCCATTGCCAGCACATCTTTGGAAACCATTGTACTTCACAGTGGGCTCTTCTTTGATCCTGTTGATTGCGGCCTCTTCTTTGATCCTGTTGATTGTGGCCTCTTCTTTGATCCTGTTGATTGTGGCCTCTTCGTTGATCCTGTTGATTGTGGCCTTTTCGTTGATCCTGTTGAGTGTGGCCTCTTCGTTGATCCTGTTGAGTGTGGCCTCTTCGTTGATCCTGTTGATTGTGGCCTCTTCGTAGATCCTGTTGATTGTGGCCTCTTCGTTGATCCTGTTGATTGTGGCCTCTTCGTTGATCCTGTTGATTGTGGCCTCTTCTTTGATTCTATTGATTGTGGCCTCTTCTTTGATCCTGTTGTCACCTAAACTAGAATGACTGGATGCAAATGGTTGAGGACTGAAGCTTCTAGGGATTCCCCTGGTGAAAGATTGTGGAAACAGGGGTGCACGATATGGAACATAGGAATGTTCAGGTTTTACAGGAGCGCCATTTGTTAGTAATAATGGAAGAGTCCTCTTGTTATCATCACTTACATATAGTGCCCTCACATCATCAATGCACTGGTCATCTGGAATAGCATTAGCAGAATCATGTGGTGCATCATTTGTAGCATTGAAATGTTCAGATTTTGCCACCGCGCCATTTGCTAGTAATAAGGGAAGAGTCCTCTTGTCATCATTACATACATTTTGTTGCTTCACATCATTAATGCACTGGTCTTTAGGATTAGCACATCCAGAATCATGTGGCATCCCCACAGAGAAACCCTGGTTCACTGAAGGAAAAAGATTGGCCATCTCGCTGCTCATTGCAGTGGTTGATTTATTCTCAGCAGGCCTATAAAAGGATGAAGCTTCTGGACTACTGAACGAATCATCACCTTCCAAGGTTATTGGTTGTTCTATGCTCTTCTGATCAGATGTGCTGAGAGAAACAGGAGGTTGGTAAAAATAGTTATCAGCAACCTCGTTATCAAAATCATATGTTCTGCCTGAGAGTAAATCACTGTTGTCTTCATTGTCTGAACACAGGTCAATAATATCATCTTCTTTTGCGAACACAATATCATCTTCACTATCTGAACTTAAGTCAATAATCTCCATACTGCTTGGAAACATGTTTGTTGAATCTGCCTTGTCAGATATCTGCTACTCTCGGCTTTAATTACCAGCTACACTCGACGTATTTGAGGTCAGCATCACACTAGTACTTGTGCTCAGATATCACTGAACCAGCTAGCCTGCAAGCGTCAAGACGGCAGATGAAATAGCAGCTACATTGGTCAGGGTTGGCATCTAATTCTAAACAACAAAATAACACTTGTAAGACGAGAAATATGTAGTTGAATACATGAAAGGACGAAACAACAGTGTGAAAGATGCTGTCAATGGCAGATACTGGACTGAAACTCTGAAAGGTGTAAAGTTCAAAGAGGTTGAAGGGGGAAAAAAAAAGAATTTTTCCCCGTAAACTGTGGTCGACAAACACCACTTCAAGAAGAGAAATGAATCGAAAGGCTACAGAATTCATCAAAGGGCAACAATTTCAGCGAAGGATGTATTGCAACAAGAACAAGGAAAATGTCATCAGATTCAGATCATCATGTCCTGCCCGTCGCACATTCATACAGACTACTCACTCTACGGTGCTTCTAACAAAAGGATTCCAAGAAGCAATCCGAGGAATTCGAACCCCAATCGAACCCACGATCGCTGAAACCTCCCTAATCGCCAATCCAAACAATCATAAACCAAAGCCCTAATATTATCAAAGAAGCTGCTTTACCCAACAAACCGAACCAACACCGCCAGATTCAGCAGTAAACTGCATGATTCAAGTCCAAGATAGCATTGCATTCAAACCAAGAACTGGGCCAAGAAAGCACCGCCGGGAGCGAAATCAGCGCCGGCTTACCTCGTCCACGTCGGCGAATCGAGGCGGCCGGTGACCAACGGGAGACTACGCGCCGGCGAGCTGGTCGAGGCGGAGAGTACGTGCCGGCGGAATTTGCGAGAGTGGAATGAAATCGTGTCGAGAGGAATTCGGCGAAGTGGTTTGTTGGCAGCTGCGGGCGCCTGGGACCGAAAGAAAGGATTTTGGGCCTTGCGGCGGCGTTGGTTACCTAGTATTTATGACTGCATCTGGGTCCCGGATGCTCGGGCCCACACGTCGGTGAGAGCTCGCGAGCGGGAAACGAAATTGTTTTTTAACTTGGAAGTGAGCGGGGGAATCAGGGAAGTCTTGTGATGGAAGGAAGCGCGTGGGAGACGAGCAGGTCAGTGTTTCCAACTGAAATTTCAGTGAATTTTCGTGGAAATTCACCACGCTGCATCGGACGGTTCTCCATAGAAATTTCTTTTGTTCGATTCGTTTCCACGCGGCCCAGTATGGCCCAACTGTCTCAGCAGCGCGTCGGCGTGGGGGAAAAACCAGTTCAGTTTGAAGTCGCAGCTCCTCCATTTGCAATACCGGCCGTAGAGACGCAAAATTGAAAGGGATAGAGAAGATTGGAGGCAGCTCGTGAGGCTCACCGGGCTAGAGCAGTGAGATCGACGGGTTGTTGTTGCAGACTCGGTTGGTTGCCCGGCAATGGAGAAGATGACGGCGGCGCGGCTTGGTGCGGCTGGAGTTTCAGATCGCCGCTGATGACGGAAGAAGCAAAACGTCGTTGAGGATGGCAAGGAGGCAGCAGACGGACGTCGAGAAGTTAGCCAGCTGCCTGGGCTGTTGTTTGTTGTTGGGCCGCACCCGCACTAGTGTAGGAAATCAATCAGCAGCGGAGGAGCGTCCGATGAAACTTGGACGGTGGCACTGCCATCTGCCGTTCCGAGACGAGCAGGTCACGATTTCCAACTGAGATTTCAGTGAATCAGGTCACGGCCCTGCACTTGGTATATGTATACAAGAGTATATGCACGGTGGCGATTCTTTGGATCAGTTTCCAAATAGTACCTTGAGCTTTCCCTTGTAGGAGGTCTGCAGCTGTCGCTTGCCTAATTCACCGGTGCGGTCGAGGAGGCCATAATCGCCGCTGCGGTCGATGCACAGTCGATCCGGCTGTGGGCTATCGGCGCGCGCCCATCGCCTTCAACATCATCATCTGCCTCTACGGCACCAACTCCACCACGCAGATCTTCGCCGGCCACGTCGGCAACCGCGAGCTCTCCGCCGTCGCCATCGGCCTCTCCGTCGTCTCCAACTTCTCCTTCGGATTCCTCGTGAGTCAATCTCTGTTGCTTCCGTTCGTTCCTGATGAAACCGGTCGTGTGTATTCTCACGAATTCTGCGTGCATATGCAGCTGGGGATGAGTTTAAGTAGTGCCCTGAAGTGATCGCCTCCTGACGTGCACACACACACCATCCCGCACCCCCATCCGATCCGAGCCCTCGATCGATCTCCCACCCCACGGCGGCGCGACAGCGTACGGCCTACCTCGATCTCCGCCGTGCCCGTTCGCCGACCTGGATCACCATCCTGATCCTGGATGGATCTGTTGCCCGACGATGTGCTCGCCGACATCCTCGGCCGCCTCCCGCCGTGCAGCCTCGCGGTGTCACGCTGCATCCGCAAGGACTGGTGCGCCATTATCGACGCAAGGCGCCTCCTGCGGGCCGACCTCCTCCCGCTCCGCCTCGATGGCTTCTTCTGCCTCATCGATCCGTACAGGAATCCTGAAGCTATCGGCGTCGAACATTACCACACAGTGTTCTTTGCACGCCCCTCAACAGCGCGTCGAATCAACGGTGACCTCGACTTGCTATGGGATGACGGTCACGACCCCCACAATCCGTGGATCTCTGATCACTGCAATGGTCTCATCTTGCTTTGTACCGGGGTGATTATTAACCCTGCCACCGGACAATCGGTGCGCTTGCCTCCTTTCCCACAACTCAGAATGGGAGACTTCTACGAGCACCAACTTATTGCATATGATCCCATCACGTCACCGCAGCATTATGAGGTGCTTCTTTTCCTCTCAATTCCCGACACGCAAGAGAACAACAAGGAGTCAGAATGGCCACCATCATCATTAACAATACACGTCTTCTCATCGAGAAAATGGAGGTGGGAAGAGAGATCCTTTGTCCGGGAAGGTGAGGCCGCCGGGACTATTGCCGACATGAACACCACTCATGGTGCGATAAATCGCACAGTCTATTTGCGTGGAGTACTTTATGTACCTTGCCCGAACAACTCTATTATGAGGTACAACTTATTCAGTCCTTTAACATTGCTTTGTTTTCAATTTGGTTCCTCCCTTGCCATAATTTATTATTGTCAAGTTCTTAATGTAGCAGTACATGAAGCCTCAAATGCTGAAATGATTTTCTTTGTAGAGAATACATCATTATATTAGTTTTTGTTATGCAAAAAATGGGTTACTATTATGGAGGTTCAACTTAACTCCTGAATTCATCAACTTAACCTCAACTTAACAGCATGCTACTAGCTGCGGCAAAATAGAAGGAAAAAAATTTAAATGACGAGGTATGTACTTTATGAGATCCTATTTCCATCTAATACTATGAGCATATGTAGTAATAGCCTGTATAATTTAAAAGATAGAATTGTTGAGCCAATTATTATAAAACTGTAGTATTTATTAAGATCATTTGGAAGAACATGCTTTTGGACCACAAAAGGGAAGGCTGTACTAAAATTCCAATTACTCCTGGTACGATCTACTAACATGCTTTTCACCAATCTAATGTTTGCAGAATAACCTTGTGGAACAACAGATACCAAATTGTTAAAGTGCCGAACCAAGTTTTTTTCCAAGAAGATTGTGCTTACTTAGGAAAATCGCAGAAAGGAGTGTATTGTGCATTACTTTACGGATGGTCCCAGTTTCAAGTTTGGTTACTTGATGAATGCGGTGAGATGGAGTGGGTTTTGAAGAGTGACATCAATCTTCGTGCGATGGTGGGAACTTCCCCTATTAATGATCATGCTGATGGATACAACACGCGTTGGATTGTGAACTACGAAAAGGATGTGAGTGAAGGACGGACCGAAGATGAATCAGAATGGGACTTTGAAAGTGGTGTGGTCCTTCATGAAAGAAAAGACAAGATCATAAGAAGCTACGAAGAAAAATTTTTCCTCGGATTTCATCCTTACAAAGAGATTGCCTTCTTTTTGGTATCATTCTCGAGAGTAATATCTTATCATTTGAACAGCTCAAAGATACAAGAATTGGGCGTCTTAAGAAAGAAAGTAGTAGAGTCATTTCCATACACACCATGCTGTATGGCAGAGTTGTTCGGAAACAAATAGCTAATCAAATTAATGATATTTTCATGCATTGCCTGGAACTTATGTTGTAGAATGATTTGTCACTTTATAATTCACTACTCACATGCATGTGTGTTGCTACGGGTGATATTTTGAATTAAGATGTGAAAAGTTTTAATTTTGATGGAGCTTTTGAATGAAAGCTTTCTTTCGGTTTGCACAGTGAACTCTTTCGATAACTTTCTCTAAAACAGAAAATGTTTCTGAACTTTCAAAGACTTCTATGCACTGTAGAAGCACATGAATTAGGAAGCTTTTACAAAATCTCATTATTATTTTTAAATATTTTATTCTAAACTTATCAATTTCAGCGAACAGTGACACGCACGAACCATGAAAGCTGTTTTCAGATTTTGTAACCTGTACAGTGTCCCGTGATTTTATCATGAGGTATACTTGAATAATGGAATTGATATACTTATGTCTCGGTAGTACAACAGCACGTTTGTTTCAAAAAGAAAAAACAAATTGTAACAAAGAGTTGCGCGAGGGAGTGGAAGGAGCGGAGGCGACTAGAGGCGCCTGGAATCGAGGCGTGATATAACGGCCTCCGCCTAACCCGCGCCCCACGATCCTCCCGACGTCTGCTACGCCTACGAAGCTCGATCGAGAGATGCCCGCGCCGCCCCAAGTCGCGGCCGAAGCGCGGCGCTTGTTGGCGCGGCTCACCTGGTCGCCTGAGCTCCGGCAGCGCTTCCTGCCGCGGTCGTCTGAGCCCGCCGCGCCCGGCCGCGAACCAAGCGCACCACCGGGAGCAAGCCGAGCAATCGCCGCCGCCGGTAAGCAGCAATGTATAATGTAGTTGGTGGTGGTGCAGTGATAATGTTGGCATCACGTATATATAAAACTTTCACTCGTGCGTGCCGCTAACATGATCGATCGTCACGTTTCCATGTTGAAATGAATTACCAGATGATGCCAGTGCTCCTTTTCATCAAATGAAAAATGATGAAAGTGCCACGCTGCGCTCGTTGGTACGGCGGGGCTTGTTTCCGCGGTCTGAATCGTCCGCGCCCGGCGCCACCGGTAAGCAGACGTGTAGTTGGTGGCGATGGCAATTGTGGACAGGCGCGTGTATCTGAATTATGAATCGTGTTGCTAACATGATCGATCATCACGTTCCGTGTTGATGTTGAATTATCAGATGATGCCAGCAGTGCTCCTTCCCAAAATAAAGATGGTGTCAATTCATATAGCTTTCCGCAGCAGCGAGTGTTCCAGCAAATTGGCAGGGCGGGCTCAAGGCCACCCTTGTTAAACAGCCGGCAATTCCCTTCGAAAGGAGTAAAAGAAAAGAAGGAAGAAGAAGTCTGGTTTTCTAGTCGTAGAGAGAGACCTGTGTACCAAGATTACCTCAAGGTAAATAATTTCTCGACTCGGGATAATTTGAGTGATGAACGCAATTCGCCTTCACGATATCCTATTCTTGTTTCGGAACCAGATGACCACCGGGGAAGGAATAGCAGATGGTTTATTCCACTAATAACATACATGTTCTGTATCTGGATTGCCATGCAGTGCATCGATCGGGTGAAATTTGAGGAAGATCTTCCAGAGGGTGTCTTGACAGTACCACTCTTAAAGCACCAGGTATCTCTAGATCTGATCAGTTGCTATGTTTATTTCTGATTATTTCCTGGCACCCTGTTCATTGATGTGCACATTCACCGTGTCTCAAAAGAGAATAGCACTATCTTATATGCTACTCCGGGAGAGGAGTACACACTGTGCTGGTGGGTTTCTGGCGGACGAACAGGTCATTCTTCTGATTTACTACTTACTTATTTATATTTCCAGCTTTATTAGGGCTATTCTCCATCGTAGCAGCTATAATGATTGTTGCGTTACTGGCACAACTGACGCGAACCCCTTTGCTACAGGGCATTGGGAAGAAAATTTCATTGATTGCGCTTATCCATAAGGAGATGCCTCAGCAGTCCAAGTTCAGGTCCAGCTCCAAGACGGCAGGAGGAACTCTTGTGGTTTGGCCCAAGAAAGTTCTTCTCCAATGGAAGGAGGAGTTTGCTAGCAGGGTTACAGAGAGTGCTAAGTTGTCTGTCTTGGTTTATTATGATTATGGAGACTCAAGGACACCGGACCCAGGAGAGCTGGTACAGGCTGACGTTGTCCTCACCACGTACGACACGCTAAAGCAACAATTGGGCACCATTGCTGACGTCAAATGGTTCAGAGTCGCGCTTGATGAAGCTCATACTATAAGAAACAGGGAGACTCGAAATGCGAGTGCTTGCTGCCGGCTGGAAGCAGAAAGGAGATGGTGCCTATCAGGAACGCCTTTTCAAAAGGGACCTGAAGAACTGTACAGCTACTTTCGTTTCTTGCGATTTGAACCGTATTGTGAAAAAAAATGTTTTGACTATTTGTTGTGTGAGGACAAAAAGAAACGTGACATGGTCTTGAGTACAATTCTCCTGCAGCGCAACAAAGGTGCAGTATTAGTCCCTCCATTTTATATTTATAAAAATATAAGGCACGGTTTGATGACTTGCGTGGCTGCACTCTCCGCAGTTGAACGTTCTTTGTTAATTTCTCTTATCATCTATTGTTGGTAGCAACTAATTTTTATCATGTTCATATGAAGTACTATGCCCTTACTCATTTTGTATGGATTTTGTTGTTCTCCATCAGCTCTGTGATAAAATCTTCAGTGCATGTGGCTATATCTCATTGTTTCGTGTTTTGTTCTAATCTCATGTCACCGAATGTATTTATTTTTTGTTCATACTAAAGGGACAAAGCAAAAGCTGCTTTGAGGAAATGGAATCTGTGCTTATGCAATGTCTAAAGGCTTGTAACCATCCTTGCCTTCTTTCCCGAGCCACGAAGAGGAGTGAACGGAAGAGTAATCCACAGCGAAGTTATGTCTCCTCGAAGATCAAGGCAGTCATGGATATACTCAACTCACTTGTTGCTGAGAGTGAAAATGCTCCTGAGAAGGCACTGGTCTTCTGCTACTCCCCAGAAATGCTTGATTTGTTGGAGCTTCAACTGAAAAATGCTAATATACAGTTCAGGAGGATCGATGGGAGTACGTCGCTCGATTCAGGAGACAATGTGGTGAAAGATTTTAACACAAAACCAGAGGTTCGTATTTGAGTTTTGCTTCTCTTAGCTTCTTTTGGAACACCCTGGACTTTCCTGTAATTCAACTGATGTTTCGCCAAATTAATCTTGAGAATCGTTTCGGATCTTCAGGTGAGAGTTCTACTTTTGTCTCTGAAGTCCGGCAGCCTCGGTCTAAACCTGGCTGCTGCTTCCCGCGTCATCTTGGTTCAACCTTGGTGGAACCCTTATGTGGAGAAACAGGCGATTGACAGAGCACACGGAATCACTCAGAGCCGTCCGGTAACTGTGCACCGTTTATTCATTAAAGACACGGTTGAAGAACGCATTCTATTTCTACAGGTACACACACACACACACAACTTCTTCTGACATTTTTATTTTGATACTGTATTTATTCTACTCAAACATGCGTGTACTTTATTAGTAGTTGTGTAAATTAGTGGCGTTGACATTGTGAATGCCAAAAAAAAAGAGTTTATTCTCAATTCTCAAGTGTCGTAACGAGTTGAGATGGTTAAATAACCCATGTACTACTTACATTTCTCTCTCTTTCCCAAACACTGCATTAGAGAGGTTATTTAGTAAGTGACTATACATGCAACTGGAGTCAGTTGGATCACACTTTACTGTGAATCGTCTTACTGTGATAGTGTCAGTCTTCTATCTTCGGCGCATCTTCTTTCTGAACGTGTATGTGTTTGTATTGACAGGAGAGGAAAGAAGAAATTATCAAAGATGCTTTCGGCGGGGACATATTCGCTGATCCTGCCAGTCTCAAGAAGCTCAAGCTTGGTAACGAAGATCTCAAATATCTTCTCGACGAGGACCCACAGAGCTCTTGTCCTACTAGCAAGTAACTGCCTAGCCTGGTACTAGCATTCGAGTGTCTACTCAGCGATTCAGATTCACACATGGCGTGATCCAGATTCATACTTCATGACCATGGAACACGATTTTTTCAACTTTGTTGCATACACAAGACGATTGAGAACCACCATTACAGAAACAGTCACGACAGAACTGCGCGCGGGTAAAGTTCAGCGAGGAGACACTGATTCTTCGGCTTCCCCGCACCTGCGTGCCCACAGAGCGCGCACGGGTACTCCTCCCGCTCGTGCACGGCCGCCGCGGCACACGGAATGACCAAACGACCGTATCCGAGACGAGCAGGTCACGGTTTCCAACTGAGATTTCAGTGAATCAGGTCATGGCCCTGAACTTGGTATATGTATACAAGAGTACGCACGGTGGCGATTCTTTGGATCAGTTTCTAAATAGTACCTTGAGCTTTCCCTTGTAGCAGGTCTGCAGCTGTCGCTTGCCTAATTCACCGGTGCGGTCGCGTGGGACGTGTTCCTGGAGGAGTCGGTCCGGCTGTGGGCGATCGGTGCGCGCCCATCGCCTTCAACATCATCATCTGGCTCTACGGCACCAACGACTCCACAACGCAGATCTTCGCCGGCCACATCGGCAACCGCGAGCTCTCCGTCGTCGCCATCGGCCTCTCCGTCGTCTCCAACTTCTCCTTCGGATTCCTCGTGAGTCAATCTCTGTTGCTTCCGTTCGTTCCTGATGAAACCGGTCGTGTCTTCTGACGAATTCTGCGTGCATATGCAGCTGTGGATGAGTTTGAGTAGTGCCCTGAAGTGATCGCCTCCTGCCTTGCACACACACACACACACACACCATCCCGCACCCCCATCCGATCCGAGCCCTCGATCGATCTCCCACCCCACGTCGGGGACCTCGATCTCCGCCGTGCCCGTTCGCCGACCTCGATCACCATCCTGATCCTGGATGGATCTGTTGCCCGACGATATGCTCGCCGACATCCTCGGCCGCCTCCCGCCGTGCAGCCTCGCGGTGTCGCGCTGCATCCGCAAGGACTGGTGCGCCATCATCGACGCAAGGCGCCTGCTGCGGGCCGACCTCCTCCCGCTCCGCCTCGATGGTTTCTTCTGCCTCATCGATCCGTACAGGAATCCTGAAGCTATCGGCGTCGAACATTACCACACAGTGTTCTTTGCACGCCCCTCAACAGCGCGTCGAATCAACGGTGACCTCGACTTGCTATGGGACGACGAGCACGACCCTTACAATCCGTGGGTCTTTGATCACTGCAATGGTCTCGTATTGCTTTGTAGCGAGGTGATTTTTAACCCTGCCACCGGACAATCGGTGCGCTTGCCTCCTTTCCCCAGAATAGGAGAATTCTACAAGCACCAACTTATTGCATATGATCCCATCACGTCACCGCAGCATTATGAGGTGCTTCTTTTCCTCTCAATTCCCAACACGGACGAGAACAACAAGGAGTCAGAATGGCCACCATCGTCACTCACAGCGCACGTCTTCTCGTCGAGGAAATGGAGGTGGGAAGAGAGATCATTTATCCGGGAAGGTGAGGCCGCCGGGACCATTGCCGACATGAACTCCAGTCGTTGCAGGGCGATAAATTGCACAGTCTATTTGCATGGAACACTTTATCTACCTTGCCCGAACAACTTTATTATGAGGTACTACTTATTCACTCGTTCAACATTGCTTTGTTTCAATTTCGGTTCTTCCCTTGCCATAATTTACGGTCAAATGTAACAATTAATTCTTAATGTAGCGCATGAAACCTCAAACACTCAAATGAATTTCTTTTATAAATAATACATCATTATATTATTTTTTTAATACAAAACGGGTTGCTACTATGGATGTTCAAAAGTTCTTTGACCAAATAAAACTCACATATTCATCATCTACTACTAGCCGAGGCGAAATAGAAAAGGAACATAAATGACGATGGCTGCACTTTCTGGGATCCTGTTTTCATCTGATACTATGAGCATTTGTAGTAATAGCATGTATAATTTCAACGAAAAACTATAGTATGTATTAAGGTCATTTGGAAGAACTGTGATTATTCCATGATTTTGGATCACAGCAGGGAAGCCTTTACTAAAATTCGAATTACTCCTGGTATGATATACTAACATGCTCTTCACCAATATAATGTTTGCAGAATAACCTTGTGGAACAACAGCTACCAAATTGTTAAAGTGCCGGACCAAGTTTCTTTTAAAGAAGAATTTGCTTACTTAGGAAAGTCGCAGAAAGGAGTGTATTGTGCATTACTTTACGGATGGTCCCAGTTTCGAGTTTGGTTGCTTGATGAAAGCGGTGAGATGGAGTGGGTTTTGAAGAGTGACATCAATCTTAACAAGGTGGTGGAAACTTCCCCAATTAATGATCATGCTGGTGGATACAACACGCGTTGGATTGTGAACTACGAAAACGATGTGAGTGAAGCACAGTCTGAAGATGAATCAGAATGGGACTTTGAAAGTGGTATGGTCCTTCATGAAAGCAAAGATAATAAGATCATAAGAAGCTACAATATAAAATTTTTCCTCGGGTTTCATCCTTATAAAGAGATTGTCTTCTTTTTGGTATCATCCTCGAGAGTAATATCTTATCATTTGAACAGCTCGAAGATACAAGAATTGGGCGTCTTAAGAAAGAAAGTAATAGAGTCATTTCCATACACACCATGCTGTATGGCGGAGTTGTTTGAGAAAAACTAGCTAATCAAATTAATGTTATATTCATGCATTGTCTAGAACTTATGTTGTGATTTGTCATTTTATAATTCACTAGTTACATGCCCGTACATGCTATGGGTGATATTTTGAATTGAGATGTGAAAAGTTTTAATTTCGCAACGAGACGTAAAAAAACTGATGTGCCAACTAAATATTTTGGAGTACATGATTTTTTTTTTTCGAGGAGTACGTGATATTTTCTGGATGAGTAATGCTACAGATCCGAGTAGAGCATCCGGCTAAGCAGTACCAATGTTTTTGCCCAGTCGTACACCAGTCGCACAAATCTGGTCATGTGTTGTTTTTCCCATTTTTGACTGGTGAACGTACTGTTTTGGGACACTTACATCGCCGGCAGCTTTGTCTAATGACATTGCTACTGTATCTTCCCTCCCATGCATACTGTGAATTTCCATATGCGGTTAGCTAGGAAAAAATCGCTGAAACACTGACATTAACCCCTTGTTTTCCTAAACGGAATTAAACTCCGTTTAAACAGCGTCTAAACGCTAAACGGTGGTCGACCGTCTAGCGTTTAGACGGTTTTTTGCTTGTTTAAACGCGTTTAAACGGCGTTTATACAGATTTAAACGCTAAACGGTGGTCGACCGACTGTCTACCGTTTACCGTCTAGGAAATCATTGCATTAACCTCAAGACAAACCATTAGCCAAACTGTCAGGGTTTTTTTTTTTTTGATATTTCAATTTTGTGGAACCATAATCCACATGTCTTAATTAAAGTGTCATAGCAATATATTATCAAATAGCAGTTAATATTCTTTGACTAGATTTGCTGGACAAAAATTACTGCCGATCAGAATGAAGGCAGCAGTGTAGGAGTACTCCATTTTGACAGTGAAGTACGGACACAAGTTCAGTTCGAAAGGAAGAGGCACGAGCGCTACGAAGGAGATCGAAGCCATAAGCACGTGTCAATCCTACCTTGTGACTTGTCAAACATGTACAACACAAGCATCCGAGTCAACGAATGAAGAAAACACATACAACGTGCTTCTGCTGGCTATAGAATTATACTATCACTACGGAAACCGGCCATATGTCGAGAGCCTTTTATCGGGCACTCGGCAAAAAGGCTTTTTTGCCGAGCGCACAAGGCCAGGCTCTCGATAAAGAGTAGGCACTCAACAAACCGGCCATTTGCCGAGTGCCAGCTGGCACGGCAGTCGACAAAACGTATCTGAGCCTTTTATTGGGCACTCGACAAAGAGTGAAAGTTTGTCAAGTGTCATGTGACTGGCACTCGGCAAAGAATGATGGTTTTGCTGAGTGCCTGCCGTCAGGGCACTCGGCAAACCCTCGCTGACGGCCGTTTGGCGCCGTCATCCCATTTTATTTTGCCGAGAGCCTTGTCGGCACTCGGCAAACACTTTGCTGAGTGCCGACAAAAAGCTCTCGGCAAAGAAGCCTTTGCCGTCGGGTTCTCTGCCGTGTGCTCTTTGCCGAAAGTAATTCTCGGCAAACATTTTGCCGAGAGTAATTTGACCTTTGCTGAGTGCCGTGTGCTCTTTGCCGAGAGTAATTCTTAGCAAACATTTTGCCGAGAGTAATCCGACCTTGGCACTCAGCAAAGAGGAGGTTTCCCGGTAGTGTATACGTGAAAATAGTCTTTTTTCATGGCCACAGCTTATGCTTCTGCTGCTATTGGTCTAGTGAAGTGTTCTCATACAGTCATACGTGCGTTCGAGGATGATGACGAGGAGGAGGGCTGCATTCTGCTCGCCTTCCTCGCCGGCGCGCTGATCTCGTGGTTCGGCGGCGGCAGGCGCGGTGTCACCGCTATCGGATGGGAGACGAACAGGTCGCTGTTTCCAACTGAGATTTCAGTGAATTTTCGTGGAAATGCATCTGCTCGTAGCAGCATCAGTTCATCCCCATTTGCAAACAGAGCTTAATATATAAATACCACAAAGCATTCACAAGTATTTCCAGCCGGCGAAGACGGAGTATTTTATTTGCCCAATTGTACAACCAAACGTGTCAAAACTACAATAATGGAGAGAGAAAAAAATCAAACGCTAAATTTCAGCAAACTACGAGCAAAAGAAAGAGACGGAAAAAAGTCAGCAACATACTCTAGGCATGGGCCGTTGGAGCGAGGCCCAACGCAAACGGGTTGGGCGGCCCAAAATACGGCATGCTTGCAGGCGGTGCGGCCGCAGACGACGACGAAGTCACGCCGGGGAACGCGGCCACGGCCGGCTGCGTGAGCGGGTTGGGCGGCGCTGTGGCGGCGCCGGCGGCCGGGAGGAGCGGGTCTCCGCCGTACTCTGGGTCGTCGGTCTGGCAGTGGGGCCAGCTGCACGCGGGCTGGGCCTTCTGGCCGCCCCACGTGCGGTGGGCTAGCCCGAAGCCGAGGACGAGGCCCGCGACGAGGAGCGCCGCCACGAGGCACAGGAAGATCTTGGTGGCCTTGCCCACGTAGCAGCACATAGGAAGAAGCTGCTGCTGCTCTTCGTCTTCTCCACTGCTGCTCTCTTCTGCTAGTTGCCTAGCTCCCTCGCTCACTGTCACACGAGCATGCAGAAGTGGAGCGGCAGCACGCACGAAAGGGGAGAGAGTGATGAAGAAGAGGTGTGGAGATTGGAGAATGATGGCGAGATGGGTCCAGAGGAAGGGGCACTCGGCCACCTCGCTTTGTTTTGGTGTTGGTGCGCCTTGTCGGATTAGTACTCGTGCATGGCTCCACGTGAAGGAGAGAGAGGGGGAGATAGCGTGCGAGAGATTTGTTACTAGTTGCCGTTACAAACACCCATAGTATTATATAAATAATATTGCAGCAACTAACAAACATAGAAATCCCTAGTGATTAGTTTATGATGAGTATTTTTCTTCACTCAGGGTAACAGATCAGTTCCTTTAATTTCTAGATCAACAGTGTAGCTTAGTTCCCTTCTCGCTAGTTAACGAGTTCATCAACCTGGCTCTGCTGTGTGCACTTTGAACAGAATAGAAAAGTCGGAATACATGGCAAGACAAATCATTTCTGTATAGCATGCATGTTCTAGTAGTACTTACCTGCATTCACCTGACAAAATCAAGTACTAGTTGCAGTCAGCATAACAGGCGACAAAAAACACTTCTGCCCCATCTGTCGTGTCTTGTGTGTGATTAAACTTACTCTGCCGACAAATCTAATGAAAAGTAAAACCTGGATGTGTTTCATGTTTGGGCAAGGTGAAAGTAAGCATGAAACTTCTGAAGGGCGCAAGTGTGGAGTAGAGGCTACGTTGAAAGCACTGTGCACCACCAGTCCATGGTGTCTCCCCGATAATGATTTGCCTTTTCTTATTCTCTCTTTTCCCCCTTTTACCTTTTCTTCTGTGTCCCTTGGACCAAGGTAAGAGCATTGAGCAAAATCTGAAGAAGCCAGCATGTGAGGCGTCAATAGTTGGTCACATGTTGCATTGGGCCACAAACAGCTTGCAGTTTTGTTCATTATCTTAGGTGGTTAGGTGTGGTGCTTCAGGCCCGTTCTGTTGAATATTCATTTGATTCAGATACATAACTTACGTTCTATTGACAGCCTGACACTACCAGTATTATACTCTCTCGCCTACAAGCTAACCGCCCAGCCTAGCAGTAAAATTTGGAGATTTACATATACTATGACGCTTGTTTCTAGGGATTTGCACAATTTTGTACTCCCTCCGTCCGAAAATAGTTGTCAATGTTGACTTTCAGACATCATCTTTGACCGTTCATCTTATTTAAATTTTTTGTGCAAATGTTAGTTATTTTTTCGTAGCCTGTTTTGTTAGTAAAGATAGTTCAATCATGACATATTTGTTTTAATATTAGCATAAAAATTTTGAATAAAACGGACGGTCAAACATAGAGATCAAAAGTCAACAGCGACACGGGACGGAGGTAGTAACACTTCGTTGCGCATAGTCTGACATTAATATATCGACCACTGACATTGAGATGAAAACCTGGAAAACGAGACAATAGACAGCGTCCTGGCGCACAGATCATGGTAACAGGCAAAGTGTGCTTGAAGCAATGAAGCGAAGCTTTATTTTACAACCCAACAACACATAAAACAACTGCAGGACCAACGACAGACTACCACTACCGGCATAAAGCGACACCCATCAGAGTCACACCATTGTACACACACTGGAAGATTCAGATGCAGTTTTCAGGACCTGATCAGACAGTGCTCAGAGTCACATATCAGTTTCAGAAGTGATGACGGTGACCGCTATTCGACGACTATCTGAGGCTGCGTTTGGATGCAAAAATAGAGGGCTATTATGCACTGTAGATGTCACATCAATACTTCCGGCACGATTTATGTGTACTAAACAAAGTCAAATCACAAAACTAAGTCCAGGACCCCCCCTCTATTTCGCGAGACGAACGCAATGAGGGTAATTAAGCGGCGATTAGACGATGGTTACTGTAGCATCACTGTGTCAAAACATTGATTAATTAGGCTCGTTAGATTCGTCTCAAAAAATAACGCCCGTCTGCAGAAAGGTTTTGCAATTAAATTTTATTTAGTACCCCTAAATTGGAAGATTCCTTTTACTTTAGAGGGTAGAACTTTATAGGGCTCTTTAGAGCCCTCATCCGAACGCAGCCTGAGTTTCAAACGGAACTGGATCAGTAGAAGATTCCACGAGCTTCTTGAGCTCGTCCGGGTTGGCACCGATGATCTTGTTCACCACGTCCTTGTTCTTGATGAGGACAAATGTCGGCATGGCCTTCACTCCATACTTGGATGAAACACTCTGCACGTATCTTACCAGCTTAATAACTCGATTTTTGAGAGAACTAATCAACTAAACCATGTCAATGGAAATAAAATAAAGAAGAGAAATTCCTGACAGCTGTTTATATATCATGATCTTCAGTGGAACTGAACAAACAATAGTTGCCTAAATATAAATTCCTTAAGATATGAAGATATTCTAATGATAATTTTATATCAAAGCATCAATCTAGGATTTCCCTTTCTAGCCTCTCTCTATTCTGCTGCAGCCATGTGAATTTTCTCTTATAATAGAAATAAATAAGGAAAGACAGTAAGATTGTGTTTACTTGGACATCATCAACATCCACATAGAGGAACAAGGCCTCAGGGTGGGTCTGAGCTAGCTCTTCGAACTTGTAGTTCATGGATAGGGACGTCACGCACCATGAGGCCCCAAAATGAGCAACAACCTGCACAACATGGAGGGAGAATTTTTTACCTACGTTACAAATTCTGGTGTGGTTTAAAATGGGGCAAAGTCTGAAGGAGGAGAATCTCTGTTCACTAGAGAAGACAGAATACCTACCATCACTCAGAGGCTATCTATTCTCAATTCTACTTGTTTCATCAGTTATAACGAAAAGAAAAGATGCCAAGGATACAAAACAGCCAAAGGTAGAACAGGAGAAACATGCCACAGGCTACAGGTATAAAAACCAAATTGCTAAAAAAAATTTAACAATCTCACAAAAGCAACAACGTTATAAAACACACTGATCACTCTGCCATAATCAAACATAACTAAAGAAGAGAAGGGATCAAACCAGAGATGGTTGAGAGCCCACAGCTTCAAAGGAAATCATGGAAGCTTTGAAAATCGAGCAGAATCTAAACAAGAAAACAACAAGGCAAAGGGGAGGAGGTGGGGGAAGAAGGAAAGGAAGGGGAACCCACAGGGCGGCCTTCGTTGCTTGCTTGACTGGTGAACAGCTCCCATGCCTCCTCGTTGTGAACCTTCACAACCTTGGAATTGCCAACCCCCTGCTGCTGCTGGATCTCCATATGGCCTGGGAACACAACCCTCTTCTCCCCTCTCTGCTCTTGTTCTTCGTCTCCTCGAACCCTTCCTCAAGAGAAAAACAGTTTGTCTACAGGAAGAAAAAGTGTGGCATACCACTCCACTCAGATAAGCATGGGAATATATTCTACAGCTGGTGGGCCCAGCCTTAGTTTGGCTGTTTCTAAGTTTTCTGGAGCCATGAGGATCCAATGCAGAATTTGAAAAGTTATGAGCCTGTATGAACCACACAAAAGATATACCCAGTAGTAATAAAACCATAGCGTACAAATGGAAGCATATCAACATGCATTGCATATCAGGTAAGAACATGTAACATAAGAATATTAATACAGTACCAATCAGGTGAAACGTTGCAGCATGCAACTTGAGCTAGCCAATTAGAATGATATTCAGTTCATCAAATCAACATCATAGGATGTTGTTAACAGTAGTACATTATCTCGTGGCGTTAGTAGAGTTAGCTTCTTGAGATTGAACAACATTCTTATGACACCGATTTGAATGGATATCCTATTCCAAAGCTTTATTTGGGTCATCCATGTGCTATTATTCAACAACTCCAGAGAATCACCATAGATGTACCTAATAACATGATGCAATTTAAACTAAGAATTGTGTGCAGCTACAAAATCCACAAGGATGCAGTTAAGAAAAAAGGGCCCCTGCCCCCCTTCCTAACCTAACTAAGATGGCACACAGCAATGTATCACATAGAAACAAGGGCCTCTTGAGGTTTGGATTAATTTTGTGCCACTTCATGGTCCCCTGCGTGGTTTGTAATGGAAAACTGTCATTTTCTGAACTACCTGAGAAGTAACAGCAAGAAAAAGTAAGTTCCAGGGGCATTTTTCTTTTTCTTTCTGGCAAGATGCGTGAGAGCACTATGAAACAGGTTACCGCAGGGTGCATTATTAAGTTCCATCTACCATATCAACATGAACTTAGGATTTTTCCCCTTTGATCATGAGAAATATCCTTTGCCAAATGCTAATAAAGAAACGAAGATAAGGCACGTGGAAGCTAATAAAGAAATAAAGATAGGGCACCCCAAAGCAATCTTCTAATTTATTGCAGAGACAAATCCAGAATCATCCAATACTTTTTATATTACTTTATAAGTTGCTTCGAGGTGGGGAAAACACGGATATGATTGATTTATTGAATCCGTGTTAGTGCTGCATCCTTAGTACAGACAGTGCTAAGATCAGAAACAGGGGAAAACAACCCATGCCCTATGCTTAACGCAATGATTCCGTATGATATAAGCAATAATTGAGTGGACATGCTGGGCTTAACCCAATCACTAAGTGATTATTCCATCTAGTGGAGGACCACCGACACAAAAGATTAGTGAGGGTACAAGCATGTAATGTCCAAATCAATCGTACATGATACCTAAACATTCAAGATGAAACAGCACCTGGTATATCTACACATGGAAGCTTAGACTGTTCTGATCTATTACGCTTAGAACTGAAGTTTAGCTTATTTGCTCCTATGAAGCGCGCATGGTATAGCAAGTTTCAACCAAAAGTTCGTGCCACTATTTATTCTGGACATGGCAGTCGACGGTGATTTAGGAAACGAAAAAAGGGGGGGAACGGAAATTTACCGCAGAACCCTAGCATTTTGGCGGTGTAGAAAGATTCACCATTTACCGCGGCGAGGAAAAGGAGCTGCTCATAGCTGACGCTAGATGGCTTCGATTGGGACTGGGATTCCATAAGAGGCGAACGCTCGAGATTGCAGCAGCGCCACGGAAGCCTTCGACTGCTGCCGAGCAAGAAGCCACAGATGCCGCCGCCGCGATTCTATTTCTGACGGAGTCCCTTGCTTGCAACGCTGCGGTTCGCCGCCCTCCACTTGGGCCACAGCCGCGCTTGCGCTGCGGCCCAGGGCACAGAACAGAACGGCCTTCGAGTTCAGACAATTAATTCAGTCCTGAAGCATGTTTGCACGAGTGAAAATGTTCAGCCAAAACGCGCATTACGTAAAAATATTATCCAAGAAAGCAGGCTCTGAATTATTCATCAACCTTGGTTCAGTTTCATTGTGGAATGTGGAAACGTCTTCAGAAATGAATCAGCTTGACAATGTCCATCAGGCCTCAAAAACTCAAAATAACTCTGGTTTCAAGCGAAAGCTTAAAGTTCTTTTTTGAGTCGTAAACTACAAGCATTCATCAACGCAAAACATAAAGCTCTGGCAATTCGCAAAAATAAAATAAAATAAATGCTCTGCCATGTCCGGAGTAGCAAAATTAGGTGCAAGATTGCATGAAATAGTTACATGCTACCAAATCCAACTGATTTCACTGTAAACACATCACATCGCTGTGATCCTAAGCTAGCAGCAGAGTTCTTATGGCAGAAACAAATTCACTAGTTCGAACTTGCTGCTACAGGTAGGTGTTTTTTCATGGCTCGTCACAATAACCAACGCTGCAACTATTCATAACAAAACCAAAATTCAATGGAGGTTAACCTGATCCATATCGCCGTAGATCCAAATACCACCACCACCAATAACTATCCTTGTTAAGGCCTCCCGCGCGAGGCGCTCTCGCGCCATGTCCTTGCCGGCTACTACGACGACGCCAGGCTGCGCCGCCTCCTCCCCGGTGTCGGCGGCGCCGCGGACTTCGTCGTGCCCACCCTGGAGGACGCGCCGACCGGGAGCGCCGCCGGCGCGGTCAAGATCGCCCGCGAGCGCCGGTCCGGGCGCGTGGCGTTCGTCCCCCTGCACGACGCGTGGGCCACCGTCTTTTACGTCAGGCCGGGGCACGTCGACGCTTCTGGTAGCGTGTCCGTGCTTCTGGTGAGCGGGGTGATGTGGAGCCCCGCGGCCGCGCCGCCGGTGACGAAGCTGAACCAATCCACGGCGCCGGCGCCCGCGCCTCCGGGGCATGGTCCCTCCCGCGCCGGCGTGCCACGGGTTGTCTCCCCCGACGCCGTCATGCTCATGTCAACAACCCAGTTCAAGGCGCCGAGCGACGACTCGCCGATGGGGGGCGCCATCAGCTCACCCCTAGGCGAGCGCGTGGCCTCCGCGCCCCAGCCGGCCGCCACGGACGAGGCGTGCGCGGCCGAGGTTCCCGGACATCAGGTGACGCCTCACCACGCATCAGCGACGCAGCAGCGCGGGGTCTCCTCAACGACACCGGCGCCGGCGCCGCCAGTGGACGTCGGCGCCAGGAGGAGCCAGAAGGTTTCCGCAGCCCCTACGAAGAACACCGAACACAGGTCGCGAGTGCTGCCGTTCGAAAGCGAAGCTGAGCGGCTGGCTGCTGCCGCGCGCCGGGACGTCGCGTGCTGATGCCGCCGGGCGTGGCGGGTCGCGTCCTGTTACCGATGGGTGTGGCGAGAGGTCGCAGTCGCAGATCGCCGGTTCACGCGCCGCGCCACAGCGGAATCAGGTCGGGCAGCAGGACAGGCCGCCACTGGACGCGCGCATCATCCTGGCGCATAGACGGCGCCCGGAGCCGTCGCCGCTCGGGATGTGCGTCGTGCCCCGCACACCGGAGGTCATTGCCATCGAGCCTGCGCTGTCCAGAGCGCTCCTCGCAGTGGTCGGAGGCTACCGGAGGGACGTCTCCATCGAGCAGATCAAGGAGCCGGCGGACCTCCGTGTGCGGACTGTGGCGCGGGATGTGGGAGGTGCGCACCATTGCAGTCGCGCGCCGGCGCCATGGCCCGGGTCGTCGCCTTTCTCATGGCTCCGGTTGCTCTCCGGGTGCCCCTCGTCGCTCGGCGGCTGCAGCGGGTCGTCGCCATCTTCGGCCCGCGGTCGACGGCTGCGAGAGTTGGTCGCTGGTCTCCCACTCGCTCTGGGGGCTACAAGGATTCCATATGCCGGCGGTGTTCAACTCCGGCGAGGTCGCCGGCCGCCGCGGTTTGGATGGATGTGCTGATGCAAGCCACGACTGCTGCGCGGGTGCATGCATGGTCTCCAGCAACTTGTTGCCAGGGCCACTCACCCAGCCTTTCCATCCGACCGTGTGGGGCCAACACGCCAAGACAACGGTCGCCGATCCAAAGCTGCTGCATGGTCAAAAGATGGTCAAAAGCTTGCCCCAAAAAAGCAGCTACGTTCCAAGCTCGCCGATTCCGTGGCTGTTGCCACTTGCGTGTTCCCTACCACCAGTCGACACGCAGGTACGTCCGCTGCTTTGGAGGTGGCAGCAGTGCAGGAGAAGCTCGCGGGCCAGCGATACCGCGGGGGCAAGGGTGCGCGGCTTCCGGGAAGCTTCCTCCTCCCGCCCATGCACCCTGCCCGGGAGTGACGTCTTGAGCGGGGGCTCGCCCCCTCCGAGCCATTGCTGGTACACCACGAGCAGTCGCAGGCCCACCCCGAGCTGATGTGATCCACCTAGCGCTGAAGCCGGCCCACCCTGTGTCGATGCTGGCCCACTTGATAGGAGTCCCTCATGTACGCTTCGGCCTGACACATCGACTTAGCCGGGGTGGCCCATTCCCTGGCGGCCCAGCCTTCACGTTTGGACCTCCTCTCTCTTGCGTCACCCCGGTAGATTCCGACCGGGGCCACCGGATTCACCAGGCTTGATAGAATCGCGTGGTTGTGGTCAGCGCCGCCTGGACGCGTGGTCGTCGTCCTCGTCGCTTGGTCAGGGCCGCCCTCATCTGGTCGTCATCATCGTCATTGTCTGGTCGTTGTCGCTTGGTCGTGGTCGTGGTCGTGGTCGTCCCACTCGCCCATCCTCGTCGTTTGGTCGTGGTCGTGGTTGTGGTCGTCCCACTCGCCCATCCCCGTCGCTCGGTCGTAGTCGAGGTCGCTTGTCGCTTGGTCGTGGTTGCGCTGGGATCGCCCTCGCCTCCCCTCTCCATTCTCCCCTCTCTTGGTCGTGATGCTTCGAGCACCTCTCCGCTGGGCAAATCAGCGTGCTTGGCTCGATTGTCGGTCGGATCCGCGCGAAGGCCATTGGATCCTGGCGGTGGAGGTCTTGGTCGCGGCCCTGGCTTCGTTGTGAGGCGAACCGGGAAGGAGCGACTCCTACCTGGGCCTAGGGTTCGCCTAGTCACCGCCAGGACCGCTGGCGGCGGTCGTTGTCGTCGACTCCACGTCTCCTCCTTCCCCCAGGCCTTCCCCTTCCCCTCCCAACCGCTCCCCATGTCTAACACCTGCACCCACTTGCCCATCCTCCACACCTGGTCATCATATCTGCCCGCCTCATTTGTTCTCGCAGTAGCAGGCCGTCGCCATCCACTTCCGCTGCAGGTCGTCGACTTCCCTTTCCATGAAGTGCCTGGACCCTCGTGATCCGTCCACAATCGACGTCGCTTTGTTTACGAAGTCCATCACAGAGCCGATCGCCCGTGATGGTGATATGCTTCGTGTGCCATCTGCGATGGTGGTTTGCTCCATGCTCCGTCACGCGGCAAATGTTAGGCGGTCAAGGTCGCTAATTTATCATGGTCGCGCTTTCACACGCACCTCCGTCGCTTCGCTGAGTCGTCTTCTTTTGGTCGCATGGAGGCATTAGAACGCTCCAGTTTCAAGCGCTCCATTCGGTCGCTCTCATCGAGCAAGTCTTGGGAACGTCCTTAATAGGCTTTATCGAGGGTCGAGAAGTTGTGCGATGGACTCCTATTATCGTTGTTATTCTAAGTAACGAGCGGTGGGGGTGATCAAGGGGTCTCCGTTGAGGATTCTTCCCACCCGAAGCCGTGACTTACGAATAACCTGGTCTGGGTTTCCACCTGCTTCACTGAATCTGGTCAGTTTTTGCTTGGTCGCATTTGGACACCAAATAGATTGCCCGCCATGGCATGAGGGATTATGATACTTGTGCGCTTTGTATGCAAGAGCCGGAGGCGATATACATCTCCTCTTGCATTGTAATCACAGTCTCGTGTCGTCTAGGGATCAACCACATTTCCCCCACGTTGGATGTACCGCCATTGTTGAATGGTCGGTGAGGTCGCGCAAGAGGGTGTCCAAGCTATTACATTCGGGCTTCGGCACCCTAGTCGTCTCGGTCGTCTAGAGGCTTTGGAAAGAGCCCAACAAGAGGGTTTTCCAAATTCAAGCCCTCCAACTGGTCGCTCTAGCCTAGAGAATCATCGATGAAGCCTCCTTTTGAGCCGCGGCAGGCTTCACCAAGCTGGACGGCTACGGGACCCTCTACACTTCGGAAGTTACTCGCGCCACTGCTTGCTTAGACGATTAGTTTTTTGTTTGGGAGCATGTTCCCGCCCTTCTTTGTTTCTTTCGGTTTGTCAGGGTCTGTTATACCCGTAGCTCTTGTATTGCTTTTGCTAAGTCATCACTACTTCGTTTGGTCGGCTTTTGCTAAGTCCCTTAGGGGATTTAGCCCTGACTACGTTGTAACAAACTTCTCTTCTTCTTAATGAAAAGCGTGCTCCGCACGTTATACAAAAAAACTTGCTGCTACAAAGAATACAGTGGCAATTAATATTGCTCAAAATATCTACAAGAAATTGTCACAAGATGTGAGCAGTCATACCATTCTTGCACATGCTCGAATCAGTGCATAGCAAAAGCCCTACTGTACATGTTACAAGCCAGCTATGCGTCATCTTTATGGCCAAATGCGACACGAACCAACTCATTCTTATCAATCACATCGAGATAACTGCTACAACAACCTCACCCATAGCTCAGCCTAGAATCGATGGCCCGGGTTTGTGTGTGCCGTCTCGGTATCCCAATCTCACAAGCATTGACCCTTGATGCAAACTTCAATGAACATACTGTCTCTCCTAGAGACGATGCCTCAGGCGATATGTTGACAAACATAAGAGTTTTCGAATCTCCTCCAAGACATGGCTGCAGGAAAGTAAAATGTGACGACTTGTGAGACATGTGCTATTAATGGGTATAGTTTTGAAATGGTACTTGCACTCAACAGAGATTACTAACCTGTAAGAGGTATGTTAGTTTTGAATTCCTGAATGGAACATGGTCATCTTTTTTTGCAATAGC
The DNA here is from genome assembly GCA_012490785.1 of Eragrostis nindensis. Classification (NCBI taxonomy): domain Eukaryota; kingdom Viridiplantae; phylum Streptophyta; class Magnoliopsida; order Poales; family Poaceae; genus Eragrostis; species Eragrostis nindensis. The sequence continues at coordinate 112,235 of JAAXCT010000100.1, read as the reverse complement.
AGAGATTACATCACTTAGAGCAGATAGGCTTTTATTGATTGCCTGGACGGTTTTGAAACATGAGTAATAATGTAAGTCATTATTTCAAGAACTGATGATAATGAAAATCTGATCATGTGCTAACCTGTGTTTCCTTCAATCGATCACCTGTGGACCCGCTTTTAGCAAGTCGCTCGCTCCCAGCTAAATCGATCAAATTAAGAATCCCCTGGACTTGTTGGCCCGTGTGCTTCAAAAAGATCGAAAGAAACAACTTTACTAGTAATCTAGTATGCAGTACATTCATATAAGAAAGGATGAGATTTTACTGCCAAAGAATGAAAAGGATTAATACTATATATCCTGGTAGGTCTTGGCATTCTTATGTTTTGTTAGATCTTGACATGCAACTATATTTTGTTAGGTCTTGGCATGCAACATGTAACATTCAGGTAAGACTTGGCGTACCTCAATCGATCCAAATATCTTCAACGTGAAAACAAAGTGGCTCCGGGAAGATTGCTCATTCATCTGGGTTCTACCAACAGACCTGGTTAAATGCAATACAAGCATCATGCCCATTATTTATTTATTTAAAAAGGGAATACTAGACCAAAATGTAGTAAAGCAAAGATGTATGGGAAATCGAAAAGCGAAGCATATACAAGGTCAATCCTATGTTTTCATTTCCGTCACAACAAATAAATACGTACAAATATGGCTCCCAGTCCCACTAACTACATACTAAAAGTTGCAGTCCGAAAGCAATATTATACAAAACATCAATAGTTGTTCAGAAATATTGTTCACCAATATTATACACAATCAATGTGTCTCACCTGCTCTGGGATGCTTTCTCTAGAAGACAAGTCACATCAGCAGTACCGAAAACATCAATAACTGTGAGGTCGGACACAGTTGTATTCCCATGCAAGTCATGCTTTATAGTGAATTGTTTACTGTTAACCACCTCGAAACTGTTAGAGCGACCTGGTGCTAACAAATCACGAATTGTCTCATTATATATCTCAAGCATGGATGCCTGCACGTGAATCGAATAGATATTAAATGAGTCAGCATCAGTACAGACTAATTTAATACATTAATTTTGAAGGTAAATAGATCTCTAGATACGAACTTGCATGGAATACTTCCATCCTTGAGATTCTAGAGATTGACTGGTCTCAAAAATTTGCTCCAAAGAACGAGGAATGATGCCTTTCTGCTCAACACCTCGTCTGCCCATCATTGTATAGGTTTTACCAGATCCGGTCTGACCATATGCAAATATGCATACCTGCATGGCACCGGATAAATCAAGCTTGACAATTGCTTCACTTGTAAACGAGAGCACAACAGGGTTATTATGGCATATATTTTGTATGATAAGCGAAGATCAGTTGCGCTTTAGAAAAAAAAAGATATGTGAAGATCAATCAAAAAATCCTCACAAAAATAGAGCTTAGTCTGTCTTCAAAGAAAAAAGGGGGAAAAGAATACAATAATAAAAGTACTAGTTTATAAAAAGGGCTACAAATTCCTACTAACCAAAAAAAAAAAAGATAAAGGCTACACAAAACTATCCATGAGCAATTTCTGTTGCAAACTTGCAATGCAAAATATTTACCTTGTATCCATCCAGTGCACTTTGAACTAGCTGCGATATTTCCACAAATACATCCTTTTGTGAAGCATCGTGGTCGAAAACCTTGTCATATGAGAAGGACAGCTTTTGACCTGGATAAGAAAAAAAAAATACAACATCCCCTTATTAGGGTCAGTATCCCAAACTCATTGGGCAAACAAAAAAAAAATCATATCGAAGTGTTAAACACATAAGTTACCTTGATTCATCAAATCAATTGTCCGTCCAGTAGATTCCAATGATGTAGGATAAGAAATTGAAGCCCCCTCCACACCATTTGAATCACCATGAGACAAAAGTGGCCGAACCCGACAAAACACTCGTATGTTGCCTTTCAATTCCTGCAAATATGAAGTCCGTCAATACCTAGATATTGACACATAACATGAATATAAGGATAGCAAACTTTAATTATTACCAATATAGTATTGTGTAGTTTTTTCCGTAACTGGTCACCTTCAACAATTTGTGACTCTGCAAATGCCAAGCGCTCTTCAAGATACTTTATTCTCTCCTTCTGCTCTTCACATCCTGCCATCGCCTCAATTGCACTTACATCAGCAAGCTGCATAAGCGAATAATACAGATGAGACAATTATGACTGTAACAGCATATCCGTTTAGTAACTTTGTTCAAATAAAGCGATGGTATATTCTTCTATTTCTGACCTTCAACTTCTCAGTCGCAACCGCAAGCTGTTTCTGAAAACTCTGAATCTGTTCTTGCTGCATACTACATGTTTTCTGATAACAAGAACAAACATAAGCATAATAGTTATGGCCACCAGAATGGACCAGAAATGTTAAGCTACAAACCTCAAGTGCAGAAAAATTTATTCGAAGTTTCTCACAATCTTCAGATGATTTCCCAATTTGTTCTTTGTAATTAGTGAGTTCAACACGCAAGTTATTCAGCTGAGCAACAGAATTATCACGGTCCTCTCTAACTTGCTTCAGTTCAGCTCGAAGACACTCGATTTCTTTCCTAAGTTCTTCCTTCACCCTAATAGCCTCTTGCTGAGAAACCTGAGAGTTTAAAAAGCCACAAACAATTAGCACAAGGATATCCATGATATGTTATATAACCTCATGTACAGAAGAGTAATGGACAAACATAAATCCAAAATCATTGTAAATTCCACATTTCCAAATCAGAAACATATAAAAGTAAGACCAAATAGTCTATCAGAAGATTCGTGTGGAAGTACTCACTCTGGAAGATTGTAGCTGGTTGCCCATTGAGCTGTTACTTTCTCTTAGAGAAGCGATAGTTGCCTGCATGGCGCTCTTCTCAATTTGCAATTTTGAGATAGTCTCGCCACTCTTTGAGGCATCGGCCTGGAGGTTGGCGTTGTACGTTTGTAGGCTGGTATTGTATCGTTGAAGATTTTGGTTTGTCTCTTGGATCATTTTTAGCTGATTTACAACATAAACATATCAAGAAAGCTGCCTCAAGATACATACCCGTGAGGAAAATATAAGATTTTCATAAAACTGAGGTAGATCATTACCTGCTCACTGAACCGCTTTGCCTCATCAGTGACCCTTTCTAGGTCTACAATCATCTGGTCTCTTACAGCCTCAACTGATTCTCTTTGCTTTTTTTCCTTTTCATAAGACTCCATGGCCAACTGCAACTTCCAAAATCGAACAAATGAACTTTTATGCAAACCCTACCAAACAACGTGGTGAAGGATTGTTTCTCTTTCTTACCAATTTGTCAGCCTGCTCTTTGTTCAAGCTCTCCTCCAGTGATTCGCATTGTCTCGTCAATTTCAGATTATTGGCTCTTAAATCATCGATGCCACTGCTGAGCTGAGCCTCTACAAGGTCAATACAATGAACATCACAACTTAGAGAAATTAATATGGTAGGGGAAATAAGTCAAAATCATTAGAAGCTGCCTACATAGTATAAGCTCAGAATGACTAGTTTTCCTTGTCAGCATGACCATCCAAATGGGAAAGCAGAATCGACAGTGATAATGCATTACCTAATTCACAATGCCTGGTGTTCTCCGCATGCATATCTCCCCGGAGCCTTTCCTGCTCGGCCAAATAACCATCCTCTAAATCCATGAACCACCTGATGCACGCCCTAAGCTTCTTAATGTACTCGCTCATCTGGTCAACTCTCCCCTGCACAAATCCAACCGAATTGAGGCAACCACCGCATTCAAATTCCCAACAAATGTTATTACACAAGGAAGCCCCAAATAAGGACCCACCTTGAAGTCGGTCTTGCTCTTCCCCTTCATTTTCTCGGCAAGCAGCCGCTCCACATCCTCCCTGCCGCTAAACTCGACCAGAGGTGGCGGCGGCGGCCCGCCTTCATCTGACTGCTCGGACGGCGCCCCGTTGTTGATAGCTGACAGCACATTCCGGCGCGGCGCCACCTTGAACCCCATCCCTCGCCGCACGCTCCCCAAGTTCTCCTTCTTCTGCACCAGCAGCAATATCAGCAACACCGCATTTCATCCGGAGAACTCAGAACCAAAGAAAGAGAATAAATTTCCGAGAGAACGAGGAGATAAAAAAAAAGGCAATGAAAATCACCTGGTAGGGGTTGCGAGGCGTTAGCGACGAGGCCATGAGTGGGATTACTGGTGGGATTAGGGGTTATAGCTAGGTTTTTCTTCTCGTCGGTGGGGGAAGGGGAGCTTTCTTTGGGCGGGGTGGAGTGAAATCGAAGGCAAAGAATCTCGTGGCTTTGAAGCGCCGACGAATTCGCACTTTGGAACCGAAAAGAAAAAAAGCTCAAGAAGATTGCGGAGCCGATGAGCTCCGCTGGTGCGGGAATCTGCCTCGATTTTTCAGCAATTTTTGGCGTGCGTTCGGATCTAGCGAGCTTGCGGTGGCGGAGGCTTTCGAAATATTTCGAACTCAAACGGCAGGCGAGCGACTGGTATATTTACGGCATTGCGGCAGGTGGCGATGGCTTGAGGCTCGGCTCGGGCCAGTGTGGGAGGCCGGCATGGTTCAGCTGGCAAACGGTCAACTTCCAGCAGCAGTATCGCGAGCCTCGAGATGGGCCGGGCCGAGCGTGTTGCCACGTTGCTCTCCGCCTTTTGTCCTCCGTGACCAAAGTGGAGGAGGTGCCACGTCTTGTTAATCGAACTTTGTTTTTCTCCGGAACTGTTAAGCTATTTTCGTGCAGTATACATCCAGTGACTTCACTGCAGGACGAGGACGACGACGCGATCAATGGCCATTAGCGTTAAATCACCGTTTGCTAATTGCTGTTTTCGTCTCGTCGTGTTAGGGCATAACTAACCTGATTCAGATCAGATGAATTAATTACTGCTCAGGATTTGATTAGAAATCTGCAAATCTTCAAGCCATTTTTATTTTTCGCAGACTTCACGTTGGAACTTTGGAAGGTGAGCAGCTGCTTATTCGTTCCGACTGCTGGCAGTTCTGAAAGTTACGGCGCATGGTTTCACACTTTCACCAACGCACAACGTTGGCAAAGCACGTACCGGCCGCACGCACAATCTTCAGAGACAATATGAATGTCTTTTTGTTATTAGTAGCGTGAAACGCGCGAACATGTACCATTATCTGAAAGCTTCAGGAGTTCTGTAAAAGCGTCTAGTGTCTTTGCTTTTTTATGTACGGTGAAAAGTAATCAGTATTACGTACGTCTTGCTTAAAGTACTGTCAAAGACTATCGGTATTATGCGTTGTTGCATTGATTCTGAATTACTTGATCCTGAGTGGACATGTTATCTGATACTGCGCCTTGTAATCCAGATCAGACATTAGAGTAACTGCGAACGTGTGATCACTTGCCCTGCAGCCAGTAGGTGAATCGAAAACAGTATATCTTGTACTTCACGCAGGACTATACTGCTACTACGTACTACTACTAACATTATTTTATGGTCCGTGCCTGGTGCCTCGTCTCGTAATAGTTTGGTGCCCGCTGAAGCTTTCGAGGCCTTGACTCTAGTGTTAGTAGTGTACTACACCTAACGAAAAGCTGTGGTTGCATCAGTACCGAGCACCGGCTCATGACATGCCGAGCAGTACCAGAACCTAAACAATCCTGATCTCTGGACTCTGGACAAGCGGTAGATGGATGGATTATCCGAGACAGATTCCTAACCAGAGATTTGCCGGTTGCTGCGCGAAGCGCGACCGAGAAGAAAGTTTATCAGTGACGAGCACGCGCCACCGCACCCGGCGGAGAAAGGGAGGCGCGCGTTCGGTTGCGGAAAGCGGCGTCGACGACACTGGACACCGCACCGCGTTCGCTTCTTCCGGCCCTGCCGACACCGCCGGGGCGCGTACGATTGGGTTGGGTGCGTGTCACGGCACCGCGGGAGTGGAGTGGACGACGTGAGGCGCGCATGCGAGCGGCGGGCGGTGGATGTGAGCATCAGCCATCGGCAGGTGATGGATTGACGCGGGAGTCGCGGCTGCTGACGACGGCGACCGCGCGCGTGTCGCATCGCACCAAACAGCTGCAAGTCCTCCTCGTGGGTCGGATCGAGCATGGGAACTGGAAAGCGACCGCGCAGCAGACTGGGGAGTGTGGCTGCCGCGCCACGGCGGACGACGTGCTCCCGAGTGACGGTGAATTGGGGATGCTGATGCATGTCGTCCGTGGGCTACCATTTGGGGAGCGTGGTGGTGGGCTAGGCTCGCGTGCAAACGGCCGGATTCGGCCACGCAATTGTCACTCTCTCGCCTCGGTGCACTGGGCTTTTTTTTTAATTATTATTTTGGGATGCATATCACAATGCCACAAGCACTCACAAGTGCCAAATTTTGTAGATAAACAATTTGTTATTACGATATTGTCACAATGGTAACATTGGTGGAAAGCAAATGCTGGTTTTGGCGAGGTGTTTATGCGACCATGAGTTAATTGGCACGATGCTAGCTTGTATGATCTGCTCGAATCAACAATGCAAGACAGAGAATGGCACACACTTATTTTGATACAGCAGTGGTGATGGCGTTGAATCGGTCCAGCCGAGTTAATTCTGCGAACAAATCGCATAGATCGTTACAAAAAAAAAAGGAAAAACAAATCGCATAGATAAGAGTACCAAAAGGGAAGTAGAAAGCGGTATACGTCTTCCCACACTGAAAGCGGAATTCTGCTGGCTAAACGAAGGAGCCTCCTCCTTTTCACAGGCGCGCACATTCCAACTGCCTCTTCTAGGGTTTTGGCACATCGCCGGCGGCGGAGCCCGAGTTTCCCGCGACGATGCCGCGCAAGCACGCGCCGGCGTTCACGCCGGAGGCGGCATCCGCCTCCGCGTCCGGTGGAGCGTGCGACCGGCACAACCTCCCGGCGCTGCAGGCGAAGATGAAGCGCGACCCAGAGGGCTACGAGGAGGAGCTCATTCAGCTGCACCGCCATTTCGAGTCCTCGGTCTCCCTCTTCCAGAAGCAGGCGGCGCTGGCCACCACCTCCTCATGGGGCGGCGGCGGCGAGGTCGCGAAGGAGCTAGGCGACCTGGCGCTGTTCCTCGCGCACGTCGCGCCATTCTACCCGGCTGCCCTTGAGAATTTGCCGGACCAGATTGGGGGTTTGCTCGATACCAATGCGCGCGGCCTGCCGCAGGGACTCCGTGAGCACCTCGTGCAGGCGATGATATTGATGGTGAATCGAAAGGTAAAAGTCCTTTAGTGTCTTGTCTCTGTTGGTATAAGGTGTTTTTCACTTGAAAATCTGATAGCTTTGGCTGTTTGGGCCCCTTTTGTTCTGCTAACCGGATAGGTAGGGAGTTTTCCTCTGAGTGGAGTCAAAGTGTTGCAAACATATGTTGGCTCAGTTTTGATGGAATTAGATGTCCTAGTATTAGCTTCTAATTGTGCAGCAGACCACACAGGTCATTTAGTTACTTTAATTGAAGGATGACAGTAATTAGGCAAACGGGATTCTCAATATGTCATGTTGATGCCTTGATGGTACAAATTGACAACTTATGTTCTGTTCTACTGACTCTAATCTACTGCTAGACAGAAAGTTCCATATTTTAACGATTCCTTGTCCATATTTTTTCCATTATGAAAATCCCACATCAATAGACCTATGATTCTGATAAAAATCTTATGCAACTGTTGCTATTTTGCATAGTATTAATTACTATCACTCAATTAAGCAGCGGGAATATAGGTATCACAAATCAGAAATTATTTGACTGGCAATTAACTGGTTACATTATTCTTTTTTCGCCTTCTATTTCACATTATGTGTCCCATTGAAATCTGATTTTGTTTTATTCCCGCCTGCCCCTATCTGAAAAAAAAAATTAGATTGTTGATCTTGAGGACACAATGGATTTATTCTTGGAGCTGCAAGTTATTGGAGACCGAGCTGTCAAGCAGCTAGCATTTTCACATATTGTTCACAGTATCAGGAGGATGAATCAGAAGAGCAAGAATGAATCCAAGAATCGTAAACTGCAAAACAGCCTTTTCAAATTCTTACAGGTTTGCAACATCATACATACGTATATACCAGTACTATCAGGTTTAGCATTTTGTAGAAAACATTGTTGTTATTTTTCTTACATCATTTGATTATGCGCCCTGTTTCTCAGGCTGAAGAAGAATCACGAGCTAAGAGGGCATTCACTATTCTCTGTGATCTTCACCGTCGGAGGGTTTGGTTTGATGAACGCACAACAAATGCAATATGCGATGCTTGTTTCCACCCTTCCTCTAGGTATTTGCTGTTAGGACATCCTAGGTTTTGCTATTATCCGCTCCCCACCTGAACAATTGACGTCTTCATGCAGGATTATGATAGCTGCTATTTCGTTCCTTCTTGGGTATGAAAATGCAGAACATGACGATGATAGTGATGCATCCAGCAGTGAAGACGAAGCAAGTCAAAACCCACAAGTTATTCTGAGTAAAGAGGATGTTTACAAGGTTATTGAAAAGTTCCATTGTGCCCACCGAAAGTATTTAGTATATTGTCAACATAGTCACCCCATCTAATGCATTGTTCTGAATTCTCAGGCAAATCACAAGGGAACTGCTGCTAGTAAGAAAAAAAAGAAAGCTAAATTACAGCGTGTCATTCGTAGTATGAAAAGGCAACAGCGCAAATCTGCTGAGGCGACCTGTCCCAGTTACTATTCACCTCTGACGTATTTAAAGGATCCCCAGGTGCGACAATGCAACAATTGTTCATGACTTTAGTTTATCAACAAAATGTACCCTTTCATATGTTGAAAGGTCTGAAAATATGTTTTATTTTTGGCTCACAGGGTTTTGCTGAGAAGCTTTTCTCTCGGCTGCAGAAATGCAATGAGCGATTTGAGGTCATCTGCATTCTTTCTACATTTTTATATAACGAATGCTCTCGTTCGCCTTATCTGTAAGGAACATTAAGCATTATTGAAGCTTAAGAAAACAAATCTATTGCCTTGTAGGTAAGAATGATGATGTTAAAAGTTATCGCGAGGACCATTGGGCTGCATCACTTGGTTTTATTGAACTTCTACCCATATCTTCAAAGATATGTTCAAGTATGTAATTTAATATATTAGTCTAGCGTTAACCTTTGAAACATCATCCAATTTTGTTATGCTTCCGCGGGTTATAATCTTGTACCTGTTCATGCAGCCTCATCAACGAGACGTAACGACTTTACTTGCTGCAGCAGTGCAGGCTTGCCATGATTTGGTACACTAAATTTGTTCTTTGTAACTAATTTGCCACTTGTATTGCTTTTCTGCAAATAATAATAGTAATAATACGTTTGACTTTTAGGTGCCTCCGGATGCTGTTGAACCACTGTTCAAGCAGATAGTAAATCAATTTGTTCATGACAGATCTCGCCCAGAGGTTGGCACGGCACTTGTTCAGCATATGCATGTGAAATATATGTATTTTTTTTCCAGCTAACATGTTTACATGACCATCTGCTCAACCTCGCACCTTGTAGGCTATTGCCGTTGGCTTGAATGTTGTGAGAGAGATCTGCGTGCGAATGCCTCTGGTAAGCGGCACCTATCTTTTGGATGCCTCAAATATTACTGTTGGCTGTAATGCTACTGACCGAACATTCAACAACTGAACTGCACACTAGAAATTATATTCCTTTTGCCAACTGTATTTCATATTTGACGCATTCCCTGTGCCCTGTTGCACTAAAACAAGCACAGGGGTCATTTGATAGTTTTTTTCTTGATATTTGGTTGTTTGACTGATTAGATTAGAAAGCTGATAATATTTGTGCTTTCTAGAATTTCTAAGCATGTGATCAAATAGAGAGGTTTTATTTGGCCTGCATTAGTTTGCATTAGTCTGCATTTGTCATTTTGAGCTGAAAAGTTCCCTGTTGGTGCTGTTGCTACTTGTTATAGAGCACACATGCAAGTCACAGATTCTCGTGCGTTCTAGATCACCAGTGATGTATGCTATTATTTTTCATGGATTTCTCCAGCTAATATCCTCCACTTTTCCGTTAAACCTGCAGATGATGAACGAGGATCTGCTCCAAGACCTTGTTTTATACAAAAAATCCCATGAGAAAGCTGTTTCCATTGCTGCTCGTTCACTGGTCACATTGTTCAGAGAGGTCAGGTTTTCCTTGCAAATTCTGTAAAATTTTCCTCTATGTTGCAGTTTCATGTAATTAAGCCTCTTTTATTTGAAATTCAGATCTGCCCTTCGTTGTTAGTCAAGAAAGACCGTGGTCGTCCCGTTGATCCAAAGGCTCGTCCAAAGGCATTTGGAGAAGTCACTGTTGCTAGTGATGTGCCTGGTGCCGAGTTGTTAAATGAAAATATTTCGTCGGAAGGGGAAGGCTCAGACGACGAGTCTGATGCTTTTGATTCTGATGACGAGGGAGATCTGCCATCTGCACCTGTAACCAGAGAAATTATGGAGGGTTCTTCTGATGCTCATGAAGACACTGAGGAGGAGGATGATAAAGACAAGGGGCACGATAACTCCGACCAAGATAGCGATGAAGATGATGAGGGACTAGAAGATGATTCTGATTCTGATTTGGAAGGTGATACTGATATATCTGATGAGGATATTGATCATGATGAAGAAATGAATGAAAGCATAAATGATTCAGAAGATGAAGGTTCAGACCAGGATGGAGACAGTGATGAGGAAGACAAGCCAAAAGGCAGCGGCAAGGTCCCAAAGAGGAAGTTGAGTGATTATATTGAACAAATTAATGCTGCTGATGCAAGTCTCCGAGCTCTGAAGAGGTTCGCAGGAGCCAAGAAAGCTGAAGTTTCATCTGGTGAAACTGATAAAATTTTATCCGATGAGGATTTTAAGCGAATCAAAGAGCTCAAGGTATGTGAATATCTGATGGTCTCCAATACTTGATTTCTTGATACATTTACTTCAATTCCTTGTTCAAACTTGCAAAGTCTGGCATGCAAGTTTAGTTTGAACTATTCTACCGTTAGATATTGTTAGAAAAAATTTTGAATTTCAGGCAAAGAAAGATGCAAAGCTGGCTTTGGCTCAACATGGATTAAGCAAGGGTGCTGATACAAGGTCTGCAACCTTTAAGATTCCATCTTCTGATCAGCTTAGTATGAAGCGGGTTGATCCAGCTAAGTTAGAGGTGCTTGCTCACTCCCCTCTTATCTCTTTCATGCATACAGGCAAACGTTTGGCATATGCATTCATTGCATGCATGCACACGTTTAACATGCATACATTTTCTTATGCAGGCTCACGTTAAAATAAGGCTTTCGAAAGAAGAAAGAGTAGCATTTGTTAAAGCTGGAAGAGAGGATAGAGATCCATATGTGGCTAGGGCGGCTACGAAAAATAAAAAGGTAAACTTGTAGGCATGGTTTTTGTGCCGTTATGCATCCTTCTGATATATTGTTCTCTTATACCTTTGTCTGATTGATTGATTCGTACTGCCTTCTAGACCGGTGGCCTGAGCAATAAGCAGAAACAACACAAGAAGAGGATGCCTCTGGCTGCAACTAGAGCAAAGGCAGCACGTTCACGACAGGAGAAGAAGCAGCGGCGCAAGCGCTCCGGAAATCAGTTCAGAGGCCGGAAGGCGTGGAAATGAGAGCCATAGTTGCTTCTGTGCTGTTCATTTAGTAGCCTAATGACTGAAATTTTGACTGTTCCGGTGATTATTACATTTATCAAATGATGTTTACATAGAATATATAATCTTGCACCAAGGTTAATGATTTTACGAAAAGGTCCTGAGTTTTGTTTCGGTTTTAGTTGCGATTGGCATTGTCGCTTCAAAGTGTTCGGTAATTGACCGAGGTTTTGCACTGGTTCCCTTCTTCGATGATAACTGTTTCTGAACTATTTCTATGGACCCAGCTCTTTTTGCCCACGCCTGAGCTTTGTGCGTTTCTTATCACAGACCTGGCACTCGATTATTATGTGCTTCGTCATGGCTCCGAAAAAGGAACTAAAAACAATCTCTTCGTCGGCCTACATAAAGTGCGCTGGTGGCAGAAGATTTGATGAGATGATGACGCGCAAGATACTACTAGCTTGGATCCATAATCCCCATTAGGCCTCGTTTGGGAACTCGATTCCCCGGGGGATCCCGGCCCAATCCCGGGGAAGGCCGCCTGCGGGGAAGTCAGCCCGGGGAAGCCCACCGCAGCCTTTGGGAATCCATCAACGTGGGAAGGCCTGCCCCGGGTTTGCCCGTTTTCCCCGGGCCAGAAAAAATCGTCTCGTGACACAGGGAACGAAATCCTCGACGGCTCGGGAGCGACTCACGCCGCCGCCGCCTCGCCTCGCTTCGCCGCCGCCGCCGCCGCCTCGCCTCGCCTCTCCTCACCGCTGCCTTGCCTCTCCTCGCCGCCGCAGCCACTCCTCTCCCTCGCCTGCCCCGCACGCGCCTCTCCTCTCTCCCCACTCGCGACGTTGCCGCCTCCCAATCGAGGTGCCGTTACCTCCACCGTGCAAGAGCCAAGAGAGCTCGTCTGTGGCGTCTCCTGCCGGATCCGTGGTGTCTCCGGCCGGATCCGTGGTTTGTGCAGCTGTACGAGGTGAAGGACCCCAACTGCATCATCGTCTTCAAGTTCCGCGCCCACTTCAGAGGCGGCAAGTCCACGGCTTCACCCAACCTCGAGGCGACCAAGAAGTTCGAGCCCAAGTACTGCCTCATCAAGGTATCTCGCGATTTAATACTCTTTTTCTGTCACTCGCCGTTTTAGTGCTTATTTTGTTGGAAAGGCTACTACCACACGAGTTTCAGAACACGAGAGACAGAGGATTTTGGTGCTGCAGGGAAATAGCTAGCTAACAAAAGTGGAATTCTATCTAGATCAATCTGCTATCATTGACGTATCTAAACTGCTAACTGAAACTTAACTGAAGATACATATGCGCTAGGAGTAGCTATCATATTTGAGGCTGAGTGGTACATTATTATGGGTACTGTCATTTTCAAAACTAATCTGTAGCTATGGACATGTTACTAGTTTGTGTGTTCCTACCTGAATATTTGTCTTGAGTAAATCCTGCTGTGTTATGCAATTGCGCTGCCGCCAAGAAATCATCTGACCACTTTTCAGTATAATTCTTTGCAAGACTGAAAAATAGCTCCAACATAATAGAGTGTTCAGTCTTGAAAAGCAAATGCATTGCTATTCTGCGCAAGTCATGCTTCTAAGAAATGTAGTAAAGTGTTTGCCTAGTTAGCTTCACCGGACAGGATCAAAACTAGATAACTGTTGGCTAGGCAAGGGATCACAGACAATGCACACTATCACACATGGATGTGCCTCTGCGCAAACAGTTTGATACTTTATTTTTTGAATGTTCCTTTGCCGCCAATTTATATGTTCATCTTACTGCTCTACTCTAGATGAGAAATGTATCTTTGAAAATATTAGCGTAAATATGAAAGTTCCTAGCTCTTTTCTATTAGCTGATGTTATGATGTATATATTAGCTGATGTTACTCGAGTTCGACCTTGACGGTGGTGCTGATTTTCTTCAAGAGGCTCAGCTCTCACTGGATGAATATCAACTTTGTTGTGTGCTAGGAAATTATGCATGTAGAAAAATACGTTGTATAGTCACATGTGATACTTAAAACTCTGTTTTTGTAATTCGTGCTATGAATATCAACTTTGATAACCAGAAACATATAGTTAGCATGCCATCTTCCTCATCTCTGTGAGGTTGAGACTTATAGCTTTGATGCAGACAGAACATTTTTTTAATTGTGTGGCAACCATTTTGTCCCGTAAAACCATTTTGTTTCATCACTTCAATTATGTTTCTTTGTTTCTTGCACGAGGCTTGCAGATACTTGAGAGATGGAAATCTCGCAGATACATCATTGTTGGAAGAACAGAGAGACAAGTCTTGTTTGTGCTGGCAGCATGTTGAGATTTGGATTGTTCATTGAGCAATCTCCTATAACTTAAGAACTAGTTGTTCCGAGTGATTATGTGATGACCTGTAAACTTGTGATTGTGCTGTCAGTCACCTTGTATGCATCTATGAGCTTTGGATTGTTTATTTACTTGAGAAAATAATGCATGCACTGGTCGATTGTTTATTTTCTTGTCAAAATGAAGCACGTAATGGTAGAAACTAGTATATTTTTTTGTCAAAATTACTCATGTACGCACACAGATTGCAGAAACAGCTAGCGCCTGGTGCCTGATTCATCGGCATGTACAACGGCAAAATGTCGAGAACCACGGCCTGCGGGGACAACGGCGCCTGATGCATCGGCATGCACCCATGGCCTGCAGGGATAAGCAATCCCTGTGCTCCCAAAACCATGCGGGGATTTCCTAGCCAGCAGGAAGCGTGCGCCCCGGGGTGGAAGTGCGCAGGGAATTCCCCTCGGGGATGTGCATGTCCGGGGCGCCCTCCCCTGTGCTCCCAAACTAAGCCTTAGATTGTCAGTTGATGCTACGTGCCATCTCTTTCTACTCCTCTTGTGGGCTGACGACATGCCACTTGCGATTGTCGTGTCTCAATTCAACCCATTTGACTCGTTTCACCTGCTGAATTATGGACGACGACGACATCGATCGGCCTCCTACTTATGACGTGAATAGACAGACGAGTTTGCCCAGCGAGCCAGCACCGTCTGGTGGTTGGCGTAACCGGCGATGTCGGGGGGCGACGCGATGAAGACGGCGTGCGTGACCGGAGGAAGCGGATACATCGCCTCCGCGCTCGTGAAGATGCTGCTGGAGACAGGTTATGCCGTGAAGACAACTGTCAGGAACCCTGGTTTGTCTTCCCCTGTCCTGAACTGAAATTCAGTGTTAATTTGGAGAGTGACTTGGTTCAACTCGGCTCTGAACTGAATTAAACCTTCAGATGACACGGAGAAGAACTCCCACCTCAAAGACTTGCAGGCGCTTGGCCCCTTGGAAGTCCTCCGCGCCGACCTGGACGAGGAAGGCAGCTTCGACGACGCCGTCGCCGGCTGCGATTACGTCTTCCTCGTCGCGGCTCCGGTGAACCTCGCGGCAGAGGATCAAGAGGTTCTCTGCTCAAATCACGCCATGTTTTGTCCGGCGCTGTCACTCTGTCCAAACTTCTCCCCAATTATTTCCTCCTTCCATCTTTGTGACGGCATGCTGGTTTGACTTTTGTTTGTTCGATGCCCGATCAATTCTGTGAATTCAGAAGGAGCTGATCGAGCCTGCAGTCCGAGGAACGCTGAACGTCTTGCGTTCGTGCGCGAAAGCCGGGACGGTGCGGCGCGTGATCCTGACCTCATCGGCGGCCGGAGTCTACATCAGGCCGGAGCTGCAAGGCGACGGGCATGTCCTGGACGACGAGTCGTGGTCCGACGTCGAGTACCTCACGGCCGAGAAGCCACCAACCTGGGTACTCTGTATTACTACACGACTACACCCAACGTGCAAGCTCAATCATCAATCAGTCTTGGGTCAGAAATTAAATTCGTGAATGTTTGTTCAATTTGGACCTCTGTTATTGCAGGGATACTGTGTCTCGAAGGTGCTGCTGGAGAAGGCGGCGTGCAAGTTCGCGGAGGAGCACGGCATCAGCCTGGTCACCCTCTGCCCCGTAATCACCATCGGCGCGGCGCCGGCCAGAAAGGTCCGCACCAGCGTCATCGACAGCCTCTCCATGCTATCCGGTGAGTGACGATGAGCTGCGAAATATAATACCAGCCACTCACCTTGGGAGATGAATGAATGGTGATTTGGTCTCCATGTATAATTTGCGTGATCTCCAGGTAACGAGGCAGGGCTCGGCGTGCTCAAAGGCATCGAGAAGACGTCCGGCGCCGTGCAGCTGGTTCACGTCCGCGACCTCTGCCGCGCCGAGATCTTCGTTGCCGAAGAAGACGCGGCCGCGGGCAGGTACGTCTGCTGCAGCCTCAACACGACCGTCGTCGAGCTCGCGCGTTTCCTGGCGCAGAAGTATCCGCAGTACAACATGAAGACAAATCTGATGTAAGAACCTCTCTCTGCTTCCGGCTCTAAATTCGTACGCGCTTATTTGGCGCTAATGAGTGAAGGCGTGCTTTGCAAAATTTGTTTTTCAGCTCCGACGATGATCAGCTACTAGAGAAGCCTAGAGTGTGCCTCTCCTCTGCGAAGCTGGTCAGGGAAGGGTTCGAGTTCAAGCACAACACTCTGGATGAGATTTACGACGACATCGTCGAGTATGGCAAGGCATTGGGGATTCTGCCTTACTGATACAACGCTCCTATGCTTTTCATGGATGGACACAAAAGCGGGGACGACAGCAAACGTTCAGTTTGCAAATGATATGCGTTTGTACTGCTAATGATATGCTACGCCCTCCTGATTGTGAAGTTCAGAAACGTGGTTGTGTCTTTGTATGATACCCTGTAATTTTCCTTCAACGTGACGTGAAACGGTGGCAGCGATCGGAAGAGATTTTTTTTTTTGGCTGTGGCTGCAGCAGCTGCTGTTTCCTACTCTCAGTGCTACATAATTTCATATACCATTACCAGCTTGATGACAACATTGACGTTGTTAAAGACAATCATAGCAAACATTTACATTATACAAGTGCAAGTAGTTTGCTGCAAAATCGGGAGGTGTTTCGCCCCTTCATCAAGAGAGAAAACAAGTCATCGCACAGCAAGCGAAAAGATGCTAGTAGTAGGTTACATAACGCCAACAGCTTCAGCTGGTGACGGCAAGAGCGGAGTTAAGGAGTAGCTTGTTTTGATTGTATGGCGGGTTGAATAAAGCCGAGGTATCGGCACTGGCGGCCTTGGGGTGGCCACATGTAGGTCATCCTGCCACGCTTGGCGAGCTGAATCTCCCCATTCGGCAGCGCTTCAGCTCCACCGTCAAGAAAGAGCCGGCGTCGTAGGTGATCCGGGGGCCAAAATAAAGATTGAGCTCTCTGGTGGTCATGGGCCTGCATATGCAGATCCTGCCCTTGCCGAGGTACGCCAGGCTGGGCATGTCCCTCGGCCTCGATATCTCCACTGTTTGTGGCGTGGTTTCGCTGCTGATAACGATGCAGCACTCCTCGTGCGGCCGAGGCAACGTCTCCCTCCACTCGTGCCGCGTCACCGGCGGCGTCCCGGCCTTGATGTCGTACACGCATAGGAACAGGGTCTTTGTGGCGAGGCCGATGACCGAGTCGAGCTCCGGAACGTACAAGGCGCGGCCTTCGAACGGCAGCTTCCATGTCCCCTCGACTCGCCACTCGCCGCGCTCGGTGTCCAAGGAGAAGGTGCCCTTGCGGTCGACAGAGATCCAGACGCGCGCGCCGATGGCGACGTACGCGGAGACGAAGGTGCACTCGCGCTCGCCCAAGGGCCCAACCGGCGGCTTCGGGAGCGGGGCGGCAAGCCATCCGCTGCCATCGCCGGGGAGGAGGCGACGGAAGCGCTCGAAGACGTAGATGCCGTGGAAGAGGACGGTGTCCATCCTGACAACGGAGCCGTCTTCCATGGGGAGCATGGCGGGCATGTCCTTGTAACTTCCGAACCCGCGCCACCCGTCGATGATGCGCGTCTTGGGCGACCGGCGGATGACGCGGCCCTCGGAGTCCCGCTGCGAGAAAGGGCTCTTCTCGTACAAGTCGTAGCCGCCGACCTGCATCACGCTGTCGTGGAAGAGCGTCTCGCTCCAGAAGTCGTACCGGACGCCCAGGACGCTGCCGCCGGCGACGGCGAAGGCGGCGCTGGTGTCCAGAGGGAAGGGAAAGTGCGCGACGGGGCGCGGGAGACAGACCAGGGCCTCGTCGCCCTGCTCTTCTTCGTCGAGGAGGAGGAGATCGTAGACGAGGTGACCCTCCTTCGGGTCGTGCACGACCAAAAGCGGTCTGTCGGCGGCCGCCATCACTTGCGATCTCGGTCGTTCCTGACGCCGCCGCAAGGGATTAATGATATGCTCATCGTAGTCCAAAATACTAATCCTAGTCGTAACCCCGGTAGTATTGATGACGTGCCTGAGTCGGGTAAGGCCGGCCAGTCATGGATGGTCAGGCGGCTCGGGCTTATGGGCTGCCACGCTAACGGCCAGTATTGATCATCATAGTCTAGACTTCTAATCTTACTATGATGATCAAACAGAGTCACTGGAAACGAACAGCACGCAAACTCCGTCGTCCCACACAAAGTTGTAGTCGAGCTCATGGGCAGGACCATCCCACTCTTGATTCTTGAATGGCATCCCAATTCCCAATGATGGGAATGGGATCGTTTAGATCCGAAACAGGATGCAGGTTCATGTCGAGCTCTGGAGGCGCCATAGATCAGAGAACTATTGGCTTCCTTGACATCATGGCGGCACATATGTAGGGTCGGTCATGGATCAGAGACGGGATGTCACAGGTAGCGGCCATCATCAAATTTCAATTTTGGCCGATCGATTCCCCTTCTCACTTCGTTCTTGGGCTGGGCCACCCAGGACGATGGGCCGATCGAGACGCGCGGAAGACTTTCCGTGACTGGCCCAAGCATACTAGCCCATTAGCCTGGCCCGTCTGGCGTCATCATTGACTAGGATTAGTATTCTGATGAAGTACGATCGATGAGCATTATAATAAATTCTTCGCGCCGGCGCCAAGATCGATCGAGATCACAAACCGATGGCCGCCGCGGACAGGCCGCTTTTGGTTGTGCACGACCCGAAGGAGGGTCACCTCGTCTACGATCTTCTCCTCCTCGACGATGAAGAGCAGGGCGACGAGACCCTGGTCTGTTTCCCCAGCCCTGTCGCGCATTTCCCCTTCCCTCTGGACACCAGCGCCGCCTTCGCTGTCGCCGGCGGCAGCATCTTAGGTGTCAGATACGACTTCTGGAATGACACGCTCTTCCACGACAGCGTCATGCAGGTCGGTGGCTATGACTTTTGGGAGAAGAGTCCTTTCTCGGAGAGGGACGCCGAGGGCCGCGCCATCCGCTGGTGGCCCAAGACGCGCATCATCGATTCATGGCGAGGGTTTGGCAGCTACAAGGACATGCCAGCCATGCTTCCCATGGAAGACGGCACCGTGATCAGGATGGACACCGTCCTCTACCACGGCATCTACGTCTTCGAGCGGTTCCACCTCCTCCCTGGCGGCGGCGGATGGCACGCCGCCCCGCTCCCGAAGCCGCCGATTGGACCCTTGGGCGAGCACGAATGCACCTACATCTCCGCGTACGTCGCCATCGGCGCGCGCGTGTGGATCTCCGTCGACCGCAAGGGCACCTTCTCCTTGGACACGGAGCGCGGCGAGTGGCGAGTCGAGGGGACATGGAAGCTGCCGTTCGAAGGCAGCGCCCTGTACGTTCCGGAGCTCGGTTCCGTCATCGGCCTCGCCGCCAAGACCCTGTTCCTTTGCGCGTACGACATCAAGGCCGGGACGCCGCCGGTGACGCGACACGAGTGGAGGGAGACGTTACCGCGGCCACACGAGGAGTGCTGCAGCGTTATCAGCAGCGAAACCACGCCACAGACGGTGGTGTCGAGGCCGAAGGACATGCCCAGCCTGGCGTACCTAGGCAAGGGCAGGATCTGCATATGCAGGCCCCTGACCACCAAAGAGCTCAATCTTTATTTTGGTCCCCCGATTACCTACGATGCCGGCTCGCTCTTGACGGTGGAGCTGAGGCGTTTGCCGAATGGTGAGCTCCAGCTCGCCAAGCGTGGCAGGATGACCTACATGTGGCCTCCCCAAGGCCGCCAGTGCCAATACCTCGGCTTTATTCAACCCGCTATATTTTAGGTACCTCTCACGCGTTGAACCACAATGGGAATGCGACGCTTCTCATCATGCGTCAAGATCCAGTGGATCTGATGATCTCTCGAAGAACGTAACTTTGAAAGCTGTGTATAGTTGTAAGGCTGGTCGTGTGTGTGTTCGTGGAGTGAGTGGGTGCGCCCGCGTATGAGCAGATATGAGCAATTGTATCCAGTTGGAGAGGTTAAAAAAAAAAAGAAATCCGCTCTTGTTGGCATTATGTAACCTACTATTAGCACTTGTTCGCTTGCTGTGCCATGACTTCAACTTCCACTTGTATGTGTCCTTTTACCGTGACTTCATCACTATAAAATCACGTTAAGAACTCCATTATTCTTACCATGGCCTACTAAAAATGACACCATAACGACTAGTTTAGTGACCTCGGTAAGGTCATATGAAGTTACATATTCCTGATCAAGACATTATTTCTTTCACGTTGAAAGAAAATTATAGTGCATCACATAACTGCGGAACTGAATTTCACAATGAGGAGAATTAGCATATCATTAGCAGTTCTGACATGCACCTACCTGATGTATTCCTAAGAAATAATTCGTTTTTTGAAATAATTGGTTTCGATGACATTTGTTATAACAACTGATAAAGAGTCAACTGTTGGGGTACTCGATCTGGCCTCTGCCACCATCTGTGCGACTGTGCCGTTCTTTAAGATATAATCTCAAACAATATTGTAAGAGTAATACAAAAGAAATCCAGGTTTCCTCCTCGGACAGCAGGCTCGATCAGCTCCTGATGAAATGACCAAATTGATCGGGCACCGACCAAGTCAAACCAGCACAATAAGTGAGAGATGCAGTTGCAGTTGCAGTTTCAATAGTGAGAGAGAACACTGTAGCGGAGGATTCGCGCACTGTAGCAAACACGTTTACTGTAGCAGCAGCAGCAGGAGCAGCCGGAGGAAATTCCTCCGGCCGAACACCTGAAGGTAGGAGCAAATAATTGGTAACTGCTACACCGGCGAACTAGAGATGTTTGGACACAGTGACAACTGACAAAACACGGCGTGATGTGAAAACCTCTTGATCATCTAATGCGAGGTTCACTGGAGCTGCAACAAGGATGTAGTCACAGCCGGTGACGGCGTCATCGAAGCTGCCTTCTTCGTCAAGGTTGGCTCGGAGGACCGTCAAGGGGCCAAGCGTACGCAAGTTCTTGGTGTGGGAGTTCTTCGCCATGTCATCTGGAGGTTTCAGTTCAGACGAGTTAAACCAACTCACTCTCCAAATAGGGTTCCCGACCGTCGTCTTCACGGCATAACCTGTCTCCAGCAGCAGCGTGAGGAGCGCCGAGGCGACATATGTAAAGTTGTAAACCGTATTTCTTATGCAATTCCAGTGGTCACTGATTTTGCTCAAATCAGAATTATCAGTTTGATAGATAGATACCAAGATTTTTCTTGCTTTTGCTGTACCTGATGACAATAGCCTAATTACCCTGAAATTGACAATTGACAACATTTTGCCTAAGCATCTTACCAGCTATGGCAGCGACTATTGCATCAGCCCTTCTGGTTGGATATAATCAAATGACCTGGGCCATATCAATCGTCAGAGAGGTCAGCGTTTCCAAATACATGTAGTCAAATTATAATTTATATCATGACAAAGTGTATCCATAGGTGTGTTGTTTATTTAGAAAAACAAAATGATGTTATCTATCTATTTATTGTTAAAGTAGAACCTAGTACTCAAGTTAAATCACCAAGCCATCTTAAGAAGAACTCTTATATCTATCTGCTAAAATTAATTTTGAGGCGCATGGAGGAATAAACATTATTATATCTTTCTGCTATTGAACTACTTTTTTGAGAATTTTTTAATACTACTAATCAAAGATGTTGAACAGTACAATTAACTGCATTACTAACAAAGTTCATCATTCAATTCAACAATACATTACAATCATTTGGATCACATGATGAAATGAGAAACTCATGCGCCCATGCTGACCTATTCTAATAAGTAATGCATTTTTTATTCA
This sequence comes from Eragrostis nindensis, assembly GCA_012490785.1. Classification (NCBI taxonomy): domain Eukaryota; kingdom Viridiplantae; phylum Streptophyta; class Magnoliopsida; order Poales; family Poaceae; genus Eragrostis; species Eragrostis nindensis. The sequence goes on along the minus strand of JAAXCT010000100.1, from coordinate 90,453 downwards.
AGGCAACACTCAGATAGAGGTGTCTAGGGATTTCTTCAAAAACTAACAGTAAGCGTGAAACACGTTATGACCTATTGGACATCAGAGGTGCGTGCAATAATGAAATCAGAAACAGCACAGTAGGGGCCTCCCCAACTGTATTTTCCCTAAAAAGTTAGAAAGCAGTCAATAAGAGGATATGGAAATCGAGTCCCGTGCAGCCCTTTAACTTTTGTATTACGATATCTCCTTGACGATCCTAATGCTATCTCATTTTAATCTGTACCAATCTAGGAACACAAAAAGGGAAAAAAACACTAATGAAACAGGGACACTGTTAACCTGAGCAGGGGTTCAGTATTTGCGTGTCAAAGATAAAAAAGATCGACTAATACAGTGAGAATGTGCCTCTACTATTTGCTATAAATCAAGTTATAAAATCGACAAAACTCATTACGATTGTGCCCTTGCTGGTGGAAGAAGAGTGTGATCATACACCAGTACACCACACTGCTAAAATAACATTTACTACTTGTGTATCCACATCAAACAGCTACCCACAGAATGGATAAACCAACAGGACACGAGAGCTAGTTCATTTTGACATCAGTACCTTTGTCCTAACGTCAAGAAAACAAAACTGGATGGAGTAACGTCTTACACCAGAACAACCTTCAGAACGGGAAGAAAAATGTCACAATTTTAGGATCTTGAAGGCCCCCTGCTGCGAAACCTATCAATGAAGCAAAAGAAAAGAAGTGCATTTGGATCATGAGATCTATTCTACCAATTCGTGTATCCAAAACAGAAGAAATGATTCTCCTAAAGATGGAGAAAATATTGTTAAGTTCTGAGAAGAATTGGCGTTTCATTCTACAACACCACAATATTCAAATATCATCACAGAACAATCCAATATGAAGTATGACACAAAAGAATTTAGCAAACTTTTCTGAAAACAAGCATATGAAATGTACCATGACAAACTTACAAAGTATTGGGAAATCATCTTCACTTCAGATATACCCTCTCTGTGCAATGAAGGTCCCTTCACTAGCAAAATGAATTATTGGATTATACACATGTATGTCTACCTGCCAACTTGAATCGTATATGGACTGATACTGAATACCCATTTGGCAGAATTCGGTTGCAAGAAATTGAAAATGCGAAAATTGCAAGATTCCTGATCTTGACTGCTTTGATGATTTATCACAGTTGTTGAATTAGGCAATGGTAATACATTTGATGCTAGCACTAAGTGTTAACTTCGAACCCAATGAAGCGATTAGTCAAGGAAATCACTTCCAGATGTTGATGACCTTTAGAACCTCCACCAGGAGCAGAGTCTTTAACGTTGGTCATTGAAACATAACCTCCACCATTATTGAGCGACAGAAGCAAAAACGAACCACATGCATTTGATGCTGGAGGCTTTGTTTTTGCTATAGTAACAAAACAGTCTGAAGCTGCCTAAACCAGTGTCTGAACTCATAAAGGAACCTCGTGACTGCATTTTACATGCTATTTCTGCAACACTGAAGCAAAACTATTTATTCATCAAATACATTTTATTATGTGTTCAAAATACTATTTAAAGAAAGAAAAACTGTGTACAACAACACATATTCCTTTCTCTACTTTACAAAATACTACTGAAAACAATTTTGGGGCTCATGAATGATGCATCCTTCACTCTCCAAATCGCTAATTCGACATGCTCTTCAATTGGACTCAGGTCTATCTCTCACTGGTCCAAAACTCATCGCATTCTACATACAATTAAAGCAAGGTAGATAGAGCACAACGTTTCTAACTCTTTCCACTGGTTTAAAACAAGAAGGAAAAAGAAAAACTCCACACTGGATTGGAGGCCATGGCTCCCAACTCAGTATAAGATTAATAAATGAGAATATCATAAGCACCAATTTGCGTTCGACCCAAGACACAAAGGGTTTTATAGACCAAAGGCACTGGCTATTGGCCTACTTGTACTGATACTGAAAGCTTTAGCACACCTAACTAAGGATTTCCTCTGCAGATGTTTTTTTTTAAGAGTAGAAGATGTTGATCATTTGGGTGTGTGTGTGTGTGTGTGTGTGTGTTGGGGGGGCGGGGGGGGGGGGGGATCACCTCTGAGTGGCAGGATGGTGCACCGGCTCGTGATGGCCTTCTGGGTTCGGTCCGCCAAAAAATGAAACCTCAGGATCACAGTTCCTTGACTCCAGATGGGCTGCAGAAAGAAGAGTTTGAGTTAGTGTACTTAAATTGGGATGGATTGTTTTTTAGAAGCAGAGGTAAACATTGCCCTATCCCACTTTTATCAAAAACGAGTCTGCATTTCAGTGTTACAGCTCACTTTGATTACATCAACACCAAGCCCCTTGGCCTACCTACAGTTCAGACAAACCTAGTGAGATTACAAAGTTCAAGGTTCAGTTCCGACAGCAAAGTTGAGACATTTGCGGTTCCTCGTTCTATTGCAAGCTGTGCGTTCCAAGCAAAATCAGATTCTTCAAAAGTTGCTATATTATTCGCTCTTGCGGTCCCCTTGAAACTTCACCATGTATTTATTTTCATCTTGAGTTCTTGACAACTTCAGTGGTGCTCTGATCTGGGCTTCCTGGAATCTGCACCATTCCTCCAAACTGTCCCGTGTGTTTTCTCAAGAACGTTTGGATGTCCCCCCAGCACTGTTTATTAAAGAAAAAAATCATCGCTCGTGAGCCGTATTCCTCTCCGCACTACAGCTGAGGCAATATTAACCACAACGAATTTCTTCTGACTAAAACTGGAGACCTATGATGGATGAAAGGACTCCTAATTACATGTTTTGCAGGATTTCGGTTTTGACTTACAACAACAACTTCACTCCGTTGTCAAAACGCCGCATGAACAAGTACACATCCTTTTTAGTCAGTAAACAGGGATCATTATTAATTCGAACTGATTGGGCTCAAATGGCCGCATCACTGATATTTTTAAGCTCACTGTATATGTTTCGAAGCAGTGAATAACCACAGCAAAATGGACTAGAGATTCAACGACGTTATTGGGAACAAACCGTTAACTTTCCAGGAATAGATGGCGGCGGTGCTGAGGGAGCGGGCGGTGGACGAAGGGCAGCCAGGGCAGTGGACGAGAGCGGCTGGAATTGAATCGGACGGCATAACGGCGGCGGGGTTGAGGGGGTCGCCGGCGTGCCGGTGGAAATGGCCGGCGGCGGGGTTGAGAGAGCTGAGGGGGTCGCCGGCCTGCCGGTGGAAATGGGCGGCGGCGGGGTTAAGGGAGCTGAGGGGGTCGCCGGCCTGCCGGTTGAATTGGGCGGCGGCGGTGGGAATCGGGTGCGTGGTACGCAGCCAGAGAGAGACTGCTGATTCGTGGTAGTCAGCAAGACGGTAACAAAAAGAAGTTCACTTTCGTTGAAAATAAACAAAAGATGTTCATCCGTTTCAATGATAAAAAAAAGATAAAATTTGATCAGGAACCAGATCAAATCCTCCTGCCACGAACCAGGTCATTACCAATAAAATACTAGATATACGAAAACGAGAACCCAGCTACTAGATATAGTATATATATTAATGCGAACTTAAACGTGGCAAATACAGATAGTCCAATACTAGCTCAAAATCCCAAATCAACTATTGTTGATTTGATAAATTAACCCGAAGAAAAGATAAGTTTTGACAAGTACTTCAAGACCATCGTAATAACGTTCTGCTTCTGGTTGGCAAATGATGAGCTATCGGTCGGTGGTCTTCCAATCAAAGGTGAGGGCAGGGGAAGAGTTGCCACACCTCCACAAGGTGGCCGATCATATGCATGGCTCTTTGCCACGAGTGAAGCAACATTTTGAACTCGCTGTAGTGCATCACAGAGATCTCCCACCTTTCAAACGCTGGCTGTAACGGCGGAGCGCCAGGTCGCACGTTCCAAAACTGTGGCAGACGAACGCCGAAGGGTAAGGCCCTTCCTGGCAGGTTGTTGGTAATCGAATGTTGTACGGCTGCTGGCGGCACCGAGTGCTCCGCCCCGTGCGCAACAGAATTTCTGTGGAAGCTTGCGCTCTCGAGTGCCTGCACCAGGTTGCGGGTGTCGCGGCTATATGTGCTGCCGCGATAGAAGTTTCTCATATGCCTGTGTTTCAGAAGAAAGCATAGAGAGTAAGCAGGCAGGCCGGGAACCAACTGCATATAAAAACTAAGAAAACGAAATGCGTACGTGTTAGTTTGCACATCACGGTGCCATTGGACGCCGCCGGATGGGAGTTGAAGCTGCCCCAAAACCCAGACGTAGTGAACCAAGTTGCTGCGGGCCACAACATCCACCATACGACTATAAAGCCGAAGGACTAGCTCTGGCCGATTCCCGATGGGCATCAATGAACAATGGTATAAAATCACAGGCCACCGCTTGTATCCTTCCTGCTCCATCATATGGAGCAAACCAGCTTCGACTTCAATCACGGGCACTGGATTCGCACCCCCGAATACTGAGCTTCTTATCAAAGAGGCAGCCCACTTGATGTTCTCGTCGGCTGCGGCCTCAAACTTGGCAGGGTCAGTCTTCTCCAAATCTTGCTCTCCTTCAGTACTTAACATGACCGTGTTGCTTCTCCTTTCAACCATGAATGTGCCTGTATTTTACAGATAAATTGTGAGTGTGATATTTTGTTTTCAAAGAAGAAAAAGAAAAACATGGGAAACTAACCAGAGTTTATTTTTTTAAAACAATAGGACATGTTAAAAGCGGTATTCATGACGCTGAACACTCCACGGATTGTGCACTGCGCTGGCCGCGATAGTAGTTTTTGAATTGTTCGTGCTGGCGGCATGCCAACAGAAGGCGCACCCTTTGCCGTCAGAGAGATGACCGGAGTGAAGCTAGTGCAATGGTCATCGAATGAGATGAGGTCCCGGGGCAAACTTGTAAAAAACCTTTCCATCTGCAAAAAAGAAAATTCATAGAGAAAAAAAAAAGACACGAAGCAAGAAACTTTAGTGATAAGTCAAATCAAGAATCAAGAACATAATAATAAGAAACGAGTTTGAAGGAACATGGTTGTCGGAGACGACGACGTGTTTGCCGCCGTGCTTGCCGGAGACGACGACGTGTTTGCCGGAGACGACGACGTGTTTGCCGGAGACGACGACGTGTTTGCCGCCGATGCTTGCCGGAGACGACGACGGGTTGCCGCCGAAGCTTGCCGAGACGACGACGGGTTGCCGCCGAAGCTTGCCGAGACGACGACGGGTTGCCGCCGAAGCTTGCCGAGACGACGACGGGTTTGCCGCCGAACCATGCCGGAGACGACGACGAGGTTGCCGGCGAAGCTTGCCGGAGACGACGCCGCGGTTGCCGCCGAAGCTTGCCGGAGACGACGCCGCGGTTGCCGTCGAAGCTTGCCGGAGAAGCCGCCGCGGTTGCCGGCTGCTTCCTTGGTTCTCCTTCTCCAACGTTGCGATGCACCGCCGCCGTGCATCGCCATCGTTTCCTGCACGATGACAACCCAAAAGATAAACGTACCTGAGGACAATCGCTCGTACCTCCAATCCGCCTCCTGATTTCGCTTGAAACCCTAACTCCTTCCGCTTGGTGTTTTTTTGCCGACGAGAACCACAGATCCTGAAAGAGGAGTTTAAGAGCTGCGGGAGAGAGTCGGCGTCGGAGTCGGACCTGGAGCCGGAGTCGGAGTCGGAGGGCCGAAAGTATTTTTTAGGACAATGACGTGCAAAGCTTCGGCGGGCAACCGTCGAGCGAATCCGTTATCGAGCAATCGGCCCACGTCTCCGGCAACCAAAAAAAAAAAAAATCGGAGCCAGTTTCCTGTTATTTTTTTAAATAATCATATGAATTCGATTTTCTATTCCATTCACAGCACTATATTTACCATGAGTTGTCCATGACCTGCAAAGGTTGCCTCGACAAACATTTTTTTCCTCAATGAACAGCGAGCGTGGTTAACTGCGTTTTAATGACCCAAGGATCCCATCATCGTCATAGCATCACACTGATAGTAGGCGACATGAGCCCTTGAGGAACGACAGATGTCTCGAAAACTGCTCGTCTGTTCCGTCCGATGAAATTGACCTGCAGGTGGGCACCTCGTCCAGCAACTGCCCCTCTCCAGATGCTCACGTCTGAGCCCGTGCACCAAACAACCCATCACCTACCGCATCTTTTCCTGAACTGGATTTTGGCTTTACCATCTGATCGTGCCTGCCTCCACGCGACTATATAGTGTAGAGCCTCAGGGACGTCACAGCCACCCGTCCTCCAGTGGGTTAAATCTCAGCGAGCGTCGAGCGAATCCGTTGTCTTCCCTTTGTCAGGGACGGAGTGGTGTTGGTCGGCGACGATGTCGGCGGGCGACAAGAAGACGACGGCATGCGTGACCGGAGGGAACGGGTACATCGCCTCGGCGCTGATCAAGATGCTGCTGGAGAAGGGCTACGCCGTGAAGACGACGGTCAGGAACCCTGGTACGATTCATCCCGATCGATGTTTCTTCGGTCCAGGCTTTCTGACAGAAAGATTGGTTCAGTCTCTGAATGTGCTAGTTGTTTTTGTGACCCTGAATCCCAGATGACGTGAAGAAGAACTCCCACCTCAAGGAGTTACAGGCGCTCGGCCCCCTGGAGGTCCTCGGCGCCGACTTGGACGAGGAAGCCAGCTTCGACGACGCCCTCACCGGCTGCGACTACGCCTTCCTCGTCGCCGCTCCGGTGAACCTCCACGCCAAGGATCCCGAGGTGCGCGAACGTTCCCACCAGCCATTTCAGTTCAGTTCTTTTTGTGACGGCATAATGTGATTTTCACCTGGCAGAAAGAACTGATCGAGCCGGCTGTCCGGGGAACGCTGAACGTGCTGAGGTCGTGCGCCAAGGCGGGGACGGTGAAGCGCGTGGTCCTGACCTCGTCGGCGGCCGCGGTCTCCAGCAGGCCGCTGCAGGGCGACGGGCACGTGTTGAACGAGACCTCATGGTCCGACGTCGAGTACCTCAGAGCCAACAAGTCTGGTCCATGGGTATGCATATTGAACACGCACATCATGTTCATCACCAAACGCAATGCTCCCCGGCATGTCACTTGCTAATGATGAGTGGTGACTGCATTGCAAATTCGCATCGCAGGCGTACCCAGTCTCGAAGGTGCTCTTGGAGAAGGAGGCGTGCAAGTTCGCGGAGGAGCACGGCATCAGCCTGGTCACCCTGTGCCCCGTCGTCACCGTCGGCGCGGCGCCGGCGAGGGACATCCACACCAGCGTCCCCGCCAGCCTCTCCCTGCTGTCCGGTGAGATCGATTAAAGCGCGAACTGACTGGAAGACCGAAATGAATCCGAAATTATTTTTTTGCCAGTTTCTCAAGTCCTTTTCTTGTCACACGATTCGACGATTCTAGGCGACGAGGCGCCGTTCCGCATGCTGAGAGGCGTCGAGATGGACACGGGCTGCGTGCCGATGGTCCACGTCGCCGACCTGTGCCGTGCCGAGGTGTTCGTCGCCGAGGAGGCGGCGGCCGCCGGGAGGTACATCTGCTGCGCAGTCAACACGACCATCGCCGAGATCGCGCGTCTCCTGGGCGACAAGTACCCGCAGCACCCCGTGAAAACGAGCCTGCTGTAAGGATTGAGTTACTCATTCAGAGCTCTGAATATTCTGACGCTTCCTTTGCATTGACCAACGGTTGCGCTTTTGAAGCTCCGGCGGCGAGCTGCTCGAGAAGCCAAGAGTGTGCCTGTCGTCGGCGAAGCTGGTCAGGGAAGGCTTCGAGTACAAGTACAAAACGCTGGACGAGATGTACGATGACGTCGTCGAGTACGGCAAGGAACTGGGGATACTGCCGAACTGATGGACGTCGTGCCCCTCTCTGCTTTCGATCGGTGATCAGGAATTGAACCATGTGGTTGCAAAATAAGTTCATTGCCACTAGTACGATGAGATTAGTGATGGTTAAGATAGCTTCTGGAGTATGTGATATGAGTCCTGTAATTTTCTGTTCACGTCGAAAGCAGAAAATATTAAGAGCAAGAAAGCACGTGAGAATTGATATGGTGGAATTTACATCATGATTTCAGCTGCGCATTCCACATGCAAATGCATCTACGAAATTCCTTTGTTTTCTCGTCTTTTAGAGATGTAGTGGGGAGCAGCACAGCTGTCTACACATTCTCCATAGGCTGCTGCTAACATAAAAGAAAAAGGCAAATCATAATTCAGTCAGTTTAAGACTTCCATGGGAAAAGCAAAAATAGATCAATAATACTGATGTTTGCACATGTATGTTTTGCCAATAATGTTATGACACAAGGCTTAATATGGTGCTGTTGAACACTACAGTCACGCAGGTGACAGTCAAGTTGTACAAGACCGAATTCTTCAGAATTTGCGGTTGTGCAGTATATGGTACAGAGTCACAGAGGGTCCCCAACAAACTGATCGAGCAGCAGCACCCACTGCGACTATTGCTGAAGTAGGTTGTCCACGTCTCGTGGTCCTAAACAATTTATAATTGGTTCCAGCACTAAACGTCGACACCTAGTGCTTGCGAAGTGTGACGCACATCATCAGAAGAACCTCACTGTATCGAGTTCCGGTGAGCCCTCTTTCCCTTGTGAGCAGGAGATACGAGTGGTGATCGGCATGTCGGCCGGTGGCAAGAAGAAGACGGCATGCGTCACTGGAGGGAACGGCTACATCGCCTCCGCGCTCGTGAAGATGCTGCTGGAGAAGGGATACGCCGTGAAGACGACTGTCAGGAATCCCGGTTCGGTTCCTCTCATCCTCTTTCAGTTTAGTTTTTCTCGCTCTAATAGATCGGAGCAAGAGAAATCTTCTGCATCAAGAGTCGGAGAAATTTGAGTATCTGTTGTCATAAGAGTAAGGTTAGAGTCTGAAACTGAAAGATAAGCTTACCAACTGCCGAAATGACAAATTGGTAGGGATTGATAATTTGGTGTGTGTGCTCTGAAAAGTACTTTTGGCTTCTGGTTCTGAAACCTCAGATGACATGTCGAAGAACTCCCACCTCAAGGACTTGCAGGCGCTCGGCCCCCTGGAGATCTTCCGCGCCGACTTGGACGTAGAAGGCAGCTTCGACGACGCCGTCGCCGGCTGCGACTACGCCTTCCTCGTCGCTGCACCGGTGAACCTCAGGAGTGAGAATCCGGAGGTGCGCGGTCAACACCGAACTGACATCACCATTATTGTGTTCTTTTGTTTCTTTTCGTGTCGTACATGCTCCACAGCTCAACTAGTCGACCCGTCACCTAACGAAGCCGGTTCGTGATGGCAGCAAGAACTGATCGAGCCGGCGGTCCGGGGAACTCTGAACGTGCTGAGGTCGTGCGTGAAGGCGGGGACGGTGAAGCGCGTGATCCTCACCTCGTCGGCGGCCGCGGTCTCCAGAGTCCAGAACACGGCTGCAAGGCGACGGCCATGTGCTCGACGAGGAGTCCTGGTCCGACGTCGAGTTCCTCAGAGCCAACAAGCCACCGATGTGGGTACGTGACCGCACTCGCGCGCCCATGTTCGTCAGTCCAGGACTCCAGGTCCAGCCTTGCGCAGTTGCCGGGCCATCTGTGCTGGCTGATGCAGTGATGCTTGCCTCGTAGGGGTACCCGGTCTCCAAGGTGCTCCTGGAGAAGGAAGCGAGCAGCTTCGCGGCAGAGCACGGCCTCAGCCTCGTCACCCTCTGCCCCGTCATCACCGTGGGCGCGGCGCCGGCGCCGAACGCCGTCTCCAGCGTCCCTAACTGCCTCTCCCTTCTGTCCGGTGAGGTCAAAAGAGTTTGTGAATAACTTGTCGGTTTCTTGCGCATACGTACTCAACTGCGCGCGATTTTTCAGGCGACGAGGCCGAGTTCGCCGTGCTGAGAGGCAAGGAGCAGGCGTCCGGCACGGTGGCGCTGGTTCACGTGGACGACGTTTGCCGCGCCGAGCTGTTCCTCGCCAAGGAGGAGGCCGCCGCCGGGAGGTACCTCTGCTGCAGCCTCAACACGACCGTCCTCCAGCTCGCGCGTTTCCTGACCGACAAGTACGCGCGGTACCCCGTGAGAACAAATCTGCTGTAAGAACAACGACCGTCTTCAGAGCTCTGAATTCCTACACTTCCTTTGCACAGTTGCACTGATGAGTGGCCGCGTGTGTTCTCGCGTTTTGCAGCTCCGGCGACCTGCTTGAGAAACCGAGAGTGTGCTTGTCGTCGGCGAAGCTAGTCCGGGAAGGATTCGAGTACCAGTACAAGACGCTGGACCAGATATACGATGACGTCGTGGAGTACGGCAAGGTCCTAGGGATTCTGCCCAACTGAGAACCAAAGCTTAAAAAGTTAAACCGAGAACAAAGCCATTGTAGTTGTGAACAAAAGGAGTATTTACAATCATTTCAGGCCAGAGAAACGTGTGCATCTACTAAAAAACATGATTATCAAGCAAGTCGGAAAAAAACACAAAACATGAGAGCAAAAAGTATAAATCATGCGTTTTAATTACTCATGTACTCAGATACATGAACCTAAAATTGTCTGTCAAGGATTAGCTTTTTCTTCTTCATTGTTGCAATTGAAAATATCCTTTCTATTTACCATACACTAGCTAGCAAATTGTGGCCTAAACATATATTTCTTTTGCATGCACCCATTTCTTTTGCACATGAGAAATCTTTTGGTTTGCTTGGTTTTGCACATGAGAAAATTCATTGGTTCAGCTTCAAACGATCATTCTGTAGATGGGGGCGTGCACGACCCCTTCAGCAAATTTTTACGCCTATTTGTCATGGTCACTTCTTTAGTTGTTCTTGCCTCCAAGTCCCATGTGCATCATACTTGATAAAAAGCAACTGAGCATGATAGGGCACCACATTATTCAGGAACACGGTGAGAACTTCTTTAGAAAATTTTAACATGAACAACTCTATAGAACAATATGGTGAATATGAAAAAAAAACAGAAACAACTTTTCTAAAATGTGGAGGGGGCGAAGGGAAATATACCTGAAATGTGGGGTGCACAAGCACACCTTTCTTTTTTTTAGATCAACGCAAGCACAACTATACATCGACTTGCTTCATCCTGCCTAGACGTCCAACAGCAACAGCAGCCCACGAGTTAAAAAAAATATGGAAGGAAAAAATGGCTGCCCAGCCCATGAGCAAACAACAACACCCCACGAGCGGTTGCACGATCGGCGGCTTGGCCTCGCATACGCGAGCCAGATGAATTACCAGGTCTTTGTCGGGCACTGTCACCTAACCCTCGTCTCCCGTCGTGCATTGCTTGTGTAACCCTGGCCGCTGCATCATCGCCGCATTTCTCCCGTCTCATCAATGACCAGGACTCTCTATTCACCGAGCGCTAGACGGGATCGAGAGGTGTTGGGGTTGGCGCTCGTTTGGCCGGAACTCAAGGTGGGTCGTGGCCCACCAAGCCCACCCGCTGGCTATGTCGATGAGGACTTAGCCTCACCATTGAGGTAGAATGAGTGTACACAACATATAATTTTAAGTATATCATGAATGTGACCTATTTAGCCCTAGAATGTTGTTTTCTTACAAAAGTTTTAAGAACAAAAGAAAAAACAAAAATATTCTATTCCTATGCAGGTGGTGTGCAAGGGATGCATTGTGGATCCTCTTATGTGCTCTGGTAATGCAAAAGGAAGAAGAGAGACCCCAAATAATGTGGGGTGACATGCACATGCTATGGAAGTTTGATATCAAATAGCAATATACTTCCATTATTTTTAGTTAGTGAGTTAAATTTATTGGCTATTTTTGAACTTTGGATTAATGGTTCTACCTCCAATTGGATCTTTTTGGTGCTGATGTTAATGGGCAATTTTTATGCATCTATCTATACAGAGGTTGAAATTTTAATACTGTTTTTGTTTAAAAAATGTAGAACTCTTGTAAACGTAATGCTACAAAGAAAACATATATACCTTGATTTGGCCATTATATCAGTGCCATGTTTTAAAATATCAATTGCTTACTATATATTTTTTTATCTAGAAACATAAAAACTCATATTTAGGTGACTTTGGGACGTGCTCCAGCACAGGTTGGTTGTACGCTGACGCGGTCCACGCATAACTTATACTGATGAGTACAGGTTTACAGGAATGTCTCTGCAGGTCTTTGTTGCTATCACGAACATGTGCTGGAGATGGAATTGCGCGAGTACAGCCGCAATTCGCCACGCCGATCTCTTGGTCGCATATTCGGATCCTCCATGGGGCGTCCGGCACGCGCGCTCCTAGCACGTACTAGTAGGACTACACCATCATTCGTGGGGCCAGTGTCAACTACCTCTAGTCCACAGTCAACTGTGAAGACGCAGCGCGCATGCTGACCGATAGATGTCGCGCTCCACATGCTGAGCAGAGTATAAGCTGAGCAAAATTGCACTGTACGTAGCGAATGATCCACCACCAGTTACTCTGCAAAATTGCTGAAACACGCCGAGAAGGGCGGCCGCGGCCTGCCAATGGTTCACGTCGACGACGTCTGCAGCGCCGAGATGTTCGTCGCCGAGGAGGCGGCGGCAGCGGGGAGGTACATCTGCTGCAGCGTCAACACGACCGTCGTCGAGCTCGCGCGTTTCCTGGCGCAAACGTACCCGCAGTACAACGTAAATACAAATCTGTGAGAACTCTGACGCCGTTCCGATTCCTGACACTTACTTTGCACTGATGACTGACTGACCGTGTGCTTGCATCTTGCAGCTCCGGGCCTCCGGCGAGCTGCTTGAGAAGCCGAGGGTGAGCCTGTCGTCCGCGAAGCTTGTGAGAGAAGGGTTCGAGTTCAAGTACACGACCTTGGAAGAGACATACGACGACCCCGTGGAGTATGTGTAACACCCCAATTTTTCAAAGCAAAAATAAAAGGAATAAAAATCACTCCGAATTAAAATTTTTTCTCTAACTCTTACCTTGTCACGATTTTTCAAAAATAAAACTTTACTAAATAATTCAAACCTAGTTTCAAATCTGAAATTTTCTAAATATAAAAGTATGTGCTCAAGTGTTTGCTTTCATATAAAAATCAACTAAAATTTGAACCTTTCGAATTTCCAACAAATACAATCAAAGTAGATTAAATTTCCGAGATAACCTTCAAAATTTGAATTTAAAGCTGCATCAAAATTCACCATATGCATTTCGGAGTTTATTGTTTTTATTCTGAGCGCTTTTGGTTTTGTTCCCTCCTTTGTCAAATTTGAAATCCATTCAAATTTGATCAAACTCAAATCCTAGTAAAAAGAAAACCTTTTTCTTCCCTTTTGGGCCGCCCTTCTCCTTTTCTCCTCACCCGGCCCAGCTTTCCTCTCCTCTCTTCCTTTCTGCGCCAGCCCAGCTGCCTCGGCCCAACCAGCCAGCCCGCCTCTCCTCTCCGTCTCGCTGACGTGTGGGCCCCGCCCGTCGTCTTCCTCTTCTATCCGCAGCCGACGGAGAAACCGGCGCCGCCCATGCCGCTCTGCCTCCTCCACCTCGTCTCGTCGCGTCGCCCACGTGAAACCGCACCGTTCCATCACCTCCGCGACGCTGTAGCCTCACCGCCCTCACGTCACCAGCATGGCCCCCTCGCCGTCGCGTCCCGTCAAGCGGGGAAAATATCTCGCCGGAGCGAGATATTTCCGGCCGCGCCGCCTTGGTTGAACCGCCTTACCGCACCGCCTTCGTCGCCTATAAAGGTCGACGTGCCCTCTCTCTCTCCTCCGCACAAACCCAAGCTCCAATCCTCTCTCTCTCTCACCTCGAGCTAGGGTTCCGGCCACTTTCCCCCTCGTCGCCGGCGTCCTACCGACCTCCTCCGCCGCCGTCGAGTCCACGGTGAGCCTTGCCGCTCGTTCCTCTCTCTTCTCGACCCCTCCTTTTCCTCTCTCCCCTCTCGCGCGAGCATCCGCGCCGTGCACCGCCGCCCGCCGCCGCGCGACCCCGTCGCCGGCAGGCTTTCCGGCCGCATCCGGCCTAGCCCTAGCGCGCACCGCACTCACCGCGCGTTCGCGCACCCGCACGGCAACACACACCTCGCCAAACTGCACTGCCGCGCGTTTCCCCATCGCGAGCCGCCGTCGCCGCTAACTCCGGCGAGCTCGTGCCGTCACTCCAGCCGTCCCCGTCGTCGACGCGTAGCACCCACGGCTCCGCCGTCTCGAGCCGCGGCCCGACGTCCACCCCTCGCCGAGCCTTCGCCCGCGTACGTGCTGCCGGCGAGCACGCTGGCGAGCCGCCACCGCGCGCGCCACCTTGGTCCACCGTGGACCGGTGGACCACGAACCCGCCACCGGTCCACAAGACTGTGGACATATTCCACAGCCTTTCCAATAAGAAAACAATTCCAAAATCCCAGAAATTCCGATACCTTGCACATTTTGCAGATAAGCCCTCAATCTTTTCAATAATTCTATTTAGGTCCTGCCTTTTTACATAAACACCCCTATACTTTTTCATAATTACATTTTGGCCCTTATCATTTTACAGCAAGACCCCTAAACTTTTCCATAATTACAGATAGGTCCCTCGATTCTTTCTGTATTTACAAATAAGCCCTGAGAACCTTTTTATTCTTACAAATAAGCCCTCAGATCCCCTGGACCCATCTGTCAGCCTCTCTTTCTCTCAGGAAAATGCTGAGTGCACCCGGCTAGTGTACACGTACTTCCTTGCGAGCACATTTCTGATGTCAGAAAAATCCCACAAAATTCTTAAAAATATATTGAGCCATTCTAAACATCTTCCAACCATTGTCCATCTCAAAAATAATTAGTCTTATATCAATGCTTAATTTAATAAGCTTAATCCTAATTAATCATTTTCCTGACAAACTTTCAAAATTCATATCTTTTCCGTTCGAACTCCGATTTTGGCGATTCTTCCGCCAAAATTCATCTAAAATCATCCTCGATTCAATATCACTAGACCTACAAACCATCAATATCCAAAGTTCCTCTCTCGTCCGATAAAAATTCCATATCAGTCAATCATACAACATCAATATCGCCTATCACCAATGCTCTTTCATCATTTAGCCTAAGACCTACCCTAATCTTGCCACCGATCTCTACCAATCCGACTTATTCTATCACTTGTCTTTCATTTGGAATTTATTGGAATTTCCTGTTAGTTCCTATTTATTTGGTCGTGGTTTTCCGTTTGAGCCATGCATTCATGTCACGCATGCTCACGTACACGTACCACCGTCATGTGCTTAGCTCATGACAAATAACTAGTAGCTTAGTCTTAGTAACTAATGCAGTAGGTAAAATACTAGTTAATCACCATTAGGTAATATCTTAACCTATAGGTAAATAAATGACACACTTTACACTTCGTACGCTTATTGCATTAAGCCTTAGTGCCGCAAGTGTACAAAGAACACGTACACACGTCATACTCACCCTCACATGCAAGCATGATTTTCTCATGGCTTAGCATCCCTCATTCACATTAGAAGCCTTAGTGCTCGATGCATCACCTTAATAGCCTTGTTAAGATAATAAAACCCTTCTTAAATAAAACTTCCTGCATCTTACATGATTTGTGTCTCCGATTCTTCATTGGTGTTCTATTGGTTCTTTTTGGAGTTAATTGGATCTTTTTGGCTCTTTTGGTCTTTATTTTCTTTTGCGGTAGTTGTTTACGTGGTGTGTTTTTATGCGCTAGCTTTCGCAAGTTTCGAGAACAAGCTGAAGAATCCAAGCTTAAATACAAGTCAGAGGAACTGAGCTTTGAGGAAAGGACTTGAAGATATCAACCTCAACCGAAGAATCTGAAGAGCAAGAACTTGAAGATTAAGGATATTGTTTTGCAGGCAAGCTCTACTTCTCCTTGATCATGATTGAACCTACTGATTTCGCAAATGCACCTATAGAGCTTACTCTCGTATTATGCATTGCTTGTTATTTTACTGCTTGTGTAGCTATGGTCCTACTTGCTTACCGGTATTGATGCCTTTAGGCATTAATATACGGATCCTTGTTTACCCTTGATTACCCATCACCTTGATAAACCTAGGATGGTTCCATCATTTCTATGATGGCACAGTTACCTTGCTACTAGAATGCTTAGGACCCCCGCAATGTTTCTACATTGCCACACCTTACTCATATACTTGCTTTTCAAATGTGTTAAATGAGTTTGGTGGTGTGTGTGATACTTGGGTTTGGGAGTAGCACAACTGTGTTAGGTGATGAAGATGATGGGATGGGTTGGACTGCGGGCAAGGCCACTAGTGTGGTGATGGTGGTGTGATAGACCCCCAGTGTGGGATTTGGTGCTTGCCCGGCCATATAAGGACCGGTTCTCTCGCTCGTAAGCATAACGATTTCCGTACAACCACGGAACCCGAAAGGGACTTGCCCTACCTTCTTCGTACTCTTACACTTTCTATCGGAGGCCAGTAGAGGCAACGGAAGCTCAGGAAAAGACCCGGGAAACGTACCCGTGGTCCGGTTGCGGAATCCGCTATCAGTTACGGAAATCCCGGTATCAGTTACGGGAATACCGCCTGTCGGGTACCTATTTTCTAGGTACTCTATACGGTATACACGCGGAATAACGTGGTACGGGAGCCGCCCGAGACCCAAAGGCCTTGTATATAGCTAAGAGATGGAAAGCTGGGCCCCTGGAGTGGTCCAGTCGGGCGGAAGGCACAACAACGGCCTTTGGCCCGCAGAGCCTCCGTTCCTCACGGCCCGTTAAGGGACCGGGCGCACGTGGCTGCACGAGCGCAGCCCCCCACCCTGGACCACGATTGGTCCAGCGTTAGAGGAGCCCGCCTTGGACGTGGCAACGAACCCGACTCCCCACTGTAGGAGTCGGGCGCCGCGGAGTCGAGCGACGCCTCCTACCGAACTCCGGCCAGCCACCGTCCGCCGCCCATGTACCCCGGTGGTGGTCGGGATCGGCGAAGGGACACGACCCGAAGCGAACCCGACCACCGCGGCCGGAAAGCAAGCTCGGCAGCGACATGGAAGCGTTGGTCAAACCCAAGTGTACGGCCAGCCAGATTTGGATAAGAAGACGCTCCATATCCACTCCTGGGCGGTGCGAAGGTACACTATGCCTGACGTATGGCCGCGTGGGGGCGTCGCATCCGGATCAGGCGTGGAACGGGGAATGCATGCACCAAGTACGCTACACAGTAGCAACAGCGCGCGAAGTGACCGTCGCCCAACTCCACAGGTATCAACAGCACACCTACAGCGATCAACAGTGCGGATCAGGGAATGGGCGCTCCACAGCGCCCAGACAAGACCCGGATGACATCATCACACCACCTGGCGCGGAGATTGCGGCGGAAGACACCGGAGCCAGCAAGGACGGCCCGACTCCGCCTCCGTCGCCCTCTCACTTATCTTTCTTTTCTTTTCTTTTTCTTCTTTCCTCCATCTGTACCGTTCTTCCTTGTTGTATAAAAGGGAGAATTGGGCCCAGGAGGGGGAGAGACTTCGTTTTGGGCTCACACAACAGCTCATTTCTCACACGAACAAACACACTCGCACACAACGCGGAGACAGAGACTTGGGAGCGAATCCCTCTCTCGCCACGGCTTGTAACCCCTACTACGAGCAACACGAGCGAAACCTCAAACTGGACGTAGGGCTTCTTTTGCCTGAACCAGTATAACCCACCGTGTCAAACACAATCCATCTGGTCGCCGTCGAATCGCGCACAAATCTACTCGTCGGCCGGTTACCAAACGCCGACAGTTGGCGCGCCAGGTAGGGGACCTCAGCGCGTTCGACGACGACCACATCGCCAGCTGATGGCTTCGTGGCCGCCAACATCTCGCGGTCGTCTCCCGCTTCGTGGGAGCGTCCGCGGAAGGGACCGGAGGCGCTCCACCGCGCCTTCTTCCCGGTTCTACACCCCAGTCACGGTTCCGTACCGTGTCTTCCGCTTCGGCGACGTGGACTTCTTGACGGACCACGCCGAGCTGCAGCGGATGCACAGCAGCGCCGGCGCGGAGCCGCTGCGCGTTTTCACTTCGGATGTTTACCTCTCGCGTGGACCGGGGGCCCGGGCACTGCCTGTGCGCATCGAGGCGTACCTCGGTGCGAACCCCCGGCCAGATGAATGCCGGCGTATCTTTTACGCGCTGGCACTCCTCAACAACTGCCTTGTTGAGGGGCCACCACTCCCGCCTGGCTACGAGGCCTGGGAGCGTCGAGCCTCCCTGCCGCCGCGGCTACGGGAGTCCATGGAGGCGTTGGAGCACGAGCTCGCGTGCCGCTTCCCGCCAAGCCGGACTGGACCCCCCGGTCCCGCCATTGGCGCTTCCTCGTCAGTGGGCGCGGAGCCCGCCGACACCCAGGACCACGACTCTGTCGAGGACCTCCTTGCTGAGTGCTTCGACGCGCTCACGTTCGACCCGTCCCGCGAGTGTCTCATGGCCGAGATTCGGGACGAGGATATTGCCGACCCCAGCAATGGGGAAGGTGATGACGGGAACGAGCCATCCGACGATGGAGGCACGGACCCGCGCCCAGTGCCCGTGGTAGGGGGCGTTACACCGCCACCGCAGGACCTGCCAGCACTGGAGCAGCTACTCGCGCGGAGGCGGGAGCTCGCCGACATGGAGTGCGGCATCGAGCGGGAGCGTCAGCTCCTGGAGCAGGCCATTGCCCAGCGGCGTACCCCCGCGGGGCGCGCTCGCGCCATGGCGCGCGATGTACAGCACCGCATCGTGCATGACATCGCGGGCACCCCGCTTCAACTCCCGCGAGCCAGCCAAAATCTGGCGGCGGCCGCGGCCCTCGCGCGAGACCTTCCGCAGCCTGCGACTCCGGAGGACGAGCGGAAGCGCAAGGAGCTACTGCGCCTACTCGAGGTAGCGGCGGAGCAGCAGGCCGAGAGCTCGCTGTCCCGGCAGCGCGTTCTGGGCGCCCTGCAACGCTCCGTCGACCGCCGCGACGACAAGGAGGTGTCTGTAGCGCAGCCGACGCGCGGATCGGGCGGACGCAACATGCCTCCCATCAAGGAGCGCGTGGGACCAGTACGGGATGCGCGCATACTCCTCGAAGCGCGCAGGCGTGACCAGGCCCGTGGCGCTCGGCGCGAAGCCGAGATGCGCGGCTACCACCCTCGACGAGGTGGACGCTACGACCCGGAGGAGGACCGGAGTCCGAGCCCTCCGCCTCCGGGGCCACGCGCCTTCGGGCGTCACATTCGGTGCGCACCATTCCCGCAGCGATATCGCGCACCAACCAGCATAACCAAGTACTCGGGTGACTCGAACCCAGCTATTTGGTTGGGTGATTACCGACTCTCCTGTCTGGCAGGCGGTGCTGACAGCGACGAGTTCATCATCCGCAACCTCCCTCTCTACCTCGCCGACCCAACGCGGGCATGGCTTGAGCACCTCCCGAAAGGGATCATCCAGAGCTGGGAGGATTTGGAGGACGTCTTCATCGGCAACTTCCAGGGGACGTACGAGCGTCCCGGGAACCCGTGGGACCTTCGCAACTGCCGCCAGAATCCCGACGAGACCCTGCGCGACTACATCCGGCGGTTCTCGAAGCAGTGCAATGCACTGCCCAACATCGCCGACGCGGACGTCGTCAGCGCGTTCCTCGCCGGGACGTCCAACAAGACCCTGGTGCACGAGCTGGGGCGCAGCAGCCCACGCACAACCAAGGACCTCCTCGACATCGCCACCAACTTCGCGTCCGGCGAGGACGCGGTGGGGGCGATCTTCACCAAGACTCCGGCCAAGCTCAAGGCCAAGGCCAAGAGGGAGGAGTCGACGGGAGGGGCCGGCCCCTCCAGCCAGCCCAGGAAGAAGAAGAAGAAGAAGGGCAACGTCGCGCGACAGGAGGCATCTCTTGTCGCCGCGGCGGAGCGCAAGCAAAAGCGCGCGCCTGCGGAAGGCGCGTCCAACCACTTCGAGAAGAAGCTCGAGGAGCCCTGTCCGAACCATGCGTACCCCGTCAAGCACGCCCTCAAGGACTGCGGGCTGCTCCGCAAGTTTCTTGCCGGCAACTCCAAGAAGGCGGAGCGCGACGACCCGCCGCCCAAGGGCGACGATGATGCCAAGGGTGGGGATGACGATGCCTTCCCCCATCCTGATGGCTGCCTCATGATCTTCGGGGGACCGGATGCCTGCGCGCCGCGAAGGCAGCAGAAACTCGTCCGCCGCGAGGTCTACGCCGCGGAGCCGGCCGTCCCCACTTTTCTGAAGTGGTCCGACTCCGCGGTCACGTTCGACCGTTCCGACCACCCGGAGCATGTGCCTCGCCCGGGGCGCTACCCGCTTGTTGTCGACCCCATCATCGGCAAGAAGCGGCTCTCCAAGGTCCTCATGGACGGAGGCAGCGGCCTCAACATCCTCTACGGAGAAACTCTCGACGCCATGGGGATCAGTCGGGATCGTGTCCGACCAACTCGGGCGCCATTCCACGGGATCGTCCCCGGCAAGCATGTGGTGCCGCTCGGGCAGATCGATCTGCCCGTGACCTTCGGCACCGCTGTCAACTACCGCACCGAGACGCTGACTTTCGAGGTGGTGGACTTCCCTGGGGCGTACCACGCTGTTCTTGGGCGGCCATGTTACGCGAAGTTCATGGCCGTCCCCAACTACACCTACCTCAAGTTGAAGATGCCGGGCCCCAAGGGGGTCATCACGGTGAGCACGTCCATCCAGCGCGCCTACGAGTGCGACCGCGAGGCCTGCGAGGTCGCGGAAGCACTCCTGCACAAGGACGAGCTCCCGGCTGCCGCTGCGGCGGCGGAGGAGGCCGGGCCCGACTACAAGAGCACGACCGGGTCGTTCGACCCGGCCAAGGACATCAAGGAGATCCCGCTCAACCCGGCCGACCCTGACAGCAAGACCGTGCGCATCGGCACCGCGCTTTCCGACAAATAGGAAAGCGCGCTCGTCGACTTCCTCCGAGCCAACCAGGACATATTCGCGTGGAAGCCCTCGGACATGCCGGGCATCCCGAGGAACGTCGCCGAGCACTCCCTGTGTATCAAGCCGGGCTCTCGCCCGGTGAGACAACACATGCGCCGCTACGACAAGGAGAAACACAAGGCCATCGGTGAGGAGTTATCGAAACTCTTAGCTGCTGGGTTTATCAAAGAGGTGTACCACCCCGAGTGGTTATCCAATCCTGTACTTGTCAAAAGGAAGAATGGGAAATGGCGGATGTGTGTTGACTATACGAATCTCAATAAGGCGTGCCCAAAGGATCCGTTTCCTTTGCCGCGTATTGATCAAATCGTAGACTCGACCGCTGGGTGCGAAACCCTCTGTTTCCTCGACGCGTACTCTGGTTATCACCAGATCCCGTTGAAAGAGTCCGACCAGCTCGCGACTGCGTTCATCACCCCGTATGGCGTATATTGTTACGTAACGATGCCGTTCGGGTTGAAAAACGCCGGGGCAACGTTCCAGCGGTGCATGATCAAATGTTTCGGCGATCTCATCGGTCGGATCGTCGAAGCATACGTGGACGACATCGTGGTGAAGTCCAAGAAGACCGACGACCTCGTCGCCGACCTCGATCGAGCTTTTCAAAAGCTGAGGGCGTGCGGCATAAAGCTGAACCCGGAGAAGTGCGTCTTCGGAGTTCCGAAAGGTATGCTACTTGGGTTTTGCGTCTCGGAACGCGGCATCGAAGCCAATCCCGAGAAGATTGAGGCCATCGCTAAGATGGGCCCCATTCAGAACCTGAAAGGCGTACAGCGTGTGATGGGATGTCTCGCGGCTCTCAGTCGGTTCATCTCCCGACTCGGGGAGAGGGGTCTGCCCCTATACCGATTGCTCAAGAAGTCGGAACACTTCGTTTGGAGCCCCGAGGCCCAGACCGCGCTTGATCGGCTTAAGACGGTGCTATCGAACGCACCCGTCCTGACAGCCCCTGCAGAGCGCGAGCCTCTCCTCTTGTACATCGCCGCAACCACTCAGGTAGTCAGCTCGGCGCTGGTGGTCGAGAGAGGCGAGCCCGGACATGCTCTGAAGGTCCAGCGACCGGTATACTTTGTCAGCGAGGTTTTGTCCGACACCAAGACCCGCTGGACTCAGCTGCAGAAGCTGTTGTACGCGGTCGTCATAACCAAAAGGAAGCTACGTCACTACTTTGACGCGCATCCGATCACTGTGGTCACCTCCTTCCCTCTCGGCGAGGCGTTAAGGAGCAAAGAGGCCACAAATAAGGCCGCGAAGTGGGCCCTCGAGCTCATGGGACAGGAGCTCGAGTTCGCCCCGCGCACCGCGATCAAGTCGCAAGTGCTTGCGGACTTCGCTGCCGAGTGGACCGAGATCCAGCTGCCACCTGCGCCCGTCGAGCAAGAGTGTTGGAACATGTTTTTCGACGGCTCGCTGACAAAAAGAGGTGCCGGAAGCGGCTTTGTTCTTGTCTCGCCACTCGGGTCCCGACTGCGCTACGCGGTCCGACTCAACTTTCCTGCGTCCCATAACGTGGCAGAATACGAGGCACTCGTCAACGGGATGAAGGCGGCGATCGAGCTTGGTGTCAAAAGGCTGGAGGTCTTCGGCGACTCCCAGCTTATCGCCGATCAGGTGACGAGCGAGTCGAATTGCTCGAACCCGAAGATGGCGGCGTACTGCGCTGAGGTGCGGCGACTTCAGGAAAAGTTCGAAGGCTTCCAAGTCAGCCATGTACTTCGCCGCTACAACGAAGAGGCGGACGGCCTCGCGAAGATGGCCTCCAACCGGGACCCCGTCCCTGTCGGCGTCTTCTCCCACGACCAACAGAAGCCATCGGTGCGTGAGGCGCCATCCACACCCATGACGGACGCTTCCACAACCCAACCAGACGGCGTCGACTTCCCGGCAGCAGAAGGTACACGCCCTCCTCTCGGAGAAGACTCGGGTCGAGCCGTTCTCGCCATCCCGATAGCTAACGAAGCGGTCTGGGGCTCGAGTCCGACTGCCGACGAGGCGGTCGGGGGCTCGGGGGCTGTGCCCGACCCGGTGCCCGACTGGAGGACCCCATTTCTCGACTGCCTACTCCGAGAACAGCTCCCCGCCGACCAGACAGAGGCAAGACGCCTCGCGCGTCGGGCTAAGTCATTCGTCATCGTCGGCGGCGAGCTCTACAAAAAGAGCCACTCGGGAGTGCTTCAACGCTGCATCCCCATCGAATGGGGAAAAGAGCTACTGTCCGACATCCACGCTGGCGAGTGCGGTCACCACGCGGCCCCTAGAAGTCTAGTCGGAAAGGCGTTCCGGCATGGCTTTTACTGGCCCACGGCCGTATCCGACGCCACCGAGATAGTACGCACTTGCGAAGGGTGCCAATACTACGCTCGGAGGACCCACATGCCGGCGCAAGCCCTTCAAACCATACCCATCACTTGGCCCTTCGCCGTGTGGGGATTGGATTTGGTCGGGCCCCTGAAGAAGGCGCCGGAGGTTACACGCACTTGCTAGTGGCCGTCGACAAGTTCTCCAAGTGGATCGAGGCACGACCCCTCGTGAAGATCCGGTCAGCAGAAGCCGTTCGATTCTTCACCGACATCATCCATCGCTTCGGAGTGCCGAACTCCATCATCACCGACAATGGGACTCAATTCACCGGCAACGAGTTCCTCGAATTCTGCGACGACTACAACATCCGGGTCGACTGGGCATCAGTCGCGCACCCACAGGCCAACGGTCAGGTCGAGAGAGCAAACGGAATGATCCTACAAGGGCTCAAACCGAGAATTTTCAACAAATTGAAAGTTCACGCTGGCCGGTGGGTGCGAGAGTTACCTGCGGTGTTATGGAGCTTGCGCACCACACCAAGTCGGGCGACTGGGCAAACGCCGTTCTTCATGCTCTACGGAGCAGAGGCGGTGCTTCCGACTGACATCGAGTACGGCGCTCCTCGGGTTCGTGCTTTCAACGAGGAAGCCAACAGAAGTTTTCTCGAGGACGCCCTCGACCAAATCGATGAGGACCGAGAGGTCGCCTTGATGAGGTCCGCGAAGTACCAACAAGCCCTGCGCCGCTACCACGGACGACGAGTTCGCGGCCGCGAGTTCAAGGAAGGAGACATGGTTCTCCGACTGGTGCAGAGCAACAAGGATCGACACAAGCTGTCACCGCCATGGGAGGGACCGTTCATCATCGCCAAGGTGCTGCGTCCCGGAACGTACAAGCTCATGGACTCGGAAGGCCAACTCGTCGCCAACGCTTGGAACATTGAGCAGCTACGTCGCTTCTATCCTTAGCTCTGCAAATTCGTTTGTTGTCTTTCTGCCGATGCATCAACATCAAACGAACTCGGTGTTTTCTTTACACACCTCTTGGGCAGCCGCCTGGGTGCACTCCCCTCGGAGGCTCCACCCGGCGGGTGTGGCTTTGTGCCGCGTTGATTTTGTATGCGCCAGGAGCGATGCTCTTAAGAGAAACAACGCAATTCGACTAAGAGCGGGCCTCCGCGAACGCAAAACCGACGTCCTAAAACTCGAAGTGTGACGAATCGCAGCGAAAATCGTGAGCCCCGGATATTGGCTTAAGGCTCGGCCAGTTCGATCAAGGGCACCCGACGCCCCAGTGGATAGGGTCGGCCCGAGCGGCTGGTCGGAATTGAGTTAATCTTCCGAGATCACGAGTCTTCGAGGCGAATCGCCGCACGAAAAGAGTTAAACGAACGAAAATCTTGCGAAAAGCGAAACGAAAATTCATATAAACAAACGGGCGCGCATGCCCACATCGTTGTTTACAAAATAAGGCCCACACGGGCCCGACTCCGACTATCACCGCCTAACCTATTGATTTTCACCCCCGCCACGGCGCGAGGGGATCATGTCCAGGTTGTCATCGGCAAGAAGGCGCGCAAAGGGAATCACCTCTTCCTCGATCCGCTCCAAGTCGGCCTCACTACAGGAAGGCTCGTAACCTCTCGCCAGCACGTCGATCTTGTAGTGGTCACCGTAGTGACTCCTCGACACGGCAAAGGCGATCTGGACTCCGGTCCGAAGGCACTCCTCCTCCTGTATGCGGAAGTAGGCGGGGAGCGCGGCAACCTGCGGGATCACAGATGTAGCGTCTGGCGGACGCGGCACACCGATCTCGTTGCAAGCGATCTCCATGGCCTGCCGCAGCAGGTCAAGATCCGCCAGCGCCGCCTGCGATTGCACCTGGAGCTCCTGTGCGTCTGGCCAAAACAACGGGTCACTCGCTCGGTCTAAAAACAACAAAATCCGACACGGCGGGATGATCAAAGAACAGGTAAATTAACTTACCCTTCAGCTCCTTCTGTGTCTTCTGGAGCTCACCGGTCACGTTGGTCAACGACGACTGGGCGGCGACCTTGAGTTCCCTCTCCCTGCTTAGCGCTGTCTCAGCAGCCTCCGCCCTCTTCTCGGCGGCCTCGGCGCGCTGAGTGGCTTCCAACAGCGCCTTGTCGGCGGCGGTCCGGAGTCCGCGCTCATTCTGCAGCTCCTGCTCCTGGGCCTGCACTCGCTTTTCCGCCGTCTCGGCGCGCTCGACCATGCCGTGCAGCGCCGACTCCGCGTCCGCGGCCCTCTTCTTCGCATCCTCCGCTGCTTTCGTCGCGGCCTCGGCGGCCTCGGCTCGGCGGCGGATGGGCTCGGAGACACGCAGCGCGCGCGCCAGCTCGTCGCCTCGCGTGACGTATTCCTTCAGCTGGTGCCGGATGAGGTTCGACTTAAGCTTGCTGTTTGCAAGCAAAGTCTGCGGAAAGCAGAAGAAAAAAACCGTAAGGCAAAAAAGGCAAGTACGACGAACTCCCAAAGCAAAAAAGATAAGGGGTGGAAAATTCTCCCACTCACATCAATGGGAACCCGCGCGTTCTTCATCAGCTCCTTCGCGGCGTCGACCTCCGCCGTGACCGACGTCTTGATTGTCTCCAGCCTGCTGAAGGTGTGGGAGAGCTCCTGGGCCATGAACGACCAGGCGTTCGCCTCCGCCGAGTCCTTCACAGGGACCGGACCCTCTGGCGTGTTCACCAGTACATCCGGCCCCCAGCCGGACCGCGCCAGACGTTGGATCAGCGGCACACCGGCGGCGGCCGCGTCCCACCGCGGATCACCGGCCGCAGTCCCCGGCTGCGAGGCGGCTCCCTGACGAGTCCCCGCAACGTTACCGGCGCCACCGGCCCTCGACGATGACGGGCCTGACGCCGGACGGACCTCGGCGGTCCGACCCCCTGCGCCGGCGACACCTTGTGCACGCGGTGGGGCGGTACCAGGCCGTGGCTCGCCAGCCCGACCCTCGGAGTCGGGGGCTGCACTCGCGACGGGTGCGGAACCTTGTCGCGTCGCCGCGCCGTCGACCCTCGACGTGTCGCGCTCCCGCACCGTCTCCTCCGACGCTGCAGCGACTTCCGTTTGCCTTCGCGCGGTGTTATCCTGCCGCGGAGCGGAGCCCTCCTGATTCTGACTCTGCTCGGCGGCGAGACGCAGCGCCTTGTGAGGGGCCAACTGGGTCCCGTCCCATTTCGGGGCGGGGCTGCAAGGGTGCACGTCGCGATTCAGAAGAAGGGCGAACAAAGACAAATCAAACGACTGCAAAAGACACGATAAAGCAAACTCACATGTCGGACCGCTTGCGCTTCCGCGCGGGCTTCGTCGGCCGGCGACCCGAGCCTTGTCCGGCGGCCGCACGAGCTGTTGTGTCAGGAGTGGGCACCTCGCCACCCCGCGCCTCCACATCGGGCATCGGATGAGGCACGCCGGGTCCCTCGGGCGGGATCGTCTCCCGCGCGATCCCGGATTCGGTCGTCCCCGCGCCGGTTTCGGGGGCGGCCGGCGACGCGGAAGCCGTCCCGGCAAGGGAAGAAGTCCCGGCCGGAGCGGCGACGGCAACAAGGACCTCGAGGCTCCCTGCCGCCGCCGTCGACGTCGCGGCGACCGTGACCACCTCACCGGGACCGCTCGACGGGGGCCCCTGGCCCTCGCCGGCGACACCGCCGGCCGGAACAGGCTGCGCGCCATCGTCGTCTGGGATGACGTCGTCAATCCACGCGTCGTCGTGGTGACCGCCATCGCCGGCCTCTTCGCTGCTGTGGTCGAGCGCAGAGTCCGTGTCGAACTCGGACTCAGTGTCGACCGCTTCGCCTCTCCGACGGCGACGCGCCCGGTCTCTCCTCCTCTCCTCGTAGGCGTCCTTGCGGGCCTTGCGGCGATCCTTTCGCCGCTTTGTCCTCTCGCCGTGGGCACGGTTTACCGCCCGCCGGTCCGCGTCCTCAGGCACGGGGGCTGTTGAGCGCCGAACGGCTAAACCCGGCTGCACCCAAAGGGAGAAGTAAGAATGCTGCAATCATTTATCACAAACAAAAAATGTCAATCAATCAAGAAGAGGTGGGGGAAGGACTTACGAAGCGAATGGCGTCGGCGTGCGGCAGCGCAGCGGGGTGGCCCGCGACGGGCCACTCGAACTCGTTGTCGACGAAGTGCAGGGCGGACTTGCCGGCCGCCTCCGACAGCCGCGCCCCGATCTCGCGGTGGCTCAGCGGCTCGTCGATCACCATCGCCGTCCCTCGGAGGTCGGCGCCCGGTGTCATCTCCCACATGGGGAGCGCGCGGCGCATCAGCGGCAGCACGCGGATGCTGTGGAAGTGGCCGGTGATGCCGACCATCGACACCCCCCGGTCACGCAGCACCGCCACGGCGTCGAGGAGGGGTTGGATTGCTGCAATCTCCCTCGCTCCGAGACCCCAGTGCCAGCAATGGGGGGGCCCGGACAACCGGGCGTTGGTGAACTTGGGCAGCGGGCCGGTGGGCTCGTTCTTCAAGTAGAACCACCGGTTATGCCACCCGGAGTTGGAGGAAGTATGCACCCACGTGATGTAGCCCGACGCCCGCTCCACGCGGAGACGTAAGCTCGCGGAGCCCATGAGCGGGACCCGCCCGCCGACGGGCTGGAGCGACGCCCTGAAGAAGTACCTCCACAGATCGAAGTTGGGGGGAATGCCGAGGTAGGCCTCGCACAGCGTGATGAAGCCGGCGATGTGGCCGATCGAGTTGGGATTGAGGTGCTGAACCTCGATCCCGTAGTAGCCCAGAAGTCCGCGGAAGAAGGGGTGCGCCGGCACCCCGAGCCCGCGGGAGTGGAAGTGGAAGAACGAGACGATGTAGTCGTCCGGCGGCGAAGGCGACCGCTCCGACGGCACCATCCACTCCACCGCATCGGAGAGCGGGCGAAGGAGACCCTTCGCAACCAGCCCGCGTAGCAGTTCCGGCGTCACCACCGACTCCGGCCACTCGTCTCCCTCTTCCGCCATCGGTTTCAACGGGATGAGGGAGCGCGGACGACGCCGGGACCGAATCGACCGACGGCGGTTGCGAAGCGGGCGGCGAATGGTGGCGATTGGGGCGAAGAATGGCGCGGAGCGAAAGGAATCGAAGCGATCGCAAAGGGAGAAGAAAGGCGAACAGCAACGGGCGATGGAGTATGCGAGAAGACTCCCCTGGATAGGTATGGCCGATTTATATGTGCCGAACCGGCGCTATGCCGTTTCCCGCCTTAAATCTCGCGTCCCTTCGTTTTCCTCCGCCCTAACGTGTGCAGGTGGAGATAACGCACGCCTCGTCGCCGCGTTTCGTCCAAACGCCGCGCCTCTAGATCCGCGCCGGCGAAGCGACGCGACGCCTCGCGTCCGACGCCTCATGGGCCCAATCGGTAGGGAAGCCGGTCTGGGCTCCCAGGTAAAGCGGCTAGGAGCTGTACACGCTCCGACGGCCCATTCCCGGCCCAAGAGTTCGAAGGCCGGCCCAGCGTTGGGTTCGACGGCCGCTCTGGGTCAAAACGAGAGTGAGGGGTAATCAAAGGGGGGCACCAGCGGCCAGTACCCAAGTGCGCGGAGCATATGGGCCCCTGTCGAATACGTCCGAGTCCGAGGACGAAATAAGCCCATGGTTTGCTCATCGAGAGCTGGCAGCGAGCCGCCGAGACCGGTCGAACGGACTCGGAAACTAAATGGGACAATCTCCCGGATCATATGACACTGACCCCCGCTGGTCTCAACCGGGTCCCCGCTAAGGGCAAACCGGGGTGTCACTCGAACGAGCCCGTTTGCAACTCAAATGGCACCGCCCATCGAACCATCGAGGAATGGCGCGGACGGCCCCGATCCTCCATCCTCCCGACAGGATGCGGAAGGAGAAACGAACAAAGTCGAAACCGTCTTCGGCCGGACCCCCGAAACGATCGGGGGCTCGAAGGCATGCATTCGCACAAGAGACCAACAACGTGGTCGCAACACAAACTAAAACGGGTCTCGCGAAATAAGCCTCTTTATTCCATGGTTTTCTTTATACAAAGTCGATCGAAAGATCGTTAAACTAGAAAAGAAATTACATTAGTCCCATGAATCCATGGATTGGCCACAAATGGCCGGATAAAGAGGCCTAAGGGCCCCGCTGGCACCACCCGCAGCAAAAACTCCTATGAGTGGGTGGAACCAGCATGACGGTGCCAGGGACTCTCCCTCGAGGGTGGCGGTGCTCAAAACCAAGGCCACGTAATCCTCGCAGGAGCGACTCCTGGGACGCCGAGGGCTGACGAGAGCCCGTTTAATCCTCGCGGGAATGACTCCGAGTTCGGTGGGCCACGCCAAAGCAGGACGAAAACTTGCGATGGCGCCGGCGAGCACCGGCTGAACGTCGACGGCCGGCTTGGGCCGTTTGGCTCGAGTCATCGTCTCCTCCCTCGTCGGAGGAGAGAATGACGACTTCAGGCTTCTCCGACCCGGGCGCCGAGCTCCCGGCTACCGGATCTGGGGGCACCACTGCGAGCGGAACCGCTTCGACCACCGGAATCAGATCTTGGCAAGTGCTTGGGGGTGGAGGAGGCAAAGGGCGCAAAGCTAGTATAGGGGGCGCGACGCCCTCTCCTCCTCTTTCCTTCGAGTCTCTCTTGCGCGAGTGAGATTTCTTATGCTTAGGCATGGTGAGTTCGGAGAAACCCGGCTCAAGATGCGGGCCTATTTATAGGCGCACCGCCCGGTCTAACATGGACCGGGTGCATAAGGGGGCGGCCGCGGAAGCCGAGAAGCACTGCCTAGCCGCATCGACGCCACGTGGACAATCCCCCACACGCCGCGACAAGCGAAAGAAGGATGGAATCCCACCACAGTCGGCCCGTGGGCTGCAGGCTTCGGCGGCCGAGCCCTCTGAGCAGGGGCAGGGAGAAGTCCATCGGGCACCGGTTGGCCCGCAGGATAGGCGCACTCCCCCCTCGGACATAAGAAGGGGCCCGGGGGCTCGGTCATCGTGGCTACGGGAAAACGACACAGCTCGCTGCCGCGTTACGCAGTGAAAGCCTGAGAAAAGCCTGGAAGCTAGTCCTCTACTAGCTCCCAGCCTCGGGGGCTACACCCGGCGGGTGCGCTCGCGCGCACCCGCCGGCGAACTGAATGGCCACGTCAGGCAGCCGTACCAGTCCCGACGACAGCACGGCGCTCTCGCCAGGACTCGAGGGCTACTGTCGGGTACCTATTTTCTAGGTAATCTATACGGTATACACGCGGAATAACGTGGTACGGGAGCCGCCCGAGACCCAAAGGCCTTGTATATAGCTAAGAGATGGAAAGCTGAGCCCCTGGAGTGGTCCAGTCGGGCGGAAGGCACAACAACGGCCTTTGGCCCGCAGAGCCTCCGTTCCTCACGGCCCGTTAAGGGACCGGGCGCACGTGGCTGCACGAGCGCAGCCCCCCACCCTGGACCACGATTGGTCCAGCGTTAGAGGAGCCCGCCTTGGACGTGGCAACGAACCCGACTCCCCACTGTAGGAGTCGGGCGCCGCGGAGTCGAGCGACGCCTCCTACCGAACTCCGGCCAGCCACCGTCCGCCGCCCATGTACCCCGGTGGTGGTCGGGATCGGCGAAGGGACACGACCCGAAGCGAACCCGACCACCGCGGCCGGAAAGCAAGCTCGGCAGCGACATGGAAGCGTTGGTCAAACCCAAGTGTACGGCCAGCCAGATTTGGATAAGAAGACGCTCCATATCCACTCCTGGGCGGTGCGAAGGTACACTATGCCTGACGTACGGCCGCGTGGGGACGTCGCATCCGGATCAGGCGTGGAACGGGGAATGCATGCACCAAGTACGCTACACAGTAGCAACAGCGCGCGAAGTGACCGTCGCCCAACTCCACAGGTATCAACAGCACACCTACAGCGATCAACAGTGCGGATCAGGGAATGGGCGCTCCACAGCGCCCAGACAAGACCCGGATGACATCATCACACCACCTGGCGCGGAGATTGCGGCGGAAGACACCGGAGCCAGCAAGGACGGCCCGACTCCGCCTCCGTCGCCCTCTCACTTATCTTTCTTTTCTTTTCTTTTTCTTCTTTCCTCCATCTGTACCGTTCTTCCTTGTTGTATAAAAGGGAGAATTGGGCCCAGGAGGGGGAGAGACTTCGTTTTGGGCTCACACAACAGCTCATTTCTCACACGAACAAACACACTCGCACACAACGCGGAGACAGAGACTTGGGAGCGAATCCCTCTCTCGCCACGGCTTGTAACCCCTACTACGAGCAACACGAGCGAAACCTCAAACTGGACGTAGGGCTTCTTTTGCCTGAACCAGTATAACCCACCGTGTCAAACACAATCCATCTGGTCGCCGTCGAATCGCGCACAAATCTACTCGTCGGCCGGTTACCAAACGCCGACACCGCCTGTCCTGGTATTTGTTACAGGATCCTGCAACTCATTGCAGGAGCGCGATGTACCTGTAACAGGTGCGTTGTGCCGTAGTGTGACTTTTCAAGTCACAGGCCCCTGAGTGTGATTCCGTGGTGGAATTGTGAGACTACTCGGAGAAGATGGAATAAGCGTTACGTACCCCCTTGCAAAGGGTGCGTGACTCGTGGGGAAAGCTGTACAACCTCTGCAGAGGATAACAATTCATCCGGATGGACGTGGTCACGGCATATGACCCGTTATGGTTTTGCGCCCTTGGGACTAGCCACCTCTTTTCTCTCCTTGGCGTGTGAGTGGGTTGTAGTCAGCCCGTGTTTTGGAAGTGTTGGCATGGTTGCCGGGTCGGTATGGCCCTTGAGGTCAGAAGGCCCAACTAAAACTTTGGGAACTAGCGGGAAGGCTTCATACTCCCCCAGGGCCAACCAACTAAAATACTGACAAACAATTCTCTGTTTTATCTATGACTCCTTCACTGCTTTAGTGAACCCTGCATAAAGCTTGCTTTCAGCAAAAAGAACCCTACAACTTTCTCCTTGCTAAGACTAAATATGCATGTATATATACCCTTGTGTAGTGTAGGTCTTGCTGAGTACCTTATGTACTCACGCGTTTGCATTTGTTGGTTTAGTGGGAGAAGACCTCGTAGAAGGCGACGACGTTTGGATTTTCAGTTCTGCTTCTCAAGTCTGCTTGTGGCTTGGGCTAAGGTTTCCGCTGTCTGCTTCGCCTAGTTGGTCGGATGGACTTGGATGGTTTCGAATCCTTGACTTACCACTACTAGGTTTTATTATCAGGTATCCTTCCTTATCGAAGTATGCTTTTGTATATCACTTCTGTGTTCTTGTGCGTATCAGCTACTGATCCAGGGACTGATACTTGATGCACAACATACTCTCTTAAGTAGGGTATGACAGTATGGCAAGGTTCTAGGGATTCTGCCCAACTGATACAATACTCCTCTGCTTTGTATGGGTGATCAGAATACAGAACACGAAGCCATAGAGCGGCATGCGGCACGTTTTTACCATTTGGCCTCCAAGAGGACTTTACCAAGTACCCTGAAACATAGTACGTGGTGGTTCAGCCAGTTTGAATAAGGGCGCGTTCGGTTCCCCCTCTAAAACCCCTCTAAACTTTATACCCTTCTAAAGTAAAAGAGAATCTTACTATTTAGGGGTACTAAATAAAATTTAATTACAAAACTTTTCTGTAGACGGGCGTTATTTTTCGAGACGAATCTAATGAGCCTAATTAATCAATGTTTTGACACAGTAATGCTACAGTAACCATCGTCTAATCGGGGCTTAATTACCCTCATTACGTTCGTCTCGCGAAATAGATGGGGGTCCTGAACTTAGTTTTGTAATTTGACTTTGTTTAGTACACATAAATGCTGCCGGCATCTTTGATGTGACCCCTTTATATCCCTCTAAAGTGAACCGAACACCACCTAAAACCCATTGTAAGTGAATGATTTTTTTTTTTGAAAAACAAGGAATGAAGTGGTAAAACTTAGAAGGGGTATGCTACCCTATCGTGATATCACACTATATGTTATGAAGCTGTGGAAAGTGACAAGGACACCTATCGAAAGTACTAAAAGTTCTATTCCTCATATTAGTATGGGCACCTTTACCACCATATTGTAGTATGAGACTTATTATTATTGAATAACTAGAGTGGTGACCCGTGCATTTTAGCGGCTAGGATTAACAATCTAACTATTACATCGTATTATATTGAACACCTTAGTACTTTAGTAGTATTGCATTACCATCATTATGTTCCTCACTGTTGTTTCCAACTGATTACAACAATAGTGTGTAATTATAGAAGTTATGCATAGGTGGGTGATTTGTAGAACAAGTGGATGGTATTTTGGAATTTTTTTCATAATGCGGTAGTGGGTATTTTAAAACATGTTGATGTTCTTTCAGATTTTTTGTTTGTAATGATTTTGGGGGTAAAGTTTTTTGAACAGTTAATGTGGTAATTGTTAGATTTTGAGAGCGGACATGGTGGCTCCTTTGCTTGATGCAAAATGAAGAAATAGATAAAGAAGAGTCTTTGCCATGACTTTATGTTCTTGTTATGATGATCGTGAGAGAGAAAGGATCTACCATAGATTATGTGGTTTTACAACAATATAGATTGGAATTTAATAATCTTGTAGTTTATTTTAAAAACTATTGGCTTTCATTTTTTTTAAAAAAAAGGGCCTTAGTGGCAATAAAGTCCAGTGACAATGAGAAGGGTACAAATCATGTCATTGTAGGATGTGGGTCCGGCATCCATTGGCAAAACATCTTTTCCCCCGACAAGGGGCCTATCTTCAGTTCATGAGATTTGAGCCCTATCCCAAATTCCCAATCAGATTCAGAAATGTACGTCATGTCGGTCAAAATTGTTTCTTTTTCTTTTCGGAGGAGCAACAAAAAATTATCTTGCCAGCTCAAGAGCTCCCGGCCATTGATCGCCAAATGCCCACGTTAGGCTCGTGGAGTGGACATTGACTACTCAGTTGGAGACGGCAGCCAAAACTGCATCTTCTATCAACTGTAGAGCCAATCTTCATTTGCATCTCCAAATTGTCTTTTCCTTGTTGAAGTCAGCCTTAGGCTCGTGGAGTGGCCGAGTGGACATTGACTAACTGATCAACCACCATCCTGAAAGCAAGGACCACGCACCCTGCATCTTTGAACCATAAAGAAGTCCTGAATTTTACCCCAAAAAACTCTTTTTTTTTTATTACAATGATGGTTCTCGTACCTGCAAGCCAGTGCTCCTATCAATGTGTTGCACGCTTGTCGTGTACCTGCAAGGTCTTAGAGCTTTGCCTTGTTTGTGTATATAACGACGGGTTGGCAAGCACGAACCACACCACCTCAGCGTTCCAATCCTCTCCATCTCGAGACACCATCCTCGTTCTCCTTGCCGAGATGGCGCAGCAGCAGGTGACAAGAAGAAGACGGCGTGCGTGACCGGAGGGAACGGCTACATCGCCTCGGCTCTGATCAAGATGCTGCTGGAGAAGGGCTACGTCGTGAAGACGACGGTCAGGCACCCCGGTCTGCTTCTACACCAGTCTCTGTACATTTATGCAGCTTCCTGTCGTTGAGGCGCTGAATCATATAGTTGGAGAGAGATGGTCAAGCTCGTGTGTTTTTGTGTGATGTGTTGCAGAGGACAAGGAGAAGAACTCCCACCTTGAGGAGTTGAAGGAGCTCGGCACCTTGGAGGTGTTCCGCGCCGAGCTGGAGGACGAAGGCAGCTTCGACGAAGCCATTGCCGGCTGCGACTACGCATTCCTCCTCGCCGCGCCGGTGAACTACACGGCGCCCAACCCTGAGGTGCACAACTTCTCGTCAGCTCACCATCACTTCTTTTGTGATTTAACCAGCCGCAGGATTCATGTTATGTTCACATGCTGAAGTAATTTGGTGTCGTTGGTCGCAGAAAGAGCTGATCGAGCCTGCCGTCCAAGGCACTCTGAACGTGCTCAGGTCGTGCGTGAAAGCCGGCACGGTGAAGCGCGTGGTCCTGACCTCGTCGACGGCGGCCGTCTCGAGCCGGCCGCTGGAAGGCGACGGCAATGTGCTGGACGAGGACTCCTGGTCCGACGTCGAGTTCCTCACCGCCAAAAGGACTGGCCTCTGGGTACGCACGCCACGCACGCATCGATCTGCTGTTCACTGCTTCCTGTCCGTTTGCTCACGCATTATTTGCGGCGTTCGATCGCAGGCGTACCCGGTGTCGAAGGTGCTCCTGGAGAAGGCGGCGAGCAAGTTCGCGGCGGAGAACGGCATCAACCTGGTCACCCTCTGCCCGTCCGTCACCGTCGGCGAGGCGCCGGACAGGAAGGTCTACACCACCGTGCCCGCCATCCTCTCCCTGCTCTCCGGCGACGAGGCCGAGCTCCGCGTGCTCAAAGGCATCGAGAAGGCGTCTGGCTCGGTCCCGCTGGTGCACGTCGACGACGTCTGCAGCGCCGAGGTGTTCGTCGCCGAGACGGAGGAGCTGCCCGCGGGGAGGTACATCTGCAACGGCCTCGACACCACCATCGGCGAGACCGCGAAGTTCCTGGCGGAGAAGTACCCGGAGTACAACGTGAACACAAACCTGTAAGAAGAGTTCTTGACACCCTGGGTTGCTTGTTCTCTCTGAATTTTTTGTTTTGCTTTGTTTTTTGGCTGATGATCAAGAGGTGTGATTGCACCTAATTGGCAGCTCCGGCGAGGTCCTTGAGAAGCCGATAGCGCTCCTGCCGTCGACGAAGCTGATCGGGCAAGGTTTCCAGTTCAAGTACAACACGCTGGCTGAGATTTACAACGACATGGTCGACTACGGCAAGACCCTGGGGATTCTGACCAACTGATGTTCATCTCCTTCGGAACACCGAACCCCCTGCATGCAAAAATAAGTCTGCTTGGGTGCTTCTGCTTCTATGATGCTGAAATGTGTGTGTGTTTTTCCTTTTTCGAACTGATGCTGAAATGTGTTGGGTCAGCTAGTCGTGTAAACTATTGCTATGTACTCCTACTTCTTTCAAGCAAAATAATTGAGGTTGGTTTGAATGCTTTTTGCGGAAATGCTTACCTGAACGGAAAGATTCGTGACATTTGGCTTTACGGTTTTTTTAAAAAAAAAATCGTTCAACGGATCGAGTATGTGCCCACGCGCATGAAGTGACACCATCAAGGCGACCGAACCTTTTGACTAGTCCGAGCTGTGGTATGCCAAATCACTGCATTTACCTTTCGTGTTTGATGACTTTTTTGCCCTCTCGCGTGCTGGCACAGTGGCACCTCGTACAGTTCGGAAACCGAGGGACTGGTACAAATCATGTTCGGACTCTGACAGACACTGTCGCTTGTGTTCAGTACAAATTGGAATGTTTCATTTGGCATGTCCCACTGTCTGGGTCTGGGCCAATTGTCCATGTGTAGTTGTGCACTCAGATATCGGTGGCTGTCAATCAAGAAACAGTTACAGTGGAACTTTAAGAATTGAAACCGGGCATGAGGTGGCCAACAACATCATGTAAACATTATAAAAGATTTTCATCCAGAAACAGTCATAATGTAACTTTAAGAATTAAAATCAGGCATCAGATGGCCAGGCCAACAACATCACGCAAACAGTGTAAAAGATTTTCATCCAGAAACTCATAATGGAACTTTAAGAATCAAAAGGGCATCACATGGCCAACATCATCATCTAAAAAATGTTTTTTTTTTCACCCAATAACTGTTTTGTTGCAAAAACCGCAAGATATTGTTGCAAACCCCAATGCGCATATACTTTACCGATTTCATTCCTGATTATGTGCTGTAATGCTCGGTAAACAACAAGCAGCAGCAGTTGTCAGTTGACCATATAATTTGTTTAGGACTTCAAAAACATGCGTTGGGGGGCCTTCAATTTTTCATGAATCGATCACAAGCAAGCAATGACATCGCAACCACCGTCAAGAGAAGGCTCCCAATGCATGATTGTATAAACCAATGATTATTCACAAAACGGTTCATGCGGCATTTATTTTAGATTGTGCAATCATGTCTCAGACAATACACCTTGTGCCGTACATATTGCAAGCACTAAAAAGGCAATAGCAGCTCTTGTTGGATGGTAGCATAAATTGAGAATCGTAGCCTTTGTAAATAATAATAATAATAATAATAATAATAATAATAATAATAATAATAATAATAATAATGTTAATAATAATAATAATAATTTAGAATCCTTAGAACCTGTGGGTCTTTTTTCTTTCTTGTTGTTTGCTCTTTTTTCCCTAGGGTTATGAGGGATCGGGGATACTAGTTTTTTTTCGCTTGTGGTCTTTTGCACACTTTTAATTCTCTGATGATGCCGTACATTGATATTGCCATCTGTCGTAACCCATATACAGCATCTATTCTCATGGCTCCGATCGAGGCAACCACCGGGGACGACAGTGTCGGTATGAGCAAGACCGACGATTCTGTAAAAGCAGTGCACGGTGAGGATATCCTATAGCAGCGGTGCTAAATGGCTGCAAACAGTTGAGCTATGTGGACATCATTTTTTTTGTACCAACCGCCTGTCGTTCTGCATCTCTCGATTGGGCCTGAAAAAAGAAACACCATGCAAATCCAGCCGGAAATAGCGTATTCTCACGTTGATATGTTGTTGCCGGCGTCTGTCTGGGGCTACTGTCAGAGTCTCGGTGAACCGGCCCAAGACTATCCGCACTGGGGTCCTGTAACCGCACTGGAGTACCGGATAGCGTGGAGGCGGTCTGCACCGGCGTACGCTAAAGCAAACGTGATGGTAGCGGACGGCGAGCGATCCGCTATTCGTGGCGTGAAGCGTGCGAACGGTAAAAGGAGAGAAAAGAATCTTGTCTGCATGGAGTACTAAATGTAGACTAAAAAAATAGGTAAAGCAGCAGGCACATGGTTTGGAAGAGAGAGAAAGAAGAAAATAGGTAAAAAAAAAGGAAATAGTGAGGAGAGAGGAGATGGTTGTTGAAGATGTTTGAATAAAATATAGGGTAGTTAATATAGAGTATGAGATATAGAGGATCACACGTGCAGGAAAACTGGATATAGAAGAGAGAATCTCGATGTCCAGACTGGAATATTCCTTTTAAAGGATGGAAATAGAGTATGACGAGTGCGGCCAGTCCAAATGCCCCCCGTCGCCAGACCACGCCATTGAGCACGTGATCACGTGATGAAGTGCACATGGCTACTATTGTTCGTCTTTCAGGGCTGAAAAAGATGCTGCAATATCTCGCACCGAATATAGCCACCTTGTACAGCCAGTACAGGACGATGATATCATTGTCGTCTAATTAATTTGTGAGCCTGTTTGCTGAATACATAGCATATATATGTCAGGTCTTGGTGCTCAGACTCTGGCGAGTTTGTGACTGGCGGCCATGTCGCACTTTGAGGGGAAGAAGACGGCGTGTGTGACCGGAGGGAACGGGTACATCGCGTCGGCGTTAATCAAGATGCTATTGGAGAAGGGTTACGCCGTGAAGACGACCGTCAGGAACCCCGGTTCGACCATTCTACTCTCTGTATTTTTGCTGTCTCTTTTCTGCTGTTCTGCAAAGTAGTCGATTCTGTGGAATTAATTTGTAGGTCTACGTACGTACTAGGGATGGCAATTCGGGGCCGGGTAACGGGTACCCGCTGGGTACCCGACCCGATGGGGCCGGGCATGGGGCACGTTTTCCACCCGTGGGTGGCGCCCGTACCCGCCCCGACATGAGTCGGGTACGGGGCGGGGATTGAAACCCACCCATGGGGAACCCGACGGGGACCCGAAATGATAATATAGCAAAATTCCAGCCAGCCCAATACTAAATTTTAGCTCAGCCCAACAGGCCAACACCAGGTTTTAACATAGCCCAGCAATGACGCAAAGGTAACCCATGGGCTCCTGGTCTGTGGTGAAAGCAATGTCTCGTTCCTGCACAAATCACACCTTATCCAGCACCATAGTCTCAAATCAGAAAAAAAAGAAAAAAAGAAACTTATCCTGTTATCCAGCACCACGCGACCACGCTTGACTCGTTCCTTCACACCTTATCCACAGGCCACGGGCAGGCAGGAGCCCGAGCAGCGGAGCAGTTGGCTCGGCATGCGGCGCAGTAGGCAAGCTGGCGCGAGCGCGACAGGCATGCGGCGGCGTAGCAGGCACGCGGACGCGGCAGAGCGGCGGGGCGAATATGGACGACGAATCGGCGGCGCGGCAGTCGCGAATCGACGACGAATCGGCGGCGCAGCGGGAACCCGGCGGCGTGGCAGGCTCGGCTGGCGCGTATCGACGACGAATCAGCGGCAGGTGACCGCCGCTCTCCCACTCCTTCCCGTCGGCGACCCGACGGGTGCCCGAAACCCGCCCCGACACCCAACGGGTACGGGGCCGGGTGAGGATTTTCACCCATGGGGCCGGGGACGGGTGGGGAATTTTACCCGATGCACATGTCGGGGCGGGTACGGAATTGCTCTACCCGCCCCGAACCCGCCCCATTGCCATCCCTACGTACGCAGATGACATGGAGAAGAACTCCCACCTGATGGAGTTGCAGGCGCTGGGCCCCTTGGAGATCCTCCGCGCTGACTTGGACGAGGACGGCAGTTTCGACGATGCCATCGCCGGCTGCGACTACGCCTTCCTCATCGCCGCTCCAGTGAACCTCACGTCAGAGGATCCCGTGGTGAGCGGCACACACCGCATTCACAGGGGCTTGTATTCATTTATTCCTTGAGACAGTCTCCTATCTATGGGCATTATGCACGAACACACGTAATATATAAGCTGCATCAATCGCTGGCCTAATGATCGATCCTTTGATCAACTGATGATGGCAGAAAGATCAGATCGAACCATCATTGCGAGGAATCCTCAACGCGATGAGGTCGTGCGTGAAAGCTGGGACGGTAAGGCGCTTTGGTCCTGACCTCATCGGCCTCCTCGGTCTGCATCCGGCCGCTGGAGGGCGACGGCCATGTGCTGGACGAGGAGTCCTGGTCCGACCTCGAGTACGTCACCGCCGACAAGCCACCAAGCTGGGTACGTTCAAGTTCACGCCTCTTCACCACCTGTTCTCTAGATGATACCTTCATGTTCGTCAGTGTGCTCGATCTTACGTCGCAAGGATACGTCGTTTCGAAGGTGCTGTCGGAGAAGGAGGCGTGCAAGTTCGCCGACAAGCACGGCATCAGCCTGGTCACGGTGTGCCCCGTCCTCACCGTGGGCGCATCGCCAGTGCCAAAGGTGTACACGAGCGTCCCTGCGGCCCTCTCCATGCTGTCAGGTGTGTGAGAGACACGAACTGATGCCTGTCTGACGAACTTAATTAATACTAGTTCGGAAGTTTAATTAGTGATGGCATTCGGTGTGGTTTCGATCGTGCAATAATCTCTCACCTCCCCAGGCGATGAAGCAGCGTTCGACATGCTGAAAGGCATTGAGAAGTCCTTCGGCGGGATGCCGGTGGTCGGCCTCGACGACCTCTGCCGCGCGGAGGTGTTCCTCGCCGAGACGGAGACGGCATCCGGGCGGTACATCTGCTGCAGCTTCAACACGACCATCGCCGAGATCGCCCGGTTCCTGGCAGCCAAGTACCCGCAGTACAGCGTGAACACAAAAGGGTAGGATCAGTTAACACTTCGATCAACTTGTTGAAACTTTTGAGCTCTAACTTGATTCGCGCCTGAAATTAAACATGCACTGATGACTGATTGGTACGTAGTGGAATGCTACAGTTTTGCAGAAGCTGCGACGAGCTCCTCGAGAAGCCGAGAGTGCGCCTGTCGTCCGAGAAGCTGGTCAGGGAAGGGTACGAGTTCAAGTGCAGGGACCCTGGACGAGACGTACGACGGCCTTGTGGAGTACGGCAAGGCCTTGGGAATTCTCCCCTACTGATAACACACGCTCCTTGTTTGCTTGGCTTCCGGTGGTCAGAATCAGATCATAAAAAGCATGGTGTATTTGTGTAACTGTATGGCTGCAACTGCAAATCAACAATCTGCACGGCCTGCAGGAAATCGGTTCTTTTTTTTTTTTTTTTTTTTTTTTTGAGACTAGGAAATCGGTTCGCTGGGATGAACACGGTTGGCGGGAGGAAATGTTTTGCATCCGGGCAGGCCGAACGGGGCCCAACCTACGACTTTCATGCGGCCCATAAAATCAGGCCGTAGCCTGCTAACGGAACCAAGCCACCCCGGCCTGTTATCGTTTTCGCAGCGAAGCGTGCGTTACGGACGCAGCGCGCCTCGTGGGTGGCGGCGGCGGTGTGGTGTCCCTGTTCGTTCGGTTCGGCACGACCCACGAGCGGGCAGTGCCGGGGTCCGCCACGGAACGAAATCACCTGCCGGTGCTATTATAACTGCACGACCGTGCCGTTTCACCATGATCGATCGAGCTGGCCTGGACTCCCTCTATGGCCACAACATGATCTCTCCTAATGCCATCTCGTTGTTTGCACTCCGCTCCTCGTCGCTGGTGCTCGTCAGCTGTTGTCGATTTGCACTCTCCTATTCCTCGACTCCTCGTGAGCGCCGGCCAGGCGGCCATGATACCTGCTTCCAGATGTCTCGTGGGCTCGGGGCACCAAATTAGAAGACGAAATCAATGGGAACTGAACTGGAGTGGGATTTAGAGACCCAAACGCAGCTTTTGGAGGCAAGATTTCTAGGTTCAAGAGTCCAATCCGAGGCCGACTGGCCGAGGAGCTAGCTAGCTGTAGCGCCGCGCCGGTGATGCCTCCGATCCAGTCCGACGTAGCGGTCGCCGTGCCTGCAGCAGTACGCGCGCCCCGTGTACGCTGCTGGATCTGATCTGCTTGCTACCACCCGGCCATGGTGATTGGTGAGGACGAGCCGCGAGGATCGCATCTGCTCAACTGAGCTCAACCTGGCAGCACAATTTTTTATCCAACGGTAGCACGCTGTGCTTGTGCATCGTCTGAGCCTGTGCAGTGTACGTAGCAGTTCGTCATCGGTGACGCGGCACTTCCTGCTCTGGTTTCCTGTTCGTCTGGTCCGCGGTGCGTGACTCGGTCGGACGCTCGGTGTCACGATCTGCTAATGTTGGCCACTTTTGATTCTTGACTATCGCGACGACTTTCTTGACTCTGATCGCTCTCCAAAGGAGCGTTCAACGATCTTTTTATACCTCAATACCGTGCTATTGCTGCTGCTGTGCGGTGCCCTTTTCATCAATGCCTCACAGTTTTGCTCGTGCAAGCAGATGGATCTGGCTTCCCTATCCACTTCACTCTTGCTCCTCTCCTTGGTTTCACAAGGCGTATCTGATGACCAACTAGAACCTGCAAAACCACTGGTATTCCCCGACGGCAAGCTCATCTCCAACAATGGCTTCTTTGCTCTGGGCCTCTTCTCTCCGGCCAACTCAAGCAGCACGCGCTTCTACCTCGGCATATGGTACAACAACCTCCCGGAGCGCATGGTTGTGTGGGTCGCCAACCGTGACAACCCAATCACCACACGCTCTTCCTCGACTCTCGCAGTGACGAGCCGGTCTGAGCTTGTCCTGTCAGACCCGGAAGGCAGAATCTACTGGGGCACGAAGAAGAGCAGCGTCACCGCCGGAGCTAGCGCGGCGCTGCTCAACGACGGGAACCTGGTCCTCCTCTCTGCGAACGGGACCATTCTGTGGCAGAGCTTCGATCACCCGACCGACACCCTCCTACCCGGCATGCCGTTCCGGGCGAACTACCGGACGCGAGGCACCGAGCGCCTGGTTTCTTGGAAGGGCCCCGAGGACCCTTCCACCGGCGACTTCTCCGTAGCCGGGGACGCGAGCTCCGGCATCCAGTTCTTTATCCGGAACGGGTCCAACATATCCTGGCGCCACGCGCCGCTGAACGGCGCGACGGTCTCCTCTTACCAGCCGACCGGCGCCAGCTATGTCATAGTCACGTCGGTCGTCGTGAACGGGGACGAGACCTCCCTGACGTACAGCGTCTCCGACGGATCGCAGCTGGGCATGCACGCCAGGATCGCCTACACGGGCAGGTACGAGTACAGGATCTGGAACAGCACTGCGTCGGGGTGGACTGTCGTGGATGGGCACCCAGGCCCCGGATGCGACGGTTACGCCTCGTGCGGCCCGTTCAGCTACTGCGACTTCGCTGAGGCCGTGCCCACGTGCAAGTGCCCCGACGGGTTCGAGGCGACACCCACGGGAGGATGCGCGAGGAAGGAGATGCTCAGATGCGGCGACGGAGACCATTTCGCGACCTTGGCGCACGTGAAAATTCCAGCGATGCCAGTGCTCGTCAGGAACAGAAGCTCCGACGGCTGCGCGGCGGAGTGCCTCGGCAACTGCTCGTGCACGGCCTACGCTTACGCCAACTTGAGCAGCGCCATCAGCGGGGGCGACCCCTCGAGGTGCTTGCTTTGGTTCGGCCAGCTTGTGGATATGGGCAAGTACGCGCACATCGCTGGCGAGGACCTGTATCTCCGGCTTGCCGGCTCAGCCTCAACAGGTACGTCCCTTTCTTCTCTATACCAGGCTTTCCTTGGCCACTTCAGTCAGTTGACACCAATAATTATTGCAATTTAAGAAGGAAAAAATAACAATATGATTGGCCATGTACGTATCTCATATGCACTTGCCTGACAACCACTTGATGATGTAATGGCCATTTCGCGAGGAGAGTGAAGCAAGTTCGCGCTTACATTAGTGATCACTAAACTATGCGTTTCGGGGTAGTGCGCTGGAGCCGTTCATTCACCCAGATATCATCTCCGCTGCGCTAAGATGATATCTCAGTTTTGTTAGCACTTTTACGGTAGACCTAAATGCAAGCAATTTTTTTTTTCTTGCACTCCTCCAACTGGTCTGCTCTGATTTGGTCCAAGCGCCCTCGCTGTCGTGACCCGTTGAATTTCGGAGTTAATGTACATTTTTCCTCCATGTATCTGTCCCCCTTCAATGTGATGAGAGAGACATTTCAATTTGACGGATGGAAAAATCTTCGAGTTTACGCCCAGCCATTCACTCATTTACTTGTTGATGAGTCGCTCTACATCTCTATATGCTGCTTTCTTCACACCTCACACAGAGCCAAATTCGACATGGGCAAGGCATGCATTCCCATTTTCATCCTCCTTATCTTGTGTTCTTCTAGCCATTCAGAGGACCAGCTAACACAAGCTTATACATCGCCCTCGGCTTCTTCTCCCCGACGAATAACTCCAACACGAGCTTATACATCGGAATCTGGTACCACAACCTCCCGGAGAGGGAGCGCGCCGTGGTATGGGTCGCCAATCGGGACAGCCCAATCACCACTCCTTCATCAGCGCAGCTCGCCATTACCAACAGTTCAGAGCTGGTGTTATCCGACGGGAAGGGCCGCACACTTTGGACGTTGTCGGCGAACAACACCACAGCCGGAGGTGCTGGAGCTGTCGCGGTGCTTCTCAGCTCCGGGAACTTCGTCCTCCGATCGTCAAACGGCACGGAGATCTGGCAAAGCTTCGATCACCCGACAGACACCGTCCTTCCAACCATGAGGGCTATGCTATGGTACAAGGCACAAACGGCAACACGCTTCTTTGCCTGGAAAGGTCCTGATGACCCATCCACTGGAGACATCTTCGGAAGCATCGATCCTGACTCCAACCTTCAGTTCTTCATCTGGAACGGGAGCTACTTACATCTTCTACCAAGCCATGGTCAAGGTCAACACAGGGGACGAGTTCTACTACACG
The DNA here is from genome assembly GCA_012490785.1 of Eragrostis nindensis. NCBI lineage: Eukaryota > Viridiplantae > Streptophyta > Magnoliopsida > Poales > Poaceae > Eragrostis > Eragrostis nindensis. The sequence goes on along the minus strand of JAAXCT010000100.1, from coordinate 45,595 downwards.
TTCAGTGTGTCCGCTGGCTCACCCTACATGCGCTTCTCCCTTGATTACTCTGGAAAAATGAGGCTCCTGAGCTGGAACAGCAAGGCATCGGCATGGGCAGTGATTTCTGAGCACCCCCGCTCTCGCTGTGACCTTTACGCCTCGTGCGGCCCGTTCGGCTACTGCGACAACACAGCGCCCGTCCCGGCGTGCCGGTGCCTGGATGGGTTCGTGCCCGTCGACGCCGGCAACTTCTCCAGAGGGTGCAGGAGAATGGAAGCCTTGACGTGCGGGAAGAAAACCCATTTTGTGACCGTGCCCGGGATGAAGGTTCCCGACAAGTTCGTGCGCATCAGGAACACAAGCTTCGACCAGTGTGCGGCGGAGTGCAGCGCAAACTGCTCGTGCACGGCGTATGCCTACCTACGCTAACATGAGCGGTGCCGACACTACGACCGACAAATCGAGATGCTTGGTTTGGACAGGGGATCTCGTCGATATGGGGAAGGCTGACTTCGAGGAGAACTTGTACCTCAAGCTGGCCGACATCAGGTACGTGCAGTTCCATTGTCTGGCTCCACGGTAGGGTGATAGTGCTTCTCCTAGCTCGAGATTATATAGCTTTTCACCGTTGATGTTTGCAGAAGTAATATATGCGCGGTACTACCTCAGGATGAATAATGTTGACGTCGGGACATGGTCAATAGTTCAAATTTGAACTAATGATCATGCATGTCCTATTGTCAGGAAATAAAATCCAGAGCATAATGCAATCTAAGCTTACCACAGAACCACAAACCCAGCAGTAATGCTGGAGGGGTTACTGACCGTCTTACTGACTTATTGTTTTGACGTTCTGATGTATTAGTACGTAAATGTTCGGAGTCGGTTGTTTTCAGAAGTTGAAGTTTTTGCAGATCAGTCCTGGTATTATGTGCAAGAAACCTCAAACTATTGCGAGTAATGTATGATGCAATAGATGCTGAGATTGCATACATTTCCACGTGCAGTTAAAAAGAAGGTCAAGTTACTGAAGATTTTACTGCCGATCATATCATGTGTGCTGCTACTCGCATTCGTAGCCCTTGCCTGGACATGCAAAAACAGAGGTACAAAGTACCCCATCCCCTGCTTTTTCCAGAATGCCAAACTCTAGTACAATTGTGTAGGGAGAAAGTCCTTATGTTTTCGCTAGCAGGTACACGGGAAAAGAAGAAAGCCCGTAAGAGAATGATGCTAGAATACTTGAGGACTACAGATGGAGCTGGGGACAAGAATATAGAGTTTCCTTTTATTAGTTTTGAAGATATTGTTGCGGCAACAGACAATTTCTCTTATTCCAATATGCTTGGGAAGGGAGGTTTTGGTAAAGTTTACAAGGTAGTACCAGTACAAACTTGACCACTCCTAACATATTACGATTCTGAATGACTAAATCATGTAGGGAATGTTAGAAGGTAGCAAGGAAGTAGCCATCAAGAGACTTAGCAAGGGTTCAGGGCAAGGAACCGAGGAGTTCAGAAATGAAGTGGTCCTGATTGCAAAATTACAGCACAAGAACCTAGTTAAGCTTCTCGGTTGCTGCATTCATGAAGACGAAAAATTGTTGGTTTACGAATACTTGCCCAACAAAAGTTTAGATCAATTCCTCTTTGGTACGTGCATTTCCAATTTTTCATTCTGTTATTAAAACACAACAAATAAAATACGTATAGTTTCCTAGTGATATGCATCATATCATGTTAACTTTTTATCAGACTCTGGAACAAAATCAAAGCTTCAGTGGCCGACAAGGTTCAAGATAGTTCAAGGCATAGCCAGAGGAATTATGTATCTCCATCATGACTCGAGATTAACTATAATACATAGAGACCTCAAAGCAAGTAACATTTTGTTAGATAAGGAGATGAGTCCTAAGATATCAGATTTTGGCATGGCTAGGATATTCTGCGGTGACCAGCTCGAAGCAAATACTAACCGAGTTGTAGGGACATAGTAAGTAAATCATGCTCTTAATTTTTTAGATGGAACTATCAGCTTTCCTCGTTCAACCTATGCAAACATTACATATTAGTACTCTTTGTTGGCACAGTGGTTACATGTCCCCTGAATATGCAATGGGAGGAGCATTTTCAGTCAAGTCAGACACCTACAGCTTTGGTGTTCTACTATTGGAGATTGTGAGTGGATTAAAGATCAGCTCGCCACAGCTTATCATGAATTTTCCTAACCTAATAGTCTATGTAAGTATTGGGATGCTCATAATATATCTCACTGAAAATATATTAGCTCACTGAGAAAGTATCTCTATGGTCAGGCATGGAACTTATGGAAGGACGGCAAGATAGAAGATTTGGTAGATTCATCTGTGAAGGAAAATTGTCCTCTCGATGAAGTTTCGCGATGCATCCACATAGGACTTTTGTGTGTACAAGACAATCCGGACTGTAGGCCACTCATGTCAGCAGTTGTGTTCATGCTAGAGAACAAAACCACACCGCTCCCATTGCCGATGCAACCTGTGTATTTTGCACGCAGGGACGCCAAACCTGGACAAGCCAGCGATAACAGGGTATTTTCAGTGAATAACATGAGCCTCACGGCACTAGAAGGTCGTTAGTGGTTCATTGGCAACTTGCAAACAACGAGAATTGCAGTACAGTGTAAGAATTCTTTGCTTAACTGTGTATGAATGTGGCATTGTCAAAAGACGTTATATATATAGTTTAGTTAACTGAACGCAAAATTGGTTTTATTGTCCGTAAGATTATCACTTGGGAAAAACTATGTTGTAGTTGAGTGAAAAGAAATAATTGAATTCATTAGCCTATTAATTGTGCACCAGATATTCTCTATCCTGACTTTGCTCTGAGCCAGCATGTTTTCAGTAAGGCTGGTAAACTTGCATAATTTGTCACATGTTACACGGGGCCTATCCTGGTTGGATATCGCCTTACTTCAACATCCCCCAAAGTTCAGACTAAACAACGGTAAAAGGCCCAGTCGTTCAGAGTTGATTCCAGCGTTGTTCGACACTTACAATCTAAGCTGCGGACCAGGCGCTGATCCCACAATTGAAAACAAGAGAAGAAATTATTGGACATTCAGTGAGGTTCAGTTAAAACTGCAAAAAAAAAAAAGATTTCTGAAGGAATTCTCTCGCCAACTGCACAAGGCAAAGAAAGAGTATTTCCCTCAAATTCCAACGTGGCTAGACTCATGTACTAGCTTTTAGCCCGTCCGTTACTGATACACAGCATGTTCTTTTATGCTTGGTTTCTGGTGCTCAGAACCAGATCACCAAAGAATACACACACAGCAGGTATTATGTTTTTTTTTTAGCACAAGCACGTATTATGTCTGTGCTACTTTGTATGCCCTGAAGTACGATGCCGCCCGGCCCACGCTTGGCGCGAAGGAAAAAAAATGTGGTTTTCTTGAAGCCCATCAAAACAAGGGAAGAGTCAAATCCAGAGGGGCTTAATGGCCTTACTTATGATTCGCTTACGGCCCAGACAACCGAGCGGGCCGTGGCTGTTTGTTGCAACAGATCCAGCGAGCGCGGCTTGAAGCGCCGGTGTCCCTGACTCCCTGTTCGTTCGGCTCGACACGAATAACGAGCGGATCGACGCGCTTGAGCCGTCGCGCATCTGCTCGTTATTTGTGTCGAGCCCAGCACGCGTGGTGGTGTGTCCTGCACGTTTGTCAACGCACTTGACTTGCCTGCCGTCGTGGCGGCGCGGCCCCTGCCACGCGCCACTCGCTCGGGTGGCGAGACGCCACTTCGGCACCCGCCGCCGCCTCCCCATGCGACCGGGGCTCGACAAGGCGAGGCGGTGACGAAGAAGAAGCTAGTACTACAGGCTAGGCGCCAACCCCGTGCGTCAAGTCCACGACCCATCTCGCACGCACGGCTTGAGGAGCTAGCGCTGGTAGCGCCCGCGCGCCGGTGTGATGCCAGCCCGATCGATCAGATTGGATCGTCCAGAGAAGCCGGCCTCCCATCCAATCCAACGCAGCGGTCGCCGTGGCGCTCGGTGTACGCGGGGTTTGGACGGTAGCGGCAGCGCCGTGCCAAAACCTTTGCGAACGAACGACACGGTAGAGACCGCACCGCGCTCGGCGGCGCTGGCTCGACGAATCAGAGATGCGCGCACGCGTGTGTGCATGTGGTGTACGCGGCGGCGGCTGCAGCGCAGACAAAGAGGCCGGGGAGTACCAGTCCGATCTGCTTTGCTTTGCTTCCAGTCCCGCGCGATCTGATCGCGGATCCGTACGTGCACTGCAATCGACCTGTCCATCTACGGCTCGCCTGCCGCAGCCGCCCTGCTGGACCGCGCAGCTCCGAGCGACTCCGTCAACAGTGGGAGCAAATCAAAATGCACCCTGCTTATCAGATCAGGTGACAAGAAAACAAGGTTACCTATATTTCGCATCGGTTTTCCATGACAAGACCTGGATAATTGTTCTCTTTGACTAGCGATACACGCGCGGCGGCTGCGCTGCGATCGATCTCATGACATCCCATCGCCGTGCTGTTCTGCAACACTGAAGAGAAGGTAATAAAACTTTCTACACCAACCAGGGGAAAAAAAAAAAGAGCCCATGCTCGGGTCCAGAACCGGAGGGAAGCGGCGGAGCATATCCCCTGCATGTAGTATCCTTCTTCCAACCTTCTCTTTCGAGTAACGGTCGTGGCCATTTTGGAAGTTGCTTTGCCTCATTTGGTAGTGTGTCTGTCGCCCTTCGAGCAGCGGCATAGCTGGATCAATCAATGCTAACTTATCTTGTCCAAAAATGCAGTACTGCACACTTAAATGGTTATAACCACCTACTGAGTAGTACAAAACACGGGATCTCCAAGAGAACTGTAGCATTCTGAACTGAAGCCAAGAGAAGAAACAGTGCCGACTGAAGTCATATGAACATTGTCACTAGCTGACCATTAAGCTGTCTTTTGTGTGGTTAGGTGGAGTCGTGGAGATGCACTCTAGAAGCGAAATGCGTCCCATGCAGACACTGTCAAACCCAGCAGATATTGGCCAAGAGATAGTAGAGTGCAAAAAATACAGAGGTTATCCTGAACATCAGTATGATTTGTTTACTGGATGGCATCCTGCCGGCCTGCCGGGGCATCAAATAGCGATCCAGTGGTTCCGTGGCAATCTTTTTCTTCTCAACCCGTCAAAATATGATTTAGGACGAAGAAACTTCTCTCGTTTCTTCCATTTCTCCCTTTGCTTCCCCTATAGTACTGTGCTGGTATGTGTTCATTGCAAGTGAAACACTTCGGGCAAACCCAGCCCGAGTATCCAGCTTTTGTCTGCAAATAAGATCCACATGCTGCGCATTCAAATCGACGCTTGTGAACAGTAGGGGATCAGTACTATGGTCACCACCGCCCGCCGGTGTTCACTGCGTATATGGTTGTTAATGCTGCTGCCTTGCCTAAAATTGTGGATCTACTGCCGAATTGCATGCAATTAAAAAAAATTTAGTAGAAGTTTAGTACCAAGCACCGGATAATTTATCCCATCCTGGAAAATTCGATTTTGCAAACTTTTGTACTCCAAATTTTCCAAGTTTGCTGCGACAGGGCGAATTGGTTCTTTCGTAATCCAACCAGAATCGAGCTGTAGTAGCTCCGTTTTTCAACCGGGTGATTGCGGCACAACTGTTTAGCTGGAAGCATAAATGGCTTCCTCAAAACAAAACCGCGCGCGCACATGCTTTGCCTCCGCCTCAGCCTACAAATAACGCCGCGGGATTAACTCGTCGACCCGGAACACGCACGCACACACACAGCGCAATACGCGCGCCACAAGCGCACACCCAATAAACATGTTCGCGACGACGGAGCCGCTCCTCGACGCCGCCGGCGCCGCCAACGGCGGCGAGGCGAAGAAGAAGAACGGAGGCCAACAACGACTGGGCATCGACGACGCGTTGTCGACTTACGCGGGGGAGTTCGGGCGGTGGCAGCTGCGGCACTTCGTGCTGGTGTCGGCGGCGTGGGCGCTGGAGGCGCTGCACACGATGGTCATCATCTTCGCGGACCGAGAGCCGGCCATGGCGTGCGCCGCCGCGCCGGGCGGCGCGTGCGGCGACCGGTGCGCGGGGCCCGCCGCCGGGTGGGAGTGGGTCGACGGCGCCGCGTCGTCGACGGTCGCCGAGTGGGGCCTCGTCTGCGGCGAGCGGTACAAGGTCGGCCTCGTCCAGGCCGTCTTCTTCGCCGGCTGCATGATCGGTCAGTGCTCGACCTTATCCTCTTTTCATCAATGTTCGCGTGTTTATCGGAGGATTCGGGTGCGAGCTCGCCGGATTGTTAGCAGCGGAATTTCAAATAATCGAGTTATTTTAGGTAAAGGCCAGAATTAGCGAGTATAGTATTTTACGGATAATAATTGGGACGTCTAGTCGTGACAACTAGTAGCGGAGCGCGACGTGATGAGATTTCGTGGTGCGCTTTTGCGGCCGGCGATTCGTGGTGCGCTTTGCGGCCGGCGATTCGCGGCCCCAAATTGTTTGGCTGCGTACGGCCGCTGCTGTGCGCCACACGCGCGGCTGCAGCCCTGTAGACTGTAGTTCGTGGGTCGCCCGCGTCTCGGGTGTTTCGCTTCTCGTCGACACATGGATGTGAAGTTTGTCGAAGCATGAAGCGTGATTCGTGGGCGGATAAATCGCGCCGCTGTAGCAACAGTCGAGTGCTCGTCTTGGACTCATAGACCATAGTCATGTGCCTCTTTGAATTTGATTGAAACAGTCCGTAATCGTTTCTCATGTGTGTTCCATGTGCACAGGGTCCATACATATGCCCCCTCTCTGTGCTTGTGTCGGTATGTCAACTAATGTAGGCAGTGGAGTGAAGCCGCAAGTAGGAGCTGAGCTAGAACAGTACTTTTGGGGGTGTTTGTTTCTCTAGACCTAATTTTAGGCCTGCTAAAATCTTGTCATTTAAAGGTATTAAATAAAATCTAATTAAAAAATTAACTACAGAACCTTGTACTAATTTACGAGACAAATCTAATGAGGATAATTAAACCGTGATTAGACGATGGTTATTGTAACATCACTGTAGCTAAACATAGATTAATTAGGCTCGTTAGATTCGTCTCGTAAATTAGTGCACATCTGTAAAAGGTTTTTATAATTAGACTTATTTAAGACGCTTAAATAACAAGATTAGTTTTGATGTGACCTTTAGGCCTAAAAAAAGAACAACTCCTTAGAAAAGTTAAACGCTGTCTTTCTTTGACTTGTCGTTCATTCGCAGCATCCTTTTCTCTCTCTGTTTTTTTAAGTTAAAAGGCACCTTTTTCTCTTATCGCATAGTAGCTTTCGTGACAACGGCGATTAGTTTAACCCATTAACCGCATGCGTAAAATTCTTGGCTCTTTTCCGTGGCCCATCCATCATCTACTACAGTAATGTTGTAGATGTCATACTGGAGAGTACTCCCTCTGTTTCAATTTATAAGCAGTTTTAGCTATGTTTTAGGTGTCTAGGTTAATAAAACAATTTCTGAATTTAGACATATGCTTGTCTAGATTTAATAAATCTGATACAAAGCCAGAACTACTATAAATTAAAACAGATAGAATACGAAATTTTCTAGCCACCCTGCGTTTTCTGAACAGGGATATACCGAGGAATCTTTCTGACTGATCCAAGCATCGCGCTGCGGTCCCATCATCCACTACTTGTGGCAGTGGACTAACCATAGAATCTCTGGATTGGACAGGGGATGCATAAGATCAAACCTATCGTATTCTATGCTCGCAGTGGTTGTCATGTTGCGTGATTGATTAATTACACAGCGTACAGAACCATTAATTGTCCAATCTTACCTTTAAACAATCAACTTTGTCGTTGAGATGATGGCTCCGTTCGGCAGGAGGAATTTCAGCCGGCTGGTGCTGCTGCTGGTGCTACAGTAAACGTATTTGCTACAGTGTCAGATTCCTCCGCTACAATGTTCTCTCTCACTATTCAAACTGCAACTACAACTGCATCCTCCAACCGAACACCCCGGATGATGTGCTCGTCGACAAAGGATGATGTGCTCGTCGACCTTGTCGCCTCTGCAGCTCAGTCAAAGATACAACTTGTCGTACTAGTTACGTAGATTAAATCGATAGTTTTATATAAAATGGGAACACAAATACGTACAAAAAATGGATATACGTTGGCCAGGTCAAGGTATGTGAGGTGTAGGACTGTTCGAAAGGCGAATACGGATTTGGGAACGCATCCTCTGCCGCTCACTGGCCCGTCCTGGCGTGGCGTGACTCGTGCGTGCGTGTGGAGAAGATTGGCTATGTTCATTGCACTCACTGTGTCTGTCTCCACCGGACCGAAAACAAATGCCAATTTAGCTCCTGGTCCGTCACTGTAACTGACAAATTTACGCAGCCGTGGGCCTTTTGAGCCCCAGGACACAATGGGCTGCAAGTCTGCTGGACCAAGCTTGGATATAGCTTAAAGCCCATCATTCATTTTCCTCGCAGCGCGCGCGCACACCATTGAGCAGTTCAATTTGTTTAGCTCAAAAAAAAAAAAAGAGCAGTTCAATTTGTAGAACATCATTTCTGAGAGTGCAGCCGTGTGTGTGCTATTGTTGCAGGCGCCGGCGTGTTCGGGCACCTGTCGGACTCGTTCCTTGGCCGGAAGGGTTCCCTGCAGGTGGTCTGCGTTCTCAACGCCGCCTTCGGCCTCCTCACGGCGCTGGCCCCCAACTACTGGGCCTACGCGGCGCTGCGCCTCCTCACCGGCTTCAGCACGGGCAGCGTCGGCGTGCTCGCCTTCGTCCTCGCCACGGAGCCCATCGGGCCCTCCCGCCGAGGCGCCGCGGGAATGTCCACCTTCTACTTCTTCTCCGGCGGCATCGCGGCGCTGGCCGGCATCGCCGCTCTCTTCCCTCACTCGTGGCGCCTGCTCTACGTCGTCACCTCGCTCCCGTCCCTCGCCTTCGTCGCCGCCGTCATGCCGTTCGTCTCCGAGTCCCCGCGGTGGTACCTCGTCCGGCGGCGCGTCGACGACGCAATGCGTGTGATCCGCGCCATCGCGGCCGCCAACGGCCGGCACGTCCCCGACGACGTCACGCTCAAGCTCGACGACGAGGACGAGGACGAGGAAGCGGCGGGCAAGAGCAACGGCGACGAGTCGGCGGCCGCGTCGGGATCCATATTGGACGTGTTCCGGTCCCGGACGACGCGGGTCCGGCTTGTGCTGACGGTGTTCATCAACCTCCTGTCCGCGGTAGTATACTATGGACTCAGCCTCAACGTGGTCACCTCAAGACCAACCTTTACGTCAGCGTCGTCGTCAACTCGCTCGCCGAGATGCCCGCCTACCTGCTCACGGCGCTGCTCCTCGACCACTTTGGGCGGAAGCCGCTCGGCATCGGCACCATGCTGCTCAGCGGCATCTTCTGCACCGCCGGAAGTCTCATTCCCAGCGCCGGGGTCATGAGGTAATTAACACAAGCCTGATCGATCGGGCAGGCCAATAATCATGCTAATTGCCATGCCACTAACATAAACTTGCTCATGTTTCTGGATTTCAGGGTGGTTAGGATGGCGTGCGGCGTGGTGGGGATCTTCGGCATGGCCGCGACGTACAACCTCCTGTTCATATACACGGCGGAGCTGTTCCCCACTTCTGTGCGGAACGCGGCGATGGGATGCGCGACGCAGGCAGCGCAGATGGGCGCCATCGTGGCGCCGCTGGTGGTGGTGCTCGGGGAGAGGGTGCCATTCGCGGTGTTCGGCGCGTGTGGCATCATCGGCGGGCTGCTGGTCATCTACCTGCCGGAGACGATGAACAAGCCCCTGTACGACACAATGGCGGGGATGGAGGAAGGGGAGAAGAGCCTATTGAAATGAGAGGCCTGATCAGCCTCCTCTGTCTCAAAGTGATGGGCGCTGCGATGATGATCACGAAACGAATGGTGGTGTATCGTCGTTCTGAAACTTGTTGTCCACGTTGCGAAGTGTGTGGTACCCAAAGCATGTGTAGGATATAGACCTCCACGGTTGCGTTTACAGGTCTTGTGAATAGTCATTTTCGTGTTGCAAATGAAAGAAATGGGGATGTGCTTATTCTTTTGGTTAAGGAATGAGAAGATTGAAACACATAACAAGAGGATTGGCTGGCATCCAAACCGATATTGCAAGCACGAGGGGGTTACCAACAATTGATGGTTTCATGAGGGCTCTCAATTATGAAATTTATTTGCTATATACTCACTCACTCTGTTCTTGTTTTAGTTCTCTCAACGTCAAATAAACATGAACAGTCCATCGCAAAAAAAAAACATGAACAGAGAGAGAGAGAGAGAGAATAACTTCCCAAATGGGCCATCGAAAGATCTCCAGCTTGGGCTGGCTATGCCAACCGAATCTGCATGGACGAGCAGGCCCGGCCTACGCTCGTGAGTGCATGCAGGCCGAGACAAATCTCAAAAAGTAAAGGGGCATTGGCGTTTCTACCCCTGGTTTCAAAGCTAATTGCGATTTTACCCCTCGTTTTTTAACTTTGCGATTTTACCCCTGAAACTTCAAAACAAAGACAAAGTTTGCCCCTATTAGGGGTAAAATCGCAATAAAAATATTGCGATTTTACCCCTGGTAGGGGCAAAGTCATGCTTCAATTTGAAAAATCAGAGTAAAATTGCAAAGTTAAAAAATAAGGGGTAAAATCGCAATTAGCTTTGAAACCAGGGGTAAAAACACCAAATTTCCAAAAGTAAAAACGCAGAGACGGCACCAGTACTGTTGCCGGAGTCGTGTCACGAGCCTCCAACAGTCCTTGGCAATGGCTAGTACGCACCGCAGAGCTGGCTGCTGATCTTGTACTAGTATTGTTCACACTACACTCTTCACGATCCGAAACAACCCTCTGATTTGAAATCGATCCCGATCACAAGCAACTTTTAGATTTGAAATCCCTGGCGCCCGGCATGCAATGATGCCGGAACAGCTGGCCTAGCCGTCACGCCCGAGAGCCAGGCAGGAGGAACCGAGGAAACTGATGGCTTCCGTTCGATTCAGAGTTTCAGACCTCGGCCACGCAAGCGGCATGCATGTATACGTACAACAACGAGCTGGCATCCTACTCGTACCTGTGGCGTGAGCATGGGAGCTCCTTCCCTCACCAATGCCGTGGGGACGCGCGCAATCCATGCATTGCCGTGGTCAGGAGTTATGGTGCACGAGGCGACGCGACACGAGCCGAATCATGACTTGCACGCCCCAATCGAGTGAATGGCCTCGCTCATTTTTGCAGGCCGTTTCTGAGCAATCATCTCGTCGCACGTCATAGCTGGTCATTCAGCATACGCCGTGTCACGTCGCTGCCGGAAAGAGGAAGCTGGCAATGGCTACTGCATCGTCCGCGTCACGTGCGCATTCCACATCGTCCTCATCCGATCGGAATTCGGAGGTCGGAGCACACCAACTGCTCATTTGGCTCCACTACTACTGAAAAACCAGTGATTAACTCTGTACCGACCAATAAACCAGTGATTAACTCGCACTGTTTACTCCTCTGTCTGGAGCTGTAAATTACTGAAAGTGGTTTATTACTTCTGCTAACTGCTGCTGATGCACGGGAAAAACGAGGACGGCGAAATATCTCTGCACGGTAAGGGGCGAAGCGTGCACGAGGGACGTTGAGGCCACAGGTCGCTGTCACATGCGCTGAAACCAGTACTAGTACGGCGACCTGCGCAAGCGACAAGCGCATCCTATACACGGTTCCCTGCCAAAGAGCAAGCAGCGCGCGCGAGAAAAGAAAATTTACCGAGACGAGGCGGTAACTACACACCAGGCCGGATGGATGGGCGAGTGGGCGCTGGCTGGCAATCGCGTCATGTTGGCAGTGGCAGCCATTCATTTCACGCACGCCCATTCGCTCATCTCGCACAGGTTTTGACAGAGCTGCGCCTTTGCTCCATTTGAAGGCTTGTCGACCTTGTGGTTGTAGCAGCAGCAAAGAAAATAATGCAAGTAATGGAGTGGAGATACCTCTATCTCGAGCTTGTATTTGTACTCCACGATGTACGAGTGACCAGGACAAGGTAGGTGTCCGTTTGTCAAAATGATCAACGGCGGGTACTGGTAGCAGCAGCTCAAAAGGAGTTGGGTAGTACAGTACAGTACGAGTACATTTTAAAGTCCAGGATCTGTTTGCACACGCTTACTACTAATAGTAGTACACCAACTGAACAGATTTAAATTTCAAGTGTTAACCAAACACCCGGTACAGAAAATGAATCGGAGAGGCACCCTAGCACTCACTCTTCGTAGCTTTCGAAAGGTTTTGGACAGCAGCGAAAGGATGTGCATGTGTCCAAGATCCCAAACTCCAAAACCTTTTTTTGCTCGCTTTCACCTTTTCCAGGACGAGGCTAGGGAAGCAGGTGGTACAGTACAGGGTGTGTTTGGTAGGGCTTTGGCTTATTCTGAAAACAGCTTATCCAGTAGCTTATTTGTGAAAATAGCTTTTTTGGCTCATTCTGGCTTATCTGTGAAAACAGCTTATCCTGTCAAACTGTTTGGCAAAACAGCTTATCCTGCCTTGTCTGAAAACAGCTTATTCTGTCAAAATGACCCAAATGCCCCTGTCTATTTAAGACATGGATATACACATGTAATATCTGTTAAATAAAAAAAATAATGTTCCACAACAAAATAAACTGAACTAATAATTTATAAAGTGATAACTAAAATAATAAAATAGAACAAATATAATAGAGTACAATAATGCTTCGAAAAGATCATCATCAACATAGAGTATGGTAGTGTTTACAAAAACATCATGATCTTCACATAGCGCAGCCGATTCATCTCGCGGACGGGTGAGGGAGAGACCACCGTGAGCGACGAAACAGAGAGACAGAGGAAAGAGAGAGAGGAACGGTTCACGTGTGGGGAGGTATGGAGGCGGTGGCATGTTATGTAATTTTCTACCAAAGATCAAGGGCTATTGTTAACTGGGCTGGTGGTGAAGCCCGAATGAGCCAGTTTTTTGGGCTTGCGTTTTTGGAACCGGCTTCTCCTGCCAGCTCAGCAAAATCCGTTTCATTCTCCAACTGTTTGGCAGGGGTTCTCCTCTTTTTTGCAAAAGCACCTCAATAAGCTGCAAAAAAAGCCTTGCCAAACATGGCCACAGTATCATTGCTGGTGACATCACTGTTACTGATCTAAGGACGGGGTCCCCTCGTGTGTCAATGTGATAAACTCGATCTAGACGCGAGGTGATTGATTTTACTTTGTGCGAAACTTTTTTTTTTGTTTGGTTTAAGGGTGCGTGGGTCTAAATTTTAGAGAATTTTTGCAACGAATATTTTAATTACAAATAAAGTTTAATTACAAAACTAATTTTAGGACTCTGCTCGAATTTGCGAGACGAATCTAATGAGGGTAATTAAACCGTAATTGGACGATGGTTACTGTAGCATCACTGTAGCAAAACATAGATTAATTAGGCTCATTAGATTCGTCTCGCGATTTAGAGGGGGATTGTGACATAGGTTTTGCAATAAATTAATAAAAGTAGTTTTAAATAGTAAAATTCTTTTTGATGTGATGGGTGTTAAAATTTAGAGGGGTTGCGCCGAACGCACCCTAAGTGCCCTGCGGGCTGGCAGGCCTGCTGCCAGGTATTCGTTGGCTGCTGGAGCGGCCTCGACCTTTGCATTGCACAATGAGTTCGATTTCTTGTTTATTTTGATCCCAGGTTTTGTGATCTCAGAATTGCAGACTGCTTCTCATCTGTCCCAGGCATAGGAGTAGTACTAGTACATTCAATTATGGCTCTGTGTGCTTAACGGGCATGCACAGCACAACCATTAGCGAGTGGTATCCTAATTGATCTTTGGTTAAGCAGCGGACGGAAGAGAACACACAGACGCTCGTGGTGGTACGAAACTCCCACTCGTTCCGTCGACATGGACAAAAATCGAGCGCCTCGGTCTCGGCGTCCCGAAAGCGAAAGGATGGAGGCTCGAGGAATGATGGCTCGTGACTCGTGAGGGGTTTTGTTCGTGCAGACATGGCGCGTGAGTATGCGTGCATGCCATCATCGTGCGCGGCCGCGCCAAAGACATGAGCATGTCCTTTTGATAAAGAAGGAAGAGAATGGGATCTCACTCATCACAGCTGGAGCCTCCGTCTTCCTGCCCCCTCCTGGGGTACTGTTCCTGATGGCGTATTAGCAGAAAATCGACAGTAAAATACTGATGTGCTAATTAACAAATCCCCTATCCCCAATAGGGTATTAGCGCTGGACGTCACTACTCCAACCTTGGTACTCGTGATGTGCTGTGTTTGGCAGGAACTGAGATTCCCTTGCAGCACAGTAGGCTGACTGTATGAGTAGTACTACTATAAAGAGCAAGTATTATAAGGTACAATCAGCAGGCGAAATGAGCATCCACGTTAGAAAGATCAGTGCTGGGAGCAAGAGAAATGGGGAGAGAATGTAGAGCGGGCGAACTGTGAGGCGTCGGCAGGAGCGGGCGAAGAAGCGTTTGCGCTGCGTGCGAAGAAGCGTTTGCGCTGCGTCCATTGGCTAGCCTCGGGGCTGCGGCACGATGATCAGTAAATTTATGTGGGCCCAACTGTAAAAGCGTGCGCAGGCTCTCCCCGCTGGAGTTTTTATTTCGCCAGCAGCCGGCGCAATGTGTACTCCGACAAGTAATTAATCAAAGACCGTTGATCGCTGACTCAGTAATTTTCTCGGTGCAGTGGAGCAGACCCAATTCCATCGCAATGGCCCAATGTCCTCCTATCCTCGCTCAAGAACGGTACTAGTACAGGTATAGCTACTGCTACGCTATACAGCCATACAGGTGCTCCTAGTCCTACGTAGAGTAGGAGTACAAATCATGTGTTCACTTGGTGTTGTCTTCTCCATCGAGCCCCGCCGTACGGTGCCAGCTGGAAACGAGCAGACGCCGCAGCAGACGAAACCCGGGTCACGCCTTTACTGCGTACATTAAGACAATTTATTGGGTCTACAAGTACACGTATAGATAGGTGTACGTACGAGTACCGGAACGAAATTTACATTTACCACGTACTAACCTCCATTTCAAAATACTTGACAACTTTGACTTTACTGTTCATAGTTTGACCATTTGTCTTTTCTGTAAATATTTGCCTAAACATTCACAAACATTTGACATGTTTAAAATACTTTTGGCAACCCCTCTATTGATACCATTATTGATTTAGTTAATCAAAAAGTTTAACAAATATTTCTAGTCAAAGCATGAACAGTGAAAGTCAAAATTGTCAAGTATTATGAAATAGAGGTTAGGACTACAGAGTACAGTAACGTTTGCTCAGTCCATCTCAGCTTTCACTTTACCGTGTCACGTACGCTCGAGCCAGCTGTATCCAACTAGGACAGCACTCATGCCTTGCCGCAGTAGAGCAGCAGGACGACGTCCGGGGGGATGCAGGCAGCAATTGTTTTCGCCGGGCCGGAGCTACAGCGCGTAGCTGCCGCGAGAAAAGTGGCCGAGCCGCAGAGAGAAGTTGCGGACGAGGGCCCGGCCCCCTTTGCGCAACGGCTACCTCCGCGTCCGACGTGGCGGTCCGAGTCACGCGCGACTCTTCCACCGCAAGCCATTTGCCCCGCCCGCCTCCTCCGCCTATTTAACGCACCCCGGCCGCTTCTCGCCGAGCGCATTCCAGTCTCCTCTTCCTCTCAGAGAACTTGTGATAGTTTGGTTTGACAGTTTGGGGCAATGGCGTCGCTTGCCGTGGTGATGGCGGCCGTGGCTGCGCTGCTCTGCGTGGCGGCGGGGGCGGCCAAGTTCGACGACGTGGTGCAGCCCAGCTGGGCAAACGACCACATGGTGTACGACGGGGACCTGCTCAAGCTCCGGCTCGACTCCAACTCCGGTTCGCGAGACCTTCTTGCCTCGGTTCAGAAATGCGTTCGTTTTCCCCATTCTTTTGCTTGTGTACTGATTGCATTTCGTCCCTGTGGAAATGAATGTGGCAGGCGGAGGCTTCGTGTCCAAGAACAAGTTCCTGTACGGGAGGGCGAGCGCCGATCTGAAGCTGGTGCCGGGGGATTCCGCCGGAGTGGTCACCGCGTTCTATGTGAGTGAGTGAAGGATTTGCTGGGCTATCCTCGTTTCTTTTATTGTGACCTGAACATTCTGCTGCTGTTTTGAGATGCGCATTACTAGAACTGCAATATTACTGCATTAGGCAACGGAGGGCTTGATCTTGGCCTGTGCATTTCTTGCTATATATATTCTTGTTTCGATTTACTAGGATTTACTAGAAAAGTCTGAATATGAAAATGTTAATGGTAAAAATGTTAAACAAAGTTATCTGGAGCCAATGCGGGGACATGCTTGCCCTTGTCTGTCTGCGGAATCTGCCAAGGCATCATTTACAAAGAACAAATGCACGTGAACAAGTGCTGAGAGAGCACAGCTTTCTTTGATGCTGCTGCCGCTTTGGCATGTTAATCCGCGTAGATTTACGTTTGAGTTTTAACCATGATTGAAAAAAAATAGTGAAAATGTGGAACTGATGAAGCTGCATTTGGCTTGTGATTGCAGTTGTCGTCGGCGGGGGACAAGCACAACGAGTTCGACTTCGAGTTCCTGGGCAACGTCACCGGCGAGCCGTACCTGGTGCAGACGAACCTGTACATCGAGGGCGTGGGCAACCGGGAGCAGCGCATCGACCTGTGGTTCGACCCCACCGCCGACTTCCACACCTACGCCGTGCTCTGGAACCCCAGCCAGGTCGTCTTCATGGTCGACGACACCCCCATCCGCGTCTACGAGAACAAGAACGCCACCGCCGTCAAGGGCCACCACCGCCACCCCAACGGCACCGCCTCCGTGCCGCCGTTCCCGTCGCCGCAGCCGATGGCGGTGTACAGCTCCATCTGGAACGCGGACGACTGGGCGACGCAGGGCGGGCGCGTGAAGACGGACTGGTCGCACGCGCCGTTCGAGGCCACGTTCCGGGAGGTGCGCGTCGAGGGCTGCGCCTGGGCGCCCAACGCCACCGACTCGGACGCCGGCGAGGTGCGCCGCTGCACCGAGAGCTCGTACGGCAAGGAGGGCCGCTACTGGTGGAAGGAGAAGGAGATGGAGGAGCTCACCGTGCACCAGAGCCACCAGCTCGTCTGGGCGCGCGCGCACCACCTCGTCTACGACTACTGCGTCGACACCGACCGGTTCCCCGTCCAGCCGCCCGAGTGCGCCGCCCGCTGATCGAGGGCTACCGTGTGAACTGAACTCCTAGGAAGAATATGGATATCTGTTGATGGATCGATCGATCGATCGATTGGTGATGGGTGTGGTGTGGACGGAAGAACTACTGATTTCTCTGTTTCTTTGGGTTGCTGCAGCAATGGTGTGTCTGGTTGTGTATGCTAGTGGTGGTGATTAGTGCAAGTTAGCATTGGCTACGATGTGTGCTTCTGGGATGATGTGGATGGTGTCTTTTGTAAAAAGATGGTGAATGGAATGATGCTGCGCTCTGTTTCGTTTCAGTAACTCTTTGGTTTGGTCAACTTTGGTTTGCAGTGGTTGAAAGATAATTAACTGTTGATTTTGCATCTTTCTTTCTTGCATTGAAATGTACTCGTTCTGTACATCTGATGAAGTGATCGTGTCCAATGTCCAAGGCACTGTTCTGTTTCTTTTTCTTCATTCATGAAAAGTGTGGCCCCCTCTCGATGATCCAGCGTACTTGAAACAACTTTCTTACTGCCGCAGCTTTGAGCCCTTTAATCACGAGTGTTAGTACCAATGAGTGAGTAGAGGTACAATACTTCTAGTGATGGAATACACAAGCGGTTTGAGAGCCCCGCAAGAGCATCAAAGCATCAGAGGAGGTAATAGAGGGCGTAGAAACATCTTTCAAAATATCAATAATTAGAAGGTTTTTCGTAATATTAGGGAACAGCTTCTTCCTCGCGCCCTCGAGCCACGCGCCACAATGCTGAGGGCCAATGCCCCAGCCGACGGACTCGTGAAGGCATGTTGCTGCAGTGGAGGCAGGAGCGGTAAAAAAATGGTGAGGGTGCGTTTGGAACATAGGAATTTCAAAGGAACTCGTTTCAAAGGAATTTTTCCTAACCTTGGTGTTTGGAATGGAGGAATGATGAAGGAAAGGAATGGTTTTCTTCACAAAACGTAGGAAATAAACCATGAGGTTAGAACTAAAGGAAACTTTAGCTATGCATGCAAACAACTTAATTAGCTAAAGTATATGCCCGCTTTGAATCTAATTGACACGGGTTGATGTACATGCGTACTTTTTGTTTCTTCACAAAGATGTGCATGCGTGCTTGGTGGTTCATATGTTAGCAAATGATATATACCTTAAATAATAAAGTGAGCAGTTAAAGGTTGCGAGAGGTTAGTAACTTGATTTAAGTGCTTTCGATAATTATTGGTTCTGTAAATAATTTATTTAGCTATAATGCAATTAGTTCCTGTGTTTATCATTCCTGCATTCTAAACACCTCAAATTCTCCATTTTTCTGTTTTAGATTCGTACGATTTTGGCAAGTTTTTTTTCTTATTCATGTGTTTTCCATTCCTTTGTTCCAAACAGGGCCTGAATGGGAATGATGTTGCGCTCTGTTTGGTTTCAGTAACTGTGGTTCGACTTCGGTTTGCAGAGCAAGGTATCGGTAATCATCTTTCTTGCATTCAAGTCATCAAGTGTGCTCGTTCTGTTCATCTGATGAAATGATGGTGTCCAATGTCCAATGCACGGTTCAGTTTCTTTTTCTCCAATGGTGAAAAGTGTATGGTTCCCTCTCGATGATCCAGCGTACATGAAACAACTTCTTACTGCTGCAGCTTTAAGCCCTTTAATCACGAGTGTCACCAATGAGTGAGTAGAGGTACAGTACTCGGTGGTCCAGTGATGGAGTACACAAGCGGTTTGAGAGCCCCGCAAGCGCATCAAAGCATCAGAGGAGGTAATAAAGGGCGTAGAAGATGCCGCGCTCTGGTTCAGAAATCTGGATTCCTTGTGTTTGGCCTTTCGGCGACAATTAGCAGCCTCTTGTTACTGCGCGACGGAGGAGCCGGTAGTAGAATTTATCGTTCATGTCCTAATGCACAACTCAACATTTCTCGCCTCTACTGACTGCTGGTTTGGAGCCCTTGAATCGTCCTAGTGTACTAATCAAGTACAGTATACTGAGTAGAGTTGTTAGTAGAGGCTGCTACAGCATTCTGGTGGTCCATTGATCGAGCAGGCAATGCATGAAACGATAAGGCATCGCATCCTGCAGCATTGAGCTCACAAGTCAATACTAGGACCTGTCCAGAGTCGAGCGGGAGAGAGATGGAGTGAGTGGCTTGGAAGTGTCAGCTCGCGTTGAGCTGTGTCACGAGCTCGCCGGATCGTCTGATTTTTAGCCTGCTCGCTTTGGTCAGAAGGGACCAGCCTTTCGCTTTGGGACAGCATGCAGCGCAGCTAGCTCGTCTTGTCTTTGGTCCGCCAAACTTTGCCTGCTTTGCTGCAGCGGCGAGTAGCGAGTGCATATTCCTTCTTGCGGTAGGGGATCGGATCAGCATTGGCTTCGGCTTTTCCCTATCGTCCCGGCGGTGAAAGAAAGAGCACGGGGCATCTCTGATTGTTCTTGGGCGGGTACCGTCCGTGAAGCAGGCGAGTGCGGTTGATTTTGGCACGTCCTAAGTGGAAGAAGTGATTCGTGAGCCCTGCACGAGACACGAGTCATGAGTACTACCACGGAAACAGTAAAAAGTTCGTACAGTATCGCACAGGAACAATTTCTTCCGTATCGTTCTAGTCTGGACGATATGGGCCTCGTTTGGAAACAAAAGGCCTGCGGGCCAATCCTCGGATATCAGCCGCGGGCAACCGCGTGAAGGAAGGAGACTTCATTGGACGCCTCACGTAACAGCCACAATGTGCCAACAGCCAATCAAGATGCCAGCTGAAATATCTTCTATTTTTTTCTTGCTTATCTTTACTACACATAAAAATGCGAGTTGGTGGTGGTAGTGGTCGTTGGTCGTTCGGCCTCCGCTCTGAAGCGCCGACAGGTGGGTCCGTTCCATTGCCCCCGCGGCCCCGCCACTCGCACCCCTAGCTGCAAGCCTGCAACCGACTTCAAAGAAAAGAACAGCAACCTTGCTACTTCAACGCGCTCCAAATCCTAGCAGATCCGTGTGCGAGGTCCGTCCCCATCATCGGCCGCCACCGCTCCACATCCACAACCCCGATTGGATCCGATTGAAGGAGAAGAGCAGTCGCCGTTTGGGCGAGGGAAGATGAGTGTCGCTGAAGCTCTGGACTACCGATCCCAATTGAAGGGAGATCAGGGAAGAGGCTCGACGCACCCTATTGTTGCGGGATCCAGATGCTGTGGACTTCTGGAGCAGGGAGCTCATGGCGGTGGGGATTCGTCAGCGAGGAACATTCCATGGAGCTCTTTGTTTTGATGTCTTGGATTGAGGCGGCGCAGGCGCAGTGCGAGCATCTGCTACTGCAGTCTGCTGCAGGAGCCTCAGGAGTTGTGCTACAAGAGCAGAAGGCCGCATCGTGGGGATCAAACTCGCGAGCAAGCTTAACTGGCATGGGCGGATTTTTTGCTACGCTTCTTTCTTCTCTCTCTCTCTCTCTCTCTCTCTTTGTGAAAGAGATAAGGGTAGCTGCTGCAGGGAAGGGTGCTGGCACAGGCCGCTTTTGCCTTTGCCTTCTCTTGTTCTTTTTATTTTGTTCGGAATAACTACATATCTAGCTCATGTACATATAGCTGATGTAAAGAAAAATCTCCTGTGTGGGGGGCCCAAGTGAATTTTGATCCAGATAACTGGTATAGAATTCGTACGTGTGAGGGTTTTTGTCATGGTATAATCATCTTCTCAATTTAATAGCATTGTGAGTTCATTACAGAACATAAGTACTTTTTTTTAAAAAAAAAATCCGTAGCAACGCACGGGCATGAGGCTAGTATTTGCATGAATGAGGACTTCTGCGCCGTGGTCCTTCCCCCGGCCGCCGGCGAAGCGGTGAAGTTGCGGTGCTTCGCGGTCCAGTACTCGGCGACCCACAGGCTCCCCTGGTTGTTGTACTCCCGGAACGGCGTTCACGAGCACACTGCATGGGCGGCCACACATGAACTGCTGCTCACACTTACGGGCACAAACATTTCAGAAAATCATCATCGGCACCAAGACTGTATCACGAGGTAATTGAGAAAGTCTTTGTGGCTTATGCGGCAAGTCAGCACTTGCCGCGATCCATGCAGTGTGTCCATGCCGGCAGAGTTGTTGGGGGAGGCGCGGTCGAGCGTCAGCACGTGCGGGTAGTCGTGGCCGGCGTCGGTGCGTCATGTCTCGTGGTACGTGGTCGCGTATTACAGGATTGGAGAGCGCCGTCATCCATGGCAGAGGCCCAATTCCCCAGCCGGCGGAGCGAGAGTAATAAAGCATGGATGCATGTAGCCGCAGTTGAAGAGGGCGCGGCCCCGTCGTGAGGCATGCCTCGATGGTTTTTGTATTTTGGCTTCCGGAAGTTCGCTGCAACCTGCAAGGACAGAGCAGCAGTGCCGGGACGTTGTTGGGAAGATCAGGCCGGCACGCGTCGACAGAGCCGAACGCCCGGCGCTGGTCTTGCTCTTGCGTGCCAGACCTGCGCAGGAGCCGCGACGTCGCGCCTCATCGGTGCAAGCTTGACCGAGGAAAATCACCGGGATGGACGAACGAGGAAGGAAACGGGCAAAGTTTGGAACGCGGCAGCGAGACGTGGCCACGCGGCCATCAGGGATGGTTGCCATTTCAAATGACGACCAGTCGCTACTTGAAATGACGACGGTCCTCTCGCGTTTGAGAAATTGGCTATTATAGGACTCCAAACAAGTGAGTTTCTCTATAATAAGATTCCTAACGTTAGTTTATCCCAAATAGTACTTCAAACAAGTGCACTAAGCTATAAATTGACTATAATAGGACTCTGCCTGCATAAGCCGTGTATTTGTTTCGAATCCTATAATAGCTAATTTATAACTTAGTGCACTTGTTTGGAGTCTTATTTGAGAGAAACCAACGTTAGACTGACCGCAATAATGAACTCTATTTTTTCCCCTCTAAAGGAATATTCTACATCTCCTGTAAAATATTCTAGCCTCTAAAATCGAATTCGTTGCAGCAGTGGCCTGTAACAGCTCCTCCATCCGCTGCCGTCCGCCGTCTCCCACGCCCCTGCCCGGCTCGACGCGCCCCTGCTCCGGCGCCGCCACCTCCCGCGCTGCCCTGCTCCGACGCTGCCGCCTCCCGCGCTCCCCTACTCTGACCGCTGCCGCCTCCCGCGCTCCCCTACTCTGACCGCGGCCGCCTCCCGCCTCCCGCTCTCCCCTGCTCGACGTTCCCCTGCTCGGCGCGCCCCTGCTCCGGGCTGGGTGCGTCGGTGGACGTCGCGGCGGCGCTATGCCCCTACTCCGGGCTGGGCACGCCGGTGGACGCCGCGGCGTGAGTGCTGCAGCGCCGCCGCATCTGGAGTCGAACTCTTCGTCGCCGCCGCTGGACGACTGCAGGCTGCCGCTGTGCCGGAGTCCACCCAAGGCACGCGTGGCCTTCCTGTTCGCGCCTGCTCTCCTCTTATTGATTCAATCTGGTTCTGTTCTGAAGATCCCGTGAGTGCTGCCTCTCCACTCGTGATCGATTCTTGCATTTGGTTCTTTTCTTTGGAAAGAACTTGCATTTGATTACGTTGGCTCTTGCACTCGTGACTAGTCTCCATCTCAATGACATGATAGGAAATAGAAACCTGGCATCTTTTGATTCTGTCTTTACTGAATTTGGTCACTTTCAATATCTCAAAAACTGTCATTGTGCAAAGACATTGGTTTACAGGATGTGTTCTGTAGAGCAAATTGTTTTGCTTGATACCAGTGATAAGAGTGATAGGCTATAGAAAAACAGAAAAACAGAGCAAATTGTTTTCCTCTTGAGAGCCGTGATAGCAGTGATAGACTGTAGAACAAATTGTTTTCCTCTTGAGAGCAGAGAAGCAAATTTCAGGGCACCAATTTGTTCTCATTCAATTTCTTTTGCTTGCAGGGCACCAATCTTGTGAATCTTGTGCACCAAACATTGGAAGAAGAAGATGATGATTGTACCTTGCTTCAATCTAGATGTTTTTTTTTTCTTTCCCTCTTTGTACTCTGTCAATGTAATTGTCCCTGGAATTCATGAGAGTTGTACTGTTTTTATTTATATAATCATGCAAGAATAAGAGTTGTACAGTTTATTTATATAATCATGCAAGAATAAGAGTTGTATCATCACGGTATATAAATCAGCATAGAAAATTCAGTTCAGGTCAGTCTCATTTTGAATTCTTGTATAGCAAATCAGTTTCCTTGTAGCAGATCCTGTGAACATCTTAAAACCACACTGATATACATTTCAGTCACCAAATAAGTAACACTTCAGTCACCAGATATACATGGTCACCAAATATACATTTATAAGTATTCTTCTTACAATTGTTGCTTGACAGAGTATATGGATTTCTCTCATCAATACCACATGACAGTCACCAGATACTTCAGTTTGGTAGAATACAAATTACTGTCAAGCATACTAAGTGTGAATATAAACTTCCCAGAATCAGGACCATACCAGAATATCTGTAGCCGTGCAAGAAGAAATGAGTCAAATATAGTGCAAGTGTATCCACTAAAATATTTGAAACTCTGATGACCTGTGTAAAGTGGATCTTTGATGCTTCCGTGTCTAAAGAAGGAAACACTGCAACAGTTTGGGACCATATATATATACTCTCAATACCACTGTGGGCAAATGAAAATCAGTTAACCAGTACAGACATGAAGCTCAGGTTTTAAAAATATAGAACCAATTCAGTTAACCAGTACAGCACCAGTTCTGATTACATGTTACTTCCTGCTGGTTTGTGGATTGATTCCCAGCACATAACCATCAACATCATGTCTTCAGTCATACAACACATCAAGCTTATTCATATGGCCAGTGACTTAGACCACGACGACGGGACTGCAACTTCAACATGATGTCTCCAGAGATATCAACTGATGCATCATGGATGGCAGCAATATAATCGTCCATCCTACATACTTGAAGATAAAATGCAGTCATCAACATTTGTAGTAAGAACAGGGCAACTCCTCAAATATGACTGAAATTATGAACTGAAAATTATAAACCACATCAGAAATAAATCAGTTATGATACTGAAATCTGGAACAACTAATCAGTTATGAGAACATGTTGTTTTTACAAATTATATATGATCTTTGTCAGTGAGAAAAGTTCACATAGCTACAGCCTACATTTATGCAATCCATGATGGCTACTGTGTTTCTCTGTGAAGTTTCCAGGACTCACAATCCATGATGGCTATTGTTATGCAAAAAGGAATATAGCATGCCCATAAAGGAATGAAGCTATGAAAGGTATGTTTCAACAGCTCAAATGGTTTTACTTTCATAAATAAAACCTGGAATTGTATTTTTGGCTCAAACTTACTGGCTGAAACTGTATTTTATCACTTCAGAGATGACTGAAACTTGCTGTATTTTTTAGGCATACTAATTGGATTAAAACTGACTGAAACTTGCTGAAACCTGACAGACTGAAACTTGCTGTGTTTTTTTGCTTCAACTTGACTTGACAAATTGACTGAAACTTGACTTGGCAAAGAGAAACTAAGTGAAACTAGTTGGATTAAAATGAATCAAAAAGACCTGACTGAAACTAAACAAGCATCATGACTGAAACTGAACAAGCAGCATGACTGACTGAAAATGGTATGTATCTCTCAACCTTTTCATTTTCTCTTCATGTATCCCTGAACTTTATCATTTTATTTTCTTGCAAGGTACAAGAGGCTCAAGAATAAGCGAGCAATAGCAAAGAGAGGGAGCCTGAAAAATATAGGGCCATCAATTCATTCACTGAACTACTGACCAGAGCAAACACCAATGATCTTAAAATTGAAGGATATTTCTATTTCAGAAGTCAGGAGTGCTATTTTGTTCTTGAAAATTTGGATTGCAAGATAGAAGTTTGCAAACTGAGGTGTTAATACCTAGAAAGTCATCACATGCACACAAAAAAAGGTGCAATAACAGTTCTGGACGCATACATTGTCTGAACTGATTTCAGTCTACAAATTCAGTTCAGCAAGCAAGCACACAGGCAACAGTAGCACATAGCAAAATTTTCAGCAGCGCAGCCAAGCACGCACAGCAAGCAGCGCAGGCAACAGCCAAGAAGCAACCCGGTCAATCGACGACGGCGCAGGCAACAACAGCCAAGAAATCACCTGGCTTTTGAAGTCGGACGGGGACGCGGACGCGCGACGACGACGCGGAGGTGAACGGGTTCGCGGACTGGGACGCGCGACGGCAACGGGGGAGGCGGCGGACGCGCGACGGGGTAGACGGCGACGAGGGAGACGGCGACGGGGGAGGCGGCGGATGCGCGATGGCGACGCGCGCGACGGGGGAGGCAGCGGACGCGCGAAGCCAACAGGCGATTTGGCGGACGGCCGGCGCACCCGCAGATTTGGCGGCGGGTAACAGGGCCCTGGACGATGGCGGGTCGTTTACAGGGTCTTGTTGCTACGGGTACAGGGTTCAGGGTCTGCTTAATTAAGGGGTCAGGCCTGTTTACAGGGTCTTGTTGCGGTCAGTCTTAGGAATCCTATTATAGAGAAACCACTTGTTTGTAGTCCTATAATAGCCAATTTCTCCGTTCGTTCCCGTCCGCCGTCCGATCCACTCTGCGTGGTTCTGTTTGGACGTAGATGGCGGCTCTGTCGTCGTCCTCTGCCTTGACGCCGGAGCGCGGAGGCAAGCTGCACAGCAATGCAGACCAGATGTGGTCGCGAGAGCACAGCGTCACGCTGCAGAGGAGGGAGCTCGTCGGGCAAGTGGCGGACTCGTGGTCGGTGTCGCCAAGAGCAGTTCACATCCGCCGTGGCCTAGCCATGAAGCAGGGGAGATGGAGAATTCAGTATTGCCCAGCACCGTCAGATAGGTCCAACTCCATCTGCAACGTGCAACCAGCATTTGATACAGATTAAGCTTCTGCATCTACCCAAGTATGCTACGGAATGTCAGTGTTCTTGCAAAATGTAGGTATCTTAGCCTCTTGGAACCTTCAACGATGCATCTTATTTGTTACTACCTGTTAAGGAGCCCCTCGAGATGATGACTACTAGCTCAGCAGTGCAGATGTCATGAATTTTGCCAGACAGCTGATAGCAGAAAGTGAGTTGATTACCGAAGGCCCAAATCTAATGTTGCAATGCACAGAGGCCAGGCCCAGTAATTAATATATGCTGGCCACTCGTAGCGTGGTTTAGTACCACCTCGGCTGCTCAACTGCGCTTAAGCCAGCTTAAAAGCGAAGCTCTCATGCCAGGCAGCACGACCTTACTTGAACAGGATCTGTTCTATAGGATCGTACCGCTGCATCCTTGATTAATAAGGAGGCAAGCTCTCAAGCTTGGTTGATGACACATGATCCGTGGGCCAGAGCGTGATTAACGGCTAGGATTGGTGCTTAATGCTCAGTCTGGCGCTGTAGAGGATCGTTCCTGTCCAGGCTTGCCTTGATGGGGTGGCCCATGGGTTGTCTGACAAGCTCCAAAATTTTTGCTCCTTTGTGCTTTCGTTTTGATGCTCTGTTTCCTCAACTATCCAAATGCAGCAGAAATACTACATGTTGGCATTTCCTGAACTTGCTTCTTGCATATTTGTTTTCATCATGAAACATTTGGCATGAAGGTGCTATGTGCATTCCCTTCAGAAAATAATCAATCAAATACATGTTCAATGGCATTTCCTGAACTTACCATTGTCTTGCAGTTTCTTTTTCTTTTCAGCTACGGCCAAATGCAGCATCTAACCTGTATGCTCCTGAATCACTTACCATGCCAGTTGCTTCAGAGCTAGTAGTTCGTCCATTTTCTTGAAAATTCAGCAATACAAAGTGCTGCTTAAACTAGCTTCATCGGCTGCGTATTGGACATCATTTCCTGAACTTACCCCCGTCATGCCTGTTCTTTCCAGCAACGACCAAACGCAGCATGTACAAACCTGAATACTCATGAACTAGTGTTGCGGTCCATTTTCCTGAAAATTCATCAATCCAAATGGTTCCTGAACTAGAGGCTTCATCGTCCACCTAACTGAATACCAACACCGTTTATCCTTTCAGTTAGCCGTAGATTCCTCAAAGTTTGTAGGCCTTTTTGCTATGAAAACGAGTGCATACATGGTCGGTGTCAGCGCTGTTTGCAGCGGGGACAGCAGCTAATGGAGCTGATCGAGCCATATGTCTCGCTGCAAAGCCTTTCGGTGGTAGCCCAGCACTCTCCCGATTGCACGAAATCAAATCCCTTTTGATCTACAGCTCTCAAAAGCCACCGTGCACATGGCAATGATATGGCACAGAGCCTGGCCAACTCGCCATGTCTCGTGGCGGATAGATTCCTCTGACACCGGCCATGGCGCGCGCGCTCCAGATTCCTGCTTGCAACATGGTCGTTGGTCACCTCTGAAACACATGCAGACTTGTGACATGATCTTATGAGCAGCCCTTTGACTATCTGAAAACGAGTGAGTAATTGTCATTATGGTCGAGCAGCCGGTTCATAGATTCATACGTAGCTCATGATCACGATCCCTGAAGACTCGCCATGAGGGGCCGTCAGGTCGGTCCGAGCGCGCACCTGAGCCCTTCTGACTTGCATTGTGAGCTTTATGACCTGGAATTGGAAGTATAATGGCAGCCACACGGTTCAGGTTAAGGAGCAATTGCCGGCTTGGCATGCAGGTCGTCTCTTCTGAATTTGCTTTCTCAATTCAGAGAAAGTGAATACACCTTGGTTCGTGCACAGACGAGATGCAGAATGATGTGTTGCCGTGCGTCGTCAACACCTGTATCTCTTGTGGAGCCAAGCTGCACTTATTAGCTAAATCCGTGGACCGCGCGGACTCAAATGAAGCATGATCACACCTAGCAACATTTCTAGAATGATTCATGTCGAAAGCTCCAACAACTGCTCTACGAAATTGAAAGTAGTGTCTAGCCTGGTAGTAGGATCATTGAGTAGGAACTCGCACAATAAAAGAAGACCGGCAGTTGGACAGTCCAAGTGTGTCTTCTGTTCATATGCTGTTGGTAGTGCCTAATAAGCTATGCACCACCATGGTCTCCGGTGTATTTGGGACGGGCAATATGCATCGATCTGGTAGGGACGTCCGACTTGCATGGTGCGGCGGCCATCACGCCGGAGATGGCCGGATGGTTACCGGAGTTGCCGTGGACATACTACATAGCCATGATTGTGAACGTTTGCCTCCTGTGGAAACACTGCAAACTTGCAACTAGAGATTCAAAGATGTACGTATGAGGAATGGGTGATCGAGAATGAAAATGGCGTTGCTATATTCTGGTTGCGATGGTGCCACATACGCAGCGCATGCGTCAGCGAAGATGAAAGAACGCACACAGGGACTAAGGAAAAATTTTCGAGACAAAGTATATCCAATGAAACAGAAAAGGGAAAACAAATACTCCTAAAAAGGTAGAGGTCAAAAGGGGTTTGACCCATGCACCCAGGCTGTGAATGCGATAGACACTGGTCTGGCAGGCCCATCTAGCCCATCTCACCTACTAACACACACAATCACGGTGCGGGGGCCCGACGTGTCAGGCACGTATCAGGGAATCTGTGGGCCTTTGGGCTCCCGTCAGAGCCCACCTGGACTGTGCGCATGTGCAGGCCGGGGTCCATGAGTGTTGACCCTGTCCGACTGTCCGAGAGAGTTTTCCGTCGTTCACACCTGCGACATCATTAAAGCATGAGTAAACGCAGAGGACGGAACAAAAAGCACCTCAATTATTCAGAACGTCACTCTTGATTGAGACTTCGTCGAGTTCGTCGAGTTCTGCCGTTTCTGCTACTCGCATGCCCGTCCTTTTTTTTTGGTCACGGATCGCTGGGTACATGCGATGCATCATGTATTAGATCGATGTTGGGTAAAATAAGGTATCTGTACCATCAGGGCATATTCAGAGATTGCCTGTTAAGAATAGTAAACTTCCGAAACGAAACGAGCAAGTGTGTTCCAAGTGTCACTAAACTTCTAGTGCCAAGTACGCACGCATGTGCGCAGATTCTCAAACTCTTGGTGCGGTTGACCTTTGGGTTGGACGGATCACTCACGAGTCCGAAAACCTACATGGTTAGGCCGGCACACACACACTCCCTCGTTGCACTATCATCCATCATCATCATTCAGCCTAACGATAATGATTTGTTTATTTGCATTGCGCTGACAACGCGAGACGCATCATCAACTACCGCTAGGCTCCAGGCGATCGAGCTCGGCAGCTGTTGGTCGGGGCGAGGAACAGAGGCGACCCGGGGTGGCATGAAAAGTCAGAGCACGCTTTGACCCATGGCGACCCCGGAACAGGCAGGAAACTGTTAGAAAAAAACCAAAGTCGTCGGCCCGGCCCCGTGTCAACGCCCAGCAGCCTAACCACGCGAAAAGTCGCATCGCATCGGCATGGCGCGACGCGTCGGGCCGCACGATTCGTTCCGCCACGTCAAACACGTCCGTGCTCTCTGGCATGCTTTGGTTTGCTTTTTTTGACGCGATCGGTGGTGTCGTCTGGCGAGCGCGTCTGGCCATGCCGGGAAACCGACGCGCGATTGGCCGGGTCAGCCGTCGACGTCGTCGATCACCTCTTCGGCGCCGCGCGTGCACGTGTTCCGGCACGGGAACCCTCTCGCGTGAAGTGCCGCGCGCACTAGCGAGGCGAGGCGATGCGAACGAGCTAACTCTGTCGTTGCCCCGGCCGTGCGTGCGTGCCTAGCTTGCTACATGCGCCGCCGTGTTTCGCACAGCATGATGGAACAGGAATTCTCCGGCCTTCAGCTTCACGGCGCGGGTCGACCGGGTGCCCTCGGCGGCACGGCAGGGCGGACAGCTCGCCGTCCACGACGACGACCGCACCATCATGTTACGAGCCAGGGCGTTGGTGGCCTCGTGGGTGCTCCGCCGGCGGGTAGATTTTAGTGGCACGTCTAAGATCACGAGACGTGAAACTAATTACCAGCAGGCAGACAAGATAAACTTTTTTACTAGTCTGATGATGGGGAGGAACTTGATTGCACGCGACTAACACGATCTGGCCGGGTTGTGGGTTGATTAGCCAGCCAATCCCGTGGCGAAAGGTCGTGATCCCCAGGTTCTGCGAATTGTTTGTTCAAGGATCACTCAGGCATCACGGAAAGAGATCCGAGAGCATTAGTTAAACAAAGGAAAACACGTTCAGAGAGAGAATCTGCAGCCGCAGATCAGCTGAGCTCGGGAGACGGACGGAACGGGACATGAAATGAGTAAAAAGTTGACCTCCGGAGCCCAATGATTCTCCTCTCGCTCGCTCCGGATGATCCGTGGGATCGATCGGGAGACGGTCAAAGCTTTGTCGAGACGTGGCAGCGACGTTAGGGCACGCACGGCACGGGGCTCGTCTCGCGCGCGGCTGGCCACAGGAATGAATCGATCGAGCAGAACGCTGTCGTTGTCCCGGCTTTTGACTCGGCCTCCGACTACGGAGTGAGGTGTGTGGATGGAGTGAGAGTGGGCGGCTGGCTTTTCCCAGGCACGCGTGCGACCCCCCGGGACCCGCGCTTTTGACGTGCTATCTCTTCCTCTCTCTCTCTCGGCTCGACGCCCGCCGTCTAGCTTGCTTGCTTTCTTGCCGTAAGCCCGTAAGCATGACGCACGTCAACGGGTCTTCGGCGCCAGCTACCGCCGAGAAAGGTTCTCGTGCTACCGCCCCTACTCGTGCTACCGTGCTACCGAGCACTGTAGCACGAGAAATATGCATCGAAAAATTGCAACAAAAATATGAATGGATAGTGCATGCAACGATCTACAATTTATATTTTTAGTTGAGGTGCAACGGAAGCTCGTGCAAGAAGATACAAAAAAGAGAAATCAGTCTGTGAACAGTAACGGGTTGCGGGTGCGGATGAACAGTTGCAATCTGCACTATTCACTGGCTGATTTCTCTTTTTTGTATCTTCTTGCACGAGCTTCCGTTGCACCTCAACCAAAAATATGAATTGTAGATCGTTGCATGCACTATCCATTCATATTTTTGTTGCAATTTTTGGTTGTGTAGTTCTTGTGCTACAGTGCCGGTAGCACGGTAGCACGGTAGCACGAGAACTACCGGTAGCACGGAGAAAACCGCTACCGCCGCCGCGGCTGGGCAGCAGGGCAGGGCGGCTTTGGCCGGCCGCCGTCCTTCTTCAGACCAAATTTTCGTACGTGCCAGCCACACAACACAATCATGTACGCCGAAAGGTCCAGTAGAGCACCGCTCGTACATCATCCGTACGTTACTGATCTCATACTTGCTTGTATTTGAGCAGTTATTATTGCTTACTGAAATTTCGGTGTCAAAATTAATTAAAATGCTACTCATGTTTTGCATGTAAATGCAATGTTATCCGTGGAAATGGAGCTACAGCGAACAGTACTCGACAGTGTTTGGACCATATAGTATCATCATGCGCTGTTTTCTGGTGGATAGCGTCGTCGTATTGGTTGGTTGGACGTATTTGCGGATAAACGGAGAGAAATACAGGTATACGGCGGGTTGGCCTGGACGTGTACGCTCAAGGGAGGGAATATATGTGCACGGAGAAAATCCAAAAAGAAAAGGAAAGGGAGAATCATAACAGCCAAAGCCGAATCATGGGGTGCCTAACGCGATTTGAGGTACGTTCTTCCATCACATCAGACTTTACCAAACGAAACCGAAATGCGCTTTGTAACTACAGATTTTGAGGTCCAGCCGTAGAAAATTACCTACTCCCTCCGTTTTTAATTATATGACGTCGTTGACTTTTTCGTTGAACTTTGACCAATAATATACATTTAAATAATTATTTTTTGAATGTAAAATGAATATCATTGGATTCATCATCAAAAACACTTTAAGATTAATCTAAACACTTAGCTATTTACACAAATGTTTTGAATAAGACGAACGGTCAAACGTAACCAAAAAAAGTCAACGACGTCATATATTAAAAAACAGAGGGAGTACTTCTTCTTCTTTCGGCCAGTTGCGGGGAAAAATTGCTATCAGCTGGAGGTCGATCGGTCTTTTACCGTTAAGCTAGGCTCCACTATTTTTCTTTTTCAGAATGAATATATATTCCGGCCGTACGTGTATACGCATGCATGCCGGCCTCTTTTGGTCTTTTAGTTAACAAATCTCAATGGAAGGTTTTATTCTACGGTTTCCAAAGGTGCCATGTCATTTCAGTTAACAAATGAAACAAGTTCTCTCAATGTAAAATTTGATAACGCAGTTTTATAGGCTAACATATCCCTTAAATGTTGCATTTAAATGACCAATGGTAGTGAATGAAATATGTGAAGATGAAGCAAATTATTCTCAATGGAGTTTCATTCAAGTTTCATAGTTTAGGTAAACGTGTACATTGGGTTTCATGGGGATGAAACTCAACTTCTCTCTTTCATCATAAATTCTATGCCATGTCACTATTTTTGCTTACGTGGCATGTCTTTTAATGAGTTTGAAATCCTTATGAAATTAGCATTGAGATTGGCCTTAGAATAAGTCAAGCTGTGAGCGCATGGATCATCAGTTCTGCCAGAATACTCAAACACTGAATGATTTGGCTGCAACTAATTAAGCATCATGCCACAATGACAGGCGTGCGATAATAAAATACAATCTGTACGTAGCTAGCTAGACTCCAGGGGCACGTACGTAATTTTCTGTCACGATAGCGATGTCGGGTTTATCTTCTAGTGGTCGGAAATGCTTAACAGTGAAATAAAGCTGACGCGAGGACTAAAAAAACATTTGTTACTGAGAAAGGTAATCCCCTAGAATTAGATTATATCATTCCGTGGAGAATGTAGCACACACAAACACGACTTCTGTGTACGCAAGAATTAGGTGCAGCAGTACTACTCCATCAGCTCACTGCCCTTTTAGGGTTAGGTGAAATCATCAAACATTCCCTCAGATGGGTGTAATTACTAATTAATGTGCTCATGTCGCTATCAGTAAGACTTCCTTTCGAGGTCAATGCCTTTCAGATTACCATTAGAATTTATTCGTTAGTATTTTATTATTTTGGTTTATTATAAAAGAAAAGCAACATTAATTTACGGATGCTGAGTTCGCACATCTGTATCCTGATTCTAGTATGTGAAAAACATGGGAGCATATTTCAAGTAATGATGTCCCGTTTATCCTATATCCATTCCAATTATAGAAATGGGAGGAGATCCCCAAATTTCTTAAGTGCGTTGACTCCTTACTGGAACATGCACTAGAAAGAGAAAAAAATGCAGGACGAGAATTTCAATTTGGTATAGTTAGATGTGACATTTCAGGAAGAATGACATGAAGTATTTTGTAAAATCTCCAGCTAATCGCAATTTAGGCATCAGATATGAAACGAAACTTTTGAAGCCCAAAAAAAATAAAGAAAGTCAGGTTTCTCTGCTAGTAAATTAAGAAATTAAGAAATTATCAGTACCAGCTAAATAAACAGAAGCTATATATGCATATCAGTACTGGCTGAATAAAAAATAAAAATCAGTACCCTAAGACAAATAAATTAAGAAATTTCAGTACCGGCTAAATAGAAAATAAAAATCAGTAGCCTAAGACAAATAAATTAAGAAATTATCAGTAGTGGCTAAATAAACAGAAGCTATATATGCATTTATGGATGCATGCAGAGAGGCATAGCTAATGTTGTGCGGGTACTGCTGCTACACTTTGGGGTCGTTGAACTGCTGATGGATCATGATCAGTTGCACCAGAATTACCTGACGCAATGCCGGAAGACCGCCAACGACTCCCCGGTTATTAACCGGCTTCCGGTCAGAGCCCCCATATTCTCCTCTCCTCCCCCTCTTCTTTCCAAACGGTTTATATATACTCAACCCACACATCCCCATCTTTTCCACTCCTCATATCAGCTCAGCTCCTAGCTTAGCTTTCCCCTCCCTGCCGCTTGCCCAACCCAATAAGCGGAGTCGTAGCAAGATCGATCGACATGGGAGATCATGCTGAGATGTTGCATGCCGCTCCGGCCATGTACAACGGCGGCGGCGGCGTGGTGCCCCACGGAGGCTGGTGGAGCACGGCGGCGGTGCCCGCGGCGACGTGCTCGACGGAGCTCGCCGGGTTCAGCACGTGGTCGTCCGCCCTGGCTGCTAGCTACGACATGGCGGCCGAGGCGGGCAAGGCCAAGAGCGCCACCACGGCCTCGTCGGAGTCGCCCGGGAACAACAGCTCGGTGACCTTCCAAGAGCCGACCGGCGGCGTAGCTGATGTTGCCAGCGTCGGTGCCGTCGTGCAGCAGCCGCTTGCCAGCTTCACCGACTGGACTCATCTGATGTAAGTCCACCACGCTTGATGATTCCGCTCTAGACCACCAGATTCACCACGAAATCATGTGTATACCATCAACGCTGATGTACAAGTACTATATACTCCTATCTTATGCAGCTAATTAATATCAGATCTCTATGCATGTCTGTGTTTGAACAGGAACAGCAGCGTTACTTTGCATGGGTTTCTGCAGGATGGCCAACACGACATGAGCTCAAGAACTGACCAGCAGCAGAGCCACATCAACGCGCCAAGCTTGATGAATCCTTCATCAAATAACCTAACTCTGCAAGGCCACCACGGGCAGGACCACGGCCACCACCAGCTCATGTCCAGCCTCGGATCCGAGCTGCTCCTGTCGCCGACGTCGCCGTACGGGATCCAGTCGTCTCTGCTACGAAGCCTCATGGAGCCAACGGCGGCGAAGCCGGCGGCTTTGCCGGGGTTCCAGCAGTATGATCAGTACCAGCAGATGGGCCAGGCGCCGCCGCTCCAGTTCACCAACGACGCAGCCTTCTGGAACCCTTCTGCTGGGTTCGGAGCGCCGGCAGCGGCGCCTTCCCAAGCTAGCAGCACACGTGCTGCCAAACCATCGCCGGCGCCGCGTGCAGCAACCCTTGCATTGAAGGTCTGTACATCTATCCAATGTTCAAATATTTCACTGAAAGGTAACAGCAACAATGGTTCCACCTAACTAACGTTTGCTAATTATCTCTGCATGCGTGATTGTTATGTGTAGACTGCCATGGAAGGAGTAGGAGAGTCTAGCTCAATCATCGCCAAGAAGGCAAACGGCGAGCCGGCGTTCAAGAAACCGAGAGTCGAGACGCCGTCACCATTGCCAACCTTCAAGGTAGACAAGCATATAAAACCTAGCTTACCCTAAATTATCCATGGTGAACTCTAACTTGGTTTTCATGAACTTCACCACTCGTTATTTGATGCTGTATAGACCTAATGCATCTTTAATAAAGTTGTGCATGTGTGCAATATATTTCAGGTTAGGAAGGAGAAGCTTGGGGACAGGGTGACTGCTCTCCAGCAACTAGTCGCTCCTTTTGGAAAGGTAACAGGGGCTTTTGATGACTAATGCTGACTATATTACAAACAGACTAGTGCTTGGAACTATGTATCTCGTCAACATTTTCCCAGCAAAAGTGTCCTTCCTTTCTTCCCTCCTTTCGAGATCTACACAAACTCAATCTTATTTCTTGATGCGCGTGCAGACGGATACGGCATCGGTGCTGCACGAGACCATCGAGTACATCAAGTTCCTCCACGACCAAGTTAGTGTAAGTGTGAAAGTACCATGATATTCCCCACCTTTAATGATAGCACATCTGGAGCACCACCTCGCACGTTTTCTTTGACATGAATCATCAGAAGAGGACTGATCAGACCTGCATGCACATTGCGTTTGTGTCTTGTTTCTGCAGGCGCTTAGTGCTCCATACTTGAAGAACGGCCATCAAGTGCCCCACTTGAAGGTACTGCCCGCATGATGCTTGCTAGCTCTCCTTTTCGCTGTGATGGATCATGGTACATACATTATGTGCATCGTCTCTGTCCGAGTGCTGATCGCTTTGCATGCGTGTGTGTTTGTTTTTCATTTCAGAGCTCAAGTCCTGACAAGTCCAAGGACAGTCATGGCGAGATATCACTGAAGGGCCGGGGTCTGTGCCTGGTCCCGATATCGAGCACATTCGCGGTGGCCAGCGAGGTGCCAGTGGACTTCTGGACTCCATTTGCAATTGGCGCCAACTTAAGGTAGACCAAGGACGGAGATAAACAAACTCCGATCAGAAGCGTCGAAGAACAAATAGCTAGCTACCGCAGATCGACCTAATGATCTTTCATTGATCTTATTTAGTAGTGTATGATCATAATTCGTAACAATAGTAGTACTAAGCAGCAGCTGTGGCGGCAGTGACAAAAGGATAGCACTGAGCTAGCTAGATGAACCTTTGGAATGAGTGCTTGAAGACTTGGATTCATTCTCTAGGTTCATCAGAGAATAAGGGATCAGCTAATTGAGAGGGACATATAATCCTGTACCGATCGTCATCCGGTTCTAATCATGATTGGTTGTTAGGTTGCATCATTGGGTAGTTGTGAAAGGATTTGTTAAAAATGTGTAATTGTTCTAGTTTTAAACTAGTGATGGACGATCAAAGTGTGTAGCAGGTTTCTATTGATTGTGTACTACCAAATAAAAGTGGCATCTATATATCTTTGATGATCAGCAGTACTTGCTTTTGGCTTAGCTTCTCGTTATAATATAAACCACATGTTTCGGTATTAAGTAGCGTCTTCAAGAATTTGTGCAGATGGGTCTTTTGGTTGAATAATATTATTAGATTCTTTGAGGTTAAACTATTCCATCTCTGTAGCGGACAAGCGCATGCAGAACTTTTGCGTAGGCATATTCTGCTGCTAAATTTTTTTAATCATGTGGAGACGTACACAGATGCATATTAACTGATTGAAGAGTCATATAATGCGACAATATGCATTCTTGATTTGGTGCGTTAGAACTACTTTTGGAAAAGGAGCAACATCTGGACGCTACTAAGTATGCAACAAGTGAGAATAAGTTTTCTTTTTAAAAAAAAAAAATGGTACCCAGCTAGGAGTTGTTCTTTTGTGTATGTCAAAATCATCAAAAGCACTTTTGTACCTAAAATTTCTGCACGAGAAGCACAAAATATATATCTGCTATCACAAGAAATGAAGGAAAACAAGTCCTGGTTTGATATATCTGTGAAATAAATTTCATCAACCTGCTTTATACATACCCATTAACTGCCTTCTGTAACGTACAAGTTTCATATGAGTATGCACACTGATAGCAAAATCTTAGCAATTAATATGCTACCATATCACGACTAAAAGTTCAATTCTACTCCCTAGCTTAATACCACATGTTTCGGTATTAAGTATCTCATCATTGTCCTTGGAGCATGAGTAACCGAGCCTGCTTTACTGCAGACTTCGCCTAGCACCCATTGTGTGCATAAGTAGACTATATATGCATGTCTGCTGAAGTTTCAGCACTACTTAGCTAAGTAGTACACTTTAAGATCTTACTCTTACTCTCAAGTCTATATTTGAGAAACTTGTATACATTCGTGTTGAAGAAACATAGACTATTTATCGAAAGCTCAATACTGATGCACTAGAAAATAATTAAATGCAAAAAAAAATGCTTCAGGGTATCTAGACCAATAGTTGTGCTTCGATTCACTTGTGCAACAAGATCCACTGGAGGTTAGTGAAGTGGTAAACCAAATACTAGCAAGCATGCAAGAACAGTTCAACATCTAGAAGACGCGTCTTTGAGAATTTATTTGAGACCAACTTTCTGATCAAAGTGGAGCACTGCCAAATGGAAAGGCAATTACCATTGGCTCATGACATTCTTGAATGTCGCTGCATGCAGCCAAGATTTGCTAACGATGAGTATTATGATTCTGATTTGTCGATGCTGCGTCCAACATTCAGATATCTGGCAGTTGTCAGCTGAGCTGAAGCTGCGACAGAAATACGTATTGAGCCAATAAGTCAAAGCGGCTATTTTAGTAGCAAATCTGTACTGTTGATTCGTATGAAAACAGAAGTGAAATATTGTTTTTTACCTGTTATTTCACATGCATGAAAACTTGGAACCTATTAACATGTTACGTTGGCGGATCGGTAAACAAATATGACGAGCTCATAATGCAAGCAGGCAAGCATGCGGGACCAGTTCAACACCATCAAGCCTTGCAGGAAACTGAAGCACAATTCAGCGCCTCTCTCTTAGTTCTTCGTTGACGAGATGGGCTCCAAGAAAACATGTTTGTTGAAAAGGAAAATTACTTGGGAGACCATATCTTTTGAAAAAAAAACCTTTGACAGAAGCAATTTGGAAATCATTACACATTAACATCTCAGTGTTTGCATATCCAGAGTCTCTTGGGGCCAAGTGGCAAGTGCAGTGGGTGGTACCATAGGGGGCGAGGCAACCCAAACACGACTCCTTTCCTTCTTCTTGTAAGTGCCGGAGGGGACGTCTCTCCTCTTCAGTGTCGTTTTCTTCTCAACGTTTGCACAGCAGCCGACTAGCCGAACTGAAGCCTGCAAAACAGGGGGAAAATAAGCTCTAAACCTGCAAGTCAAAGCAGCGATCTTAACAGCTAGGCACACGCTGTTGAAAGTACGATAAAAAACATAGTCTGTGCAATTGTGCTGTTCTTACAAAAGGGAAGACATACTTTTAAATTGGAACGCTAGAAAGTGCAATCCGCAGAATAAAGAGTTGAATTGATGATCTCCAAAATTTCAGTGGAAGTGTGTCTTTGGCTTAGTTAAGGTGGCAATGTTGAAAGGTAATTTCTGAGGACAGGAGGGACGAATACTTCGGCATCATTACATTACTCCCCAAACAAAAAGAAGCTAAACAAATCCAACAATTTAGGCTGATTTGCTTACTCAATGTGAGTTTCAAAATTTTCACAAAAGTTATGACAAATCGGATAGCTCTAGTAGCTCAAAAAGTCATAAAACCTTCCCAAACGGCTTTTATGTCTGGATGAAACATTATGGAGGGTGTAGTGATCTTCCATGAAACTATCCATGAAATGCATAAACTAGATGGGGTAATCTTAAAGCTAGACTTTGAGAAAGCCTATGATAAAGTTAATTGGTCATTCCTCCAACAGACTTTACGAATGAAAGGATTTGCTCCAATTTGGTGCAAATGGATCGATCAGATTGTCAAAGGTGGTAGCGTCGGAATTAAAGTAAACGATGATATTGGCCACTATTTTCAGACTAAGAAAGGGCTTAGACAAGGTGATCCTTGTCTCCACTCCTTTTTAACTTAGTAGCTGATATGTTGGCTATTCTCATAGAGCGTGCGAAAAATAATGGAGACTTCAGAGGGGTCGTTCCGCACTTAGTGGATGGTGGCCTCTCAATCCTTCAATATGCAGATGATAGTATACTTTTTATGGAACATGATTTAGACCATGCCAAAAACCTTAAACTAGTGTTAAGCACTTTTGAGCAACTATCGGGTCTAAAAATTAATTTTCACAAAAGTGAGTTATACTGCTATGGAGAAGCGAAGGAATTCGAACGTGAATATGCACACCTTTTTGTTGCAACACGGGAGCCACCCCTTTCAAATATCTTGGTATTCCTATGCATCATAGGAAGCTTTCCAATAGTGATTGGATTATAATTGAGGAAAAATTTCAGAAAAAGCTTAGTAGTTGGAAAGGAAAGTTACTCTCAGTTGGGGGGAGACTTGTATTGATTAACTCAGTCCTCACGAGTCTGGCAATGTATATGTTATCTTTTTTCGAAGTACCCAAAGGGATACTTAAGAAATTAGACTATTATCGTTCTAGATTCTATTGGCAATGCGATGAACACAAGAAGAAGTATCGACTCTCTAAGTGGAGTATCTTGTGTCGCCAAAGGACTGTGGAGGTTTGGGAATTCAAAATTTGGAATTACAGAATACATGCCTTTTGAGCAAGTGGCTTTTTAAACTAATCAATGAGGACGGTATTTGGCAAAATCTCCTAAGGAGAAAATATTTGACAAATAAAATGCTAACCTAAGTAACAAAACGGCCGGGGGACTCACACTTTTTGGTCGGGTCTCATGAAAGTTAAGGACAAGTTCCTAGAATTTGATCATTTCCGGGTTCAAAGTGGCACTGAAATTAGATTTTGGGAAGACACTTGGATAGGGGACAGACCTTTCAAATTACAGTACCCAGGCCTTTATCATATAGTGAGAAACGAACTGCGACGGTGGCTGAAGTACTAAGTACTACACCACTAAATGTATCTTTCCGTAGGGCTTTAGTACAGGACAATCTAAAAGCATGGTATGAGCTGGTAGGAAAGGTTTTAACAACTAATCTCACTACCACAGGGATGTGTTCATATGGGACTTGCATAAGAGTCGGATTTTTTTCCACACGTTCTATGTATATGTCTATAATTAAGGAGGGGATGTCCCATATAATTGTCCTATTTGGAAACTAAAGGTGCCATTGAAATTAAATTTTCTTATGGTACATAAAAAATGGAGTCATTCTCACTAAAGATAATCTTGCAAAACGCAAATGGAAAGGAAATTTAAGTTGTTGTTCTTGTAGCTCTCTGGACCATAGAACATCTTTTTATTGACTGTCACTTTGCTTGCTTTATTTGGAATACCATTCCTATTACTTTTGGTATTCAACCTCCGTCTAGCATTTGACATATGTTCGGTACTTGGCTCAATAACATCCAATCCGAACTAAAAGCCAAATTTGTGTTGGTTTGATAGCTGTTTGCTGGGCAATATGGTTGAATAGAAATGATATGGTTTTTGATCGATGTAAAACTAACACTTTCATGCAGGTAATCTTCAGGGCAACGCACTGGACACGCACTTGGTCTTTGCTACATAAAGACAAGGATGCAAGAGCAAACTTGAAGGATGCGTGCCGTCTTTTGGAGACAGTTGTTATGGAGGTGTTTGCAAAGTTCGGTTGGAAGTTCTCGAATAGGATTACAGCTTAGTTGTCTTGCTTTCGATGATTTTCTCCTTGTATCTCAAGCTGAAACTGTTAGCTTGTATTTTGTGAGCCTAAGTGCTCTCCGTTTGTACTGAACCGCTGCGTACACTTTTTTCAAAGGTGTAGAGGCCGGGACTCTTGTTCCATTATCTAAAAAAAAAGGAGGGACGAATACTGCTGTCACGAGTCAAGTTCATTTGGAATACCTTTTAACTTCTTGGAAATGAGAAGATCATGGACAAAACTTCTTTTTTGACTTTGAGGTTAGGCTGAAATACTCTAGACTTCTAAAAATTTCTGTACCCAGTGATATGTGATGGGTCTATTAACTCATTTTCCGGATGCAATATAATATAAGAGTCGCAAGCGATACAGTCTTTCTACTTCCTAGTAAGATGTATCTCCATTAAATGGATGATTATTACTTGCCAATCCAGGGAATAAGGAATTCCATCAAGTTTTTTGCTGAGAATTTATTTTTTACCAGTTCAAACGAATTTATTGACAGGCAAGGACGAGCAACCGGAAATACTCGCAGGGAAAACAACTACTAGTCAGTGATTCATCCACACATGATCAGGAAGCCTTCTTCCCTTTGACAAATGGAAACAGTTGCAGAACAAGAGATTTTATATATATTATATATATATATTAAGAAACCACCTATAGAAAACAGCGCACTGAATGAAATGTGTACAAACATTGGATTGCCAAAGCAACTGTACAATAGTATAGATTAAAGAAGTTTACAAATTAAGTGCAATGGAGGTGGGACTAAACATTTAACGCCCATCTAAAGTTGTGACACTCATGTAATTCAGAGATCTTCGCATGTATTCATTTGACTTATCAGTTTCAAAGTTCCTAGTTGTGAAAAACACAGGCTCCTCTGGAGTAGGAAGTGGGGCTGTTTCATTCTCCAGCATGAACACAATGGATGACATGAGTGGCCTAGCATTTGGTTGGTCTTGAACACATGAGAGTCCCAAATGAATACACCGCAGAACTTCACAAAGGGAACAACTCTCCACGACTGATAAGTCCACCAATTCCCTTGCCTTTCCATCTTTCCATAAGCTCCATGCCTGAACCGATGAAATTACGTACTGATTAGGCCACTGCATGGAATTTTGTGATTGCTCAAAAGTCAAGATTTCTGTTATACTTACAAAAGCA
The DNA here is from genome assembly GCA_012490785.1 of Eragrostis nindensis. Classification (NCBI taxonomy): domain Eukaryota; kingdom Viridiplantae; phylum Streptophyta; class Magnoliopsida; order Poales; family Poaceae; genus Eragrostis; species Eragrostis nindensis. The sequence continues at coordinate 3,383 of JAAXCT010000100.1, read as the reverse complement.
ATCAGGTTTGGAAAGTTCATTATGAGATGGGGTGAGCTGATCTTTAAGCCGCTTACAATCTCCAGCAGCAGGACACCAAAGCTGTAGGTGTCAGACTTGACAGAAAAGGAACCTTCCATTGCATATTCAGGAGACATGTAGCCACTGTTTGAATCATTTCACAAAGTAATGAAGCATGCAGGTTAAGTTAGTTACATTATAGATATTTGCCCTGTTAACTGGTAGCGTGCATGAATTACTTACTATGTTCCAAACAACTCGAGTCGTGTTTTCTTGTTGCTCGTTTCCACCGAAAATCCTTGCCATACCAAAATCTGATATCTTGGGCTCATTTCCGTATCCAACAAGATGTTGCTTGCCTTGAGGTCTCTATGAATTATCTTTAATCTTGAATCTTGGTGGAGATAAAGAATCCCTCTTGCTACCCCTTTAATTATTGAACCGGGTCGGCCAATCTAGCACAGATTTTCTTGTAGCATCTTCCATTGTTGGTGTGAAGAGGATGTTTTGTCAGTTGCAACTTCAGTTGATCAAAAATTATTTTTATGATATGTAATTCAGTCAGAACATACCAAAAAGGAAGGCATCCAAGCTTTTGTTAGGTAGGTATTCATATATCAGTAACTTCTCCTCTTCATGAATGCAGCAACCAAGAAGTCTAACTAAGTTTCTGTGCTGCAGTTTAGCAATCAGAACTACTTCATTTCTGAACTCTTCAACCCCTTGCGTGGAACCTTTGCTAAGCCTTTTGACAGCCACTTCCTTGCCACCTTCCAGCATCCCCTACACGATATCACCACTCATTAAATAACAGCTACAATATTCTACTGAAAGTATCATGCTCAAAGTATTAATTACCTTGTAAACTTTTCCGAATCCACCTTTACCAAGAATGTTATAATTAGAGAAATTGTTTGTTGCAATTTGATGTCTTCTAAGGCAATTGATGGATATTCTAAGTTTTCACTCCCAAGTTTGTTGGAAACATCCACATTGTTGCAGTGTATGCTTGTGCTGAGTTTTCTTGCTTGGCGTTTGTCTGACAGGAACAAACACCTTCATATTAATATTATTTTATGAGTGACAAATCAACATTGCAAATAAAGTACACTATTATCCTACTTTTTGACTTGCATAAAATCCATATGCATGCGAGTAGAAGAAGAAAGGTAGCCATAGTCGGGAATACAATCTTCAGTAGAGTCTTCTTCTTGCCAGCTGCACAAATATAGTCCACAAAGAAAATATCATATCACAACATTTCTTGGAAGTGAATTCACCATGATACATATTTCACTCTACCACATCTATCATTATTGCAATTCTAAACATATTGTAATTGTTTTACGCTCATTTAAATTACTTGAAGATCTTGTGCTTCTGCACTCAACAAACAATACCGCATATAGGCACATGATCATGCCCGCCTTTACCGGATAAATTGGTAAAATCATCAACATCCGATGAATTGTGTGCTAGATGACACGATACTTAAAAAGTAGAAAGGTAGAATCGCAGAACAGGGCAGCTTTTCCATCGAAGATGGGCAGAGTCCAACTAACAACACTAAAAGAACAAAAGCAAAAACTGTGGTAACCGCGGCCTATTCGAAGATGGTGATTTTCACAACTTCTAACTGTAGTAACAGAGCATAGTATGAATCGAAGGCTAGGGCTACTGCAGTGTGCTTTAGTTCTGCTAGCATACTTTGCAAATCGTATATGAATTGGCATTCCATCAATGACATTAACGAAACTGTGAGCTAGGAAAGATCAATACCTGATGAGCTAGGAAGCCTGAGATACAGGTTCACCAAAACCATTATGGAACTTCCCTATCTCGATAGCACCCCCATCCAAACCAAGCATCTGGACCGGTCCATTGTCGCATCGACATTGTTTAGGTTAGCATAAGCATATGCTGTACAAGAGCAGTTGCGGCTGCAGTATGCTGTCATTGGTCAAAGCTTTGTGTTCCGAATATAACAAGAACTTGTCAGGAGTCTTCATCTGGGCAAGGTCAAGAAACTATCTGCACCACCACATTTCAGCTCCTCCTGCCTCTGACATCCTCGGGAAAGGTTAAGGACCATCGGGCACAAATCCGTTGAGGCACTTGCATGTCGGTACTGACTCAGTGTCATCACATAGGCAAGGACCACAAAAGGCTATACTGGTCGCAATATGATTAGGAAATTGGTTGAAAGACCATCCATGACGATGTGTCGCTATTCCCTCGTCGGAAACTTACCCTGCCTGTGTAGTCCAACGTTAAGCGCACATTTGGTGAGCCATCAGACACAGTCAATTGATATAGTATCCATTCCCTGTGTCTACGATTGATTGGTACATCACAAATTGGTGTTGCTCTGGAATGTGCCGGATATCAAATTACCCCACGCCGCTCTCCGCCAGTATGGCTTGGTCCCATTCCAAACGAGAATCTGGAGCTCCATGTCACCGCCCATGGAGAAGTTGCTGCTGGACGGGTCATTAGGCCCCTTCCAGGCAACAAGGGCCTGGCAAGATTGGTTGAGCTCAACGAGAAACTTACGTTGGAACGATGGTGTCGGTGGGGTAATGGAAGCTCTCCCATAGGTCAGTGCCATCTGGAAATCGGACAACCAGTTCCCAGAGTTAAGCAGGACGGCAGCAAGCTCCACCAGCTCTGGTGGTGATGTTATTTGTCGTCGTCCAAAGGGTGTGGCTGTGGAATCTAACAAGACAAGGTCAGAAGTGTTGGTAAAAACTAGCTTCCCGGGAAGATTGGTGGTGACTGGATTGTCACGGTTGGCGATCCACACGTATGTGCGCTCAGGAATGTGTTGTACCATACTCCAACATATGAGTTCAAAGTTGAGTTTTGCCAGGGAGAAGAAGCCAAAGCAAAGACACCTCCATCTGAGATGAGCACCTCCCAGCAAAGTGGCTTTCAGGTGTTAGCCTGTCATCAGAACGACATGAGCAAACCATGAACAGGATCAAAAAATGGGGGGTAAGACATGCCCAGTAAGCCTCCCATGGCAAGTGTGGCATATGAATGTGGAGAACTCAGCAAAGGAAGCACTCTTTCATAAAAAAAAAAAAAAAGAAAGACAGCAAGGAGAGAACACAGAGACGACTGTTTTTCCTTGGACAGTTCAACCCCATGGATCAAGTGCTCATATTTTTCCGCCTTTTCAACTGAAATGAGGTTCTTGTAAGTTGTCAACCTATCATGAATTGGAAGAATTGTCCAACTTAGCTAAAGAAATTTTCAGACCAAAATATCGTCCATCAGCTGTCGCTTGCTGACTTCAGACTTCAAGAGCACACCCAAGGATAAAGTGAATGATTTGAAATGCTGATTCCACAGACACCCAGTCAGGGACAACGGCAAAGCCC